>OX352303.1:33412755-34746643 GCA_947086415.1 Pammene aurita
TGTTGTTAGACGCCTTAGTCTTGAAGACCTTTGAACCTTTCGCAAACCTAAAAAGGTTCAAGCTTTCAAGACTCGAGCGTTTTTTTATCACACAATTTTTAATTCACAACACTATCAATTCATGTTGATGAGTTGACGAATCGTATCTTTATCTATTACCTATATTTATGGTATCCGTCCGCTATGTACAAAAACTTAAATGGGACCAGACCATAGTTTCTGAAAATTATCTATAAAGCTTACACTTTTAACTCGGTAGGCCGTCGGCAAACAAGCACCGTTCGCCTGACGGCAAGTGGTTACCCTAATCTGCACTGATAGTGCACATACTGGAACTGGACTGACAGTGCGGGCTTCAGTGGTCCGTTAGAAAGGACAGACAGTGTCCGTTATAAGACATTACCTTCTCCTTGCAGCTCGACAGCATGGAGACGATGGACAGACAGACGGGCTGGACTGACAGTGCGGGCGACCAGTCGTCCGTTAGAATGGACAGATAGCGTCCGTTGTAGAAGACATTACCTTCTCCTTGCAGCTCGACAGCATGGAGACGATAGACAGACAGACGGACTGGACTGACAGTGCGGGCGATCAGTCGTCCGTTACAATGGACAGACAGCGTCCGTTGTAGAAGACATTACCTTCTCCTTGCAGCTCGACAGCATGGAGACGATGGACAGACAGACGGGCTGGACTGACAGTGTGGGCGATCAGTCGTCCGTTACAATGGACAGACAGCGTCCGTTGTAGAAGACATTACCTTCTCCTTGCAGCTCGACAGCATGGAGACGATAGACAGACAGACGGACTGGACTGACAGTGCGGGCGATCAGTCGTCCGTTACAATGGACAGACAGCGTCCGTTGTAGAAGACATTACCTTCTCCTTGCAGCTCGACAGCATGGAGACGATGGACAGACAGACGGGCTGGACTGACAGTGTGGGCGATCAGTCGTCCGTTACAATGGACAGACAGCGTCCGTTGTAGAAGACATTACCTTCTCCTTGCAGCTCGACAGCATGGAGACGATAGACAGACAGACGGGCTGGACTGACAGTGCGGGCGACCAGTCGTCCGTTAGAATGGACAGACAGCGTCCGTTGTAGAAGACATTACCTTCTCCTTGCAGCTCGACAGCATGGAGACGATAGACAGACAGACGGACTGGACTGACAGTGCGGGCGATCAGTCGTCCGTTACAATGGACAGACAGCGTCCGTTGTAGAAGACATTACCTTCTCCTTGCAGCTCGACAGCATGGAGACGATGGACAGACAGACGGGCTGGACTGACAGTGCGGGCGATCAGTCGTCCGTTACAATGGACAGACAGCGTCCGTTGTAGAAGACATTACCTTCTCCTTGCAGCTCGACAGCATGGAGACGATAGACAGACGGACTAGACTGACAGTGCGGGCGATCAGTCGTCCGTTACAATGGACAGACAGCGTCCGTTGTAGAAGACATTGCCTTCTCCTTGCAGCTTGACAGCATGGAGACGATGGACAGACAGACGGGCTGGACTGACAGTGTGGGCGATCAGTCGTCCGATACAATGGACAGACAGCGTCCGTTGTAGAAGACATTACCTTCTCCTTGCAGCTCGACAGCATGGAGACGATGGACAGACAGACGGGCTGGACTGACAGTGCGGGCGATCAGTCGTCCGTTACAATGGACAGACAGCGTCCGTTGTAGAAGACATTACCTTCTCCTTGCAGCTCGACAGCATGGAGACGATAGACAGACAGACGGACTAGACTGACAGTGCGGGCGATCAGTCGTCCGTTACAATGGACAGACAGCGTCCGTTGTAGAAGACATTACCTTCTCCTTGCAGCTCGACAGCATGGAGACGATGGACAGACAGACGGACTGGACTGACAGTGCGGGCGACCAGTCGTCCGTTAGAATGGACAGGCAGATGTGTCCGTTAGAGTACACGTGGGGGTGGATGGGAATGTTGTTGCCTATGAATGTGACCTGCAACAGGCAATTAAAACATTAGAGTGTACTCAATAAGTTACAAAGACAACATAGTAACATCAGCATTCCTAATACATATCGGTTACAACAAAAAAATGATGTTTTTTTACCGATGTTAATGGTGAGTTGAGTGACCAGAGATTACCGTGGATGCATTGCGAGGAATGTGTTTGTTAAGAACCAATCGAATCACTTCATTTACCTATCCTCGCACAGCGGAGCTCTAGAGGTGAGTACGGACTTGAGGCAGCCTCAGGTTGAGGCACGCACGGCTCGCCCGTTTGCTCAAATTCGTACGCGTCCCACGCACCATGCGTGAGCAGCAAGGCGCGTACGAATTTGAGCAAACAGGCGAGCCGTGCGTGCCTCAACCTGAGGCTGCCTCAAGTCCGTACCCACCTTAGGATTGGTTTTAATTAAACACATTCCTCGCTCCTATCTGGTGGAAACGCCGCCTAAGGTAGGTTATCCTATTCATATTACGATTATTAATAATAATAATAATAATCTTTATTGACTTAAACCTAATACAAGTATAACTAATATTTGCACAGTACGCTAATAGCTTAAGATAGACTTATGCATTAGGTTTGAAACAGTTTCACCGGAACTGAGCCTCTGTCTCCCGAACTAGGCGGATGCCTGTGACTCGGAAGTCAGTGATTCCACCGAGAATATGGGTTGAGCCGAGTTATATGCAGTTGTGCCTTATATACAAAATAAATTAAAAGGAAGCTTAACTTACGAAATTATTATTATACAATAATAACACTTTTTACCTGACGTGGTTGTGTACTTGTGTGTATGTATTTACGAGTATGTGTGCGTGTGTGTAAATGTGTGTGTGTGTGAAGAGAGAGAGAGTGAACGTGTGTGAAAGCGTGCTAGTGAACATGACAAGTTATAAATTGGGACGTGATATATCGTAATTGAAGTAATAGGATAGGTAGGGTGATTGTTAGTTGAGCGGATTGAGAATTGGTAGCGGTAAGCCATGAGACGCATTTATTTCAGGCAAATTAGGAGGTCTTCAGTCGCCGAATAAGTTTGTGATTGAAGCCAGGAAATTAATTTTATTTTACCGTCGAAACGGTTTAATGGGTATATATTTAGTTGTTTATTCGTCTTATTATAGATACGAGCACTCATTGCCACACACTGTCGGCTGGCAAAACCCGTCCGCCGATCTCCTACTGGACAGACAGTCTGTTTATTGCGCTTACTGTTTACTTTCGCACATAAGGGTAAGTGACGATGTCTGCGCAGTATTGCTCGGAGGACGTATAGCTGTCTGACGGTTAGGACGTTACATTCGGCGTATAGTTGGGCTGTCGGATATCTATAAGGTTTAGATATTGCAACCTTTAGTACTGCTCTCTGATCGATTCTTTCAAATATTTTAAGAATTTGGGCTCAAAATAGAATGGATTACTTAAGTAAAGACGATTATTTTTTGCATTCCTTATAATTACTATTGAATTCTCAACATCTCGTAATCAAATCTTAAAATATGCTCATCATCATGTAGAGAGTTTGTCCGGAAAGAAAAGTGTCATGGTTTATATGGGAGCTCATACATTCTACGACTCTACTCTTTATATACTCGGATATACAGGATGTAACAAGAATAGTGGTGATCAAACTTAAGGGCATAATTGGTATCGATAGCGAGTAAGAAAAGATAGAGGAGAAAATTTTTTTGACGGGATTTTTTTTTGTATGGGACAGACAGACGCAGCATCCCAGATGGCCGACCCTCATTTTTGTTACATCTTGTATATATTTTTAAAATATAAATTTGGGCGGGACGAGTTATTGTATCAACTGGTGTTTTTTCTTAAAATTGTTAACAATAATTCGTGTAATACGCATACCAAACTTATGGTAGACAGATAGGTGATTGTTGTGCCAATTACGGTTCAACCTATTTTCTTTTGTTTAATTACTTTATTAAATGTCCAATATAAAGTGAACCCTGAATGTATCAACAATTAAAGTCCAAGTGGGTCTATTTGGTCTCGGCACCAGGTCAAACACAAAGAAGCGAACACCGACGTAAATGTGCCGGTAGTTTTGTCAATATTTATACGCACGGAGCACCACGTGCAGTGTGCACTTTGATAACGAGTTGAGCATAACTGGTATATTCAAGTACAGAAGCGTTAGGTAAACAACATTTCCAAGGCACTCCGTTTAGGCCTCAGCCCCATTTCGATGTACATTCTGTATGTTCACGGACTTCTATTGTTGGGCCATTTACGGCTTTTTTTGTTTAAGAGGCTGACAACACCCGATGACCTTAAAATTGACTTTACTTAAACAGTGTTTGGCTATAATTGTTTTGCGAAGATAAAAAAAAAATGGAAGAACTTGGTTCATTCCGATACACGACTGGACGAAATTGGCTCGATAGAAAATAATTCCAATATTTCTTAAAATTAGCTTTAAACAATTGTACGTCTTCAATTTTTTTGACTTTTTTTACTTTTGTAATTAAGCACAAAATTTCACCACACTAATACTAAAAACTTCATTATTTTATATTGCTCAATAAATGCGTAGTTTTTTTTATTCATAATTTTGAAAAAATTGCAATCAGCTCCCATACTAATCGTAACAGTGTTTCTCTTTCACTCTGAAATAGACAGGGATGGAATTTCGCTGTTGTCATCCCTTTAATACTTACTTTATGAAATGTCCGAAATAAACTGAAACCTAAATGTATCAACAATTAAAGACCGTTACCGTACCAGCTTCGGTCGCGCGCAGTAAGGCGATGGCGGGACCAAATGGGAATACTAACTATTAAAAAAAAAAAACAAATTTAGACGTAACGTAATTTTGTACACTAATACATTGCAGCCTCCTTCGGTGCAAGGAATTTAACGGATCGATCAAATACTGCAATGTAATGAAAATGGCATCAAGATCTCGGAAAGTCTCAAACGGGGCTTAAAACTCTGATGTCCGTTTCATAATGTACAATTTAAGTGTATAATCACTTAATTTATCTCCACATTTAATACATTTATCTATGTCAAAGTAATGGTTGTATTCAAAAGGCGATTTCAATGTATATTCCTTAAAACATCAGTTCTCTACACATTTGCATTCACAAAAACTGTTTTCAAGTTTAAGTTACATCATTGATTAATTTACTTGTGCATTCGACGCGTTTCTTACATCCGCAATACCAATTACTAAATGAATATGTTACTAAAAAATTATCAAAACCGGTCATGCAAACATTATTTATTTATAGACGTAACTAAGCGATCGCGGCCGTCTAACATTTTTATCAATATTCGCGGATGCTGTCATAACTGACTGAGACAATTCATATTTTTACACCTTTACTATTACAAAAACATTCTATTATGCCTTTAAAGAGAGAAAAAGGAAAGACTTTGAAGACCGGTGACAAAGGCTCTAAAGAAAAACCAAAAGGTGATAAGTTAACAGAAGCAGCTCAAGGTCCTAATATGTTTACCGAAGTCGAGAGAACGTTCCTCCAGCTTGAATTAGCTGAAGCCAACCGCAAAGTAGCGAGACTCAGGACAACTGTTGAAGAGCACGAACTAAGGAACGAGGAAATAAGGAAGGATTACGACAAACTGGATGTAGATAGGGCTGACATAATTGCGTACTTGAAGAAAGTTCAAAACAATAAAAACGAGGAAATTAAAGAGCTAAAAGAACAAGTTAAAAAACTGGAAGAAACTATTCAAAACGAAACAGCTGATCATAAAAAGAATGTCACTGAGATGGAGACTAATTTCAAGGTTATGAAAGAACAGCTGACTACAGAATCTAAGCTTTTAACTAGTAAACTTAATACGATGGAAGAGTTTAGAGTTACTAGAGATATTTTGATGAATAAGTTTGAGAAACAGGAGCGTCAGTTGAAAGAGCAAGAAATGACGTATAAGAGAAAGATATACGACATTGAAAAGAAATTTGTCATTGGAAAAGATAAATTAAGAAAAGAAATGGAGAGTACCCTTATGCAACTATCACAAGATTTTCAAGATAACACAGGACTGAGAATCGCAGCGACCACGCATAGGGTTATAAGGGAGAACATTGCTATTAATAATGAATTGGACAAAATATTGACAAGTCAAGCTAAATTAGTTAGTCAAAATGAAAAATATAAGGAAAAGGAGGATGCAGCTAAGCTTGCAAAAGAACTGGCGGAAGAAGAGCGAGACTTAGCTATTCAGAAAAGTATAGCTCAACTTAAAGTAATAGATCGACTGACAACAATAACCCAAAATGTAAAAAAGGACAAAGCACTGATGGCTGTACAGAATGATAATATCGATCAACTAAAAGCAACAATACAACAATTGACAAATGAAAACGACAAATTGACACTAAAAAATAGAATTTTGGAACAAAATTTGCACGGGAAAATGAATGATCATAATAAATCTATTTTATACGCATCTAGAGTTGGAAAAGAGAATAAAAGGTTGAGAGCGATATTGAGAGAAGCTGTAATATACATTCAATCGGCACTAAGACTAGATCAATTTGCTACTAGAGAGCCAGATCGAAAAATAATGGACCGAGAGACGTTGCTATTGCGTCTTCTGAAAATAGTGTCACAGTACCGCGACTTTCTGCGAGCTGAATCTATAGAAACTTTAATATCATTCGAGAAAATCTACGAAAAAGGCGATCTCGGTTTTGTACCGAAAACAAAATCGCAGAAGTCAGTATCTACAGCTCCTAGTGTCATGTTATCTGGAGATTCACAGGAGTCTTTCAAATGCTCGTCGATATCTTCATCTCAGTCAGATTTAGGCAGCATTAAAACAATACCGAGCATGCAACTTCTACCAATGTCGACTGAGCCTCGACGCACTGCTAGAGAAAGTTTTCTATCGTTCCAAACTTCAACTAAATCGAATTCGAGTGGTAGCGACAAAAAAGCAGAAGAAGAGGACATGGATAGTATCGATAAGCAGTTAGAACAGAGTAAACTTGAGGTGCAAAAAGCAATTTTAAAAGATTTGTTTAGTCAAAGAAGACCTTCGAAATTATTTGAAGTCGAAAGCGTACATGAGGAAGAAAAGGAGCACGTAGAACTTGTAGAAGGTGGTGATGGGAAAGTTGGAGAACATGAAACGAAAAATGAAGATGCTGCGGAAGGAGAAATTGTTGAAGGAGAATTTGTCGATGAAGAAATAGTAGAGGGCGAGGAAGTGAATGCAACCGTTGAACAGGAAGAAGGCGATAAAGAACATAACGAAGAATAGGATAGATTTTGCAAGTTTTCGTTAAGTTTTTGCATAAATTTATTTCTGTAATTTAAAAATCACTGCTCCTTTCAAATAATTAAAACAGTCTACGTATGTATCGTCGTTATTCTCCCCCAACGCAAAGGAGACGGTATATACATGCATTTAGGGTAAGTGAATGTATGTTAGTGTTTGTACATAAAAACGAATGTGCCCATTTATCTCCGTCCGAATAGGTCGCGTAGTTTCGGCAATACATAAATAATACAAGGTGGCACACCAGCGATAGGTCTACTTCTACAACGGGTTTAAACTCAATATCATCATCATACATTTAAGAGCTCTTGTCAGTGGACCAATTTCCATGCCTGTCTGTCATTTACCTTCACTTTTACAGCCTGATACGACACTGATTTAATTTTTCCTTTACTTGATCCATGTATGCTCTCCTTAGATTTCCTGGCTTCCTTCCTGCTTCAACTCTACCTTCTATGATGTTCGATATGTGAAACTCGATATGGCACTGTTATATTTTTGTCGGAGTTTTAAATGTTTTATTTAGTGTTGTTTTAGCTTTTTGCCGTAGCGTCAAATAATGAATTAGGAGTCAATCGAATGGTGACAAAAAAAGTAATTCGGTAGGATTTTCTGGTTGCTTAAAGAAAATACTACTAAATATTTATGTAGGTAATATAAATGCACTAAACAGGTCGTTTGGATACGAGTACAACATAAAGTGCTTACTGTCCACTGAATAGGCAATAGGTAAATAAATTTAAGAGCGGTATTTATTTATGTTTAGTAGTTGTTTTTACGATTAAATTTTAAAGTTAGTGACTGAGTAAAAATAAGTATAGTGTATTTTTGCATAATCCCCCATGAGAGGGTTAGCAAAAACAAATTAGAAAATTATTATCGAGCCTGCTTACAAAATTTTACGAGAAACGGTGAAGAATTTGAATTGCCTACACTAAAAAGTAGAACTCGGTCGCTCGGTCAATAGCAAGTAAGGAAGAACTATTTCCATCTGACAGACCTTCGCCCAGTGTTGCTCGTATTATGCTGCTAATTGGTAGAGCATGCAACGAATACATCCATATAAAGTTATTTGCTAATCGCCGAGCACGGTTCGTAATGTATTATGTAATTACATATGCGGTGCAAATATGGGCATCGTCTTTAGTCCTAACCCAACATGTATTATGCATTTTACCAGGTTTTATTTAACGCGCAGTGTCATTTAGTTTGTTGTTTAGTTCCATGGCCAAAATTTAGCATATATGGTAGCTAGTAAAATACAACTCGTTTAAAAAAACCGGCCAAGTGCGAGTTGGACTCGCGCACCGAGGGTTCCGTACAAACCTGTAGGTATATAGGGGTAGGAACTTTAAAATTATTAAAAATATTTTTATTATATGATGTGAGTAAAAATTTATTTAATACGGGAAGTGCCCTGTAGGTTTTAATCCCCTTGCGAGTTTCGAAAATTTGCGGCATAAACGGCTGTATCTTTTGATTGCGTTGGCTTAGATGTTTGATTTTTTCACAGTTCCAAGGGACAGTAGGCCTGAGTATTGATATAAATTTCAGCTTGATACCTCCACGCGTTCCTGAGAAAAAGGGTCTTGACAGACAGACAGACAGACGGACAACAAAGTGATCCTATAAGGGTTCCGTTTTTTCCTTTCGAGGTACGGAACCCTAAAAATGAAATTTTTGGCAAATGCTTATTTGTCTGTTCTCTGTGATAGTAGACATCGAACCAAAGAGAAATATGTTTATTAACGATTGGACATCTGTGCGGAGCTTTGTGCGATAATGCCAATTTGCAAGTCTAGACCAAATAGCTAAATTACAACACAATTAACGTTAAAAAAGGAAGATCACCTTCACAGCGAAAATACATTATTTAGTATAAGTAATAATAATGCGAAGCCGGACAAGTAAATCCGCATTTCACGTGTTTTCAATGACAAGGCAAGTATTAGACTCGAATATAAATATTACGTTAGGCTATAAAAACCTAGTAGGTAAGACATTTTGAAATCGATCGATAAAAACATTTTATGCTCGAATACATATTGGGTCAAGAACGGCAAAAAGAGACTCAGTTAAGCTTAGAGGGAGCAAGCGATATTGCGATCTTGTTTCACCACATGGTTAGGTGTGCTGTGTCCTTTAGGGTCATACCGATTTGAGCAGAATTCAGCATACAGATAAAAATTTCAAGACTGTTCTAAAAAATTACGAGAATTTACGAGCCGCGGTCCGAACCCACGGCACGGCCACTTACCGATTAGCTACCAACGGTTTAACCCTTTGACCGCCGAAGACGTTAAATCACGCGCACGGAAAGTCATACCCTCACGCCAGGCCGTGATATCACGTCCAAAATATAAGCGTTAAGCTTTGATATTTAAAATAAAACGAATATTTTGACGTTTGACCTTGATAACTTCCGGCCCAGACATGAGATTCTCCGAGATTTTTGAGACAACTTTATGAAAACCATAATGAAGGTATATACGAGTTTCCAACTTATTACCTGATTCCGAAGTTGACCTAATATACTTAAGGCAACAAACTGGTCCGTGGGTGGGAAAGACGCGTCGACGGCGCGTTAAAAAAACGCATGCATAAGCTCTTATTCTGTAACTGAATGGGTTATGTTGTTGTTTCTCACCTCTGGGGAGTCGAACGGGTACTTGTTGGTGAATTTGAACTGGAGGACGAATTTTTCGCCCTCATACAGGGTGCCGGGGACGCCTTCCATGTGTACTGTCCACCTGCCAACAACAGAGCATTTTTTTTTACTTAATCCATAAGCCCACTCCAGACTGTGCGCAAATCGCGCATAATATGGTGATAATAGTAAAGTTTTAACTATAAAACTTTCGTGAGACTCTAACATATTAAAAATGTTTATAACGGGTTAGTCACGTAATTTACCGCCGGCGGCAGCCGGCGCGCTGCCGTCGCGGAAGGCCGCTCGTGAGAATGATCATCGTAAATTGATCGAAACATGTCGAGCAAAATCTACTTATATTACGTGAGTAACCCGTTATAAATATTTTTAATAGTAAAGTTTCCGCTCTTTTTGTTGCGGACAAAACACAAGGGCGCGAAAACTGTACGTGTCGCTCCACACTTTCGGTTCGCGGTATCGTTAGTACCATGGAGGTATAAAATATAGGGACGTATAACGTAATCCCGCAATGACAGAACTGTGATTCCATGATAAGTCGCGGTTTCCTGCACACTCACTTGTCGGGTTTGAGCCAATCACGGCTCATCCATGAGTTGTATGTGTGCATGTAGCGTGTAAACACGAGGAAATCGGCTTATGATGGAATTATAGTTTTGTCTATTTCATATGTCCATTGGGTCCGTATTCTAACTTTAAATCATGTTTAGATACGATCAAACTTCAATGGATTAACTACGCAATACAGCTAGCGCCTAGACGTCTGAATAGAAATATCAGAATTTGCTT
The DNA here is from genome assembly GCA_947086415.1 of Pammene aurita. Lineage (NCBI taxonomy): Eukaryota > Metazoa > Arthropoda > Insecta > Lepidoptera > Tortricidae > Pammene > Pammene aurita. The sequence continues at coordinate 33,423,481 of OX352303.1, forward strand.
GCAAATTATTCCCATGCAACTCCAATACAACCACAATATTGGTAGATTATTTGTTGTGTTGCAGTTATGTAGGGGATAGATTGTGTTTTTAACGTATTTTAAAATTAGAAAACGGCACTAGGGTAGAAGAAAACAAGGTACCGCCATCAGTACGTCAGAGACACAACTTTGATTCTCAAACTTTACATTTTGCATAACCTTAACTTAATTAGTGGATGTGTCTTTAGTGGATTCTGCGTACTCTGCAACTTCGGGGAAGCTAACATCCACTAAGTTTGTTAAAATAACCCCCAAATTGTAAATTTGAGAGTCAATGTGGTTTTATAGAATATAACGGCTACACTCACGTCTCTTTAGTCATTACGCGCGACATGTTTCGGAGAGCTTAGGTCTCCATCTTCAAGCAATAAGAGTGCTAGCCGAACCCGTCCGTGCCTCGCTATTGCGGACGTGAACAGACATGAGTGTAAAGATGGGTACGGACTTGAGGCACGCACGCCGAACGGCTCAAATTCGTACGCGCCTCACGAGGCATGCGCTAAGTAACGAGGCGCGTACGAATTTGAGCAAACAGGTGAGCCGTGCGTGCCTCAACCTGAGGCTGCCTCAAGTCCGTACCCACCTTTACCATAATGGAACCGTTTGTGACGTAGTGATGTCAATACCTTGTTTACTTTTACCATGATACGTCCATGTTTAGTACACGAAGTTTGGAGTACAACCCTACTCTTAATCCATTAAACAGTTCAAGCGCAAAAGAATGTGTAACAAAAAGTTATAGCACACAGTAAAAGATTGAGGGAGCCAATGTTTTATGATGATTGATGCCACAACATCTATCTTACTTATCTATTGTTTGGGTTATTATGCGACAATAAAAGTACGATAGGTAATTCTTTATCGCGTAACAAATTATTGCATTCGTCATACAAATCCATACTAATATTATAAATGGGAAAGTGTGTGTGTTTGTTTGTCCGTCTTTCACGGCAAAACGGGGCGACGAATTGACGTGATTTTTTAAGTGGAGATAGTTGAAGGGATGGAGAGTGACATAGGCTACTTTTTGTCTCTTTCTAACCCCCCACTTCCCTAAAATGCGGGGTGGAAGTTTGTATGGAGCATTACGGGGGGCAAAGGGGAACCGTGTTACCTGGAATTTAACGCGAGCGAAGCCGCGGGCAAAAGCTAGTTGTCCATAATACCCACCAAATCGGTCGCATTTCGATGATCTCATATTAACCCTTGGATTGCCTAGTGCCTAATAGGATTTGATGCACGAGTCCTGCGGCGCGAATTACAACGCGGCGTGCGGCGAGGCGAGTACCCGCCATAGTCATCTAAAACAGGTCCATTAAATTCTATAGATATTGATCGTGTCGCTCGGAACGGTGGGCGCGAGCGGAGCGTTTGCGCGTCTCGATCAGAATTTATAGACTTGAGTGCACCTGTTTAGAATGACAGCGGCGGACGCTCGTCTCGTCGCTCGCCGCGTCTTAGTTCGCACCTTATAGATAATGTACCTATGCTGTCAAAGTAGCCTTGATGCTTTATAGATAACTCAAATGTACCTATTTACAAACTTGGTCAATTATTTTGGCGTGTGCGTGACATATTTGTATATGACAAATATGGAAGTCCTTTTGAGAATGACCCAGGTATGTTTATCTTAAGTGAAAAGTTAAATGATGCTTTTGATGAGGATTTACTTGGGCTAATTAGGTCATTCACCTGTGCGTCAATCAAGTGACAAACAAGATAATTTATGCTGACAAAAGTGGATCTCAGTCATTTGTACCAGTATGGACTTGAAATGTACTGTGTGGGTGTCTCTGGCAATAATTGAAGGACTCCAATCATTGAACTAGACTTTTTTGTTTTTAGTACACAAAAATATTAAAAAACATTACAGCTTATATCAGATCAACTTTTCGGTTATTGAAAAATGTTCATTTAATTTTATAATTGCACAGCCAACTGTAAGCATTAACAACACATTAATTTAATTATGTTGATTCTCTAACTCTCTTTTATGTGTTGATTCAAACTAATATCATAACTTTTGAAAATCATTTTAGACCATATTATCAGTGTGGTATTTAGTATGTACCGGCTGTTGATACATGGCAGTAATTATAAAATAAATAAAGATGCTACATTCAAAGTGTAGATTGTCTTGATAAAATGAAGAAATTTAAAAGTACTCTAAAATTGCCATTTATTAATCAAATATCATTAAATTTAAAAACATGTCCAAATATGCTCCATATATTATCCTTTTGCATTAAATAATAAACACACTTCTGATTTGATGAAATATTAGACTGAAGTAACAGAGGCTTGCAATAACTGTTAGTCAATCTAATTATTATTATTTCCTTGTATGAGCACATTTAGCCTTCAATTAGCATTAAGTAGCTGTTGAGCTACAGATGCTACATAAAATACTTGATATTCATTCACACATAATCAATTCACGTCACATATACCTACGACATCCGCAAATAATAACATATATTGTGCCAAACACAAATATTTGTTTTGTTTGTTCTATTATATCATACTAGCTTGTGCAATCTCTCAATGCAAAGTTGTTTAAAGGAATTTGATTAGAAATATTTATAGCCATATGTTCTATTTTAGCATGATGTTTGTCCAATACACCAAATTTAAATACTAATTAGAATAGTCGTCATGACATCATGGGTTACTAAATTATGGCATAAACTTACAGTGTTAGATTTTGGCTGGCCTGTTCTCCGTCCACGGTGACTCCCGGTGGCGGTTCCCTCATCAGGGACATTAGTTCTTTTTGTAATCTCCGCTAAAAGAAACACACAAGTTATGTGCAAGTTACGAGGTGTTATGGCATTATATGACGCAGCGTGGGTACCACAAAATGAAGGAAACAAATGTAAGAAAGTTATAGAAATGTGTTCGTTAAATTCTAGAATATAATACTAATCGTGTTTAAATATATGAAAAACACAACAAAAGAAATTGTCACTAAAGCCATCTGAAGAAAACTGTCATAACAGCGTTGTAACAATAAACATAACATATTTTGTCACTGTAAACAATCCTCGGCGCCAGTTCCAGGGGCAGTAGGGCAAACTTTTTCAGCTAAAAACAAATACGAGATAGTGTCGCAGATCGTAATAATTTAATTATTTTTACAGACCTCAGACGGGGACATAGCCGCCATTTGTATTCCAATTTAGTTAGACATATGATGTTACCATATAACAAAAACAGATACCTTTTTAATACCAGCTGTACACTCTCAGGCGGGAGCACTCGAGGGAGAGATTCAAAAAATACATATAAAACTCACTATATTACGCACTCATGTACACTCTCGCGCTCGGCTTGTCTCGGTGTGTCTCGGCAAGAGTGTACAGCCGGCATGAGAGATCCTTTTTTTTCCAGTGGTGACGTCCTTAGTGATGTAAATTGTTAAATAAAAATTAACCGATAAAAATTGTATCTGTCACTAGACGAGTTCGATTGTAGGTTGTATAGTGTGAAATTCTTTTATGATTTTATCCTTTTCTTTTTGCAGTGCATCCCTTCGTTCACTCAAACGTCAAAATCGTCAAACATTGACATTGATATTTGTTTTAGGTTTTTAAGTGTTTTCCTTCTTCTTTGATCATATTATATCATAAAATACAATGGAACGTATTATTTACTCACTGAAATTAATAACGACCTGAGTGATAGCTATTGTTTAAAGTTTTGTTTAAACAACAGACATTATAGTGTACGGCAATAAGAATCCTGTCTTCGTCGGCTCGCAACAAGTTTTGAGTGAATTATTTGAAAATAAAAGAAGCCGGGATGGTTTCTCATTTAAAGAAGTCTTCTGCGGAATGGTTCATAGATCAGTTGAACGTGAGCAACGCGAAACTGTTGGCGTTTGTGTTAGTTTTAGGGTTTATCGGTTACCACGGTATTCTGCATTTACGATATGGTTAGGACCCGCTTTTTTACCTTTAGAACTTTGAAACTGCTAGTAACTTATACAAATCAGTTACAGACAATAAAGAAAATGGTTATTGAACAGGTAACACAAGAAATTTTTGTATAACAGGCCCGGACTCGTGCACCTGGTTGCTGTCTTCAGGCCGATATAAAGGAGACCACGAATGGCAGCCTTATGGGTGTATGCTGCATCGCTACTCGAAAATGTATACAACATAGATATTATGTTTATATTCATGCTGTTTATTATCTTCATAATTACCTTGCAGAATATGGCTAACCATTTTCAAAATACTCATTGAATGTTTGATGACAATCAAAAAATCCTTGAGTGACTGAACAGTGCTGGGAGTAAAAGCCTAATCCTTACATATGATTGAATATATTTAACTAAAGATTTTGTCAAACAAAAGTTTGTAATTTATTTGCTATTAGTATTTTTAAAGTAAAGCATTTTTTTTCAGTGATGCGAGGAGATGTCTCCGCTACCTGGCATTCTGGGGGAAGTACAACAGCTTTGCATTTATCGGTGACTCCAGGATAGCGCAACTCTATGAACACTTTATAGGTAAAGCACTCAGCATTGTATATGGATGCAGGTTCGAGTTCTGATCTAGACAATTTTTTTTATAATATTTGTGTGGCTGAAGGAAATGATAAACTAAGGCAGGGGTCCGCAAACCGCAGCTCGCGAGCCGCAAGCGGTTCATTGAAGGGACAGTTGTGGCTCTTCGAGTTCCCCTGAAAAAAATATTTCAATCAAATACCTATTACAGTAGGTAAGAAAAAACATAAAACAGACAACTGCGGCTCTATGAAGTTCAAAAATTCCATATCTGTCCATCATCAGGCCTCTTTGTCAAAAAAGTTTGCCAACCCCTTATTTTATTTATTGTATGACAAGTGGGTCCACTGTCTAAATTACATTACATTATATTCTAAATTTACATTGCTCCAAGTAGTAAATAATTAGCTGCGCTCCCTACATTCTTAAAATCTTCCACTGGTCTATTGCATGCTTTGTAAGCGGGCACTCCAAAGCGATATGCCAAACTGTTTGCTTGGGCATCCACACACGTAGCATTCCTGGTTGCTCCTGCCGACCCCTGAACTAAGGTAATATAGTGAAAGGGCGTTTTGATTGCTAACTGCCTGCCTAAGATTAAAGTTAAGCAAATGAAACATACAATGGGCATCGATAGATTTCCTGCTATTCCTGCTTACATGGTAACTGATAAACACTGATGATACTAGTGATAGGGTTTCATAGCACCTATCTTTTAAATTTCTGTGTTATTTTAAATTTAAAATAATTAAATAATTTGTAAGAAATAGTATAACTACAGAATAAGTATTAGTACAAGTACCTGAATTTAACATATAGCCAGCCAACCCTTCACTCATTAGCCCTATATGCGGTGAGCGCGTAAAAACGGGTACAATGGACATAGACATAGTGAAACCTCCCCTGGTATAACCTAAATTTATTTATGTGCCTTAAAATATGTAGGCTAAAGGCATGTAGTTTTTTTTTTTTTTTTTTTTAATAAATGGTTTTTACTCCTCGCCTATTTTAGCGAGGCGAATTCTGCCAATGTCAAGGTACACTTAGGATTTTATTCATTTTCGTAAAATAAAACAAAAGCAACGTTGTTCGGTTAAGGCCTTGTTGATTGTAAAGTGATAGCCTCCTTACAAACACGTGGGTGGCCGGAACCCCGGATAACCGTTTGTTCAACTAAAGGGTGGTTACTCGCGTTTTGGGACTAATTTTTCATTAGCTGCACACTTGTTCGTTAGGTCACCGCACAATAAGCTATCAATATTACACACTGAACTACGTAAATGAGCAAAAAACAAAAAACTATTCCAAAGACGATGCAGCCATCTTGAAGCGTAAACGATTATCGTCATTTAGTCTTTTATTGATTCTCAATATGTGACATATAAAATGCTGGTCAATAAATTATTTAGTCTTTTATTGACCAGCATTTTATGTCACATATTGAGAGTGTGTTCCATATTTTCAGTTATAATTCTAGTCCCACTCATTGGTTATCAGTAATGATGAATCGTGGCTATCTATAATGAGCCCTGATAAGGAAATCAGTCCTGATCAAACAATTATCATTCAAACAGCTAGTACTATTTATAGGTAGTGTGTCAATGCAATATTTGTATACAATCACGCATGTGAATCCTCTGGAGTTACAGGCGTCTATAGGCTACGGTAACTGTTTACCTTCCGGCGGGCCGTATGCTTGTTTGCCACCGTCGTGGTATAAAAAAATATATCCTAGTCTAATAAGATAAGTTACATAATATAACATAAATACTTGCTTGTTGATTTGAATTTGCAACACCTACGTATTTCTGGTTATTTTCAATGGTTTCCGCTTCCCAAAGGTTGTCTGGAAGAGATCGCTTTTTAGCGATAAGACCGCCAATTGTTTCACCTCTGATTATTCTGTTTGTAACTTGTATTTTATGTGTTTCTTTATTTTGAGGTGTGCAATAAAGAGTATTTATGTTTATGTTATGTTATACTCTGTTGCACACCTCAAATTAAAGCTACAAAGTATCTCACACAAAAAAGTACTCTCACACAACACAACAATAATAGTCAGGGGCGTATTTACCCTAGGGCCAAGTGGGCCATGGCCCGGGGCGGCAGGTTGTCAGGAGCGGCATCTGCCGCCCTACGCGCTGTGATCAGGGCGCCGGTCAGTCAAGTACCAGCCCATAAGCCCTTTATGGCCCCGAGCGCCCAATTTTAAAATACGCCTCTGATAATAGTTTAGGTCTTTATAGAGTTAGATAGTACATTTGATACCTAGTCGTCCCTGGGCTCTATTCTAGATATAAGATAATTTATTCTCACTATGAATATTCATGACTTACATGAGAACTTATGAATACTTAATAATAATTATTTATTTTGCATGAAATCAGCAAACGAACTAAAAACATTGAAGGTATACTATTTTAACTTCCGATAGTTCAAAATCTGCCGATACAGTTTAACAACTCAAGGTGGTTGGTGGTGCATAGCACTTAATAAACATTTTGTAAGAAACAGTAAGCTATCGCCCAGCATAACTTCTATTCGTGATTCTTTAAGAACTAGGTGTCATCGGAGCCGTCGGTTTATACGTTACGGCGGTAAACTGTAGAAGTTACGAATGTCGGAAGAGGTGTAGTACCTAGTTGCTATGGTCTCATTAAGTATCCAAATGTAAATTTATATGAGTATGTGTGAGTTTTTATTTATTCTGTGGTTGAATACACATGATATTTATTAGTAGAGGCATAATAAAAGTATGCTGCTAAATGTGCGAATGAATATCTGATACCGTCATTTATACGTCAGCCAACCTTCGCACATTTCCCAAATCGTTGCACTTTGGTGAATGTGAAAATTAGTCTGATAAATAAATAAATTCATAATTCATTTATTGCGTCATAATCATGTGTTACATAAGGTCTTACAAAAAGGCTTACTATATAATAATAACTATAAAATAAAATAATAATAATAATTTACGCGTCGCAATAAACTTTTCCCTTTTGCTCTAAACGAAACTTTTAAGCCCTTTGTTTTGTTTTTTGTTTCACAATGTAGCTTTGTCTTACAGGCGTATTAAAAACCCGAATGGATCCAGACCCGTCATACTCGCTAGAACACCATTCTCCTAACAATACGTACACGGATGAGAAGTTGCGTCTGTCTGTTCGTCTGACGTGGAGTCACGATGTGTCAAGGACTATGGTTGAGCAGTTTCGAGCCTGGTAAGTTTAAAAAAAGTTAAAGAGTCCATGGATAAAAAAATAAGAGCGGTTTCGCACTACGTCCGATCCGAATCCGATCCGAACCCGTGAAAATATGGTCCGAAGTAGCCGTAGAACTATTTATATGGTAATTTACGCACTAGATCCGATCTCCGTCATCCGATTTCGGAAAGAAATAGGACGGATCTAGTGCGTAAATTACCATAGGAATAGTTGATGGTATTAAAGATAAATGTATGATTTCCAAGTGCCATACTCATTGAAGCATCATTATTTGAATAACATGTATTTGGAGAAGTTGCGTCGTCCGTACTTCCGTTGTTTCACGGACAATGTTTTGAACCAGATAATTAAACAAATTGTGTTTCATGCTAAATTTAATAGTTGGTTTTAATTGTAGCGCGAATACTATAGGGTAGCAAGCTATGCGTAGGTGGCACCGCGATCGCAATGTCGATTGTTTAAATTGACAACGTCACATTAAATTATACGCAAGTTTCCAAAAAGTTGCCAAAGAATTTGAATACTTCTGGAAAACTTAACAGGAATTCAAAGGAGTTTCCATTTTGAAATGATTTCCATGTGAACAAAAAACAAACTACAAGCCCTGCATTTAGCGTAGAATTATCGAACGAGCGGAGTGTAAGCGAAGTGAGTTCTTACAGACAACTTCGGACACAATAGAACTGTCAGCCGGCTACCTAGACGTCCCTGCATTTCCTGATTTTGAATAGTTGTTCCGCCATAACTTTAGTAATATTTATCTGATCTTTATGAAATTTGGTAGGGTTGTAGCAGAGATCTATACAATTTGAGGGTTCGTATATGAGCAGGATTAATCAAGGGGTTATGGAGCTAGAAGGCGCGAAACAATAATCAGAAGGGTCTTGTTATACTGGTCAATTCGTTTGCAAGGAAATCGAGGCGAACTACTAAGTTATTAAAAATTAACCTTATGATATACACTTTAAGGTCAAATTTCCTTCTAGGGAGCGCGAAGACGAGCCCCCATCAGTAATAGTAGCCGGAACAGGCCTCCAACTACTTCTCACCCGAAACGCGACAACTCACGTCATAGAGGAATACAAAAGGAACCTTACGCTCTTGGTGCAAGCTATAGATTCGCTTGCAGCGAAGAACACTAAGGTCCTTTGGAAATTGATTGAGTCGGTGGATAGTTCGAAGTTGAAGAATGATTTTAAGAAGATTAGTAATAGTGATATTGATGAGTACAATAGAGCTGCTATCGAGGTAAGTCACTTTTGTTTAATTTTAACTGTTGGCATATCCTTTACAATTGTGATTTTTTGAATGACATTTTTAAAGATATTGTCGGTATTCTCACACCTGACGTTCTCGTTTGGCAATTATAATTGTCTGACTTTGTGACAACTTGCCTTGATTAAGTGCTTTTGAAATGTATGCTACTTTTGATGGAAAATAGTTGTAAATATAAATATACATTCAATACATTCATAGTTAATGACTTAATGATTTAAATTCTTGATTCTGAACCCAACTATACGGCGACATGCTGCGTGTACCCGAAAAAGTGTACTAGGTCTAATAGTGTAATAATTTTAAACAAAAAAGAACCGACTTCACTTAACCTCCCTTTCCAAAAGCAAATGCTGGAGCTGCTGTAAAAATACTCAAATCACTATAGGTGTGCCTATAATAGTTGAAGAGTTCCCTCGATTTCTCCAGGATCCCATCATCAGATCCTTACCTGGTTACAATGGGCCCAACTGTGAAGTATACTCCTTCAAACAAAAAAAGAATTTTCCAAATCGGTCCAGCCGTCTTCGAATAATTGGTGAACATAAATAAAAAAAAGCAAAAACAAAGATCCCGACGAATTGATACCTCCTCCTTCGAAATCTTGAAGTTGGTTGAAAATCGTTCCGATCAAGATGATCTTCTTCGGTGGTTCATATGATTTGATTACCAACCACTTACGACATGGCCGAACTTGCAAGGTGACCTTGGTGTGAAGGCTTGTCGCCAACCGTACGGAATTAGGAAGACGTAAATTTTTTTCAGATTCTCACCCACAGTGCTGCCCGCATCTGGAGCTCCCCGCGCCTCGTGGCGCTCGGCGCGGGCTCGGCGGACGGCTGGGCGCTGAGCGCGCGCGCGCTGCGACACGACGCTCAGATACTATTGAACATGTTCTGTAACGACCACATGAACTTCAACGACGGCTCTTGTTGCGCCATGCCGGAGCCGCATACTCAGCTTCAGTTGTTGACGTTTGCCATGTTTCTTGTATGGTAAGTATGGATAATTTAAAAAAGAAACGACTTACGCTAATAATACCTACTCATAGTGTTGTGTTCCTGCTGGTGAGTAAGGTTGCCAAAGAGCTCAAAGAGGACCCAGTGTGTTGACGATGAGGGACCTTCTTGTTCCTTTAGCCGTCAACACAGTGAATCCTCCTTTTTGTAAAGGGTCGGCAACGCGCATGTGACTCCTTTGGAGATGCAGGCGTCCATAGGTTACGGTAGCTGCTTACCATCAGGCTTATATGCTTGTATGCTTGTTTGCCACCGTCGTAGTATAAAAAAAAAAAATAAAAAAAAAATACCCGCTTTGAGAGCATAAGCCCGAACTACTCTAAAAAATACTCAAAATAACTAGATGTGCCTATAATATTTGAAGAGTTCCCTCGATTTCTTCAGGATCACACCTTCATATTCCGACCTAATGACAATGGGGCCAAATGTCAAGTATAACCTTAGCCCTTGGTCACTTTCTTTCTTATATATCTATTTCAGTTTATAAGTGTCCTTTTACTTTTTTCAGCGGCGTCCTAGCCGGTATAAAAACGACCTGGCGCTGGTCTCAAACCATCCAACACCGCATCGGAGGCTACTCACTGGTCGCCCCCCCTCAATCCTCAGGCCCCTCCCCCATGGCGGCTCTGGCCAAGCTTGGCATGATCATGGCCTACTTCTATCTGTGTGATAGAACGAATTTCTTTATGAAGGAGAACAAGTATTATTCGGAGTGGAGTTTTTGGCTGCCAGTCGGATATGTGTTCGCGCTTGGGTTGTTTTTTACGGATGATTCTATTTCTACTAGGTGTGTATTTATTTTCTTATGTTTTAATAACTGGGTCAGCGACAAATTTTGAAGTCAATGCTTTATTTTATTAAACATTTTCGCACATTTATTGTTCTTAATTTTGCCATCATTCTATGTAAAATGCGTCGAAGTCGTCCCGCCTAGAGAATGCAATCTTGATCTTGCAAGATCAAGATTCCACCAAGATCTTGAGTGATTTTCCAAGATTCAATCTTGAAGGCCATCAATCTTGAATTTTGAAATCCCTTTCGCGATCTTGGCAAAATAGACCAAGATTGTAACAAGATTTTCAGACTGATCGCGCGTGAACCCGCCATCTTCTTTTCGGTCTGTCTGCACCCCGGAGCAGCACGGTGCACTATGCTGTGTACAGTCGCCATCAGATATATCGGAGCGGCCAAGGTGGTCACAAATATTTAAACAACGCCTCTATTGTTAAGGCGATAAAGTCCATGTTTGAGTACCCTGGCCACTCCGATATATTTGATGGCGACTGTAGTAAAGAATTATGTATTGTATTGTATTTTTACTGTCATAAAACTCAATGCAAAATTACATATATATGTTTTAAAACTTAGGGATGCTCCCTTGAATGGTGTTTCTTTTTAACACAAATGTTAAAATGAAAAGTTATGAATAACGCAATAAAAATACGCAAAATAAGCTTTTAAGTATATATTTTTGTACCAAAAACTTTATTTTCAGAGTCCTACATAGAGAACAGACCAATGAATGGAAAGGTTGGATGCAACTAGTGATCCTCGTATACCAAGTGACGGGAGCAAGTAAAGTCTTACCTATATACATGCTGGTGCGGGCACTAGTGTCAGCGTACCTATTCATCACGGGTAAGATATTTATCTTATTAATATGATTTAAAACTTCATAGGTCAAGAATATTTTTTAAAACTTTATAGGTCAGGAATGTTTTTTAAAACTTTATAGGTCAGGAATGTTTTTTAAAACTTTATAGGTCAAGAATGTTTTTGTAAAACATTATCAGATGTCCCAAATTTTTTGGAACCTCCCGATTTGCAGGAATAGAATTTGGCCATGTTGCCGAAAAGTGGGACATATAATTCCGTACAGGATATATAATAGTTTTTACGTGTTTTAAATTATTACGTGGGTTATAATTTGAATTTAATTGACCTTTTAACCGCCAACGTTTGAAATGAGACAAAGTGACATTGTATACCGTTTTCGTATATTATAAAATAATATGAATAGCGAGTTAAATTTTTGAAGTTATGCCCGATATAAGGAACGTAGTAGAGAATGCAAACCGGTTATTTTTCTAACGAGCGGAGCGTAAGCGAAGTGAAGTTCTTACATACAACTTCGGACACAACGGAACTGTCAGCTGGCTACCTACGTCTCTGCATTTCGATGGCTTTATGATTTTGAATAGTTGTTCTGCGATAACTTTACTAACATTCTTCTGATCTTTATGCAATTTGTTGGGGTTGTAGCAGAGCTGTAGGTTTGCATACCCTAGGACGCAGTTAGAGCGAGCAAGCGATAATGCGATCTCATACCACCGCATAGTTCAGGAGGTGAAAAGATTAAAAAAAAATATTTTATCGCAGTGCCTGCTGCCTCAAGTTTTGCCCGTTTAACGTAATTCCTTTTGTCAGGTTACGGACATTTCACGTACACCTGGAAGACGGGTGACACGAGCCTAGTGAGGTACTTCCGAGTGATATTCAGGCTAAACTTCCTGACGGTGGTACTCTGCCTGACCATGAACCGACCATATCAATTCTATAGTTTCATACCGCTCGTCTCCTTCTGGTATACTTTGGTAAGTTTTTACACTTCAGTCATGTCACAGAATAACTAATAGTACTACCGTACAGAAAATTCACTTCTTCACAAAAGTCAGATTTAGGTATAAAATTATACCTTTACTCGCTGCCTGCAAGCAAAATTGAAACTTATAACCGCGCACGAACCGTGAATCTTCTTTGCGCGCAGTTTTATGACCGAGCTGTGAGCGTCGGCACGGGGTTGTCACTTGACAAGTTTTTGTACCTATACCTACTGATTTATTATTTTTAAGATAAATATGTAGGAATTACAAACGTTGATTCTGTAAACATGAAATTTTTATCCGGAGATTGAATTTTTTATAGAGATTATGTCTGATTCTCACGGAAGTAGGAATGTCACAGCCGTATTCCTTTGAAAATATGTCGGTCAGTTCCTAATATTGTTTCTGCGCAACCAATATTCAATAAATTAAGGATGTTTATTTTAACTATTACTGTACAATAATACAGTACTCTTTTAGGTACCAAATCAGAATCCACGTACCTTTTAACTTCTAGCGGCGTCGGCGGCTGGTAGCACACAATAACTATATGCACAAATTGTATGATTTGTTGGTTCCGAGGCTGTTTCCGTTAATGTACACCGTTAAACTATAATACAAGTCACACAAACACAATATTCACTTAGTTTACCGCCCTTTATCTATTTAAATCGAGTTATTTTACGCACAACCAACTTTTGCAATCCGGCATTTTTAAAACAAATCTGATGCCTCGCTGTGATTGGCTCATTCAAGCACTGCGTTCTACGCGCGGCTGCGCAGTGCGTTGTAAGTGTTGCCATAGCCCAGGCAATGGATTCCAAAATTGAGAGAATGCATAATGCTTGTACATATTCTCCCCCGCGAACCAAGCTACGTCTTGGTTAGTAATTATCCATCAAAGGCAAGACACATAGTTTTGAAACAGGCCGAAGTAAAGTTCCGTTTTGAACCTTTAATTCAACCACTCGAGTGATTCCGTCTTTTCCTGGCAAAAGCCGAATAATTCGGCCACGTTTCCATTGTAAGGAAGGGCAGTTGTCTTCTTTTATTAGAACTAAATCACCAATTTCCGGCGAACTGGTACGTAAAGTCCATTTAGGACGATGTTGCAAGGTATGAAGATATTCATTGCGAAAGCGAGACCAGAAATGCTGTGTCAATTTTTGAATTTGTTGAAAATGCGACAAACGCCTTATATTTGTTAATTCAAATGGATATTCCGGTAGAGCCACAAGTGGTTGACCGATGATGAAATGACCAGGTGATAAAACTTCCAAATCTGTGGGATCCGAGCTTAAAGGACACAAAGGCCTAGAGTTCATGACAGCTTCGGCTTTCGTAAAAAAAGTTTGTAGTTGTTCAAAGGTAAGCCGCTGTTCACCGAGCACACGATGCATATGCGTCTTAGCCGACTTAACTGCAGCTTCAAACAATCCACCCATGTTTGGACTACTGGGAGGGTTAAACAGCCAATTGATATTGTTTTTGATTAATTCACGTTCTAGCTCGGCGTGATGATTTTTTAAGTATATAAATAATTCCTTTAAATATTTATTGGTTCCGACGTAATTGGTACCACAGTCAGACCTAATCAACGAAGGGAGTCCTCTTCGAGAAACAAATCTGGTAAAAGCAGCAACAAATGCTTCAACTGAAAGTTGAGAAACTACTTCTAAATGTACTGCCTTTGTTGTCAAGCAAACAAAAATACACAAGTAACATTTTTGAATACGGGCATTTCTCAAATTGCTACTTTTCATGAGGATAGGGCCTGCGAAATCGGTACCTACTCCTTCGAATACCCGAGAACATCGAACTCGATCTGCAGGTAAGTCTGCCATGAATGGCTGTTGCTGTCGAGGCGCGGCTTTAAAACATGATATGCATTTAAAGGTCACATTTTTAGTAACAAACCGCATTGACAATATCCAATAATTCCGAGATAGAATTGAAGCTAAAGTCTGAGCGCCAACGTGACAGTATAGCTTATGATAATGTTCCGCTAACATAAATGTGAATTTGTCTTTTCCGGGTAGTAAAATGGGATGCCGAGCTGAATACAGTAGCTCGGAATGACAAAGACGCCCGCCAACTCGAACCAAACCCAGGTCATCAATGAATAAATTAAGTTTTCGTAATGAGTCTCTTATGGGCTTCCCAGCTGACAAGTCTTCAATATGGTTGTAGAAATGTTTCCTTTGAATCATCAATATTAAACGAGACAAGGCTAAACGACGGTCCGATACCGATATATTTTTATTAAAAGTTTTATCGCCACGACAATTATTCATAAACCTAAACAAAAATCCAGTTACGTTAACTAATTTTTCGAATGAACTATAGCGACTGATTAAATCAAATTCATCCAAAACCAGAGCATTAGATGCACACTTCGAACGTAACCCAGGCAAGTCTTTGGGAGGGTCAGGCTTGGTTTGGTTAGGCCAACATTCTCGAGATTGGTGTAACCATTCGGGACTCCACCACAAATTATGTTCAAGCAACTGCGCGGCTGTACAACCACGAGATGCAACATCTGCACAATTTAACTCACTTTTAATATAACACCATAAAATGGGCAAATTCAGGTTATTTATTTGGGAAACTCTATTACCTTGAAAGACATCCAATTTATGAGGCGAAATACATAGCCAAGCTAAAGTGATTGTGGCATCACACCATCCGATAATTTCCGTAACTGTTAGTGAAAGGTCACATAAGGCTTTGTACACGTGAGCCAGTAACTTAGCCAGTAAAGTTGCAGCGTTCAATTCCGCCTGTGGGATCGTCAATTTTGTTTTAAGTGGAGATACTCTTGTTTTTGCAATAACCAGGCGAACAGTAACTTCTCCGTCAGAACATTCTGATCGCAAATATACCGCGGCAGCATACCCGACAGACGACCCATCACAAAATCCGTGTAAAGAGTACGACACTTTGCTCGTGGTTTTCAAGCATCGAGGGATATACAATTTTTTTAAATTGGGTAAATCTAAGAGAATATTGTTCCATTTCTCGACTATGTGACTAGGCGCCGGCGAGTCCCAGTCCACTTGTTTAGCTCCATCACTCATTAGTTCCTGTAATAATAATTTCACTCGGAACAATACAGGACTAATCCATCCCAGTGGATCAAATAACTTTGCCAAGGACGATAGAATACTACGCCTAGTAGGCGTCATTTGTTCGTCCGGTAAGTTAACTCTATAGGTGAACGTGTCCGTTGATGGATTCCATTGGATACCTAAAACCTTAATAAATCCAGTACTGTCGTCATCGTCGAAACAACGAGTAACCTCACAATGGTCTGTGGGAAATTCGGCTAATAGGCGAGGTTCATTAGACGCCCACTTTCTCAATTCGTACCCTGCACTTCGCATAATCTCAATTAACTCTTTCATAAGCATTTCAGCTTCCTCAATTGAATCCGCTCCTCCATTAATATCATCAACGTACGTATTTGCTAATAAAAGCCTGGCAGCATTCGGAAACCGCTCCTTCTCGTCCTCAGCCAGCTGATGAAGACATCTGATTGCCACGAAGGGACTCGATTTTAACCCGTAAGTATTAGTAGTCAATTCATAAAATTGAACTGGCTCCGTTTCATTCCGTCTCCAAAGTATTAACTGGTATCGTCGATCTTCAGGATGGATCCATGTCATTCGAAACATCATTTTAACATCTGTAGTAAAAACCACCAAAGGTAACCGGAAATTAAAAATAATTGTAGTTATGTCATTTTGCAATTTTTCTCCTGAATATAAACAGTCGTTTAAACTAATACCACTTGTACTTTTTGCACTCCCGTCGAAAACTATACGAATCTTTTCCGTATCTCCATTTTTTTTGAAAATTCCATGATGTGGCAAAATAAAATATTCAAGACCGGAGTCCACATCAAAGTCTGAAAGCCTCATATGTCCAAGTTCTATGTATTCATTCATAAATTGTGTGTACTTTTCCTTAAATATGGACTGCGCTTTCATACGTTTCTCCACAGCTATAAACCGACGAATCGCACTTGGTTTAGAATCACCCAACTCCGGGTGGTTAGGTACTAAAGGTAAACGAACGACATATTTACCGTCGGTTCCACGAGTGACCGTCGTTGCAAACAGCTGTTCACAACTTACGTCCATAGGATCTTTTAAAGAGACCTTAGGCGGCTCTTCCGTTTTCCAAAACCGCTCGACCGCGTCGACTAAAGAAACACCCGAAAAATATTCCACAGTGCGTGGTATTTCCCGATTAAAACCACGTAATGGACCGAAAACCGCCAAATCAAATATCGTATCAATAGCATATGGACCGCCGCGCCGTATAGTGATCTTATTTCCTTCAATTATTTCTCCGAGTATATCACAACCGAAAATAATGTCCACCCTAGACATGTGTTCAAAACCGAAATCCGAAAAATATTTATTTGATAAACCGAGCCGAGCCGCAACATAAGCCGTTGGTGACTTTAAAACAACCGCATTTACCGATAAAATAACATTGTTTTTCCGTTCCGACCGAAAAGTAAGAGTAACTAGATGCTTACTATTGCTACCTTTATTATCGACACCCGACAGAGCCGTGAAAGAGTAATGTTTCTTTAAACCTAAATTTTCTACGAACTCTCTTCGAACTACTGAAGCTTGAGATCCTAAATCTAACAAAGCACGAGTCTTAATAAATTCACCACTTTTTGCTAAAACACTACAGATAACAGTTGGTAAAATAACATTTTCTACCAAAGAGGGCGTCGAAGAAACATTACTCGTAATTGATTGCTATTCCGTATTGTCAACAGATGTCACTGGCGCATCAAAGCGCGCGGAAGCACAAGGGCACGCTCGCGTACAATCGCCCGCAACGCTAGTACTTAGGACAGCTGTATTAGTCGTTCGCTCGTTTCGTGGGCGCCGATTAGCGAGTTCAACCGGATCGCGTGGATTCATTTCCGTTACACAAATCAAATAATTATGCCCAATATTACCACACCGTGAACAAGGAATGTATTGACTACACATTGCTGCCGAATGATTTCCAAAACACCGAAAACAACGATTATTACTTCGCACCCAATTTTTACGATCAGCGGGCGAGCTATTTTTAAACTTGTAACAATCTGTTATTCTGTGACCAGACACAGAACAAAACGCGCACCGTAAACTAGGGAACGAGTTATCATTGTCTACACGTTGTTCAGTTACATTTGCGGCATTTACGCTTTTTCCCGTTCTATGCGAGATCAGATCCGACGTATTCGCGGTGTCAATAAGCTGACACTCATTCTGCAAAAATTCAACCAAATTTTCAAATGTAGGTATCTTGTTTACACCTCCATAGTTTTGTTCAAAACGAGATTTGATGTCAAGTGGTAGCTTTGTAAGACTTATATGCAGCAAAATAAAACTCCAATGCTCTGTTGGAAAATCCAAAGATTTAAGGGCCCGTGTCGACTCCAGTAAGGGGTTCAAAATTTGCGTTCGTAATGCGCTTTGTTTCTTAATAGGCACTAAATTCAATATACGCGAAATATGGCTATCGGCAAGCAAGCGTTTATTGTCGTATCGCGACTTTAATATTTCTAGCGCTATATCCAAAGATGCGTCCGTCATAGGCAAATGTTGAATCAGTGATTTAGGCTCATTACATAGATTTGAAACTAAATAATGCAACTTCTCAGTTTTTGAAATGTCTGGCCTTGATTTGACCAAAGACGTGTAAAGACTCATAAAGCCAGACCAAGCAAATATATCACCGTCAAATTGCTGTAGATGAATTTGTGGAAGCCGTGGTCGTTGTGCTGGAGGCGCAGCCGCGGCAGCAGCGACCTCCGAGCTCGGTGTTTCCATGAACAAGGCGTCCAAATGATTATAATGCATTTCGGCATTATTAAAACGCGTTTTATATTCTTTGATTTTTTCATCATCAGTATCAACCTCGAGGTTTTCAAGTAAGCTCTCATAAGCCAAGGTCAATCTTTCGAAATGAGAATCCAACTTTCGTAATCTCGCTGCTAAAATACTAGAACTAATTTCCGATGATTTAATCATATTATAAGATGATTGCAACCAGTCGCATTCTAAAGTAAACCGAATATCATTTGTTTTATTCTTCGCCATTTTGAAACACAAATATACGTATTTATTTATGTATTTACACCGACCGCGCGAGCAAAGGTCAATGACCCGGTTCGATTGACCAAATTATGTTTCGAATGACATGGATCCATCCTGAAGATCGACGATACCAGTTAATACTTTGGAGACGGAATGAAACGGAGCCAGTTCAATTTTATGAATTGACTACTAATACTTACGGGTTAAAATCGAGTCCCTTCGTGGCAATAAGATGTCTTCATCAGCTGGCTGAGGACGAGAAGGAGCGGTTTCCGAATGCTGCCAGGCTTTTATTAGCAAATACGTACGTTGATGATATTAATGGAGGAGCGGATTCAATTGAGGAAGCTGAAATGCTTATGAAAGAGTTAATTGAGATTATGCGAAGTGCAGGGTACGAATTGAGAAAGTGGGCGTCTAATGAACCTCGCCTATTAGCCGAATTTCCCACAGACCATTGTGAGGTTACTCGTTGTTTCGACGATGACGACAGTACTGGATTTATTAAGGTTTTAGGTATCCAATGGAATCCATCAACGGACACGTTCACCTATAGAGTTAACTTACCGGACGAACAAATGACGCCTACTAGGCGTAGTATTCTATCGTCCTTGGCAAAGTTATTTGATCCACTGGGATGGATTAGTCCTGTATTGTTCCGAGTGAAATTATTATTACAGGAACTAATGAGTGATGGAGCTAAACAAGTGGACTGGGACTCGCCGGCGCCTAGTCACATAGTCGAGAAATGGAACAATATTCTCTTAGATTTACCCAATTTAAAAAAATTGTATATCCCTCGATGCTTGAAAACCACGAGCAAAGTGTCGTACTCTTTACACGGATTTTGTGATGGGTCGTCTGTCGGGTATGCTGCCGCGGTATATTTGCGATCAGAATGTTCTGACGGAGAAGTTACTGTTCGCCTGGTTATTGCAAAAACAAGAGTATCTCTGTATTATCATATCGAAGGCAAAATACGAAACAATTACTAAGTACTAACTTCGGGACCTTTCAATATCGTCCGGAATTTTAAAATGTTATATCTGTTTCCTTGTTCTTCCGTTTATTCAGACATCCGTAAAGACATCTTTTATACGGATTAGATCGAGATTTAGGTTTCGAAGCCATTGTGTATTTTCAATTTAGCGCGAGCGCCACGTGACACGACTATCGCGCGAGCCGAGCGGCAGCCCACTGCCATACGCCTGCCCGGGAGGCGCGCCGGCCAAATATACCTAAACTGCGTAGTGAAACCCCCCTGGTTATGTCTAGTTTCGGCAGAATATCAGTGTTTTGCTCGAAAGAATGAAAACGCGAACTCTTTTGTTTTGCTGCAACGCACTCAAGCTTACGCTGGGTACCTCCTGTTGTTTATTTTTTTGTCAACTTTTTCTCTGATGTGTTATTGTTATATTTTTACTGTTTTTGTATTGTGTGTTATTGCAGTAAACAAATAAATTATATAATATTGTCTTCGGTTGCCGCGATAGTTATTCATGAAATAAAACAATTAAAAACGGATTTTATCGCGTGTATTGAGCTTAAATTACATCCCGACGTTTCGAACACTTTACAGCGTTCGTGGTCAACGGGTCGACCCGTAACCGACCCGAACGCTGTAAAGTGTTCGAAACGTCGGGATGTAATTTAAGCTCAATACACGCGATAAAATCCGTTTTTAATTGTTTTATTTCATAAATAAATTATATGTCTATCTATCTAGTAAGGTTTGGTAAGTTTTACTTCAGTGATGTCTAGTTTCGGCAGAATATCAGTGTTTTGCTCGAAAGAGTGAAGCGTATAGCTGAGCCGCGAACCCTTTTGTTTTGCTGCAACGCACACAACTTTTCTAACTGGGTACCTCATCTGATTTTTTTTCTACTTTTTCTCTGATGTGTTATTGTTATATTTTTAACGTTTTTGTATTGTGTGTTATTGTAGTAAACAAATAAATTCTATATCTATATATCTAGTGTATTGATGGTTTTTATATATTTTAGTAATAGTAAAATCGATAGTACTAGCAACCACACAATAACAAGTATAGAGTTATTTTAAACTAATAAAACTAACGTTCTCGGGTAAAGTCGTTAAACTGTCACCCGTGGTACAGTCGCCATCAAACATATCGGAGCGGCCTTGACAATAGAGGCGTTGCTCAGGTATTTGTGACCACCTTGGCCGCTCCGATATATCTGATGGCGACTGTACCACCCGTACTTAGTTAACTAAGCATTTATGATCCCTATTACAACTGCATAAGGTCTATCGATGGTCAGGTAAGGGTGTTGATTTTGTACCTACTCTCGTACCAATTATTTGAATAAGGAACAAACATCCAATTTATTTTTAAAGCCTGACCAGAAATATATGACCATTGTCAAGAGGGCGCTATTATTATCATTTATATGGCAACAGTTCAGTATAGTCATAGAGTGTATTATTCTCAAGGGTATGGTGACATCTTGATTTGTTTACCTGTCAGCTCTGATGTTAATTTGAAAATGTTTCACAGCGAAATAATTTCATTTCCCGAGCGTATTATATACAGCAGTTTATCATATACACAATTTACAATGTTTCGCTCTTGACTATGAATAATTTTGGGAATTTTCTGTCGTTTATTATTTAATATTCAATACTTTACTATTATTCAAATAAACGGCCACAATAACACTGACAACAGTGACAGCCTATCACATGCACTCACACATGCATATCATCCTGTCATTAAAATTATTGCTAGTGTACGAAATTAGTTTCAATGAAATTCCGCATCATCCTAATTTTCATTCCGCCTATTTTACATGTGGGATAACCCAAATACTTTTATGTTAGATCTCCAAAATGTAATAATACCTTTTTTTCAGATGTTCATAATATTCGCCCTCCCACCCGACATAGCTCCATCCTCGACCCATACCATAGAAACTAAACCATACCAATACCTCTACATCGCGCTCAAGATCATCGGCCTCCTGAGTATAGTGACCGTACTTTATATGAGCGAGTTCTTCTTCCAAAAGATCTTCGTGACTCGGCCGTGGAAGGCTCTGTTTGTCAACTCTGATGATGATATACACCAGTGGTGGCTGAGGTGGAAGCAAGACAGGTGAGAGTTGATGATTGCTTCTATTTTTGACAGTATAGTACAAAAATCTTTAGATTTGTGTCTTAAAATCGACACAGAATGCTTAACAATACCCGTGAATGAATTGTTGTTTATGTAACTGTTACGTAATAAGGGTCCTTAAAATTCTTGTGTGGTTTTATGAAACGAGCCGCAGTCGAGTTTCATAATTAGATCACATAATTACGTACAGTTGCATACACTGCTTTATCTAAATTCCTAAATAACATGTTCGGAAACCATTAGAATGACCGCCATTGCACCGCTATGGCCAACTGGATTGTGCCGGCGGTCGGGGAGGAGGGCATACATTATTACAGCCAGAGTGGCACATATAATACACTCATGTTACATTATTGGTTGCAATAATGGCACACTTATTGCCAACTAAAAGTATGTAAAAATATTAAGGATGCTTCTCAGATGTACTACTACTGGTCGAATGTTAGCGTGTGTTTCTTTTGTAAACCTTTATCATGCGGCGTCTGTACAGTGAGTGTGTCTGTGTTTGCGAAGGTGCAGTTACAAATACATTTTCTGTACTCCAATTTGTGTAATAAATGTGAATGTGGATAATTTTGGGCTTTTATATAACCGATCGGTAGGACAGGGTTACTCAATGGGGTATCAGGGCAAACCAGTGTGTAACGGTACCAATAATAAAAAAATTGAAGCTGCTTTGTTCATTGCTAAAAAAGGAAAAATATAGTTGTCACTAAATATTAACCCTTTGAACGCCAATTATCGGATGGACAAATCGTGCCCTCAGCGAAAGCGCGAGGCTACTCGCTTATATTTTGGACGTGATATCACGTCCTGGCGCTGAGGGCACGACTTTCCATGCGCGTGATATGACGTATTTGGCGGTCAAAGGGTTAAAAAAAACCATGGTACAATCTTACACAAATCAACCTAGTCCCACAGTATTAGCTCCATAAGGCTTGTGTTGTGGGACTTGTGGGTGGGGTTAAGAGAGGTACGGGTACTGCGAATGTCATCTCGCTATGTGTGGTAGGGCACATCACAGCGAATGTCATCTCGCTCAAATTTGGAGCAGAGCCCGACTGGGGAAGTACCTCCACCTTACAGAAAACCACAGACAAATAGCACTAGACCCTACTCATACTGTTGTGTTCCAGCTGGTGAGTAAAGAGCTCAAAGAGGACCCAGTGTGTTGACGATGAGGGACCCTCTTGTTGCAATAGCCGTCAACACAGTGAATCCTCCCTGTAAAGGGTCGGCAACGAGCATGTGACACCTCTGGAGTTGCAGGCGTCCATAGGCTACGGTTGCTGCATACCATCAGGCGGGCCGTATGCTCGTTTGCCACCGTCGTGGTATAAAAAAAAACTAGGCGACGATATAAATACATAGAAAACATCCGTAACCTGAGTTAGGGATGTTCCTGGGAACAAAAATGAAAATGAAATGGAGGGTTAATTTGTCTCACTCTCGCAGATACTCCATGACGTACGGCATAATCTTCGCTGTTGCCTATCTCCTCGCGCAACGCTACAACTTGCTCGACGACAACAACCATAGCAACTTGTTCACTCCTGGCGTCTCTCTCACAGGTTCGTACAAATATATCTTACAACAAGAACCTCGTACTGTACCTACAGTTTCTCTTTAACAAATACCGATTTTAGACTACATTGCTTCGCTGGGCTTCTATTTCCGAACCGAGTAATAAAATAAGAAATAACTAACGAACGTACCTGTAAAGTGCCTTTAAGCCTTTTGTTTTAGCGCCGATAGGAGTATGCAAAATTACGAGCGGCAGCGAATGCTTTAAGTTGGGGCCAGACGGCCGTGTAGCCAGTAGTTGGTGCCAAATTTTACATGACCTTTAAACGCCCTTGGTGGCTAGGCGTGCTCTGCCAACCATTGGCAGAAGCAGTTGGTTGGTTGTCAGCCATGTAGCCGCTCGCTTCAACAACTCGCTCCAACCAAGGTCACGTGGCAGAATCTGCGGCTATCTGCCGTCTGGCCCCAACTTTAAGTTTATTAGTACAAAAGTTCTTATATTTCAATGCTAGTCTTAGTGAAAATGAACTTTATATTAAAAACTGTTGTGTTATAAATTCAATGTTATATAAACTTATATAGATGTCATATACAAAGGAAAAAGCGACCTAGACCTCCGGTGCCCAGAGCTGGGATCGAACCAGCGTCTTCTGCATTCGCGGCAGACCTTAACCACTTGGCCATCCGGGTCACAGCAGCACCGGTCGAATTTTCCCGTGTATAAGGCGCATTTCAGCCAATCATCTAAGGTACAACATTATGAGTCCGTACCTCCAATTTAAACTCTTAGGAGATCATTGAAAACGAGAGAGATTTCCAAAGATTGCATATACCTACACGGGAAAATTCGACCGGTGCTGCTGTGACCCGGGTGGCCAAGTGGTTAAGGTCTGCCGCGAATGCAGAAGACGCTGGTTCGATCCCAGCCCTGGGCACCGGAGGCATAGGTTACTTTTTCCTTTGTATATGACATCTATATAAGTTTATAATTTATACAATAGTAGCGAGTCTACTTAAAATAAACGTATCAAAATATTTATTAAAATAATTTTAAACAAAAAAGAACCGACTTCACTAAGCAATCCACCTTTCCAACACTGCTGCTGTAAAAAATACTCAAATCACTACAGGTGTGCCTATAACAGTTGAAGAGTTCCCTCGATTTCTCCAGGATCCCATCATCAGATCCTGAGCTGGTTACAATGGGACCAACTGTGAAGTATACTCTTTCAAACAAAAAAAGAATTTTCCAAATCGGTCCAGCCGTCTTCGAATAATCGGTGAACATACATAAAAAAAAAAATAAAAAAAAAATAGCAAAAACAAAGATCCCGACGAATTGATAACCTCCTCCTTCGAAATCTTGAAGTCGGTTGATAATTCGATTTGTTCTTCAGTTGCAATGTTATATTTAGAAAATTATGAATTTTATTTTTATGCTAATTTAAAAAAAAGAAAAAAAAAGTAAAGCTAGCCTTTTTCTACAGCCACTCTCCTAGCCTTCATCGGAATCGGCAGCTACGTCACATACACCTTCTTCTGCACCAACATATTTGACTGCAACGAAATCCACTCCTACGTCGCATTCCTGCCCATCGTAAGTTACATAATCCTTAGAAACGTTTCGGGGGCTTTGAGAACCCGACATTCTAGTCTATTCGCCTGGTTTGGCCAGATTACTTTAGAACTATTCGCCAGCCAATCGCATATTTGGTTAGCGGCAGACACTCATGGGGTCCTAGTGTTGGTCCCCAGCGCACCAATTTTAAATTTAATTATAACTTCGTATATATTTATTTGCGCGGCGCATGAGATACATAGGTTAACAGGGATCATATTGCCGTATGCTGTTCCTGACGATTGGAAGCTTGTTTTAAGGAATTTCGCTATTTTTCTAGCGATACTAGTCCCTATAGGTATACATGATGGTATGTTTTGAAGCTTTAGGATTTGTGGCAATTTAGGATATTTGTGTGAATGTGTAAAAATTATTGCTGTAAAGTACAGCGGGACAATCTCGACTGCGGGAGAATTTCAACTGCATTTAATATCTTCCGTGTTTAACATCATTAACTACAGTGCAATTTTTATCCGGATAGCAGAAAAAGCGCTTATCCGTCATCGCCACTCTAGTCAATGATACATAGTAATTCACGAAAGATATTTTGATTTAGTTGAAGTTTCCCACAGTCGAGATTGGCCCTCTGTACCTTATGTAAAGCAGAATTTTAACAACCTGGATCGGAGTTTTGCAACGTTGGATGATGTTTTGTGACGTAATTTTTTGAAGTTTCGACAATTACTCGTAAAGCGTGTAAAAATAAGCACTAAACAATTTTTTTACTGTTAAAGATCTCAACTTATTTTTTACTTTGACATTTGCGCTACATATGTATATTACAGAATTAAGTAACTAGGAATAATCCAAAGAAAATTGCTTATCACAAATTATATGTCATATGACTCTATAATTTAACTTTTAAAGATCGAGCGTGGTTTAAATGATAAATAAGAACATAAACGTTGCTACCTATTAATTTGATGTTTATATAACTATACATACCCATTTACTAAGTAAATTAGTATCGTATATTTCCAGTGATAATTTACCGATTTTGTCAAATAGTACAAAATCATGTCTGACCAATACTTCGCTTATTTGTATAATTTCTGAATATTTGTAACATACATATTTTTTGTATTCAATATTAATGACATGACTGTTTTGTAAATATGTTCGTAAAATCATTAAAGAGCATAGATATTTGATATATTAAATTCTATTTTGGGTTTTAATATCTGAACCAAGTAGCTACCATAAAAAAATGCCGCATTTTGGTTACTTAAGCCTTGTTATTTCTAATTCAAATTTTCTATTGTCTATTTTTTATAAACGATACTTTGTAATGGAATCTTGCCATGATTTAATTATGTTAAACGTTTACTATGTCAATAATAAATATTAAGATTTGTGTAAAGTCGGACATCACAATTAAAAAATAAATAAAAAGGTCGTCTATGAAAAATCAGTGATAATGTACTTTTTGTTCATATACAACTATGATTAGTTGATATTTTAAATTTGAACATTTGAAATGTAAATTGCATGTCATTTACATACAATAGTCTAGATTAAATTTTATAACTTCGAATGGTTAAATAATTAACACTTATTGTTATTAATATGTTTGGTCATAAAATTGTGATATAAATACCAAGTATTTTATATATGCTGTTTGTAATATAATGAACACTTAACGCTCAGATATCCAAACACCTCAGTATGTTGTGTTAGTTTTAAGTTTTGATGCTTTTTAGTCTGTAATATTTATTATAATGTATTTTTTGTATATTTACGCACCAATATTTTAAATAACTTTCGTTATGAAAAATGTACGTTGTTCCTTTTTAGGGTTCCGTAGCCAGAATGGCAAAAATAATGAAATCTAAAAAAATCTACCTTAATGAAATTTTAACATAAGATGTATTTTGTATGCGGCTACTTAGTTTTGTAAAGCCTAAGCCTATTTTTTAAAGAGCTATTATTCTCATTTATATGGCAACAGTTCAGTATAGTCATAAAGCGTATTATCCTCTATGGTATGGTGACATCTTGATTTGTTTACCTGTCAGCTTTGATGTTAATTTGAAATAGTTTCTTTTCCAGAGCGTATTATTTACAGCAGTTTATCAATATACACCATTTACAATGTTTCGCTCTTGACTATGATTTTTTTTTGTCGTTTATTATGTAATATTCAACACATTATTATTATTCAAATAAACTGCCACAACAATGACAGATGTCAGACTGTCACATGCACTCACACATGCATATCATCCTGTCATTAAAACTATTGGCAGTGTAAGAAATTAGTTCCAATGAAATTCCGCAACATGGCGCATGATCATATATTTCTGGTCAGGCTTTAGTAAATTTAATAGGGTGGCGGGTTGGGGTCTATAAATATCAAATATCAACGTGGTGCACATCAATCGATTGGTCTTTCAAAATTAAAATGAGGTTCGTTTGAACATTTTTTGATATACTTAGTCAATATTTTGATATTAGTTTTTTCGATAGTGGGCACGGAACCCTACATTATGCGTGGTCTGACACGCACTTGGCCCGTTTTTATGCTTTGAAACAAAGAAATGGTCACGTTAATGGTATTCAACCCTTTTATATATTGTCACGTGTACATGAGAGTGAAATGCGACATTTTTTTATTTCTTCGGTGAATGTAAAATGACGCCGTTTGTAATCTGCAGAACTCGACCAGTAGCTCACCAAACGAAGACGCTTAACTGCCTGATAGGGGAAGTAATTCGTGTATAGCTGAATTTTGGTGTAGTTGTAGGCAAAGGTATCTTACACAACATACTAAAAGTACCGGTGGATGGGGGCGCCGCTAGCGGGGAGAGGGGGGTGTAAAGGTCCCTTATTTTGGTTTTTCGTAAATAACTCGGTAACGGTAGCTCATACGAAAAAATGTTCTATTGCTTAATTCATCCACATCTAATTTTCTATAAAAAATATTCTTTGCAATTTTTTGCTAGGATCAATGTTTAATGAGATATCGAGGAAATACGATAAACACTTTTTTAAACTTTCGGAGCTAATATTTACGAAAGTATTAGTTTTATCCAAAAATTGTTTCAGAATACCCTTATTGTTTTAAAAAGACCTATCTAACGATACCCCACACATTAGGGTTGGAGTAAAAATAATATTTACCCCCCCACTCCATGTGTACGGGAGGTACCCGAAAAAATAATATTTTTTCACATTTTGTTTTAAAACTTTGCCGGCGTGAATAAAGTACATACTCACACGATTTTTTTATTTTCTAGTACTAACCATCACTGAGCAGGCTGCTCACCCTGCTACCTCACTTCCTACCCTTATAGTTTCGCCAAGTCCGTCTGACCCCATCTGTCCGTCTAGACGTCTAGTACTAAACATCACTGAGCAAAGCCGTGGACGGACAGACGGGGACAGACGGACATGCCGAAACTCCAAGGGTAGGACCCCTCCTCACCCTGCTCAGTGATGGCTAGTACTAGAGAAATTAAATTTCGTATAAGTATGTGTTTTAATTACGCAGACAAAGTTTTAAAACAAAATGTGAAAAAATATTATTCTTTCGGGTACCTCACGTACACATGGAGTGGGGGGTAAATATTTTTTTTACTCCAACCCTAATGTGTGGGGTATCATTAGATAGGTCTTTTTAAAACAATAACGGTATTCTGAAACCACTTTTGGATAAAACTAATACTTTCGTAAATATTAGCTCCGAAAGTTTAAAAAAGTGTTTATCGTATTTCCTCGATATCTCATTAAACATTGATCCTAGCAAAAAATAGCAAATTATCTTTTTTATAGAAAATTTGATGTGGATGAATTAAGCAATAGAACATTTTTTCGTCTGAGCCACCGTTACCGAGTTATTTACGAAAAACCAAAATTAGGGACCTTTACAACCCCCCCTTTCCGCTAGCGGCACCCCCATCCACCGGTACTTTTAGTATGTTGTGTAAGATACCTTTGCCTACAACTACACCAAAATTTGGCTGTACACGAATTATTTCCTCTTAGTTTTCCTTTATTGGGTGGGCTACAGACAATCTATTTAAAGTGGTGCAAAAATACTGGTAATCGAACGGAAAAAATTACCAGAAAATGTTTTGGGCGCATTTTTTTATGTGGGACGCGTTGTCACAGCAACTCTCCGAATTAAACCGTTTCTGTATTTTTTTGTTGTAATATTTATCGTGCTTATTAGAATATTATACCGATTATGCGGTATATGCCAATACCACCAGATTTTTTGGAAAATTTAGAAATTTAGAAACGAATAAAGTTGAAGAAATAATATGCACTGATTCGCTATAACGGTTGTTCTAGAGATCGGTACCAATTTTATATTGTTTAATGTATTTACACTTTTGTACCTTTGTAATAAGGTTCAAAAAATGTATACATATTTTGGCGCTGACTATACTGTATCTATTAGACTTTACTTTGAAGCAACGTCTATTGTTCTAATGAATATAATTTTCGTGAATACTGAATAAGTTCTTTCGAGCCTTTTTTCAGAGTTTAAGATCTTAGAGAATTCAACCAACCGGAGCGGCCATGTTTGTCATTTTCTATACAAAAAAGTCTGCTGATTTTTGCGGGAGAAGGGAAGGTCAAATGTATGGCTATTCGTACGTAATCTAAACATACATATAAATGTCAGTCCATACAATAAATATGACCACTGGTTTTTTTCGGGCAGAGGGGAACGCCTGTTAATGGCCACTCCGGTTGGTTGAATCCTCTAAGTTTAAGATGCATTGGTTTGTTTACCTACAATATTTAATAAATCCCCATTCATGTTTTTTGACAATATGAAATATTATCAAATCAATGCAAATTAAATTTTAGTTTACTTTGGACATACTTTACAGCCGCTGTACCATATCGCCATCTTTTCAGCTAGCAAATTAGAAGCAGGAACTTTTAATAGACTTAACAACTAAATCTGAATAAAATAAAATAATAAGTATATTTTATTATTTAAAATGTGTACTGGTAAAGATATAGCAGTTATGTACCGCTGTTCACAACATATAATGCAGAAAGTAATATATAATGTAGCCATAGTAGGTAAGTACTTAACTAATACCTAAGTTTGTGAGGAAATTTGCACTGTGATTTAAGTCTGGTAAGATGTCGGTTACTTAATGTAAATAAGTACAAATAAAATTATTGGAATAATACTTTTATTTTTTTTATTTTAACACCACGTGTTGGGCCTTTTTAGCCATTATTAACCTTTTTTATAGCAAAGTCAGTCTAATTAAACCGAAATTAAATAATAATTAAGTTGTATTATCACCGTTAACTGTTATATTCCTGTGATATTATTGTGGAGTGATATTTTAACCCGGTATAACGAACGAACATACTCATATATTATGTTGAAGGGCCTATATGACAGTTGGTTTTGATGATTTTGAATTAGGTGTCAATTGTTTTTATGATCTTTTTTGACATACCTAATCTTCGATCTCCAATTTAGGCATATTACAATATGCACTTATGAACGTCAGAGAAAAAAAAAACTAACACTGGTTCTAACCCTACACCTCTGACCCGAGAAGTATTATGACCGGCAACTATCATGTACAGAGTCACCATCAAATATGCGGCCAAGGTACTCAAAAATATGTGAACATGCACTTTATCGCCTTAACAATAGAGGCGTTGTTCAGATATTTGTGACCACCTTGGCCGCTCCGATATATCTGATGGCGACTGTACCTACAGTCAACGCCGAAAATAAGTAGGTTTCCATTGCTTATTCTCCTCCCTTCTTTTTGGCAGCTTAGATTTCAAAGAAATAACGCGCTAAGCGGAGTATAGAGATATATTGTAAATGACTCTATCTACACCAATATCATAAATCCTCTATTCCGCGTTCGGAAACCGTATGGAATTACAACCATTATTGCAACCAGTAACGTAACATCTCTGACAGTGTGGTAAAAACGTATGAAAATTCATAACCCACGCCACGGTAACGTTACCAAGATCCGCGCTTTCCCCGACCGCCGGCACGCGCCCGCGCGACCGCCGACACAATCGAGTTGGTCATGGCGGTCATTCTACTGGTTTCCGAACACATCATTTAGGATTTATAACATGAGTGTAGATAAAGCAGTGTATGCAACTGTACGTAATTAGGCCTTATTACGTAACAGTTACCTAAACTACTATTATACTATTGACCATTTGTTGAAGTTTGTGAGTATAGACGGGGGACGGGGGATAGTAAAAAAATAAATATAACAAGCAAAATGTATTTACCTTTATTCTTTACATTGTTCGTGAATAAGATGTTCATAATATAATAATGAATAATATACACCTTAATAAACGGGTTGGGATAGTGTAAAATATTATTTACATGAATCTTTACAGATACAACGAAGTCATCACAATTATAATGTCATTTAAGGTTTTAAAACAACACACGGGGCTCTTATAGATATGGAGCTATCAATTCAAATAGTCGTATTGTTGGTTTCGTGTGCGAGGAAAATAAATAATCTAGTTATTTTTTGAGTAGTAGATACTTACAGAAACAACGTTCAAACAAGGGGCCGTATTCTATGTTTAAAACAGGCTTCGATACGATGATCCAACTTTAATACAACTCCAATGCATTAACTACGCAACAGTCGCAACACAGATCTGGGGCCGAATTCTAACTTTAAAACACATTTAGACACGATCCAACTTAAAATACAACTCCAATGCAACTACGCAATACAGCTAGCGCCTACACGTCTGAAACAGAAATATCAGAATTTGCTTGAATATTATTCCGATGCAACTCCAATACAACTTCCATATTGGTTGATTATTTTGTTGTGTGTTGGAGTTATGTTTGAAATAGATTGTGTTTTTAATATATTGTTTATGTACTTACCTATTTTAAAATTAGAATACGGCACTAATACACGGCACGGCAGAAATCAGAGTTTGTTTGAAAATGATCCTGATACAACTTCAATATTGGTGATTATTTGTTGTGTGTTAGAATGTTAGAGTTATGTTTGATATAGTTGTGTTTTTTTAATGCAATGTTAATATATTTTAAAATTAGAATATGGACTGGGAGTCAGGAGACCTGTTTTAAATTTTAACACTTTCGCAACCGGGCAAAATTTTGAACAATAGCCCAGAAACCGACAGAACCCGCTAGGCGGGCTACGACGTGCAACGCAATGCCGCACGCTGCGTGCCCGGCATCTGAGCAAACATTACGAGTGCCTACCAGGCGGGTTCTCGGTAGTCAAAGTGTTAAGAATAAAATCTGTTGGGTTGGGTTTAATTCACTTTGAAGGTTGAATGTCCAACGGGTGTGTTTTAAAGGTAGAATACGGCCCCAGGATGACATACTGCTACGGGTTACGGCATAGCAAGCGTATAGGAGTAAGTATTGTAGGACTACATTGAACCAAAACAAACTGAAAATAGGAGTAGCGCTATAGGAGTAATAAACAATACTTAGAGATGCTTTATACGAGTATTTTATTAGTGAAATAAGACGGTTTAGTGAAATTTGAAATAAATGAATCCGTTATTTTTGTAACTGTTGTTCATGCAAATTAAATAATATAATTTGAAGTGGAATAAACTTAATATAAAATAATTCACAAAATCTGTTATTTGATATTTGAGTATTGCTAATACTTTCCGCAGTTCGCTACGCTCGTGGCTGATTCCAGAGTTTTCTCGCTTGGTAGCGGAAATCTGCTACATACAGAGAGCCCGCCTGGTGGGTTCCTGGTGCGGAAAGTGTTAAATGTCAATTAAAATTAAATATTCAGAGGCGTATTTTTAAATTGGACGCCCCGGGCCATAGAGGGCTTATGTGCTGGTACTTGACTGACCGGCGCCCTGATCTCAGCGCATAGGGCGGTAGATGGCGCCCCTGGCGGCCTGCCGCCCAGGGCCATGGCCCTCTTGGCCCTAGGGTAAATACGCCCCTGAAATATTGCATTATCTCACACAAAAATATCTTAATTCATGGATATTTTTTCATAAACACCTTTGACAAGTAATAGCTCCATATCTATTATAGCTATCGATAATTGAAGTAAAAGTGAATCTAAGTATATATCTCGAGCAGTGTAGTAAATGCATGCCACCACTGGCCAGAGTCGTGCGTAACTGATTTAAGCTGATCATTTATGTAAAGTAACCATTTGTTTTATCATCAGTCGACCACACCGGGAACAATTAGCTAGGTATTTCAAAGCAATCACATTACAGAGTAAAATATAGTCTGGCTAACCAAAAAGCGCAGTAACAGTGCAAGTAATAAGCTATACATCCACTCCATACAACAATCCCTTTTTTAGTGGTGAGGGTTCTAGCGTAAGAAAAAAACAGTATGATTTTCTCTGTCGATGCTTGAAGTGAGACAGTTCCTGGCCAAACTATAATAGTACTACGTCTTGCTCGGAGTAGGTAAACAGCGAGCTAAATCTGTCATCCCGTTGAGTGACATTCCCGTGGTCACATCTCTTCAAATACCGCATCCACTTTAGTTAAAACTACCCCGCAATTTTAAGTTTGAGAATCAAAGTGGTGACGTAGTGGGGCCATTTAATTTAAAGTTGTACATTCCACTTTTTTTTATTTGGGAAAATTTAGGTGATTTCGACTCACGAGCTCTTTCGATTTTATTCGGACAAAAAATGTGTCCCAAGTTTTTTCCATTCCGTTACAATTTTCTCATAGACTTCTTATGGCGGTAACGGAATGGAAGTAACAATAAATTTATGAAATTTTTGGCACATTTTTTGTGTCCTACTAAGATCTAAAGAGCTCGTGATTCTGTGTCGAAACCATTTAAAACTTTCCAAATAAAAAAAGTGTAGGTGTACAAATTTAAATAAAATGGCCCAGTGATGGCGATACCTTGTTTACTTCTACCATTTCAGTAATAACAGTTCACACGATTTTCAACCTAATGGCTAATCATAGAGGTGCAATTACATTGTACGTGATACTACATAGATTGTCCTACCACATCACCTGTTAAGAATTCCTAGGTACCAGAATATATTGGCGATGTTTTGATTTTATGTTTGTGTATATAGTCTATAGAAATTCTATAACATATCATATTCAATTTTCACTGCTTAGATTTAAATTTCAAGACATAGGTAGATAGTGATAGATAATTAGACACATAAGTCAAATCATCGCCAATTTTCATTAAAAAAGTGTCAAAAACTGTCGCGGATAAAACAAGAATTTAGGGCTTTCATGAAATGACACACTTACTTAATATACTGAATGTAACTTATATGTACTCGTAATAAAGGCAATTTTAAACTATATTTACAATTTTAAAACTAAAGATGCGATAATTTAAATAATAATAACCAATTATTGATATGCAGTAAGTAGAAACGTTTTGAGCCTTATACTTGCAATCACAGAGTTACATATCCAATAATTATTCGATTTATATTCACGACAACTTACATTTACAATTATTATGAAGAAACAGTAACATATTGCTTATATTTTAATTGAGTGCATTTAGTGTAGCTGTAGGTAGGTAAATATATTGTATAAGTTAAATGCAAAAAACATAATGTAATGTAATGTAGACATATATATATATTTACGTAGTTATCTTTTGTTTTAGATTTGGTATTTTTTTAGGATTTTAGTCATATGGATATTTATATTTTAAAGAAATTATGCATATCGTTTAAATCAATACGTTCCTAGAAAACTGTTTATGTAGTGTAGATACATTACATAATATTATATTTAAAAAAAAAAGCTTTTTTTGAAACCAAGACAGAACACTTCACGTTACTTGTGAGTAGTTATACATTTATCTAAACAAATATATATTATAGTAGACTTTACATATTGTAAATATAAGAATAAACTTTTTGTAATTATTCCCTGATATTTTGAATGTATAGAATTAAGAAGGCAAACTATTTTCAGTGATCTTGGCAAATGGCAGTGAAGGCATCTCGTGCGAAAGAATATGTACAATAAGGATTTTCATAGAAGGGAGATTTAGAGCTAGGTAATCCACACATAAGAGAAAACGAACAAAGCCACAATTTTAAGAGTTAAGTATTAGAAAATCAGTCTCAATGAACAGGCCATTAATTTCATGACTTTCATATTTATACTATTCAATATCGCGATAATCTAGCAGAAAATTACGATTTACCGGTAGGCCTTTAAGAACACCTTTTAGCGTTATTTTTATTTGAATATAATGACCGCTAGCGGTAGGTTTCTATTTACTTGATTTTCCATGTTTCTAATCTACTCGTAGGTTGTAGGTGTTTTAGTAAAAAGGCTACCAATAATTTTAAATATCTTTTACTGTGTTTGGAAGAAATAGTAATGAAATTTGCTGTAACGTGTATGACATTGTTAGCTAGGTACCTAACAAATTAATAAACGTTGGAGTTTTTAATGTCTCAATATTTTTTTACCCTAAAAACGTCATGTTCTCAGTAATAATCACCTACCGATTGCGTCTACAAAACAAATGCTAACTAGTCACTAATTTTCGGTTTCAGATACTAAGAATATTGGTATTATGTTAGTTTTAATTTAAGTTAATTTTATTTAGAAATTAAGTTATTACTTGAAAATAAAGAATAAATCAATAGTTATTGTTTTATCATATCATTCATAACATTGCTTGAAATCATTGCATGTATTGATTAGTATCCTTCAAAATAGTTTTTATAAGACGTTATTTATTACAGATTCAAATAAGTAACTATTTATGCTATTTCAAGGGATCCCTTGGTCAAACAAATTTTATATATTATTTATACTGATTCGTATACAACTAAGTAGCTTCATTTAATAGGAAAACTAAGAAACATAAATGTGCAGCTACCAAATTTGTATGTGTTACAACATCAACGTTTAAATATTATACATACCTAAACATTAAGATACACGATAGACAGTAAACACAAGCATTGGTTCCTCCACACAGTACGTCAGTCTTTAAACAGTCGAATCACAAAAATTATTGCTGGAACTGTATCTAAGGACATTAAGCTAGCTAAGACTGTTGAAGGTAGTATCGACCTTTGCGAAATCATGTACAAATTATTTTTATAACTGGCCTATAGTTATTTGAGATATTAACGTTTTATTTAAATTAAAAACTTACACATTTAGGTGCCTGAATTTTTGTTTTACATTTTGACTTATCATAAAGGTCGATATACTTTATTCATCCTTACCTGTCCTATCATGTAAACAAACACTCCTGAAAGAAATTATCATACTTTTCACTAGAAAGTTAAGTGATAATTTAAAATGCTGATATATACTTAAAGAAACTCACAAAGTATTGAATTCAATCAAGTATCCACCGAAAGATATCATTTAGAACAAAAATTTCTTTAATTATAGAAGTAACGAACGAATATCCGCCAAAATAGCTGACATCACTGTCTAGATTGACACACGTTTGTTTACATGATAAGATAAGTAAGGATGAATTCACTATACATATTCTTCTCCAATAAGGAACACACTTACAAGTCGTCTAAAATAGGTAGGTACATAATAACTAAGTATAGGTATAAGTTCATCTACTGTCATTTCGTAGGTATACAGGTATACACTACTGGTCTATTTAGGCTTCTAATTTCGCACTAATAGGGTTTAGTATCAAAATCTTACTAAGAGTATGTAAAATAAGTATAAATGACTCATGAACAAAGCAGGTAATTTTCGGTGATTTCGGTAATTACTTTTTTGTCGAGATGGATGGTCGCGTCACGTCGATTGTAACAAATTATTCTATTAATTAGTTCATATTTAAGGCTTACATGCTGTCTATCCTGGCCTCACTATGATAATGGATACACTAATCACAATTTTTTTGTTGGATTTTTCGATAAAATAATTTAGAAAATGCACTATGGACTTTTTACTATCGAGTTATGAGCCTGTATTTCAAATGCTACTTTTAAGTGTAGGAATCTAGACTAGCTTCAAACTGTGACTCCAATAAATATGGCTCATATATGGGTACTTACGGCTATACTACTTTGTCTTTTCAATTTAGTAAAAAAAAAACCAGGAATAATCGATAACATTAATTAGGTAAACAACTAGACATTATTGCGTTTTCTATTCTATTGGTGCGTCTGTTAAATGTTAAAGGTACTTTAAGTAGCTATACTTATACTTACCGTAATAGGTACTCAATATACGTTTGGGATTACGCTTGTATATCAGTAATTGTGCATTGGTATACCGTTAGTTTGGTACCTTTCATTTATCTAAACGTGTCAATGTATTTACATTTCTCTCGAAACCCCCATATTTAAAATACTTATATTAAATGTATATACATAACAGCAAAAAGTGCGCAAAAACGATCTCACAAAATATGCATTTGAGCAATACGTATAATACATTTACAAAAGCATTTTACAT
This sequence comes from Pammene aurita, assembly GCA_947086415.1. Taxonomy (NCBI): domain Eukaryota; kingdom Metazoa; phylum Arthropoda; class Insecta; order Lepidoptera; family Tortricidae; genus Pammene; species Pammene aurita. The sequence goes on from OX352303.1 coordinate 33,460,950, forward strand.
AGTCAATAATCTAACGAACAGGAAATTATATTTAGCGGAATATTAAAAACGAAGTAAAAAGAAACTTTTCCTATATCTAATTAAGACTAACCCCTTACTATTGAATAAAAAAACACTAAGTATTAATATCTGTATCTAACTATACGAGGATGAAACACGCATCTCTATAATAAGTTATTGCTATAAGACAATTATTTACAGTAAGAATCATATATAAGTTCAAGACATCAAAAGTGGAACAGAAGAAAAAGAAACGTCATCGTCAATGGTAATCTACATTAAGTACTAATTGTTAAAATCGTCAACACTCCTGAAGAATCATTACATTATAATTATATCACATTATATTAGAATTTTGTATACTCAAGTGTCAAACTGACAGCTGTCAAAAACTTGGACATTACTGAGTACGCAAGTATTCAAACTTTCACCGCAACATTGCACGTACTCTTATTGCTAAAGTAAAACTACACTTTATTTATATGAACAGTGAGTTCATTTTTAATCGGAATTATCGTGGCATGTCGCCGTACTTAGTATCCTAGTATCCTCACTCAACAACGATCGGTCGTATCGCCTTTGTCGGGCGATTTTAGGCCTCCCAGGGCCTAGCAGAGGTGCCGAAATCGCGTGAGTTGGCATTCGATTTAGGTCTTTCCGGCCTTGTAATAAAGGTGAAGTAACGCTTGAAGATTCATCACCTTCATCGTCTGACAAGGCTGGGTAGCTTTCTTTCATTTTCAAGCTTCTCTCCAAACGTCGGAGAAATCTGAGGAACCAAAAAAGAACAGTAATTTTAATCGAATTGGCTCTTGATAAATTGAATTGAGTTTAGCTCCCTTAAAAGCGTGTAAATCAGGAGATGGTGGGATGATATTGAATGGCGATACGTAGTACGATCAAGTGCAAAAACAAAGTATCGAAAAAATAGTTTCATAAATATGTCCGATGGCCTTATTACACCGGTTTAAAAGCGTCAGGACATAATTTTGAGTAATTTGACTAAAATCATATTTTAGACTTGACTGTACGAGTACTTAAACAGAGTTAGGGAGTAGGGTGAGGAGGCAGGTTTCCTTGGGAGTTGGACAGTTCGAGCCTGATAATAAAAAAATATTTACCTGATTTGATTGCTAATAGTCCTCAGCTTGTTCACTTTGACAGGTTTTCGGGAGTCCTCCGTCAAATCGAGACTTGATGATATTTTCGATGATGTGTCCTGTAATGAAAATTATAATGAGACAAAAATTATAAATAGATATTATAATAAACACATTTCAACATCTCATGCTAAGAGAATGCGATGTCTTTAATGAGAGCTAAACTAATGAAGACTATGAGCTACTGAAAATGTAGGTATCTACCTACTTTTAACAGGGCCATACAGTAATAGATACATAATATTTTGTGAAGCACATCTTTACGGAATTTAGACTACATACTATTTATAAGTATTATAACGTATATGTTACGATACGAGTATGTAAATAGGTAGTAGGTTTACGTATGTATTTATGTTTATGTATGTATGTGTGACACAATTATCTATATCACTAGATAAGTTTGTTTATGGAACAAGATGATGTGATATCGAGCAAGTAGTAATGTTATACTGGTTGGTATTTTTTGGTAATTATTCAGCTAGTCTAAGTTTTACACAAGAAATTTTGAAAAAGTTGATGTTGAAATATTGCAAAAATCGACTTAAATAAAATTAATATTTTCTTCTCTAATGCTTTTGAAAAAAAAGGTATATCATTTTGTTTATTGCTAATGTTCAATTAAACTAAGTATTGACATGTGATATTTTATTAAGTAAACTTTGACTAGTTGAACCGTGTTAAAGGTTGTAATGTTCTGTAATAAGATTGTCAACAGACAGCCCCACATGCAAATGCCAACGTATATGAAGGTCCTAACTTCATTGATCACCTCGGAACTACGGCATTTTTGTCTTCTGAGCGGTTTCCGCATTCTAGTCGGCTCGCTCGGCTGAAAATAACGCATATTTCTACACACCTAGCCTTTGGAACATAAAGACAAACAGAATTCAAATAAGAAATAAACATTCCGCTATGCTCAAATTATTAATTCCAAACACTAGAAAGTTTATACCTGTTTCGAAAAAATAATCACCGTAGTTATTCAGAGTCTATAAAATTTAAAATATTTGCGAAAATAAAACTCAACGCAAAAAAATGCGTGTTGTTCACGTATTTTAAGATATTGTTGTACGAGTATTTGCTTTGTAAGATATATTGTGTCTTAAAGTGCAAAATGCAAAAACAATATAATATGAAAGTGGTTAATGGCATAAAGTACGTACTTGTTGCTATTATAGAAAAAAAAACTGAGTGTGGAACTATTAAACGCCTTTAACACATTGGGCGTTTCGCTAATGTACGTATTTCTGTGTTAAGACAGCGACATGCCTGCAACTTATTTAAATAGCATACTATTTAAGACAAGCTATGCTAACAGATAGATTACTTAGGCCTTAGTGTTGATTAAATATGGTTAAAATACCGACCTATAGTTTCCATTTAAACATTTTAATTTCAATTTAAAACGAACGCGAATGGAGACTAATCTTAGACCACTTTTACTTTAATGTTTTAAAATACAGACCAAATTTGAATAGGGAAGGCAACTGTTAAAGTTTTCAAGTGGCACCAGCATAAGTTGTATCTTTCACTAGTTTTGTTCTATCTATGTAATTTAGCTTAAAAGGTTAGAATCCACGCCAGAAAATAAAAAAAAATAAAAAAAATAGTGCCAAGATTTTGACACTATTGGTAGGATAATTACAACCTATGATGGCTCCATCTGTAAATACTTTCAACCAGCCAACCCCATAACACACTTTTCTCTATGGAGTTCCCGATTCAACTGTTACAGGATGAATCCAAACTATAACGTAAAATATGTACATCCGAATTCTCATCCGTTGGTTGGGCCTACAGTTCTGCACGGTTCAGAAACGTTCCAAATAATTCGTAATATTTTCGGAATTTTCTGGAAAAAATCCCCAAATATATAGAAATTTAAAATTTAAGAATGGAAGTTTCAATTTCCATTATAACAGTGAGAAGTAAACGTTATAAAAGTGAGAAGTTTCTGAAATTTTCAATTATAGGTCTATCAATAGATACCTAATTTGTCTATAGAGCGTCTAAAGAAAGAGAGCTGTATATAGAACAGTGACATATCTAATAATCTGTTTATGCCTGGCTGTGGCTCTGGTTTCTGACAAATTCTTTTGACTCTAGTAAGACGCGTGTCAACTTCAGCCTTAAGATGTAAACACGGACGTAAAATTCACGGACACCACACCGCTAGATAAAACCTGAATATCAGTTTCTCCATTCTGGACTTGTTTGGACTAAGAATCACGAGCGTATTAGATTCTGATAATATAAAAAAATGTCCAAATTTTTCCATACAAAATTTCAGTTTCCACTACGTCACGCTCATAGGAGTAAAAACAACACAACAAAAACGTAACATAATGGAACGGACACTTTTGGGACACCTTTTTATTGGTAGAATACATAATGAGCGTTCTAGATTAGAATGAGCCCAGAAAAGTCAGATAAGGACGAAATAGTTTTTTTTTTTAACGTTCGGTAATATCTTGTTTTAATTTACCTGCATATCTAAATCCGGTGGGAGCCTCAGCTCCCTCGCGGAAGCCACGGACGCCACGGATGCCGCGGACACGGAGTCCTCGGAGGACGAGGAGGAGGGCGGCGCGGGGGCCTGCGAGCGCGAGCGCCGGCGCCCCGACTTGCGGCCTCGCCCGGAGTCACGAGAGCCCGGGACCTGTTGGGAAATAGACGATGTTTTCTCATGGAGCACCATGTTTTTTTATTGTGGATTGGACAAATTTATTTCACAACCTGTGCAGTGATTCTATTATGTTTATCTATTTTGGCTATCATTATATTGTCACTCTCGTTGATGTAAAATTACAGTCGTGGACTGTATGTGTGTGTGGTATTTACTGTTTAAAAATAAAGGAAGAAACCCTGACTCGAACTCGCAGCATAGTTAAAATTTACTTTAGACTTGTAAAATTCTTTAATGAAATCTACTAGTAATTCATACAGTTCTATGCGTTGAGCATGACTTACTAACCTCTAACAAATTATGCATAGAATGCGGCATATGTGGCAGTGCTGACTTGGTCGTGCCCGCCGCTTCATGCGACACCGTCCTTGTTGTCCTTCTGTCTCGTTTTCTCCCAGACTTCTTCTGCGTATTTATACCCCCTTTACAGCTTGTCCCTTTCACACACTCCGAACTAGGGAAGTCGTAAAGTCCATCAGAATCAGTAAAAGGCAGTTGTCTTCCGTAGAATTGTGGTGAAAAGCGTCCTAAGTTTGCCTTGTCACTGAGAGGTGATTCGCTTCGTGAACTTACAGGGCTTAAAGGCCTGGTTAGGTCAGTGAGTAAAGTAGGCGGTCGCAGACTGGCTTTCTCATCCAAACCTCGCTCTACGCTCAAGCATTTGACGATGGAGCATTTGGTAACGCCGCTAGGCGAGCATAATGTTTGGGGGACATCAAGTTCTTTTAAAACTACTAGAGTCTCCATTTCTTTCGCACTGGACGGTACATCGTCTACCCTTTCATCTGTTCCTATGCCTTCATCGTTTGATTCTAGCAAAGGATCGTCTGAGAGCGTCTCCGAGTCGGATCGTCCGCGTCTCCGTTCCTTAGAGTCATCATTGGACGACGCTGGACTTGAGTTAGTCTTCATTAACGGCCGTCTTCTTTGAAAACAGGACGGTCCTCCCCCTGAGCCTGGGTCTTCCATTTCCGATGGACATAGAGGATTACTTGAGCCACATCTGGATGGGCCTGGACTGGCCATGGAGCTATAACCTGATGAGGAGAGATTTGACTCTGATGGAGCTCTCTCGCCTCTAGCAGACATGGAGAATGGACTCAGATAACACATGTTCATTGTTGGTGGTGGTGGTCGCGGTGATAGAGGTTCATCTGACTCTTCGCTGGCGTTATAAGTGACAGTTATCAAAGGAGGTGGTTGGAACTCTAGATGTGGTGGTGTTCTTCTTGGAGGCGGCGAGCCTGGGGACGGTCGTTCAATGGTTAAGACTGGGACACGGAGGGATGGTGGAGCGGGGGACGGTGAGGACATTTCTCGTTCGGAATCTTGGCTGTGGGTGAAACTGGGGCTCGGGGAGTCCGTCACGTGGGTGGATGGTGTGGGGGTGTCGCTGCTGAACGCTGGCTGACGTAGCTGTGGAAAGTAATCAAGTTTAAAATTGCAATATTCTTTCAGAGAAGTAAAAAAATAACGTAACATTTGCGTATAAAATTGCATACAATTGAAAACTTTTGACCCACACACATATAAAAGGTTAAACTAGTAGGTCGTAATCTGGTCATGATGGATTTTTTCTGCATATTTATGTGAATAAGAAAGATAACGTACCTTTAACCTCAACCCAGAAGTCGGTCTCTCCGGTTTCTCCAACCGAATCTCATCTTCATCCTCACTCGGCGACATGCACCTGATCTCATTGTTGTCTATTTCCATCCTCTTTGGCATTCGAGGGGACGGCAACGGGGTAGGCAGCGGCGTCGGCAGTGGGGTGGGCAAGGGTGTGGGCAGTTCGCGGATAGGCGAGAGGCACTTGTTGATGGTTGAGGGAACTTCTAGAAGGATGGACGGGGGATGTAGGAGGTTGCTCCCGGAGCCTGAAGACTTGTGGGCGCTTAGTGGGTCGAGGACCTGGAATAGTCCAAGTAAATTATTGCTGGTAAAATCCTTTGGGTCAAAACGAGAGCTTTAAAGACAGAATTGCAAATATATGGTAGGTTTGTGGCGTAGGTACAGATGTAGACAACTACGAGTATATACAGGACAAGGATGAACAGTGATCAAATTGAAGGCATTGATCATAAGTCGCTATGACCGAAGTCGTTAAGAAAAACAGCAATAGAAACTAAGAGCATTTATTGTATTGACTACCCTGAAATAACGATAGGGGTATAAAAATAGAAACAAGGAGTAGAATACACTTGGTGACTTGTTAAAAACTACAAAAGTAGGTTTAAAATTGAATAGGCTATGGAGTCGTACGAAGATTATACCTGTATCTCAATAGTGTTATGCGGCCTCGCGATCGGCGAGTCAGGCGCCAACGACGGCACGAGCGACGACGCCAGCGACACGTCGTCGGCGTCGACCGTGTCGTCCTGCGGCGACGACGCCGTCGGTGTGCTGGACGCTGATATCCCGCCGGAGGAGGCGCGCGATATAATGGCGGCCGAGGATGAGGAGAAGTTGCGGAACATTGCGAGGATGGAGTCGGCACTTGAGATTTTTGGGGTTCTGTGAATACAAAAAATTTGGTAAGTCACCAGCACCACTTAGCCACCGCTAAGGAAACAGCTTCAAGCGAGCGTTCGGCGACGCTATAAGTGTTGCATCGAGTTCACTGAGGCTATTTGTTTACCATGGACGCGGAGCCGAATTCTTCACCGAACACTGCCGCCCAAGCGGCCACTTCTTTTGCACCGTAATATAAGGAGTATTAGTTAATTGTAATAAGTGCGCAAGCTGAAACATTAAGATATTGCACTCCGATTTTTTGTAGAAATGGCCAGTGCCAGCCACCAGTGACCACCGTCTGGTGGCTGGTCACAATCATAAGTGACTTATTTCTGAAGACGAATAACAAGTTAACATCAACACTCCTTAGATATAAACAATGTGAAGACCGTAAAACTTTATATTATTTAAAAATAAGCAAAACGCTTTATCATGTCAACTAAACGCACAGTGGAAAAAATTCAAATAGACTTCTCTTAGACCAGCAAAATCATGTCTTATAAGGAATTTTAGGATATCGTCTCACCTGGAATACTTTTTCAAAGCAGCATGCGCTAGCGTCAGATCCAAACTCGACATGGAATCACTCCCCTGGTTGCTTGACGTGCTATGCGGCGACCTGACTTCAACATTTGGTGAAGGAGGTGTACTTGATGCCTTCGCCCTCATTCCCCTGTCTGCTATCACTGCCATCGGAATCGCTATCGTATTCATCATATCCGCATCTGAACTTGAGCTCATCTCTGCTGATACCCTGTTCAGTAATCTCGCAAATGTGACTTTCTTTTCCAACTTCGGATCTGATATGTGTCTCGTTGACGGTGACGTTGATGGCGATGAGGCCTCACTGGCAAAAGACGTCTCTTTATGTTCGCTATATTCCATAAAAGCTGGCGCGCTTTCAACCGTGCTTAGAGTTCTTTTCTCTGACATTTGTATTAGCTCCCCCATGCTAATTTTCTTTGAATGCTCGTTGGCTGCAGCAGGACTTATTAGTTGTTGAAGTATCTGTTTCTTCTCTGCTGCGTTTTTCTTCGTTGGTGTTGAGTTATTTCGTTTCTTGCGCGGCGAGGGGGACGCTGTGTAGTTAAATAACGATATAGTCTATATAACTAAAGTTTTAGGTTCTAGAAGCGGTACAACATTGATATTATTAAAAGCTACTCGATTAGATTTTGGAATCTTTATAGGTTTTTTCTCATGCATCAAGTGCATCTATTGAAGACAATTTAAAGCTTATAAAGGGTCTCGTGCCAATTTTGTGTTTGAGTAAGTGTTACCTAATTGTTTAGTTTTGGATCTACTGAAGAGTTTAAGTACATAAATGATATAGTAGAAGATACCTAAAGTAGAAATGTTACGAATATAAGTTTAATAGCAGAAATATGTAACAGTAAGCATGCGAAAGCAAAATACGACATATATACAGACAGATCAACAACCTTTTAATAATCAATAACAATATAAGTGCTTTAATAAATAACATTATTGACAAGTTAGGTCATGAAGATATTTAAGAAGAAGCAGGCTTTGGTGATGTTACAACTAGGGAAAAGGAGAAAATTATTGATGTTTAAAAGGTGGTTCAAGATAGTTGGACGATCCAAAAAGGTGCTATGGAAGGAAGGAGCGTCTACAAGTTCAGTTGTGCGAGGTCAGGGTGCACACAGAGACCGAGTATGTTGGTCAGCATTCCACATCAAGTGAGCATCATAGCAGTAACCAGTGCTTTACAACGCACGCTCCGCCACGATTGTACCAAATGTTTGCGATCAGAATGAAGTTATCCTGGAAAGATGAGTCTGCGATGGAGTATGAGAATTTGTTGATAGGATGAATTTGATTTTTTTTGTTAGTATGCGAATCATTGTATCACTGTGTGATTATATGTAGATATAGATCATCATAAATTGTGAATAAATATGCAATGTGTACATTGTGTACTTATACCAATATGAAGAAATATAGATATTGTTTTTTTTATGAATTCTAGTGACTAATTCTGGGATCATAACGATCAGATTATAATCTATTAGTTCTATTATTAAGACAGACTATTCTCCCATTACAACAATTTTAAAGTATGGATTCTTACAACAAATCAAAATCATTATAACATGCAACGATAATGTAATGCTTCACCAATATAATAATTATTTTATTTCACAAAATACCTTTACCTAGGTACTTAATATTTAATTATAATACTCTTCGCAGCCATCTCTTCGTCATCATCATTTGAACCAATCTCTTGATCTGCTGCACTACTAAATATGATTCTAAATATAATTCGTTTTTCTTAAGATTAGAAAAATTGTGTAATTGTCGTCGTGCGATTTCTGTGAAAACGATTTTATAGCTCGCCACTTTGCCTCTTATTGTTTTAAGCGTATCACTAGTAATGGAAACAAAGTGGTCTCGTTTATTTCCCCCCCCCCCCCCCCCCCCCCATACGGCTGAAAAAAAAGATACATGGGCGAAATCGACCGTTATTTTTCTAATCCTAAAAACAGGAGGTATAGAAAGTGATGAAAAAATCAGTCTCCACCATTCGAAGCATTCTCGTATCCTTCTTAACTGTTTCGAAAGATATGAAACATGATCATGCATGAGGATCGCAGCGGAGCGCGCTTTCACTCCTTACGTCCTGATGGCGGCTTTAACAGATCGTCCAAGCTAAACGTCCTCGCGGCGCGGACGCGCTGATGCGGGACCGACACGGACGGTTTCCGTATCCCCAGCCGCGTCAGCAGCGTCCTTGGTTCTTGCCGTGCTGGAACACAGGCAGCCGTGTCGGAGGGCGACCACTGACGGTGCACCGACGACAGTTTACCTTCGACAACGTTACAGTTAGATACTCTAATGCCTGCCGCTGTTCTACTTGTGTGTTTGAGGGTGTGTGAAGCCCTAAGTTTATAAGATACTTAGATGTCATGTTCCGAAGTATTAATAGTCAGATTTTAGAAAGAGCTCTAGGGGAACCAGTACTTTCTGCAGGAAACTGAACAATATAAACGTATGAAGTACTATTACTATTACAAGCGTTATTATTATTGTTAATGGGGGGATATCGATGTGCCGCGTCGACCAGATTTGATCTATTGTGGCAGATACGAGCGTTTCCACCGCCGTATTTCCTTGGACATATTTTAGATGAAGTGACGATTTTATGATATTTCTGATTGACTAGTAGAAATTGGAACCTCTGCCAAAAAACCGTAAATATCATAAAAATGTGTCCAAATGACTTGCGTCGACGATATTGCAAAATATAGAGCAACGTGCAGTGTTCGTTTTAAAAGTTCAGTTTTACGAGCAGTACTAAAGTGAGGAATTAAATTTTGAATTTAAGCCAGGCATTGGGGTAGCTCTTGCATCTGTCGTCAAATGTCTCCTGTCATTACGCCGGACTGGCTGGACACGGACGTCCGACGTCAGTAACACGTCCGTGAAACGCAGAACTATCGCAGCTAGAAGCGCACATACCGCGCGTGTCCGCCGCGTCGCCGCGCGCCAGTCGCTACTCCGCCTGCGGGACGGCTGCGTACCGCTGACGCCCCGCGCGGACCGTGAGCGCTACCATATATAGGAATGCCAGAGTTTCATGCGAAGGACAATCGTTACAAGATTTGGTAAAATCAGTAAGAGAATGTAAGGAAGAAGAAATTACATGGAATGAAATCGATGAACTACTTTTGTTTCGAAAAGGGAAAAATGAAGAATGGAACTACAGCAAGATTACAATATGACATTGTTGACATTATTAGTCAATGATATAGATGGATTACTACCCAATTAAACAATGAAATGATGTACTTAATACCGTAATGGTTTTTAATGATAGAAATTAAAGCTGAGTGAAGACCAAAAGACACAAAAGGTGTTAAGAGGAGAATTTTTTTAAAGAGACAAATAAAATAAGTTAACGTCAGTAAAATTATTAATTGATTATTACTGATATTAATGAAGTGAGCAGTATGAAAATGTCTAAGATAAAGATGCCAGAGATAGAGCCTCGACAAAACGAAGATAGATACGACAGTGATTACTTCATTTTTAAGAAGGCTAAAACAGGGAGTATAGATGGCATTAGTCATGATTGTCCAGGCACTCCAACGTCTAGCAAACCCATCGCCGTCCACAATTACTTTAACTTGGCAACCCAAAGCGACACGAACTTGAAAGCCTTTCTGCCAATTTTCTTATTGATGTTTATCTTGAGAGAGGGAATCCATATATGATTTTTGAGCATCATGCTTTGTTAATCCTTTCTTTTGCGACAGTCACATTTCGTAAGGTTAAATTTACAACGTTTTACGTAACATTACGTAATTAAAGAAAACGAAACATGATACTCGTCGTAGTAGCATATTCAAGATTATGAATTTGAAAAATAACACAAAACAATATTCCTGGAAAAAACATTTATTACAAATACACTTTGCACCAAGTTAAAAGAACCGTGTTTCCTTATCGATACCAGAAACGCTACTGAAGCCATCCATGTCATAAGGTAACGCAAAAAGTAAGCAATTCATCGTAGGCTCAGTTTTGATGGATCAACTAGTTGACACGGGTTATTTCCACCTTTTATTACTAACTGGAAAGAAGTTAACCGGTGGGAATAACCCTACCTACACTCGATTTGTTCTTCAGTAAATTTACGAAGGCGTAAAGTGCCATTTGGTTCAGCTATCAATTCTGGGACTTTACCTATATATTGTTCTTTTTGCGTTTCATTACTCGACTGCTTATGTTTTACATGTAAATTGTCTAGCCGCCGGAAAAGATATGTTTTTTGAGGAAATTCTAAAGGCTAAGAAACTCTCCCTATTTACGAAATTAAACCCACCGTATCACCGAAATATTTTAAAGAAAATGCTTAAATCACAAAAGTTATCTACTCAAAAGATTTACAAAAATAGTTTCTGCATCCGCAAGCTAAACATATAGCAGACAGAAGAAGATACGCCAAAGTTAAAACGTGTCCTTACCATCCGTGTAATGTGCGAATCAGAAAATATTAACTGCGGATAAAATACCGAAGCTGACAGGTGGCGAAAATATGCTTTTACGTCGTGGTAAAGTCAAATTACGGTTGTGGACGATCTCGAAACTGGCAAGCTGATTGTGTGCTTATGAGATTGGAAAGTATTGTAATGTGTGTTTAGATTTGCGCACGAGTTTTGTGTCAGCATTAAGTAACCGATATTTTTAATATCTTTTGAAGCATCTGCCTTCATTTTATATTTTAAATTCTTTGACTTTACAATTTTAGCTGTATATTTTAAATTATTTTCGGAAGGTGTCTCCTGTTTGACTCAAAACTCGTGCGCTACAAACCTTATGGAGGTCATACATTTGTACACACATGAACACAAATCATAGGATTCTGCCGATTCTGTCAAAGTCCCAGATCCAATGTTCCGTGCACACGTGTGTTGCTTTATTCCTGGTGTTATTTACATCGCAAATTAAGTAGAACTATTATGGGATTATCGAAGACTAACCACTCTGGGTTTCACTAAGATTCTATTGATTCTTCTAGTAATAGTTACCAAGAATTCAGCTTTGTAAATGTCTGTCATCCACCACTACTTAAAGACCACAATCCTATAACACTTACGTCTCGCGCATCGATCCGCCTCCTCTGCCAATAACTTCTCGATCTTCTCAGGGAAGTGTCGCTTGGCGCACCATACCAGGCCAATGACCCCGAGCACCACGAACACGGCGATCAGGCCGAGCCAGAACGGCTCTTGCATCATACGGGCCCCGAGACTCACGATTTTCGGAGTTGGGTTTGGGATTTCGCATCTGTAAGGGAGTCGTTTATATTTTTTGGAAATTTTGTAGGAGGCAGTGAGGGTAGTTTCACCATTTGGCTTTTCAAAAAGCGTTAAAAAGACTAAGTACCTAAACCACCATCTTGAGATAACACAGTCCATCCACGTTATTCGTTATTTGCCTTTCCTCTTTTGCCATTATCTGATTTGATTTCTTAAGTGCATTGAGAGGTATTTATCATTTAATACTCTCCCTTTGAGGTAACCACGAATTATCGAACGAGCGTAAGCGAAGTGAAGTTATTTCAAACAACTTCGGCTACCTAAAAGTCTGTGCATATGGATGGATTTTTGTTTTTGAATAGTTGTCGCGCGATAACTTTAGTAACATTTTTCTGATTTATATAAAATTTGTTGGGGTTGTAGTAAACCTCATTACAATTTGAGAGTTCGTTCATGAGCATGATCGATCAAGGGGTTATGGAGCTAGAAGGCTCGCAAAAATCATCATTAGGGTCTTGTCATTAGTTTGCAGGAAAATCGCGAGTGTTCAGTTCGAGGTGGACTATTAGTATTATTTAATACACTTACCTTTTCCCCTTCCACGATGGATTACACTGGCACAGAAACCCGCCATCCCTTTCACTGCAGGCTCCCCTATTGTTGCAAGGTTTAGCGGCGCACGGCCTGACTCGCTCCGCGCACCGTTTGCCGCGCCAGCCGCGCGCGCACGCGCACATAAAGGAGTCTTCTGTGAGCGTGCAGTTGCCGAACACGCAGGGCGAGCGCTCGCAGGCGGTTAGGAGGCAGAACATTCCTGGAGTTGAACACTTCACTGAGGGAACACTTTTTTTCACATAATCCATCTTGTATACCCAAAATAGATGTCATATTGATGGAAAGGAAAAAGTGACCAAGGCCTCCGGTGCCCAGGACTGGAATCGAACCAGCGTCTTCTGCAAATGGACCAAGTTAATGATTGACCAAATGCGCCTAAGCATTTACAAAGAGGTTAAGGCGTCTGCCGCGAATGCAGGAGACGCTGGTTCGATTTCAGTCCTGGACATCTATTTAAGTTTATAAAGGGTCTGGCCGGACCGCCATAGCAAAATCGCCCCTGGCTGGATTTGAGATATTGTTATGCACGATTATTCGTTTTATTAATACATATACTTTTGGTGAATATTATGCCTTAAATGATTACCGTTAGCGAAAAAAAAAAAAATAGTTTTTATTTTTTTTCTTTAAAACCACGTATCCGATTGACTTGTTATTTGGATATTTTATAGATATATTAGAGATACATCAAACTAAAAAAAAAATAACTTCCTGACTTTTTTTAAGTACATAATTTTTTGAGTTTAAGTTTAAAAATATTTTTTTTACTACATATGAGTTAGCGACACCCACCATATTTTCATATAATATCCGCATTTTTATACTCTATTGTATATATTTTTATCAAAAATATTGGTTTGGATCATCAACTTAAAAAAAAAATTTTTTCATAAACAGGGTGGACCAAATTTAACCTTAGTATTGTGTAACACCGGAAGTGGCCCTTTTTTCCTCAATTGAAACTGGTTATTATTAAAAAAAAAACATAAATTAAGAATGTTTTATTTTTATTTTCTTGCACTGTTGGGGAATCGAAGCAGACATATATAGCAAAAAAACTAAGTTCAGTTTTATGGTACATACGTTCAAATCGAATCTGCTCATTTAACAATTCATCATCATCAAACACTTAAGAGCCATGCTCTTGTCGGTGCAACTCAAAGTGGGCTCTCCATTTGCTTCGGTCCCAGGCCTCCTCTTTGAATTTAACAATTATAGGTATGTAATTATGTAATTTTACATTCTCTTAATTCTTTCTGCAGTAGGGTACTCAGTATTAGTTTGAGCAAACAAAATACTGAAGAGCTTCCATATACTTACTAGCTTTGTTACTTTTTAATAGTGATTTGTATTGATAGTGTGGTAAAACTCTTAACGAACCAGTTCTAAACTCTATTAAAACTTAATGTATATTTATCCAGCTTAAGTATAGTTTTAGCCAAGCTATTTTATATTTTAATCGTGTTTGGAGTCAACATTCTCTAATATTATGGATACATCAAATTAAAAAAAAATAACTTCCTGACTTTTTTTAAGTACATAATTTTTTGAGTTTAAGTTTTTTTTTCACTACATATGAGTTAGCGACACCTACCATATTTTCATATAATATCCGCATTTTTATACTCTATTATATATTATATATATTTTTATCAAAAATATTGGTTTGGATCAACAATGTCAAAATAAGTTATTTATATATTATAACCCTTACAATACATAATTCGGATACATACAGGGTGATTGGAAATTCGCCGTATTCCTTGAAAGGGGTTATTCTATAGCTCAGTTGCAATGATTTATGTCCAGTCAACTAGGGGTCAAAACTCATTGGTTTTCAAGTTATTCAAGTTTTATTTTTTAAACATCCGCCTCCCGACCTAAAACTAACAATTGTGAATAAACTACTTTAATTTGGTGCAACAAAAGCATTTGTCTAATAGCTGATGAACCAGTGATTACGTTAAGTAAAAAAACATGCCTAAACTTGCCAAAATTTTACAAAGAAAAGGATTTAAAATTACAAGTTTTCGGATTTTCTCCTATTTGTTTTTACATTTACAGGCATAACTTAAAAAAACCGGCCAAGTGCGTGTCGGACCACGCATAGGAGGGTTCCGTACCTTCAATGGAATAAGAACCAAACTAATACCAAAAGGTCGTATCTGATGCCTATGGAATAAGTTTTTTGGAGATAACTCAAAAATGGCTGAACCGATAATGTTTAAAACAATTTTCTTTGAAAGTATATGATAAGGCGCATCTCTTCAAACTTTTTCATATTTTTTGAACTTACGGTTCACAACTTTTCTGACTTTCGAAGCGATTATTTCAGAAAATATTCACTTAGTCTCAAAATAGTCAAAAAAACCTCAATGTTATTTTGAAAGACCTATCGACTGATGTGTCACATGTTGATATTTGGTTATTTTTTTATTTAGTTACCTGTATGGAGCGCCCCCCTAAAAATATTTTATTTTTCAAATTTAACTACATAACTAAGTAGCTGCATATAAAAAAACACCTTATGTGTAAATTTTATTCAGATGCGTTGTATAATTTACGAGTAAAATGCCTGTGACATACGGACGGACAGACAGACAGACAGACAGACAGACATGACGAATCCATAAGGGTTCCGTTTTTTGCCATTTGGCTACGGAACCCTAAAAAGGTACTACACTTTGCGTACAAATTACAGAAACGAGTCCCTCAGTTTATAAGCTCGACGTTACGATCCTGCTGAAGAAAAAGAAATCCTACAGTGTTTCCGGGCAGACGGCACTACTTCGACGAGAATAGTCGCTAACCGGCTCGGTATGCCTCAGTGGAAGGTGTGGTTTACCCTGCACTCAGCTCGGCAGTATCCGTATCATTACGCTCCAGTACATGCTATTGAAGAGGGAAACCCAGCAAGAAGAATAGATTTCTGCAGATTTTTAATCAATGCGGATTTTGAAGATCCTGAGTACCTGAAGAGAATTTTGTGGACGGACGAATCCAATTTCGACCGTGATGGGATAACAAACTATCACAATCTTCACTTTTGGGCTCCCAAAGGTCAAAATCCAAAGAAATCAAAAGAAGGAGACCAACTCACCAACAAAGATTTTCTCTAAACGTGTGGATGGGAATTTATGATGATATGTTATGTGTAATTTAAATGTTAAGAGAGGTATGGGCACTGCGAATGGCATCTCGCTAAGTGTGGTAGGGCACGTTCAGCGAATGTCATAGCTCAAATCTAGAGCAGAGCCCGACTGGGGAAGTACCTCCACCTTACAGAAAACCACAGCCAAATAGCACTAGACCCTACTCATAGTGTTGTGTTCCTGCTGGTGAGTAAGGTTGCCAAAGAGCTCAAAGAGGACCCAGTGTGTTGACGATGAGGGACCTTCTTGTTCCTTTAGTCGTCAACACAGTGAATCCTCCTTTTTGTAAAGGGTCGGCAACGCGCATGTGACTCCTTTAGAGTTGCAGGCGTCCATAGGTTACGGTAGCTGCTTACCATCAGGCGGGCCGTATGCTTGTTTGCCACCGTCGTGGTATAAAAAATAAATAAATAAAATGTATGTGAAATAAAGTAATGGTTAATGTCTATTAAAAAGTAACAAAGCTAGTAAGTATATGGAAGCTCTTCAGTATTTTGTTTGCTCAAACTAATACTGAGTACCCTACTGGAGAAAGAATTAAGAGAATGTAAAATTACATACCTATAATTGTTAAATGAGCAGATTAGATTTGAACGTATGTACCATAAAACTGAACTTAGTTTTTTTGCCATATATGTCTGCTTCGATTCCCCACCAGTGGAAGAAAAAAAAATCATTCTTAATTTGTTTTTTTTTTTTTTTTTAATAATAACCAGTTCAATTGAGGAAAAAAGGGCCACTTCCGGTGTTACGCAATACTAAGGTTAATTTTGGTCCACCCTGTTTATGAAAAAAAATTTTTTGATCCAGTTGTTGATCCAAATCAATATTTTTGATAAAAATATATATAATGGAGTATACAAATGCGGATATTATATAAAAATATGGTGGGTGTCGCTAACTCATATGTAGTAAAAAAAATTTTTTTAAAACTTAAACTCAAAAAATTATGTACTTAAAAAAAAGTCAGGAAGTTATTTTTTTTAAATTTGATGTATCCCTAATATATCTATAAAATATCCAAAGAACAAGTCAATCGGATACGTGGTTTTAAAGAAAAATTTTTTATAATTTTTTCGCAAACGGTAATCATTTAAGGCATAATATTCACTAAAAGTATATGTATTAATAAAACGAATAATCGTGTTGCTATGGCGGTCCGGCCAGACCCTTTAAATACTGACCTGTATAGTACCCAGCGCACTGACAAAAGTTGTTAGTATCTTCAGAAGCGCAGAATCCGTCGTGTAAACAAGGGTTTGGGTAGCAAGACTCGATGTTCGTGTCTTCGCCTTCGGAGAGCAGCAGAACTTTACTGTGGTAATCAGGATCTGAAGAAAAAAAAAATATTAGGGGAGACCAGGTATAAAAGTAACACGGGATGAACGTAGCAGATCCGTTTACAACTTTTATTTATATTTATATGTATGTTAGGCAGGCGTTTGATGGTACGTGATGATGCGGTCTAGGATGGAGCACGCTTGAGAGTTGGAGCATGAGATACCTATCACCAACTCCACTAAACTAAACTGCACTATGACACCTGAATGAATAGCCTTGGGAGCGTTAGAGGTCATTATGACTTAGATAAAAACTTGTTTGATATCATGTAATATGTAATAATGTTAGACGTTTAAAATTGTTAATGTTTGTCTACCAAGACATTCGACTTTGTGTTATTTAAAGATTGGTAATTATTTAATACATACATAAAAGTTTCCAAATAAATGTGTTGCATATTTGTGCATTATTTACTTTGTTTCAGTTATCCCTATACAGTGTTACAATCAACCAGGAGTAGGGGTGGTGGTAACAAATGCAATGAATCTATTCAATTTATAACGTTTTTTTTGATGCCAAAAGCTAGAAGAAAGATGTATGTATTACGCATAAAAGTGAAATTTTCCACAACTGGTAGCAAATAAGAAAAAAATACCAAAAACTGACAATTGTTACGTTCATCCCTGGTCTCCCCTACCTGATGACCTTCCAGTAGGTGCCAGTACAAATGTGTTAACATTAACGCCTGCGACGACCTAAGTAAGTCAGTAAATTTTATGCGATGGTTATAACTAATTTATTAAATTTACTTACCTAATGCCATGGCCTGCAAGTGCAAACTAATTTTTTGGTGCATCACATTTGCGTTTTGAGATCACGAGAATAACATTTTTGCCTGAATACTCTTGCAACATTTTTTAACTTTGTTCTGTATATTTATTGTTGTTGTTTAATCTGAAGTTTTACCTATCTGTATTGCTTATCTTGTAATCTATACATAAAATAAATGCGTAAGAACAAATCTGTCTGTGAATTTGTTCGCGAATTACGCAAAAACTACTGCACAGAATTTCATGAAATTTTGTACTGTAACAGTTTATACCCGAGAGCAAGATTTCGGGTAGTTTTTCCTCTTAAAAGGACGTGGGTGAAGCCGCGGGAACAGCAGGTATGTTATAAGTACATTTACCTTTATTAACCAACAACGCGACATCCATATGCACCCCAGTCTCCCCTGCGCACTGCGTCACGGTCAGCGAGTTCAAGTAACTGTTGATCACGAGTGGTGCCTCTGTTCTTCGCTTCGCTCGGTCTACTTCACAGAGGGTCCACTGCGTGCCGTTGTTTTCGGTGTAGCTATCTTTCACCTGGGAAAATGGTTAAGGTACTTAACGTTGGTAGTATTAGAAATAATGGAAATGATGGTTATTTTGGTACAGTAATTTCGCAGCTATAGCGGCCAAAATAATAAAATAAAATAAAAAGCCTTTTTAAGTATTATCTAATGTTGTTAGTTTTTTTTTTGTTTTATATGAATATTAATGTTAATTTTAAAAATAAGGTAAAGTTAATAAGTACTATTCTTTTTAGTTCTAAATGTTTCTCCAACTAGTTTTTTTTTCTTGCAGGAACTCCTGTTTGGGTATAGGCCTTCTCCAAACGGTTACACCTGTCTCTATCTTGGGCTATCTGTTGCAATGAAAAGCCAGCGGTCCTGACGACGTCGTCTGCCCATCTCGTATGAGGCCAAAATAATAATACCTAATAAGTCAGGATTTCTAAAAGCTGACTCCACTATAGTCGGGCTAAAAATAAAGTTTACAAAATAGGATTTTATTTCTGTCAATCGTAGAGTCCATGTCGTATTCACCATACCTCAACCCACCCCCGTCCCTCCCCGCAAGGCCACGGCTCGGCGCCGGCGAGCGCGGTGCGCGCGAAGGCCACGGCCGCGGACAGCGTGTGGTCGTGCGGCGCCAGCACGCGCGTGCGCAGCGTCACGCGCGGCGGCGGCGCGCGCGGCCAGTTGGGCGCCGCCAGCCGGCCCGAGCGGACGTGCACGAGCTGCAGGGTTTGAGTCGCGTTGACTGCACCTACTGGAGTTTAATAAATTGACATATAACTTCATCATCGGGCAACTTGGAGACCATAATAAATTACCGTAAAACTAATTACATAATAAACAGTGATCGGAATTGGTAGTGCCATTTCGCGGGACTTCGGTGCGTAAGCTTAGTATGGATTAGAGGTGTGCGCCGATGGCAAAATCATCGGCGGCGGCGTCCGATCGTTTTTTGACCGGCGGCGGCGGCGTGATCGGCGTGAAATCGGCGTGGTACATATTTTTAATATGCCTGGGGAATTTGACTAATTACCTTCTAAATTGAAGCCTACTGAGTATTTATAAGGATAAACTGCATTAATAAAACACCCTAAATCTTTGAAAACGTATGATTGTCCCGCAAACAATGCACATTTTAAATCAAAGACTTCATTTTAAAGAATTTGCCAAAAGATGGACTAGTTGTGGTCCCCATTTATAGCTCCGTATTTAATGTTTTATCTATGTAGAATTGACCACACCACTTGCCTGAAAATCAACTACGATAATAATACAAAAAGCCCCGAAGTTAACAAGTGCAGAACAGACTGATTTACAATTTGTAATTTGTGAGAGAAAATATTGATTCTAAGTTTTAAAAGACAAAGATGCTTGCGGTAGCTCGAATTTGCTAACTAAATAAAATCTATATTTCATTTTATCGTTCTTCGATGGATAGATTGGATTCTAGTTTGTTATTGTAAAAATTGAAAAATAATCAAACCCAGTTGGGCTTCAACCAATATCAATACCAATACAATGGAGTCCTCATATAAGAAAACTCGCTCTTCGATTAAGCTCGGCCGCTCATGCCGTTAGGAGAATTAGACAATTAACGAATATTGACACAGCTCGCTTAGTTTATCACAGTTATTTTCATAGTGTAATGTCATATGGTATTCTGGTTTGGGGCAAAGCAGCTGACATACAGACTATATTTGTTTTACAAAAAAGAGCCATCCGTTTTCTGTATAACTTAAAGGCAGGTGCATCAGTTAGAGAACTATTTAAAGAAATTAATATTAACTGTTGTTTCCCAATATGTCTATGACAATATTATTTTTGTTGTAAAGAATATACATACATTCAAAAAAAATTCTGGCATCCACAGCTATAACACTAGAAATAAAAACAAGCTTGCTATCAGAAGTAGTCGTATCCGCAAAGCATATAAGTCATTTTTTGGTCAAGGTATTCACACTTATAACAAGTTACCCGTCGATGCTTTAAATTAATGAGATGAAAAAAAGTTTAATGTCAAAGGGTTATAACAGGGTCGAGGACTATATGACGGACAAAGATGCATGGCCCAAACCAGAAACTACTACAAAATCATCTAACATTTAGAGGACACAGTTCAGATAGGAAAGCATATCAAACGTTTTGTGAAGCAATCAGATTTGGATTTTATTATTATTATTTTATTTTTATTAAACAATACGTACATTGTATGTCTCTCAAGCTGTTTTTAATATGCCTTCTTATAGAACTACGCATTATTGTGTATATTTAAGATGTAATATTACTGTTTTGAAAAAATAAGTCCCGCCGAGTTTCTTGCCGGTCAAAAATAATACTTCTGGGGTCAGAGATGTAGGGTTAGAACCTTTTTTTCTCTCTGACGTTCATAAGTGCATTGTAATGTGTCTAAATTGAAGAATAAATATCTTTTATCTTTTTTATATTTTATCAATGCGCCTTGCCAGGGCTCGATCGCTTTACCGATTCGCAACACAAATGAATTTTTGGGAAGACGTCATTTGATTATATTTCCCGTTAGATTCAAATGTCTCTAATAAACCTACTATCTATTGTATCCTTGAAACGTCAAAAATGCGAAAATGCGTTAGGCATCTGTGCCGCGCGTCAAACGCCCCATACAAAAAACGTGAGGTTTATGACGTTACCGGCCTCAAAGTTGCGGAAAACTGTTTGGAAGGAATACGTTTTTGGAATGTTTTTGTAACTTTTGGGCACGAAACAATGCGTTTTTACCTATACAGTTGTTATGCTTTTTTTTCTTGTAAGAACACAAGTAATCGTATTGAGGTTTTGGAAAATATATTTGGGGTATTCAAAAAATTGTTTAAATTTAACGTTTTTAAACCTCTTTACAAAAATATTAGAAAATTAATACGGATTTCCATTATTTTAAATTAATTTGGTGTTGTTGTTGAACGTGTTTATTGAACAAATTCAACTAATTCTTTTTCACGCATGTCCTCAATTAAGCTATGGGTCAAGTAACTAAAATGAAGAAATGTTCAATGCATCACTCTAAAAAAATAATCATGGATTAGATTCCTTGATTAACTAACAGAATTCAGCTTTTTTTCAATTATTTGTGTTACTTATTTCATTCTATCATCCCCGCTGCGAGCGGATAGCGAATTTCTATTCTATTTTAATAGCAAAAACATGAGTGCTGATGAACATCAATAAAGTAGCATCGGATAAAAAAAACGAGTAAGTTTAAAACAAAATTGAACCATCTTTTCGAAATAGTTTAAGTTGACATCATTTTATAGTGATATCCGCAGTTCCACTTCACTATTAAGTAGTGTCGCTAGCAGAGCGAAAATGTGCGAGCTATTATAAAAGCACGTAAATTACAATTTACTGCAGGTGTAACGTTACGTAACTATACTTAACATTAACTTAAATATATATCTGTCTCCCGATCCCAAAATCAAACTTGATCTAATGAGAATGGGCCATTTAAACAAAAAAAAACTAACCCAGTCGTCTTCGCGAAATGAAAACAACAAATGAGAACCTGCAGCTTTTTGGAGTCAGTCAAAAAATATAAATTGGTACTTCACTCTTATTTTAGGCAAAATAAAAAGTAAAACAAAATGCTTTCTATTGAAAAGCCGGAAAAGCAAATTATATAAAAATATAAACATATCATTTAAAAACCAGACGTTGTCGTAATTATCGATAAGTATTAATCGTCGACGTCGATCTTACGATAGCAACGAAATGACAGCAAAAATAACGTCTGTTAATTGGTACACCGGCAAGGAATAAGTGAAGAAGGAAAAGCATTTTTTTTAAACAAGTAGTATACTGGCCACTCACTATCATATCCGGGCATTAAAACAAGATAAAGACTTAAAAATTGCCACGCCGATTCTACGCCGGTCAAAATCATCGGCGGCGGCGGCGTGGAAAAATTGTCGGCGGCGGCGGCGCGGCGGCGCGGCGCACATGTCTAGTATGGATATAGTTTTTAACCCCGGGATTCGATATGAAAATTTAAAGTTTGTGTTTGGTTTGAAAAATGTTTTAAAGAACCGTGCCTAACGTAAGTATGAAAAATGTGTTTTCAGTTAGATATCGGACCTCAAAAGAAATAGATTGACAGTAGAAAATATTGATAAAAAATATGGTTTGCTACTATAATTTCAAAGAAAGTTAAACTTTTGCGTTTTAAAGAAAATTTTCTTTGAGAAATACGTCGAAGAATCTCAAGTCTTATCCATGTTGTTTACAATGTTTAAGGTCATTCACCCGAAATGGCACTACCTATTCCGATCACTGATAATAAAATAAACCTATCATTTTGGCGACACCACGGTTTTTTGTTGCGCCACTTGCTCCGGTGTAATATTCCAGAACCGCCGAAATACCCGAAGGGATCGTCCTAATACAACGCGAATATCGCGCGAGTAAGCGATGAAATCATCGCGTGATTGCTAACTGACAATCGCGCGATCAGTAAGTAGGACACCTATTTGAGTTCAATATGTTTGCACGCGCAACCACGCGTTGGTCACATCGCTTACTCGCGCGATAATCGTGTAGTCGCGTTGTATTAGGGCGATCCCATAATACGCTTCGGCCAGAGATCCACGCGCGACATGTTTCAGAGAGCTTAGATGACACATGAGTTAAACCGTACACTTTTATAATGTTAGTATGTCTCACAAGAGTTTAAAATCGCACACTTACCAGTTTTAAAGTACGCCTGAAACCCCTTTCCAGTAACATTCCGTCCAGTCTTGAACCTCACTCGCATCACTTCAGCAGTCGACACGAACAACCCACTCGTCAACACCTCAGGGTTAAGGAATGGTCTGATGGGCTGGTCTTGCAGGTCTACTTGGACTTCTAGGAAGGAGTCCTCAGGGATGGTGTCGGAGAGGTTGGAAGGGAGACCTTTCTCGAAGCTTCCGTACCCGAAATCGAAGTAGGTGATGTTGAGGAAAACTCGTTTGCCTGAAATTGATAAATCAAGATAAGCAGTAGAACGCCGTGCACTTAAAATAATTTGACAATATAATTAAGTATATCGTTAGTTTTTTTTATCTTAATAATAACGAAATATAACATAGTAATGAACGAGACAAAAACAATGTTACCTATTTTATTTTTTATTTTATTTTTATTTACAACATATACAACATGTTGACAACAGATATAGAAATTGGAGGCCAATTATAGGTTCTCACAGATAGAAGATAGAATTTTTATCTAAAAACAACAAAATTGAAGTGTTTCAAAGTTATTTTCGGAACTCGGCACACCCTCCGTGAAGGTTTGCAATGGACAGCTAAGTACCAGCTGGTCAGTGAAAAGTTGAAAACCCCGCGGCTTAGCGGCGGCCAGGATTTTCTTCAGGGGGCGGCACTTTCCTTCACAAAAAATCTCTCGGTCCGCACCTACGGGCCGCGTAGTATACAAGGTTTTCGTTTTAGGGGGGCGGGGGGGGGGGGGGGGGCGCAATTGCCCCTGTTGCCCTCCCCCCCTGTATCCGGGCCTGGTCAGGTTGACAGCGCGTCACGAACTTATTCACAGAAACACACATTGAAGTGTGTTCAACGTAATGTGCACACATAGGAGCTGAAATGTTGACCGCGCAGTCTAAGTCAGGCATCAGGAAGTGCGGGAAATGTGAGCTGCGTAGCATTCCCTCCTTGGACGTGAAGGTTTACGACGGACAGCCCACCAGTTCCACGGCTATATAGGTCAGGGAAAACCCCGCGGCTTACAGTAGTGTTCTATCAAATTCATGAATGGTTAGATTCAACTGTTACCTTTGGTTGGTTTCGACTTTACCTGCTGGAGCCAAAATGTCGATGGTGCAGTCTAAGTCAGGCAGCAGGAAGTGTGGGAAGTGTGGGCTGCGTAGCACCCCCTCTTTGGAAGTGAAGGTTTGCGACGGACAGCCTACGAGCTCCACGGCTTGCCAGGTCAGGGTAAACCCCGCGGCTTGAGTGCTGAAACATAATCAAACAGCATCGAATGTAAAGCTTTGGTTAGACATCATATAAGAGATACCTACGAAAATAAAAATAAGTACGAAGATGGCGGAGGCTATTAGGTAGTATAGGTCCAATTTTTTTACGACGATGGTTAACAAGCATACGGCTTGCCTGATGGTAAGCAGCTATCGTATTATACCGTATAGAACCGTAGCTAGCGTATGAACTCTGCAACTCTAGAGGCGTCACATGCGCGTGTACGACCCTTTATTGCCGATCCGAAATAAAGTAGGATTCACTGTGTTGACGACTAGAGGGACACGAGGGTCCCCCATCGTCGACACAGTGCATCCTCTTTGAGCTCTCTGGCAACCTTACCCTTTTTTATGTTAATTTGAATGCCAAATTGCCACTTTACTGTTTTTTATCACGTGCGTAAGTTATCAAGCAATCACTTATTCATACGAATTGACTACGTTTGTGTCAATAAATTCATTCATGAAATTGAATTACGAAAATACACAGGAAAACCTGGTTGTCTCAAGGAAATAACCAATTGCATATGTAAAAAGACGAAGAAACAAACGATAAAGAATGCATAATATATTTATTAAAGGGATGTAAATGTAAACGAAAGGATTCTATTCATGTATTTAGATTGCTACCTTACGGAAAAAGGAGTAGGTTTAACAAAAATAAATATCCGTCACTACCTTGGGTCTTTTTCATTTATTTGATCAATTTGATGGATTTTTCCTGGAGGCAAGCTTTTCGTTGTATTCAATTCATCATCATCATCATTTTAGCCATTTGTCACCCACTGCTGAGCATATGCCTCTCTTCGAGTACGCCATTTGTCCCGGTCCTGAGCTAATCTCATCCAGAAGTGACCCGCGACCTTCCGAATGTCATCCACCCAACGAGCTAACGGACGCCAAGGACTCCTTTCATCCGAAAGTGGCCACCAATCCGTCAACATTTTAGTCCACCTGCCATCACCCAGCCTTGCAACATGTCCTACCCAATTCCATTTGAGTTTAGTAATGGTATCTCCTATCTTCTGTATTCAATTGCCAAATGGGAAGTGGCGAGTGCTTATGTAATGGGAAGTGACAAGGGTAATGGTCGTAGACTTGGTTGTGTATTTATTTTATTTAATATTAATAAAACCTTTCAAATTAAGAGACGCGTCATTTAGTCGTAAGAGATACATATTTGTGTCAACTGCGCCCCGTGTGACCGCTTCATCAAGACGAAATTTGGGTTTGTAAGTCATACCCGAGTCTTCCATAATCTGGGAAGGAATAATTGACGGAGTCGTTGTCGCCGGATACGGCGAGAAGGGTATGATGATGATGATGATGTGTGATATAGATACTCACAATACGGTGTGCTGTCCTTAATTTTGGGGTCAATGCATTGCTTATATTTTGTATATAATTTGTTTTTGATTTTCTTGCAGATTTGAAGCCAGCCTTACTTGTAATCGGAGTGTAAGTGTAGCACAGGACAACCTACCTTGACCTTGACAATCTCAGGTAGAGGGTGATACGGAGCAGAAATTCTGCTGCAGTGGAGTCCCGACAACTTACTTGTAGTCGGAGTGGAAGTGCAGCACAGCCTTGTTGCTCGAAGCCACCCATCTCGTCACTCCGACGGAGCCGCAGTACCGTGACGACTTCAAGTTCAGGGCGTCACGGAGCTGAAATTATGATATAAAAGACAATTATTTACACTGAGCTGCCTACGGACACTTCACATTTTGTGTTCAAACCTAGTGTGACAATGGCAATACTAATAGGCACTAATAGGAAGGCACCTACTTATATATTATTGCCCGTCACTTAGCAGGAAAAAAGTTTCATTTTAATACTACGTATACTATTTAATAATAATAGGTAAAGGAATTCCAAAGTGTATGTCGGAAACAATAGTAATAAATATGGCGGGCAACAAAAGTTACTCGAAGTTAAGCAGTAGCCAGGCTAGCTGTATACTATAAAGTTTTTGATTTATTTCTTTTTACGCGACCCGTACATTTTTCTTATCTTACATCTCTAAGGAAGCTCAATCAATAACACGTAAATCATATTATTCATGACGCAAATAACAAGCAGTCAACTTTACGAAGACAAACAACTTCTGTGCCTTGTTTTCAAGAAAGGGTTACTTTGATATTATTCGTCAGGATACAACAAGTAGTAGAAGAGTAATAAATGCTCCGACTGTCTTCAGGAACTCGTTTAGAACTTTCTTTAGCTACTTACTTCTAGTGCCTTTTACCCACAACTAATGACGAAAAAAAAAATCGCGTCAATATTTTTTGTAGGTAAGCCCGGTGCTAATTGGATTTATTCTTCTTCAAAAGCTGTAATAAAAATCTTTATCCGTCCGAAAATTAAGGAGGCCGATGGAAATGGTGCTCGGCGCTGATGACACTGTTAAATAGTATTTTTAGCGTCAATGTTACTCTGCATCCGTAGGAATCACCTTAGCCCACACGTGATCCCTGGGTGGTGCTAAAAGAGTAACAAACTTGGCAGCTGCACTGTCCTATCTGGACCTCGCAGCACTCACTGGATTTTCTTTATCATCTGCTTTCCCACTACTACTACCTCAGGGAAGAAATGTCTATCTACATATATCCAGTGACATGTAGCCATACCATAAATAAAGCGTCAAAGAACACCCAATGGAAATAGCCAGTCGGAAGTATATTGACGCCAGCATAGGTTGTACCTGTTAGTGCAACCACTAGTGTCTTTTTTAGGGTTCCGTAGTCAACTAGGAACCCTTATAGTTTCGCCATGTCTGCCCGTCCGTCCGTCCGTCCGTCCGCGGATAATCTCAGTGACCGTTAGCACTAGAAAGCTGAAATTTGGTACTAATATGTATATCAATCACGCCGACAAAGTGGTAAAATAAAAAGTGGAAAAAATTTTTTTATTAGGGTACCTCCCCTATACGTAAAGTGGGAAGTGATTTTTTTTTTCATTTCAACCCTTACGTGTGATATATTGTTGGATAGGTATTTAAAAATGAATAGGGGTTTACTAAAATCATTTTTCGATAATGTAAATATTTTCGGAAATAATCGCTCCAGAAGTAAAAAAATATGCGCCCCCCCCCCTCTAACTTTTGAACCATAAGTTTTAAAAATATGAAAAAAATCTGAAAAGTAGAACTTTGTAAAAACTTTCTAGGAAAATTATTTTGAACTTGATAGGATGAATAGTTTTTGAAAAAAAATTACAAAATAATTTCTGAACTAAGTTTGTAATTTAACCTTATAAGCAGATGTTTATTGTACCTGTAATTTCTACAAAATTACAATGAAATGACGTGCTTTCAAATAAAGTAAAAATGTTGAAAATCGGTTCACGCAATAAAGAATTATTCCATAAAAATCATCTTCCATACTTTAAGCTCGCGCGCAATAGTTTACTTAATTTGCCGATAGATGTCGCTGTACATCTATCAGCAAATTAAGTAAACTATTGCGTGGAACTCTCATATCATATCCTACATGGCGGTGTTATTAACTCTTAAGTGGGGACACTTACTGTGACGGACGGAAAACTACGGAACCCTACACTGAGCGTGGCCCGACACGCTCTTGGCCGGTTTTTTTTTTGTAATTTTCTGACATGGATGCTAGCCCCCTTAACCCTTTAAGCTAAACCAGTAATAGACAGAGAGCTAGCTCTCAGATATGACACAATAATAAGAGCGGCGAAACCTCTCTCGCTAGTTTGCTATACTATGCTTAGTTCTAGAACCGGACATCTGGCAGCTGTAAAGTGGTGGAGGTCGAAGAATGCAAACCACGTTAAGAATACAAATCCTAGAGTTCTGGTTTTGATGCAGTATTATGAGAATATATATAAATAATTAGACTATATCATTGCCAAAACTTTCTGATGGGAGAAAATAGTCCAAAACGTCGTATAATGTAATTCATAGTTTGTCGCCTACTGTTTCTGTTTCTGAAATAATAAGTAATATTTTTGTTCTAATATTAAAATATAGGCCCCATCCTATTTAAATAAAATAACTTCGGCAGTTTTCACCTATTTTGGTATTATTTTTTCCAACTCAATTTTTTTTCCAGTCTGTCACTCTGACCTCTGAAAACTGTTTACTGTTCACTGTTAAAAGCTGCCAGATGCTCGGATCTAGCAATAAGGATAGTACTGCAATCTTACTAGACGGGTTTCGTTGCTCTCATTATTGTATCATATCCGACGTGGCCAGCTCTCAGTCCATGTCTTTTTTTTGTAATTTTCTGACATGGATGCTAGCCCTCTTAACCCTTTAAGCTAAATCACTAAAAGCAGTACCAGTTTTTTTTTTTTTTTTAATTGAGAATAGGCAGACGTTTGGCCGCGATCTCACCTAATGGTAAGTGATGATGCGGTCTACGGTGGAGCACGCTTACCTATGAGATACCTATTTACTCTCGCTTTGAAGAGACCCAAATTGTACTCAAGTGGAAACACAGACTCGGGCAGGCCGTTCCACTCCTTGGCAGTTCGCATAAAGAATGTTGAAGCAAACGCTTCGTGCGTATATGTGGAATACTTACCATGAAGCGATGCCGGAGTGCCGATTGTCTGGTAGTCCGATGGTAAAATGGAGACGGAGGAATAAGGTTGTGCAGTTCCTCGGCACACTCTCCGAAATGTATCCTATAAAAGATGGATAGGCTGGCAACCTTGCGACGATGCTCCAGACTTTGAAGTCGAGCATTCGTCAGCTTGTCATCATTGATGATTCTCTTGGCCCTCCTCTCGACTGACCCGAGACTGACTGACAGATGTGAGCAGTATTCTACACACGACCGGACTTGTGTTTGGTAAAGGTCGAGCAGCTGCCTATGTGTAAAATACTGCCTCACCTTGTTAAGGATGCTCAGCTTTTTTGCTGCTAACTGCGCTTTCGACTCAATGTGTGGGCCGAAGTTGAGTTTCGAACTCAGCGAGATTCCGAGAAGCTCAAGATGGTCGGTTAACGGAAGGGATACATTTCGGAAAGTAGGAGTCAGATGGAATGGACTCCGTTTAGCGGAGATAAGACACGCTTGAGTCTTACTAGCATTGAACGAAACCAAATTGGCTTCACCCCAGTCGGAGACTGCCTTCAGTGACACGTTCATGCGTTCGACCATTGCCTCCCTTAAGGACTGTATTTGTGTTCTACTAGCTCGTGGACTGGGCATGTAGCTTTCAACAACCGTTGTATCATCTGCATATCCAAACGTACCTGGCTTCAGCAGGTCGTTTATGTGGAGCAGGAAAAGCGTCGCTGAAAGCACGGACCCCTGAGGGACTCCGACATTGATTGCCAATTGATCGGACGAGCAGCCATTAATGACAACCCGAATCGATCGATTCCTCAGAAAGTCTGATACCCAGTCACAAAGACTAGTGGGTAAACCAAAGGACGGTAGCTTGCTAATAAGCCCCTCGTGCCAAACCCTGTCGAAAGCCTTCGAGATATCTAGAGAGACAGTTAAAGCCTCTCCGTTCTTCTCGATGGCCTCACTCCAGATATGCGTGGCATACGCTAAAAGATCTCCAGTAGACCGGCCTCGGCGGAACCCGTACTGCCGATCACTGAGCAGGTCGTTCGCTTCTAGGTATGCCAGGAGTCGGTTATTCAGTACACGTTCCATACTTTCACAGAGTATGGAAGTGACCGAAATCGGTCTATAGTTGGCAGGGTCAGCTCGGCTACCTTTTTCAACCAGTGGCAGATACAACCAATGCTGGCACCATCTGGATAGATATACCGTTGACTGTTGCATTCCCCATTATCATTAATGACAACTCGTTAGCGAAATTATAATTTAAAACTTGAATATCGCAAGATGGATCATTCCACATGTTTATCCAAAAAGCGAAAGAAGATCGTTGCTGCTCGTAAAAAACGGATGCCTCAAGTACCTCAACATAGTCGTAGAGGCAGTCCTTCTGGAACTCCAGGTCGATGCGCTGGAAGACGAAGACCAGCCGCGTGGCACTAGGACCTACGACGTGCACCCAGTAGTCCAAGTCATTGTCGTACAGGTTTGGGTGCTCCGGACTTGTTAGTGTGCCTGGAAACATAAAATATTCAAGGTTGATTAAATTTAAAGCTAATTTTAATCATAAACCTAGCTATGGCTCAAGCTTAGATTTCTGCAGACCAGCTCCGAATATGGTTGACTCTTTAAATTACGCGCTTGGTATACGGCGCGTCACCCAGTATCTTCCTTCTTCAGGTTGAAAATTCATTGTTATCGAAAAATACAGAGAAGTAAGTTTAAGGTCTATGTGGGCTGTTTTCCTCAAATCCACGTTTAATAATTGTGCCTATTTTGCGTGCTGGGTGGCCTCATTTGTGCCAGCCGAGTTCCTCCGGGAAGCCTAGCAGACCCTTTATGTTGCCGTTACGGTCATACTAAAAATAGCCAGTTTGGATTTCCTACTTCCGTACCATAATTTCACTGTGTTCCGTATTAATAGAAGGTTGTCCTGATTACCTGACGACCCCTCAACAGTCCTGTTGCGCACGATGACCTCGGATAACCTTCGTTTGCAAACGTAGCCACCAGTGGCAGAACACTTGTGCAACGTCCAGTAAAGGCCGCTGGGCTGCGACGGGACTGGAGATGACTTCCACTGTAAATTGTCAGGCATCAGAATATAAATTATTTGTAAATCAAACCCTTGTAAAAGCTACGTTTCCACCAGAGATTAGTGAGGATGCGTTGCGAGGAATGTGTTTTTTAAGAGCTAATCCTATAGCTTTAGGCTATAGCGTTATAGCTATAGCGTTAGAATAAACAAATGAAGTGATTCTATCAGTGCTTAACAAACACATGCCTCGCCACGTATCCTCGCTCATATCTGGTGGAAACGCAGACAAAATGATGGTTGTGTTGTGATTCAGAGATTAAGGAAGCTAGAGGCAGACGGCAGAGATAAATGTAGGATTTACCTTATTTTCATGGCTGCCTTCTGATTATAAAGGAAAGGCTTCATTTGGGAGTCCAGTTAATAATCGAATATAAAACGAATGGTTCTGTCCAAATTCAGTTTTGTCACGCAACGCAAATAGTCACACTAAAGAAGGAGCTTGCTTCAGCGACAACATCTTCACCCAATGACTTTGAAAAGTGGGAAAAATTTATAATCCTAATTGAACTTCTAAACACGCGTCCCATTCTTCTGATTCGTTGTTGCCAGGATCTGTAGCCAACCGTGATACCATCTGTTCACGTGAAGTTCTCACGCTCGTCTTTCAACCATTAGACATGAGAGTATCCACTCCCTTGGACTACTAAAGGTACTATGACGTGTGAGTACTCACTAAGCTTGGACTCCTAAACACGCCTCTCCTCCGATTCGTTGTATTGCTGCCAGCCTCTGTAGCCGCCCGTGGTTCCATCTATTTAGATGTTGTTCTAACGCCCGTCTTTCAACCATTAGACGTAAGAGACCCTTGGATCACTAGAGGTACTACGACGTGTGAGTACTCACTTGGACTCCTAAGCATGCGTCCCTCTCCTCTGATTCGTTATACTGCTGCCAACCTCTGTAGCCGACCGTGGTTCCATCGCTCCAGGTGAAGTTATCCCAGCGCCCGTCTTCTGACCTTGCGCCCAGCCAGTAAACTGTTCCCGCGCTGTGACACCGTTTGAAAAGAGCAATAAAACATCTTGTTGGATATGCTTTGTACATGTGCAATGCATGCAGTCTACGGTAAAAAACCTGAGGCCAAAAAACAAAAGACAGTTGTTACCATTTAAGATCTGTAGGTTCTTTTTAACGTTTTTAATGAATGATAATGAAACTTTAACAACAGATAATCGGAGATTTGAGAATTCGATATAGTCGGTGGTGCACACGACAATAAAGGGCATTATACGGATTTTAGTGATGATGGGATCTCCTTTTGCATAGTGAGACTTTAGGATCCATAGGCCATTTTAGGAAGCAGAGCCACCTAAATTTATGGTGCGGTGGGGGTAAAAAGAGGGGGTTAAAATTTTCGCGACACATAGATTGAAAACTATAAGTTTTAGCAACATACTTCAAAGGCAAGAATTGTAGAGAATCTTATGAAGAATATTTCCTATATTGAAAGTTTTGTTGTAATTTCAACCGTTTTTATGAAAAAAATATGAATGTTCCTACTTTTGTGGGAAGTGGGGAAAACAATTGTTATATTTGTAACACATTAAAGTGCAGTGTTATCCAATAAATACTTGGCTTGAAAGTCTCGTATCCAGGCCATAATTAAAATAAGTAAAATAATCATTTTCTGTTTTGACTAGATACTATTAAAATATTATTATTGGTATGGTATTTACCATGTATATTTGAGTTAGGTAAACACCCCGTTTCTGATAGTAGTTAAATTAGTATGTTAAAAATCGTATTTTAAACGGTTTAATTGAAAATAGTTTTTTGTCTTTTCAATGCTCTAGCCTAGCTACATTGATGAGAAGAGTGGTGTGATGACTGGTACCTAGAACCTACCGAATTATTCTTATAGCTTTTTGTACATTATCTATATCATTGTCTATAAAAGCTTTTGAATTTACGTAAACAATACTTATTTTCTTTTCAAGTTGTTATGTTACTAAAACTATCCAAACTCCACTTACTTTATGATCCGCAATGCACTGTGTTCTACTAGTAAATTCCTTTCATTTTATACTTGATTGAGGGGGTTGTTAAGAAATATGTAATACGCGGCATTCTGTAGCGGCAGCCATCTTGGATTTACAATGATACTGAATCTATTGAATTGTAATTGTCATCAGAACTTAAGGTGTGTACCAGATATCGGATCAATTTGTCAACAGGATGAGGGTAAAATTTCAACCACAAAATTATGGAGATGTGGGATGAAGCATGTAGCTGTAGATATGCAGACTTGCATTTAGTTATGTAAATATTAGTTATAATAAATTAACAAATTTTCAAATAAGTTTGTGTCTAAGTAAAGTAGGTATAACACAAAATGGTTATTTTTATTATAGAGCGCACTATTCGCCAACAGACTGTCCTCGGTTGAAGATGTATACCTACCACTTAAGTTTTCTCTCTAACAAAATGAACGGGCCCTTATTGATAACCCGCAATGATGTACTTTTCACTTGAAAACGTCACTAGATAACAGGGACCGGAGAACTCCTCTATTTGATAACTCTTTTCGATAGGGCAACCCTATTATTTGGTTAGAAAATTATATGGTTACCCTATATTCAATGTTATGTCCCTGTCTAATGTCTTAGCAATAGAGATGAAATTAGCTTGATAGGTAAACGTCATTTTGCATTTTCATTTCGGTAAGCGCTACATTATCATTATTAGCAGCAGCAGCAGCAGCCAATATCAGGCCACTGCTGGACATAGAGCTCTCCAATGGCACGCCACTGTGCTCGATCTTCTGCTCTCCTCCTCCAATCCGTACCCGCCAAGCGCTTACCTTTGGGTAACGCAATGATGTGCTTACTAAATTGATAGTTTTTAAAAACAACCCTACCAAATACTTACTCGATCTAATACCCCTTTATTGGTAACCGGTTCCGGTATCTTCTAAACGAACTCTTTATTTCACTTACGGATTATAACAAGCATACAAAGGCAAGGTAAATAATAGCGTTTAAAATGGTTGACGTCCATTTAGTTGTGAAAGATATAATTAGGCAAGCATTAGAGCTCAAATCACATCGTTTTTCCTACATAATTAGATTGTGGTTGATAACAGGCCTATTAATATTATTATTTTTCGTTAAAGATATTATAACCAATAAAGGATTTATATACTTCTTATAAAGGGGAATAACAGGGCTTTATCATGAAAATATATTTTTCATGTTAGGACCATAAATAAAAAAAATATAGGCATTTATTCAGAAAAATACCAAACATCGATTTCATATTTTTTATGTTTTCTCGGTTTTCTTGTATGGAAAGGTATAAAAAAATACCAAAAATGAATTCGGAATCCTTGCTTTACACGAAAATGATATCAAACTTGACTATATAGCTCTATTTTATTTTTAATTAATTATGGGGGGCACCCCCCCACTTCGTAAAAAAATTGCATCAGAAATTTGATTGGCTCCCCTTCTTAAATTAATCTTAGAGCCTAAAGGATTGGCTCTGCAAATGGAAATTCCCTCATCAACCTTTTTCGTATAAATAAGTGTACACCACCGACTAATACATCCACAGGTTTCTATTGTAGTTGTTGAAATCCCACATGGACTGAATTAGGACCTACCTTAAGTGACATACAAAACGTGTTGGGATCAGACGGCCCCTCCGATTATATTAGGGGTCTCCAAACTTTATGACTCGAGGGCCATGGGCAAGCCTTTGGCTCTCATACATCTATTCTCAGGCCAGTTTGCTCTATCGTTTTCTTCTAATTGGTCTCAAATGGGATCACCTAGTAAAGTTTGACAGACCTTCTGCTAGTCAGGTACTGACCTGTAGTCGCTGCTTTGCCGGATGCCCGAGACGATGAAACGCTCTTCTTCGGCCGAGTGGACGGATGACAGCTGCATATTCAGACCTTCGCAAACCTGATAACAAGAGAGAATTTAACAGTCGTTATCTCAATACGGAGGATAGATATACTTCATGACCACCAGACCAGACCAGATCTCACCACCAGACCAGATAGGTACTTAAGCAGGGTCTTTTACCTCGCTAAGTACATGAATTCATGAGGTTACGAGTATATTCATATGAATGCACCAATTTAAGTGCTCCGCTTAATAGAATTGGGCCTTCACATTTTCCGGACATCGGACATATAAGCATTATGTCTTAAATTTTCGCCCTTTTTCTTAAGACTATTCATTTTAAAATTATAAAGTTTTTTTTTAGATTCTTACAATAAGGCCTTTCATTTGATAATATCACGTGGGATGGTCATTATTTTATTTACCCCCATAAGTTTTTAAAACTAATTCATTTATAACGTTACACGTCCGCCTTTGAGACGTCGACTGACATACGAGTATGTGTATAAAATTTCAACACAATCGATGTAATAGTTTCGGGACAAATTGGCTTTGTGCCGGATAGACAGACATACGGACATTTTGGTACGAAACCCTAAAAAATCTGAAAATATGTAGAAAGTACCAAAACAAAAAGACTGCTGGAATCAATAGTAATCTAAGGGTTTTTAAGTCTAACCTCACTTGCAAGTAGTTGCAACACGCCAAACTCTCACACGGACGTTCTTAAGACAACAATATGAGGTGCCAATTTTAGACTAAATGAATTTACTACACAGGTGAAAGGTATGATGAGATCGTCATAATATGAGGGATATAGCATTAACAGATTCTCGTCCTTATAGCGTTATGGTACAAGTCAAAATCGCTTAGCACAAGCTTGGCCTTTTATTCCGACATAGGAACCCTTATTATAATGTAGATGGAGTCTGAAATAAACGATTTTGAATTTGAATTAGTATGTAAAATGCTAATCCTTCCCCAGAGGGTCAGATTAGAGAGAGTAATATATTTACTCTGAAAGGTGTTACTAGGAAAATTGCGTAGCTGTCTACCGGCTGACGAGTACGAATCTGTAACGGTTCTCCGACAGGCGATTCGACGACGGGCTGTTCGTCGACAGAACTTTTCTCCTTTTTTTTTTCGTCGACAGAACTTTTCTCCGACGAACGTTTCGCCGACAGAACTATTCATCTTTTTTTTTTCGTCGACAGAACTTTTCTCCGACGCACGTTTCGCCGACAGAACTATTCATCTTTTGATTTTTCGACGACGAACGTATCGCCGACAGATAATTTCAACTAACGCGCATCATACATTTGAGAGAAATTATGCGCGGAATATCATAGACATCTTAGTAAAAGGGGGAAATTTGTCTTCTAGCTGATTTTTCTCTATGGTAGCTGGATTCTGAAGTGTATGGAACTGTGGAGTAACAAAAAACTGTGTTCAAAACTTAACGTATGGCACCGGCACATACGTCAAATTAACCAATCGTAAACGGAGCTCATCCGATTGAGTAACCGTATCCGGCAGCTTGTCTTCATAACGTTTGTGTTCAGCTTAAACGAGCAACAACTGAGCTCTATCTAGACCCTGGAAGAAGGCGACAAATTTAAATAAAAACATCGTATGACCACCCCGTATATAAGGCGACTTAACAATAATGATACTTGAAAATTTTTTTTACACAATAAATCAATTACTTAAAATTTTTATAAAAATTACTATAATTTTTTCAGAAACTTTTTGCACGCTTTTATTCAGTTTCACCTGCGTTGTCTGTAATCAAATTTCTTAAGTTAAATTTGACCTACTTCTCGGTTTCCGATTGAGCTGAAATTTTGCGCACATGTGAATATTATGGTGACCTATTGATTCTCCAAAATATTATTGGCCGATTATCGATTCGCAGACAACCACTCGCAGATGGGTTCTTTGGTAGAAACACGATTGGCAGAATTTCATTACGGAGAGTAATCTTATCGAAGACCAGTCAGTGCGCAGATTATTGATTCGCAGATTTTCTTTTCGTCGAATGATCGTTTTGTAAGTGGCACGATTAGCCGACCGACCATTAATCGAAAAACGGTTCAAAGAATGATTATTTGGCAATATAAAATATTGTTTCCTAGGCTTTTTATAAAACGCCGCTGTTTTATGATATGCCTAGCTAACATCCGTCATATCGTTCAAAGCTCATCCATTGACGGCATTAGGCATATCGTAAGTAGGGTACCTATTTATACATATAGAGTGTACGCTACGAGTACAAATTGTCCTGTATATTTTTATTAGTTATTACGCACATTGTCATTTGTCTGGCTAAATCTTGAGCATAATATTATATCAGCTTTTGCCCGCAACTTCGTCTGCGTAAAATTAGTAATCCATCGCCATTGTTATGTCTTCAAGAGATTAGTTCGGGTTAAGCAATATTCTATATCCAACTCAAACTATCTCCATTTCTATTTATATACAGGATGTTTTTTCAATAACTATCCATAATGTGAGAGGTGCTTACGGATTGGGTAAGTCGGTTCAGCGGTTATTGATGCTCCATACAAACTTTAACCCCCCTTTTCACCCCTAAATCATCTAATTATGGAATTACAATATTTTATAAACTCATATATTTGCCGTTGTCCCTATACAAGACCATAGGCCACCAACTGCAAAAATATAAGTTTGATACTCAAATAAATAATAAAGGTTAAATTTAGATTTGTATTATTAGTGAAAGGTTCGTTAGGTGGTTAATAAAATGTTTTTTTCGTATGGTTTTGGATTTATTTGACGCTCAAATTAAGACGCGCAATATTCCCCGCCGTACAAAACAGTACGGGTGTCATAAGATAAGATGGTCATTATAGTCATCAACCAACCAAAACCTCCTAAATGTAATTATTCCCTTAGTTAAAAAATGGTTGTAAAACAATATGGTAACATTTAAAGTAATGTTTTGAATACTAGAATTTTATTTTGTATATATTTATTGATAAAATATGTAGTTTAAACTTTAAAAAATATGTAGTTTAAACTTTAAAAAATATGTAGTACTAGCTTTCCGCCCGCGACTTCGTCCGCGTATAATACGGTTCCTCATACAGAGTTTCATATCCAATTTTATCTTCTTAACTAACTTTTGTTAATCCCGAACCATCTTCTTAATCTATTTATACTTATAGCTATTTTGGTGAAAAAACGGGTAACGTAGACAATAGACATAGTTTCAGTTACAAATAAGTGTTAATATGCAAATAAGGATGTAAATGTACCCTATTATTTGCGTTACTTCTTTGTGTACTATATTGTGGTGGTTTTATTTGGCGATACGATGACCAAACTATTGTAAGAGCTCACTCTGGAACATGGAAATGGAACGGAAATAGGAACAATAATTCCTAGTAAATCTCAAACCAAAAAAAATAGGAAATCTCTATACGAACTTTCTACCCCTTTTTAGCCCCGTTCTAGGTTGAATTTTGAAAATCGCTGAAATTGCGTTTTTTTATTATTATTAGTAAACATAGGAAGTTTCAAATCTCTAACTCCAAATTTTAAACCCCACTGGTACAAACTTTTACCCCCTTAGGGGTGGAATTTTTCAAAATTGCTTCTTATTAGATGTACCAATTGTAAATTTAACTCGTCCTGCAAATTATAACTTTCTAGCTTCAGTAGTTACGGCCCCCCTTTAATACAAAATTTTCAACCTCGTTTCAACACCTCCGGGGTGGAATTTTGAAAAACGCTGAAATTAGTTTTATTGCCTTGAAGTAAGTAGCTTAGTAAACGAACTTTCAAGTCTCTCACAAAAAAAATCTCTATACAAACTTCCAACCCCTTTTTTACCCTGTTAAAGGTTGAATTTTAAAAAACGCTGAAATGACTTTTTTTTTATTATTATTAGTAAACGTACGAAGTTTTAAATCTCTAACTCAAAATTTTAAACCCCATCCATACAAACTTTCAACCCTCTTTTTACCCCCTTAGGGGGTGAATTTAGAAAAACCCCTTCTTAGTGGATACTAACGTTATAAAATCTACCTATTGTGAAAAATTCAGCTCTCTAGGTCCAACAGTTCGGGCTGGGCGTTGATTTAAGTGAGTCAGTCAGTCAGTCAGGACTTTTACGTTTATATATATAGATGTAGTTGGCATAACTACTACTACGCATACGACATGTTTTGCAGCATATTGTTTTGCAGAACATTACTTTGGCCGACTTTGGTTTAGCTTCATTTTATGTACCGTAATAATCATATAGCATACTATTACAATAGCATAATTATTTTCTGCTAGCAGAAAAGTGGGTTAGGTAAATTTTACGTAGTAGAATTTATATTTATTTAGGTTAGATTAGAACTGCAACCCCCGCGGAAACAAACTGTTGCCAGAAAAATTGATTAGGTTAGGTTCGACATGCAACCCCCCGCGGAAACAACTGTCGCCAGAAAAGTGGCTTAAGTTAGGTTAGAACTGCGACCCCCGCGGAAAAAAACTGTTGCCAGAAAATTGGGTTAGGTTAGGTTAGAACTGCGACCCCCGCAGAAACAAACTGTTGCCTGAAAAGTGGGTTAGATTAGGTTAGGTAAAAGTATTTGTGGCGGCCGCAACGGGTCATTGCTCTTAGTGGCTCGAGCATACCGCGTTAACTCGCACGTAGCAGCCTGGCCGGGAGCCCGCGTTGGGAAGACACAACAAATTACCACAGACACAATTGGCAGATAACAATTTCATTAACCAGAATACCGACAAAAATATGCTCATTATTACAGCACCGGCACGTTTTTTAGAGCAATACACCCAATCCCGCATAATATGTCTTGTACAATATGATAAGACAACAAAGATTCTTGTAATCAAAAACATATTCGGCTTCACAACTATATGCCGCCTAAATATTATGCAAACAAAAAATTCTGCGAAAGTATTATTCGCTTAGAAGACAGTTATGCTCATCAACATTATGCCAATATAAGATTCGACATTATAAAAATCTGGTAAATGATTTATGCCAAAGCATACTCTATGTAAGGTGTTTCTGCCAACCGTTACTTCTGCCAAGTATCATTATGCAAAACAAATATATGCCAAAAAAGTTTCTGCGAGACAATAGTGAACCTGGAGCTGGAAGGTGGCCATAACAACTCCTCAAATACTCAATCATAATATTACATTGTCAGCGATATGCATATGCGCGCAATATTTCAGCTCAATCGGAAACCGAGAAGTGAGTCAAAAAGTTAAGAGATTTGATTACAGATAACGCAGGTGAAACTGAATAAAAGCGTGTAAAAAGTTTCTGAAAAAATTATAGTAATTTTTATAAAAATGTTAAGTACCTAATTGATTTATCCCGTAAAAAAAATTTTTCAAGTATCATTATTGTTAAGTCGCCTTATATACGGGGTTGTCATACGATATTTTTATTTAAATTTGTCGCCTTCTTCCAGGGTCTAGATAGAGCTCAGTTGTTGCTCGTTTAAGCTGAACACAAACGTTATGAAGACAAGCTGCCGAATACGGTTACTCAATCGGATGAGCTCCGTTTACGATTGGTTAATTTGACGTATATGCCGGTGCCGTACGTTAAGTTTTGAACACAGTTTTTTGTTACTCCACACACTTCAGAATCCAGCTACCATAGAGAAAAATCAGCCAGAAGACGCATATCCGGCTGCAAGTTGTCTGTGGTTCCATACAAAAATTTCACTACCATACACAAATTTCCCCCTTTTACTAAGATGTCTATGATATTCCGCGCATAATTCCTCTCAAATGTATGCATGATGCGCGTTAGTTGAAATTATCTGTCGGCGAAACGTTCGTCGTCGAAAAATCAAAAGGTGAATAGTTCTGTCGGCGAAACGTGCGTCGGAGAAAAGTTCTGTCGACGAAAAAAAAAGGAGAAAAGTTCTGTCGACGAACAGCCCGTCGTCGAATCGTCTGTCGGAGAACCGTTACAGATTCGACGAGTACTCAAAACAGGCCGGCTAGCATATCTTACGTTGTCGCCTGTCAGTCCATACTTCGAGTCGCGCTTGAAGTATGAACTGTCGCGTCAAACGTTAAGTTATGCTTGGCGTGTATGCTTGTGTTCAGAGTGTTCAGGGTGTGCGTTTTAAAGTAGGCACTAACTCTGTTACTTGATTTACACATGTACACATACAAAGTGATCATTTTATTGAATATACTTTGACCTTAGAGAATTCAACCAACCGGAGTCGCCATTGACAGGCGTTCCTCTTTGCCGAAACATATTATAGATGAATTATCGAGATCATGGAATTGCATTTGTAGTGGTTGTACCGTTTGCAACAAAAGGAGAATAATTTTCTCTTAATTTAATACAATTACATACCCTTAAGAAATGGAATAAGTAGTAGTCCTCTGTTTTTTGCTTTTAGTCGCTATCATGTTCTTCATCTGAGCTGTCACAAGTATTGATAATAAGATTGTTTGAAATTCGATCCATTTCCCCTTCCTGACATCGATATTTATTTTCTTCACTTTCGACATGGCGACAAATATTTTCCCAGTCCTCAGCAGTAATAGTATTCATTCGTTCAGTTGCTAAACTCATAATGCCTTGCATGTTTAATGAAACGTTTCTTTTCGCTACATATCCTTTTACCATGGACCAAATATTTTCGATCGGATTGAATGTCATGTGATACGGTGGCAATCGTAAAACGGAGTGGCCATGTTCTTTTAAAATTGCATCTATGTGGTTACTCACGAAACCGCTCTTTATTTTGTTTAATTAAATCATACAAACTGGTTTTGTACATCAACGGGCTATACGAAATGTTGTGTTCTGTCAACCAATCCATCATTTCTTGTTTATGAGAATTTGAAGTTGGAGCACGATTCAAAAGTTTGTTGTGATAGGACGCATTATCTACGATAAGTACGCTATTCGGTTTAAGGTTCGGTATTAATTTTTCTTTTACCTAACCATTTTTCGTAGTTGACAAAGTTCATCTGGTCGTGGTAATCTCCCGTTTTTTGGTTTGCCTTAAACATTAACAAAGCGTTGGGAATAAAAACATCTTTTCCTCCTGGGTGCACTATTATTAACCGCTGGCCTGTACTGATTTGTTTTTTTACACCAAATTCTGTTCCATCGGTCCAACCCTCTCCGGACACATGTGAAGTGTGGATGTAGGTTTCATCAGTATAAACTAGTGGTCTATCTTCAGACCGATATTCCGCAATTTTGGTAAGGTAATTTATTCTTAGCAGTCGTATGTTGTGTCTTTCCATTAATATTTTTCGGTTGTCCTCGGTCTTTTTCCATTTAAATCCTAATTTTTGTATTTGTTTTCGTAAGGTGGAAATGCCAAATTTGTAATCTATATCGGATTTTAACACAGAGTGGAGTGCCTTCAAGGTTGGAAA
Organism: Pammene aurita; assembly: GCA_947086415.1. NCBI lineage: Eukaryota > Metazoa > Arthropoda > Insecta > Lepidoptera > Tortricidae > Pammene > Pammene aurita. The sequence continues at coordinate 33,503,393 of OX352303.1, forward strand.
TTGCTTATGGGACAGATGAAAATTGTATATAGTTCTCCGGATGACTTCCTGATCAAAATCGTCTACTGCTGATGACGGACAAGTACGTAACTTTTTATTTCTCGGGGAGGTGAATTTCTTTGTTGTTGCGAATTTCTCACTATTGCTCTCAGACACAATGTTATAAACAGTAGAGAGACAAACACCTGTAGCTTTTTCAACTAACTGGGCAGCGGTGTAAGGGGAATTTAATTTTTTCTTCAGTTCAAGTTCAAAATATTTATAACAGTTAAAAATAATTTGCTTACTCTCAATCAACTCACTGCCATATTTTTTGAAAATTATGTAACTTACACTTAGTCGTACGGGCTGACACAAAATTATTCTGATAATTGTGAGAATACAATAAAATCAGACGTAAAACACAATGTAAATTATATTCACAATTTGACACTGACATTATTTTGGTATTTACTTCTTCAATATATAACAAACCTCCTTTTATGCTGATAGTACGAGAAAATAGAAAATTCAAATATAGAATGCCTGTAAACATACAATACTACTACATATGCAATTCCGTGCTCTCGTTAATTTATCTATACCAGTGGTCATACACTACACATGTATGGACTGACGTTTATCTGACCTGACGTAGCTGTTTGTACGTTACGTACGAATAGCCATATATTTGACGTTCCCCTCTCCCGCAAAAATAGGCAGACTTTTTTTGTATTGAAAATGAGAGACATGGCTACTTCATCCGGGTTGAATTCTCTAAGACTTTGATATTTCGAGAGAGATAAAATTTAGGATTTTGTCTACGTGAAGTTTTACAATAATAGAAATAATGAACTGGCTTCAAATTGAATTTAACAAAATTCTGTGTTATGCTTATGGCACAGAATGGTATATGTACCAGCAGTATATGTATATAAAGAGCTGTTTCAATTAAATACGTAATGATATATGTAAATAAGGTACTTTCACTTCACTAAATAGCCCTTTCCAAGAGATAATACGCAAGTTAAGTACTAACGTCCTTATTCATCATAATCATCATAAACGTCTCACAGGCCTAAATTAGTTAATTTATGTTTTGTCTGTGTCTAACAAACACAACTGCCATAGTGACAGATAGAGACAAACGAATATTAGTTAAATGAGACCTGTGAGGCGTTTATGAATAAGGGGGTAAATATTTAAAGTCCAAATTACTATTAAGAGTCCGGTACCTATTTGAAAACGAATATCGCTAATAATTAAATAACGCACATTGCATTTAATAAGATAGTTTGAAGTCTTGTTAATGCAAAAAATGCTTTAGGTCTATATATATTATTATTACCCGCAAACTCAATTCTTAGGTACAGAGCTTGTTTATTTAGTGAGGACGTCGACTCGTGCAAACTTGTCGCTTGATTTTTTATTATTATTATTTATGCCCTCTAATATGTTTTACATTATCTGAATAAAACATAAATTCAAATTTATTTCAACATTTTTATTTTTATGAAATACTATAATGCATTTCCAAAATTCACTTCCACCTAAACTTGAGCGAAATCGAAAAAATCGTTATCGGACTCTTAATATATGTGCCTTTGAGGAGTTCTCTTAATTTTTTAGTGATTATTTATGCGAAAAACTGTAAAAATACGATCCAAGCGTACCTATTTATCAAATCATACGAGTCCACAAAACAACTCAATCAGTCAAGTAAACTCCGAACATATTGGCAGTGACAGAATGACAGACATACATCCAGATGCATGAGCGATGTTATACGGTTTCCATTTTCCTTAAAAATAGAGACCACAACACATTGAAAACCTTTTGAATCCGGTTAAACAGCTTTGTTAATCATCTCGTATACCCGTTCGTTCGTCTTCCGTTTTCCACTGACGCCCATATTTCCGTCGAGCTTCCGAGCCGGTACCCGACTTAGGGCGGCTTTCGAACTCATATTGATTTGATATTTTACGCTTGTACAGGGTGTGACAAACATACTGGTGATCCGTTTAAGGGTATTATTGGTATCGTATTGCGATTAAGAAAAAATTGGAGAAAAATTTTTGGAGGCGAAAAAAAATTTTTTTTTGTATGGGACCCGTTGTCTCATCCGGTCAACCCTCCTTACAAAACCATTTTTCTTTCGCGTAAATTTTTTTTTCTTAGTCGTTCGAAAAAATTTTCGTACTTAGGATACAGTACCAATTATTATACAGTAGAATTACGGGGATCAATGTTACTCTGTGTCCGTAGGAAACACCTTTTAGACTTAGCTGTTCGCCAGCAAACTGTTGTGCAGTTTGGCGAAAATTTATATTACTAAATATATTGTGTAATTACTGTTCAATAAATAAATTAAAAAAAAAGACAACCCTACACGTGATCCCTGGGTGGTGCTAAAAGAGTAACAAACTTGGCAGCTGCACTGTCCCATCTGGACCTCGCAGCACTCACTGGATTTTCTTTATTATCTGCTTTCCCGCTACTACTATCCCAGGGAAGAAATGCCTATACCAGTGACATGTAGCCATACGATAAATTAATAAATAAAGTACCAATTATGCCCTTAAACGGATCACCTGAATTTTGGTCACACCTTGTATACCTACGTTGAGGTAAACATAAGTAATTAAGATACAAAGGAGATCGTCAATTCTGGGCTACCCGATATAAACGGTTTACCATTGAATTGCCGACAGACATTTAATCGAATATTATTTCAAAGACAACGTTTCATACTTGAAACGACTTGAACTTTTTCATTTCATCGATAAGGCATTGCGTCGAGGACACGATACTAGGTAATTTGAACCGAGGTATTTTAATTGGTAGTTGACTTACTTCAATAAAATTCATGTCATGGCTTTTCATTTCGAGTTTTTTTCAATTCATTTTTTTACATATAATAATATTTATTACGCATAATATTATTTCAATTGTTAATATTTCGTTATCGAAAGTAAATGCAATCACGTCACTCGGCTCACTCTGCGCGATTCTATGTGGGTAGTTTCAGATATGAAATTGTTTATCTGATCATGTGTGGATTTTCTGGCCAAAGTTCGTTTTCTTGGGGATCGCAGTTCTAACCTAACCTAACCCACTTCTGGCAACAATTCGTTTTCTTGGGGGTCGCAGTTCTAACCTAACCTAACGCACTTCTGGCAACAGTTCGTTTTCTTGGGGGTCGCAGTTCTAACCTAACCTAACCCACTTCTGGCAACAGTTCGATTTCTTGAGGGACGTAGTTCTAATCTAACCCACTTCTGGCAACAGTTCGTTTTCTTGGGGGACGCAGTTCTAACCTAACCTAACCCACTTCTGGCAACAGTTCGTTTACTTGGGGGACGCAGTTCTAACCTAACCTAACCCACTTCTGGCAACAGTTCGTTTCTTGGGGGTCGCAGTTATAACCTAACCTAACCCACTTCTGGCAACAGTTCGTTTTCTTGGGGGACGCAGTTCTAACCTAACCTAACCCACTTCTGGCAACAGTTCGTTTCTTGGGGGTCGCAGTTATAACCTAACCTAACCCACTTCTGGCAACAGTTCGTTTTCTTGGGGGACGCAGTTCTAAACTAACCTAACCCACTTCTGGCAACAGTTCGTTTCTTGGGGGTCGCAGTTATAACCTAACCTAACCCACTTCTGGCAACGGTTCGTTTTCTTGGGGGACGCAGTTCTAACCTAACCTAACCCACTTCTGGCAACAGTTCGTTTTCTTGGGGGACGCAGTTCTAACCTAACCTAACCCACTTCTGGCAACATTAAATATGCAGTAGTATAAATGTGCAGTAGGACATATAAAATTGTATTAAAGTAATACGTCGAAGAAATGAATTGCAATGTTTTGTAGTTGTGCCAATTAAGATAATTTGAAACAAATCAGCGATTAAGTAATATTCGTTGAATAGTATTTCTACGTAGTAAGATAAATTAAAATAAATAATAGTTGAAATAAAATAACGCCTAACAATATTACTAGTCCTAAAGCCTCGATGAATCGTTGTCGAAAAGGTTGTCGACAAAACAAGGGTACACGGATATAAACCGTATACAGTTTGTACTACAACGTAAAATAAATACTCATTTTATTACTAAAGTAGACAAAATATTACAAAAAAATGAAACGGGAATTAGAAATATTAATAAATAAACATTATGTTGATCTTTCCGCGATTAAAATACAGCAATACAAGTCGTTAACGTCCTTATGGCATTGATATACAGTTTAACTTCACCTGGACTGAAACGGGTTTGTTTTTTGGTTTGACACTGTCAATATCTACCGTTACATAATCTGCGTTTTGATACTGTTCGGTAAGTTACAACATTGTAATATTAAAATAATATCTAAGCCTACGAATACGGAAGTTGAAATTAGAAATCGACTGTATTAAAACGCCTAAAGATTGAAAATGCGTATTTTTGCATTTTTGATCGGAGTTTGAATATTAAAAGTGGGTTTCATAATGGAATAATATCATGCTCCTTCGATAACGAAACGCATCTTTTTTTCAATTTTGCAATGTCAGATACTAGTGCTATCGCACTTAACGGTGGTAAACCTTATCCCTTCGCAATAGGTGTTAGGAATGTTCAGTTAATAGTATCTACGATGGTTTGACAGCCGTCTTTGTTTACCGAAATACAGGAACTATAAATACGATCAAAATATGACTTTTTATTATTTCATCATGATTCCCGTTTTGTTTTTAAGTCCGCTTTTGTACATTTTCTTTAAAAACCAGTACTTTTTTTACATTAATGTATAAATCATAGGCATGCACGCTTTCAAAAATTGTCCTCGTCAGATTCAAGTTTTAAATGCATGATTTTTCAATTTTCCCATTAGATTTCGCAATTTTTTTACCACCGTCCTGATCTAGAAATTATGACGATTTTTTAAAGGTTAGAGTCATTCCTAAACGGTCCTAAATAATCTGGGCCAGATCACCTAACAAAAATTGACGATCTCCTTTCAGCTTAGGTAACTCTAGAAGCCTTTAGAAAACTTTTCAAACAAACCTCGAAAGAGCTACCTATTTAAGCCTTCTAAAAGTGTCAGAAGACACGAGTACACTAAACCTCCCAAAAGGTGGACTATCAATTTCAATTTTATTACAGGTAACAAATCCTTCCGTCGTTGGCACTCGCTCCATTAATTCACAAATTGAATAATCGCCCGTCGATTGAATCACAAAGAACCAATAGTCCCCGACAGATCAACAGACAACTGATAATTCCGTTAGAACAATGGCAACTCGGGACGGGAAATAGTGGAGTCACTTAGGAGAGAAAACGGGTTGACGTGATAATTACCTATCGCGTTTTTAATCGATTGCTGCCGAGTTTTTAACCGATTTCTGCTTGAGTCGGAAGAATAGGGGTCGTATTCTAACTTTAAAACACCTTCAGACAAGATCCAATACCTATACGTAGTACCTACGTAATAAAGCTAGCGCCTCAACGTTTCATTCAGAAATATTAGAATTAGCTTGAAAATTATTCCGATTATTTGTTGTGTGTTGGAGTACCGTAAAATGGGGCAAGTAGGGAGAAAACTGACATTCAAACCTCTATAACATTTTATTTTTACATATGTAAACTGAATGGTATATGGTCTGTTCCTGCATCCCGTCGGGGACGGTCGCTTGCCTGCGAAAGCTATTGAGCTCCTCAATGCCCGCCTAAAAACAATAGCGACCCGTCGCCGCACCAGATGTGTTAACTTTCGAGCCACAGCGATAGTACCGCGCTACTTTACTACCATAACAGCCAGTTACTTTAAGCTGAAGTGCGAATATTTACGTGAATAGTTTATATCCGCATATGTATGCGCGTTCATATAAATTTAACCAGTACCAGTGAGTGAAACCTAGTGTGGTCGGTCGGCGCGCACACCAACATACCTCCAGCAGCACAAGCAGCGCCACAGACCCAACGCAGAGGCAGTGTACTGCCTGCGGATATCGCCCTCCTCCACGCTACAGCAGTCTTGGGTGAGCCCTTTCCATACTATAGGTACCAGCCGAACCAGAACTGTAAAGATCGAGAACTTCCGTCAACCCCAACCTTACCTTAGGCCACGGTTAACCTCGGTAACGTCATCGGCTGCCCCTACACAAGCCTTGACTTTCCTGGAGGTAAATATTCTTTTGTAAATAAGCTACACCCCTGGCTAGTTAATATTTATATGTATGCGCTTAATTCAACGCCGCATTTTATGACCTATATGTATTTTTGCAATAGGGCAGGTGCGTCCATACCATATACTAGTTATGTGCACGCCATGCACCAGTGAGTGATATTAAGTGCCTGAGGTCCGTGTCCACATCAACCGGGCTGAATTGCGTGCTGCTGCACCGCAGCCTACCTATACCACTATAAATATCGATCAAGAGCTCTCAGAGCGCCAGATTACGATCGCAGGCCTCCAGGAAACCCATCTGGCAAGGGGATCATTCTCGTCAAAGAACTATGACTGGTTTATAAGCGGCAGCAAACGCGCGCGAGAAACGAGAGGCGTCGCCATACTCATTAACAAAGCGGCGAGGTACGAAATAATTAACACATATAATAAATATAACAACGTACTTGGCATACACATTAAAATTCAGCTCGGAGATCAAAAGGAGCAGGAGATACTTTTGATTAACACTCACGTACCGTCCGGCTCTACGACATGTTTAGGGATAATAGGGGCGATACTAAGACGCGTAACAAAGAAAGTGACTCCTATTCTATTAGGAGACTTTAATGCACGCCTTGGTAAAAACGACGTCACTCAAAAATCACCCCATATCAATAAAAAAAACTTATACACGAAATATCTAACTTTAACGGGACACTCTTAATAAACTTCATAGAGCAACACAACCTAGTAATAAAAAGTTCGTGGGGTCGCTTATCTAGCAAGGTAACGTGGAGCGTAGGAACAAAAGTATCACAAATAGATCACATTATATGTAGCCGATCCAGCCCCATCACATTTTCGTTCATTCAAGGTAACTGGTCAAAAAAGGTTAAACCAGATCACAAGATTATCTGGGGATCCATGAGAATCCAAAGCCCCGCGAAGCACAAAACCCCAAAAGGTAACTCCCAAAACAATGTCTCGCAATTAACAAACCTCACCACTCGATTTAATCACAAAGACGTGAATTACGAGGCCCTACAACACGAAATACAATTTCAAAAAGAAGTCAATAAAAATCTTCTATACTGCTTAGACTCAATCGCACGTGATAGCGAGAAAACTAAGAAGAACCCTACGTGGGACGATCTCAATAAGATCCTAATCAGATTAACGAAAGTCATCCCGCAAGATTCAAGAATAAGATCAGAAGCAAGTAAAATTGCCCAAGAAAAATTACAGAGGGCACTCTTTCTCAAAAACAAGTTTCCTGATGTACCCATATATGCCAGTAAACTTAGAGCCGCTCGAAAACTCTTTCGCATAACTGAGGAACAAGACGATGATGAAGAAAGCACTCGCTTTTTCAGTTGGTTGAGCGAAGCCCATCGATCAGTGCGCATGAAAATAACATACAAATACCTGCAGAAACACAGATCAAAAACGACCCGGTCGCAACATAAATACTACATTCCTATGGCTCAGTGGACTGCTGATTTGAAAAAATGTGCGGGACTGGCCGTGGCAGCTATTGAATGCCAGCATGACGTGTTGCCGGACTCGGACGGCCCCGACTCTGAAACCATAACCCGCATAATTAGCCGTATGAGAAATGGGACCGTACCTGGTACAGACCAAATAGCACCGGAACTACAAAGCGGCCCCTCCCGAATTTATCGCGCATGTAACTAACATCATGAAGGAAGCCTGGGCCACCAACAAGGTACCGGCCGAATGGGCGCAAACAAAACAGGTCCCTATTCCAAAAAAAGCATATCCTAAGAGTATAGGTGACTTTAGGAAAATCTCAATATGTAACGTAGGCTATAGAATATATGCAAACTTCCTATTAGAAAAATTAGACGCCGCTACTAAACCACTTGGTAATTACCAGGCAGCTTTTTTAGCCAATAGATCTACAGATGATCATTATTTTACACTGCGCCGGGTCCTAGACAAAAACTGGAGGGAAGGTAACCGGCTTATCGCTGCCCTCGACATAGAGAAGGCGTTCGACAACGTTGATCTTAACGCCCTTAGAGACATAATATATTCTCGTACGAATGCCCCGTTAACTAATAGGATAGTAGAAGCCTGCATGAATGAGAAAACGTTCATATCCTGGTGCGGTCAAAGCTCGGAAACGGTCCAAAAAGGAAAGGGAGTAAAACAGGGATGTCCGTTGTCTCCCCGGCTGTTCACAATTCTAATGGACGATGTACTACGTACACTAGACGAAGAAGATGAAGCAGTCAAACTAGATCAGGATAATGGAATCCAGCTGCCTCTGATACTGTCCTTTGCGGACGATTTAATTGTATTAGGGCCATGTATAAACGTAATCGACCGTATAGTAACAAAGCTTAGATTTCTTTTAGACACTGTAGGACTCACAATAAACGCGACTAAGACCAAACTCATAATAAGGAACCCAATAGGAGACATCGAAGAAGACCAACAGACTCTACATCTAGGCGGCGCACCGATACAACCAATAAAATAAATAAAATATCTAGGTACGTTTATCACTTCAGCACACGATAAGCGCGCTACGGTAAAGTCCCGTTGCGACCAAGCCGTAAGAAATTCTAAGATACTTGTTAGATTTATACAGGACAAGAAAATAGATTGGAAAATAGCAAGGCTAATGTATAAAATGGTCATCTCCCCCGCCATGTCATACGGGCTAAACGTAGCTGCCCTGACTAAAGCCAACAGGTCCCGCCTCAGACGCTATGAGAGACACATCCTCAAGGAAATGCTTTTAGCAGCCAGGGATCCCCCTAAACAAAAGATCAGCCAAATTTTAGAGGGGAAAACTATAACAAAAATCATCAAAGTCCGTCGGCTCTCATATTATGGCCATGTGCTCAGACGGGACAAGCCTCACCTACTTCACGCTGCCCTGAACTACAGAGAGTGCGGGAAAATAACAAGAAGGACGTCCTATATATACGTGGGTAAACTCACTTAATCACGATATTCGAAACTACACCAACAGATCCCGCTCCTCCTGAGAACGCCTATCCGCACACAGAGGTCGCCTAAAGAAAGAAGCGGAAAAAATATATAAACAGCCGGAAACAGACACCGAATCCGAACCAGAGGAAAAAGACTACGTCACGCAAACTAGAACGGATAACGTCATAAGAAGAGGGCTTTAAACACCAGAGCAATATTCGCGGAATTTGTAAGGAACAATCCGGGGTGGGAAAGAAAGGGGACCTGGGGAGGGGGGGACTAAAGCAGTCACAAATTTATTATATATTACTCACCAAGTATAGTATCTATCTACCCCACGCTGGCTTCACGATGCTTGTATTCGGGTCGGCTTCAACCTGCTGTCTCTCCTATCATCCTCCAAACCTACACTCCAGACCTATCTACTCGGTATCCCGGTGTCTTGGGCAGGTTGTTGGTGCATGCGGCAGGGCGGCAGAAGTTGGTGCTTTACTGGTTGGGGGTTCCGAGTACCCGGTCCTATTTAGCATTTTGTGGTTTAGTCGGGGTCGTATGATACTAACGCACTCGGCCGGCTCTCTATCGCTTATGCTGAACCAGGAGGGTAATCCGAGCTCATAATGCCGTTTTGTCCTAACACCTCCTCCCTTTCGTAGTCTCCTCTTCCGAGTCCTTGCAGAAGTACTTCTGGCTGGGATTACCACTCGTATCGTATCGTATCGTATATGTAAACTGAATGGTATATATAATAAATGTTCTGGGCGTTTGTATTTAGTTTTTTTATGATTTTGGGTAGTTCAATTTCATAACTTTACCGATAAACACAAAATCCCTCCTCACCCCGTACTACCTCGTAGTTGGAACATTGTTGGATCGATTTTTTTTCTTATGAATATCACTATAGCTCCATTTGTAATACGAATACATTATTTAGGTAGCAGTAGCCTTTAACAACCATCTCACCCCCTTGAAATCCCTTTTATCCCCATTCATAACATAACCCAACTCTCCACGCAATCCCTACTCACCCCATTTAAGGTATTTAGAGTTACGTTTGAAATAGGTTGTGTTTTTAATGTAATATTAATGTATTTTAAAATTAGAATACGGCACTAGGTTAAATCGGCATTGGTAACTAGTATGAAGGGTCTAAAAGTTGCAGGATATTAAATGTTGACGGTTTCTTATATAGGATTCGCTAACTCACTTCTAATGAGGAAATAAGAGCTAGGGAAATACACGTGTCCGAGGTATTTTTTTCACGGTGTCTTCAAATTATCCTAATTTAATTATCCTTCAAATTAATTATATTTCTTACATGAATCCCGAAAAACTCAATGATCGAACTTGTGAACTTCTGATTGAAAAATGAACGCCTTACCGCTAAGTTATCTTATTAACTCTTAAGCTCAATCACTATTAAAGGATCAAAGTAAGCAATTAATCTAAAATGAATTGTATGTAATTGAAAGATAACGACTCGCGACTTTGCAAAGGCGAGTATCTATAGAAGAAACGAGTCCTTAACAAAACTTATGAGTATATTCATATGAGTTCGTATGAGAACTTTCACGTCACTAGATTAGAACCTTAAATATCCAACTCAGTTTTACAGGTAAGGACATAGATATCCTACGCGCGTGTGATGTTCATAGATGCACTCCTACTTAAGAGGAGTAGTTGTGAAATATATACTTTAGTTACTTAATTTTAGAGTCCATTTTATTAATTGACTTGTTTGGCGGTGGCCCATGAGGCTCGCGGGTAGCCGGAGAAGAGGTAGCAGTAGCCGTTGAAGCATGTTTGCTTGACATTCGTCTAGTTATAAGATTTGGACCTTAACCACTTGTATTTAGAGTCCATTTTTTTACTTACTTGTTTGGAGGTGGCCCATGACGCTCGCGGGTAGCCGGAAAAGAGGTAGCAGTAACCGTTGAAGAGCGCTTGCTTCACATCGGTGCAGGTTTGGGCTGCGGACAAAAAAGTTTAGTAAAATACGGATTTAAAAGGCAAGGAACTTATATAATTAAACTCATATAATACAAAAACTTTGCTGAAGAGAATAGAGCGAATGCTAGTCAATTATTTGTATTATATAAGTATTAATAACATAGGTCATACGACATGACATGACACACTATACACTTAGGGCCGGTTGCACCAAACCGTCTGTTAACGTCAACGTCATCGTTAAAAAATCTTGTATGAAAAGTTTGACATTTTTCTATGGGATGACAGCCCCGTCGCCATATTAACGTTGATCGGTTCGTTAGTTATGCGTGGTGCAACCCACCCTTAGTTAGACGCTAACTCTTCACTGACTTTGAAGTGATAACATGTGGTGTAATGTGGTGTATGAATAATTACGTATATGGTGGCAATTATATATTTTGTCACTGCAAACTGTCTAGCAGCAGTAGCGTTCTATGGCAAAAATCTTGCCAAGCACTTTATTATAGCATTTCCAGGATTGTTTCGAAGACAACTATAGATTCAAATGACCAATAAAGAAGGTTGCACGCTTTCATAGGCTACGGCAAGTCGTTTCATACACACATAGCATACATATGTTATACAAAACAGACGAACAGTTTGCTTAGAAATAGGAAAAGCGGAAAATGTGTCTGCCTAAGTATTGTATCGTTAGTGGACGTTAGATGTCTGTGTTTAATACAAAATAAATTTAAATACAGTTTATTTTTTATACCAGTCGCAAAGGCAACACACTAACTATATCTTCATTAAACACTGGTTAGTTTTGATACGAATCACTAAATTAAAATTAACAACTTCCAACCTCTCTGTCTGCATCGTTTAAGGTGACGGGTATCGCGGTTGACGACTGCATTTTGCGTTTTTATAATCGCAGCTTCCGCTTCTGCCATCTAGTATACTTGAGATGAACTATGACAATTCAATGTTGACATGTTTAAATAGTCAAGCAATCGCGGTCTTTTACAGTAAGATGGCGCTTTGATAATGATTCCATTTTATGTGTACTTACTTAATTAAAGTTACTATTGTATGTAGGTAATCAATGACGAAATAATTAAAGTTACCTATAATATAAAACTACTTGACCAACGCACGCCATTACCTACAGTATCATAATCGCACAATTATAATGTTTTATTCTAAATATCCAAAATAAGCATTCATCATGGCGGTTATATTTTTATGTGTCAAGTACGTGTCAAGTCTTTCAAAATAAAAGTTCAAATAAAATGTACTTAACTGAAGATAATATTATTTGTAACTAATTTGTTTTATGTCCTCTTCTGCTCTGAAAAATCCAGGTTTTTAGTATCTATAACGAAATTAGAGATGGTCAAAATCGCTTTCAATGAGGACGGTAAAGTGCGTTGGGATAAGACCGCATCGGGAGAACATCGGATAATTCAATTACCTATCTGGAAAATTATCCTTTAGTTGCAAATACAAACCACACATCCTCCAACACTATTGTGTACCTGTACCTAGTTGCATTTTGATATAATGGCGATACCGATTTTTTCAGGTACATTCACATTTTACTTAAATGTTTCTTCCGGTAGGTATGCTTCATAAAAACGACTGTTGGTTAAGTGAAAAGTTTAAAAAACCGGCCAAGTGCGTGTCGGACCACGCATAGGAGGGTTCCGTACCTTCAATGGAATAAGAACCAAACTAATAGCAAAAGGTCGTATCTGATGCCTATGGAAGAAGTTTTTTGGAAATAACTCAAAAATGGCTAAACCGATAATGTTCAAAACAATTTTCGTAGCAAGTATATAATAAGGCGCATCTCCTCAATTTTTTTCATATTTTTTGGACTTACGGTTCAAAAGTTACAGGGGGGGCTACAAAATTTTTCTGACTTTCGAAGCGATTATATAAAAAAATATTTACTTAATCACAAAATGATCAAAAAAACTTCAATATTATTTTTAAAGACCTATCGATTGATGTATCACATGTTGATATTTGGTAAAAACAATTTTTTTGAAATTTAGATACATGTATGGAGCGCCCCCCCTTAAAATATATTTTTTTTAAATTTAAATACATAACTAAGTAGCGGCATACAGAATACACCTTATGTGTAAATTTTATTCAGATACGTCGTATAGTTTCCGAGTAAAATGGCTGTGACATACGGACGGGCAGACATACAGACAGACGTGACGAATCCATAAGGGTTCCGTTTTTTGCCATTTGGCTACGGAACCCTAAAAATCACTTATTCTTTATTTGACGATCTCCTAGCCCTGTCGGTAGTGACCCTGCCTACGAAGCAGGAGGTCCCGGGTTCGAATCCTGGTCAGGGCATTTATTTGTGTGTTGATCGCAGATATTTGTTCCTGAGTTATGGATGTTTTCTTTGTATTTAAGTATTTATCCATAATATTGTCTTCGGTTGCCGCGATAGTTATTCATGAAATAAAACAATTAAAAACGGATTTTATCGCGTGTATTGAGTTTAAATTACATCCCGACGTTTCAAACACTTTACAGCGTTCGTGGTCAACGGGTCGACCCGTTGACCACGAACGCTGTAAAGTGTTTGAAACGTCGGGATGTAATTTAAACTCAATACACGCGATAAAATCCGTTTTTAATTGTTTTATTTCATATTTATCCATATTTATCTATTATATATATCGTCGTCTAGTACCCATAACACAAGCCTTATTGAGCTTACTGTGGGCCTAGGTCGATTAGTGTAAGATTGTCGTATAATATTTATTTATTATTTATAGTAAATGTATGGAAAATATTTAATTTGTGGCTTTTTAGTACATTACCTAATAATAGGAAACTATTAGAAACGATAGGAATGGAATCGATTGGCATAAAAAAGCAGCATGTGAAAAATAAAAAAAACAATTTTCATATAGTATGGGAAAAGTTTTTCTCAATTTGTGGCTTTTCTAGCCGCAAATTATTTTTGATCCCATACAAGAATGGGATCGATTGGCATCAAAAAGAAGTTTACCAAATGTGACCTCATCTCGCATCCTGTATGTTTTTTTCCAAAATCCGTAGAAGACCTTCCCTCAATTTCAAATTAATGAAGATTGATTAATTTGAAACTGAGGGAAGGTCTTCTAAGACCATTTTCGCGTTGCAGCGAGGGATCTGGTAGCTGCCCCCACTGACCCAAAAAGAAATTGAACTTGTATATTATTTCAAATTATCGAAGTTACAAGTAAAAGTAGTTAAGATAAAAGTAATTGCAATTACAAATTATATGTAATCGGGAATACTACTGACATGTAATCTCAATTACAAGCAATTTCAATTACTTAATATAATTGATTTTCATGTAATTTAATTAGCAATTTAATTCATTACAAAAGTAGGTACCATCTAATAAATTACGCCCAACACTGAATAAACATCAGGTTCAAGAGGGTAGTATGGAGGATGTATGCTATCTGCTGCCGAAGTCGCGCATACATGTGATCTTTATAGACAAAAAAGTTTCGTTCTATAAATTCAATTGTTTGTCACAAAAAATGGTTTGATTTGTTTTTGCGTGGCATTTAAGACTGGATCCAATTAATTGTTGCTGTGAACATTTTTTAAATTGGTACCTAGTTGGTTACTAGGAACAGGTTTAGACACGGGTATGTTATGTCCAAAAGGGAGGTGGGCACTCCGAATGTTATCTCGCTAACTGTGGTAAGGCACAGTTCAGCGAATGTTATCACGCTCAAATCTGGACCTGGCTCAGAGCTCGACTGGGGACTTTACCTTACAGAAAACCATAGCTAAAAAGCAAATAACTTAATTCAACCTAAAGTTTAAGATTAATTTTTTAACATGTTTTAACCATTTTCATTTATATACCATAAGTGTTTTTTACTAAAAAAATTGACAAATATAAAAGCGTTTGTCGTCTCACATAAGAATTATAAATTGAAATTACACAAAAGAATTAAAAACACGAAAAGTCAGCACGAGTAAGTTAATAACATATAATAGCTTTTGCCCGCGGCTTCGCTCGCGTTAAATTCGGGGTAACAAACCATACAAACTTTCACCCCCCATTTTAGGGAAGTGGGGGGTTAGAAAGAGACAAAAAGTAGCCTATGTCACTCTCCATCCCTTCAACTATCTCCATTTAAAAAATCACTTCAATTCGTCGCCCCGTTTTGCCGTGAAAGACGGACAAACAAAGAAACAAACACACACATACACTTTCCCATTTATAATATTAGTATGGATTAGTTGTATCATGTCGTGTATAGGGTCGTCACGGTTTTTTGGGTACATTTTTGGGTTAGTTTTGGTTAATTGCCATCTATTTCAAAAGTTTTACCATATCAAAATCCATTACAATATTAAAATACTAGCTTTTACCCGCGACTTCGTCTGCGCGAAATTAACATGAGCCATATGGAATTACATAATAAAACGCAAAATAAAAGTTACTAGTTAGTCAAATCTAAGAGCAAATATAAAACTAGCACGTATGCTATTTCAAGTCAACAGGGAGCAACAATTCCGTATAAACTTCCATTCCGTTTTCATCCCCTTATACATACCAAATTTCATCTAAATCAGTTGAGCGGTTTAAGCGTGAAGAGTTAACAGACAGACACACTATAATATTAGTATGGATACGTATTATATCTCTTCAAGTAGGCTAGGGAAAAAAAAAGAATTATAGCCAAAAGCGTTCTTTAAAATTTTTAAATTTTGAAACATCTTGCTTCAAAGGTTTGAAACATCTTGTCTTTCCACTCTCAATATTTTTAACTCACTCGTTTTTGAAAAGTTTGAGAAAATGCTGAAAGGTTGACATTAACATAATAAAGGCGGTTTATAATTATATCTATTATTTGAAACCGTGCATAGGGTGGTTATACTAGTTTCCCGTCCGGGTTGCCGTCCACCTGATTAAACTGCTACAAATTTATTGGACTAAGAGCTGGCCACGTCAGATATGACACAATAATGAGAGCAATGAAACCTGACTATTGTGTCATATCTGACGTGGCCAGCTCTCCGTCTACATGGAAAAACCTTTTTGAGGTCAAATTTGCCATTGATAATAATTATTTATTCTTTAATTGATATTTTAATTATAAGCTTTTATTTCAAAAACTTGAATATCAATATATCAATAAGTATGGACGGAAAACTGACACATACTCCACTTTTACAAAAAATGTTTTATTATAAAAAAACCTTTCGAGTATGATTTATTCTCGTATAATATCAATCTAAACAAGACCATATAAGCTCTAGAACGATAAGTAAGGGCACTTCAAAATTTATTATTGCATTACAAAGCTGGCAAAATCGATAAGTGGAAGAAAACTAGCACCTAAAAACTTACTAAGAGTACATTTTATTCAATAGTCCAATCTTAAGTAGAAGGAGTAGATTTTGAAAATTTATACAGGAAAAACAGCTTAGGTACACTTCATACTGATTTGAAACAAGGATTAATATTTCGAGAAATTTTTACAAAGGTAAAGCATAAAAGTCAGCCCTGAAAGCTGACCAACTAGTTCAAAAATGGTCCGGTCTTACCCCATCGTACCTTACTTATTGTTTTTTTCATTTTAGGGATTGTGAGAAATTATATTGGTATATATACTTATACGATTAAATTAATTCCATATCTACTTACCTACCTAATAATAATATTAATAATTCACCATATCTTTTAAATCGTACGAAAACGAACATGCAATAAACCATGGCGTGGCGCGACCAGACATCGCAGAGTGCCGGGACAGCCGAGCCGATTGTTTCTTTCTTATTCCATAGTAAAGAGAGAGATATACTACCTAACACGATGATGTGGACAAATCACTGACAAATGCACGAATGTGTTTCAACTTCAAGCGCATTTGATTGTATTCAATGTATCCGTCATTCATATCATAATATAGATCTAGCTTGCAACAGCGCAAAGCAAGAAGCGAAATGAGCAAATGAGAGTAAGCTGGCAACGTCGCCTCGGATGGAAACTGCTCGAACAAACGCACTCTTGTAATATAAATTATGGTAAAAACATGGAAGAAGCCGTCTATGGTAAAAAGTACCCATACCCACTGTAAAAATTGAATAATGAATTAGTCTCTTTAATAAGTTGGTAGTTTAAATATATTGGGTAAAAAAGTCAACATAAAAAGATTAAACTAACTACTAACTTGACTATAGTATGATTTGACTTTTTTTTTGTCCAAAAATACCTATAAATCGCTTAGGATCAGGATTGAAAATATAAATGAGAAATGAGATAAAAAAATAAACAAAAAAGTTAACATCAGCCTGGATTTGAACTCGGACATATCTATATACTTAGTAAGCAAGCGTACTATAACCTAAGCTATGTGGAACGAATTTCCGCACTCAAAATTACTAATCATATTACTCAAATTTGACACATGAAACATGTCTCTGGCTGCAATAGAATAAACGCCTATAAGTTTTATTGCAGCAATTGCATAGTTCTGATTATTACAGGCTCTACAAGGTTTTGCGTCTAAAACCTTTATTAAGCGCTTAATACGACTATAGCTATCGGTAGAACATTAGTAATGTGCTAAGAAGTAATTATGTTTAATTTCCCAACATAGAATTATTTCTGACCGAAATAAAACTTGCGACAAGTTTTCTCCAAAACAGTTTCATAACGATGATATATATACCTAATTATGTTATACAAGACCAAGCACGTATCGGTAGACCGAACCCAACTATATGCCCCTACAGAAAATGTAACATACATGCTCCAACGTGGTTTGTTTTCTTCAAAAACCTTGCACGAAAACACCTCGATTTGACGTGTTTGCATATATCGTCGCCTTAAAAGCTACGTTTGACATCCCAAACGAGCCCCGGCCGCGGTAATTTGGTTTATTACTGAAGCTCTATTCCAACTACAAATCTAAAGTCATGAATTTGTTATCAACACGATCTTCTTTTGCCGCCAAAATAGATTTTTTAACAAACATGCGGCCCACCTGATGGTAGTACCGCACTCTATCCTCCCGACTTCCGCAACCTATAGACGCCAATAAGTTCAGAGGTATCACATGCGCGTTGCCGACCCTATAGATAAGAGGATTTATTGTGTTGTCGGCTAAAGAGACAAGAGGGTCCCCCGTCTTCTTTTACTGCATCTTTTTAGAGCTTTTATTTAATAGGTACCTATGTAATATTTAGATAAATCGTTATTCTGTCATGATTGTCGATTCATGATCTGTTTGAAATGGACATCAAGTTTTTTTTGCATAGAATTTGTAATTATGGTATAACCACCGTAGCCTATGGACGATTGGACGCATGTAACTCAAGCGGCGAAACGTGCGTGTTTTCGACCAAACACGTCAAACGCGACTTTTGACAGGTACCAATACTGTTAAATATCAAATAAATGACAAATTATATCCTTCGAATAGGCCACTCACTTCAGTTTTATTTTAGATACTGCTGCCTCCTTTTGAAGGCCTAGCTTTGCCGCTAGGAAATATCCTAGCGAATAAATGTATTCGTGTTTGAAAAGCTAATAGACGCCTTACTAAACTGTAGTCTGATAAAACAAATCACTAATTATCGTATCACAAAAAATGCATTTTAAGGAAGAACTTGAAGAACGTCTAAGTGAACAACATACGTCTATATGTGACACTTTTTCGGAAAATGTAGCATTCGGAGGCCGGCGCTTACGCTTTTATTGGTCAAATTGTACCTTTTTAGAAAAAGTGTCACATTCATGAAATAAAAGCTAGACATAGGACTGTGAGACCATAATGGTGGACAGTGTGGACACTAATAATAATTTAATACTAATTTAAAAATTTAAAAAATAAAAACAAAAATAATAATTAATAATAATAAAATAAATTGTTTAATAATTTGTTTTGTAATAATAAATAATTTGTTTTTATAAAGGCCCCTCTGGCATGTGCAAACACTAAATTTGTTTAATATTTAATATGTGGGTAGGTTTGCATATTGTGATAGTTTTTGAACGGAGGTAATTGTACATTTTTCCTCAGTCGACCCGTTGACCACGAACGCTGTAAAGTGTTCGAAACGTCGGGATGTAATTTAAGCTCAATACACGCGATAAAATCCGTTTTTAATTGTTTTATTTCATGAATAACTATCGCGGCAACCGAAGACAATATTAAGTGTCACATTATTAACACTTCATGCGGCAGTACTCACTTGTGTTTAGTCACTACGCGTGACATGTTTCGGAGAGCTTAGGTCTCCATCCTCAAGCACTAAGAGGTCACCCTCAACAAGCTTTATCAGACCGCGCGCGTCGCGCGACAAGTCGCGCCAAGCCCCGGCCACCGGCAGTCGATGGCGCGGGCCCCCAACGACGGGTCGCGAATCGGTTCGCCTAGCACTCTTAGTGCTTGAGGATGGAGACCTAAGCTCTCCGAAATATGTCCCGTGTAGTGACTAAACACAAGTAAGTACAGCCGCATGAAGTGATAATAGTGTTAACATGTCTCGACGAAAGTTTAAATTCAAAGTGTCACATATCTATATAACAGCACCTGCTTGAAGAAAATGGTAATAAGAAAATGGTGTCACACGTCCTAATAAAGAAATCGGAGAAGTACATTAAGAACGTCTTTTCGCACGTATTTTCACACAGAAATGCTTCATTGGAGCAATAAGTTCAGAAATCGACGTCATACGGTCTCGTAAACGCTCACGGTGTGTTCTCGCGTCATTCCGCTTTCGGATCATTGCGGACAGACACAGAGTTGATGAGCTTGACAGAGGGTACTGTCGCTAAGACATAACTGGGTACCTACACATAAAGAAAGTAGTTCCTCGTAAGTAACTATTATAAGTAAAAGATAGAATCAGAGATATTTATTCTTCAATATAGGCACATTACAATGCACTTATGAACATTAGAGAGAGAGAGAGAGAGAGAGAGAGAGAGAGAGAGAGAGAGAGAGAGAGAGAGAGAGAGAGAGAGAGAAACTACCACCACTGTCGGTTCTAGCACTTCTAACCCTCCACCTCTGACCCGAGAAGTAATATGACAAGTTGGTCTGAGCGATGGGCATGTATCCCAGAGTCGCGAGTTCGAGTCTCGCCTGAGGCAGTGGATTTTTCTACTTTTCCTTTAGCATTGTGGTATCTTTAGACTACTTAATACAAAAGTAATTCCAAATCTGACTGCCACAGAACCCCTAAAAATTTTTTTTCTATGGATTTAAATAATAATCAGTAACAAATCAAGATTTTGACATTATAATACTCCTGCCCTCTAAGAATGCATGCAAAACTAACGTGTTATTTCATCAATGCTCTGATCTGCTTTAGCAGTATTTTTAATTCAAGACAGAAATTTGACAGCTCCTGCCATACTTTGTAAACCACTTATGGCAAGAGCTGTCAGATTACTGACTACTTTAAGGCCTTATCACACTTGAACGATTTGAAAGCGATTTCTATACAAAACTCGTACGCGGCGAACTCGCGGCGTGTTCGCTCCCATACAAAACTCGCTCGCAAATCGCAAGTGTGATAACGCTCTTAGTCTTAACGACGATTCTCTCTGTCCTGTGTTAACTCTGTGCTGATGGCTAATATATTGAACGATTGCCGTACGCTCAATAGGGCTCTTTCTGTAATGAGAAGCGCTTTCGACAGATAGGGTATATTTGAAGATGTTTGACGGGTTTGCTTGTGGGTTTTCGTTGATTAGAGTTGGAATATACTGGAGAATGAAAATGGCCAACGGTCAACATAATTTAGTCCGCAAAG
The DNA here is from genome assembly GCA_947086415.1 of Pammene aurita. NCBI lineage: Eukaryota > Metazoa > Arthropoda > Insecta > Lepidoptera > Tortricidae > Pammene > Pammene aurita. The sequence continues at coordinate 33,524,226 of OX352303.1, forward strand.
AGAAGTGTCGTGGTTTACACGAGATCTAACAAAAATGCTAGTGATCCTTTGAAGGATATAATTGGTATTGTATTCTAATTATGAAAAACTAAAAAAAAAATTGGTTTTGTATGGAGGGTTGGCCTGCTGTGACCATGTCTCCCATACAAAAAAAACCGGCCAAGAGCGTGTCGGGCCACGCTCAGTGTAGGGTTCCGTAGTTTTCCGTCCGTCACAGTAAGTGTCCCCACTTAAGAGTTAATAACACCGCCATGTAGGATATGATATGAGAGTTCCACGTACAGCGACATATATCGGCAAATTAAGTAAACTATTGCGCGCGAGCTTAAAGTATGGAAGATGATTTTTATAGGATAATTCTTTATTGCGTGAACCGATTTTCACCGTTTTTACTTTATTTGAAAGCACGTCATTTCATTGTAATTTTGTACAAATTACAGGTACAATAAACACCTGCTTATACGGTTAAATTACAAACTTAGTTCAGAAATTATTTTGTAATTTTTTTTCAAAAACTATTCATCCTATCAAGTTCAAAATAATTTTCCTAGAAAGTGAAAATAGATGTCATATACTTCAGAAAAAGTGACCAAACCCTCCGGTGTCCGAGGCCAGATTTGAACTGGCGTCTTCAGCTTTCGCGGCTGACGTCCTGACCACTAGACCACCCGGTCACGGCGGAACTTGACAAATTTTCTCATGTATATGCAATCTCTGAATTTGAAACGGCTAGGCGCCGTTGACCATACTCTAAGGGCATGCGCAGTACGAGCTTGCACCTCCTATCCGAATCTCTTACGTGATTCTGGTATAGCGAGAGAGATGGTGCTACCATCTATGAATCTTGAAGCAAATCAAAATATTTTGTTCAATATTTTTTGATTTGCAATTTTTAAGTAGTTACACTACTATATATAAATTGAAAATAGATGTCATATACTTCAGAAAAAGTGACCAAACCCTCCGGTGTCCGAGGCCAGATTTGAACTGGCGTCTTCAGCTTTCGCGGCTGACGTCCTGACCACTAGACCACCCGGTCACGGCGGAACTTGACAAATTTTCTCATGTATATGCAATCTCTGAATTTGAAACGGCTAGGCGCCGTTGACCATACTCTAAGGGCATGCGCAGTACGAGCTTGCACCTCCTATCCGAATCTCTTACGTGATTCTGGTATAGCGAGAGAGATGGTGCTACCATCTATGAATCTTGAAGCAAATCAAAATATTTTGTTCAATATTTTTTGATTTGCAATTTTTAAGTAGTTACACTACTATATATAAATTGAAAATAGATGTCATATACTTCAGAAAAAGTGACCAAACCCTCCGGTGTCCGAGGCCAGATTTGAACTGGCGTCTTCAGCTTTCGCGGCGGCTTTCCTAGAAAGTTTTTATGAAGTTCTACTTTTGAGATTTTTTTCATATTTTTAAAACTTATGGTTCAAAAGTTAGACGCATATTTTTTTACTTCTGGAGCGATTATTTCCGAAAATATTTACATTATCGAAAAATGATTTTAGTAAACCCCTATTCATTTTTAAATACCTATCCAACAATATATCACACGTTAGGGTTGAAATGAAAAAAAAAATCACTCCACACTTTACGTATAGGGGAGGTACCCTAATAAAAAAAAAATTTCCACTTTTTATTTTACCCCTCGGCGTGATTGATATACATATTAGTACCAAATTTCAGCTTTCTAGTGCTAACGGTCACTGAGATTATCCGCGGACAGACGGACGGACGGACGGACGGGCAGACATGGCGAAACTATAAGGGTTCCTAGTTGACTACGGAACCCTAAAAAAATATTTTTTCGCGTCTAAAATTTTTTCTCCTATACTTTATGTCTTTAGGTATTTAAATAAAAGTAAACAAACAATTTTTACATGTTCGGGTAATTATAACTTTTATTGGTTAACCAATCAAATACAAAACTGCTTGGATCTGTCACTTAACGACCTGGCTTTAACGCCTTTAACCAATATTATTTGATCGTGTAATGTTTTCATCTACCCTCAACTGGCTTAAGGAGCCATTTGAGGGTAGGTATTATTTACTTTTATTTAAATACCTAAAGATACAGAGTATAGTTTTGGGACACTTCTCCTTCCAGACAGACTCTATGACACATTTTTAGTGTATAATTTATAAAATAAACAAATCAAAATATATATTTACTAGCCTTTTCCCGCGGCTTCGCCCGCGTACTATAAGTACTCAAAAAGGATACGATACTTATGTTGATTTTCAGACTTTGTGACCACATTTGACCCTTTTAGGGGTTGAATTTTCAAAAAACCTGAAACACGTGTTTACTCATTTATCGTTAGGAATACTCCTGTGAAGTTTCGAATTAAATAGTCTAACAAATATTGATTCGCCATACAAACTTTGGACCCAGGGGGTGAATTTTGAAAAATTCTTTCTTAGTGCATCCCTAGACCTTATAAGGAACTTACGTGCCAAATTTGGAATCTCTAGAACCAGCGGTTTGGGCTGTGCGTTGATATGTCAGTCAGTCGGTCCGTCCGTCAGTCAGTCAGTCAGTCAGTCAGTCAGTCAGTCAGTCAGTCAGTCAGTCAGTCAGTCAGTCAGTCAGTCAGTCAGTCAGTCAGTCAGTCAGTCAGTCAGTCAGTCAGTCAGTCAGTCAGTCAGTCAGTCAGTCAGTCAGTCAGTCAGTCAGTCAGTCAGTCAGTCAGTCAGTCAGTCAGTCAGTCAGTCAGTCAGTCAGTCAGTCAGTCAGTCAGTCAGTCAGTCAGTCAGTCAGTCAGTCAGTCAGTCAGTCAGTCAGTCAGTCAGTCAGTCAGTCAGTCAGTCAGTCAGTCAGTCAGTCAGTCAGTCAGTCAGTCAGTCAGTCAGTCAGTCAGTCAGTCAGTCAGTCAGTCAGTCAGTCAGTCAGTCAGTCAGTCAGTCAGTCAGTCAGTCAGTCAGTCAGTCAGTCAGTCAGTCAGTCAGTCAGTCAGTCAGTCAGTCAGTCAGTCAGTCAGTCAGTCAGTCAGTCAGTCAGTCAGTCAGTCAGTCAGTCAGTCAGTCAGTCAGTCAGTCAGTCAGTCAGTCAGTCAGTCAGTCAGTCAGTCAGTCAGTCAGTCAGTCAGTCAGTCAGTCAGTCAGTCAGTCAGTCAGTCAGTCAGTCAGTCAGTCAGTCAGTCAGTCAGTCAGTCAGTCAGTCAGTCAGTCAGTCAGTCAGTCAGTCAGTCAGTCAGTCAGTCAGTCAGTCAGTCAGTCAGTCAGTCAGTCAGTCAGTCAGTCAGTCAGTCAGTCAGTCAGTCAGTCAGTCAGTCAGTCAGTCAGTCAGTCAGTCAGTCAGTCAGTCAGTCAGTCAGTCAGTCAGTCAGTCAGTCAGTCAGTCAGTCAGTCAGTCAGTCAGTCAGTCAGTCAGTCAGTCAGTCAGTCAGTCAGTCAGTCAGTCAGTCAGTCAGTCAGTCAGTCAGTCAGTCAGTCAGTCAGTCAGTCAGTCAGTCAGTCAGTCAGTCAGTCAGTCAGTCAGTCAGTCAGTCAGTCAGTCAGTCAGTCAGTCAGTCAGTCAGTCAGTCAGTCAGTCAGTCAGTCAGTCAGTCAGTCAGTCAGTCAGTCAGTCAGTCAGTCAGTCAGTCAGTCAGTCAGTCAGTCAGTCAGTCAGTCAGTCAGTCAGTCAGTCAGTCAGTCAGTCAGTCAGTCAGTCAGTCAGTCAGTCAGTCAGTCAGTCAGTCAGTCAGTCAGTCAGTCAGTCAGTCAGTCAGTCAGTCAGTCAGTCAGTCAGTCAGTCAGTCAGTCAGTCAGTCAGTCAGTCAGTCAGTCAGTCAGTCAGTCAGTCAGTCAGTCAGTCAGTCAGTCAGTCAGTCAGTCAGTCAGTCAGTCAGTCAGTCAGTCAGTCAGTCAGTCAGTCAGTCAGTCAGTCAGTCAGTCAGTCAGTCAGTCAGTCAGTCAGTCAGTCAGTCAGTCAGTCAGTCAGTCAGTCAGTCAGTCAGTCAGTCAGTCAGTCAGTCAGTCAGTCAGTCAGTCAGTCAGTCAGTCAGTCAGTCAGTCAGTCAGTCAGTCAGTCAGTCAGTCAGTCAGTCAGTCAGTCAGTCAGTCAGTCAGTCAGTCAGTCAGTCAGTCAGTCAGTCAGTCAGTCAGTCAGTCAGTCAGTCAGTCAGTCAGTCAGTCAGTCAGTCAGTCAGTCAGTCAGTCAGTCAGTCAGTCAGTCAGTCAGTCAGTCAGTCAGTCAGTCAGTCAGTCAGTCAGTCAGTCAGTCAGTCAGTCAGTCAGTCAGTCAGTCAGTCAGTCAGTCAGTCAGTCAGTCAGTCAGTCAGTCAGTCAGTCAGTCAGTCAGTCAGTCAGTCAGTCAGTCAGTCAGTCAGTCAGTCAGTCAGTCAGTCAGTCAGTCAGTCAGTCAGTCAGTCAGTCAGTCAGTCAGTCAGTCAGTCAGTCAGTCAGTCAGTCAGTCAGTCAGTCAGTCAGTCAGTCAGTCAGTCAGTCAGTCAGTCAGTCAGTCAGTCAGTCAGTCAGTCAGTCAGTCAGTCAGTCAGTCAGTCAGTCAGTCAGTCAGTCAGTCAGTCAGTCAGTCAGTCAGTCAGTCAGTCAGTCAGTCAGTCAGTCAGTCAGTCAGTCAGTCAGTCAGTCAGTCAGTCAGTCAGTCAGTCAGTCAGTCAGTCAGTCAGTCAGTCAGTCAGTCAGTCAGTCAGTCAGTCAGTCAGTCAGTCAGTCAGTCAGTCAGTCAGTCAGTCAGTCAGTCAGTCAGTCAGTCAGTCAGTCAGTCAGTCAGTCAGTCAGTCAGTCAGTCAGTCAGTCAGTCAGTCAGTCAGTCAGTCAGTCAGTCAGTCAGTCAGTCAGTCAGTCAGTCAGTCAGTCAGTAACAGTACAGTACACAGATTAAAAGTAGAGGCAGTCAACAGGCGGTCTTATCGCTAGAGAGCTAACTAAAATGAATGTCTTACTGTTATAGCTTGCTTGCCTCGTTTCCGTGTTGTTGTTATTCTAACTTTAAAACACGTTTAGACACGATCCAACTTCAATAAAACTCCAATGCATTAACCACGCAATACAGCTAACGCCTAAACGTCTGTATCAAAAATATCAGAATTTGCTTGAAAATTATTCCGATGCGGAGTTGCATCATTTGTTGTATGCATTAGTTGCATTATTTGTCGTGTGTTTGAGTTATGTTTGAGATAGATTGTGTTTTTAATGTATTTTAAAATTAGAATACGGCACCGGGGCAACGATAATGTGGGATAATTTTTCAGAGACACAAGTTCTATAATTTTATGGTTCACTGGCTGTATGCAACTGTGTTTATGCTGGCATAAAGGATGTACTAGACTGCAGTCATTTGTTATACTTTATGAGGATATTTGGGTTTAACTGTCCCTTCAATAATAACGACTAAGGGCGGGTTGCACCACGCACACTTAACGAACTCATCATGGTTACAGTAGACGTCAAGTCCGTTTTTCCGTTGCACCATGCACTTTAGCAGTCAGAAAGTTACGTTAACCTTAACCAGCCATCGAGCACTGGTTAACTCAAATCTACGTTTAAATATGGCTGACAGTTTGCAAAAATGTCTCGTATTTCAAGGATAAATGCATTATTAGACAAAAAGACAGTGATATTTGATGAAAAATATTAAAATATTGTTTGCAGTAATAAATATATGCGAGTATCTGAACGTAAAAAGGCGTATACGATTGACGTTTGGTTTTATTCACAATTTTTAGATCAGATAACGGTATTAAATAATAAGTACATAAAATTCTTTGTAAAAAGTGCGTTATTTAGTTAAAATCGAGTGCCGAGTGACTTCAGGTTGAAATAGTACAGACTTCTGTTATGTATCACAAACATACCAGAACCTACAGTCATTGTCATGAAAGCCGACAGCCGTAGAATGAGCAGGACCAGAATCATGACAACCATTAAAAAACCACTCTGTTTTTGTCAATGAAGACCAAACCTTTGGAAACAACGGTTGACTTGAATACTGCAAGGTAGAAGACAAAAGGGAACGTAAACCTCCGACGCGGTGGAATGACCAGGTCAAGAAGAAAAACAAGTTTTATGACACGGTAGAACAGCCCACGAACGGGACTTGATGGGAGCAAGTCATACGATTCAAAAGATGCCAGATGATCAGAGAGGTTTCTTTAATGCTTTTAATAAGGGCATGAAGTTATACCACCAAACATTTATCGCCAATGTCCTACAGAAATCGAGCCTCGACACCTAACTAAACAATGTTCAGAACAGTACATGTAAATAAAGTGTGATGCGGAATTTACAATCAAGTAAATAAGAGTGTCATGTGTTGTGGGACAATAAAAAAATAGTTCAACAATGGTTAGGTATCCACAAATTCAAATGTGTATGAAAATTCATTATAGTAATTCATATAATTCTTGTTTTTTATTTGATTTCATTATTTGCCTTAAAACAAGCACAGTAGGCCTCTATTTAATGACAACTTGTGATAATGTCACAAAATGTCCGGTCCCTTGAGTGTTGATAAAGAGCTTACACTGTATTTCAGTTTAATTTGTGAAATAAACACAAAGATTTTACAGATCTATTGAAACATTAAACCCATATAAATAAATAAACTATCTACTGACAACTAATTTGACTTCATGTGTGTCGCTCTTCTATGGCAATTGTTACCTACCATTTGCTGCTCGTCGCTGCAATCAGGATTATGGCCAATCAAGTGTTTACAGATGGTGCCGGCATAGGTTGTAGTCTCAGTCCTACCAATAGTGTCAAATTCTTGTTTTATTTGGAATTTACTGGCATTAATTTTAGCCCTTTAAGCCAAATCTCATTCAACAAAACTAGTGGTAGGTGCCTACTTATGCTGGCACCTCCTGACTTTTGACAGATACCTTCCCCATTAGTATATTTTAAATCGGACATTATTATGAACATGCTTTTTTTAATCCAAATTGTACCTACTCACTGTACAGTTCATGTAGGAAGATACTATTGCCGGTGACTGTACGCAAAATAAGTACATGCATTTCATTTTGTAAGTATAAAAAGTAGATATATTTTCATACTTACATTTCTATAAGGGAAAAAGCTTCCTAAGATGATGTATGTATGCATGCATTTTTGATTAGTCCTAGTCCTATCATCAGTGCTCAAAATCAATTATAAAATATGTGTTATGTTATGATTTTACTATGAATTTATTAGTAATAAATAATAAAGGTCTCTCTTTATCATATATCTTTCCCAACCAGCATAGGTACCTATTTACAAATAAAACATAATAGTAACTAGGTACCTACCTACATGGCTGTTGTATGACTTGTAAACATATATCATTACAAAGAAATAAATGATTATGATTATTAAGATACAAGTGATAAGAAAACATTTTTGGAATCCTAGCCACACTGTTTTATGGTCACTTTTACCTGAATAATATTTGTAACATGTATCAAGAGTAGAGTATTGTTAATAACCATTATCAAAGATCTGTGGTTCAGTATATGAAGTTTTTTGTCCGATCAATAAGCTGGCTCACTTTGGCCAAGGGTCCGCTTCACACTATCTAAGAACTGATTGATCTGACTTAAAATACTTCAAGTGTCAAGTTTCATTGATTATTTATGCCAAGTGCTAGAAAACTGGTGAATAATATTTGCAGTAGAAATATGTTTGGAGGGGGGAGGATCTTGCTTCCATCTACAAAGGAAACCTATGCCAGTGTTTGAATAATAAATAAAACAAAAATAAGGTAACTAAATAAATATAATTATGTATTTTATTATCAAAATTAAAATACTGATTGATTAGGTTAGTATAATTATACTTTATTTTTACATTGAGATTCTACCAATTTCTTGAAATCACTGCATTTTTACTTTCAAACATCCTGGAGTTAGGCACTGAGTAGCATAACAAGCCTCGATTTCATCTTGTCTTCAATACCAAAGGTAAATTCAAACCTGAAATAAAAAACATTGTGTATCATTATTCATTAGTGTAACATATGTGCTACTCATCATTTGTTAACAAAGATAAATATTATAAATAAATAAATATTATAGGACAATCTTACACAAACCGACCTAGTCCCACAGTAAGCTCAATAAGGCTTGTGTTGTGGGTACTAGACGACGATATATATAATAGATAGATATTGATAAATACTTAAATACATAGAAAACATCCATAACTCAGGTACAAATATCTGTGATAAAGACACAAATAAATGCCCTTACCAGGATTCGAACCCGGGACCCCCTGCTTCGTAGGCAGTGTCACTACCGACTGGGCTAGGAGGCCGTTAAGATACTTTAGAACACTCATTTAATAAGTAAGTACATGTATAAGTTCAATATTTAGGACGTTGGTTACAGTGCCAGCCATAATCAACCAGGTTGGAGGGATTCAGTACCCTATTTTTACGAATTTTCAAGAGTTAAAACTAGTGATGCCTTTGTTTTGCGATTGGGCTCCTTCTCGCCATTTGGTGCTTCCAGCAACGGCTTTACTTGTTTAGGGCTCTGTAAGTAGTAATAAACTAGCAGGATGATTTACTCACTATAATATAATGCACAATACACCAGCCGACTATTCTGGCTTTCGCTTTAAACTCCACTCTCAGCACAAGTTGCATTATCCTTTGAAAAAATTTCCTCGTAAGGCGCAATGGATAGCCCACTTTTTGATTGAGTAATAAACATGTTCAGGAATGGCTAAATGTTTGTATATTCTTGATTTTCAAGCTGCAGAGTGCAAAGTTAAGTTTAGTTCGCGCTCCTTTCTTTAGATTTTTTTCTTCGTGTGACGATTTTGACAAGTTTAGTTTGGCATTTATGGTTGTGTTGCCATATTGAATAAATATTCTACCATAAAAATGTTGTTAGAAATGCGTTTATACAGTGGCATCCCTCGTAACTCTTACGTTCTGGTATTTTGCACTTGGTGCAACCCATTTATGTTAGCAATCGTTAAGTAGCTCCGATTAGCGTAACATTTGGCTTACTTTTACAGGCGGTTTGGTGCAACCCACCCTTAGTGTTTACAAGCTTTAACTTTATTATGTACAGTATAGTCTTGATGTGATTATATATTTTTATAGAGTCAGCAACAGCAGTTGACCTGCACGCGCTTTTTTGAATATGATTATTTTGAATACCCCACCAGTTATATTTAGAAATTAGTAGTTATCCAAAAAAAATACTACATTTTCACAAACAACTGTAAAACTGTTTAAAAATGATTTGAATGATAGACCTTTTATATTTTAGTTCGTATTTTAATCTACATTTAAACCACATATTATAGTGATCGCATTTTTAAAAACAGAACAAAAAGCTTTACGAGTGATGACAATACGCATCAAATTGAGATCAATTTGTAAAATTATAATAAAACAAACTTCTTGATATGTGTATCCTGCCTATCCTAACATATGGCGCCCAAACATAGTCTCATACTGAAGCTGAAAAGTCCAGACTCAAGGTTTGCCAAAGAGCAATGGAACGCTGTATTCTGGGTGTGTACGTATAACGGACCGCATTCGAAACCCGAACTGCATTCCAAAACCGGTATCGTGGATGTGGGCATGAAAGCTGCCAAACTGAAATGAGCCTGGGCAGGGCACGTTTACTGAATGTATCCGGATCGCTGGGCCAAACTTTCCACGGACTGGATCCCGCAGGACGGACGTCGGGGCAGAGGTAGACCAAGACGGAGATGGCAGCACGACCTGGACACATACTCGTATGTTGAAGAATGGCGGGAGTGTGCATTACGAGTAGACAGGGCCAAATGGCGGGAAAGAGGGGAGGCCTTTGCCCAGCAGTGGGACCCCTTACCAGGCTAAGGTACTAATCGGTTAAATAGTCTTTATAAAACGACAAAACGATTTATAATAAGACTATAAAAAGTTCCTTCTTTTCGGTTTTGGTGGTATTAAAATACTTAATAAAATAAAAATAATATGTTCCATATTGGTTTTTCGGCGTATTTCGGTTTTGTTTTCACGACCGATATGAAAAAAACCTAGCCATGTGCGAGTCGGACTCGCGCACGAGGGGTTCCGTACCATCTATAAAAACGGCAAAAAAATAATGTCCCCTTAAATATTTATTTTATTCTGTATTTGTTGTTAAAGCGGCAACAGAAATACATCATCTGTGAAAATGTCAACTGTCTAACTATCACGGTTCATGAGATACAGCCTGGTGACAGACGGCCAGCGGAGTCTTAGTAATAGGGTCCCGTTTTTACCCTTTGGGTACGGAACCCTAATTAACAACGGAAACCAACCCTATCCCGCTCCTTACCCCTAAATCTGACGCCTTTAACGCGCGTAATGTAGCGGACTTTACGCTAACTTCAAGTTTATGAGGCGATCGGCGCGTTTATGTCCAACTCGTGGGAATAAAGATACTTCAACTGAAACTGCCCAAATATTTATGAGTTAGGGTTTCACATGTATTGGCTACTCAGCTGAAGCTACCCAAATATTTACGAGGCATATTAGGGTTCCATAAAAATTCTGAAAACACACTGGTGGCCTAGCGAAAAAACATCGAATTTCGTCCGGGTGGACCGTAAGCCAGGAACAAATTTCATGACCAATCGCGTCCCAGGTGAACTTGTGAAGTGGTTAGGGGCGATCTATAGTGAAGCCCTCGTGAAGATCAGCTGCCGCTCCATTGGTGGGTTGAGGAACGGTAGCCATTTAAACACTTAAAAAACCGGCCAAGAGCGTGTTGGGCCACGCTCAGTGTAGGGTTCATCATCATGTTCAAAATGGGCCCATGGTTGGGTTATTTGAAAGCACGTCATTTCATTGTGATTTTGTAGAAATTACAGGTACAATAAACACCTGCTTATACGAATAAATTACAAACTTAGTTCAGAAATTATTTTGTAATTTTTTTTCAAAAACTATTCAACCTATTAAGTTCAAAATATTTTCCTAGAAAGTTTTTATAAAGTTCTACTTTTGAATTTTTTTCCAAATTTTTAAAACTTATGGTTCAAAAGTTAGAGGGGGGGGGGGCGACACATTTTTTTACTTCTGGAGCGATTACTTCCGAAAATATTTACATTATCAAAAAATGATTTTACTAAACCCGTATTAAGTTTTAAATACCTATCCAACAATATATCACACGTTAGGGTTGAAATGAAAAAAAAAAAATCACTCCCCACTTTACGTATACGGGGGTACCCTAATAAAACATTTTTTTCCACTTTTTATTTTACAACGTCCAGTTTGTCGGCGTGATTGATATACATATTAGTACCAAATTTCAGCTTTTTAGTGCTAACGGTCACTGAGATTATCCGCGGACGGACGGACGGACGGACAGACATGGCGAAACTATAAGGGTTCGTAGTTGACTACGGAACCATAAAAAATAGTCATCGCGTCCCGATTGAAAATTTGTCAGATGATAGTTTATATGCTCTTACAAACATGAAAAATCGTCAGCCAGCTGTATCGAGGTGGAAAGACCGTCAGCTGATGCCCTAAAAATCGTATGTTCACGTGACTGACTGACGGTCTTTTCAATGCGATACAGCCGACTAATGATTTTTTATATTTATAATAGGATATAAAAAATCTATCATCTGACAAAGTTTAAATCGGGACGCGATGACCTTTTTTTTAAATTGATTTTTAAATGGGTTCCTCAACCCACTAACGGAGAGGCAGTTGACCTTCACGGGGCTTCATTACACATCGCTCTTAACCACTTGACAAGTTATCGCCTGGGACGCGATGACCAACGAAATTTGTTCCTGGCTTACGATCTAGGTCTTGGGTTCCAACCCCGGTGTTTACCACTAAGTTTCGTGAAAGTAATTGTTAGGAATATCAGTTGATATGACCAGGCGCTTTTTGGTGAAGAAAATCGAACGTAATCTCAACAAGGCCTAGTATCCTAGTAAAAACTAGTGCCTACGCTAATTCTTGGTATCAGGTTGCCGAGCGGATCTCAGGTTACAAATAAACCCTACATGACACGCTAGGAAGATGAGAATGATTATCCACAAAAATCGAATCTACCTATATAATTGTTACAGTCTACATGAAAAGGCATCCTCGCTCATCACTGGTGGAAACGCAGCCTTAGGGTAAGTAGATTATTAAGGCAAAAATGTCTAAGTTTGCTGAAAATCACAAGTACTCATTAAATTTAATGACGTTCCGTTCGTCCGTTTATATATAATTACATTAAAATAAAGAAAGATACATTCAAATGAGATTAAAATCTTCTCTGTTAGTCACAGCTGTTACAGTAAAAAGATAATAAACACTGAGATTACGGGATAATTGGATTCCTTATTTAATTCTTGGGGTTAGTTTGACGACCTAAAATGATAATTTAATTTTCTATGAAAATTTGTTGTAGGTATATGATGTGTATACATATACAACGTGTTACACCCAAGACTAATAACCTGAAAACTCTTTATTCAGAATCGAGAGTGGAATCGATTGCAGTATATCTTAACACGGGTATACTTTTTCTTTAATTTTCCAATTTTTTACGTGTCGAGTCTAAAAGTTTCGAATACTACAGTTTACCATTCTATCGAGAGGTTAGGAGATAGAGGTTGAATATTTAATAATGGCTGGCAGCTTTGGCACATTTGTTTTTCCACTGTAAGTCATGTCATATCATACAAATTGACAAAGTAGGTTGACATGACATGACACATGTAGAGATGTGACAACAAGGCAACAAATGTAGAGTTAACAATTCAATAGAATTGCAAGGAAAACTAAACATACGAATATCTTTCGAAATAATTAACTGATTGAAAAATAAATACTCTAGATTAATTAGCAATAATAAAAATCATTTGGGGTGTCTGGGGTTTTTAGTGGCTCAAGTAACACGGTATAGGCAAGTGTATATTTATTTGGTATTTTTAGTATTCGAACGAGCGGAGCGTATCATGAAATTTGTTGGGTTTGTAGCAGAGATACATAATTTTGAGAGGTCGTATATGAGCAGGATCGATCAAGGGGTTATGGAGCTAGAACTAGAAGGCGCAAAAACGATCTTCATAAGGGTTGTTATATTGGTCAAATTGTATGCAAGTAAATAGCGAGTTCTTGGTTCGAGGCGGACTACTAGTTAATTATAATATTTCATTTTTAAATGTGTTGCAAATAACGTATTTACCAATACCAACTCCCTTCCAAGGAAACTTATTTATCATACGTATTGAAACAAATACGACCTACATCTAAAAATTTAAGACCCAATAAAATATACGTCCATCAAAAGATCTTGGTCCGAATCGTAAAATATTGAATTATTTATCTCTTTCAGTCCATTCACCTTTCACCCCTTCATTAGGTAAAAAAAACCGAAACTCTTAAACATACAATTTTCGACTTTATAGCAAAAGCCGTAAGTGTTGCGCCGAACGCATACTTAACATTGTTTGGTTCACACGCGAAACCACAGGTGCGAATGCGATGAAAGCAAGCAAACAGCAACTTTATCACAGTGTATATAAGATCGCTAGCGTCGGTTTTGTGTATGTGGTTACTTGGGCTCCATGCAAAGCTACGTAAAAGTTGTTATTTCGATCGCCTACATACCTCAACCTTTAAGGCACATCACACGCTTGAGCTGAATTTAGCATACTTACAGAAAAAAACCAGCATACAAATGAAATGATTCGGCACTGTGCTGAATATGCTCCATGTAAAAACCGGTCAATTTTAAGCACAGTTCTGATTTTTTGTATCTGTATGCTGAATCCAGTGAAAACTAGGCACTCTCGCTACTTATATAGCCTTGTCGAAAAGTATTGAGCACCTATGTTTTTCATACAAAGTTTAAAACTTTAGTCAAGCATTTAAATCTATTTTCCACCCCTACTCTGTAAGCGAATATACCTAACAGAGCCTAAAACTATCCATTTTAGCTAAGCTGAAACAAAGACCTTCGCTATCGTTTTGGTATAAAAAAACACCATTTCGCAGATATTGCAAAATGAGCGGAGCTCTAAGGGATAATGTAGAAAATAACAGGCCGCGTGACTGCTAGCTATCGGACACTGATATTACTGGCATGGCGAGTTTAGCTCTAGCCATTATCGAATTTAAACTTGTTGAAGATAGTGAATTAAATGGAAGTAAAACCAATGAAAATTTCAGGTGAAACTCGACTTCGTATTTACTTCGTAAATACTCTCTATTGCACACCTCAAATTAAAGAAACAAAGTATACACAAGTTACAAATAAAGAATATATCTATCTATCTATCTATCTATCTACAAACAGGTAAGTAGAGGTAACACAATTGACGGTCTTACCGCTAATGAACTACTTTTACGTAAAAGAGTATAGTACTACACATTCATTTATTTCATTTTTGTCTTGAAAGCAGACTCCTGGGACACAGCTCCATATAATACTTCTAGAGGATAACTCGCGGTTCTTAAAATATACCAGTAAGCAATAAAAAATCGTAATTCATTTATAGATCCGAGAGTAGGTATAGCAAAATTAAAGCGCATGAAAATCTTGCTATTAATAAATTAATGCTAAGAAAATCATCGTCAGAGCAGAGGTAGATCGAAATAGAGATAGCGGGACGATTTGGATGTCTTTTGTAGCTACTGGCAGGCATGTGCCTGCACCAAGCCGTGACGAGTGGCGAAAGAGAGAGGCTTTTGCCCAGCAATGGGACCCAAAATATACTATAACTAAACTATAAAAAAAAGAAAAGAAAGCCGTGTTTAAGCAAAAAGTATTGACAAAACATCGCTCCACTACGCAAGAGAGGTCCCTAAAAACTTGGAAGTTTTTTGCTACATTCCCTTGTGTGATATCTCTGGAAGTTTTTTTATCAGCGGCGACTTTCTATCCGTCGTTGGGAAATTAACGGCTCATTCGGCTGTCGTAAATCTTGGATAGGTTTATCGCTCACATTGCCCGCCTTTTGAGGTTATATTCCAAACGCGTACAAAGCCAAGGTCTGTTTAAGTCTCATCACTATCATAGACTTTTAGAGCTTATTTTGTCGGTTAAGCGATAGATTGCTTTATTATTCGAAAAGTATACATTAATTTATACAGTGCCCTACAAAACTGTTTCCACAAGTCTGCAGGTGAGATAGTTAATAACTAGTTATTCTTCTCTTATGCTATACTTCTTTTTCTAGCCTTCTTCTTGACACCATAAACTTTCTCACTTAATTAATCTGGGAAAGATTTGAGTCTTTGAGTCATCCGAGGACTCAAACATAGACGTTATGAATATAGCTTAAACACTTAGTAGATGTGAGAGCTCATTTACACTTACTTGTCAATGACTCGAGTCTTCCAAAATAGTTATTTATGCTACAAGTGTAGAAAACAAGTAATTTACGAACGAGTGGTGGCCTGGCGGGTGACGTTACAAGCCAGTATACTTGTTTTCTACAAATGTAGCATACAACATTTTACAATGCATTATGCGAGGAAATAAACTTTTACCTGCTTGTAAGAAACAGGCGGTCTGATGCCTTTTGTGGTTCTTGAAAAATGTCGTTGTGCGTTACGTATGTACTTGTGCGGAAAAGAAGCACTTTCTATGCACGTGTGGACCCATATAAAAGAGCACTTTCTGTAAAAGTAAGTACTTACTGCCTTGAACAAACTAATAATTTATTGTGCGTTAAATAATAGTTTTTCAATAATGTTTCCTGTTTTAGTATTTTGACGGTACCAAAGCTCAGATTATTTATATTCCTATCGAACTTCAAGCTCATGTTTAACTGGTTTTAAAAATTCGGTTCATCCGCTCTTGCCCAATGAATGGTGATACACGTTGGACGAAATTACCGGAGTCGAGCACGGTCGTGGGAAAACTTGAGCGCTGTATTAGGTCATTTCCAGAGGACGTAGTTTTTACGCCGTTTCTTGGTAACGTAATAAAATTGGTGGAATTGTCTAGGCTTTGATTACATTGAGAAAACTATAGGCTTTTCGTAAGAATTAGGCCTGTAGACATTATGCAGATGGTAGAATGTTTTGCAATTTAAAAGGTGAATGGAACGAGTAATGAAAGATTGAAAGGAATTAATTTAAATAAAATAAGATAAAAAAATTATGGAGATAAAAAATAGCTATTTCGGTTTTGCAGTTTCTTGTACGAGTATGTAGATGAAATATGTCCTATATCCTGTATCTTTTGGAAGTAGAAATAGGTGGATTCTAAAATTTCTTAATAAAGATTTTCAAAGTTGTTTACAAACAACACAGTGAATCCTCCTTTTGTAAAGGGTCGACAACGCGCATGTGATACTTCTGGAGGAGGCGTCCATAGGCTACGGTAGCTGCTTACCACCAGGCGAGCCGTCTGCTTGTTTGCCACCGTCGTGCAACTCCAAAGGAGTCACATGCGCGTTGCCGACCATTTACGAGTGAAAAAGTGGACTTACGTTAAAATTTTCAGCTGAAACAGAAATTAATAATAGTTCATTTCAAGCTCATTTTGATATAAAAATTTCAATTTACTTTGTCTTCGTCTTTGAAAAGCTAATGTTAAATGATCTACTGGGCCACTTCAACAGACATGGATTGCTTACAAGCAATCAGTTTGGTTTCACAAAGGGACGTTCCACAACCGACGCTGCTGCGGTACTCATCAAACATATTTTCATTGCCTGGGAAAAACATTACGATGCAATTGGTATATTCTGTGATCTTTCTAAAGCGTTTGATTGTGTAGATCATACAACCCTCATTCTTAAATTAGAACATTATGGTTTGTCAGAAAATGCCTTGAATATCATGTCTTCATATCTTAGCAACAGAACACAAACAGTTGTTGTAAATAAAGCCCAGTCTAAAGGGACTTTAGTAAAATTAGGAGTGCCACAGGGTTCTATTTTGGGCCCATTCCTGTCTTTGGTTTATATAAATGATTTACCTTGTGTAGTACAAAACCTTTGCGATATCGTTCTGTTTGCCGATGATACATCTTTAATTTTCAAAGTTGACCGGCAATCTACCGATTTTACTGTAATCAATAACACACTAGCTGCTGTACTGAACTGGTTTACTATTAACAATTTGCTACTTAATCCTAAGAAAACCAAATGTATTAGATTTGTTTTGCCAAACGTTGCACCGGTGAATGTTTAGAGATAGTAGATAAAGCAGGGTTCCTTGGTTCGACGTTGGATAAAAATCTACAACGGAGTCCTCATATAAGAAAACTCGCTCTTCGATTAAGCTCGGCCGCTCATGCCGTTAGGAGAATTAGACAATTAACGAGTATTGACACAGCTCGCTTAGTTTATCACAGTTATTTTCATAGTGCAATGTCATATGGTATTCTGGTTTGGGGCAAAGCAGCTGACATACAGACTATATTTGTTTTACAAAAAAGAGCCATTCGCTTTCTGTATAACTTAAAGGCAGGTGTATCAGTTAGAGAACTATTTAAAGAAATTAATATTTTAACTGTTGCTTCCCAATATATCTATGACAATATTATTTATGTTGTAAAGAATATACAAACATTCAAAAAAAATTCTGACATCCACAGCTATAACACTAGAAATAAAAACAAGCATGCTATCAGAAGTAGTCGTATCCGCAAAGCATATAAGTCATTTTTTGGTCAAGGTATTCACATTTATAACAAGTTACCCGTCGATGCTTTAAATTTATCATTTCCCGCTCTTCAGAAATATTTGTAAAAAAGTTTAATGTCAAAGGGTTACTAGTATTACAGGGTCGAGGACTATATGACGGACAAAGATGCATGGCCCAAACCAGAAACTACTACAAAATCATCTAACATTTAGAGGACACAGTTCAGATAGGAAAGCATATCAAACGTCAGATCAGATCAGATTTGGATTTTATTATTATTATTTTATTTTAATTAAACAATACGTACATTGTATGTCTCTCAAGCTGTTTTGATATGTATTCTTATAGAACTACGCATTATTGTGTATCTTTAAGATATAATATTACTGTATTACTGTTTTGAAAAAATAAGTCCCGCCGAGTTTCTTGCCGGTCATAATACTTCTCGGGTCAGAGGTGTAGGGTTAGAACCGGTGGTAGTTTTTTTTTCTCTCTGACTTTCATAAGTGCATTGTAATGTGCCTAAATTGAAGAATTTATCTTTTATCTTTTTTGTCGTTATTTTCCTTTTTAGGGTTCCGTAGTCAACTAGGAACCCTTATAGTTTCGCCATGTCTGCCCGTCCGTCCGTCCGTCCGTCCGCGGATAATCTCAGTGACCGTTAGCACTAGAAAGCTGAAATTTGGTACTAATATGTATATCAATCACGCCGACAAAGTGGTAAAATAAAAAGTGGAAATTCTTTTTTTATTAGGGTACCTCCCCTATACGTAAAGTGGGGAGTGATTTTTTTTTTCATTTCAACCCTAACGTGTGATATATTGTTGGATAGGTATTTAAAAATGAATAGGGGTTTACTCAAATCATTTTTCGATAATGTAAATATTTTCGGAAATAATCGCTCCAGAAGTAAAAAAATATGCGTCCCCCCCCCTCTAACTTTTGAACCATAAGTTTTAAAAATATGAAAAAAATCTCAAAAGTAGAACTTTATAAAAACTTTCTAGGAAAATTATTTTGAACTTGATAGGATGAATAGTTTTTGAAAAAAAATTACAAAATAATTTCTGAACTAAGTTTGTAATTTAACCGTATAAGGTAACTCTTAAGTGGGGACACTTACTGTGACGGACGGAAAACTACGGAACCCTACACTGAGCGTGGCCCGACACGCTCTTGGCCGGTTTTTTATATACGAGTTAGTGTAACATATTGTTACGAGCCACAGGGTTCGTTGGATAGAAAACAGCCGTTAGGTAACGTTAAATAATTTATTGACCAAAAAGGAATCACTTAGGAACACTATTGACTTAAAAAAAAAACACTAGGTAATTGACTAAAACACTATTCGTTTTAAAACAACTTGGGTTCACTCGCTGTCATCGCTAGTCATTTAATTCTCTCCGATGTTTATCGCTTTGTATCGCAATCGAAACTGCCCGAGTCCGCTCCGGTCTCCTTTTATATACGTGCGATAGGTTTTCTAGAATGTTCACAGTAGGTATACAGGTTGGTAAACAGTAGGTATCGAGAACATTCCGGGCCGTACTAGAACATGGCCCTCTCTGTCTAGCGTATAGCGAAAAGCGATGCCTCTCACACATTCTCGATTGTTCCAGAGATATGGTCGGTTAGTGTCGTCGCCTTCGCGCGTGTAGGCCGTCCCTTTCAGTTCCTTCTGGAATATTCCGGAGACACGTTCGAGTATAATCGTCTCTCTCGCTTCCACGCACAGGCTGTCCTACTCACACACCTGCTGGAATGTTCCGGAGACAAGAGGGGTGTAACTCGGCCTGAAACGGCCTGAAAATGGGTTTTCAGGAAGTAGTGCCATATGATTGTTAGTGGCCTGAAACGGCCTGAAAACATGTTTCAGCCTGCTGAAAACGCCTCTAACTGGCTGAAAAATAAAATAAACGTTCCTTTGATGCCGTCTTTAACCCGTCTCCGTAACAATATCTTACAAATCGGAAACAGATTTCCATTAAAAATTACAAGTTATTTTTATTACAAGTAAATTTTTCAAACACCTAACACCGCATCTAACATCTGTTTCAAGTTTGTAGTATGTTCATTAAAAATGTTTTTTACTAATGATGCCAACTGAACACGAAAAATAAAGAAACAAAACACAACGCAGCATAATTACTTCCAACATGTACATTGTTCTCATTACTAAATAACATTCTTATACGTTCAAAGGCATTTTAAAAATTCCACAGCCCTGCTCCACGGGTCAACTTAACTCGGAAAAGGTCCTTTTAACCACAGACATATATAGAGTTAAATCGGGATCGTGTAGCAAGCGATCAAGGCATGATATGATACAGAATCGAAAGATGAACTTAATCATTGTAATCATTTTGTAACCAATATTGATAATTATTTTTCATATAATTGCTCAAAAAGTTTAGTTTATGTAGCTGCAAATCGTGCGTAAAGTTTGATTTTATGCACTAGTGCTAAAAAGTAATCTAATCTGCAAATCGTGCGTAAAGTTTGATTTTATGCACTAGTGCTAAAAAGTAATCTGATTGATAATTTGTAAATACATGAGTATTATGCGAGACCGAATAGTATTACTTGAACAACGCGCGATTGAATGAAGCTGTCTTTCGTACACTGACAGAATATAAATGTAATTTTATTTCATTGTAGTTTTTTCGCAATTGTATTAAAAAACGTTGTTCGACACAAGTGTCATACTTCTCGCACTTGTATCGAAAACTACTATTTTAGATGATAAGTAGAAAAATAAATTTTGGCGTACAATTTGGTCACTCTACTCAACGTGACGTCTTGTCGTTTTCCATACAGCTTATGTCAATTTTTTTTTATTAAATTCATTCTGTTTTGATCAAATACTACCATATGATAATGGTGATTGTCATGTAGCGCCGTCTAGTAAGAGCCGGTGGAACTATGTGATTAATTATTTTATTTTATGATAGTATTAATTTGTAATTATTAAAGAACATTTTATTTCGATAGTATGTAAAATAAAATAATTATATTATTATTATATAATACAAAATCTCGTTCCGTTTTATTGTGTAATAAAACCTACATGTTTAGTTTGAAGCTAACTGGCAACAATGGATTGGAGCGAAAATATTCGAAATTCAAATGACTAAAAAAAGAAAATGGGAAAAAGAAAAGAAGATGGATACAAGAGAAAAACGTAAACTGGATTCTATCAAATATATTAGAAAATAAATACATTTTGGATCTTTAATGATATACTTAAGCTATTAAACTTGTGCTGCACATCGCTGCTGTTTGTTTCGGCTGATTTGTAAGTATCTTTGTATGTGTAGCGAGTTTTCACTCAACGCCGCCATGACCGTGTTTGTTTAAGATTTTTATTTGAGTTCATTGATCTTTCCAGGTCAAGCCAGTTAAGAAAATGGTTTTCCTTTGCGGGAAGTCTTTGTAAAAGGAAGAATCGGTCCCCGAGCGGGGCAAGGTTTTTTTGGATGACTTCTCTAACGGAGATTCGAGGCCTGGAAGGTCTTCGCTACGAGTTCCTAATGCTTAGTGTATGTTGCTACTGATTTTCCCGTAAGTATTACTGCGGGTCAGCTTATGGTGTTTAAGATTACCATAAGCTGTTGTGCAAAAGCTAGATGATCATTATATTCTATTGTTTTCAGGTCATTCGCCTCAAAAGACTGGGGGAAATGCAGTTGAAATTTATGTTTTGTCTTCAGTGACAGGTACGTGTTGGCCCTTAAGTTTGCAGTAGTCTTGGACCTGTAGGTATGCTTATGCTTTTTAAAATTATTTGAATATCATAATAAAGGACGAGGTCTGATGGACAGTTTTGTTTGACATATTTAATGCACAAGTTCTAATACATATTATTTAATATCTTCAAATAAACTTAATTTAATTTAACAATGATGGTGGTTTATCCTATAATGTAAAACTAGACATTAACGATCCGATAGCTCTCCGGATAACAGCTGAACTAGTTGTTAGTATATTTTAGGGTGTATTAGCAGACTGAAAGAAGTAATAAATAATTACCAAGTGGAGACTGTGTTTCTTTCATTTATTTATACCCCTTAGTATTATCTTAGGCGGGATCATTTATATAGGTTTTTTGAAATATAGGTTACATGATCAATTACAGAGTCAAAAAAGGGGTTCAGAATCATGACCCAGATTTCACCCTGTAGTAAGAGTATGTTTCCGTGCTTGCATTAAACGAAGTTTTAATACAGTTCAGAGAAAATTAAAATAGAACAAATATTATTAAATATAAACTTTTTTTCGGTTGGTCGCTGGTCGCGACGGAGTGCGGACGTGCGCGGGTGACCCACGGCAAATTTTTGTCCTAAAGTCAACGACTTTTCTGTGATTGGTTGAAGTGATTACTTCGGATTCCTTGTCTCGCCTGAGGCAACCCTGCGGACTGGCCCCGCCTACTGGGCGGTCCTAAAGAGGGACAGATAGTGTTGATCGGCTGGCGCCGCTTTTTGTATCTTTTGTGAGCCGGCTCGGATTTGATCCTGCGTCACCTACGCTGCAGCCAGCCGCGTTGCAGCAGAGCGACTGTGGATGAGAGCAGCGTGACGAAAATACAAGTCACATACGAGACCTGCGCTACGATTGATGTAGGCGTGCTACGCTTACGGTGACGTCACACCAGTGCTACGAAGGACTTCTACTCCCAGCACCCGCGACCTCCATGAGACATCGGCATCTGCTACGACACGGCGTGTAATGAGTAGTGTAAACAATACGCCGTGCCAGCTTCATTAAGAAACCACCCAATAGCTTCCGGACACAGCGCACGAGCATATTTTGCGTGATAAGAAAATTGCTACGTTTACAAGAAGATCAAACCATTGTTTAATTGGCTATTGAACTCTTTAAGTATAGGAAATTTAGGTATAGAAATAGAATAAATTTGACTTACGTGTCACTCGATTCTAATAAATTATAATCAGTACTTATATATTGTAATTAAAGTTGACGATTAAGCCAAAGTACAGATCACAAAGCTTGAACTTAAATAAATAAAATAAATAAATAAATATTTGGGGACAATCTTACACAAATCAACCTAGTCCCAAACTAAGCAAAGCTTGTACTATGGGTACTTGGCGACGATATACATACTTATATAGATAAATATATACTTAGATACATAGAAAACACCCATAACTCAGGAACAAATATTCGTGATAAACACACAAATAAATACCCTTACCAGGATTTGAACCCGGGACCTCCTGCTTCGTAGGCAGGGTCACTACCGACTGGGCTAGGAGGCCGTTCACCTGGTTGACCTGAAACAGGTTTGTAGGCAGAATCTGCAAAGAGTGAGTTTGTTTGCCACTATTACGGTAAGTAATTCCTGTTTTCTATATAACTTTATTTTTTTTTTTTTTTTTTTTCTGAACCTCTTCTTTACACCTTTTAAATCTGGGTTTTATTGACCCATATTAGTAAGATATGTTCGGTTTTAGGACTCCAAACAAAAACAGCGCTGACGAACAATTCAAATCCCAAGCAATGGACAGCGACAGTGTATCCTTGACGCAGACATCAAACGTCAGACACAGCATTGGCGAATGGGAGTTATGTAAACCAGATGTATCCGGCTCAAAGCCCTCCCCTGATAAAGTCGCGGTAGCCATGGCGGCTTCAGCTAAAACAACTCAAAAACCCACAACAGGTTTTGTACCATCATCTACAGGTGCTAGGCTGAGGTCGGTGGAGGTGACGAAGAGCCCGCCCTTGGCTGAAAAATATGCAAACCGTACAACGGAGGCAAGAGCATGCCTGACGAAAGCAAAGACGCAGCTTACCGCGGCACGAAATCTCAGAATTGACATCAAGTCAGACGTCACTCAGGCAATAGAGCGCCTCTACCAACTGGTAAGAGACGCTGAATCTGAGAGATTGAGGGTAAGGTCAGAGGAAGAGAAAATAAATCACAACAAAGGAAAAAGAAGGGCAGAAAATACGGGAGGAAATCAGGAGGAAGATGCAAGAAAGGGCGTAGAGAGAGGTGTGATAGATAGAATGGAAGAAATTATAAATGAAAGTAATAAACGAATGTTAGAAAATGAAAGAAAACAGATGGAACACATAAAGAAGATGGATGAATTAAAATAGGTGCTAGAACAGCACAAAGAGACCATGAAAGGCGTCACCTATGCGAGTGTAGCAGCAAGCCGCCCCGGTCTTGCACCTACCAAGGGGCCAACCCTTCACTCCATGGTGATCACAGCGAGAGACGAGACAGAGACAGGTGAAGAAATCATAGAGAGAGTAAGAAAAGCAGCAAGACAAAATGGAATGGAAATAGATAAAATCAGGAAAACTAAAGACAGGAAGATCATAATAAGCTGCAGAACAGAAGAAGTAAGGAAAGGAGTAAAGGAGAAATTGGAGAAAGAAGGAGTTGGCCTCCAAGTAGAGGAGGTAAATTACAGGGACCCCCTTCTGATCCTAAAGGATGTGCTTCAGAGCAACACAGACGAAGAGATCGTCCAGGCTCTTCGGAAGCAGAACAGGGATGTATTCTCCGGGCTTGACCAGGTGAACGATAGACTGAATGTAAAATATAGGAAACGAGCGTGTAACCCTCATCTAACACACGTAGTTCTGATGGTCTCTCCGCAGATATGGCGAAGGGCACTTGACAGAGGAATAGTTCACCTGGACATACAGAGGATTAGAGTAGAGGACCAGTCTCCATTGGTTCAGTGCTCTGTATGCTTAGGTCTCGGACATACGCGTAAATACTGTAAGGATAAATAATAATAAAATAAAATAAAAAGCCTGTTTATTCCAAGAGACCCAACTTAAGATTAGGTTTACATGTAAAAAAAAAATATAAAAAAAAAAATTAACTAAGTAGGTTTGGACCCCTCTCGGGTAAAGGCCTCCTCCAAATCATGCCATTTGTTTCTGTCTTGTGCTACTTCCGGCCAGTTTTTAAGTAGTTTTGCGATGTCGTCCACCCAACGAGCGCTTGGTCTGCCTTTCTTTCTCTTTCCTTTCGGTCCAGTCCATAGTGTGACAATCTTTGTCCATTTTTCTTCATGCATTCTTGCGACATGGCCGGCCCACTTCCACTTTGATCGTAAAGCGTATTCGAGAGCATCTATGCATTTGGTTTTTCGCCTTATATCTTCGTGTCGTATTTTTTCGTATAATTTTATGTTCAATATGCTTCGTTCTATGGCTCTCTGACATGTAATAATTTTACGTTGGCTTTACTAGTATACTTCCACGCCTGGCTGCCGTACGTGAGTGTTGGAAGTAAGCATGAATCTACTACTCGTTTCCTTAGGTTTAGCGGTATGTTGTTTTTTAAGATTTCTTTCATACTCCAGAATTTGTTCCAAGTTTTTTTGACTCTTCGTTCGATTTCTTCTATGTTATTAGTTTGTTTGAATGAAAGCTGTTTACCGAGGTACACAAATTCTTCTACTTTTTCTATTTTTTCTTGGTTTAAATATATATCTTTTTGCTCGATATTTGACATAACCTTTGTTTTTTCTAAGTTAATTGTTAATCCAACTTTTTTACTCGCAGTGTTGAGAGAGTTCAGCATAATTTGTAAATTGGTAGAGTCATCTGAAATGAGTATAATATCATCTGCAAAGCAGAGATGCGTCAAATTTCTGTTCTCTATATTTATGCCTCTTCCTTTCCAGTTTAGGGTTTTCAGCACGTGTTGTAAGACAGCTATAAATAGAGTTGGGGAGAGTGGGTCCCCTTGTCTTACCCCTCGTTTTATTTGGATTTCTCTACCAGTACTTTCAAGCTTCACTCGACTTCGGCAGTTTTTGTATATGTTTTTAATAATTGCGATATAAGTTGGATGTATTTCTGCTTCTGTTAGAGCTGCCCATATTGCATTATGATCAATAGAGTCGAATGCTTTCTGATAGTTAATAAAAGCTAAAAATAGTGGTTTTCTGAATTCACTATACTTTTCTATCAGTTGCTCTACGGTCTGAATATGATCTACTGTGCTGAAGGATTTCCTGAAACCCGCTTGTGAAGTGTCTAAGTACGTTTCTATTTTAGACGTTATCCTTTTTTGAAGACCTGATGAGAACAGTTTGTAAAAGCTCGACATTAGACTGATAGGACGGTAATTTGATATGTCGGCTGGGTCACCTTTTTTATATAGGATTACTATGTCAGACTCTTTCCACTCATCCGGCACTTCTTTTTCACGTATTATTTTGTTGAATAGTATTGTCAAAGGTGTGAGTAAAAGTGGCAACTTCTTCAAAGTAATTAATATTTTGAGTCTTTAAAAGCGCTGTACTTGTAATCTCTTCGTAGCATTTGTTTTCGCAAGTATTTGGATTTTTGTTGTCATATAAAGCCTCGTAGAATTTTGTCGCTATCTCCAATATATCTTGTCTTTTTTCTTTGTATGTGGTTCCAGCTTTCAGTTTCGCTATCCATTTTTTATTAGGTTCAAGCTCTTTATATGCTCGTCTTGTACTTCCTGAGGTATTTAAGTGTTTTTCTATAATATTAATTTTGTGTTGTTAAATACTCTTGTCTTATTTTTTTATTGACTGTTTTGTATAGTAATTTTAATTCGATTTTTTCTGTTTTTGATAAATGTTTTTTGTTTTGTAGTTCTTGTCTTCTTTGGATCAATTTTAGACTTTCGGTCGATATTATTGTTTTCTTGTGTCTACTTTCTTGTTCGACGTTGTCCGGGATGCATGCCTTTAAACCTTTTATTAGGTTGCTGTAAAAATCTTGGACTGTTTCTGTACTCGAAGTTGTCGTAATTTCTTCTCTATATATTTGTAAATTTTCTAAAAATTTTGATCTCTCTTCTGGCGATTTAAAGTTTCGAGGTAGAGATTTTTTAAACCGTCTTCTGGATTTTTTTACGGTGTATATTCTCATAGTTACACGAATGAGACGATGGTCTGAAGGATACAATATATTTACAACCTCAAAATTAGTGAAATCCTTAGGTTGTGTTGCCATAACGTAGTCGATTTCGTTTCTTGTTTTTTTATCTGGTGATATCCAGGTACATCTGTTGTTTTGCTTTTTCTTGAACATCGTATTTATTATTGTCAGCTTGTTCTCTGTTGCATATTGTATAAGCCTGTTTCCTCGGGCGTTTCTTTTTCCGGAACCATATTTTCCCGCGATGAGGTGTTCGTCGGATTTTGGTATCCCAATAATGGCATTAAAATCTCCTAGTATAATTCGTGTTTTTTCGCTGCTTTTTCGAGGATATTATAAAATGCTTCAATGTCTTCGTCTGCGGCCGCACTAGTCGGCGCGTATGCTTGTATTACAGATAAAGTTCTTCTCTCGAATTTCAAGTTTAAAGCCGCTACTCTCTCTGAATATGCGATAAAACTGACTATGTTACTTTTATACTCTTTCCGTATTAGAAATCCAATTCCCATTTGTCCTTGTTTTTTGCCATAGTGGAAGAATATGTGTGTTTCGTCCTCTTCGATAATATATCCTTCTCTTCGTATCTCTGACAGGCCGATTATGTCATGTTTAATTGTTGATATTGCGTTTTTGAACTCTATCATTTTTACGGGGGATAGTAGAGATCTTGTGTTGTACGTGCATATATGAATAAATTGTTCCTTTTTTATTTTTGATTTGTTTTCATTATATTTGATTGGAGGGTTTTGGTCAGAATCTCCCGCGGTGACCAGCCGTGTTGGGAGATATGAAGGGAGTAGAGGGTCCAATTGTGGTTGCTATGCTGTGTCGGGCTCTGATGATTGCCCGTGGATTGTAAAGTTTGGAGTGTGAATTGATTTCGGACTCTGTGATATGTAATTTCTCATATCGGTAGCTTTAGTCTTCTTTTGTGGTTGTTTGTTATTATGTTGAGCCTGTCCGCTGCAACGTGTAGGTGTTTCTGGGGACTCCGACAGGTTTCTTTTATTTGGTTGGTTGCGGGGGGTACGCTTGTTGTTTTTCAGTACAATGAGTTTGTCGTATTTTATGAAGGCTGTATTTCCAGCCTCTTTTTCTTTGTCTAGTTCACTTTGCAGCTCTTTTCGTTTATTCAAGACTTCTATTGGGTAGTCTTCTTTCATATAATATGACGTATTTTTAAGCCAAGATTTGTTTTTCTGAATTGTTATTTTGAATCCCAATGTACTAAAAGATATCACAACCGGTCTGTTCTTTTCTCCTTTTTTTCCTAATCTTCTTACCGCTTCTATAGTGCTGCTATCACATGAAACTTTGAAGTGAGTGTTTATTATATTTATCACCATATTTTGGAGTTCGTGGTAGGATTTTTCACGCTCTTCTAACCCAACCCTGTAAGGATACAATAACCAAATGTAGCCACTGCGGGGGATCACACATGAGTGGACAGTGTGAACACAAAGTAGCTGGCGTTCCGCCTTCGTGCACGAACTGCTGCAAAGCTGGAATGAGGAGCATCGATCATAACGCTTTTGACTCAGAATGTCCCATTAGAAGAAAGTGGGATGCTTTAGCCAGAGCCAAAGTGGCCTATTGCTAAAGGCACCCCGATGGATTTGTCAGCCACAAAAACCACCAAGGAACATAGAAGGCTCACCGTGATGCAGGCCAATCTCCAACGCAAAAACCTGGCAACAAGTGAAATGTATCTAGAAGCGGCGAAAAGGAAAGTAGCATTCGCTATTATACAAGAGCCGTACGTGGGCGCCGTGGGGAGGATGAGGGGATGGGGACAGGCGAGAGTGTACCAGTACGAGGGACAGGTGGAGGGCGTATTCAAGTCTGCCATTGTTGTATTTGATGCAGACTTCGACGTAGAACAAGACCCGAACTTACCACACATAATATCGTGGTCGTGAGGATCCGAACTAGCACTTGGTGCACTAACATTGTGTCATTGTATTTTGAACCTACCGCCCCTATTGAGCCCTACTTAGCCCACTTAATGAAGATTCGGGAAAAAATTGGCTCAATGAAACTAATCATGGCTGGTGATATCAACGCAAAAAGTGTCTGGTGGAGCAGCGCGTAGACAGACTGGAGGGGTCAAGAACTAGCAGGGGTACTGCACGAGTTGCAGCTTCATGTACTGAATATCGGCAGCACACCCACCTTCGAAGTGGAGAGACAAGGTAGAAGTTGCACTAGCGTTGTAGATGTAACGGTATGCTCATCGGATCTTCTGCAATATATACACAGCTGGTGAGTAGATAGGGAAGTAACAAGTATGGACCACAATGCAATACTCTTTGAGCTGGATATGAAGAAAGGTGTAAGCTTAAAAATTTACAGGAAGACTCGCAAATATAACACAAAAAAGGCAAGTTGGGACAAGTTTGATGACAAACTCACTCAACTTCTTCTAGAACACAATATCGATCCACATAACATAAGCAAGATACACAATAAAACGCAACTGGAACAAACCGTTAATACATACACAATGCAGATTACAGAAGCATGCACCCAGCATATACCACTCAAAAAGTCAAATAAACGAGTAAGCTTTCCGTGGTGGTCCGATGAATTATACGAAATGAAGAAACACGTCGCTACCAAGAAAAGACGTATCCGATGCGCAGCACCGATCAGACGCGCAAAAGTGGTCCGAGAAAGAAAAAGAAAAATACGAGGTTGCAGCCAAAAATGCCCAGATTGCTAGTTGGAAGGACTTCTGCCAGAGGCAAGGAAGAGAAACGGTGTGGGGTGGCATTTACAGGGTGATTAAAAATATCGAAAGGAGAACAGAGGACATGCCCTTAAGGAAGGAGGGAAGGGTCTTGATGCTAGAAGAGTCAGTGGAATGGATAGCTGAAAGATTTTATCCAGAAGATGACAGACGCGAGGAGGGACCAGAACACCTAGAAACTAGAAAGCTGGCACTTATAGTAAATAAGCTGGACCATGCTGAGGTACATGCTCCACTATTTACTTTGGGAGAAATGTTGAGTGCCACCGATAGCTTTAACCCTAAGAAGGCCCCGGGCGAAGATGGTTTCACGGCGAATATATGTCAGCGGGTAATAAGAAGCCACCCCAAAATCTTCCTGGCAATAGCCAATAAATGCCTAGAACTGGGACACTTTCCAACAGCATGGAAAAAAGCGGTGGTGTTTGTCCTGAAAAAACCGGGAAAAGTCGACTATACCGAAGTGAAGTCACACCGGCCTATTGGTCTTCTTCCCGTTCTGGGTAAGATGTTTGAAAAAATGGACATGAACAGGCTGAAACACCATCTAGTTCCAAGACTCAGCCCCCAGCAGTACGGGTTCATGCCCCAACGCAGTACTGAGGACTCTCTCTTTGTTTTAATGAACCGTATAAAGCTTAAATTATCACATAAAAAGATAATTACCATAGTATCGTTGGACATAGAGGCAGCATTCGACAGCGCATGGTGGCCAAAACTAAGAACTTTATTGGCTGAGGAGGCCTGCCCAGTCAACATTAGGCGAGTAATAGACAGCTATCTGGAGGAAAGCAAAGTAGAAGTAAGGTATGGAGGAAGAATAGCTGTTAGAGAAACAGAGAAAGGATGTGTGCAGGACTCAATAGGTGGGCCGATATTGTGGAACCTACTCCTTGACCCACTCCTGCGGCAGTTAGACAAAGAGGGACACTATATACAGGCTTTTGCGGACGACGTGCTGTTAGTGTTCGACGGGGATTCAGGGCAGGACGTCTCAATGAAGGCAAACAGAGCGCTTTCTAGTGTCTGGGACTGGGGTGTCTTAAACAAGTTGAAATTTGCTCCCCATAAAACCGTTACCAGGAAGCTTAAATATGACACTCCCGTCCTAAACATGGGGGGACGCAGCATTGAGATGTCTAGAGAGATGAAAGTGACAGAGATGACAAGCTTACCTTCAACACGCATGTAACTAATATCTGCAAAAAAGCGCTGAATATATATAAAATACTCAGAACTGCCGCAAGAGTGAGCTGGGGACTGCACCCCGAAGTGACGCGCACAATTTACACCGCGGCTGTGGAGCCCGTCATCACATATGCCGCGGGGCGTGGGCGTCAGCTTCGCAGAAGATAGGTACACAAAAAGAGCTGGCAGCCGTACAGAGGTTTCCCTTAACTCGGTCCTACTGTTGACTGGTATTCTGCCCCTGGACCTTCGAATACGAGAAGCAGCGGCCATGTATGAGGCGAGAAGAGGGCGGACTAGTGCGCTACCGGATGATAGAGAAGTAGAAATTTTGGTGGACTCCTCATCCTGCCTTCTGTGGGGACCTACACTTTACAACCTTGGCGGATCGTGCAGCACTGGATAGGTCTGCGGTGCAGGAAATTCAAATATATACAGACGGTAGCAAAATTGACGGGGGTGTCGGAGCCTCCCTATCCATATGGAAGAATGAGATTGAGGAAAAATCTGTCAAAATCAAACTTGCCGATTACTGCACTGTTTATCAGGCTGAGCTTTTGAAATAGGGCAGCTGAGGAAATAAAAACCGGCCAAGTGCGTGTCGGACCACGCATAGGAGGGTTCCGTACCTTCAATGGAATAAGAACCAAACTAATACCAAAAGGTCGTATCTGATGCCTATGGAAGAAGTTTTTTGGAGATAACTCAAAAATGGCTGAACCGATAATGTTCAAAACAATGTTCGTTGAAAGTATATGATAAGGTGCATCTCGTCAAATTTTTTCATATTTTTTGAATTTACGGTTCAACGGGGGGGGGGGGGGGGGGGGGCTACACAACTTTTCTGACTTTCGAAGCGATTATTTCAGAAAATATTCACTTAATCACAAAATAGTCAAAGAAACCTCAATGTTATTTTGAAAGACCTATCGATTGGTGTGTCACGTGTTGATATTTGGTAAAAAAATTTTTTATAAATTTAGTTACCTGTATAGAGCGCCCCCCTAAAAATATTTTTTTTTTCAAATTTAACTGCATAACTAAGTAGCTGCATACAAAATACACCCTATGTGTAAATTTTATTCAGATACGTCGTATAGTTTCCGAGTAAAATGCCTGTGACATACGGACGGACAGACAGACAGACAGACAGACAGACAGACATGACGAATCCATAAGGGTTCCGTTTTTTGCCATTTGGCTACGGAACCCTAAAAAGAGGCGTGAAGCGAGCTTCGGCATCTTTAGCGACTCAAGATCTGCACTCGAGACGCTGGTGAGCCGAGACTCGCTCCACCGCCTGGCGCTCGAAACTAGGAAAAACATTAGGGCTGCTTTGGCCCAGGGTAAAACTGTGTCTTTGTTTTGGGTCAAGGCACATGCAGGTCTGCCTGGTAACTAGCGCGCGGATGAATTGGCAAAATCTGCAGCTTTGTCAAGGATTAGCTAGATTACGACTGCTGTCCCGTCTCATTCGCCAAACGTTTCATACGTGAGGAGACGGTTGGCGAATGGGCAGAGAGATACAGTTCGGGTTCGACTGCCTCCGTGACTAAGATCTTCTATCCGGACGCGATAGCAGCATACAGGCTAGTGCGCAAAATAAATCCAACGGGGCTGCTTACTCAATTGATGACAGGGCATGGTGGTTTCTCCTCGTACTTGTATAGATTCAAGTGCAAGGACAACCCATCATGCATCTGCGAACCGGACAAATACGAGACAGTTGAACATCTAATCACGGAATGCCCCGTACACTAGTATGACAGAATGAGGTGTGAAAATGAGATGGCTAGGAAAATAAGTATAGATAATATACGTCATATAGTGTATGTAACATACGAGAACAATATTTTTAGATTACTGTACCAAAATAGTTAAAATAGTTAAAATCAGGAACAAGTAAATAATTTATGTTCTCACTCAGTCGTATAATTGTATATAAAGGAGTTACATAAAATTAGAATAGAAAATAAAATAACCGAGTGAAATACGAAAAGTAAATAAAATAAAATGTACGCATATAAATAAGTAAAACAGTAGTATATATTGTTTATGTTAATAAGCATATGTATAGGGTATAGAAATAAGAAAACTATGTAAGTAAATAATAGTCTCTGACCTTACACACGTCAGGGGTACCATGTTAACCAATAATAAAAAAATATATATACATAAACTTTCGTGAGACATACTAACACTATAAAATATTGTCAAAAAAAGCAAGCTAAATAAACTTCAGCATTTCAAATGGATTTTTTTAATATGTCACTACTGTAAATGTTTAAAATATATATCTGTGTCACACTCTTGCATGCATTCCTAATGCCACCTACACACTCGTCGTGCGTAAAGTTGGTACGCTACACTGATTCGATGTTTTATTTAGCAGGAAAACACCTTTACATTACTTACTTACACATCGTATCTGACACCATCGTGTCATTGTAAAGCTAACCTAGTAACTTATGAAATAAAGTTGAATTTAGTTTATATCATAAAGGTTGTTTGGAGGTCATTATAATATTTCCCTTCGCGCTTATTTCTACTGTTTAAATATTTGACGAAAAGGGTAGTCCGTTGGGACGTTATTTGTGTTTAAGTTTCTACGTGCAAATTATTTAAGTAGGGTTTTTGATTAGGAAAAACGCGAGGCCCCGAGGACCGTTTGATGTTTAATTTACGGTGTTGTTAAAGGGAATTATGATCCTTTTTAGGGTTCCGTACCTCGAAAGGAAAAAACGGAACTCTTATAGGATCACTTTGTTGTCCGTCCGTCCGTCCGTCTGTCAATACCCTTTTTTCTCAGAAACGCGTGGAGGTATCAAGCTGAAATTTATATCAAACACTCAGGTGTACTGTCCCTTGGAGCTGTGAAAAAATCAAACTTCTAAGCCAACGCAATCAAAAGTTTACCCATTGCGTTTCTATAGTGATCCTATAAGTACGGAACCCTAAAAAGGCAAATCATACAATTCAAGTATAAACTATTCAGTGACGATGCGTTGTAAGTAGTAGCATTGAGGTCAAGTACCATTAGAGGATTCTGTCTGATTCAGGCAGCTCTCACGCTAAGCGTTTCCTGATCGTCGACGTCTAATCTGCGTTATGGTTGCTGCTTGACGAAATTGCGGGCAACCGTCGTTGTCGTTGCGTCGCGGCGCGGCGCTGCCTTCACGCCGATGCTTAAAACACGCCAGTTTGGGGTGTCCTGTCTCTCAACGATCGCGCTAGCGTTTGGAGTACTCGGCCAGATAAGGCGGAGATGAAAAATTGTCACAATAGTGCTTTATAGTTCGTTTTGTATGCTGTCGGGTTTGATGGCGTTGTTGCATATTATACTGCAACTAAGAACTACCAACAAGACAGAAACGATTATTGCTGCCCATGGGTTAAGATGGGTTAACTATTCCAACAGTAGTGCCTATTGCAAAATATTACATTTGTTTTCATTTCAAAAAATCAACTTTTTACAACGGGATTCTTTCTCTGGGACCACTAGGACAACTGCGTTCTCGATCTTATCAAAGCCTACATCAAATGTTTGTAGACGATCGATATGATATAAACATTTACAAATAGTTCTACCTCTGTATATATAGTTGTGCAGGTACTATAGGCTTCTTAAATGATGATGTAACGTTTAGAAATCATATTACTTTTGTTTCCATAAAAACTAACATAATGTGTCAGACTAAGGGCGGGTTGCACCACGCACACTTAACGAATTCATCATAGTTACAGTAAATGTTAAGTCCGTTTTTCCGTTGCACCATGCACTTTAGCGGTCAGAAAGTTACGTTTACCTTAACCAGCCGTCGAGTACTGGTTAACGTCAAATCTACGTTTAAATATGGCGGACAATTTACAAAAAATTCTCGTATTTCAATGATAAATGCTTGATTAGACAAATATACACTGATATTTGATGAAAAATATTAAAATATTGTTTGCAGTAATAAATATATGCGAGTATCTGAACGTAAAAAGGCACATACGATTGACGTTTGGTTTTATTCACAATTTTCAGAGCAGATAACGTGTATTAAATAATAAATACATAGTTCTTTGTAAAAGCGCGTTATTTAGTTAAAATTGAGTGCCTTCAGGTTGAAATATATAGTATAGACTTCTGTTATGTATCACAAACATACCAGAACCTACAGTCATTGTCATGAAAGCCGACAGCCGTAGAGTGAGCAGAACCTGCAGAACAATCATGACAACCATTAAAAACCCGGCCAAGTGCGAGTTGGACTCGAGCACCGAGGGTTCCGTACAAACCTGTAGGTATATAGGGGTAGTAACTTTAAAATTATTAAAAATATTTTTATTATATGATGTAACTAAAAATTTACGGTTTTCGCAATTTTTCCTTTATCTGTGCTATAAGACGTGGCTTCTTACCTAATTTCAAGATTCTGAGGTCACGGGAAGTAGGTTATGATTCCCTTGCGAGTTTCGAAAATTTGCGAAATTTTGCGGCATAAACGGCTGTATCTTTTTATTGAGTTGGCTTAGAAGTTTGATTTTTTCACAGTTCTAAGGGACAGTAGACTTGAGTATTTGATATAAATTACAGACACAGATACAGATACAGATGCTTCATTTGTAAATTGATTCATTTACAGGTCATAACATAAGTATACAATTGTATATTTTAACAGTATTATTATTAGATGTTACTTACATAGGCACTATTGTTAAGGAGCGTTCTTATAATATAATAATCAAATTTCATAATTTAGACATTACAATATAATCATTACATAAAATTTAAACGTCTTTAATATACCAAATATGTCAAGAATTTATTACTAAATAGGTGGCTAATAACTTAATCCTTTAATGGCTTACAGTTATTTTAGCCTACTTGCGTAAACTCATCCACGCTGTAGCATACTCTGTCAATTAGCAGCATTTTAAGTTTTTTAGAAAATGCGATGTCGGTTTCAGCTGCTATTATGTCAGGAGGAACAGCATTATAGATCTTGGGTCCAAGGACACGGAGCGATTTTTTGAGTTTATCAAGTCTAGCAAATGGAGCAATCGGCATTGGCTTCCTGCGGCTGTTTTCACCCCGGATAGAACTGGTCTGATAACTAGTGATGTTAGACCTCACGTACTGGCACGCTGCTAGTATATAGCTATATAATATATAATTTCAGCTTGATACCTCCACGCGTTCCTGAGAAAAAGGGTCATGACAGACGGACGGACGGACGGACAACAAAGTGATCCTATAAGATAAATTATGTTCCCCGCGTACCGTTATGTAAATATAAAAATTCATTTATAATAAAAGGCAAATATAATAAAAACGAATACGCGAATATGTCCACCGTTCACAACGATGGGGAATTAGCTACCTTCAAAATATTAGTCAAGTAAAAACACACACACTAAAACAAGAAGTGAGTGTTCACACTATTTTCAACTTTACAACCTTCACATTAAAGTTTGGAATCAAAAGAGCGTAAAATTAAGAAAAATAGTGAAAACTAAAATTGGAATGCATTCGTCCATTTCAATCTTGAAGTTCGGGTACACTCCAGCGCGGAACGGAATGAATGAATGGAGATAGAATGAACGAATGAATTTTAAAATTGGATCTGAAGCGTGAGCACGGTAATGTCGCATTTATTGGCGGATATAAGTAGTTTTAAACGGTGAGTGAGTGGGATTTCTATGAAGTCGATTGGAATTTTCTGGATGCCTGCACATCAGGCATATTTAGTGCGCGAGTTTTGTAGGGCGATTGTGCTAGTTTCCCGTCCAATGATAGTTTACCGTCCACCTGATTAAACTGCTACAAATATATGGGAAAAACTTTTAAAGCTCAACCAATTTTCTATTTATAGTTTATTGTTTAGCAGGATCTATATAAGTATAAATAAGTGTCCATACTTAAACTGGCAAGTGTGGACGAAAACTAGCACAATTTATAACTATGCAACTATAGGAGCTAGTTTAAATTAAATAATAATTATAATAATATATGTTTGTATTTCTATGGTTTCCGCCTCCCAAAGGTCTGGAAGCGATCGATTTTTAGCGATAAGACCGCCAATTGTGTGTGTTGTGACCTCTGCTTTTACTGTTTGTTAACTTGTGTTTTGTGTGTGTCTTTATTTTGAGGTGTGCTATTAAAAACATTTATGTTTATGTTTATATCTGTTTGTCTGTTTCTAAAGTTTGCATTTAACCTAGTAATAATAGTGAATTATTTTTATATAATAAGGTTATGCTTTGTTATTCCGATACCAATTTATTTATTTGCAATATTGAAATTGTCGCCGTTTAAGGTACGACGGCGTCCGAAGCAAGGGCAGAAAAATGGACCGACATAGAAGTAGGTTTTCTTTAGGTAAGTAACAAAATTGGGTGCAGAACCCTACAAGCATTTCGTAATTCGTTTCAAACGTTATTTTAGAAATTAACAGCAAAATTGAGAATCAAAGTGCCTCACAATTAGATTATTACCTTCAACCCTATAATACGGCCATCTTCAAAGAGAGGTAATAATTTTGAAGAAAAACAGGATTTGACGGGATTTGTAGCAGCGGACGATTATATAACGGATTCGATTTCCTTTTCCATTATACGCTAATGTATATGAAATGAAAAAGTAGTGACGAAAGTTATTTCATATCTTTTCCGAAAAATAAAGAGCCTTAGAACAAATAAAGAGATATTCCTAACTTTGTGGCCATATATCTCAATTGTCCGTGAAAATTAAACCTAAATCATTATTCAAAGATAAATTTAGTTTTATCGATCTCCTGTTAAATCATGCCCAATGTAGTTATGTTGTTTTTGTAAACATCCCTTCAATTGTTATATTGTATTTAAATTACTTTTAACCCAACACTGTACACAGTCTGTTACTTGAATTCCACAGTTAGTACTTAGTGAATGCGATGAATGCAATGTTCACTTTGAAAACAACATCACTTGGAACGGGGCCACATTTTTGCCAGTTTTACAAATTCGGCCACCAATTACCATAACAGTTGATTGCATTACCTAGTTAAAACCTTTTAAAAAACTTCATGAATTTATGTTTGTAATTGAATTTGATATTTTTTGGACAATCTAACATAGAACCAAGATGACCCCAAAATAAGCAAAGCTTGTTTGTATGACTAGGCGACATACAGGGTTAAGACAACAGCTTAACTCCATTCCACTCTTTTTAAGTGCGTGTAAAAGAGAAACACTGCGTAACGATGAGTATGGGAGCTCATTTCAAAGTCAGAAAATGATGAATAAAATTTAAGTACGCATGAATTGAAAATAATAATGAAGTTTTACGTACTAGTAACATTGTTCATAATTACAGAAGTAGGTAGGTCAACAAACTAAATACATAAATCTGTTTTCAACACACTTGCTCGTAACGAGGTTCTTATGCCACCGCTTTTACTCTCATAATCCTAGATATTAAACACGCGTGCTTTTCACAATAATTATCGAACTAGTGCAATAATTTAATAATCCGATCAAGTGACGTTTGTACTCTAGTACCAAGTTGTATGTACGCAGGCGAATCGTTGTAATTTAGTCGGGTACTACCTTTATTTTTTTTACTCTTTAGGAGTTTGCATTTTAAAAAAGTAAAAAAAAGTAAATTTGTATAAAATGTACACATTTACGATAGAATACAAATTATACAATCCCAATTGTGAAAAGGAATCATTTCAACTTATTATATTACTCATTATACACAATAAATTATGTTTTAAACACGAATTGTCTATTTTAATATTGGCTGTTTGTCA
Source organism: Pammene aurita (assembly GCA_947086415.1). Taxonomy (NCBI): domain Eukaryota; kingdom Metazoa; phylum Arthropoda; class Insecta; order Lepidoptera; family Tortricidae; genus Pammene; species Pammene aurita. The sequence continues at coordinate 33,562,404 of OX352303.1, forward strand.
TAATACGTCCGCGCTTTTGCCTCAAGCTGCACGCATATCCATAAAAGAAAATTGCGCGCCATTTTAAAACCTAACCTCAAATCATTGTTTATTTGTTAGATTTTTCTCGCTGTGTTTTATTATTTTAACAAATTATATTTTAAGTGAATAAGAAGACAACTTTAGCGTTAATTTAACTCTTGGATATATTTCAAAATTGTCATACATACTAGTAAAATGTTGTCATAAAATTCTAGTGAGCAATACGTAAGAAAAAAACATTGATTAATTATGTCAAATGTTTAATTTTATGAAATGTTTTGAAAAAGAGTCCCAGATAGTCAATAAGATCACAAAAAAGGTGAGTTATATTTAATTATCTGAGGTTCGAAAGTACCTCTATCCTGTAAACATTCTGACAGTTAATGTATTTATCAAAAGTTATTAATTACACTATTCTGTTATTTTCTCGCAAGTGTGTTGAAAAACGTCGTATGAAACGTGTGTGCTTGATCATTACATAGCTCAGCTTCCTAATGCGCACTCACGTGCGTTCGTGCGCACAATATCGCTTCGTATGTAATGATCAACTTAGAACACTTGTATCATAATGTACTATTAAAGCGAATTTTAAAACGTAACTTCGGAATTATTTTCAATCGAGCCGATTTCGAAAATAATATTTTAACTACGCATTTCTGAGCCCAAAACAAAACAGACACAATATGAGGGTGTTTTTTTTAATCAACTTTTTGAATGTTTTGGTACATAAAAAGTAACGGGTATTGGTTAAAATACGGCATTACATCATTCTTAAAAATATTTTTTATAAAGATACAATCAGTCTTTAGATTTTGAATTATTGTTCCAATATTTCTTGGCGTAACTTTCCGTAGCCATAAAACCATCAGTTGTGTTTCTTCTTCATAAAGTTTGTAATAAATTACATATTCCGGCGTGAAATTGAATCGAGACCATCCATCAAGTTGACAATGATGAGCGACGGCATTCATGTGATGGACAATAAATGACCGGTTTTTTTAGCTTTTTAAACAACGAGGCAGCTTTAAGGAATGCTGAGTCTCACTGACTTTTCAAGTTACAGAGCGTGGAAAATCATATTAAACGTCAATATTATATAAAATAGTAGAAACCTACACTGAGCGTCCAGCTCAGGGGGCAAGTTTATGAGATTGGAGCGCTCGAATATGGCATTTAAAACACTGAATAAAACGAAGATATGATGTTTTAAAAATAACAGCGATAGTAATTTAAAATCATGATTATTTATACTATTAATTTCATACGTAAATAATAAATAAATATTACACAAATCAACCTAGTCCCACAGTAAGCTCAATAAGGCTTGTGTTGTGGGTACTAGACGACGATACATATAATACATAGATATAGATAAATACTTAAATACATAGAAAACATCCATAACTCAGGAACAAATATCTGTGATAAACACACAAATAAATGCCCTGACCAGGATTCGAACCGTCCCGGGTTCATAGGCAGGGTCACTACCGACTAGGCTAGGAGGCCGTTTGTGTTATGGCGACAAACTTTTGTGTGCGATTATATTCGAGGTTAAATACTTTGAATTTGAGCGCTCGATTGTTTATTTATATGTGTATTATATGTATATAGATATATTTATGTATTTTTATTCATATTTATATCTATATGTGTATTTAAGCTTGAAATTAAGATGTTTGTGTTATTTTTCTCCCTTTTGTTATTTGTGCACTACCATGTTCCTAACTCTTATTTCTAAATCTCCTACTACCCAAAGGTTGTCTGGTAGAGATCGCTTTTTAGCGATAAGACCGCCTGTTGCTATCTAAGTTGAATGTAAACTTTTTATTGTTGTGAAAAGTTTTTTTTTGTGCAATAAAGAATATGTTATTATTATTGTCAAAAATGCCCCCCCAGCTCAGTGTAAGAGTCTGTAGTTGTCAGTCCTGAGTTTTTGTAGGATATTTTGCGGCCCTTACGTTTTTTTGACTACGAAACGAAAGGTTACTTTTTATTGCGTATTTTTTGCACCCATGGTTCAAAAGTTACAGAGGGGTGGGGGGGGGGGGGGGGGGGGATAATACACATATCAGGTTTGGCTATTCTTGCACATACTTTTTCGGTATGATGTAATTAAGAAAATTTGAAATATTGTCACTGTGCGTCTATTTATAGATAATTTTGAAATGTATTGCCTGTCGAAGGCTGTCTCAGTTGATGAGTTCTTCTCCTCCAAATCGCCAGATATGATTGTATTGTATACTTATTCTAATTTTAATTATTCATAATATTTAACCATTCAGTTTTTTGATTTGTTAATTTAGTGTTTACGCAAACTTTTTGTTAATGTATTTAAATCTTAATTATTAATTAAGTATTGTTAAATCTATGACTCCATACATACTCATACCATATTTCAGCTTAGCTTAGCCAACTAGGAACCCTTATGGACGGAAACTATAAGGGTTCCTAGTTGACTACGGATTTACGGAACCCTTAAAATTATGTTTGGTAGCAGTCAACATATTGCCGCAAAAAAATTAAGGCTCAATATTTTGAATGATGCCCGCCATGAAAACCGTTTCAAAAGAAATCGTTTCCACGCCGTTCGATTCAAAATGAAATCATATACTCACAACAGCGGACACAAAAAATCGATAATAAATCAATCTCACAAAACCTACGATTTTATATCCGTCGATTGAGTTTGACAGTTCAATCTATTCGTTTGGCGCCTGTTTTGTTTGCACTTTAGTCATGTTTGTGAATAAATAAAAAGCTAGGGTAGATTTTGGTTTCAAAGGAGAATAGAATATATTCTGGGCCATCATAAGTAATATGGTCGCGTATGTGTTTGAGACTATTATATAAAAACTTTTTTATTCAGTAAATAGACAAAATATTTTGGACTAAGAGCTGGCCACGTCAGATATGACACAATAATGAGAGCAACAAAACCCGTCTGGTTCTATTGCTATACTATCCTTATTGCTAGATCCGGGCATCTGGCAGCTTTTAATTGGTGGAGGTCAGAGTAACAGACTAGCAAATTTTTTTAATTGGAAAATAGTAATACCAAAATAGGTAAAAACTGGCGAAGTTGTCTCAGATATAAAGGATAGGGCCTATATTTTAATATTAGACCAAAAAACATTTCGTATTATTTTGGAAACAGAAACAGTAGGCGATAAACTATGAATTACATCATACGTCGTTTTGAACTACTTTCCCCCATCAGAAAGTTTAGGCAATGATATTATCGAATTATTTGTATAATTTCTTATAATACCGCTTTAAAACCAGAACTCTAGGATTTGTTTTCTTCAAGTTATTTGCATTCTTTGACCTCCACCACTTTACAGCTGCCAGATGTCCGGATCTAGAAATAAGCATAGTATAGCAAACTAACGAGAGGGGTTTCGTCGCTCTCATTATTGTGTCATATCTGACGTGGCTAGCTCTCCGTCTATTTCTTAAAAATGAAACGGCAATTATATATGTATAATAAAAAGTTATTTTGTTGATCTTGTTGCGGTTGAAATACATCAAAAACTATTTTCGTCGTAGATCTAACAACATCTCATTAGGTCCATAATAACTAATGATCGTTATCAAGGTGCTCTTTTCGTGGCAAACGGTACGGTTGGCAAAAAAAAAACAAATACTTCCATTGAAATATTCACTTTGTTCTTAACTACAAAATAAATAGTTACCTACCTTCTTAGGATTACACCTCTACGGTACAAAGCCTTTTCCGACCAACTATATATTTTTAAAACAATATACGTCAAATGACATTAATTATGTCATAAAAATACATTACGCGAAGTGTATATTATTTTAATCCAAATAATCAAATGCACTCTAGATATGACTATCTAGAATTGTTATTCGAGTAGTTCAACTCAAAAGTAGTGCACGAAGTAAGACGAGCACGGAGGACTTTAATAAAGTGAACGAATAATCTCAGTATCCTCATTCACAGTATGGATTTGACACAATACCCAGATTTTATAACAACGGACGAAGGCACGCGATGTACTATTTGCAATGTCAATATTAAAAGGAAAAAATACAATATGAACAAGCACCTACAGTCAAAATCTCATCGAGATAGAATAAGCGATTCACATTCTCATTACAAGCTACAGCAAAGCCTAAAAGACAACCCTGATTTTGAAATCAAAGACAATAAGTTATTTTGTAAATTATGTGATTCGACATTTAATCCTTCTTTATTTAGTTTGGACCGGCATATGAAAACTGATTTACACACATTTTCCAGTACAAAAAATGGACAAAAACAGTTCAACAATGACTTGACTGATTTTATGATTCAATGTAATATACCGTGGTCAAAACTTGACAACCCAACATTTCGGAATTTTATGGAGAACCTCTTAAATAATAAATACGGTAATAACGTGAATTTACCCAGTGAATCAAATATACGGCTAAAATATCTTCCAAAAATTTACGAGGAAAAAAAGGATCAGATTAGGCAAGAACTACAAAATAAGACGATATGCCTTAGCGTTGATGAAACCACTGATTCATGTGGGAAAAAAGTGGCGAACGTTTTGATTCAGGCATTAGATGGAACAAGCAGCAAAATGCATTTGTTTGCATCAAAAGTTTTGGAGGAAACCAATTATTTAACTACAACCGGACTCGTAAACGAAACGCTTAAAGATCTTTGGGGTCAACAATATAATGAAAACTTAGATAAATTACTGTTTTTCATAACTGATGCTGGATCATATATGCTCAAGGCGGGGAAATGTCTTACACAGGAATATCCGAATTTAACACATGTGACATGCTTTGCACACGGACTGAATCGCGTCGCAGAAAAAGTGAGGAGTCTTTATCCTAAAATAAACAAATTGATTGACTGTGTAAAAAAAGTTTTCCTTAAAGCTCCGGTTAGAACGAAAAAATTTCGAATGATGTATCCGAACATTTCACTTCCTCCGCGACCAGTGATAACCAGATGGGGCACATGGCTAAACGCTGCTTCATACTATAACAAATATTACAATGAAATCAAGGCTGTGATCGATGCTTTAGATTCACGTGAAGCGAGAGCAATTGTCGAGGCCAAGAAAATTTTTCGCGATCGCAATTTGAAATCGGACTTATTGTTCGTTGACACAAACTTCAACATTATCGCCAAGTCGATTCAATTGCTGGAGGACCCAAAACTAGAACTTAAAAGTTCATTGAAAATTGTCTCTGACTTGATAAAAAAAATGGCGAAATTGAGATTACATCCCACGGGTAAAGAAGTTTATTTTAAACTAAAATATGTCTTGAAGAAAAACCCTGGTTATGGTACTGTAAAAGTCGTGCAGCAACTGATAGAAGGAAAAGAGGTGGATATGCCGGAGGGCGTCAACAAAAGTTGCGTACAGTATTTTAAAGAGTTAAATTACCTTCCTGTAACTTCTGTCAACGTAGAAAGGTCATTTAGTTATTTAAAATGGATTTTTTCTAATCGACGTGAACGACTGACAGCCAAATCTGTTGAACAGATTTTAGTTATTTATTCAATGTAATTTGGATAAGTAATTCTAAATATGTATATATTTCATAATTTGTTAAGTATATAATGTTTTAAATACTTGTGTATTTTTTTTTGCCAACCATACTCTGCCACCAATACACCACGCTGATAACGATCTTTAATAATAACCGTTAAACTTCTATCACTAAAGTACTTACGTCTTGCCCTATTTGCTTCTTTACCTGTAAACTTCGCAAGTTCCATCATAAGAATATTACTTTCAAAACTACAACTCGTCCCACCTTAAGATAATAAAAACACGGCGACAAAATGCCTATTTTCCATTTAACTTTGTCAGACTTTCCGCGTTCCGTTTCGTTCCGACGACTTTCCAGAACGGACACGCGGAAAGCGGATGCCCCGTTGAAAGCCAAACCAATCTAAATAACACCTTGTACTTTTGAAATAAAGCCCAATCTAGTTTGTGCAGTTGAAAGGTAGCTTTGTTCCAGGTGCTCAATGCAATTGCAGCGTTAATGAAAGGATTCAAAGTTTATTATCGCTTGCGAAAGTTTGAGTTGAATGCACCGGACTTGGCGTGCAGTTTTAATTAAGAGTAAAATTGTGGAGGTTCCCGCAGTGCGCTGGGTTTTTATGGTCTTAGGCTTATTAGCATAGACGAGATCACTAGCACAAGTGGCCATTTACATTGAGTTCATTAGTGCCTGTTTACGGATGCCAAGTTTGGTTCCGTTGCTTTGAAAGAACGTAAACCTGATTTCGATAAGGTGTCTTATGCTAATACTCTTTTGGCTAGGCTCCATATTGCAGGCTATCTTAACGTGAACTCCTAATCTAAGCATTTTACTTGGTTGCATTCTGGAAATTAATAAATGATGTTTATTTTAATTTATTTTATTTGAATTCTGAGCAAACCGGGGCCCCGGGGCCCGCTTCTAACTTTAAAACACGTTTAAACACGATTCAACATTAATACAACACCAATGCATTAACTACGCAATACAGCTAGCGCCTAAACGTCTGAATCTAATAATAATAATGAATAATGCTATCATTAGAATTGTACTTTCTCGAGAACGTTCTCCGATTTTTATACCAGGACAACTGTATCTACAATACTAAATTGATCCCCTGACAAATTAATAACAGTGCCAAATATCGAAGACCTAAGATCCATCACTAGTGTACCATCTATCTTTCAAATCGAACTGACTCCTGCCCTAAATACATAAACCTTCGTTCCGTCCGGGGTGGCAATGAATTGAAACAAAATACAAACTGTTTAAAGGGGATTAACAATTTAAATGCAAATTAAATTGCTTTTCATCGACCTTTATCTATATTTGTAAAAATCAGTCTCAAGAATCGAATATTTAAGTTAGTAACTCCGAATAGCATAAAACAATTTTTCTCACGCTATCGGCAGACGTTACGCGCGCCATTACCCGCAAAGCGATACTTGATTTAACAAATCAGTGAACCTGTATTGGTCGTCGTTTCCTCGTCACCAACTATATGGGTGTTCGATCAGTCGAATGTAGTGACAATCCTGACAGATAAGCTTTGTAAAAGTTTCTTTATTTAAATTACAACAATGTCATATGGTTTTAAGTTAATATGCTTCATGAATAAGTAGGTACGTTATCTAGGTTTAATAATACTAAATTGCTTTTTTAAGCTTTTATGTAAGCTACCGCTAATGGTCTTTAGCCCACTTTATCCCTTTATAGGACAACGGTCTCAAAAAAGAGCACCTGTAACATCATCTTTTTGTATTTTTTTTGTACAGAATTTTTAAGGACTATAGATTGGCGATGATGCTGGAATTGAAGATTTTTTTCAGTCTTGCCCGTTAAAGGTGCTCTGGTGCAACTGGATGCAGAAAGCCCAAAACCGTGAAAAATGACGTGCTTATAAAAAAAAAGTAAAAATGTTTTATTGACCAAAATTTTTCTTAAAATATACAGTTAACAACATATCAGCGACTCCCATACTAGGCAAAGCTTGTGTCGTGGAAGTCAAAATTATGAGGAGACAATATTCAACAGTGGGTGAAAAGGGTTAAAGAAGAAGAAGAACAAGGTGCGCTTAGCGTCTAGTGCGCTCTGAATCTATAACATGAGAGCGTCGTCACCCAACGTCGGGTTGCGCCCAACACTAGCATAAAGGCGTCGCTAGTCCTTGAAATGTATCGCGTAGTGAAATCTTTCACAAGTAGCCTATGACTCTCAATTATGCATGTTGCGTTGCCATTGTTTAATAGTAACTATTTTCTAGAGTACACCTGTCAATGAGGGCATCGCTAGTCATTAAAATCTACATCTACGTCCATGATGTCTTTCTCATGTATATTGCATTGCCATAATAACTACTCTAGAATATTCAAAGTATTACTTACAGTCAGCGACAGTCAGCTTGGCCTTGAACCCCGCTAGATGGCGCGAGTGGTCCGCGCGGAAGCGCACGCGCAGCGCGTTGCTGTGCGAGCGGTAACGCAGGAGCTTCAGCTTGGCCGTCCAGTCACCGCAGAGACGGCGCGAGGGTAGGGCGCCGTCACGTAGCCAGCCAGCGCTGATGGAGTCCGACTCGGGGAGGAGGGTCTCGGCTTCTTCCCATACCTGTTGAGTTCAACATGGAAAAATAAATATAGGACTAAAATGAGATGCATTTTTCGCCTGGGATACTAATCTCTTAAAGCCATTGTAGTAGTAAAACACTTTATTGCATGACCAACAAAAATATAGTGTGTATATACAAAGGCGAACTTATCCCTTTGAGGGATCTCTTCCAGCTATTCTTTAAGCAACTGAGAGAAATCGGTCAGACATGGTAGACAAAGATTTGTACATTACTTGTACATGACGGCAAAACTACGCAGAAGTTACTAAACCTAGATACTACATTGTTGTGGTTATAAATGGCAAATGCCTATATATGTAAGAAAATACACGAAGCCGTGTACAAATAAGGCTGTGAACTTCAATGTTAATACACTAAGCAATCGAGTTTCCGAATGGACCCACATTCCCGAAATAAAACAATATGTTTAATATCACTAAACTCAATACATGTGCCGCTACCTTATGTGAACGAAATATTTTATCAACTTGTTTACATCTAAACCCGTCTCGAGTAGATAAAGCTTGTTCAAAGATAGCGGTGGAATATCGCTCCAGAATATTTGCACTCTTAAACGGGGACGTGCTTATAAAACAAATAGTGAGGATTTAGCGAAGCCGATACCTATTGATGTGAGGTTTGAAGCTTAAATAGGTTCTTGATTTTTGTTAAGTGGGTGACTTGATGTTGCTTTATTTAGAAATAAAGAAGATCCACTTTACTTGACCAAATAGAATATTTAATATTTAATTGTATGTTTTACATACGAGTATATGAGATAAAGATTGACACTCGTAAGCCCAAAGATGGTTGTGGTGCCACCTTTTGGGCCAGGGCAAATTGTTTTTATGAATGTCTTGTACTCCTTGCTTATATATGAAATGTCTCTGGCTGATTTACTATTTTGACAGTTGACCGTGTTCAGGTGACATGTGATGTCCCTTTGTAGTTTCATTTCTTGACACATTGTGCACTGCGATCGATCACGTTACCCCACCATGAACTTCGTCATCATAGTTCCCATTTCGCACGTAACACGCCGGCAGTAGAGTTGTCCCGGCGCTTAATCATGTAGATTGAATCGTTAACACATTTTATGATAGAACACGCGATTGTCATTGACTTAAATGGGTTATATGGATAAAAAATCTCTTTCTCGTTTTATGCTCATCATCTTACCTAAACCAACTAAACGTCGAGGACGATATGATAGACAAAGATGCATGGCCCAAACCAGAAACTACTACAAAGTCATCTAACATTTAGAGGACATAGTTCAGATAGGAAAGCATATCAAACGTTTTGTGAAGCAATCATATTTGGATTTTATTATTATTATTATTTTATTTCATTTTTATTAAACAATACGTACATTGTACGTCTCTCAAGCTGTTTTGACATGTCTTCTTTACTTCTATAAGTAAGTACGCGTTATTATGTATCTTTAAGATATAATATTACTGTATTACTGTTTTAAAAAAATAAGTCCCGCCGAGTTTCTTGCCGGTCGTAATACTTTTCGGGTCAGAGGTGTAGGGTTAGAACCGGTGGTAGTTTTTTTTTCTCTGACGTTCATAAGTGCATTGTAATATGCCTAAATTGAAGAATAAATATCTTTTATCTTATTTTATCTTTTAAACGCCCAACGACCTAATCTTAAGAATTCACGTAGGCACTAGTTGCATCATACTTCTGTTTTTCGAAAGTCACTGCCATCTAGATTAATAGATTTTCGATATTGTTTTTTGCGACCGTTGTAAAAATCATATTGGCGCAGTCAGTGGGATTATATTAGGAACTTACAATGATATATACCGTACCTATACGCAAGGGCGTCGCCAAGGGGGGGGCAGGGAGGTTACCTGCCCCCCCTAGATATTAAAAAACTAGCCTTTTCCCGCGGTTTCGCCCGCGTACTATAAGTACTCAAAAAGGATACGGTACCCATGTTGATTTTCATACTTTGTGACCACATTTGCCCCTTTTAGGGGTTGAACTTTCAAAAAACCTGAAATACGTGTTTACTCATTTGTCGTTAGGAATACTCCTGTGAAGTTTCGAATAAAATAATCTAACAAATCTTGATTCGCCATACAAACTTTGGACCCCCATTTTACCCCCTTAGGGGGTGAATTTTGAAAAATCCTTTCTTAGTGCACCCCTAGACCTTATAAGGAACCTACGTGCCAAATTTGGAATCTATAGAACCAGCGGTTTGGGCTGTGCGTTGATATGTCAGTCAGTCAGTCAGTCAGTCAGTCAGTCAGTTTCGTCTTTTATATATTTAGATGTAGCCTAATGTTGTACCCACAATTCATATTTTCTTCACCCTCCATTTATATCAACGCTCTTGCCTATCCTATACGCTAAAGTCTTTGTTATAACTGCTAGAAGTAGCTAGGCATTTTCAGAAAAAAATGTACCATTTACGTTTTACCTAACCTAACCTATCAAAATTTGGGTTATTTTTTACTCAGAATCTCGTGAAGAGCCTCGGACTCGGACTATCGATTGAATTTTAAAAAGTCCTAAATTTTTTGTCTGTTTATTGACGAATTTTTACATACCAATTGAATGAATCGTCAAAAAACTGACTATTACATTTTCTATAGAACATTGGGGTTTAAAAAAAAGATACATTTCTATGAAGGCCTACATACAGGGTGTAACTAAAATGCTGGGGATCCTGTTAAGGGCGTAATTGGTATCGTATTCTAATTATGAAAAACTAAGAAAAAAAAATTTATGCAAAAAAAAAAATTGTTTTTGTAAAAAAAAAACGGTTGTCTGTAAAGTCGGTTTACTGACGATAGTTGAACGTGACAACGTCATAAGAAAATACTGAGGGAAAGGTTGCATTTTTCAAAAGAAAATTTTAATTTCACTGCACTTCATACTTGACGAAAACATGTCAATGTATTATTGTATAGCAGCTGTCCACGCGGACGCATCGCTCACTCAAGTAGGAGAGAGACAGATTGTGCCTCTTTGTCGCTCGTTCCGCGCTCTCGCTTGCACTTCAAGCCTTAAATGGAACGCCTCGGAGCGAGGTAACGCCGCATGAGTCATGTTTTTTCGTGCGTGCAGCCGGCTCCATCGAATTATAAGACGTTGTCACGTCAAAAAATTGCGTCCGTAAAATTTTTCTCTTACTTTTTCTTATTTGCAATACAACACCAAATACGCCCTTAAACGGATCACAAGTATTTTTGTTACATCCTGTATTTCAGACATGTATGTATTTATGTTTCAACTATTTCCGTGGAGTATTACCTCGTTGTCAGCTGCCAGCCCATGGTGTTCCTGATGCCAGTCTTCGTCAGTGGCGTTCTCTCCTACTTCCATGATCTCCAGAAAGTCGTAACTGCAGCTGAGGACAAAATATTTATTGAATTAACACTCAGTTCTTTAAACAAATTTTTAGGACCCGGGGTATGTCCTTAAACTACGTCCGGACCTGGGTATGTCCTTAAACTACGCCAAAAAGAGAGGTATGGGCACTGCGAATGGCATCTCGCTAAGTGTGGTAGGGCACGTTCAGCGAATGTCATCGCTCAAATCTGGAGCAGAGCCCGACTGGGGAAGTACCTCCACCTTACAGAAAACCACAGCCAAATAGCACTAGACCCTACTCATAGTGTTGTGTTCCTGCTGGTGAGTAAGGTTGCCAAAGAGCTCAAAGAGGACCCAGTGTGTTGACGATGAGGGACATTCTTGTTCCTTTAGTCGTCAACACAGTGAATCCTCCTTTTTGTAAAGGGTCGGCAACGCGCATGTGACTCCTTTGGAGTTGCAGGCGTCCATAGGTTACGGTAGCTGCTTACCATCAGGCGGGCCGTATGCTTGTTTGCCACCGTCGTGGTATAAAAAAAAAAAAAAAAAAAAAAACAAACGGTAAGGTAATGGTTTAATATAATTTTTAACTTTAATTTTTTAAATAAAAATAAAAAATAATTATAGGACAATCTTACAAACCGACAAACACGACAAACCGACCTAGTTCCACAGTAAGCTCAATAAGGCTTGTGTTGTGGGTACTAGACGACGATATATATAATAGATAGATATTGATAAATACTTAAATACATAGAAAACTTCCATAACTCAGGTACAAACATCTGTGATAAACACACAAATAAATGCCCTTACCGGGATTCGAACCCGGGACATCCTGCTTCGTAGGCAGTGTCACTACCGACTGGGCTAGGAGTCCGTTATAATGTAATTTTAGTAGATTTTTGTCGTAGTAGCTAAATTCCGCTTAAGATACATTATCTATCAATACTCAGTAGTTAAAGAAAGGGTAAGGTGTTTTATAGTATAATATATTTTTTTAAATTAAAGAGGATGTAAGTGTACTATCGCCGACAGTATAGCTTTGTCAATTTCTCAACTGAATCGTTTGCACCCAAAACTTTTAGGTGCCACGCCTCATTTTATGGTGACCAATTAGGATCGTGCAATAAGTACGACGATATTGTTTTAGGTTCAGGCATGACCAGTCCAAACATCTGTTGACCATCGTTGTCGGTACATCTATTCTAAAAGCTTAGGATAAGAAAAATATTTAATAGTAGGTTTAGTATGCCATCTGCGGCCTTTGGTTGTTGTAATTTAGCTTCATTGTCCTGTCTTTTAACATTTGTATCACTATGACCTTGGATTTAAGTAAATCAAAAAGTATCAGTTTGAAAGGTTTAGAGACGACACGATGATACCAGACCTAACTACAACCCTAAGCGCAGCTTGCCCGCCTCGGTAACTTGAATAGCGAGAGAGTCCATCTTATGTTGGTCAGCGTGCAATAAGTAGTATGGGCTATTTCTACTAACATCATTTAGACCGGACGAATTGAAACGACGGACAAGGACATTTTGACGATGAGTCCCTTGTGATACAATTTACAGTGGCGAGATAGTTGCAATCATAGGTGATTATCACACTGGCACCGCAACCGCATGCGGCGACGGTGTGCAAGCGTGACAGCACTATACACATGCATAGCGCTAAGGTAATATTTACAATATTTCTCATTTTTACGTTGTTACATGGTTTTATTACAGTTCAATATCGCTACTTGATATCGCGCTTGCTAGTTTCATAAATAATAGCTCCGAAATTTCAAAACATTCGTCTCCTCTTATAGTTTTGAACCAAGGGTCAATAAATATTAAACAAATTTTTAAATGTGAGGATTATTTTATTAAGCAGTTTAAATTAACACTATACCTATTTAATAAAATCGGTTGATCCTTTTTTTGAGTAATCGCAACAACTTTTCCTTTCATACTTAAAGGACGTAAGTGTCGCTAAAATATTCTTTAAAAATACCCTTTTGTTTGAGTGCGTTGTGACTAGTCGGCCCGTCACAGCTTGTGACGAGCCGACTAGGAAATTCTCCTTTCACAACTAAAACTTTGGTCTATGTGCTCGCCAGATGTTTCTTGGCATCTTATTTTTTAGGGGGCCTATTACTACGAGACGATGTCGGCTGTCCATCTTTATTTGAACCTTATACTTAGTAACATAAATGTTGATTTTAATATGCGCGTAAAGGTAGTAGTTTAAAAAACGGGCCCTTTTTGTGATTTGCTATTCATTATATTTTGTACCGTATTGGTATTGGTAAGAAAGTTGATATTAATAAGTAAGAGTAACCCAAGTAACACATCAAAGCAGTATAACGGCCGTCTTACAGCATATCTGTATGCTTTTAGCATTTTCAGTTCGTTTTATAGTAGCATTATAAACGTTTATAGTGCTGATATAGGTCTTAAATGGGCACGAATTACCCAGCTTGAGATCCTATACAGGTCATTTAATAGCATTACAGGCGCAATATGTCTGCGCTATTAGCATTATCGTTGTCATGGAAAGTGCCAATCGCATTAAAGAATCATTAGTACGCTCTATTAAGTTGCCAACTGCATTAAAGAAGCATTAATACGGCCAAAAAACTTGCTAATCGCAGTAAAGAAGCATAAGTACTCTCGATTAACTTGCCAATCGCAATACAAAAGCATTATACTGGCATAAGAGTGTAGTAAAATAAACCTTACGTCAATGCAAAAACGTCTCTAACACCGACACAACAAATGTTATAATACAATGAACGTTGTGATTTAACTACTTTGTCTCGCAATATAAAATGGACGAAGACGGTACAAAAAACTGAATGAGTGACACGTCATATTTGTTTGCATCCTAACAAAATTTATAAAAGTTTTTGACTCTTTTACGATATTATATCCTTCAAATATTACTGCGCAATGTAGTTTACTGTTAACGTGTATATAAGTTTCATTGAAAATTTTCACGCGCCTTTGATTTATTGTGGCTTTGCTATAAAATATTATAAAAAGATATGCGTCAAATAAACAAAACAATTGTGTGATCCTCGTATAGAACGAGTTTTGCATTATTAACATAATAGTGTTGGTTGAGCAGTCTTAAATTAAGTAATTTCATTATTATATAGGTATTTTCCTTATATAAATAGGTTCGCATGATTTTATTTTTAGGTTATAAATTATTTACAAAATGGCGTTGGTCTATATAGACGGAGAGCTAGCCATGTCGGATATGACACAATAATGAGAGCAACCAAACCCCTCTCGTCAGTTTGGTATACTATGCTTATTTCTAGATCTGGACATCTGGCAGCTTTAAAGTGGTGGAGGTCAAAGAATGCAAACCATTTCAAGAAAATAAATCCTAGAGATCTGGGTTTGATGCAATATTATGAGAAACTATATAAATACTATACAATATTAAGAGAAATTATACAAAAGTTTATGTTGGGAGAAAGTAGTGCCAAACGATGTATAATAAAATATAGTTCATAGTTTGTCGCCTACTGTTTTTGTTTCCGTAATAATCATACATCGGGGTTTTCGGTGCGGGAACGATTTGAGAAAGAATAGAGATAAACAGATAGGTTGAGAGTTAGTCTGCGAAAATATCATATTATGCCTAATGAATAACTACCTCTCTGTAAATAGCTTACACACTGTGATACGAGTTTTTTTTCTTAGAGGCATGTTTGTATTGACTATTATATACTTAGTATTTTAAAAATGCAATTGCATATCCGAAATTTATTAACTAGATCTACCTAAGACAAAGACACGGTATAATAAGTGTCAAATATTAATCTTGACGTCCGATATTTATGAACTTTTTGATTAACTGAAGAAGTTGACAATGATCAGTCATTACATGAATTAATAAAAAATACTTGAAAAAATCATAGGTATATGTACCTACAATATATATACATAATAGTCAGCTATTAAATATAAATTGTATATACCTATGATTTTTTCGATCAATTATTCATTAGGTAGAAACGTGCTAGAGTACATTCTGTTTTTTAAGTTAATGCCTACTCTTTGGCTAATGTCAAACATTCCCGCACCGAAAACCCCGATGTATGGTAATAATCAGAGCTCGGATTTTTCACGGCAAAACAAAACACTGGCGTAATTTAGCCAGTGCTTGAAATATTATTTTATCGATATCGATAATTCAGAACTAGAAGAAATAAAAGTCACCAAATAAAATTAATATGTAATAAAACTAATAAAAACATTTGTATAAAGTTACTATATATTAGAAACAGACGCAATTTCTTCTTCAAAATCTACGTCAGTACACACAGCAGCACAAGACATTTTATTTGGGTAATAGTGATAGGAGTAGATGATCATTATCTTTTCAACATTCTCTGGGAGTAAACAGTTGCGTTTATCACTATAAATCCATTTATGTACACTAAATGTACGTTCAACTTCAGTTGACGTCAAGGGAGCAAATTTATAGAATTCATTATCAGTTCGGGTAATATTTTCAGATATGTCTCTTAAAATTTCGTAATCAGGATTTCGTTCGAGCACGGCTTCAAATTTACGTATCACTGGTAAAAGTTTACTCCAGTTTACGTAGCAACGAACAGTATCCAGAATGAGGAAGGATTCCGCAATGGATAAAGTCGAACATTGCAATTGTTCTATTGAAGAGGCTATTACTTCGTAGTTGTCGCGAATGAAATTTAACTCCGGTCGTAGTTTGCGTGTTTGAAAACATTTTTTTGCAGCTCTTATAGCTGCCGAGTCATTAGCAAGTATGGAGACGGCATCACGTATTTGCTCATAGTATTGAGCGTAATATACCGCAGCAGATATCCAAGTTCCCCATCTGGTGATAATTGGCTCGGGAGGTAGGGGAATGGACGGATATTTTGCCTTAAAAAGGCGTACACGCTCTGGAGATTTTAGGAATATCTTTTTGACATTCGATATCAACCCATCCACACCTTTGAAATTATCTCGCACTTCTTCGGCAACCCGGTGCAGACCATGAGCTAAACACGTAATGTGTTTCATACGAGGAAACGTTGCTTTTAAAATACGACCGGCTTTAAGCATATATGCGGCACTATCTGTGCAAAGTAAAAGCAAATTGTTACCGTTATCATTGAAAGAATTTTGAAACAAAAATTTTAATTGGTTTATTATTAGGTTTGCTATTGTTTCCCCTTTTACCTTCTCTAAAACCTTCGACCCCAAAAGATAAAATTGCTTAGAACAATTTTTTTGCAAAGACCGAATCACCACGTTTGTCACACATTTTCCCATGAAATCTGGTGTTTCGTCTATAGATATCCACAAATAATTGGTTTTGTTTACCTCTCTTATACCCTGTATAGTTTTTTTGTACACGAGATTTAAATAAATTTTTCGCAGGGTCGATTCGTCCGGTAAAGAAGTCATAGAGCAGTCGCAACATAAATACTTGTTAAAAAAATGACGAAAATTATTGTTGTTGACTGTTGCCCATGGTATGTTGCATGAAATAAGAAAAATAATTAAATCGAAATAAAATTGATGTTTCCTATTTGGTTGCCCCGAACGGTAATTGTGGCGGTTGCTTTTCACATGATTCTCAATATTGCATTTCTTCAGTTTTAGATGCATATCGCACATAGAGCAGTATATAGTGGAGGTCACTTCATTATAGACTAACTCAGGGTGATTTTCAATCCACGTTTTGATCCGATCTTGTACATTACTCATTTTTGTATTAATTGATACCTTGCAATATTAAGTTATTATACGTATATCCAACACGTCGGATTCAATGCGTTGCGAAATAAATAATACCTAGATGCAATTTACGTTTTATACGTAATGAAATGACAGTTAAAGTGTGAATGTCATATGTCATGTGAGATGAAATTTGCAGTCGTTTCTATCATTTTAAATGAGGTGGTATAGTTACTTCGTTCTAAGTTGTACATGCAGACCTACCTCTTTGTTGCTCGACTATGGCAAAGCTAAAATGAAAAGTTATTTTATTACTTATACAGGATGTCCGGTAATTAATGCACATCCTTCTAACCCCCAATAGGTCACCTTAGACTGGTCAAAAATATTGATTTTGAGCTCTAGTAAGTCTCCTGTTTTTCGAAATTTTCGCACGTTTGTTAGTTTTTAAATTTTGACATTCACACTGATAGGTGTACCATCGAATAAAAAAAGAAAAAATGTACTGAGGCAATACCTGTCATATACTCTAGTAAGACTCGATAGGTGTCGATAAAATAATATTTCAAGCACTGGCTAAATTACGCTAGTGTTTTGTTTTGCCGTGAAAAATCCGAGCTCTGGTAATAATACACAATATTTTTTGGTCTAACGTTTTTTTTTATCGATTTTTGACCAGTTTTGAGTCGATATTCCAACATATTCACTATAGATAGAATTATAAGGCAAACCACTATCGGTTTTTGAATCTTTTATCTTCATTCTGTAGAGCCGGATCTTGAAATAAAAAAGCCGTTTTTTATGATATTTTTAAAATATGGTCTAAAAAACACTTTTATCGATATTAGAATGGTGTAAAGAATCTTACATATACGTAATCTACATATTAGGGTTCCTCTTTGATGTCTCTAAAAACTGAGAGAGATTTTAATTTTTAACTAATTAAAACAAAATTTATGACCATAAAACCACTTTTTTAGCCTAAACCGGTTCGACTTTGATGTCAAATATCTCGAAGACAATGAATATTGAAGTGAATATAGGATACTATATTGTTTAAAGCCGTTACTGATAATATGATAAGCTATATAAATCATTAGAAAACTAAGGGAATCAGATCTAAGGTCGTTGGCGCCAGGGAGCCCCTTAAAATATAGGCCCTGTCCTTTATAACTGAGACAACTTCGGCAATTTTTACCTAGTTTGGTATTACTATTTTCCAATTAAAATATTTTGCCAGTCTGTCACTGTGACCTCCACCCATTAAAAGCTGCCAGATGTCAGGATCTAGCAATAAGAATAGTATCAATCTAACCAGACGGGTTTTGTTGCTCTCATTATTGTGTCATATCTGACGTGGCTAGCTCTTAGTCCAATAGCAGCTCAGCGACCCTTAAAAAATGCCTTATTTATGCCTACAGTATTACACGTGAATAATTATGCTATTAAACAACATTAAGCATTTATTTATGCTATTGTAGAACCTAAGGCACTAAAACCTCTAAAAGCTGTATAGGGGCTGTTCATAAATTACGTCATCAATTTTTGATGATTTTTACCCCCCCCCCCCCTCCCCCCCCCCAAAATCCAACCCTCCCCCTGCCAAATAAAGAGACGTCATTAAAAAAACTGCGTTTTAAGCTTAATTGTAAAATAAAAAACTATTTAGTAGATAATATTTTATAGCATTAAAAGTTTATAGAAACACGACTTTCATTCCTTTTTTTACACATTGATTATGTGATCTTCGGAATGACCGCCGCCCCCCTCCTACGTCATGCTACCATCATTCGATGTCCAGACCCCCCCCATTTGAAATGACGTAATTTATGAACAGCCACTTATAGTGAATTACTTGGCTTTATAATGGTTTATATTATTGCTATTATACTGCATTAGGAACGTATTACCTACTTATAAATGCTATTGTACACCCTAAGGCATTAAAAATTGCTGAAAGCTGTATAGTGAATTTACGTGGCATTATAATGGCTAATATTCATGCTCTTAAACAGCATTAAGCATTTATTTATGCTATTGTAGAACCTAAGGCACTAAACCAAACCGAAGCATTAGTGTAGCAAACCAAAACGCAACTGTACAGCATTCAGCTGTACAGTTGCATGTTGTTCGCTGCACTAAAACTAATGGCTAAACAAAAGCATTTACATATGCCATTATACAACCGTTGTACAGCGTAAAGCATCATATAATGCTATTGTAGAACCTAAAGCACTAAAAACAGCTGAAAGCTGTATATCGGATTTACGTGGCATTATAATGGCTAATATTCATGCTCATAAACAGCATTAAGCATTTATTTATGCTATTGTAGAACCTAAGGCACTAAACCACACCGAAGCATTAGTGTAGCAAACCAAAACGCAACTGTACAGCTTTCAGCTGTACAGTTGCATTTTGGTTCGCTACACTAAAACTAAAGGCTTTAAAAAAGCATTTATACATGCCATTATACAACCGTTATACAGCTTAAAGCATTATATAATGCTATTGTAGAACCTAAAGCACTTAAGTGCTTTTAAACAGTCGAAAGCTGTACAATTGCGTTGTGGTTTTCTGCACTGAAGCTAAAGGCTGTACAAAAGCATTTAGATATGCCATTATACAACCGTTATACAGCTCAAAGCATCATATAATGCGACAAGTTGCTCGGTGAACGTATATAAGAGTTTATACGGTCCTTAAGTTCGATATAAGTTAACTATTCATATGTTATAATGCTTCCTGTGTTACTTGGGAACTGGTAAAAAAATCCTCGTCCGTTTCCATTGATGGATATTGTAAGTTTCTCAGGTGCATGCGAAAATAAACGGTGTCTGGTCTATACGGACGCCGATAGTACATAGATTGATTTAGTAAATTTTTGTCCTTAGTAGCTGAATTCTCCTTAAACAAATACAACAAATATAAATACTCTTTATTACACACCTCAATAAAATAGAATAGTACAGTACACAGATTAAAAGTAGAGGCAGTCAACATGCGGTCTTATCGCTAGAGAGCGATCTCTTCCAGACTACCTTGGGGTAGAGGAAATCTAGTCGAAAATAATCGTATGAGTACGTGTGTATTGCACCTAATACGTAGAAAATTATAAATGTATTTTAAGTAATCTTAAAAAAAGGTCAATAATACGCATACGAGTATCCCCCTAACTTTATTTAACAACAACAAGTAAACCCCATTATTTCACCCGTCACGTCACAAATGTAAATATTAACAACACGTTGTTTGTACAGCCAACAAGAAACTTTGGACAGCCAACAAATATCACAAATCATGTTGACAGTTGTAGAACAAAACTAAACCTACACCACAACAATACTTCGTTCACGTTATTGTTGACGTGTATGTAAGTAGGTAGTTCATTTTAAACTAGCAGCCGAATTTGTTTATTTTTATTCTTTATGATTTATAAAAAATACAAAAAAGAGAAAATAACTTTATTCAGAAATAACACATGTCAAATCTTTAAATAATAAACGCATTGAAGAATCGCGATATCTCTTGCTCCCTGTAACGCCTAACTGCGTCCTTTAGATTGGCCAACGTTGGCTCAATGTGTAGAGCCCGCTTAAGGCCATAGTCATAGTAAAAATAATTTTGACGTTTCCATAAGAGCAGCTGATTTGACTGGATCGTAAAATAGCCTTTTGAATTATTGGGTTAATAATACTAGCTTAATAAAGAAAAGAAAAACAATAGATTCCTTTAGGTAGCACGTTCGTTAATAATAAGTCGAGTTATTTATGTATCAAAGTTTTCAAAGTCAAATATTAATAAAACCACTGAAAGAGCAACCGCAGTAACCATGGCAGTGAGCGATCAGTAATTTGACAGAGTGCCCAGCGGTTTGTGTGGTTAGACTGTGATGACACTGATGACAGTTGACGTTCGGTTACAATATTTTATAAAGGTGTCACGATCTATTTGCAAAACACATAATAATTTTAAACAAAAAAGAACCGACTTCACTTAGCCTCCACTTTTCCAAAAGCAAATGCTCGAGCTGCTGTAAAAAATACCCAAATCACTATGGGTGTGCCTATAATGGTTGAAGAGTTCCCTCGATTTCTCCAGGATCCACAGATCCTGACTTGGTTACAATGGGACCAACTGTGAAATATTCTCTTTTAAACAAAAAAAGAATTTTCCCAAATCGGTCCAGCCGTCTTCGACTAATCGGTGAACATACATTGGAAAAAAAAGCAAAAACAAAATCCCGACGAATTGATAACCTCCTCCTTCGAAATCTTGAAGTCGGTTGAAAATGACAGCCTATGGAAATAGAGTCGGCATATACATAGAAACAAAATTTGAGGCAAGATATGTGTCCATTTAATGACGTCAAATTGCCGTCTCTTTTTGAAGGGTGATCAAAGTGCTTCAAAATGCGCTTTCAAGCGTATTAAACATAACTACGTTATTACTTTCATTCAATATAGGTAGGGTAGGTTTTTTTAATAGCTGTTAAACTGTAATACAAATTATAATTATATTTTATCTTCTTTCGTTTGATACTACACACATGTAGGTGTAGTGCATAGTTTGGATGAAATTTGCACTTTTAGCAACGAATCGGAAGCCATTTTGATGACGTCATTACGCGGGAGACATTCATTTATGTCCCCGTCTCTTGGCAGTTTTGGGGTTCCAGTGTTGTGCCCAACAACATACTAAAAGTTGGTAACCGTATCCAGCTCTGAACTATATTACCATTAGGGAGAGTACTAATACACTCGTAATCCTGCAAAAAAGAAGCACGAAGTTACAGGTAATAAGGTAAAGGTGACTCTTCGTGGGATTTACTCTTTTGGGGTGAGATCAAGTCGCGCTTGACATTGCATTACAAGATTTTGTTACATGTAACACAGCTGTCCCGGTGTTTGTCAATCTATAAGATCCAATTCGACCTAAGACAATTCAACCAACCGGAGCGGCCATGTCTCTCATTTTCTATACAAAAAAAGTCTGCCGATTTTTGCGGGGGAGGGGAACATCAAATGTATGGCTATTCGTACGTAACGTACCAATAGTCACGTCAGATAAGCGTCAGGGCATACAATAAATAATGAATAAATATGACCACTGGTCATATGTTTGCGGCAGAGGGCAACCGAAAAGTGACAATCACCAGTGAGACCACTTTGAAACATTCTAGTAGGTACATGTGTCAAATAATCAGTGGGCTGATTTCGCATGCATATCCACGTGTCACAGTTTGGCATGTCATGTACGGGTCCTGAACATCCGACGGGTTTCATAATTCGGCAGTTCCAGTCCAGTAACTATCTCTAGAATAACTACATCAGGTGAGTGAAGTGAGCAGGAAGATGTTTGCTGCCATAGGGTCTCTCAGACGGCTCCGGAATTTCCTGCCAATTGCTACTAAAATTGCGCTTGCTCAGTCGTTACTTCTCCCCATTCTTGATTATGCAGATATCTCCTATTTAGACCTAACCGAGGAGCAACTTAATAAGCTTGAGCGTATTCAAAATGCCTGCATTCGGTTCATTTTCGGATTACGCAAATTCGACCATGTTTCTAGTTTTCGTTCTCAACTCAAATGGCTCCCTATCCGTCACCGCCGTAACTCTCACATACTTTCTTTACTCTTTTCTATACTTTTTAACCCTGCAACTCCCCGCTACCTCAAAGAGCGTTTCTCTTATCTTAATTCTATTAGATCCTCTCAAAAATTGCTCCTAAAAGTGCCATCTTCATCTTCCAAATTTTATAATTGCTCATTTACGTTCCAGGCCGTTCGTTTGTGGAATTCTCTCCCTCTGAACATAAAACGCGCGCAATCTATCGGTAGCTTTAAATCGCAACTTAAGGAATACTATTTATCTCTTCCTTAGGTTTTTAAGTTGACACTGTTGTTTCTTACTGTGTGTATTATATATGTATATATGTACGTTAATGTATGTTTATTTTGTATTTATTTAAGTATGTATATTCATATGAATGTGCTGTGTTATCTATTTCGTCTCTTTTGTGTACCACCACCTACTGCTTATTGTTTTTCTCTAGTCTCCACTACCCAAAGGTTGTCTGGAAGAAATCGCTCATTAGCGATAAGACCGCCTGTTGTTACCTCTACCTAAATTTATCTAATTGTAAAATTTGTGCTTGTAACTGTATGAGGTGTGCAATAAAGAGTATTTATTATTATTATTACATCAACCATTTGAGCGTTCAGTAATTTGACAGAGCGCCCGTTGGTGCGATGTGCGTGGTCAGGTCAAATGACTATTACTCAACTGCATAAACAATGTGAATAAACACGCAAGGAACGCGCAAAGTAGCGCTGAAATCAATTAAAAAAACTGGATAAGTTGAATTCGTAGGTACACCATAGGCAATGTATGTCAACTTATGTATATGATCAATTTCACAGGCTTTTATTAAGTTTCACTTGTTTGTTCAATGTCCGTGTGACGATCTGCAAGCAGATCTTATTATTATTATTTTTTAAATATGTTTGCTTTCGTAAGAATGCAGTGTGAATAGTAAGATGAATGTCGAATAGAAAGTAAAGTACAGTCGTCGATTAATACTTCGATCAATAAAAATAATAATTCTATTGATCGCGTTTTATTCAGGGTTCAAAGCAAGTTAAAAAGGATTTGGGATACATTCCTACACATTAAATTAAGTAGGTACGAGTATGTATATAAAACTGTCATACAAAAGACTGACAGATACAGCACAGCTGAAACTAAAGCTTGAGGGTAGTTAAACCTTGTGGAACACCTCGTTATTCGGTGAAGGAAAACATCGTGAGGAAACCTACATACATCCGCGGAGAAATTTAAAGGTGGATGTGAAGTCCCCAACCCGCTTTGGAGCAGGATGGGGGCTATAGCCCGATCCCTGTTGTGCATGAGAGGGTGCCTGTGCCAAGCAGTGAGACGTATATGCTAACATATTAAGAATGTGAAAAAAAAACTTATTCGACATTTTTTTTTATACCACGACGATGGTAAACAAGCATACGGCATGCCTGATGGTAAGCAGCTACCGTAGCCTATGGACGCCTGCAACTCCAGAGATGTCACATGCGCGTTGCCGACCCTTTACAAAAGGAGGATTCACTGTGTTGACGGCTAAAGGACCAAGAGGGTCCCTCGTCGTCGACACACTGGGTCCTCTTTGAGCTCTTTGGCAACCTTACTTACCAGCAGGAACACAACACTATGAGTAGGGTCTAGTGCTATTTGGCTGTGGTTTTCTGTAAGGTGGAGGTACTTCCCCAGTCGGGCTCTGCTCTAGATTTGAGCGAGATGACATTCGCAGTACCCATACCTCTCTTTTTGACGTAGTTTAAGGACATACCCGGAAAATTCTGTATTATTATCGAACCTCTCCTCTAAAAAGTTAACTATAATTGGTGAAGTGATGCGAACTGTACCTAAAGGAAACCCCGACAGACTGTTGCTTAACGCTACTGCTTCTGTGCCAATCGCGTATTAAAATTCTTGTAGTATTTTTACCGACCATATCTTTTCTGTAACTCGTTGTGAGCTGGCCTCCGCGATATAGGCTTTGCCTAGTGGCCACGGATACCGAGATTACATCGCAAGTTTATTACACAAGTCAATGTATGAGTGATCTAAATACGTGTAGTTTTTTGGCGTGTGTATGCTTATCTTTAATAAATATTTTTCTTTTTTTTAGGGTTCCGTAGCCAAATGGCAAAAAAGGCAACCCTTATGGATTCGTCATGTCTGTCTGTCTGTCTGTCCGTATGTCACAGCCATTTTACTCGGAAACTATACGACGTATCTGAATAAAATTTACACATAAGGTGTATTTTGTATGCCGCTACGTAGTTATCTAGTTAAATTTGAAAAAAAAAATATTTTTAGGGGAGGCGCTCCATACATATAAATAAACAAAAATAAAAAAATTAAACCAAATATCAACATGTGACACATTAATCGATAGGTCTTTAAAAATAACATTGAGGTTTCTGTGACTATTTTGTGATTAAATGAATATTTTCTGAAATAATCGCTTGCTTTGAAAGTCAGAAAAATTGTGTCCCCTCCTGTAACTTTTGAACCGTAAGTCCAAAAAATATGAAAAAAACTGAGGACATGCGCCTTTTTATATAATTTCTCCGAAAATTGTTTTGAACATTATCGGTTTAGCCATTTTTGAGTTATCTCCAAAAAACTTCTTCTATAGGCATCAGATACGATCTTTTGGTATTAGTTTGGTTCTTATTCCATTGAAGGTACGGAACCCTCTTATGCGTGGTCCGACACGCACTTGGCCGGTTTTTTTCATTTTGATATTTCTTTTTCAATATTTAATATGAAGAACATGGAATACTAAATTACAATTTAAAATAAAACAGTGTTCTCAATGCCTGAAATCACTCATCGCCGCGGTACAAGAAAAGAGCATGAATAAATCAAATCGACGCGAGTCTATATCCAACCCTCCAACCTGAAATCTCGGTCGCAAAACCCTGTATTTGGCAGTTCGATTTCATCATGCTAATGTAGCCTATCTCCAATCGATTTTAAGCTCCATTATGTAGGTACCAGAGTTGAATTTCGAATCATGTGTGTGGATTAGGCTAAGCCAATTGTGACATAGTGTGGGTTTGGATTAACTGTTGGTGCGATAGTTGGTAGACGTGTGTTTGGAATATGTAAACAGATTGTACTTATGCAAACTTTTTGAAATCGGCTTACGAGTGTGTCAACATGATTTAAAATTCAAGAGCGTGGTGTGCTTGTAATCTTTAACTTTTCAGTTTGTTTATGAAGTAAACCAGAAATACGTAATAATAAAATAATAATATTTTCATCACACTTGCCAATAAAGTATGGCATTACACGCATGAGCGTAAGGGTATCGTAAATTCGTAAATGCTTATTCCAAATACGAGTTAAACTTGGTGAGACCATTTTAAAAATGGCGCCGGCTATCTCGTCAATATTTGGCTTAGCCGGCGAGCGTCACGACTTGGCATTGTCTTGGCTTGTCTTGGCGGTACGGCCAAGTGACATAGTGTCTCAGTTGCAGAGATAACTTTCATACTTTTAACAAGGCAAGTAAAAGCTTTCTGAAAAATATTTCGATAGCTAGGATTGTTTTTTTTTTAAAT
Organism: Pammene aurita; assembly: GCA_947086415.1. NCBI lineage: Eukaryota > Metazoa > Arthropoda > Insecta > Lepidoptera > Tortricidae > Pammene > Pammene aurita. The sequence continues at coordinate 33,588,742 of OX352303.1, forward strand.
ATATTTGGCTTCTTTCCAAAATAGTACATAGTGTCAAGACTGGTGGTAATGGCTTTGGACTTTCAATTAGAAGCCCGCGGATTCAAATCCCGGAGTTTAGGAAAATTATGTATAGTGACTGTTAAATATGTAATGAAATGATATTTCGTCATTAGACAGTCACTATACGATACAAAAAATCATCGCGAGGATACTGGATCTAGTCCCAACAAGCCCTAGTTTTCCCTCTGGGTTGTAAGGTCAGCTAGAGGTAGGTTTTTTTGATGCTTTCGTAAAAACTGGTGCATAAATTCTTGGGATGAAATTTCCGAGCGGTCTTAAGCCGTGGCAACAAGCCGGGACAAACGTTGAAAAAATGATGATGATGACTCTCAAAAATAGAATAAAAACATAAAAAATGCGTTTGCTGTTGAGACTCTGGGACCGTGGTGTCATGCCCATAGTTTATTTAAGGAGCTCCAAAAGAAGCCCCTCGACTCCACTAGGGACCCTAGAGCTGGCTCATTTCTTGCGCAGAGAATCGGCATCGCGATTCAGCGAGGAAATGTAGCCAGCATTTTGGGCATCCTTCCGCAAGGGGCAGATCTGGGGGACCTTGTTTGCTAGTTGTAGGTTAGTTTTTAATTTAGTTTTAATACAAGTATTTAATAAGTGTAATTTTAAGGTATTCCAATGTAATTCTTGCTTAATGTTGTACAGTCGCCATCAAATATATCGGAGCGGCGTTGTTCAGATATTCGTGACCACTTTGGCCACTCCGATATATCTGATGGTGACTGTACCCACAATTCATATTTTCTTCACCCTCTATTTATTGGTTTATATCAACTTGCCCCCCTCTGGGCCATCGGCTGGCGACTCTCTTGCTCATCAGCGGGATGTCTTGGACTTCTTTTGGGAAACTGACCAGATGCTGCACATTGATTGACGTAACGTTCGAAAACGAATAAATCATACCATTACAATATATAGTATTTTATTTAAGTATGGCAAGTCCCTCACGTGTTTTATTAAATGTGTAAATTCAGATGAAACTGTGGCGTAAACATTATTCAAATGTACACGATTTTTAAAAGCAGAATTTAATAAAACCAGGTTTTCCCAAAAACCGTTAGAACGCAAAATCGTTTTCAAACGGAAAAACGCTTCTGTTGCGATACTCCGTAATGTGTTTTTAATAAAGGCGAGTGGAATTGTTTTTGTTCGCTCGCGTTTCGAATTTCGAATACCTAGCGCCGTGCGAAGCTGTATTCGGACTTAAATGGCACTAAAACGGTTTGAATTACCGTAATGACGGTTAAGTAGATAGGTAAATTAATACTGATAACTTTTTGGTATACGTACGACCTTTGATAATAAGAAAAGTACGATCTAAGTAAGCCATCCTCTAGCAGTAATAATCCTGATGAAGCTCATAGGGTGATTGTGTTAGTTTTCGTCCACTCTTGTCAGTTTTCCGTCCATACTTATTCATATGTTTATCTTCAAGTTTTTTTGCAAAATATAAGCTTAAAATTAAAAAAAATCTACTAAAGAATATACTATAAATATAAACTATGTTGACCTTAAAAAGTTTTTCCCACTTATTTGTAGCAGTTTAATCAAGTGGACGGTAAACTGGACCTGGACGGGAAACTAGCACAATTACCTTATCTGATTTGAATTTGTAGCCACCTGACGAAGCCTGTATTGCGGATGTTTAGATAAGTATCGTTTAATATCGTGATGGGCCCGTCTGTATACAACAGACTGCCGGACACAATTAAAAAGAATGCAGCTTTCATAGTGGCCTCTAAGCTACGTAGGTGGCTTGACCATGCGTTTCAGTGGATGAATTATATGAACTTCCTACTCAATGATTTTAATAACTTAAACTGTATAATTGTTATGTCGAATACCTGTACCTATTGTACATTATGCAATTCTTAATGTATTTCCTATACCTAAACCTGACCTTTAACTTGGCGTTATAAATAAATTACTTGTATTTGTAATGTTTTTAGAGTACTTAGCTGTTTAGTTTTGTCCAATATTCATGACAAATCTTCGCTCGGTCTTAGGTGTTGTACGTTACTAAAATATGAAATGGACTGTATACTGAAACTAATCCAAATTAACAGCAAAAAAAAAATGTGCATAGTCGTGGGGAAAATTTGTGAACGGGTGAATAAGTATTTGAAACCTAGAGCTACTTTTGTCAAAATTATGTATGCAAAACATTGCCATATCTAAAATTATGTTTGAAATTTGGATACATTCGTAATTATACATTAATTGGAATATTTTACTTTAAAAATATGCAATTCTAATATGTTATTTATAATTATTTCATTATATTGAATGAATGTTACTAAAATTGGATATGAACAATTTTTTTTAATATGAATTTGGAATAAGATCTAGATGGAATAGGCTTAAAGTTAAAACTAGTTGGGTTATAAACGTTTCGTAAAAATTCATGAATATGAAATCAAAATGAATTAAATAACAAAATGTATTCTTTGAATAGTCGTTCGTGCGTCAGATCATGATGCTAGCGAGGATATGTGGATATGTTCGTAGTAAAGAGATACTATTGCTGAAACTAGGTAATTTCATGAATTTCCATCCCATTTATATTAATTTCATTATGTTTGCTACTAACATCCACAATTGCACATACCTGTATGTTAAAACTTTTCATACAAGGTGTAACAACATGTTGGTGATCCGTTTAAGACATGTTTAAGGGAATAATTGGAACCGTGTTCTTAGAAAGAAAAACTAAGAATATTTTTTTTTCATAGTTTTGTATGGAGGGTCGGCTGACTGAAATGACGTGTCCCATACAAAAAAAAAGGCCGAGTGCGAGTCGGACTCGGACTCGCGCACCGAGGGTTCCGTACAAACCTGTAACCTGTTAAAAATAATAAAAATATTTTTATTATATGATGTAAGCAACTAAAAATTTATGGTTTTCGCAATTTTGCTATAAGACGTTGCTTCGTACCAAATTTCAAGATTCTGAGTTCACGGGAAGTACCCTGTAGGTTTAGATTCCCTTGCGAGTTTCGAACATTTGCGGAAATTTGAGGCATAAACGGCTGTATCTTTTGACTGCGTTGGCTTAGAAGTTTGATTTTTTCACAGCTCCAAGGTACAGTAGACCTGAGCATTTGATATAAATTTCAGCTTGATACCTCTACCCGTTCCTGAGAAAAAGGGTCTTGACAGACGGATGGACGGACAACAAAGTGATCCTAAAGGGTTCCGATTTTCCTTTCGAGGTACGGAACCCTAAAAAAAACCTACTTTTTCTGAGTTGCAATACGATATCAATTATGGCCTTAAACGGATCATCACTATTTTTTTTACACCCTGTATGCTCTGCTTTCCGTTATAAAAACTATCCTTAATCGTACTCGGGAGCTCAAAATTTTTTCTATACAAAATTTCATCTAAATCGGTTCGGTTTAAGCGTGATTAACAGCTACTTACGCCTATACTACTTTTTTAACAGACAAGCATACGGCCCGCCTGATGATAAGCAGCCTCCAGAGCATATGGACCCTGCAACTCCAGAGGTGTCACATGCACGTCGCCGATCCTCATATAAAGGAAGAATTCACTGTATTGAAGGCTAAATGGACAATAGGCTCCTCCACTATATCCTCTTTGAGCTCTCTGGCGACCTCATTATTAGTATAACTAAATTCATCATCATCATCATCAGCCTATATTAGTCCACTGCTGGACATAGGCCTCCCCTAATGAGCGCCATAGCGCCCTGTCTTCAGCTTGCCGCATCCAGCATCTGCCTGCAGTCTTTCGCAGATCGTCATCCCACCTTGCCAGAGGGCGTCCTACACTACGTTTGCCGAGTCGCGGTCTCCACTCAAGAACACGTTTACCCCAACGGTTGTCGGTTCTTCGCGAGATATGGCCGGCCCACTGCCACTTCAGCTTGCTAATTCTTTGAGCTATGTCGATAACTTTGGTTCTCTGTCGGATGTATTCGTTACGAATCTTATCCTTCAGAGAAACTCCGAGCATAGCTCTTTCCATAGCTCGCTGAGCGACTTTGAACTGGTGGACCAGCCCTACCGTGAGTGTCCACGTCTCTGCTCCGTAGGTCATTACAGGTAGGACGCACTGATTAAAAACTTTCGTTTTCAAGCATTGCGGTATGGATGACGAGAAGACTCGGCGTAGTTTCCCAAATGCTGCCCAGCCTAGCTGGATCCTCCTTTTGGCCTCCTTCTCGAAATTGTTTTTACCTAACTGCAGGATCTGCCCAAGGTAGGTGTACTCAGAAACAATTTCAAGAAGGTGGCCATGTACGACGACCGGTCCTGGATCAATGTGGCCATTGATCATGACTTTGGTTTTATCCAAATTCATGCCAAGACCGATGCGTCACGAGGCTGAAGCTAGGCCGTCCAGCATCCGGGTCAGCTCCTCTAGCGACTCCGCCATTACGACTATGTCATCAGCGTATCGCAGGTGTGAGATGTAATCGCCGTTTATGTTTATGCCCTTACCTTTCCAGTCCAGCGTCTTAAACATGTCTTCCAATGCGCTTGTGAACAGTTTCGGGGATATGACATCCCCCTGTCTCACCCCTCTGCGCAATTGGATGGATTTAGACTGCTGGCCCTGTACTTGGACACTCATAGTGGCGGCTTCGGAGAGACATCTCAGCACCTCGATATAACGATAGTCTACTTGGCATCGCTGTAAGGATTCCAGAACAGCCCAAGTTTCCACGGAGTCAAAGGCCTTCTCATAGTCCACAAAAGCGAGACACAGGGGCTGATTATACTCTTCGGATTTCTGTATAATCTGCCTCACTGTGTGAATGTGGTCTATGGTGCCATATCCTCCGCGGAACCCAGCCTGTTCCGGTGGCTGGAACTCGTCGAGTCTCCTGGCGAGACGATTCGTGACCACTCGTGAGAAAAGCTTATAGACGTGGCTCAGAAGTGTGATGGGTCTGTAGTTTTTAAGGAGGGTTTTATCACCCTTCTTAAAAAAGAGCACCACCAAACTCCCGCTCCACGCCTTAGGAGTTCTCCCACTGTGAAGGACGGTATTGAAGAGTTTCTGCAGCTCCTGTATAACAGGAGCTCCTCCTGCCTTCAGAAGCTCTGAAGTAATACCATCCTCACCGGGGGCTTTTCCATTTTTAAGCTGCCTCAGAGCTAACACGATCTCGTCTTGACTGATGTCTGGCAGTTCGTCGGTATAGTGGCGTGTCAGGGTGGCTCTTGAATCATGGTCGTCTCGTCGGGAGTGGGGGGCACGTGCAGAGTACAGCCGGCCATAAAAATCCTCTATCTCGGCAGAGATCTCCGGCTTCGACAATACGGTCCTCCCGTCGTGCGTTTTTAGCTTCGTCAGGTGGCTCCTGCTAAGCTGCTGAGTGAATACTTTGGACCCTCGGTTTCGCTCTATCGCCTCTTCAATAAGGCGTGTGTTGGAGCTCCGAAGGTCGCGCCGTACCATCTTCGCAATTCGCTTATTCAGGTTTGACCTCTCTGACGAAGTCGCTTGGGTAGTCTCCCGTCTTCTTGTCATCAGCCCCAGAGTCTCATCCGAGAGTTTGGACTTCTTGCCAGTACGCTGTTTTCTGCAGAACTCGATACCCTCGTCCCTCAGCGTTTCGACCAGATTGTGTAGGGTCTCGTCAGCGTCATCAGTGGGTTCCAAGGCAACAAATCTATTCCCGAGAAGCTGCTGAAACTCCTCGGTGCCCGCGACGATTTGGATTTGGTTAGGCCGGAGCGTGGACTTCATCAGACGGTTTCTTTCAAGCTTCAAGTTGATATTCAGAGAGCCTCGGAGCAGTCGGTGATCAGATCCGGTATTGAACCTGTTGATCACTGATACATCTCTGAATATGTGCTTGCTATCCGTCAAGATGAAGTCGATCTCATTTTTTGTCACAGTGTCGGGGCTCTGCCATGTCCACTTCCTTTGAGGCTGTTTCTTAAAGAAGGAGTTCATTAAGAATAGCTCCTCTTTCTCAAGGAAGTTGACAAGCATTTGCCCCCTGTGATTCCTAACTCCATAACCATGCGGGCCTATTCGGGATTCGTTGCCAGTCCGGATTCCCACCTTGCCGTTAAAGTCCCCCATAACAACGTTGAAGTGAGCCTTTGTGGTGTTGTGCAAGGCTTTGGATATGTCTTCATACATATCCCCCACTTCATCATCCGAGTGTGCGGAGGTCGGTGCGTAAACCTGAACTACCTTCATGCTATACCGCTTGGAAAGCCGAAGGATCAGGTACGCTACCCTGTTCGATACACTGGAAATTTCTTGAACGTTGCTAGAGAGGGCCTTATTGACGAGAAAACCTACGCCACCCTGGGATGTTTTATCACCCTCGCGAAAGTAGAGAAGATGGCCCGAGTCTAGGGTTACGGTGTCCTCCCCCTCTCTACGGACTTCACATAACCCAAGAACGTGCCATTTAATGTTCTCTAACTCCACTTCCAACTGCGCTAGATGATGGTCAAGCCTCAGAGTGCGTCCGTTGAACGTAGCCAGGGTCAATTTAGGAAGTGTGTAGTAGCCTGTTGTAGCCCGGGGATTCCTAGCACCCCCTGCCCCGCCGTTACCGTGGCCGCTACCATGGCCAGGAATAGCGAGGCGGCCGGGAACTGGGGGCCATTTCTTGGCTGAACTTATCATAAAGGGGTAATGCCCATAATCCCCACGCTGGGCATGCGGGTTGGGGATCGCAGTTTGGTGGTGGGATTGTTCTGCAGGGGCGCTGTTGCCCGCCCCCCGGTATGTCCCTTAGTCGCCTCTTACGACACCCACGGGAAGAGTTGGGGTGGAGCAATTCTAAGCCGGCACCACACGGCACTAACTAAATTAGTACACTGAAAAAAATAGATGTGCTTCAATGAAGATCTTATTTAATGTAACACGCATCTTGACTGCATATAAGCCTAATAAGAGTAATAAGATTTTGTCTGTTGAAGCACTTAGTAAAAGTTATCATAAAGTTAGATATAGTAAATAAATATATCTTAGTTGGACTTATTTTTTTTCAGTGTAAATATACAGAGATAGATTGCAGAAGGCCAATCGTTTACGCTCCGTAGCGAACGAAAGGCCAAAGTCACTGTCGCACTAATACAGAAGAGTAATAGATAGAGAGATGACTACGCTACGCCACGAAGCGTCAATGATTGCCACGTTAGCTATGCCCCCAGGCCCTGTAGCCAAGATGAAAATCGTTTGCAGAAAACGAAACGAAACGCTACATGCTCTCGCTCTCTTCATTACAGCGATAGAGAGAAGTATAGCGTTTCGATTCGTTTTCTACAAACGATTGTCATCTTGGCTAAGCCCCCTGGTAATTTTATCATGTACTCCACCTAATCGCTACTCGAGACATACTCGTAATGTCTTTAGGGTATCTGCGATGTCTTTTTAATGCTCTCAAACCCTCGTTTGCTATCTTATAACTCGCACGGATTGACAAATGATGACATTTTCTTTCTCCTAGCGTTTGTCCCGGCTTGGGGTCCGCTTGACAACCTAATCCCATGAATTGGCGTCGGCACTAGATTTTACTATTTCATCAGAAAAATTGCACAAAAACACCTCAATTTACGTGTTTGCGTAGAAATAAGCACATCATCATCCTCGTAGCGTTTGTCCCGGTTTTTTGCCAGGATTCTGTTGAGCCAGGGTCCACTCGGCAACCGAATCCCAGGAATTGGCGTAGGCACTAGTTTTTACGAAAGCGACTGCCATCTGACCTTCCAACCCAGAGGGGAAACTAGGGCCTTTAGGTCTGGTTTCCTCACGATGTTTTTCTTCACCGAAAAGCGACTGGTAAATATCAAATGATATTTCGTACATAAGTTCCGAAAAACTCAGTGGCACGAGCCGGGTTTGAACTTGAGACCTCCGGATTGAAAGTCTGACGACTCTGACGTCTTACCGCCAGGCCACCAGCGCATCATCATCATCATTATCATATCAGCCGAAAGACGTCCACTGCTGAACATAGGCTCCCCCAAAGAGTGCCTCAATGACCGGTCCTGCGCCACCCGCATCCAGCGGACTCCCGCGACCTTCACCAGGTCATCAGTCCACCTTGCGGAGGGTCTACCCACGCTGCGCCTTCCGGTTCGTGGTCGCCACTCGAGAACCTTTCCGCCCTAACGGCCATCGGTTCTACGAGCAATGTGCCCCGCCCACTGCTACTTTAGTTTAGCGATTCGGAGGGCTATATCGGTTACTTTGGTTCTGCTGCGGATGGCCTCATTTCTGATGCGATCACGCAGAGAGACTCCAATCATAGCCCTCTCCATTGCCCTTTGGGTGACTTTGAGCCTTCTTATGAGGCCCATTGTATGCGACCACGTTTCAGTTCCATATGTCATCACTGGCAACACACACTGGTCAAAGACTTTCGTCTTGAGACACTGCGAAATATTGGACAAAAAGATGTGCCGTAGCTTCCCGAACGCTGCCCAACCGAGTCGGATTCGTCGATTGACCTCTTTCTCGAAGTTGGATCTACCTAACTGGACAGTCTGTCCTAAGTATATATAATCATCCACAACTTCGAGTGTAAAGTCTCCGATTGTAACGGGAGTTGGTGCTACATGGGTATTTGACATGATCTTCGTCTTATCCATGTTCATCTTTAGACCAACTCGCTCGGAGGCTTTACTGAGGTCATCGAGCATCGTACTCAAATTTTCCATGGTCTCAGCCAAGACTACTATATCGTCAGCAAACCGAAGGTGAGTGATGTACTCGCCGTTTATGTTGATGCCTAGCCTTCTCCAGTCCAGAGTCTTGAAAACATCCTCCAGTGCAGCGGTAAACAGTTTAGGAGAAATAACATCTCCTTGCCTGACTCCCCGCTGCAACGGAATAGGCTTCGAGTTCTGGTCCTGGAGTCGGACTGACATAGTGGCGTTCTCGTACAAACACTTCAGCACTTCGATATAGCGATAGTCCACTTGGCACCTCTGGAGAGATTGTAGTACAGCCCAGGTTTCGATCGAGTCGAAGGCTTTCTCGTAATCCACGAACGCTAAGCAGAGGGGCAGGTTATACTCCTCAGTCTTCTGTATAACCTGACGGAGCGTATGGATGTGGTCTACGGTACTAAAGCCTCTTCGGAAACCGGCTTGTTCGGGAGGCTGGAAGTCTTCTAGCCTGCGTGCGAGACGGTTCGTAATGACTCTTGAAAACAGCTTATAGACATGGCTCAGAAGTGAAATAGGTCGGTAGTTCTTCAGTAACGCGTTATCGCCCTTTTTGACGAACAATACCACCACACCTCTGTTCCATGCCTGAGGCGTTCTCCCTTCTAGTAAAACGGAGTCGAACAACTTCTGAAGGGCCATAAGGACCGGTTTACCACCCACCTTCAGAAGTTCGGCTGTAATTCCGTCTTCACCAGGTGCCTTATTGTTTTTGAGCTGTTTAAGAGACATTCTAATCTCGTACAGGCTGATGTCCGGGATGTCTTCGGTATAATGTCGGGTCAGTCTAGCTCTAGGGTCTTCCGCCAGATCAACTTCAGGTCTGCTAGTTGATGTGTATAGCTGTCCATAAAAGTCCTCTATCTCCCCCAGAAGCTCGGGTCTGGATGAAACGATTCTATCATCCTCAGTTTTTAATTTGGCGAGCTGGCTCTGCCCAATAGACAGATCCCTTGCGAAAACTTTAGAGCCCTTATTCTGCTCAATGGCCTCTTCAATACGAATTGTATTGAATTGGCGCAAATCACGGGTAAGGGACTTAGAGATCCGTTTATTGAGCTGCCGGTATAATGACGCATCTCCTGAGGATTGCAGAACCATTTCTCTCCTTTCCTCGATGAGTTTCTGAGTGGAGTCAGAGAGCCTTTTGGTTCTGTTGCTCCGCTGGGCCTTAAAAAACTTAGACCCAGTGCTATGGACAGCTTCCACAAACCCGTTGTTGAATTCGTCCACATCGCCGCCTAGACAATCGAAACGGTTTTGGAGTTCCAGCTGGAAGCTTTCAGGGTTTTGGATTTGAAGTGCTGCTGGACGGAGCGTAGACTTCATCAGTCGAGAGCGCTCTAGCTTAACACATATATTCAATGTGCCTCTCACCAGACGGTGATCACTTCCGGTTTTAACCATATTGATCACAGAGACATCATTGAATATATGCGTCTTCGTTGACATGATGAAGTCAATCTCAAGTTTTTAGTTGCACCGTCGGGACTCATCCAGGTCCACTTCCTGTGCTCACGTTTCTTGAAGAAGGAGTTCATCATGTAGAGTCCCTCCTTCTCCAAGAAGCCAGCCGGTAGTTGGCCCCGGTGGTTCCGACTTCCAAATCCAAATTGCCCCACTCTCAGCTCTTCACCGTCTCTCTTGTCCAGTTTCGCGTTGAAGTCCCCCATAATAACGGTGAAGTAGGTTTTGGAGCTATGCATGGCCTTCGATATATCCTCATACATATACTCCACCTCGTCATTGGAGTGTGCCAAAGTACCTCTTGGATACTCTGAGTATAAGGTACGCCACCCTAGTCGACACACTCTCGATCTTCACCACGTTGTTCACAAGGGATTTATGGACGATGAACCCGACACCTCCTTGGGACTGTTGGTCGCCCTCCCGGAAATAAAGCAAGTTACCGGACTCTAGGATTATCGTTTCCTCCCCCTCTCTTCGGACTTCAGATAACCCTTTTTTTTTTTTTTTTTTTTTGTAAGAGGGGAAAATGCGTTACGCATACCACTGAGACGCGGGGAGGGTCCCCAGTGGTTATGTGGGACTCCCATATAGGCTAATGAGACCCATGGTGTACCCACTAAAAAACCCCTCTGTTTGCCGCCTCAACGCTATAAGGCGAGGCCACAGGGACGCCGAAGCACAACTTCCGCAACCTCGCCAGCGGCTGTCCGGGACTCCGGACTCGTCTCTGGGGGATATTTGCCCCCTCCACCTCAGTTGGCACGTCGATCACCCGACGTACCCGCCCACGCAGGGACCTTTTTGTAGGCGACAGACGTCCCCGAGCCTGCCACCCACAGGTCTCTTTATGGAGGGATTCGGCGGTCGTATGCCAACCGCCGCCGCCCCACGCGTTTGCGGCGCATTGGCTGGGAGGACGGATCCTCCTCCCTGTTGCACTCCCTTCTCTCCTTCTGCACCATCACATCCTCGCAGAAGGAGGCCACCGCCTTCCACGGCCTCTCACCGCCAACCATGGCTTCCACCACGGCTTGCAGGGAGAGGTCGTTTCCTACTACGGCCACGAGTGCGGCTCGCTGTTCCGCCCACGCTGGGCATACTGCCAGTGTGTGTAGCGCCGTGTCTTCGGCGTCTCCGCACTCGTGGCATTCCGTCGTCGGTTCCCGTCCCGCCACCCTACACAGGTATCTCCCGAAGCAGCCATGCCCCGAGAGGACCTGGGTAAGATGGAAGGAGAGGAACCCCCCTTTCCTACCGACCCATCTTTCCAGGACGGGCCGGATGGCTCCGATGGTCCAGTGGCCGGCAGTCGGCGCCTCCAATCGTTCTTTCCACTTCTGGATGAGCACTTGATGGGATTCGAGTCTCCACCTTCTGACCTCCTCCAGAAGTGGTTGGAACCCCCTGGCCCGAGCCTCGGTGACACGCCAGTACACCTCGGCCAGCACCGCTGCGTCGAGATCCCAGGGCGGAGTCCCCGCCATCAGGCACGCTGCCTCGTACGAGACGGTGCGGTATGCCCTCGCCATCCTGACCGCCATGACCCGTTGCGGCCTCCGCAGTTGGGCCTTGTTTTGGGCGCTCAGGGAGTCGGCCCAAATAGGCGCGCCGTACAGGGCCATCGACCGCACCACTCCCGCGTACAGCCTCCGGCAGCTTACGTTGGGCCCGCCAACGTTGGGTAGGAGCCGGCTAAGTGCCGACGCCGCCCCGATGAGTTTGGGAGCAAGGCACTTAAAGTGCTCCCTGAACGACCAGCGGCTGTCAAGGACTATGCCTAGGTACCGCATTGTCGACTTGACGCCGATGGTCGTTCCACCCACCACTAAGCTGGAACCCGCCGGAGGGGCCTTCCTAGGCCCATGAAAACACAGGGCCTCGGATTTGTTCAAAGCCACCTCTAGCCCCAGCCTCCTGATTCGAGCCACTACCGACGCGACTCCCGCCGTGGCCCGTACTGACGCCTCTCTAAAAGAGCTGCCACGAGCTGTCACCAGGGTATCGTCGGCATAACAAGTTACCCTGACCCCCGGCAGATCGTCCCCTCTCAGAGCCCAGTCGTACCCGATGTTCCACAGGAGTGGTCCTAAGACCGACCCCTGCGGAACACCGCAGGACAGCCTCTTCTCCTCCCAAGTACCGCACGTGGGGTACCTGACGGTTCTATCGGTGAGGTAATCCTCCACCGTCCTCCGTAGGTACTCAGGCACGGCATGGCGCCTTAGTGCTGCCTTGATGCAAGCCCAGGGCAGGGAGTTAAACGCGTTGGCGATGTCTAAAGACACCGCCAGAACCACCTCGCCCCTGGAAACTGCTTCATCCGTCAGGGCCTTCACACACGCAATTGCGTCGATGGTGGACCTGCCCCGACGAAAACCGAACTGGTGTACGCTGAGGTCCGGTCCCACTCCCTCAAGGTGCCGGACGATACGAGCTGCCACCACGCGCTCTAACACTTACTGGCCTCGTCTAGCAATACTATAGGCCTGTATGCCGAGGGCGAGTCTGCCGGACGCCCCTCCTTTTGCAGAAGGACAAGTTTCCCCGACTTCCACGCGTGACTTCAGATAACCCTATGACATCCCAATGCAACTTGCTCAATCCTTCCTCCAGTTCCACTATCTTTTCGTCGGTCCGCAGTGTACGCGTGTTATAAGTTGCCAGGGCCAGAAGTCGTCGATGGCGGTAGCCGGATCTTCGCCGGAGATTCTTAGCACCCCTGACCCCGCTAGTATCCTGGCCGCTACCATAACCAGGGCACCGGGGGTCGCCGGACACTCGGGCCGTGGTTTTTGTCTTCTTTCCATGGGGGGTGAATGCCGTAATCGCCACGCTTGGCATGCGGGTTGGCGATCGCAGTATCTCCACCGCACTCCGAGGATGCTGCTGCCCATCCCCCGGTGGTCTTAGCCGTAGTTTTAGGACATACTCCGGGTCCCACCAGCGCATACTATTAAGAAATACAAAAACAATTCTTCGTCTAAATACCAAAATAATAAACTGTGTTGTTAGAAGTTTGTTTTATTTAACTTTGTATTAAAATGTGATTCTATTAAGTGATCTGACAGGGCCATAAGGTATACGTACAGTCGCCATCAGATATATCGGAGCGGCTAAGGTGGTCATAAATATTTGAACAACGCCTCTATTGTCAAGGTGATAGAGTGCATGTTCAGATATTTTTGAGTACCTTGGCCGCTCCCATATATTTGATGGCGACTGTACGAAAATACACATTATATTCGCAAAGAAATTCGATTTGAAGGAAAGGCAAAGAGAAGATGCAGATTACAAACTTTGAGAATCTGATCTTGATTTATTATTACCAGTGTAGTACCCTTATACTCGTAGGTACTCTATGAATGAATCGATTGATGAGATAGCTAGAATTGTCGTCTCGTTTTTATTGCAGGCTGATTGTCTTGAAAAACCTGCCAAGTGCGAGTCGGACTCGCGCTTGCGGGTCCGTACATCACACAATTTTAACAATGAGTTTTTTTTATGGAGGAACAACTCATCTTACCGTATCGTACAGTACGTAAGTCTGCCTATCCAACTTTCTCTCTCAATTGCTCAAAGGTTAACTGGAAGAAATCCCTTAAAGGGATAAGGTCGCCTTTGTACGTATATGTTGTGTTATGTCTTTCGTTGTGTTTTCTTGTACAATAAATTGTTTTACTACTACTATTAATTAAGGATTTTAGGACTTTTTACATTATTTCTGCAGTAAGACCTTCCTTCTTGTCAAATTTGGTGAGGTCTATGGGAAGAACTGTATAGCTTTTGATACGAAGTTATAGAAAATATGGTTCATATGACCGTATCTTTGAATTGCGTTGACATAGAAGCTTGGTTTTTTACAGCTTCAAGTGACCGCAGAAATAAGTATTTGATGTTAGTTTCAACTTGATACCTCCACGCGTTCTTAAGAAAATCGGCCAAGTGCGTGTCGGACTCGCGCACGAAAGGTTGCTATATATCTATTAAAAAGGCAAAAAAAAACATTTATTATTATTATTATTATTTATTTTATTTTAATCTTTTGTTGTCGTTTGTTGTTATTAGAGTATATTTATCTCAAGTATTTAGAACTTGTATTTGACCACTTCAATGATTGTGTAACTTCTCTTAACTCGCTAATTGTGTAAAGCACTACCTGTTTCTGAAACTCTGTTCTCCTTCTCCTGCTACCCTAAGGTTGTCTGGTAGAGATCGCTTAACCTTTTGAACGCCACGCATCGGACAGAAAAATCGCGCCACCAGCGCCAGAGCGAAATTTGCACGAGCGCACTCAGATACCGTAGTGATTGGAAAACAACATATCGACGAAACATTTCTTTCCGCCTAATAGTGGATTTAGTTAGGCAAAATCACTTTAGATATTTAGAAATCATAATAGTAAAGAATATTCATTTCGTATTTTTCTTATACACCTAAAATCAACTACAAAAATATGAAAATTAATATACAATTTAATTTAATTTAATCAATATAGCCACAGCACTACTTAAGTGATAACGTCACGCGCTGACGTGTTATGACGGCTTTGGCGCTGGTGGCACCGTAACTTATTATGAATGTTAGAGTTGGGGGTGAGAGATATTCATTTATTTCTGTATCGATATTTCCGTGGTGTAACTGTATGAAGGAAAATACGTTAGGTTTTTAAGTGTTTTGTTGAGTAAAAAAATGTTTAACAATACCATCAAATAAATAAATTGTATGATAAAACTAATAAACATCGGACAGAACGGGTGTGTAGGTAAAAAAACACCTCGCGCACATTTCATTCTTTTGTACCTAAAGAAACTTGGTATATCCCTAATAATGACATAACATCTTTGTTTACTTAAACTCGGTCTCTCACCGATAACATTCATATTGGTTGACATTTTATCTAAAATACCATTTCATTATTTTTACGTATTTGGTATGAATAAGCGATAAGACCGCCTGTTGTTACCATTATTTAATTTGTTAAATCTGTTTCTGTACTTCTTTTTCTTTGTGTCGTGCAATAAAGAATATTGTATTGTATTGTATTGTATTTCTGCTGTATGGGAGCCCCCTTAAATATTTATTTTATTCTGTTTTCTAGTATTTGTTGTTATAGCGGCCACAGAAAAACATCATCTATAAATATTTCAACAGCCTAACTATCACGGTTTATGAGATACAGCCAGGTGACATACGGATTGACGGGCAGCGGAGTCTTAGTAATAGGGTCCCGTTTGCCTTTGGCTACGGCACCCTAAAAAAGCATCTTGACAGACAGACAGACAGGCAGACAGACAGACTGAGAGACAGACGGACAACAAAATTTTTTCTTTGAGGTGCGGAACCATAAAAGAGAAAAAATCCACTTTCTTCTTCAAGACCTATCTTACCTAAAGAAGAGGTTACATTGATAGGGTGTAAAAATTCTTGGTTCCTATGTATCTATCTAACAAGCGGGTCAAAAACGAGTTGCACATATTAAATCAAGATCACATTTCAAAAGCTTCAATGTCGCTCAAGTTTGCAGCCCACGGAATTTGATTAAGACATCAAATAAATACTACAGACATGTGTGTCTTGAAAGGGCAATTTCATTGTCAAAAGAGGTAATATGTATTAAATATAGCTGTAGTTGAATCAAGGTCTAAGATATTGATGCGATCAATATACACACGATCATGAACGAATGAACCTTGTTTGAAATTGCAACAACGCTAGAGGCAAAGGAAATCTCGTACTTAGTTGTTTGTCAAGTAACCGCTTGTTGACTGCCTCTACTTTTAATATATGTACTTGTTCTATTTATTGCGGTGTGTAATAAAGAATATTTGTATTGTAATGTACCTAACGCTAAATAATTAACCCTGCCCGCTTATCCACTTTTTTAAAATGTATTTTAATACTTTAGTCCACAATATGCACAAATATGTAATGAAGAAAACGTGTCCCACGTCCTGTACGTCTCATGGGACACTCGTTAGGCGGGAAACTAAGATTTCCCGGCCGGCTCGACACGTGTCGACCATTTGTCCGCAACGGATTGGTGGAGGGCTTTTTTATTGTATGTAATAGTTGCCAAACAATGGACTGTTTAATTTTATGTAATAGTTGCCATTGCCAAACAAAAGACTGTTTTATTTTACGGTAATAGTTGCCAAACAGGGGATAATTTTCTATTCTTTACCGAAATTCGACTCTGTCAAGTACCAACTATATCTTAAAGCTATCCCGCTTTTATTTCAATTCCTTTGTGCTAGCTACATATATGCATTGCATAGATTCCCATGCAACGTTGCCGGCCGAGACCGGAAAATGACCTTTTGCGCGCGTCACGCTACAACAAGTAGTTTTTAGGTTAGTATTGATTGTTTCTGTTCTATTTCCTCGCTTATGGAGAAAAGCATACATGCCTAAGCCTGAGAATTACCAATTTTATGTACGTAAGGCCTCGCTTGGCTCGGCTCTTTATGTCACAATCTACTGTTCCCTATTTCCCAGTCATAATACTAGTGTACTATAAAACCAGTCGGATTAAAAAAACACAAGGGTGCTCAGCGCAAACGATCCTTTTGTGTCACTCCGAGTTGAACGCTGTACGACAGATGGATGGACAAACGAGGCGCCGTTTTATATAGTTGAGACTGTCGATCGTTTGTATTGTGCTGGGTTTATCGCTTGGATTTGTCTTGAAGATATTTATAGCAAAAGACTAAGTTTTTTGTATATTTTAGTAAAAAAATTCAATGGATGTACTCGAAAGGTATTCTTTAAGAAATAATTCTTTAAAGATAATTTGAAGTTTAACTTAATGCGCAAAACGAAGCGTATACGGTGCTGTAATCTTTAAAAACTGTCCCTTTGGATATTTCAAATCCATACACCATAATGAACGTTTTTAAACCAAATATCAACATGTTGCACATCAATCGATAGGTCTTTAAAAATAACATGGAGGTTTTTCTGAACATTTTGTGAGTTAGTAAATATTTTCAGAAAAAATCTCTTCGAAAGTGGGAAAAATTGTGTCCCCCACTGTAACCTTTGAACAGTAAATTCAAAAAATGTGAAAAAAATTGAGAACGAAAATTATTTTGAATATTATCGGTTCAGCCAATTTTGAGTTATCTCCAAAAAACTTCTTCCATAGGCATCAGATACGACCTTTTGGTATTAGTTTGGTTCTTATTCCATAGAAGGCACGGAATCCTCCATTATGCGTAGTCCGACACGCACTTGGCCGGTTTTTTATTTATTTTATATACAAAAACATGAAAAATATGTGACCATAGATTGTTAAACTCTTTAATGTAACACGAGAAAATATAATGGGTGGTGATTATTATCTAGTCTGGGAATTGTAGCGAATGACGGCAATTTACTTCAGATGTTGCAGACAAACAACATCTCTTAAAATAAATTGTTGTTCGTGATATACAACATTTAATATTAATGCCATGAAATGGCTCTTGTACCTTTATTGCTTATAATATTCTTTTTTAGTCTTTTGGAGAAAGATTTTGTGATTCTATCAAATAGGTATATGGTATAGATTTTTTCGAAGCGTTTGGAAAATTCGTAGGTTGAAACCCTTCGCCGGCCGAGGTGTATGAACAATATATCGTTTTATTACATTTTATTTTATTTGCAAGAACGGTAAAAAACCAGTTACACTTGTAATTTTACATTTCATATATAATAGATAGATAAATACGAAAATACAATGATAACACCAGATGACAAACACTGAAAACAAGGTCGCCAGTATCCGCTTATTGGTGAACACACACAATACCTGGGGATCGAACTTAGGACAACAAGACGGACGAGACGAGATCAAAAAGAAGGAGAGCAAAATTTTATGACCAATGAATAACAAGATTAACAAGTATGAGGTGATCTAAGTAACCCAAACGTTACTTTTAACAGGTACAATAATATGTAATATAAAATGAATATGAAAATAAGTAATAATTAATTATACTATTTTTCGAAAAGGCATCGTAATGTCGACATTAAATACCTAGCGTGAGCTCCAAAAACTTGTCTAAATCAAATAATAATTTGAAATGAATGAAAAAAGAAGCCGCATACATATTTCTTAGAAATGAATGAAAAAAAAGGAGGGAATAAATATCTTGGCTGTGTACAACTCGCATTTTAAATCCGTAAATATGTCTCGTATCTGTCTTCACTCCGTCGATAGATAAATCTTAAGATAAACTAGGATAGAGTGGATTCTCGGCGTGAAAGAGTGATAATACAGTGAAGATCTTAAACAAAATTATGTGGGAAGCAGTGTGACACTTACCGAATTCACCAGACATGCTTAATGTAGTCTATATAAATTTTGGGTACAATCTTACACAAATTAATCTGGTATTAAACTAGATGGTATAAAACAAAGTCGCTTTCCGCTGTCTGTCCCTATATATGCTTAGATCTTTAAAAATACGAAACGGATTTTGGTGCCTTTTTTAAAATAGATAGTGATTCAAGAGGAAGGTCGCAAGGATAGAGGAGGATTGCAATCGCAATGCAGCTGTGATTCAGTTATATTGCCGTTCCTGTGCAGTTACTCCAACTGCATTACAACCGTAAAGTTAGGGCCAGACGACATTCAACCACAGCCCTCTGCCACGAGACCTTGGCAGAAAACAGAGCTTTTAAACCATGTAGCCAGTGGTTGATGCCAAATTCTACATGACCTTTAAACGCCCTTGGTGGCTAGGCGTGCTCTGCCAAACCATTGGCAGAAGCGGTTGGTTGGTTGCCAGCCATGTAGACGTTCGCTACAACAACTCGCTTCAACCAAGGTCACGTGGCAGAATCAGCGGCTATCTGCCGTCTGGCCCCAACTTAATGCCAGGTTGCAGTGGAATTTTTCCAGAAGAAAACCGGACGTACCTAATCAAATCACAATTACTCCTAGTTTCCCTTCTGGATTGGAAGATCCAATAGCACTTGCTTTCGAAAAAACTAGTGCTTACGCCAATTCATGAGATTAGGTTGCCAAGCAGACCCCGGGTATAATTGAGCCGTGACCAAAAGCTGGGATATACGCCAAGATGATGGAAGATAAATTAGACCACTTATCGAACGTTTGCCTACTCAATGTATGGGGGCGTTTAAACTTAATGTTTTAAATGTTTTTTGTTTTATTAAAAAAGTTATTGATGTAATTAAAAGTTTTTTGATATTTTGTTTATTTCGCCTATAAACACTTAACCATTACAACCTGTATAACGGTATTTTATAAATAGGACAGCATATTTTTCACTTCAAAAACTTCGACCTACACTACTAGTAAATAACACAAGGTAACCAAAGAAAAAATAATCAGCAAATAAAGCAAATAAATTCATTACTGACTTGCGTTTTTACTTTGTACGAGTATATACCTATGTATGTCTTACATCTGTCTTCACTCCGTCAATAGATAAATCTCGATATAAACCAGGATTGAGCGGATTGTCGCCGTGACAGAGTGATAACATTCAAAGTAAGGACGACACAGCACAGATATAATGGAATTAATAAATATATTATAAATATTTATAACGGGTTACTCACGTAATTTAAGTCTATTTTTGCTCGACATGTTTTGACCAATTTACGATGATCATTTTTGGTGACGATGATCAGCGCGCTGCCGTAGCGGAAGGCCGCTTGTGAAAATGATCATCGTAAATTGATCGAAACATGTCGAGCAAAAATCGACTTAAATTACGTGAGTAATAACCCGTTATAAATATTTTTAATATATTAGAGTCTCACGAAAGTTTTATAGTTAAAATTTATAAATAGTTCTTATGATAGCTATTACACAGATCAAACTGATATTAAACGCAAATAACTATACCTAACGTCTTCCTAATTTTACAGCTTATTGCTGAGTTCTAAAACATTTTTCTGGGCAACGCAAACAACATCGGTTTTGTTTTTATTTCGCACGAAAACCTGCATTCGTAGCTTTTACTGTTGTTTGTTATGGAGTTTTTTTTTCTGATTTTGTTACTTAGGTGAGTTTGCCACACGGCAAGCAAATAAAAAGTTTACCATTACTATCTGGCGAGCTGCCACCTTCAAGGTAAGAAAAATAGTAAGTTCAGCTGCATTTTTGTGTTCCACCGTCTGCCATTCGATTCCGGCACTCAGGAAACCACGGAGAGAGGAATTTAACATTTTGACTGGTTTAGTTGGTTATGATAAAACGTAAATGTTATACTATAATTAAGGAATAAAAAGGCTATATTATATTATTATTATGATAAAACATTGCACTACTCGTAGTGCGTCTCGCGCTCAATAAAACTAAAAGTAAGCGTCTTGCTTTTTTACGATCGTATCATAACCAGATCAGAGCCATTAAAAAATTCAAATTTTTAAATATGAATACCACTCCTTACTTTTAGAAGGCTGACCCACTGAACTGACGGTTTAAATGCCAGTTCTAAAGCAGTGTTAGTTTAACAGAAGTTTTGTAGTAATTACGTGAGTTATTTCTGTGCACTTATGCAGTGCTGTTAGCGTAAACTATGGGAGGTAGCGGGAGCGGGTTGTAGTAGCTTTAGAAGGCTGACCCACTTGATGGACGGTTTAAATCCGAATTCTAACGCAGAGTTGGTTTATAGGAGTTATCTCTGTGCATTATGTTAGCGTAAACTATGAGAAATGGCGGGAGCGGGTTGTAAAGGCTTTAAAAGGCTGACCCACTTGATGGACGGTTTAAATGCGAGTTCTAGCGTAGTGTTAGTTTAACAAGAGCGCACAGTAATTAGCTGAGTCTCTATGCAGTACTGTTAGCGTAAACCAAGGGTCGGAAAACTTTTTTGAGAAAAAAGCCTGCTGGCGGAAAAATATGGAGTTTTTGGAAGCTCATAGAGCCGCAGGTTTTTGTTTTATGTTTTTCACTTTAATATTTGATTTAAATTTTTTTGAGGGGAACTCGAAGAGCCACAACTGACCCTTCAAAGACCCCTGGCGTAAATTATGAGAAATAGCGGGAGCGGGTTGCAGAGGCGCGCGTCGATGGCGCGGCCACGCAACGACGGGTTGCGGATATGTTGGCCTAGCACTCTGAGTCCTTGAGGATGGAGACCTAAGCTCTTCGAAACATGTCGCGCGTAGTGACTAAACACAAGTAAGTACAGTCGCATGAAGTAATAATAGTGTTAATATGTCTCACGAAAGTTTTAATTCAACAGCTAGCAGAAAAAGTTAGGCGGATATTAGTTAGTTGCAGCTTCTTTATTTATTGTAGGTAGTTAATATAAATCTCGGCTCCAGTTAAATAAGAAACAAATCATAAGAGGTAGCGGCTATTTATATACATTTCCATATAAACTAGAGCAATTAAAACGAGTAGGAATGTGTCAATTGGAAATAAGTATTAACTGTAAAGTCAACACCAAAAATAGCTAAGCGTCTGTAAGAAATATTTTTTTACCACGACCGTGGCAAATATAATAAAATAGAATAGAATAGCATAGAATATAGTTTAACACGCACATACCTACATAATACATTGGGAAAGAAGTAGAAAAAAAGAGAAAGTGCCACGAAATGGCCTCATCAAATAAATAAGCATACGGCCCGCCTGATGATAAGCAGCTACCACTGCCTATGGATGCCTACAATTCCAGAGGTATCACATGCGTGTTGCCGACAATATAAAATTAAAATATGTTATTTACATATTTTCTATTCCTTTGTCATTCACATTGTTATTATTAAAGCTATAAATGGTTTTTACTTTTGTACTTATTATAAATCGCTCTTCTCTTCTCACTTGGTAACATAAACTTATGAATATGCATTTTATTCTATATGCATTGCGCACTGCATATTAACTTGAGCTGCAACTGCGTTTAATACTACACGTAGTTTTAATAGGCTTATAATTTTCCGGGTATCTAAAACATGAATCGGCAACTTTTCTAAGTCATATAATAATATAAATAAATAAATAAACATTATAGGACAATCTTACACAAACCGACCTAGTCCCACAGTAAGCTCAATAAGGCTTGTGAATTATTATTTGTGAAATTGGCCGTGAATTAATATCTTAGTGACAATATTTTTTTATAAGCCTCAAACATGTGTCATCATATTATTGAAAAACGGCAGCAATATATAGCTGACCAAAAAATTAACCGGAAACCTGAAATACTAGGTTGGCAACAAAAATATTAACTTGGCATCTATTATTCAAAGCAGGCTTGGTTTAAATATTTGTTGCCAGCTATTTGTTTCTACCTAATTAACCATTTTTTGTGTATCAATTGCTGGTATCATTTTAATTACGGGAGCACTAAAATTTCAGGAAACTGGAATATTTTTAAGGTTCCGTACCAAAATGGTTTAAAAGGAAGCATGTGCTACTCTGTCTTGTCACAATGTCTATTTGCTCCGAAATTGCTAGATCGATTGAGTTGAAATTTTGTAGGTTGTATGTCCCCTGGTGCTTTAAGGGGGTAATTAAGAAAATTAAATAAAATGTTTTGCAAACCATAGGGTCATTGTTAGTTACCATCAGGCGGGCCATATGCTTGTTTGCGACCGTGGTGGTATAAAAAAAAATTGTCTGTGCGACTGGTATGCATGTTGGTTAGGTAACCCGGTTGGCGGACACAAATCCGCTTATTGACACCCTGTAGTGAATTTTGTTTTTCACTTCGTTTTTCACATTATTTAAAAAAATAACCCTTTACTGCATACCAAGCCATTTCTGGCCGTTATAGCTTTCAACTTTATTGGCAGTGTGTAAATTAAAGGGCTTGTTATGAGAATGTACATTTTTATTTTTTGTCATAAATATCTTGTGGAGAAGTTAAGAATCGGACTCAAGAAAAAATATTATTAAAATTGTGTGATGTATGGAACCCTCGGGGCGCGACTCTGATTCGCACTTGACCGGTTTTTAGGGTTCCGTAGCCAAAACGGCAAAAACGGAACCCTTATAGTTTTGTCATGTCCGTCTGTCCGTACATCCGTCCGACCGTATGTCACAGCCATTTTACTCGGAAACTATAAGACGTATCATACTAAAATTTAAACAAAGTGTATTTTGTATGCCGCTATTTAGTTATGTAGTTAAATTGCAGAAGAAAATATTTTGGGGGGTGGGGCGCTCCATACATGTAACAAAATTTAAAAAAGTTATTATACTGAATATCAACATGTTGCTCATCAATCAATGGTTCTTTAAAAATAACATCGAAATATCTTTGAACATTTTGTGATTAAAAGAATATTTTCATAAATAATCGCTGCGAAAGTCAGAAAAATTGTGTCTCCCTGTAACTCTTGAACCGTAAGTCTAAAGAATATGAAAAAAATTGAGAAGATGCACCTTATTAGATACTTTCTACGAAAATTGTTTTGAACATTATCAATTCAGCCATTTTGAGTTATCTCCAAAAAACTTCCATAGGCATCAGATGCGACCTTTTGGTATTAGTTTGGTTCTTATTCCATTGAAGGAACGGAACCCTCCATTATGCGTGGTCCGACACACACAAGACCGGTTTTTTAATAAAACATCTTATTTTATTTTATGAAAACGGGTTGCAACGTAAACCAGATTTTTGCGCGTAATCCACGGGTAGCCATCAAACCATCGGCTAATAACTAGGTAGGTAGGTATTTAGGTAATACCTACACAAAAGGCATCATTCATTATGCTCTATTCTATTAACTAGTGTAGCATGACGCTACGTTTATCGTACGACATCTGTCGACTTTCTTTAGAACTTCTGAACTTCTCTGTCTAAGGGAGGTCTAAGGCTAGGTCACGGTTGATATATAAAAAAGCGTACATTGTGATTCACGGCATTACGGGTAGATGGCGCTTGTATCAGTCCGCATTTTGTAATACGACTGGCAGTTATAAAATTGAAATAATATCCTCCCTAATTTTGAATATGAATTTTTGAGGTATTCCAGATTGTCAAAAAAGAAAAAGTTGATTTTTGATTGAGTGTGTCAGATCGACGGGGAGATTTTTAAAGAAAAACACATATTCTGGTTTAGTTTGAGGGTTTTGCTATAATTTGCTTAGTTGCTTCGTGGTGAAGTGCGATTTATTTCTCTAGATCTTTGCGTTCAAACATTATATAGCAAGTGCTAATACATTATTGAAGCAAAAAAAAACCAAATACGTTGCCGGGCAAAAAGGCTATATATATTATATAGCAAGTGCTATACAGTGGGACCGCCTGAGCCGGAAGGATTCCGGAAGGCGCTTGTGGGTGCCGGAGCGGCGAGAGGGTCTGCAACCACCGCGTGTTCCGCGTGATTCTTCACCGTCGTCGGAGAATTAGAGCCCGCATCCAGCGGGCTCTCCAAGTGAGAAAGAGAGTTCAGCGAGCTATTGGGTCCGCCTAAACCAAAGCGGACACTTGCCCACGAACTCTTTTCAATTTCAACTACAGCTTTAGCCATCCTGTCTTTCGAGAATATCATATTATTTAAATTTTTTTAAAAACGTTATAAATCCGATTCCTTTTTTTTGTATCCAGTGTTTTTGTGCCATAATAGTTTTTTTTGTTGTTGTTTTGCTAAACTTCCCCGAATTTCTAATTGCCTCGTTTGACGGGCGTACAAGGACCTGGCTCTTTGATTTAGGCTGCGTTCAGCCAGCGAATCATCTGTCACCATCCATATCGCCCGCCTCATTAATCCATTATTTTCCTGCAGCCAAATTGCCAGCCGAGTCTTTGTTTGTACTTACCAGTTTTGCTAGTACTCCATCCTTTTTATTTTCCTTTTGTGCGGAAAGTAGACGTTTACGATACTAAGGTAACTATTGAATGTGAAGTGTCCTTGTATAGGCACAGTTATCTTCATTTTTAAGTGAAATGCTAATTTTACATATTTTGATTGTTGTAATTTAATTGCATTCTAACCACTAAGGAAGTTATTGAATGTGAAATATCTTTATATAGATACCGTTATTGTAATTTTTACGTGAAATGCTAATTTTAAATAATCTGACTATTGTTGCTAATTTCAAATAATTTACTTTATCATCAAAGTTAAACGTGTTAATGCAATTATGGAAGTGTTTTACTGCACTAGGTTGGTATTTTGGTAATACTGCATATACAAGAAGCACCTTTCATTTTTTCTAAATCATATGTGGCATATGAATTTTGGTTCTAGATATATTATCTGACTATAGATACTTACCTACTTTTAAGTACCTACCTACCAATATTCATAGACCCTAGTAACTTTTTAAGAATCCATTTTATCTAATAATTACAGCTCGTGTAAAGTTGCCCGTTGTACTAATATTGCATATGTAATTCACTTTAATTGCTTCCTAAATATTTTAAAAGTACCTTATTTTTAATTTAATAGGTAATCGAAAATAGATGTCATATACTTCAGAAAAAGTGACCAAACCCTCCGGTGTCCGAGGCCAGATTTGAACTGGCGTCTTCAGCTTTCGCGGTTCAGCCACTTGGTCACTTTTTCTGAAGTATATGACATCTATTTTCAATTTATATATAGTAGTGTAACTACTTAAAAATTGCAAATCAAAAAATATCGAACAAAATAATTTGATTTGCTTCAAGATTAATAGGTAATCGTTTTTGATTAAAAAAGGCTTCTTAAAATGCTTCCCATTTATACATTCAGTTTTCAATATAATTATTTGATACCTACCTATAGTTAAACAATGGCTATTAAGACATTAAAAAACAGCCCATATTGAGATAATGTACGGCCCCAAATTAGTCGCCAACCTATTAATTTTGGTACCCATTTTTATTTTTTATAGCTACCCAAATTCAATTATTTAGCAGCCCGGTTAAAAACATGCTGTTTTAATATACATTTAATTAAATTGTACATTTCAGACTTTAATTGGCTTGTTACGAATGTAAATAAATAAATTTAAAGCTGTTGTGTAAATGATGCTTGTTAAGTATGATTTATGAACGGAGAATTAAAAGGTGTTGAATAGGAAACTTTATTTTAGTCTCAGTGGAATAAACAATGGCTATTAAGACATTAAAAAACAGCCCATATTGAGATAATGTACGGCCCCAAATTAGTCGCCAACCTATTAATTTTGGTACCCATTTTTATTTTTTATAGCTACCCAAATTCAATTATTTAGCAGCCCGGTTAAAAACATGCTGTTTTAATATACATTTAATTAAATTGTACATTTCAGACTTTAATTGGCTTGTTACGAATGTAAATAAATAAATTTAAAGCTGTTGTGTAAATGATGCTTGTTAAGTATGATTTATGAACGGAGAATTAAAAGGTGTTGAATAGGAAACTTTATTTTAGTCTCAGTGGAATAAAGAGGGCGATTGTAACGCTATACGCAAGAGTTGGGTAGAAACGGGCGGGAAGCAATCGGTTCTTCGGAATTGTTTGTGTTTTGTTAAAAAGATAAAATATATTTTGTAGATCAGACAAATTATTATTAATCGTATGGTATACACATTTAAAGGACAATTATATTAGCATAGCCTTGAGGTTGTCAAGCCAGGTAATCAGGTCAGAAGTGATGGAGAAAAATCTTCAGCTGGTCCAGAATAAGAGTTAAGGGGGCAGCGCCGGAAGATATATTATGTTCAGTGGTCTGCTCTTCCTCGCCGCACTCGCAGAGTGGAGTAACCTTCCAACCCCATTTGTAGGTAAGAGAGTTGCAACAGCCATGACCAGTCCTCAACCTGTTTAGGCAACACCAAAGTTTGCGGGGCAGATTTTAAATTTTTTAATTTTTGTGTCGGATCGGTTATAAGGGTGAATACCTATCTGAGATGCTGAAATTCTTCATATTCTGGGCTGTACCGCAGGGTGGATTCCGGGACTTTAGTCGCTGAGAGAGTGGATGGCATAAGTCATTGTAAGCTAGCAGACAAATAATAGGTATTTAGGTAAGCTGAAAAACGTGCCTCGTTACAGTATTTAAGGAAATAAATATTTTTTCTTCAATTATCTTTTAAATAAACATATTATTATTATGAAGCACACTTTTATGTTATTCGCTACTGGCTACTCTCATGTCGTGATCTTTCTAGACGAAGGTAAAGGGACAGTTAAATCCGTTTTGAATTTAATATGAGCCTGCAGTCAGAAGCAGCGTTTAATATAAACGCGGACTTGGACGTGCTCCGTCTCCGTTGCATTTAATATAGCGCGAATATCAAGTTACCGTAAAGCTCATGAAGATCGCTTAGAATTCTAACTGAATTCCATAATTATATAGAAAATTGACATACAATTCTGTACATATTTACGGGTTTTTACCCTACAGGCTCATCCTTGGACCTCAACGAAAAGGTTTCCACAAGGCTGATTCCATTACTTCACATGTTTAGTTGAAATTAAAAATAAAAAGTGTCTTCTCTCACTTCCGCTATTATAATATCGATAGCGTCTATTACCCGAGGGGAGATAAAATGCTTAGAGCGTTATCGCGTCGGCATCTAGTGTGTAAAACAAATGTACTTATGAGCTTCCTTGTCATGGCCGCAAAACGCTGTAAATTGGAGTGAGCTACGAATGTGGCCATCATAATACAAAATACTCACTGTGGTTCATGTTCCGTCAGCAACTGTTCAAAATGTATGATCAGCGCGTGTCCCGCCGGAGCTCCAAGTTTGCTGACGCATTTTACGTCGTCCGGGAAAGGGAAAAATGTGGAACGAGCTGCCTCCTGAAGTGTTTCCTTTGTGCTCTCAGAGGTCGGCAACGCGTAGACGGCTCCTTTGATGTTGCTTATGTTCCTGGGCGACGATGACCATTTTCTACTAGTTACATAAGAAAATACACTCACTGTGGCTCATGTTCCGTCAGCAACTCCTCAAAATGTATGATCAGCGCGTGTCCTGGCGGGGCTCTGAGTTTGCTGACGCATTATACGTCGACAGAGTAAGGGGAAAGCTACGCTAATATGAGCAGAATATAGTTACCTCCTGAGGTATTTCTTTATGCTCTCAGAAGTGACCAACGCGTAAGCGGCTCCTTTTAGATTGCTTATGTTCATGAGCAACGATGACCGCTTTCCAAACGCTGCCCGCTTGCTCGTTTCCTACTTGTTAATTAAGAAAATAGACTCACTGCGGCTCATGTTCCGTCAGCAACTCCTCAAAATGTATGATCAGCGCGTGTCCCGGCGGGGCTCTGAGTTCGCTGACGCATTCCACGTCGTCAGGGTAAGGTCGAGGGAAGCCGGGTGACGAGACTGTAGCGTGGGGCCGCAGGTGAGAGAGGAGGATGGTCTCGTTGCACTGGATCGATGTTGAGATGTATGGGTCTGAAACAAGGAGAATACAAACTATAATCTCGTGAGACTCGAATATACCTACAGGATGCATGAGATTTTTTGTTAATTTCGGAAAATTCACCCAAACGGGTCAAAAGTACTTTTCCTATGACAAGGCATGTTTTCTGTTCTTTAAAATTAATTGAATTTTTAGTCAATTTACCTATAGTCCAAAGATGAACTTTAAATACTTATAACAATAAAACTAGCTGAATAAAGAAAAACCGGCCAAGTGCGAGTCGGACTCGCGCACCGAGGGTTCCGTATAAACCTGTAGTTATATAGGGGTAGTAACTTTAAAATTATTAAAAATATCTTTTTTTATATGATGTAACAAAAAATTTACGGTTTTCACAATTTTTCCTTTATCTGTGCTATAAGACGTTGCTTCGTACCAAATTTCAAGATTCTGAGTTCACGGGAAGTAAGGGGTAGGTTTTGATTCCCTTGCGAGTTTCGAAAATTTGCGGCATAAACGGCTGTATCTTTTGATTGCGTTGGCTTAGAAGTTTGATTTTTTTACAGCTCCAAGGGACAGTAGACCTGAGTATTTGATATAAATTTCAGCTTGATACCTCCACGCGTTCCTGAGAAAAATGGTCTTTACAGACAGACAGACAAACAGACAGACAGACGGACAACAAAGTGATCCTATAAGGGTTCCGTTTTTTCCTTTCGAGGTACGGAACCCTAAAAACGGAAGGTGAATTGCAATGATATACCGTTCCAAAACTAAATTAAAAGAACGACAAATAAATTCCACAAAAACATACCGTAAACCTGCAACTTTGTGCCCTTAAACGTTAAACAAAGAAGCATTAAACAAAGTTCACCGGCACTGCAATAAAACGTTCAAACTGATCGGACTGTTGCAAACAAATAACTTTGTACAGTTTCTGACGTATATTTCTGCCGATTTGAATTTTTACGGCACATCGGCTTTTGAAATGTTTATTATTGAGCAGTGGATTAGTTAACACAATATAATAGACAAATCTATATATGTACGCCAAGCTGACGTGCGAAAAAATGGCAAGCTTACTGGCCCAAATAGAAGCTTGTCTAAATTCTCGTCCTCTTTGTGAAATACTTAGATCCCTCTGATCCCTCTGACGCCAGGACATTTTCTAGAGGGTGACACATTGGTCTGCGTCCTGTATATGAAACAAACTCTTGTCTAACTACACCATTTATATTTTATAACTCAAAAACGGCGAAATCGATTTCAATCATATTTGATATTTTGGATTTATATCCGCTCCAAATAGCAGAACAACTATTAAAATATTGGAGAAATAAAAAAAAGATTGTAATTGTCGGTACAAAATTCGCTAGGTCAGCTAGTATAAATAAAAAAACTAGGTTCCGCTAATAGTGACTTTCGCATAATCAGCCCATCTTCCTTAATGAAAACCTTGACAAATGGCACTAGATTTTACAAAAGTTGATGCCATATTAAGTACTGCAATAGAATCAGAGACTGGCTATACGCAAGATATGGCTTGGGTAGAGTGAAGTGAAGGCCTTTCTCTAGCATTGAGACACTTACGGCTCATAAAAAAGCATAGAATAAAATGTCAAAGAGTTGAGATTTAAGAATATTGAATCCATTAGATGACGCCCTTTCTTTAACGTGCTTGATGAAAATCGTTGGAATCGCCATCTCATTCCTTGAAATCTCATGTAATGTATGTATGTAAACTCTTTATCGTAGGTACAAGAACAATTCAAAAACAATACTATAATAGGAAAACGCAATACTATAATAGGAAAGTACAAATAAGAACTTATCTCTTCAAGGGATCTCTTCCAGTTAACCTTTAAGTAGATGAGAGAAGAAGTGGAAAAACCGGCCAAGTGCGAGTCGGACTCGCGCACGAAGGGTTTCCTACGATTATCTATAAAAGCGGCACAAAAATCACGTCTGTTGTATGGGAGCACCCATAAATATTTATTTTATTCTGTTATTTTAATATTTGTTGTTATAGCGGCAACAGAAATACATCATCTGAAAATTTTTACTGTCTAACTATCCCGGTTCATAAGATACAGCCTGGTGACAGACGGACAGACGGACAATGGAGTCTTAGTAATAGGGTCCTGTTTTTACCTTTTGACAACATGTATGGAATGGAGGCTCATTCTCTGGAAACTAACTTTAAGTTGTATTCACACAACAATAATCTTCAAGCAAGTAAAAGAGAGGTATAATTCTTGGCAAGATTATTGCGATTGAATATATCGTTATAGCAAAACAATACTCTACAATACTCGGCACACATTTTTCAGACGAGTCCCTAGTTATTATAATAAGCATATACATGACATTGATCCTTTTCACACTTCCTTGTCTAGTCTCAAAATTAGACTTAAACGTAAATTGTTTTAAGTAGTTCAAGTATTGAAAATAATTTTAAGTAACTAATTGTATAAATGTATCTTTCCGATGTACCTACCTACCTAATAGGAAAATAAATTGATTATAACTAGAATGTTAAACCTATTTACCAATATTCTACTTACCCACAATATATTTGAAGAATACTAATTTTGCTCTGCATACTGGTGGGTACATAGAATTAAGGTAGGTATGGCTCATGATTTCATTTCTTTTTGTTTCTTGTTATATGTATAAACATAAAATATATATTGTAAAAAAAAAATATCTACGTAAGCATAGTAGGTTAACTTGTATGTATATTTATGAATCACCAGGTCTGTTATAATTATTTTATTATGTTAAGTACATTGTACTTTTAATCTATTTGTGTATTCTAAATAAATAAAAAAAAATAAAAAATACTCTTACAAATACAGGTGTACCGGCGAGCCTGCTGGGAAATCCACATAATACGGGAACTTTATTACTCGTGGTGTGTAGTCGATAAATATCGGTGTTTTTCCCGGCGTGGAGCACAGGCCGGGAAACAGGTCATTTGGAAACTCGTGACGTATGCCAGAAATGTAGGCTTTTTATTTAATTTCTTTGCTCGCTTTATCCGCATTAAAATAATACAAAAGTTGGACTTTCGTAACGGTTATTCATTTAAAAACATGATTTCGTATCATTGATTTCTTAATGATGATTATATGACTTAATTCTACACAAATAATTTCTGGGATCTATTCGTAAACCTGACTGATGTCTCAGTAACTTGCAATAATTGTAGCCATTTTGTTTATGCAATTAAAAACAAGTCTTCGTTGCTCACTTAAATAGACGTATAAACTCACTTTCGTGTGACGAGTATTACATATTTAAACAAAAAAACTCATCCTATTTATACGATAAAATATAACGGTTAAACTCACGTCACTTTAGTCAATTCGCGCGACATGTTTCTGAGAGCCTAGGTCTCCATCTTCAACAATGGCCGACCGACGGCAACGCGACGTACAACAGTGCGCTACCAGCCGTTCAGATAGCACTCTTAATTCTTGAAGATGGAGACCTAGACTCTCCGAAACATGTCGCGCGAAGTGACTAAAGTGACGTGAGTGTAACCGTTATATTTTATACTGTGTCTCACGAAAGTTTAATCAATCAAATATTTATTTGCAAATGTAGTGATAAATACAGTTGGAATGTACAGGGTAAGTGCGTACATACATTTTACTTAAATAAGCATGCAAATTTTACTTATTAACTACTAATCTAATGTAAGGCAGTGCTAATATGGAACTTAAGCTAAAGCTTATAAGTTATTATATGTTACATAAGGTATTATAATTTAAATTTAATCATCCTATTTATATTTTAAAAGCCAGTCAAAAGAGCCAATATTTCCAGAATAAAATTACCATCATAAATCGGAGCCCCTTAAGTAAATAAGTCTTATGACTTTTATGTCCTTACAGCCCTTTATTAAATCCAACGTCGAATAAAGAAAACGTAAAATACGTTAAGGAAACGTAAAATCTTCTTTATTATGTATGTTTTGCTTCTATACTCAACGACAATGAAAATGGGGCAGTCTATAAAGAAATACCTATACAATGTGACACGTTTTTATTGCCCTTGAGTGTATTACGCCGAGACATCGTCAGAACAGCGCAAGTATTTTATTGATAGAATATGTATTATGTCATATATTTTGATTCAGTAGAGTGAATGTAGGTACAGCAATAAATTGCAGTAAAAATTGTGCAATAAAATGAACAATAAAAAAACTAAACCAATCAAAAGAATTCATTATTCTCATGAGAACTCAAGTATTTTATTATGTTATTAATTTCGATTCAGTGTCGTGAATGCAGAGTTGCAATATAAATTGTCCAATAAAACAAACAATGAAAACCAACTAAAATAATTTATAGATTAGCAAAACTATTCGCTTCAGATCATAATTGCTATTGCGGGGTTGTAATTCGTTATGTTATGGACTACGAGCTGGTACGTCAGATATGACACAATAATGAGAGCAACGGAACTCGTCTAGTAAGATTGCTGTACTATCCTTATTGCTAGATCCGGGAATCTGGCAGCTTTTACTGGTTGGAGCTCAGAGTGACAGACTAGCGAAATTTTACAGTTGGAAAAAAGTAATACTAAAATAGGTAAAAACTGCCGAAATTGTCTTATTTATAGAGGACGGGTACAATATTCTAACATTACAACAAAAAACATTGCGTATAATTTCGGAAACAGAAACAGTAAGCGACAAACTATGAATTAAATTATACGTCGTTTTGGACTATTTTACCCCATCAGAAAGTTTTGGCAATGATGTAATTTAATTATTTATATAATGAAATAAAACAATTAAAAACGGATTTTATCGCGTGTATTGAGTTTAAATTACATCCCGACGTTTCAAACACTTTACAGCGTTCGTGGTCAACGGGTCGACCCGTTGACCACGAACGCTGTAAAGTGTTTGAAACGTCGGGATGTAATTTAAACTCAATACACGCGATAAAATCCGTTTTTAATTGTTTTATTTCATGAATAACTATCGCGGCAACCGAAGACAATATTATTTATATAATTTATCCTAATACTGCATCAAAACCAGAACTCTAAGATTTGTATTTTTAAAGGGGTTTGCAGTCTTTGACTTCTTACAGACTTACAGCTGCCAGATGTCCGGATCTAGAAATAAGCATAGTATAGCAAATTAACGAGAGGCGTTTCGTCGCTCTTATTATTGTGTCATATCTTTGTGTAGTATCTTTTTTTTCTTGTGAGTTAACTTTTCATGGTGAAATGTTTTTATTTTTTACTGTTAAGAAATACAGGAAACTATAGGTCTTTAGTGATTCGCGGCGTAGCGCTCCTGTGTCGTTCCACCGAGAATTACAATCATCAGTCATCACGCAAAAAAGTAGTTTACTCTACCATTTTTTACTAGGCGCCCTTTGCAACGCCTTTTGCCGAAGAGAACCGATCGTTCTAAGAAATTCTATTATTATTCGTAATGGACCGACCGGCGTTAGCCAGACTACCGAATAAGTAATTTACATGAATATAGAGGTCAAGTTATATTAGCCTAAACCGCGGTCGAAACGCGCCTCGTGTCTCATACTAACAAACACACGTCCAAATAGACATACGATTACGTACGATAGGGATACGATACGATAGGGACAGGGGGGATACGATAGGGACATACGATTATCAACAGGTTTGATAATATATTTGGGAATCACCAAATTACTAAGCATGCATAGAGCTCAAAGAGGACCCAGTGTGTTGACGATGAGGGACCCTCTTGTTCCTTTAGCCGTCAACACAGTGAATCATTTTTGTAAAGGATCGACAACGCACATGTGACACCTCTGGAGTTGCATCCATAGGCTACGGTAGCTGCTTACCATCAAGCATGGTAGTTTTCACGCTCTTTTGCCACCGTCGTGGTATAAAAAAAAAACATTTTTCTAACAATAGAACCACAGATCTAAATATACATAGATAACTTAAACACCCCAATCTGTATGAAAACCAACCGTGTCACTTTTTTTCTACCTACTGTGACGTCACAAGGGCGAATTATTGATGTGAATTGCCCGTTGTCCGCACAAAATCGATTCAAAGGCGACGCCGCCGCCGCACGCGCCGTTCGGCTCGACTTGATTCAGCCTGGCCGCAGATGCACGGAAAATCGGTACGGTTTCCATATGACAGAGACACTTTTTGACGTTATTCCGTTCGGAACCCGAACGACAATTCCGTGCGTGTGCGGCCAGAGGGCCTACCGCGAAACGAAAACGAACTCCGTTCGTGTATCTCCCTCTCTGTTGCACTTGCTAGTTCAAGAGACAAAGACGGAGATAAGATAACCTAAAAATCACTAATCGATTCACATGAATGAAATCGATTTTCTGACAGACGAATGATATAGACAGACGAATGATGTAGACAGACGAATGATATTAAACGGAATTATTAAATAAAGCATATTTAAATTAAATTTTAAAAATAAAACTAGTAAGACTATTAGCTCTGTGAGCTGTAGACCTCGCTTTGTTTTGAAATGGTTGAAATTTGTAATTTTTTAAGTTTTCTACCTCCATATCTCTCCATTTTTTTTAATTTCGAAAAATTGTATAAAGTTCACAAGATTTTATGAGAATCGGCTGAAAATGCAAAGTCTAGGCGAGAACAGAAATCCGGACATCCTCCGAACATCCAAACATTTTTGGGCCAAGATGAAACTTGACAATGATGAAGGTTTTTATGGCGTATCTTTATTCTGTAAAGCACAAGTAAAATGAGTATATTATATCAGATATTTTATACGGTAATAATAAAAACACTGTTAAACATTAAATCTATCCACTAACATTATCATTAGAGCCCGGACTTTTGTCGTAATGACGTCACAATAGGGTGATTTGGGGAGTAAACGGGACGGTGTTATTAAATACGGTTAAAAACTTGGTTGTTAACCGAATACATTTTAATTAGACATTTTCAACAAAATTATCTAGTAAGTTGATCAATATTATCTTTTAGTGCAAAGCATACATTTGTATGTTAAACTGGCTTGGTGACAGTTGTGACGAATAAACAGTGAGTGGCCGACAAAACCATGCCAGTTTAACGTAAAAATGCATGGTTTGCAAGTAATATAACGATAATATTGCATGATCAACTTACTTAAGTAATTTTGTTGAAAATGTCTTATTAAAATGTATTCGGTTAAAAACTTGGCGCTCCAATATATGAAGACGCCACAGCCGCGACAATAAACTCTAAATTAATTAATTTTCAAAATTGTTCGGACCTGCTTTTTAAAATTGATGCCCATATTGCAATTTACATATTAAGGTTGTGCCTTTTTCCCCCAAAATTTTTATACATCTTAAGATGCAGTCCCATCTGGAAATTCCCTAACCTGACATCATCCATAGATACCGTGTTAAAAGATTCCATAGAAAAAATTTTGAACATTTCTCTAAACTGTCAATCATGGTCCCAAGTTACTCTACCCATCAAATATGGCGGGCTGGGCATACGCTCCGCTGGCGACCTGGCTCTCCCTGCTTTTCTCTCATCTGTCCACAGCACCGTCGCCCTCATCAGTGGTATTCTTCACGTTACCAATCCCACTGACGTGGTAGTGGCGGGCTTGATAGATGCAGAATAAACATGGAGAGCCGGTTTCCCCAGCGAAGATTTACCCACGGAAAAAACCAGCCAAGCTGCTTGGGACCGAGTAAAAATAAAATCAACGTACAATTCACTTTTGGCAAACTGTCTAAATTCTAGTGAGCGCGCTCGACTGCTGGCAATTTCCGAACCTGAGTCGGGGCATTGGCTGCACGCTTTGCCGTCGAGAAACATTGGGTCCCTTTTGGACCCGGCTTCCCTTTGTGTAGCTATTTGTCTCAGGCTCGGGCTCAAAGTCTGCGAACCACATCCATGCTGCCGCTGCGGCAACCCAGTAGACGACCTTGAGCGCCATGGACTTTATTGCCAGTCGAGCGCCGGTCGATATTACAGACACACATCACTCAACGACCTTATCCGCAGAGCCCTTGGGACGGCAAACATACCGTCAACCCTGGAGCCGGTCGGCTTGTCTGCGGCGGACGGGAAAAGACCCGATGGTTGCACGCTTGTGCCCTGGTCTTTGGGGCGACCTCTGGCATGGGACGTGACCTGCGTGGACACGTTGGCCCCGTCCCACGTCCGACGTTCGGCCCAGAAGCCGGGGACCTCCGCAGACGACGCCCAACTGGTCAAGTGCCGCAAATATGCTTTTTTAAAAAACAATTACATATTTGCGGCACTTGCGGTAGAAACTTTCGGCCCGTGGTCGTCAGACACTAAAACCATTATTAAAGACATATCTAAAAAACTAGTCAATGTGTCTGGCGACCTACGGGCAGGTTCCTACTTCGCCCAAAGGCTGAGTTTAGCCATCCAGCGGGGAAATGCGGCTGGCGTGCTGGGAACGATGCCCCGGGCCAGCTTAGATTTATACAATCATTGTAATGTATTTTGTTAATGTAATAGTAGTAAGAGCTCAAAGAGGACCCAGTGTGTTGCCGATGAGGGACCTTCTTGTTCCTTTAGTCGTCAACACAGTGAATCCTCATTTTTGTAATGGGTCGGCAACGCGCATGTGACTCCTTTGGAGTTGCAAGCGTCCATAGGTTACGGTAGCTGCTTACCATCAGGCGGGCCGTATGCTTGTTTGCCACCGTCGTGGTATAAAAAAAAAAAAAAAAATAAAGATATTGACTATTTAAAAAAAAAAGTTAAAAACTTGGTTTTTAACCGAATAAGTATTTCATAACACCGGCTCGTTTACTCCCCAAATCACCCTATTGTGACGTCATTGCGACAAAAGTCCGGGGTCTAATTATCATTGTCAATGTGTTTTAGTAAATTAATAGTGGGATACGCCGTTTTTTTTAACAATCTCAACTTCTTCCCTTCAATGAAACTGATATTTTCAAAGTGTTTACCCAACAAATAGTACTATGCTTAGTCAGGAACCAATCTTTCCGTCCCGTGGTCGCAATCCATTTTTCTTTTGTGATAGGATCGTGTGGGAAACTAAAAAAAAAAGTGTTTCTTAAGCACAATAGAAATTTATAAACGTAATATACATTCAAAAGATAAACATGTCACATACATGAAGAACCCGAAGATATTACCCTCCATTTTTAAAGCTGTCGTGTAAAATTAGGACATATTTCGAGCTTGTTTGTATCAATAACTACTAAATTGGCGTTTTTAAAGTGGTAAATATCATTCGTCTGTCCGATATCGATTAAAATCGATCATCGAAATAATGTTGCAGACCGAACAACACTAGTTGCTAGATTTGACAGACGAATGATAAGTTCCCTTGTACCACGAACTCCAAGTGATGCGCGACAGTATCGCTTGTTCTGATGTTCATCGTCTCTTAACACACAACGTCAGATTAAACGCTCAAAGCAAACGCGGCAATGTAATGTGAACATAGTTTACTTACCGATAATATATAGTTACTTAGGTACAGTCTTGGAATCACACCTCCGAATACTTAAAAATAGATTTAAAATGAATTTACGCATAATATAGTTTGAAAATAACTTACGTGTGATAGGAAAAATGTCCTTACGTTTGGGTGCTTCCAATTTTTGGGCTATCGTACTTTAATACCATGCAAAAAGGTATTTTCTTAATTTTCACGGACAACCGGCTACCACAACAGACGCGCGCGGAATGTCAGTAGCGACGGCGAACTCGGAGACCTACTCCGCGTTCCGACACGCGAAGTAGATGCATTTGCGTCATCTATGTATATTTATATCTGTGAATAGAACATTCTGAAGTTATTACAAACTCAAACAAAGTAACGACTTTTAACTGATGGCAAGGTATGAACAGCAACCTTATATCAATAATTTTTAAAAGTCGTGTCGCATTCTTAAAGTCGTATAAAGATACGACGTTATGGTTTAGCGTGGTGTAATAATTGCATTAAAAATTTAAAAGTTGTTAAGCTTTTAACGGTTTTTTTACTCGACTTTATGAGAAATCGCGTGAATCATTCTTGGTTGTTCCTTTTGATTGGTTATAAAATGCGAAAAAGTTTCGGGTTTGAGCCGTTTTGTTAGGGTTTTGGTTCTGGACTAATTTGAGT
Source organism: Pammene aurita (assembly GCA_947086415.1). Taxonomy (NCBI): domain Eukaryota; kingdom Metazoa; phylum Arthropoda; class Insecta; order Lepidoptera; family Tortricidae; genus Pammene; species Pammene aurita. The sequence continues at coordinate 33,627,315 of OX352303.1, forward strand.
GATTTTAACTTTAAAATACAAATTATTGTAAAAGGGTTTGATTTTGATTTGATTTTAATAATATAATTTTACGAGTTTATAAGTTACGAGCCTTATGAACGGAACTTATATATTTTTTTCTTTATTTTATTGCATATTTTTGAGAAAAACACTATACATAAGGCGCGAAAACGGATTCCCGTCCTCGTATTCCTATCCGGCCTCGCTAGGCTCGACCGTAGACAGTCAGAATGGCAGGTAATGTTTTCCCGGCCTTTGCTATAATCTACTTGTATAAATACATGGACACTCAGGTAGAAAAACATCAACTCTGGAACAAATTTTAATGAGAAACATACAAATAAATACCCTTACTTGGCTTTCAATCCTAGAGCACAGTTGGTAGAGCGGCGGGCATGTATCCCGGAGTCGCGAGTTCGAGTCTCGACCGAGGAAGTAGATTTATCAATATTTCCTTTATTTATAAACATTGTGATATCGATAACTATACGTTTCCGCTTAATGTAACATTAAAATTATGATCAATTAATAAAAAAAGTTTATAGAAAACCAAGAAGAAATATTAATTATAGAAAAGTATAGACAGCCGTGTCTATCTGCACGTTTGCAGACATAAGTTTTCTACGTATATGCTGGGTTTAAATACCTTATTGTCACTTGCAAGATCGGTATAGTGACTCTAGTACCCACAATTTAAATTTTATCTGGAGTTTTATTCCATTTTATTGCATACATTCACAGTAGTGCCAACATTACGGAAACGCATTCCAGTCCAACAGGAACCGATTAAAAACTGCGCTGCATTCGAATTTGGAACTTGGTTCGTTATGTTGGCACTAACTCGAATTTATGCCGATACAATGTTGGCAGTTGGAATGAAAGTAACGGATGCTGGGATGTTTGAATGCATTCAAATGCGGTTTTGTGCTAGGAATTAGTTTATAGCGACCTAGTTGCTAACATGTATAAGTGCTAGAAAATTATACGCTATCTTCTCAATTCGTCGGGATTTTTGTTTTTTATTTTTATTTTTTTATGTATGTTCAGCAATTATTCAAAGACGGCTGTACCGATTAGGAAAATTCTATGTTTTTGAAAGAATCCCGGTTGGTTCTGTTTGGAATCAGGTGGAATCCAGTAATTTGATGATAAGATGCTTAGATATGATATAGTATACCTTACTGCGGGAACCAATGCAAGAAACCAATATCTAATCAAAATATATTATTTCAGGTTGAATTCGGCTCCTGATTAGCGTGTAGTTTCAAATGTATGTAATCAAGTTTAGCGTGCAACTACGAATTATTTAGCTGTACCGCCCTAGTTGCGAACGTGTGCTAACTTGATTTTTGCTTTGAGCTCCGTTTCACTACGTCTTCGCTATTTAAAACAGGCTAACGAAGACTAACGAAGCGGGTAAGTTTTAAGTAAAACTTAGAGTATTATTTAAGAAAAATCTACCTGATTTTTACTTCACTTAGAATAAAGAGGAATTGCAAGCCTTGTGTTGAGAAATGTCCTCGCTACACTCGTACTTTTATATCACACTCGGTTGACATTTCCCTGTTTTCTATTTTTGCAAACTTTAATTATGGACTGAAAATAGATGTCATATACTTCAGAAAAAGTGACCAAACCCTCCGGTGTCCGAGGCCAGATTTGAACTGGCGTCTTCAGCTTTCGCGGCTGACGTCCTGACCACTAGACCAGCCGGTCACAACGGTTTCTGAAGTATATGACATCTATTTTCAGTTTATATATAGTAGTGTAACTACTTAAAAAATTGCAAATCAAAAAATATTAAACAAAATAATTTGATTTGCTTCAAGATTTAATTATGGAGCTAAAATTCATTAAATATAATTGTACGACACGAGAAAAAAAATAATAAGGCACATTTTACACCCTATTATAGTCAAAACCAACGCGCCGGTAGGGAAATAAAATAAAGCAAGATCGCTGCGACGCAAAGCGACAGCAGACAGCGAGAGAGAGCGAGACGTCCAGCTTAATGTGTTTCGACTTAATTAGCACGTTGGTTTCGGCCCTATGTTCACTACTAGCTTTTGCCCGCGGCTTCGCTCGCGTTAAATTCGGGGTAACAAACCATACAAACTTCTACCTCCCATTTTAGGGAAGTTGGGGGTTAGAAATATACAAAAAGTAGCCTATGTCACCCCATCCCATCCCCTCAACTAACTCAACTAAAAAAATCACGTCAATTCGTCGCCCCGTTTTGCCGTGAAAGACGGACAAACAAACAAACACACACACAAACTTTCCTATTTATAATATTAGTATGGATAGTGGCCTAGCAGACCTAACGAAACACTCATAGTGTTGTGTTCCTGCCGGTGAGTAAGGTTGCCAAAGAGTTCAAATAGGACCCAGTGTGTTGAGGACGAGTTATTATATTACCCTCTTATTCCTTTAGTCGTCAACACAGTGAATCCTCCTTTTTGTAAAGGGTCGGCAACGCGCATGTGACACCTCTGGAGTTGTAGACGTCCATAGGCTACGGTAGCTGCTTACCATAAGGCAGGCCGAATGATTGTTTGCCACCGTCGTAGTATAAAAAAAACCACTCGATTTAGTCCTTTCCTGTGCCACTTTTTGCGCACTAATTGTGATTCTCGGTAGTGTATGAGTTCAATGCCTCCAACTGAATGCCAACGTATTCAACATTCATATTGCTGTCTGTTTGTCGCAAATACTCGCAATATGTCCGACTGATTCAATTATGAAAATGTATCACGTTTCTGTTTGCTGTGAATTGTTTCATGAATATCAACTCGTTGACTAAATAATAATCCAATAAAAGCTGATTTACACGTTTTTAGGAGTTCCTGGTGTTCTTTTGAATATATAAGTAGTCGTTATGCGTGAAGGAAAACATCGCGAAAAAACCAGACCTAATCTCAATAAGGTCTAAAGTAGTATTTTTAATTCAAGACAGTAGTAATCTGACAGCTCCTGCCATACCTTGTAAACCATTATGTATCGATGAATTCTCAATACAACTTGGGACTCCGAGAGCCGGTTGAGAAGTGTAAGACTTCTTCGGCAGATGTCGCTAGGAGTCCCCCTAAGACGCATAAAGGATATAGTGGAGAAATTCGCAGCCATCAGGTAAGTTTCAGTAGCTCAGTTGGTCAGAGCGATGGGCATGTATCCCAGAGTCGCGAGTTCGAGTCTCGCCTGCTGCAGTGGATTTTTCTACTTTTCCTTTATTAAATAAAATATAAATACTATCGTAAATTGGTCGGAACATAGCACAAATAAACAACCAAAAATAGACCTAAATAACGAGAGAAACCCCTTAATTTTATATTTTGCAATGTAATTGTTTTATATTAATTCGGATTAATTTTTGAAATAAAAAATCCTTATTAATTTAACATTGTTACAATGTTTTCTATTGTAAGGTAAGCTACGGTAAAAAGGAAAAACAAAGTTTCTTTCAATTACATTTTAGTCTGTTTCAGCACTTTCAGCTTAACAACATAATTTTAGTCAAAAATGTTATATATCCGATCCGAAAACGAATTATGTTACTAGAACCTTTCCTAAATGTATTTCTTGCGATATATCGCCTCGCCAAGCCAGCCTAATATTAGACGGAGAGCTAGCAACGTCAGATATGACACAATAATGAGAGTACACTATGCTTATTTCTAGTTCCGGACAACTGGCAGCTGTAAAGCGGTGAAGAAAACAAATCCTACAGTTCTGGGTTTGACGCAATACTATGTGAAATTATATAAATAATTAGATTATATCATTGGCAAAAAAATCTCTTGGGGGAAAGTAGTGCCAAACGACGTATAATAATTTATTTTCAGTATAGGTGGCCAGTATTATATCTCTATGGGTAAGGTTTATCTCAAGAGCGTTCAGGCACGGCCCTGCAACTCGAAACACTAGAAAAGTAAAATAGCAACCATATCGTTATTGTTCGACTGATAATGGTTTCTACTTCTGATGACAATGATTATCATGGGTGACAAAAAAAACATGTAAAATTTTAGTCTAAAATTGGTATATAAAACAAATTGACAAGATAAAGGAAGAGTATCGATATCGACATCATAAATATTTTTACTCCTCCCTAAGAACATCAAGCTACCAAATTGCACCTCCGATAACGGGGTCTATTTATAACTGAGACAAACTTCGGCAGTTTTTACCCATTTTAGTAGTACCTAGTATTTTCCAATAAAAAAAATTTGCTAGCCTGTCACTCTGACCTCCCATTAATAGCTGCCAGATGCCCAGATCTAGCAAAAAGGATAGTATAGCAATCTAACCAGATGGGTTTTATTGCTCTCATTATTGTGTCATATCTGACGTGGCCAGCTCATAGTCCATATATTATGCCAGGCACTTGGAATGTTAGTACATTGTACATGTTTGCGGCATACGACACGTGCCAGTACTTACTTCGTGTAACCGGCGCTTTAGCGACATGAAGTGTAAACTTTCTGTGTAAAATAGTTGCAAACTCCTGGATGTTTTCAAAGTATGCTCCACGGGACTGTAGGGTCTGTGAGGTCGTTTTACCCGAAAGTAGAAGAGAACTGTAAACTGTAACTATAAATTTTCTCATAACACGTGGCTTTATATTTTGTGGGGCTATGAAACTAGTATGATGTTTGAAAAGCATTTCGGTAAAGAATATTTAATTTGAATTACAATTTTTTTATCAATTACCTAACCCTTATTTCGACTAACATCGCACGCTTGAAAGTCGTCAAAAACTTTCAAATCTTAATGGGGGTATCCGCGATCGAGGTTGATCCAGATGCCAGCACCGTGGCGAGAGGTCTAGCTGTCATAATCCACATGCTTAAACAATTAATTTTTGAGTGGTGGATTTTCACAGCTGCTGTCAAAAATACCTATGCCGTCTGTTGTTTACCTCTATTCTGACTTTATGCATTTTCTGTACTGGTTTTCTTTTTGAGGTGTTCAATAAAGAGTATGTTCCGACGTGGAACAGATTAGAGTTAAGTTCATTTCTTAATATTTTATATAGGATGAATAGGTATTTTTCCTTACATACAAGACAACATAATTGGGTAAAGAATACTTTTCTTTGTAGCAGTTTTTTTTTGTATGGCAACTTACATTGATATCCCAAAGCTCTTCCTGCGCCCTCCGCGCCACCTTGCGGAAAACTTCCGTTTTCGCCGTTGCAAATGAATGCACGCATACCGCGCCGCGCACGCGAAGTAAAATAAAATTACATATCTCCGTCGCTGCAACTAAATCCAAAATCACTCAGTGAACAGTCCACAACCAGTACCTATTGGAGAAAATGTCGGGAGCCCGTTAAAGTGACAACTAACTTGGATTTCCACCTAACCCAGGCACGTGGACAAGAGCGCCGCTGGAGCTCAGGTAAGTTGTCAGCCAATAAACTGCCCCTACAGAGTATTTGTATTGTATTGTATCACGGTGCTGCCATCTTGTGAAAATCTTGATCGCGGAAACCTTCATTAGAAGAATAACTAGCACATCCCAATGTCAAAACAAAAATAAATAGCTTGGAAGGTAGATACGGCAATCAAACTAAAATTAGTGTCTGGGATGTATTTAAAACCAGTCCTGTTTCAAACGATTACTCTCCTCCCTTCAGCCTTTGCCCATCCCTTCAGCCCCTCCCTTTAGTTCTTCAACCATGGGCCATCATGAGAACACAGATATGCGTTAGAGAAAGCAAAATATATTGCAATCTCGTTCTGTCGTATAGCTGAGTCACTTACTACACTAGGCCATGTTGGTATTATAATTTTAAAATACATACACAATACATTAAAAACACAATCTATCTCAAACAGAACTTCAACACACAACAAATAATCATCCAATATTGAAATTGTGTTGGAGTTGCATCGGGATACTTTACAAGCAAATTCTGATATTTCTGATTCAGACATTTAGGCGATAGCTGTATTGCGTAGTTAATTCATTGGAGTTCTATTGAAGTTGGTGTCATAACGTGTTTTAAAGTTAGGATACGGCCCCAGTATAGCCCGTGGTTATGAAATACTATTATCTCTTCTGTGTCGTGGTGGAGAGCAGCCTTCAGGTTTCAGTAACCACTTAACGTTGCTATAACATTTTTCAACGGGTCAAAACTATTTTGTCCGACAGATAATACAATGGGTACTTCGGAAGCGGTAACGTTTAAACGCAGTAAAAACGTTATAATGTTGCGAAGATTCAAGAAATTTCATTTTGCTTACAGATTTTACCAGCTTAGGCATAACTTTTCTTAATATGAACGTTACTTAGTTTTAATAGTCGATGAAAACTTTTATAACACGTTTATGGGATATAAAGAGACTCATATGCATGTAATATGTTGTTTATGCCGCGGTAACTTTAAATTGTAGTTATGAAGGCCGTAACTGACAGTTTGCGAATGTTTCATTATATTTATTTTATTGGTTATGTTTCTATGCATTATAAAGGGTGTACATCATTATTATTTTGCAAGCTCGCCGCTACTGTACTTGAGGGCGACCACAACCATTAAAACACATATGGGCCATTTTATTTAAAGTTGTACTTTCCACTCTTCTTTTCACACAAAAAGTGACCCAAAAGATTTCTTTTTTTTTATTATTTCATTTCGTTACCGCCATATGAAGTCTATGGGAAAATGGTAACGGAATGGGGAACAGACTTGAGATGGGATACATTTTTTGTCCTAATAAAATCGAAAGAGCTCGTGATTCTGAGTCAAAGTCACCTAAAATTTTCCAAATTAATAAAAAGTGGAATGTACAACTTTAAATAATATGGCCGTATTACCTGTATTGTTGGGACTCTAAAGTGGTACTCTCTAAAACTCTCAACTTGGGTACAAAACTAACTCGGATATAGTCATTTAGGTGTGACTTTTATTTAACGTCAATGAGGCTAATGCCGTCATAGGGACTATTCCGTCCATTAGCGTTTTTCTCAAACAACGAACATAAGTGATAATTTCATCGACAAAGCAGCGATTGCATTTAGTTTCAGCAATCAAAAGCAAATGATTTTTTATCCCACTATTGAAAATCGACGTTGCTCGTTGACGAATTAGCCTCATTTAACTCACTCTTGACTCAGATAACACCAAAAAGAAGATTTTTTTTTAATACCACGACGGTGGCAAACAACCATACGGCCCGCCTGATGGTAAGCAGCTACCGTAGCCTATGGATGCCTGCAACTCCAGAGGTGTCACATGCGTGTTGCCGAGCCTTTACAAAAAGGAAGATTCACTGTGGTGACGGCTAAAGGAATAAGAGGGTCCCTCATCATCAACACACTGGATCCTCTTTGAGCTCTTTGGCAACTTTACTCACCAGCAGGAACTCAACAATATGAGTAGGGTCTAGGTCTAGTGCTATTTGGCTGTGGTTTTCTGTAAGGTCGAGTCGAGCTCTGCTCCAGATTTGAGCGAGATGACATTCGCTGAACGTGTCCTACCACACTTAGCGAGATGCCATTCGTAGTGCCCATTCCTCTCTTTTTGGCATAGTTTAAGGACATACCCGAGTCCGGACGTAGTTTGAGGACATACCCAGGGTCCAAATTGAGATTGATACTTAATTATGTATTGAACTTGTGAACCATAGTTGCAGTATTGGACAATAATTTGGTGCTTTCACGGTTACAATTTTAGAGATTTTCTTTATTTAAAAATCATTTTCTATAACTTATCAATGCATGTTGCAATATCGCCGTTATTGCACTTGAGCGCGACCACAATACCCGTAACGACCTAGGACATAAAACCCATATTACCTGTCAAGCGTAGTAGCTTTAAGGTTACAACAATGTTGCCGTAGAATATAATAGTCATTCTTTTACATTATTTTTGTTTTATTAAGAATTTCCTGCAATAAAAAATTAAAAATAAAAGATATTATATTCTTCAATTTAGGCACATTACAATGCACTTATGAACGCCAGAGAAAAAAAACTACCACCGCTTCTAACCCTACACCTCTGACCCGAGAAGTATTATGACCGCCAAGAAACTCGGCGGGACTTATTTTTACAAAACAGTAATACTTATATCTTAAAGATACACAATAATGCGTAATTCTATAAGAAGACATATCAAAACAGCTTGAGAGACAATGTACGTATTGTTTAATTAAAATAAAATAAAATAATAATACTTAATAAAATTCAAATCTGATTGCTTCACAAAACGTTTGATATGCTTTCCTATCTGAACTGTGTCCTCTAAATGTTAGATGATTTTGTAGTAGTTTCTGGTTTGGGCCATGCATCTTTGTCCGTCATATAGTCCTCGACCCTGTAATAACCCTTTGACATTAAAGTTTTTTCAAATATTTCTTAAGAGCGGGAAATGATAAATTTAAAGCATCGACGGGTAACTTGTTATATAATAAACCTTGACCAAAGAATTACTTATATCCTTTGCGGATACGACTACTTCTGATAGCAAGCTTGTTTTTATTTCTAGCGCTATAGCTGTGGATGTCAGATTTTTTTTTTCAATTTAAAATAATATTGATGGCATAAGCTCGTCGTTACTGCACATGCGTAACATCTATAACGGCTATAAGGACATAAAATACATAATAATAATAAACATTTATGTCAGGCGATGGTCCATATTGTTGTTGGTAGTCATTAATATTATGCTTATATAATTAATGTTAGTAGGTACATACATACAAGTTATTAATTTTTACAACTCAAATGCAATGTGTTGAAAATTCGATTAAAATTGGAAATACTTAAATGAAAAAACCATTAATCTTAACAGGCAAAATATTATTAATAAGTAGGTAAAAATTGCATGTGCTAAACCAAAGTGCAAAGTGCAAAGTGCTAAACCAGGGTTGCTAGGACGATTAAGTTATTAACAGAATAGCAAAAGTAACTGCATATAAGCGCGAAAAAGACTAAAATGATCATAGTACGACCTGTTAAAAAATAAGAGTGGTAGGGAGATAGGTCATTATATTAATTATTTCAGTTTCATAATGACTATTTCAGTAGATTTCCTTTTGCATTTCGCATTCTGCCTGAGCTCGTGTAACCACTTTATGACAAAGTGCTGCCGAGGTAAGAGTATGAGTAACTTTTAATTACGTACATAAAACAATGATGCTTCAAAACTTCACTTTAATTACCTTTCATAGCGTACTCTAGTCTAAGGACGGCCGCAGAAAGTAGGAAAATAAGCAGTTATGAAATAAAATTTAAAAAAACACGTATATTTTTTTTATGGAAGATAAAAACCAATAGACTCAAACATAATTTACCAAAAATATGGCATACAGGGTGTAACAAAAATACTAGTAATCCGGCTAAGGACGTAATTGGTATCGTATTGAGACTAAGAAAAAATGGGGATAAAAGTTGCCAACCAAATGGATAAAAAAAACCGTCCAAGTGCGAGTCGGACTCGCACACCGAGGGTTCCGTACAAACCTGTAGGTATTAACTTTAAAATTATATATAGGGGTAGTAACTTTAAAATTATTAAAAATATTTTTATTATATGATGTAACTAAAAATTTACGGTTTTCGCAATTTTTCCTTTATCTGTGCTATAAGACGTTGCTTCGTACCAAATTTCAAGATAATGAGTTCACGGGAAGTACCTTGTAGGTTTTGGTTTCCTTGCGAGTTTCGAAAATATACGGAAATTTATTTATTTATTATTATTTACTAAGCAGGCAGGCAGTTATGACAACTGATATTGCCTGTATCCAGTGGTCATTACGATAGTTATCATTAACGAGTAGATGTATGCTTGTCTAATTTATTTTTGAACTGGTTCACGTTTTGTGCCGTAATCACGTCTTTTGGGAGTTTGTTCCAAGCTCTCACTACTCGGTTGCTCAGAAAATGTTTGTATGGGTTACTGTGGGACCTATCTCTTTCTAGCTTTAAGTGATGACCTCTCGTGGGTGTTGTTGTTGCGCATGAACATCTCTTGAAAATCCTTGAGGTCAGTGTCCAGATAATATTTTGTATGTCTCTATTAAGTCTCCACGTTCTCTGCGGTGCTTTAGAGTAGTGAGCTTTAGTTCCTTCAGTCTCCCTTCATATGGCTTGTTTTAAGTTGCCTTGGCAGTTTCGTAAAACTTCGTTAGACCTTCTCCATCATCTCAATGTCCTTGGCAAAGTAGGGACTCCACGCTTGAAAAGCATACTCCAGTACGGGTCGGATGTACATCTTATATATTTTTAGCATCATATTCGGTGTCAAGATCTTGAATGCTTTTCTGATGAGGTAAATCATGCTTCTGGCTTTCTTGACCATTGTGGTTATGTGCTCTTCCCACTTTAGATTCTCCAATTATTATTAATTAGGTAGGCAACGCGCATGTAAATCCTCTGGGGTTGCAGGCGTCCATAGGCTACGGTAACTGCTTACCACCAGGCGGGCTTGTTTGCCACCGTCGTGGTATAAAAAAAAAAAAAAAAAAAATTAATTAAATTTGCGACATAAACGGCTGTATCTTTTGATTGCGTTGGCTTAGAAGACTGATTTTTTCACAGCTCCAAGGGACGGTAGATTTGAGTATTTGATATAAATTTCAGCTTGATACCTTCACGCGTTCCTGAGAAAAATGGTCTTGACAGACGTTCCGTTCCGTTCCATTTGTTGGTGATAAACCCGCCAACGCTTCGAACTAACTCCACATCAACAGCGATGACGAGTTTACCGTTAGCCGGACCGGTCAGTCGGCGATGACGTCAACGGGCCGTCGACGGGGACGGTCGGCGGGGGACCGCTCGGGGATTCATCATACGCTCGCGCAACGCTCTACACCTATCGCGCCGCGAATAACTACCTAGCCTAAGTTAACTTTTGTAACTACCGAAATATATTATAGTGTTTACAGTCCGCTAGAAGTTTCATTCAGCAGTCTAGATCTCCTTCAAGCACAGAACAAGGCACTAGACGCAACACGTTTTTTCCTTTCGAGGTACGGAACCCTAAAAAACATTTTTTTTCTCGTGAAAAAATGTTGTTCTTAGTTTTTCGTAATAATAACGTATTAGTATCGTAATGCCAATTCTGCCTTTAAACGGATCACCAGCATTTTTGTTACATGAAACATACATATTACATTAGATTGTATGAAAATTCTTTAAGGTTGTATTCAAGATTGAGTACAAAAATATGCAAAAAACAACCGTAAGTCAACTACAACAAGGCATCTCATCTACATCAAAGATAATTATGCAAATGTACTTTCCTTAAATGGTATAAATTTCATCGTAGGAAAGAGGACACTGTCATTTTTAGTGGCCTTTGGGCGGCCAAAGGCTAATGTGGAGTCACTGGCTAGTATATTCCTACAAGAAGGCCGCAAAAACATGTGACACGCTCTTATCTGTAGGGCCATAAGAGCGTGGCACATATTTTTGCGGCCTTCGTGTAGGAAGATACTATTGCTGGTGACTGTTCGTAATAACAAAAAAAAAGTGAAATTAATAACCTTTTTTGACTTTCAGGACCGTAATGAGGTCATCCTCAATTATTATGTCTATTACTTTGATCAACTCCGTCAAACTGTTTATAGATTTAGTTCAATTTGACGGAGATACACAGGATTAATGGAGAACAATCATAACAATGGTGAAACACATGAGAGCATTAGCAAGCACGTCCGCGACCGCTCTAAACCCATTTCCTCGTAAACACTTTTTAGTGCGACGTGACTTACATGTATTATAGGCCTACACTCTAATGTGGACAGCGGCCGTAAATGTTCACGTTGCTGCGCTAGGCCTTTATTACTATGATTGGGCCAAGTGTTTTGTAAACTTTTGGCCATGTTTTATTACATTTCGTAGTTATGTAAAGATCTTTGTGCCCCACAACTCCCTGCCATACGGTCGTATCCTCTTGAAAATACTTATGATACTTATGCTTCTTTGAACAAACATAAACATGTTTTGATTAATTCATTGAGGCCAAACAAATGCATCAAAATAACAAAACAGTTTTCAATTTTCAATCTTATTTTAACCACAGATTTGATAATAGTAACAGAGGTTTTAAAGGGGTATTTCATAAGGTTACTGATTTCAGCAGTTTATTTTGTACAATAAAGTTAATATTTATGTACATACTCGTACACATTCCATATTCCATGTCTGCCTCATCTCACCATAATCGTATTGCTTTTAATGTTGCGTACCTACACCTACTGTTGAACTTGGCCTACATGCGTCCCAAATTAGCCCCAATTCCTGGAAATTACGCAAATGGTCGTCAAAATCCGTATATCCTGTTAGAGGTATTCGAATTTTCTATCTACTTTACACGCCAACTCAATGTGAATTGGGAACTTCGCACACGTTTAGTTTTCTTTGATGTTTATAAGTTCTCTTACGACTTCTCAATCATTAAAAACATTTGAAAAAAGCTTGAAGCTAGTTTATCAAAAGATCGTTAACGAATGATACCTTTTTTTTATTCCACCTTTATTTTTTTTATTTTTTTTTAATCATTAATTCCTTCACGTTACCTTAATGGTCGTTCGCTATTCAAGTCTCGTCGTGTTTTCCCTCGACATCAAAAGCAGGTTTAATTTTATATTTAAATGGGAATAAACTGCCTGCATATTTCATTTTATAGCATTTTTCTCTTTTAGATATCAAACTGTGCAGAAAATGATCATAGAAAAAAAAGGCGGCATAAATATTTAAAGTCATACTTAATCTATACGTCTACGGGGATCCTGGACTCCGTCAATTATAATGAACTAGCGACCCGCCCCGACTTCGCACGGGATAAAAAATGGTTATTGTGGGTTATCCCTAAGAGTAGATATGTACATACCATCGCAGACGTTTTTGTAGACCTTTTTAAGGTGTACAATACTGTAGTACATTATTTTGATCTATCTCGTAGAGTTCAGCCAGCGTTTGCAATGTAAGCGCAAAAAATGTGTTTATTTACGACATCACATTAGAAACCTCTAAAATTATCAGTGTTTCTTTACTCTACTATGCATGTATTATACCTACATATAAACCTTCCTCTTGAATCACTGTATCTATTAAAAAAACCCGCATCAAAATCCGTTGCGTAGTTTTAAAGATCTAAGCATACATAGGGACAGACAGCGGAAAGCGACTTTATTTTATACTATGTAGTGATATTGTTTGATTTTACGGAGTTCATATTAACGCATATGCAGAATAACTGAACAGAACTTTTGTTTATATTTCTTATTATTAGCTTGAGATGCGCTCAAAGTGTTCTGTGTATTTTTAGCGATAGAATAGGATATAGGACAAAGTTTTACGATTGGCGAGAATTATTGACGAGCCGAATACATTTATTTTATTGCAAGGATGCGGTCATTTGCTGGCTAAAGAGGGTTTGTGACAGCTCGGAAATTGTGTTGAGGTCAGTTAAATATCTTAGAAAATTTGATGTCCTTTTTTACTCGATTACGTCAAAGCCAAAAGGACGGTTTATTAATTTAAAACTAAAATAAATATAAAATTTAAAACCAACTTTTTTCGATTTTTTTTTGGATGAAAAATTTTAATGTTTGTGTGAGGGGTTGGCTTATTTATACGATATTTTTATAACACCTTCTACGTATACTTATTTATGAATGGGTACCAAGTTGAGCTTGGTGGTTAATCGGCAACAGACTAGTATATGTTTCACTAGTATATGTGTATGTTTCACTGGGGTTAAAACTACTAAACTGATTTTGAAGCACCAAGTATCAATCATTGAAATGTGTGTCAGCGTTTAAATACTCTAAGTTCATTGAAACCATATGTATAATTATACAAAATGTATGAAAATGATCAGTTGAGTCCAACAGTGAAATTTGAGATTTACTCATATTTTACTGATGTATTCTCATTACTATATACTACTGACCATGGTCAAGATGGGGGCAATCTTGACCGTGGTCAGTAGTATGGCGAAATATGTACACCATTTTACTCCATCACAACATATTAGGGTCCGACTAAAGTGACTAAACACGATTTTTAACAATCGTTTGTCAATGACATCTTTTTCAAATTAACGTTTGACCATGCAAAAACGTATAAGTTATAAGGTACTTATGTCGACATTGATTCATTTTAAAACTTAAATCAAATTCTTAGAAATGAGTGAATGCAAAACAGCATGACACAATACACGAGGCTTAAATGAATATTTAACACCACTGAAGCCTAGTTGACGATCCCTGTCTTCCCAAATTACTGTTCTGCTATTGGTAGTTCGATAGTATACCCCTGACAGGCGCCACAAAGAGTTTCGCAAGCAATACTGTCCCCGAAGTGAATATTTAACCGCTTGAAGAAAGGTTGACGATATCTGTCGCAATTTATATGAAGGTAGTTTTTCAATACTCCCAGGGGTACGCAACCAGAAATCAATAGACTTTTTTAAAAGTAAATTATGAATTTTATACTATATTATATTGAAAGTTCGTTTTTTTTTATGACTACGAGTAGAACTATACTATATAATATAATACATATTATAAATAATAATATGCTTTATAATATGTAAGAGGCCTCGCTTGCACAAGACAGATCAGGCGATATAAAGAATTACCTACGAGTATATAGGTATATAAATAGCATTTTTTTCAAACATAGTTTTCCATACTTACATAGTCATATGAGCGAGTCATACATTGATAATAATTTGATACTGGGATGTTAACGGGCTCTCGCTTTTCAATGAATAGCAACGTTTAAACATCATAGAGCCATACAATTAGCTCGGTCCATTATAAATGAAGCAGTCTCGTCAGAGACAGTGCTGATTGCTCAAACTATCATCCACTAAGAACCATGGGCGGCATTACAACTAACACAAACAATCTGAGATTTGTACAGGCGAAGTAAAAGTGATGTTTAAACTTTTGTAATTGTGTATTTATATATTTGACGTTTCATGGATATTATGAATTAATTCATTCATAAATTGTCCTTGCAATTTTGAATCTGGGTAGTATTACCAACAAAAACGTATTTTATAAGTAGAAAAAACCTATTTATATACCAATTTGTATGATTGTAGTCCCGTAAAAGTGTAACAATCTGAGTTAGAATGTCACTGCGTAATTTAATTATAATAAACCAATAAATCGGTCTAGATCTGATTTGATTGATTGATTCATTCATTTATTCCTGTTTTAACCACAATAAACCCTTTTCAAGCCCTGTTTAAATTTACGCGTTACACTATTGATGCTGACTAAACGAGCTTGATAAGCTGTTACTAAACCGCGATTAGAATACGATAGAGTTGAAGGATCTGCCAAATAATTACGTGAAAATTAGTATCGGTTGACAGCTAACTCCATATCCTCATTGCAATCGGGAAGGCAACTGTCAATTTTTTTGTCTTCTCATACAAGAAAAGGATCATCTTACGCAGCGTCATCTAGAATTCATTTAACCAGCTGTCAAATTCCATATAAAAACGACCATCGTACGCAGCGCCATCTATGATGACTTCACCGGCCTTCCCCATACTCGAGTACTGTGTCTCATGTAAAATCAATATCAAATAAAAATCAGATTTCTAAGTTGGCATTGCTCCAGGCAACATAAACTAATTCGGGCTCAAAGTAATTTGCAGCGGCAGGTGTCGTCTATCCTTGGTCCACGTTAAATATTCACGTGGACTGGCCGAAGGATTTATAAACCTTTGCCTTTCTGTGTGCAGCCCTGAAGTAGGTGAGCGGGGGATGTGTTCAAAGTGATCTTAGCACGACTTTATTGTTAAATCACCTGTAACGTCCTATAGTTCTCACGACACAGGCTCGACATGCGCTACTGATAGCCAAATTGAAATTAACAAAGAAATATATTATGGAACAATCTTACACAAATCAACCTAGTCCCACGGTAAGTTCAATAAGGCTTGTGTTGTAGGTACTAGGCGACGTTATATATAATAGATAGATATAGATAAATACTTAAATACATAGAAAACATCCATAACTCAGGAACAAATATCTGTGATAAACACACAAATAAATGCCCTGTCCAGGATTCGAACCCGGGACCTCCTGCATCACAGGCAGGGTCACTACCAACTAGGCCGTTCACTTGATTCAATTAAAAAACTTTATTAATTAACCAACACAGTTATCAAATATTGGAATATTCATCAGTTTTTACAAATTAGGTATATAACTAACGGCCTCCTAGCCTAGTCGGTAGTGACCCTGCCTGTGATGCAGGAGGTCCCGGGTTTGAATCCTGGTCAGGTTACTTATTTAAATTAGTTTGTACTAAGCAGAAACGTCTGCAAGCGAATTTTAAACAAATATCAAATTTCAAATTTCAAGCGAATTTTGAAGGAACTGATGGAATGATTCACCGAGGTTGAATAAGCCTCGATAGCTCAGTTGGTCAGAGCGATCGAACCGGTTTTCTGAAAGGTCGCAAGTTCGAATCTTGCTCGACGCGGTGAATTGTTTCATTTTTCTTTCAATTATAAAAAGGTCACTTATTTGTCTATTTATCATGGATATTCATGAAAGTACTTAAGAGGATGAGTAAAATGACTGAGTGGTTATGCATTCAGCAAATTTGAAATTAAAGTAATTAAAAAAAAACCGACTTCACCTAGCCACCCCCTTTCCAGAAGTAAATGTTCGAGCTACTGTAAAAAATACTCAAATCACTATAGGTGTGCCTATAATATTTGAAGAGTTCCCTCGATTTTTCCAGGATCCCATCACCAGAACCTGTCTGGTGACAATGGGACCAAATGTAAAGTATAATCTTAAAAAAAAGAAATTTCCAAATCGGTGTAGCCGTCTCCGATTGTGAACGTACATTAAAAAAGGCAAAAACAAATATCCCGACGAATTGAGTACCTCCTCCGTCGAAATCTTGAAGTCGGTTGAAAACTACACGTTTGATACTTCAAGCATGATTAAAGACCTCCAAAGCCAAGACCAACAAGTCAAAAACGTTAAATGGTTACCATACCAAACCCAAGTTAGTGGTAAATTACGTCCACAATACCCCGGGTACAATCTCCAGCAATAGTATCTTCCTACACGAAGGCCGCAAAAATATGTGACACGCTCTTATTTGTAGGGCCATAAGAGCGTTTCACATAGTTTTGAGGCCTTCGTGTAGGAAGATACTATTGCCGAAGACTGTACAGGCATATCACGTGTTCTCAATCTAGTCGAGTACATTAACTCCAGGAAAGCGGCACTTATTGCGAGGAACAACTGTCAGTCTTAACACAAATTGAAGAACACTGCGCGCGCAGAAGTGGATACAGATATGTCACTGCAACTAAATCTACCGTAGTTCGATGTTACAACTAGGTACTGTTAAAAACATAGTATTTACCATATAGGTATATTTATTTCGTGAATTCCCGATATTTCGGCGCAGTTGCATACGCCATCATCATGGAGTAACAGACCCTGTAGCCAAGATGACAATTGTTTGCAAAAAAACCGGCCAAGTGCGAGTCGGACTCGCGCACCGAGGGTTCCGTACAAACCTTTACAACTTAAAGGTATTATAGACCTGAGTATTTGATATGAATTTCAATTTAATACCTCTTCGCGTTTACGAGGAAAAAGGTAGTAAGATTAAAATTTAAAAAAATTTTTTTGTTATGATTTTACAAAAATTTCTACTTTTCGTAATTTTTCCTTTGTCTGCGCTATATGAAGTTTCTTCGTGCCAAGTTTCAAGTTTCTGAGTTTACGGGAAGTACCCTTTAGGTTTTGAGTTTCTTGCGAGTACTCAGTTTCAAAATATGCGACTTAAATTGGTATTTCTTTTGATTGCGTTGACTAAAAGTTTGGTTTTGCTACATCTGAAAGGCCCTATAGCCCTGAGTATTTGACATGAATTTCAATTTAATACCTCAACGCGTTTACGAGGAAAAAGGTAGTAAGTTTAAAATTTACAAAAAAATTTTTGGTATGATTTTACTAAAAATGTCTACTTTTCGTCATTTTTCCTTTGTCTGTGCTATATGATGTTTCTTCGTGCCAAGTTTCAAGTTTCTGAGTTTACGGGAAGTACCCTTTAGGTTTTGAGTTTCTTGCGAGTACTCAGTTTCAAAATATGCGACTTAAATTAATATTTCTTTTGATTGCGTTGACATAAAAGTTTGGTTTTGCTACATCTGACAGGCCCTATAGCCCTGAGTATTTGACATGAATTTCAATTTAATACCTCAACGCGTTTACGAGGAAAAAGGTAGTCAGTTTAAAATTTAAAAATTATGTTTTTGTATGATTTTACTAAAAATGTCTACTTTTTGTACTTTTTCCATTGTTTATGCTATATGACGTTGCTTCGTGCCAAATATC
This sequence comes from Pammene aurita, assembly GCA_947086415.1. Taxonomy (NCBI): domain Eukaryota; kingdom Metazoa; phylum Arthropoda; class Insecta; order Lepidoptera; family Tortricidae; genus Pammene; species Pammene aurita. Next base: position 33,645,665 of record OX352303.1, read on the forward strand.
TAGTTTCTGAGTTCACGGGAAGTACCCCGTAGGTTTTGCGAGTGCCGAAAAACTCCAAAATTTGCAGCATAAACGACTGTATCTTTTGATTGCGTTGGCTTTTAAGTTTTATTTTTTCACAGCTCCAAGGGACAATAGACCAGAGTATTTGATATAAATTTTAGCTTGGTACCTCCACGCGTTCCTGAGAAAAATGGTCTTGACAGACAGACAGACAGACAGACAGACAGACAGACAGACAGACGGACAATAAAGTGATCCTATAAGGGTTCCGTTTTTTCCTTTAGAGGTACGGAACCCTAAAAACGAAACGAAACGTTACACGCTCACGCTCACTCTTCCTTATTAGTGCGATAGAGAGACGGATAGCGTTTCCGTTCGTTTTCTGCAAACGATTGTCATCTTAGCTAAGCCCCCTGATGTTGCGGCGAGTTTAGTTGTGGACTACCCACACACCGTACCGATGTACGTTTACTTTTGAGTTAGGATTTTGCGTCCGTTGTCACTGCTCTTACCTTCTGCATTTACCCCGTTTTTAATAGTAGTTATGATGCTAATGACCATGTTAGCTTAAAATCGTAGTTAGTGTGTTTTTCGGGGTATAAAACAAAGGACAAAACGGAACTCGTATAGGATCACTTTGTTGTCCGTCTGTCAGTTAGTTAAGTCCACTTTTCTTAGGAACGCGTCATGAGGTATCGAGTTGAAATTAATACTTATGTCTGCAGTTTTCTGAAGCTGTAAATAAATGAAGCTTCTAAGTAAACGCAATTAAAGGACACGCCCATTTGAGCCTTATGCCCTAACACTTCGCAAGGGAATCAAATTTTATATACCGTACTTCTTATAGACCTAGAATTATGAAATTTGGCAAGAATTTCGCTTTGTGTGGTAGGGCACAGCACAGCGAATGTCATCCCGCTCAAATCTGGAGCAGAGCCCAACTGGGGAAGTAACTCCACTTTACAGAAAACCACAGCCAAATAGCACTAGACCCTACTCATAGTGTTGTGTTCCTGCTGGTACGTAAGGTTGCCAAAGAGCCCAAAGAGGGACCAGTGTGTTGACGACGAGGGACCCTCTTGTTCCGTTAGCCGTCAACACAGTGAATCCTCCTTTTTGTAAAGGATCGGCAACGCGCATGTGACACCTCTAGAGTTGCAGGCGTCCATAGGCTACGGTAGCTGCTTACCACCAGGCAGGCCGTATGCTTGTTTACCACCGTCATAGTATAAAATAAAAGAAGGATGGTCTTACAGCCACAAGTAAAGGAACAAATCAGAAAATAGTTAATTTGTTGTTCCATCATAATAAAAAGATTTTGGCGGTTACGAAATTAAATACAGTTAGTCGCGACCGATGTCGATGTATGAAGACAACAGTTTTTCAGCGGTAAATTAAAGTTGGTCCTTCTATCCAATTTTTCTGTTCATTACAGCAATGTTTGGTAATTGTTCGGTCGGCGTGTATGACCGCGATTCCACGCTTGTAGTGTTTTTAGGAAATAGTATAGATTGCACTAAACGAGATATCTTGAGATTATCCGAGACCCTGTCAGATATTGGCCAGCGAGATTCTGTAAAAATAATTATCTGTGCCTTACCATACAGAATGTCGAGTCATATAAATAAGAGGGTATATTCTTACAACTCCGTATTTTATAATCTTTCTTTGTACAGTAGTACGATTTCGTATTTTGATACAAATAAATTTATTGAGGATTTTATTATGCCCCGTGATAGGACTTAGCTTCCGAAAAGATGTCTTATAGATTGTGCTAACCTGTTAGCATACAATATTGTAGAACCCGTCGTGACTAGCACGGCGGATGATAGTTTTATTAAGACGAATCCCGATTCATACTGCAGGGGCTCAGATTTAGAGAGGCACCCGTCTGGTGATATCAATTTAAACTGACTGCTACGACAACGAGTGCACCACCCGGCTCCGTTCCTAAACATAACTGTGATGCTAGCATAAGTAGTAAAACTGATGTATTGTAATTAGTTCACCAAAATATTCAAGGGTTTACCAGTAAACAACTGGAAATTGATTTGTTTGTACAACACTCGAACATTGATATCCTCTGTATAACGGAGCACTGGCTTAAAGGTCATGAATTTATGTTTAATTTCCACAATCATAGTGTAGTAAGTAATTTTTTTAGAAAATCCTGCATTCGCGGCGGGTCATTAATAATGGTAAAACATGATATAAAAAGTAAGGAACGGAAAGACATTGTTGAATTGTCTGTGGAACGCCATATTGAACTTTCTTGTGTCTAGTTAGAAGAATTTATAATTATATGCGTATACAGGCCTCCATTGGCAAACTATAACACATTTGAGTCAGTGATAGATGAAGTTCTTACAAGTGTTTTTTGTAGTAATAAAAGTGTTATTGTGTGTGGTGATTTTAATATCAACTTACTTGAAGATTCATCCATGTGTGTAAGGTTACTTAGTACTTTCAAATCCTACAATTTAGTAAATTTATTTTGTGAGCCTACACGAATCACAGCAACCAGTGCTACATGTATAGATAACATTTTCAGTAACAAGGAGTGGACTAGTAAATCTATAATAAACAACTTAAGTTCTGACCACTGTGGACAAATAGCCTCTTTTACTCGTAGCGGAAAAACTAAGGATATTCCACAAGTCACTATGTGCAGACCAATTTCCGCAAGGCGATTAGATTTATTCAGTCGGAATATCACGAAACAATTATGTTATCTTCCATTTACCCAGGAAAATCCTAACCGTATGAGTATTGAGTTGTTTAACTGTATGAAAAGGGAATTTGATGCCTGTTTCATTGCGAAGAAGGTGCAAGGTAAGGTCAAGACGAAATTTAGCGACTGGGCTACGCCGGATATTCATGAGAAAAGACGACGGCTCTATGATTTATATGACTTGAGAAGAATTAATAAAAGTCCGGAATTCCTAGATTATGTCAGGAACTTTTCTAAATCTTTTAAGATGATGTGTGCCGCTGCTAAAGCTGATTATCTGTCCAGAAAGATCCAACATTCCAAGGATAAAGAAAAACTGTTTGGCAAGTAATCAACGATGAAACTGGGAAACGTAAAATCAAAGATCCGCACTACAACCTACGTATTAATAATAATTTAGTGAGTTCGGACCTTGAAGTTGCGGATCATTTTGAGCAGTTCTTCTCTAATATACCGGTAGAAACAACATGGTCTCTTCATTCATCGCCTGACGTCGCTGATGCAATACTGAAAACAAATATAGCAGAGTGTACAGATATCTTTAAATTTTCATATGTCACTCCGAACTTAGTTATTAAAACATTTAAATCCCTAAATTTAAAGAAAACTGAAGATCTTTGGGGCCTATCTATTAAAGTTCTACATTCCATTGTTGAATCGATTACACCACATTTAGCTGATATATTTAACACATGTATTGATACAGGAATATTTCCAGACATAATGAAGCACAGCAAAGTCATCGCCTTGTTCAAATCAGGATCGAGAACAGAACCAAGCAATTTCAGACCAATTTCAATACTGCCGGCACTGAGCAAAGTTTTCGAGAAACTAATTCTAAATCAACTTGTGTCACATTTTAACCGAAACGAATTCTTTGCTAGAAATAAATTTGGTTTTACCAGAGGTCGCTCGACTACTGACGCAGGTGCTGTTCTTCTTAAGCACATCTTTGCCGCATGGAAAAAAAAACAAGATGCTGTTGGAATATTCTGTGACCTATCGAAGGCATTTGATTGCGTTGATCACGAAAATCTAAAGAGAAAACTAAGCCATTACGGGATCAAAGCTGGTGCCCTTAGAACTATAGAACACAACGAGTGGTTATTAATGGAACTCAATCTACTGGGTCCCCTGTGGCACTCGGAGTGCCTCAAGGCTCAATACTTGGTCCCTTCCTGTTTTTGGTGTACATTAATGACCTACCTAAAATTGTGCAAGATAAACATGATATAGTGCTATTTGCTGATGACACATCTCTGATATTTAAAGTGGATAGAAAAGAAAACAGCTTCGATAGTATTAACAGTGCACTTTCCACAGTAGTAAATTGGTTTACTACTAATAACCTACTTTTGAACGCCAAGAAAACGAAGTGCATCAAATTTACACTTCCCAACGTCAAGCAGATTAACAGCAGCAATATTATAATAAATGATGAAACAATGGAATTCGAAAATCAAACTGTTTTCTTAGGAGTCACTTTAGACTCGAAATTACAATGGCATCCACATATAGCCACCCTAGCTGGGAAACTTAGCTCTGTAGCCTATGCCGTGAGGCGAATCAGCCATCTAACAAACAGTGAAACTGCCAGGCTGGTATACTTCAGTTACTTTCACAGTGTTATGTCGTATGGAATTCTATTGTGGGGTAAAGCGGCTGATATTGGGACCATATTTGTGCTACAAAAACGAGCTGTACGTGGCATTTATAAAATTCGCGGTCGAGCATCCGTAAGAGGAAAATTTGAAGAGGCAAATATTCTTACCGTAGCATCTCAATACGTACTTGAAAACATTATGTATGTGCGGAAAAACATCCATGAATTTAAGCTCAACAGTGATATCCATAACTATAACACTAGAAATAAAGATAAGATTGCTGGGCTTGGCCACCGCCTCGGTAAGGTTCGTACGTCTTTTGCTGGGAACTGTACACGTTTTTCTAACAAAGTCCCCGCTGATGTAGTGAATTTGCCACTAAATAAATTCAAGTCTTATGTTAAGCGCTATTTGTTGAGGAGAGAGTACTATACTTTAAAGGAATTCATTGAGGATAACGATGCCTTTAAGCCTGTAGCTTGATATGGTTAGTACAATACAAATTGAGAAATTATTAGGTACATTACTCTATGAAGCAGCTTTACTAGTGTCCAGTATTACCTGTTTTTCGTTTTTATTTTTTTTGTTTTTATTTAGTATTTCCACACTTAGAGACGTTATACATCTCGAAGTCTTGCATTCGCAAATATTTATATGTATAGATATATATTTAATGATCCTGACGCTTAGAGACATGTACATCTCTATGTCACTTTTATATTGTAATTTAGTTCACGCATGTAAAATACGAGCACAGAATATTGTTTTTCACCAGACTAAACGTGGCTAGTTTTTATTAATTAATAAAGCCCGCCAGCTTGAACATGTCATGCTCGCTTAAAAGGCTCTGCTTATGGTGGCGTCGTTGATCGGGTCGCCACTTTCCCGAAGAAAGGTTGAGGGAGGCGATGGCTGAGATATGCGTCATACTCGTGAACGAGTGCTGTTTGTGGAGACCGGTCTGTTTAGGCTAACTGGGGCCACACAATTACGTAACTTTTTATTAATCATATTTAATTTTAGTTTAATTGGCTTTAGACACAACATTCGGTGCTTAATTATCCATATTTTTTTTTATTATATAGAATATATAGATCAAGACACTTGGAGACCTTATACATCTCTAAGGTTTATTTGGAAATAGTATGTTTATTGTATACTAGAATCACTTACTTTTTTAATTTTATTTAAATTCAAAAAATGTTTCTAACTGTTGATGATGGATTATTATAATTTGGAAATTTATGTAGAAGACACAGTTCAGGTAAGAAAGTATATCAAACTTGTATGTAATTCATTTTCAAATAGTCAGATTTGGACTCACCTTTTTTCTTTGGTATTTTTCGTAAACTATAACCTATTGTTGGTTAATCTAACCTTGGTTTGATATGTTTTCTTATAGAACAACGCACTTATATGTATTGTTTAGTTTTGATGTACTGTTGTTTTGAAAAAATAAGTCCCGCCGAGTTTCTTGCCGGACATAATTCTTCTCGGGTCAGAGGTGTAGGGTTAGAACCGGTGTAGTTTGATTTTTTTTTCTCTCTTTTACTTTGACGTGTAAAAGTGCCCTTGTGGCCTGCTTACTGAATAAATGTTTGAGTTTGAGTTTGTTATAATTGTTAGATGTACATCACCTCAGGAACCCTCAGTGTCCGAGTCGGACTCGCACTTGGCCGGTTTTTATTTTAAACTGTGATTATTGTAATATTACATTTGAAATGTAACATGACAGTTCCATTTAAGTACCAGATTTACAGGTTTATTTTGAATCTCACTGCTGGTAAGGACAAACCAATTTTTTTTTTAAACATTAGTTTAAATAATCTACTATATTCTATGCAACAAACATGGACCATTACATCGGACTAACTTTACAATGTATTCCCAAACGTACCTATACCAACGAATCCACTTCTATCGAAATGAAATGTAAATTGGAAGTGACTTTTATTTTTATAGCGTTTTTCCTGAGTGCCCCCGCTGTTGTAAGCTGTGCTCCATAAACCGGTTAACGAGTATTGGAGCTCGTAAGCGTGATTAAAGTGCCCGTTTACGAGCTGCAACTATCAGCGGCCGTTACGAAAATAACCCGCTGTTTTGTTCTGTGCCACGAGCGTCGGTGCTAGGTTACAAGGTTTGTTGAAGTCCTTAAATGTACCCTCTGCCAGTTCACTATCATACATGTAAAAGGGTTCCGTACGTCAAAAGGAAAAAAACGAAAACCTTATAGGATTACTTTATTCTCCGTCTGTCTGTCTGCTGTCCTTGTCGCTCGTACATAGTCGAACGAGCGGAGCGTAAGTGAAGTGAAGTTATTACAAACAACTTCGACTACTGGGACGTCTCAGCACTTCGATGGCTTTTTGATTTTGAGGGTTTGTTCCGCGATAACTTTAGTAACGTTTTAACTTAAAAAAATTGCAAATCAAGAAATATTGAACAAAATAATTTGATTTGCTTCAAGATTCATAGATGGCAGCACCATCTCTCTCGCTATACCAGAATCACGTAAGAGATTCGGATAGGAGGTGCAAACACGCACTGCGCATGCCCTTAGAGTATGATCAACGGCGCCTAGCCGTTTCAAATTCAGAGATTGCATATACATGAGAAAATTTGTCAAGTTCCGCCGTGACCGGGTGGTCTAGTGGTCAGGACGTCAGCCGCGAAAGCTGAAGACGCCAGTTCAAATCTGGCCTCGGACACCGGAGGGTTTGGTCACTTTTTCTGAAGTATATGACATCTATTTTCAATTTATATATAGTAGTGTAACTACTTAAAACAATTGCAAATCAAAAAATATTGAACAAAATAATTTGATTTGCTTCAAGATTCATAGATGGCAGCACCATCTCTCTCGCTATAACAGAATCACGTAAGAGATTCGGATAGGAGGTGCAAGCACGCACTGCGCATGTCCTTAGAGTATGGTCAACGGCGCCTAGCCGTTTCAAATTCAGAGATTGCATATACATGAGAAAATTTGGCAAGTTCCGCCGTGACCGGGTGGTCTAGTGGTCAGGACGTCAGCCGCGAAAGCTGAAGACGCCAGTTCAAATCTGGCCTCGGACACCGGAGGGTTTGGTCACTTTTTCTGAAGTATATGACATCTATTTTCAATTTATATATAGTAGTGTAACTACTTAAAAAAATTGCAAATCAAAAAATATTGAACAAAATAATTTGATTTGCTTCAAGATTCATTTGCAAATTGTTATTATTTATTCACAAATGTTAACTCTTAATCATGTTAACTAATCGTTTGTTGGTGTGCTTGCAGTGTGTTTAAATTGAACATTTAGAACAGGTTCGCAACTACTGTTTCTGTGTTTACTCAATTTCTAATCTCAAAAAAGACGAAGTATAGTTACCTGTGTTGTGTGGCCGCTCGCACACAAAGTAGTTGTGCTCTCTGCGGCCGCGGTCGTTCCACTTGAAGGTTGGCGCCTGCGGGGGCGGGCGCGGGGGGAGCTCCCGACGCCCCTCTGTGCCGACGCTGTCCTCGTCACTCTTACATACCTGTGTTGTGTGGCCTCTCGCACACAAAGTAGTTGTGCTCTCTGCAGCCGCGGTCGTTCCACGTGAAGGTGGGTGCCTGCGGGGGGAGCTCTCGACGCCCCTCTATGCCGTCGCTGTCCTACTCACTCCTACATACCTGTGTTGTGTGGCCGCTCGCACACAAAGTAGTTGTGCTCTCTGCAGCCGCGGTCGTTCCACTTGAAGGTGGGCGCCTGCGGGGGCGGGCGCGGGGGAAGCTCCCGCCGCGCCTCGACGCAGTCCTGCCCGGAGGTGCCGTCGTCGTTGGGCTGGCTGCTGTGCTTGCGCCAGCCGGGGAACCAATCTGCAGGCAAGATTTCGTGTTAAAACCGTGACAATGAATACAATAATAGATTGTTGCCAGTAGTGATATTTGGAAATCTCCATTACGCTCTGTCTGACCGTATATACTGTCTTGCTCTTACGTTTTGATTATACCTATATATAATTTGATGTCCGGTAAGTCTCAGCAGCTCAGTTGGTCAGAGCGACCCAGAGTCGCGAGTTTGAGTCTCGCCTGAGGCAGTGGATTTTTTTACTTTTTCCTATATTTCTAAAAAAATGTGGTATCGTTAGCAGACGTTCTGCTTAATACAAAATTAATTGTATTATGGGGTAGCGCATTTTTATCGGTGAATTTAAGAAGGCCGGTTAAAAAGTGTAAGACTTCTACGGCAGATGTCGCTAGGCGTCCCCCTAAGACGTATTTAAAATAAAGGATATGGTGGAGAAATTCACCAGTATCAGGTAAGTATCAGTAGCTCCGTTGGTCAGATCGATGAGCATGTATCCCAGAGTCGCGAGTTCGAGTCTCGCCTGCGGCAGTGAATTTTTATACTTATCCTTTATTTCTAAAACAATATATACCTATTATGCAACCACAACAATAAAGTAATAAACGTCTGCTTATCTACATCTACCTGCTTCATCCCATGATAAAATACGAAACCGTTATGTTTTATAGTGTTAGTATGTTTCACGACAGTTTAAAGGAGATCGTCAATTCTGGGCCACCTGATATAAACCGTATACAGTTTGTACTTCAATGTAAAATAAATACTCATTTTATTACTAAAGTAGACAAAATATTACAAAAAAAAATAACGGGAATTAGAAATACTAAATAAATAAACATTATGTTGATTTTCCGCGATTAAAATATAGCAAGACAAGTCGTTAACGTCCTTATGGCGTTGACATAAAGTCTAACTTCACCCTGGCCTGAAACGGGATTGTTTTTTTTTGGTTTGACACTGTCAATGTCTACCGTATCATAATCTGCTTTTTGATACTGTTCGGTAAGTTAGAACATTGTAATATTAAAATAGTATCTAAGCCTACGAATACGGAAGTTTAAATTAGAATCGACTGTATTAAAACGCCTAAAGATTGAAAATGCGTATTTTTGCATTTTTGATCGGAGTTTGAATATTAAAAGTGGGTTTCATAATGGCATAATATCATGCTCCTTCGATAACGAAACGCATCTTATTTTCAATTTTGCAATATCAGATACTAGTGGTATCGGCACTTAACGGTGGTAAACCTTATCCCTTCGCAACAGGTGTTAGGAATGTTCAGTTAATAGTATCAACGATAGTTTGACAGCCGTCTTTGTTTACCAAAATACAGGAACTATAAATACGATCAAAATATGACTTTTTATTATTTCATCATGATTCCCGTTTTGTTTTTAAGTCCGCTTTTGTACATTATCTTTAAAAAATCGGTACTTTTTTTACATTAATATATAAATCATGGGCAAGCACGCTTTCAAATATTGTCCTTGTCAGATGATAATAGACATTAGACATTCAAGTTTTAAATGCATGATTTTTCAATTTTCCCATTAGATTTCGCAATATTTTTACCACCGTCCTGATCTAGAAATTATGACGATTTTTTAAAGGTCAGAAACATTCCTAAACGGTTCTAAATAATCTGGACCAGATCATCTAACAAAAATTGACGATTTCCTTTAATAATTTGACATTATTTCGACATTACTACTTATACTGCTTTAGAATAGTGTCAAATCAAGATCAGAAAACTTGTTTTTCAGAAATCTGTTCTCGTGATTTCACGGAATTACGTCAGTCAGGCCATTACTAAATCAAAAATCTGTTATTTTATAAAAATAAACAAATTCGGCTACACGTTCCGACGACGAACAGGAAAATCGCACCGATGAATAAATAGGACGCCGAAAAAAGGTTGGTGTTTTCTGTAATTAAAAAAATGCTAGATGGTATGAATTGATAATTTATTTGAAAAGGACCCCGGGTGAGCAACATTTGGTTTTAATTATAAAGTGAAATAAAATGTTGGACAATAGTAGTTTATGTAACTGTTACGTAATAAGGGTCCTTAAAACATGAGTGTGGTTTTATGAAATGAGCCGCAGGTGAATTTCATAATAAGATCACACGAGTGTTTTAAGGCCTAATTACGTACAGTTGCATACACTGCTTTATCTACACTCATATTATTTATTATAAATGCCGTATTCGGAAATCATAGAATGGCCGCCATTGTACCGCCGTGGCCATCTCGATTGTGTCGGCGTGGCCAACTCGATTGTGTCGGGGCTCGCGCGGGACCAATCGAGTTGGCCATGGCGGTAACATTATGTTATCAAATTCGATGTTCCAAATTTGAAACTCATTGCTTAACAATATTTGAGCATGCAAAGTTAAAATTACGTTACTGCCGCAGATAAGAAACTTATCATAGTTAAATCGTTTGTTGTAATGCTTGTCATTGTCTACGGTTTTTGAACGCATTTTAGAGTACTTACAGTATGAGTGTAGATAAAAGGTTTTTTTGAGACAGGGTCTCGTTGTCTTGCATGACCTTGATTAAACGACTTACCTATACCATACAATACAATATTTTTTTATTTTTATTTTATTGGTATTCAGGATAACAACAGCCGTAAATATAATTAGGACATAAAATAAGGCCAATAACAGTCATCCATTGGATTACATTATGTAACGATTAAACATAACAAATATAAGAAAACAATGAGAATGTACAATACACACAAATGCTCGATACGCAAGAAGAACTAAATATGTAAAATGTTTAAGTAATCTATTTTATCTACACTCATACAGTATTATTAATAAACATGGAGTAAAGTAGGCGTAACTTTAATTCGAGGTGTAACCCAAGATTAGTGTAATTCCGTATTAATAAATGCAGATTAAGCAGGGAGTATACTAATCAGGCTTTACACTCGGTGTAAAAGTTAAACCTAGGTACCACATAGTTTAACGACTGAGTAAGAGTAGAGTAGCTGTCTGTTTTGACGTTTTCTTTGAAATCTCACGTCATCACGTCAGACAAATTATTTTTCTCGGGCTATAAAATGGAACGGGATTATTTTATTGATGATTTGAGGGATATAGACGAATTAAATGAGGTGGAGAACGTGATGCCATTATTAAGGCATGTAAAATTTTATAAAACAAGGAAAAATCCTTTGGAAGAACTCCTAGAAAATGATTTTAAATCAAAATACAGATTTTTTCGATCTACGGCATGTTACATCATCGACATGGTGAAAAATGACCTAGCTGGTGATTCAAGAGGAGGCTTTATACCACCCCATTTGAAAGTTTTGGCAGCAATTAGAACATGGGCCCGCGAAGAGGTAAGTTAAGCAGACAGTCAATTTTTAAATTTGAACCATTTTCATCTTAGGTAAACGGCCTGTTGCCTCCTGGAACAGCCCAACCCACCCCAGTTGTTATTGATAGTAACACTGCCTGCGGCGCGGAAGTCCCGGGTTCAAATCCTGGCCAGAGCATTGGTTTATGTTTCCTATGTATTTATCTATTATATTATATATATCGTCGCCTAGTACCCACAACACAAGCCTTATTGAACTTACCGTCTACCTACTAGATCGAGTTGTGCAAGATTATTTAGTATATTGTGGTACAGTCACCGGCAGCAGTATCTTCCTACATGAAGGCTGCATAAAGATGTGACACGCTCTTCTGGCCGTACACATAAGAGCGTGTCACATCTTTTTACGGCCTTCGTATAAGAAGATACTTTTGCCGGTGACTGTACGTGTACAAGTATGTCCAGGGATGTGTTTTTATTAAACCTACATATTTTTAACTAAGCATCTTCATAAATCTTGTTAGTAATTTGTAACCCAGTGTATTTATGTCAACAGTTTCAAGATGATGCAGGAGATATTAGTGGAATGAGTCAGCCAACAATATCACTTATATGCAAACAAGTTGCCTTGGCTATAGTTGCTCATAGAGCTCAGTGGATTAGAATGCCACAAACAGATGCAGAGCAGAATAATGTGATTGCTGATTTTTATTCATTGTGTGGGTTTCGACAAGTGATAGGAGCTATAGACTGCACACATGCTCGAATTCCGAAAGTCGGTGGAGACGTTGGACAGTACTATATCAATAGGAAAGGATACAGTTCAATAAATGTACAAGTAAGTTTTTGAATTTGAATTTAGTACAGTCACCGGCAATAGTATATTCCTAGACAAGGTCCGAAAAAGATGTGACACGCGCTGCTTTAGCCCTACAAACTAGAGCGTTTCACATATTTTTTGCGTAGGAAGATACTATGATACTATTGCCAGTGACTGTATCCAACCTAGTCAACAATATTTCCTAAATAAAACAACCTGTTACTGCTATTGCTATGATGTTGATGTATTAAGTAGGTATGTATATTGTTTCAGGTTGTGGCAAATGCTAATTTGGAGATAATGGATATAGTTGCTCATTGGCGAGGCAGTACACACGACTCCAGAATATTTAATGAAAGTCGTTTGAAACAAAGATTTGAGAGGTCAGAATTTAAGGGAAAACTATTAGGAGATTCGGGATATGCTTGTACCCCTTATTTATTTACTCCGGTGCTTCGACCTACCAGAGAAAAGGAAGAAAACTATAACAAGGCACACATAAGGACCCGTAATGTAGTAGAAAGATGCTTTGGAGTGTGGAAGCAAAGGTTTCAGTGTTTGTTGAGAGGATTTTCCACACGGTTGGAAAACACAAAATTGTATATTGTTGCTTTGGCTGTACTGCATAATATTGCAATGCATAGGCAAGATATAGAAGAAGTTGAAGACAGTGATGACACTGATGACACTGTTCCGGTAACTCCAGCAATCAGCGCCTGTCTTAGGGGAAATGCTGTACGAGCAGCCTTTATAAATAATAATTTTTAAACAGGAGGCAACTGGCTTGTTTTTATATTTTTTTTTCTTGTTTTTATATGTTTTTGATGTATTTTGTATTTTACTTTTATAAAATATTATGAAAACATAACTTAGGTCACTAAATAAATAAAAGTTTTAAATTTAATTATTTTTATTTATTTTGAAACATATCATTTAAAAATAGAAAAATTAACCTAACATATATATTACTGATCATTCAAAACTTCACGGGCCTTTTTCAATTCTAAAATTTCCCTCTCTAATATGGCACATTGTAATTTCTCTCTGTGAATTTCCATTTTAATTTTGTGCTCTTCTTCAGCCATTTCCATTTTTCTTACATGCTCATCATCTTTTAGCATTTTGCTATGTCCTATCATGTTGTTGACATAGTCCTCATGGTCCTGTAATGACAAATAAATAACTTTACTTCAACACAATTGTTGTAAACAAAATTAGCTCCAAATAAGCGACAGTTTACTTTTCTGGGTTTCTTACTGCTACGCATAATATTATTTGTTGTAATTTTTCGTTTCGCGTCCTGCAAAAAAAAGGTTCAAGTAAAAATTTTCAAGCAGCGATTTTAAATAGGTATTGAAATAGACAACTACTATCTGTAACATAATTTTAGCACTATTTAACAAAAAATATTAAAAAATATATACATAACATTAATATTTTGAAAAGGTACCTTCTTTGCTAATTTTGTGCTCACACACTTCTTGACTGGCGTGTCCACTATTATTTCGTCTTCAAAGTTCTGTAATTTAATCGTGATTAAATGTGTATGAATACAAAGTTACCAATAAATACATCACCTATATGTTTCATGTACATAGCAAATACCAATATCAAAATGTACTCAACACGGGAAGTAATAAAGAAAGCCCTTGATCGCATACTTGCGACCCTCGCTTGCAGCTTCTCAATCTCGGCTTTTCTTTATTTTACCGCCCTTGACTATTAATTTATTTACCTTTGCTGGAATTGAATCAACCTTTTCTGCAATTGGACGTACAGTGGCATCTTCATGAGATATCTGAAAAATCATGTGTTTATATCACTATCAAAAGCTAAATGTACATTTCACAATCATATGTATAACACAACAAAGAAACAAAAACCAACAAAATAGTAACCTGAGCTTTTATTCCAGCTGTGTCCGGTAGTGGGAGACTCTGCTCTTTTTCTGAATCCTAGAACACAAATAATATTAAAGCCACATTGGTAAATGTTGACTTGCCATGGCTTGACACTTTTCATTAACTAAACAGTAATTTATTTAATATAATCTCACTTACAATGAGTGTTGGTTCTAATTTTCCAATAGTAACTCCATCCGAGTCATAGATGTTATGGTCTATTAGTAGCTCGGCAGGGTTTAGGAGGTCTTTAATTTCAATTATGGCCTCATTGGGAGTAACCGGTCTTGTCCCACCACCTGTTTTGTTTACTTCTTTTTTGAAGGTGCAGCACGTCCTCCGTGCATTTATCTTCATTGTTTTCCATTGTGTTTTAAGTTGGTTGAGATCACGAGATCTGTTATTTAATTGATTAAACCTAAAACAGTAGGTATATCAGTTTTAGTAGCTAGGTACAGTCAACCAATTTTATTTCTAGGCCATTTCGTACCTAAATAGGGTACCGCTGTTTTTTGCAGTACCTACCTTAACCGTTTGAGGTTTTTGACTGTGCCATAGAGCGGCGTCAACCAATCAGCGCTTAGTTCTTGAGTGCGTGCCCTAACGCAGTAAGTCCCGTACGAAAAATATCAGTACCGAAATAATATTGGGTGGGTACCGTAATAATACCGCTACGGCTACCGCTTTGAAGATTACCGGTACGTAGCCGGTACACAAGGGTACTGAACTTATTTACGAAATGTCATTTGATATTTACCAGTCGCTTTTCGGTGAAGGAAAAGATCGTGAGGAAACCGAACTAATTCCTACTAGGTCTAGTTTACCCTCTGGGTTGAAAGGTCAGATAGCAGTCGCTTTCGTAAGTGCCTACGCCAAATCTTGGGATTAGTTGTCAAGCGGACCCCAGGCTTCCATGAGCCGTGGTAACATGCCGGGATAACGCAAGGAATGCATAGCACATGCGAACTGTACTTACTTAATATGAACTTGCTCCCATGCGTTAATTTTTAGTTTATTTGTGTTTGTATCAACGGATTTATTTTCAATTATTTGTGCATATTCTTTGAGCACGGAGCGAAATAATTGCTGAAATAATAAAAGGCACTATGTATAATAACAGCTACGAGAACAATAAACAACAACACTCAATAATCATCAACGTCCCTAATTTATTTACCTTTTCTTCTTCATCCCAGTTAATGGAACGCATGCGTTTTTGGCTCATTTTAAATAAGAATAATCATCCAAGCATTCCAACACCAACAATCAAACGTAACGAAAATGACAGCTTGCCGTTGAAATTTAAGACAATGTCAAGGTTTTATGTCATCTGTCGTTCATTTCATTCCGTAGATCACTCTTTTTACTTTTAAATTATGAGGAGTTGCCATAACATTCGTGTTAAACCCGGTGTAAGGAATGTATTGTTATTCCAAGGTTACTCTATGTTTATTAATAACGTTTTAGTTATAAAGTTAATACTTGATTACTCTCGGAGTAGCAAGTCCAAGTGTAACGGTAGATTAACTTTAGATTAGGCGGTTTTTATTAATAAGACTGATATTGTAAGTTCTCTAAAACGTGTTCGAAAACGGTAGGCAATGGCTAGCATTACCACGACCGATTTTACTATGATAAGCTTTTTATCCGTGGCAGTAACGTAATTTTAACTTTTCATGCTCAATTATTGATGTGCTATGAGTTTTGATAACATAATGTACACCTGCACCCTCCCGCGCATCCGCCGACAGCCCGACACGCGCCCGCGCGACCACCGGCACAATCGAGTTGGCCATGGCGGTGCAATGGCGGCCATTCTATGGTTTCCGAATACGGCATTTTAGATAAATAATATGAGTGTAGATAAAGCAGTGTATGCAACTGTACGTAATTAGGCCTTAAAACACTCGTGTGATCTTATTATGAAACTCACCTGCGGCTCGTTTCATAAAACCACACTCATGTTTTAAGGACCCTTATTACGTAACAGTTACATAAACTACTATTAATTTACTACATAAACATGTTCAAATAAATAACTTATTAAACTTACTATTGATTAAAAAAAAGAGAAAAAAAAACCATGACAATTGCAGTAGTTGTAAGTCAGACACCAGCCAAAAACCACAAAATAAACAAACCAAACAGACAGACACCTGGTCCCAGTGTTCGAAGTTTCGAACCGAAGTTTTATTATTAGTAGAATAACTAGGATTTGTTTTTTTTTATGAAGGTACTTGCCTATTTGCACTTCCCAGGCACCCAGAAACACAGCTTGAGAAGGTTATGATATACTTAAATACTCAGAAAAATTCTAATAAATTGTAAATTGTAATAAGATATATGAGAATACATATAATATTGTATTGTTCACCAATAGTTAATAATTTTCAAAAGGAGAAACTAGCATATAATTAATAATTAGAGTGGTAGACAAAAGGCGGTCTTATCGCCAAAAAGCAATCTCTTCCAGACAATTTTTGGGTGGTGGGTGGGAGACAACGCAAAAGAATCAACAATATTGAACACCTGTAGGTCAAGCTGGATTTAGTATTGAACCGAGAAATAAATATTATAATAGTTAACATACATACAACACATAAATAAATGTGACATTGTCATGGTAAAGGTAAATATATTGTCGGTATTGAGTTATTGGTACCTCCTTATATTTCAAAACATTCTCCTTCATATGCAAAAAGAACGAGATCGCTATGATGAGTATTTTTATTTTTAATAATTTTTTGAAATTTCAACACATCTTTGTACTGTTTTGAGATATTCGAGTTTAAAGTTTGAAAGCCTAAAAACCTAGTTATAGGTTGAAGTTATGGAGATAGCGGTTTTTAAATCTTCCACATACATTATATTACTCGACAAATCATATGTTGTCTCTAACATTTTACATTTTATAGAAATAATACAATAATAAAGCACGTAGGGTGTAGAGTCAAGAATCAAAAATAAAATATTTGATATAACTCAAAATCGACAGATTTTCAGCTGGCTTATGTTGATTTGAGAATATGATGTAGGTAAGGTTTATAATAAAAATAATGAAACAACCATATCTGAAGGCGTAATATTTTTTTTATAATAAAACAAAAAAAAATCAACACTTACATGAAAAATATATAAAATCAACATTATAATTTTTAATTCTCATAGTTTACGTTAATTTAGGAACAAAACTAAAAGTCAAGTGTAATTAAACACAAAAGTAATGTAGTTTTCTATCAAAAAAGTGACTTCAAAGTTTAGTACTTTTAACATGATTTTTTGTATGTAAAGTGATCTAGAGTACCACATTGTCGCTATTCATAAGTTTAGAGAAATAAGAATTTTACTTTCATTATTTAACATAGTGTCAGCACTATAAGTGAATATATCTAATACAAATATTATTATGAATCAATAACATAACTTATTAAAAAAAAAATAACAGTCTTTTCGTCAGCTTTACTAATTTAGATCAAGTTAGTTTAACATTCCTTACGGCCCCATATTGTCGCCTTATGACTTATGAGATCAAACTTATTATTAAGACTTATTATAATAAAATTATTACTTACATAAGTAATCATTTGCATTTAACATCAATATGAAAATGATTTACACTACCTCTACCTCGCACCTAGGGGTACGTAAGTGCTGACGCCAAGTCATTTAAATTCTTACGTCTGATTGATAGATTGGTGACTTTGTACGAGTATTAACTGATTATCTATACGGTTGTCCCTCAGAAGCTTGTTAAATATAAGTCAACTATATTTTCTGTTAAAAAGTTTTGATTAGAGTGTTAGTGTTAGTGTGGGTGATAAGTGTGACGTGAACAAATCATAACTACTTAGTTAATGTTATTATTTTATGATAATTTTATATTTATAACGCATTTTATATCTGCAATTATTACATGTTATGTTTTCTAAATTATATGTTTTATCTACACTCACATTGTAAGTCTAAAACGTGTTCAAAAACGGTAGGCAATGACTAGCATTACCACAACCGATTTTACTATGATAAGCTTTTTATCTATGGCAGTAACGTAATTTTAACTTTACATGCTAAAATATTGAGATGTTATGAGTTTTGATAACATAATGTACACCTGCACGCTCCCTCGCGGCCGCCGACACGCGCCCGCGCGACCGCCGGCACGATTGAGTTGGCCATGGCGGTGCAATGGCGGCCATTCTATGGTTTCCGATCACGGCATTTTGGATAAATAATATCGTGTGACATTATTATGAAACTCGCCTGCGGCTCGTTTCATAAAACCACACTCGTATTTTAAGAACCCTTATTACGTAACAGTTACATAAACTACTATTATTTTCAAAGCAAATAAGTTTAATGAGTTTACTTCAAGCTGACTGTGTTTTTTTCCTACTTTTAGTTGAAACGTTTAACTTTTTATCAATGCACCGTATTATTTCAAGTGTGTAGAAGCTATTTTTAATCAAAACCAATTTTCACTATTTTCTAGTTGATTAACAAAATCAGTGATATCTGGGAATCCATAAGCGACGAAGTGGTACCCTAACCATGATAACGTCACAAATAGTCATATAAATATACATATACATACTTACACATAAATAATCATAGAAATAAAAGTACAACGACGAGTATTCAGTTATCTTACTAGATCAGATAATAATCATTAATCACAAAATATTAGGTACAGGTGTGCTATATAAATCATATATATTCTCGATTTTTCTCATAACAGAAAAACTTTTCAGCTAGTTTAATAGAAAAATCTACTTAAATCTTACAATAAAAATATATTCCTAAAATAACAACCTGTTATTTTATTAAATCAATCTTCTTTTGTCATTAAAATGGAAAAAAAATCTTAACCGTTTTTTTTACAATAAACGTCAACAAAACGTTTGACTTATTGCATTGATGTTTAGTTCTCTTTTTGATATCTATTAGACATGAATGTGATACACCATTAATAACACAAGAAGGATGATCTAAATAAATCAAAGTCACTCTGACAGTTTTGACAGGTCTAATCCTGTTTAATATCGAATTAAAATTATACCAGTAACAAATTATGTTCTTCAAATACGGCTTTATATATACAATGTGCTCGCGAGGAAACCAAAACATTTTACTCGGCATTCCTGAGAATATTACAAAAAATATTACACGAGCTTAGGTCAATTTCAGCGATATTTGTTTAGTTAGGTTTTTTTCGACTATTTGAGTGTTTTTGTGAATAAAAAGTAAATATTTTTGGTAAAACTATCGCATAGGCGTTTTGCAATGAGACAAAAATACAGGTTTTTTTTGTATTAATTGGAACCTATTAAAATAATTCTGAAACTAGGCGAATTCCAGAAAAGTGAATAGGACTTTTTTGACTCTAAATATGATCATGAGCACATTCTATATCAGGTGGAACATGACGATGGTCTTTTACAAAAATAGGGTCCTTTTTTCTCTGAGTGTTCTTTAAAAAAATATTATTACGTAGGAGCACTAGGGTTGGCAATGCAATATAAAAAAAGTTATTCTAATTTATTTCTCGTTTTTAATTGCGAAGGCTTTTATTATTACAAATCGATTGTAAAACATTTATAAAAAACAATCATTTCAGCGCAGTCCCTAGAATTGCACCATCCTGTATAGCTATGAGTTTGGTTGAGTAGTCTAGCTACGAGTCTACGGGTTTCGTAGCACGCGTAGCACTGCTACGTACTCGAACGCTACGGTCCATCGACGAATGAAACTTATAATATACTAGCTTTTGCCCGCGGCTTCGCTCGCGTTAAATTGGGGGTAACACGGTTCCCCTTTGCCCCCCGTAATGCTCCATACAAACTTCCACCCCCATTTTAGGGAAATGGGGGGTTAGAAAGAGACAAAAAGTAGCCTATGTCACTCGCCATCCCTTCAACTATCGCCACTTAAAAAAATCACGTCAATTCGTCGCCCCGTTTTGCCGTGAAAGACGGACAAACAAACAAACAAACAAACAAACAAACACACACACTTTCCCATTTATAATATTAGTATGGATAATAGTTGAAGAGTTCCCTCGATTTCTCCAGGATCCCATTATCAGATCCTGACCTGGTCACAATGGAACCAACTGTGAAGTATACTGTCAACTACAGACGGAACAGTTTCTTGATTCGCGCGAGTCGTAAACTAAACGAGTTAACGAAAGAAATAGATATTGATATATTCAACTGCAAAGTTCCTAATGTGAGACAAAGTATGGTTATGCGTTGCTTCATGTGAGTGTACCTAACTACTTCTTTTTTAAATAATTATTCCAAATGTATATATTTTCCTCTTCTGTAGGAATTTTTACTTGCAAAGCCTATTACATTCATTAAGCACTAATGTTTTCATACTTTTATATTAGAATTAGTATGTTATCGAATTTTCTCTTGTTCGCATGTGTGTATGCGTTAGTAGCCTAGCACTAATTTAATATAGACTATATTGTTATTACTTGTGAGTTCCTTTAAACGGCTTTCTGTGTATATTTGATTGTATAACTGTGACTTAAAAGCTGTTGGTTCTCCTTAACATAAATAAAAAAAAAATACTCTTTCAAACAAAAAAAAGAATTTTTCACATCGGTCCAGCCGTCTTCGAATAATCGGTGAACATACATAAAAAAAATAGCTAAGATCCCGAAGAATTGATAACCTCCTCCTTCGAAATCTTGAAGTCGGTTAAAAACAGAATAAAAGTTGGCCTGTTTTTTAAATATAGAGGACGAAATTTTTTAAATTTTTTTGAGAACAAATTCAACCCAAACTTTTGTCTGAACCTCGCACCCAACTTTTTTCACTGGGCGCCGAAAGTCCGTATTCTGCGGCCGCAAAGTTCCGACTTGCGGGCTTGTTGTAAAAGAATTTATGGGGATTGCGGCCCTGTTGCCGGCCTTGGAAACTAACTTAGCGAGTTTTTAACGCGACATTTATAGCTTGGGATCCTATTGGTGAGTTGAACAGCTTCCGAAGCCTTTTAATCCTAGATTCGAATCCCGGTAACGCCAATTATATGAGTTTATTATAAATATAGCATTACTAGCTTTTGCCCACGGCTTCGCTCGCGTTAACTTCGGGGTAACATGGTTCCCCTTTCCTGATTGCCCCCCGGAATGCTCCATACAAACTTCCACCCCCCATTTTAGGGAAGTGGGGGTTAGAAAGAGACAAAAAGTAGCCTATGTCACTCTCCATCCCTTCAACTTTTTTTCCCGTTTTGCCGTGAAAGACGGACAAACAAACAAACACACACATACACTTTCCCATTTATAATATTAGTATGGATTTCTGAGCTGTATTTTTATGTATTTAAATTTATATATTTTATGTATTTAACGGCCTTCTAGCCCAGTCGGTAGTGACCCTGCCTATGAAGCAGGAAGTCCCGGGTTCGAATCCTGGGCAGGGCATTTATTTGTGTGTTTATTACAGATATTTGTTCCTGAATTATGGATGTTTTCTATGTATTTAAGTATTTATCCATATTTATCTATTATATATATCGTCGGCTAGTAACCATAACAGCCTTATTGAGCTTAATGTGGGACTAGGTCGATTTGAGTAAGATTATAAGATAATATTTATTTATATAGATATCTACTTGTTATATTTATACATAGCCTCGATCTCAATTTGGCATATGTTTTGGGACTAAGTCAACTTGTGTAGGACTCTCCCAAAATATTAGTGTATTTCCGTCCGTGTTCGACGAGAACAAAGGTTTTTGAAAGAAGCTGCATACTATCCGTATGGGCCGTATACTTGTTTGCCACCATCGTGATAAAAAAAGTCTGAAAAATGCTTAGCTATTTATTTATGCTGCTGACTTTTCTGTATAGTCTGTACAGTCACCATCAAATATATCGGACCAGCCAAGGTATTCAAAAATATCGAAACATGTGCTTTATCGCCTTGACAATAGAGGCGTTGTTCCGATATTCGTGACCACCTTGACTGTACATGTCAAAAGACGGGCAAACAATACAAAAGAGCACGAAATTTGTCTTATATTGAATACGTAACTACATCATTGAGCGTCTCGAGGCTTCCCTCTCGTATCGCAAGGAATTACTGTGGCCCGATTGAAAAAAGGTATATGTCCCATACAACTTGAATGAAACTTGTGCCGTTTATCAATGCCACGGTATTGTCATTCATGTAAGTTAAGTGGCTGCTCGCGTTTAGGTACGAGTAATTAACGCGGCAAAGTGTCACAAAGTTCTTGTTATTGTGGGGTGGAGGTGTTATAATATTGTTATGTTTTGGGTTAAGATATTAGAGGTATTGCTGCTGACAAGATTCTCAAATAATAAATAATAATAATTAAATAAATATTATAGGACAATCTTACACAAATCGACCTAGGCCCAGAGTAAGCTCAATAAGACTTGTGTTATGGGCAGACCTAGGAATCCGTGGGGCAAATTTTGTTGAGAGGTAGGGACTTCCTATATCGACAAATTAAATTATCGGTGTTCTTTCTATATACTAGTGATCGCCCCCAACATTGTGTGTTTTTTGATCTATTGTTCAACATAGCATATTTTAAATAATTGCTAGGTGACTTATATAAAGGTAGGGTGTAATTAATACCTATTTCACTACAAAATAGTTAATAAGTATAATTATCTCAACCTTATAAATTGTCTTTAAAAACGAGGAAGAGTATTGAGTTATTATTTAAAAAAAATTACTTTAAATAAAAACATATTTTTACAAGCAAACCCTTGAGCGATCACTAGTATATAGAAAGAACACCGATAATTTAATTTGTCGATATAGGAAGTCCCTACCTCTCAACAAAATTTGCCCCACGGATTCCTAGGTCTGGTTATGGGTACTAGACGACGATATATATAATAGATAAATATGGATAAATACTTAAATACATAGAAAACATCTATAACTCAGGAATAAATATCTGTGATAAACACACAAATAAATGCCCTGACCAGGATTCGAACCCGGGTCCTCAGGCAGGGTCACTACCGACTGGGCTAGGAGGCCGTTAAATACCTATCAATGATAGGTATCATGATAGTCTATCTTGTACAGTCACCGGCAATAGTATCTTAGTACACGAAGGCCGCAAAAATATGTGACACGCTCTTATTTATAGAGCCATAAGAGCTTGTCACATATTTTTGCGGCCTTCGTGTAGGAAGATACTGTTACCGGTTACTGTACCTATAAATTTATTATGGCTTATGCCTACGTTTACATGTCTGTTTGTATACCTAAGTTTAACAGGCGAAAAGAGCCTCTCTTGCACTAGACAGATCAGGCTAATAGTCCCAAACACTGGCCCAAATCAGCCTGAGAAACATACGGGCATTTTTAGGGTTCCGTAGCCAAAAGGCAAAAAACGGAACCCTTATGGATTCGTCATGTCTGTCTGTCCATCCGTATGTCACAGCCATTTTACTCGGAAACTATACGACGTATCTGAATAAAGTTTACATGAAGTTTTAATGAAATTTACACATAAGGTTTATTTTGTATGCTGCTACTTAGTTATGTAGTTAAATTTGAAAAATTATTTTTTTAGGGGGGCACTCCATACTTGTAACTAATGTGAATATTTTCTGAAATAATCGCTGTCAGAAAAATTGTGCCCCCCCCCCTGTAACTTTTGAACCGTAGGTCCAAAACATATGAAACAAATTGAGGAGATGCGCCTTATCATATACTTTCAAAAAAAATTGTTTTGAACATTATCGATTCAGCCATTTTTGAGTTATCTCCAAAAAACTTCTTCCGTGGGCATCAGATACGACCTTTTGGTATTAGTTTGGTTCTTATTCCAAACATTCCATCGAAGGTACGGAACCCTCCTATGCGTGGTCCGACACGCACTTGGCCGGTTTTTATTTTATCTTGTACTTTGAAGCACGACTGTTTCAGTAACGTCTAACCAAGTGCCAAGCAAGTGCCGCTGCCTATCGACTTCTGCAACTCCAGCCACATGCGCGTTGACAACCCTTTACAATCCTGTACGCTCTTTTTTTAAAGAACACCATACTGTAGTCTATTGGAATAACTTCGGCAGAGAATTCATTCCGTAGCCAGAGTATTCGTGGAAGGAAATTCCTCTGAAACCGCACGGTTCAGTACAAATGTATGCAAGTGGTGTCTTCACAACGTTTTGTTTAATCGAAAAGTGACTGCGAAATATATAATAATATATAATATGATACGAGCCGGAGTTTGAACCTATGACTTCTGCATTGAAATTCGGATGACGGATTATGAATGCTACCAACACAGTCATACAATTAGTACCAATTAGTAAGTTGCTAAAATGTAAACATATTTGTTTTCGACTGTATCTATATAATAAACAATTAACCTATGAGTAATTTCTGTCATTAGTAGTTTAGCAAGTGTTGCTACAACACAAAGCCACGATAATTCAATTTATTACCGCTATCCCACATTAAATCACAACGGGGCATGTTGACTGCTTAACGAGAAATATGGTGTCGCGGAGTTTCTCTTATGTTAAGAGTTTCCCTAATTATACCTACTAGGTATTTAAGATAAACAGACCCGTGAGTATTCATTTATTTATTCTTATGTATACAGAAAAGATAAATATAGTATTATTAACATAGACATAAACAAAAAGGAAGATGAGTGACGTTCATAGTAAACAAAACTGAAATGTGGTCCAGCACCTACACACTTGTAAAATGCTACACACCGCTATAATGCATGTGTATCATGGGCAAAAGAGATAAACCTATATAGTTAACACTGGTATGCAAACGAGACCTCCATATTTTGCGCATTGCACAAAGTGTGACTGAGAGACTCTACCACACGACTAATTCAATATAGGCCCCGGAACCTATATTTGATGGCACACAATCGAGCGCCTGGTACCGTATCTCCCTTTTTGTATAAATCAATGATTATTAAAAGAATAATAGAAAGTAAAATCGAAGGGTAAAGGGGCAGAGGAAAAAGAAGAACAACATGGATGAACAACCTCAAGAGTTGGACGGGATTTGACGCTGCCTCACTGGGCAAAAAGACTGCAAATCGAGAAGAGTTCCGGACTGTGGTAGCCGACATCCGTAGAGGATATGGTACCTGAAGAAGATGGCATTTTATAAAGCGCTGGTGGCCTACCGGTATGACGTCAGACTTTCAATCCGAAGGTCGCGGGTTCAAACCCCGGCTCGTACCACTGAGTTTTTCGGAACTTATGTACGAAATATCATTTGATATTTACCAGTCGCTTTTCGGTGAAGGAAAACATCGTGAGGAAACCGGACCTATCCCAACAAGGCCTAGTTTCCCCTCTAGGTTGAAAGGTCAGATGTCAGTCGCTTTCGTGAAAACTAGTGCCTACGTCAATTCCTGGGATTAGGTTGCCGAGCGGGCCCCAGGCTCAATAGAGCAAAAAGCTGGGGCATCTCCGCCTAGGTTTTCCACGCCGACGTTTCCCGTTTGGTACCCGTAATAACTAATAATAATACAAGCCGTAGTTAATAACACTATTCTTTTTGAAACGCAAATTATAGTACGACTACGTATAAACATTTAAGAATATACAGCCTTGGCCAGAAGTGTTGAGCATAGTAGTTTATCTACACTCATATTGTAAGTCCTCTAAAATGCGTTCAAAAACCGTAGGCTATGACCAGCATTACAACAAACGATTTCACTATGATAAGTTTCTTATCTGTGGCAGTACCGCAATTTTAACTTTTCATGCTCAATTATTGATGTGCTATGAGTTTTGATAACATAATGTACACCTGCACGCGCCCGCGGCCGGCGACACCCGCCCGCGCGACCGCCGGCACAATCGAGTTGGCCACGCCGACACAATCCAGTTGGCCACGACGCGGTGCAATGGCGGCCATTCTATGGTTTAGGAATACGGCATTTTGGATAAATAATATGAGTGTAGATAAAGCAGTGTATGCAACTGTACGTAATTAGGCCTTAAAACACTTGTGTGATCTTATTATGAAATTCGCCTGCGGCTCATTTCATAAAACCACACTCATGTTTTAAGGACCCTTATTACGTAACAGTTATACACTACTATTTTGGTTTACAGTTTTGATGTTAAGTATTATTTCCCAATAATAACAATGTACGGTGACGTAAAATGTTATATTTTATTTATATATCTAGCAAACTTCACTTAATAATAATTTTAAGGTACCTATAAAACATGAAAACTTAAGGTCACAAAAATGCGGATTTAGGTCGGTGCGACAAATTGCAAATATTAAATATATATAAAAGAAGAAACTGACTGACATACTGAATGACTGACTGATTGACTGACTGACTGACTGACTGACATATCAACGCCCAGCCCAAACCGCTGGTTCTAGAGACTCTAAATTTAGCACGTAGGTTGCTTATAAGGTCTAGGGGTGCACTAAGGAAGGATTTTTAAAAATTCACCCCCTAAGGGGGTAAAATGGGGGTCCAAAGTTTGTATGGCGAATCAAGATTTGTTAGACCATTTTATTCGAAACTTCACAGGAGTATTTCTAACGATAAATGAGTAAACACGTGTTTCAGGTTTTTTGAAAACTCAACCTCTAAAAAGGGGAAATGTGGTCACAAATTCTGAAAATCAACATGGTTATCGTATCCTTTTTGAGTACTTATAGTACGCGGGCGAAGCCGCGGGAAAAGGCTAGTTAAATATATGCAGTTACTACTAACTTCAACAAAACATGCCTGTTCAGTTTGAATTAATTGATAAAATAACTTCAAAAAAGATAGAAACGCTGGACTAAAGTTTCGAATTTTGTATGAAAATCGCAAGGGTGCTCAACACTTCTGGCCAAGGCTGTACCTTAAAGAGAACCATCACAGTTTTAATTCGACGCTGCAAGCCCTCGGTGCAGAATAACTCAATGTACAAGCTCAGCACGCTTTGATAAGCTCAATAAGCTCAATTACCTCAAAGTAGTGAAACCGCTCGAGCGAGCGGCGGGAACAGTGTTGTGCCGTGGGAAATTTCCCTTCTCCGAAATACTTCTGAGAAAATAACTAGTCTTTATAACTTTCCCTAATCTATAGAAAATTGAATCTGTACTTGATATGTACTTGGTTTAGTAAATGATGACATTTACGTGTTAGCGACAATACTACATTGAAAAAAAAAAAAGGGAATTTTGGATTGTGTTGAATAATTTAGTTAATGATTATCGGGAAAAGTTTTCGTTGAATTTTGGTACTGATTTTAATTCACACGATTTTCACTCATTATTTCGATGAAAACGGGACTTAATCGCGTACACTTACATTTATTAATTTCTTCCCGTTCCAGTTTAAATAATGACTTTTGGTGGTGACCGACATTTAATAGTGTCATGGTAAAACATGGACACGTTTCGGTTTGTAAGTATGATATTAACGCACGGTTAACTTTTCGTTGACTTTCTTAAGCAGAATATCTAACCGGGGAGCTTAAGCTTTCGCGATTTTTACACATTATTTCAAACAACATGGGACTTAACCACGCTCCGTCTTGGTCCGGGACCGAGATAATAATGTCGTTCTTGAAATGTAGGGGGTAATTGTTTATTAGCAGATAAGTCTTGTCTATAACGACTAACATTTTATATGACGGGTCTAACGCGATTTAAATCAAATTACTTTGAGTTCGAAGATTACACCCTGACCTGATTGATCCTACTGGCCATTTTCGTAAATGTCAACACAGTATTTCTGCCTCAAAGCAAGTATCTCTAGAGTTGAAACTCGCGTTCACCCAAAAAGGACATACTACACGTAACGCGACTAATTTTAAAACACGTTTCAAGATACTGATTTAAACTTACACGATTTTCACTCATTATTATCAAAAAAGGTAAAAGGTAAAAAAGGTAAAGGTAAAGTTTACCTATGAATTGGAATCGGAACGTAGTTTGCCTTTTCTGGACGTGAAAGGATAGGTCGAATGGATGGATCCCTGGCGCACACTGTCTACAGGAAGCCCACACACAGACAGGTATCTTAACGCTCTGTCTCACCATCACCCTCGCCATCTACTGTCAGTAGTCAATTCCCTAAGGAACAGAGCACATGATCTTTGTGACCCTGAATTTTGAGAGAGTGAGATGTCACATATTCAGGAGGTCCTTAGGAGGAATGGGTACAGGGTGGACAGTAGGCAACCCAGACGGAAACCGGGAAGGAAGCATCCGGATGTTGCAAGACGACCGGCATTTTTGCCTTATGTCAAAGGAGTGACGGACAAAGTAGGTACAGTACTAAGGAAGTACTCTATAAAAACCGTATACATGCCGTTATCCAGGGTGTCGGGGCATTTAAGGTCGGCTAAGGATCTTATCCCTTATCAAACACCGGGCGTTTATAAGATTGATTGTAGCTGTGGTAGTTCCTATATTGGGGAAACCAAACGCACAATAGCGGAAAGGGTCAGGGAACATATCACAGCAGTCAAAAATCGGCAAATAAACAAGTCTGCTGTGGCCGAACATTTGTTAGAATCTGGACCAAACCACTGGATTGAGCTCCATAATCCAAAAGTCCTCTCTACAGAACGTCTTCGTTATAGCAGGAAACTACGAGAGGCTATTGAAATTAGGAAGTATAAAAATTTCAACCAGAACGAGGGACAGGGGATCTCGTCTTCGTGGAATCCAGTGATCAGCAAATGTAAGCGTGAAAATACTTGCATTTCCAAACCACCAGATGTCGTGAGTGTTGTGTGTAGGCAAAGTGATAACCCTAGCGTGAATGTGCATAATCGAGATCAAGTGCGGGTAGTTCGAGAAACCCGCGCAGCTAGGAGATGCTGATACAATTCCTCGCCAGTCTGCCTGCGACCACGAGCGTTACGGCACGCTCGAAACGTCAGGAAAATAATGAAAGTAAGTGTACGCGATTAAGTCCCGTTTTTGTCATAATAATGACGTTTCAAGATGGTACATAGCATACAGTAACCAGCCTATATAATTTAGTCGGTTGGTGTCTTGGAGGGGAATTGAATTGAAGGGGAACAAAGAGTTTATATTGTACTTAGGGCTTTTAAGTAGTGAGCAGTAATCACAATGTTAGACTATAACAAGAATCAACTATAATAGCGCCTTCTCTGTCATACCTATTGAAAGTTCTATAAGACCATCCCGTTCGGTATTGGTATTATTATTTCCATGCCGTTTATACCTAATATCCTAAGTCTATGATTTTGGCGAATGTTACAACGGGACGTGATTGTTAAATTAATTTGTTTAGCATTACACCCATCTTAATGTTAGTTATATTAAGTTCTATTTTGTTTGTTATAATATTACCGGGATATTGCTAGTCTGGGAAAATATAGGAAAATTACCGGTAGCTTCACATCACTAGGCGGGAGTGAGGCTTAAAGCGGTTAGCGTTACGTCGCTAGTTTACAATTTATTGCCGATTTGCAGGCTGTATGAGAGATAAATGGGGGAAAGTTTGAGAATCTGAGCATGCGGTCTGAAGTTAATTTTACAATATGGTATTAAGTGACAACAGTACGCAAAATTGTGGTGGTTGAAATTCGTGCCTACCATGTATACCGGAGCCGCGATTCGAAAAATAAACACACACACTGGACAGACACAGCTCCAACCCAACTCAACTCAACGCTATAACGACATTGACATTTGCTATTCGAACAGATTTTCATTCAACATTGGTCACACATTGGTCTCACATTGGTCCAATGTGTGACCAATGTGTTTATTTTTCGAATCGCGGCCCGGGTGTTGCCTGTAACATGAGCAATAAATTAAAACGTAGATTCTACTCCTCAAAGTATACAATGTTTGTTCAGCGACTTTGCAAAATAACTTGTGGTTTAATTTTTAGTACACTTTAAAGCTTATTCGAACACGCAATGTATTGCGAAATTGACTATGTTTGTAGGGTGACAAGACTGACACGCAATGTCGATTAGAAGGATTTTAACGTACATTGAAAATACTATTTAATAATTAGTTTAAAAAAGAGACAATCTAAAGACTAAATATTTTTTTAAAGTTGTTAAACAAAATTTGTATTGTATGAGGAGTAGAATCTATGTTTTAATTTATTGCTCGTGTTACAGGCAGTATATTGTATGTTCCTATAGCGAAATCACTAATTCTAAAGAAAAAAGAATCAACTTCACATAGGTTTCACCTTACCAAGACCTAATGCCCGAGCTACTGTGAAAAATACTTCAATCACTATGGATGAAGCAACAATCTCACTTCAACACTAAAAATAAGTTATGGATGCCAACAAAGTAACAAAATATTAAGTCGCAATCGCATACCAAATGCGCATTGTTCACAAATCGTTTTTTTTATCAGACAGAAAATTACAAGTATTACAAAATGTAAATCAAATCGATAGCGTAAGTAGCTCCCTAGATTAGCGATATGACAGACAGACCGGGACCATAAGGGATCCTTTTTACCATTTTGGTATGCAACCCAAAAACGTAACAGTCATTTACTAGTCCCTCCTTATGGACTCTCCAAGGAAGTCCCAGCTGTCCTGAGATTGCGTGCTCGTCCGTATCCACCCAAATCTCACAATTTATGATTCGAACGTGTTATGGGACCGTTCCAAGCCTGTTCCAAAAAGCCGTATCAACATTCACATGTCCGTGATATAAGTCTTTTTTAAATCAAGGTACTACGCATGTCCAGGCCATTTTGAGAGGCTTTTTAAGAGTCGTGACAGCAGAGGAATGTCGACCTTTTATATCGTTTCTTAAACAAGGCAATAAACATGTCCTACATGGCTCTTAATGGCCGTAACTTCAAGCGACTGCCAATGACGTAAGTCCTTTTAAAACTAAGGCCAATACGTCTTGACTGACCCTCTATACCAATTTCAATAAGTCGTAACCACGTAATAATATCAAAGATAGAAGGGTCTTCTTAATCCAGGCAGTATAATCCAGACCGTTATTCTAAATAGTCGTAAAAACACGAAAGTGTCGATGATATAGGTCCTTCTTGAAGCGAGGCAGACATGCCCTTGAGTTGAGTTTACTACGATTAACTGTGATTTATTGACATGTGATAAGACAGCGTAAAGGATGACTCAACGAGCCTCTGACTAGTAGGAATGACCAAATGAACATTGTTTGTATTAACAGAGGAATTCAGTAAATGTTCATGGGTTAGTAGATGGTACCAGGCCGCTCAGAAAATTTCCCAGGAGTTAGATATGTAGGTCGACAGAAAAACGTACAAGAAAAACTGTCATTCGAGAAGAATAGTGACTAGTGGTTTTTCTTGCTACTGAAATACCTAGCTTAAATGCCTGGATTAAAGAATATGCCATTCCAATGAGTAAAACGAAAAAGAAGAGGTTCTCTTCTAGAGTATGCTTAGATAGGTATATAAAATCTGATTGCGCATTTTCCATTTGATAATCTCGAATCGTGGTATTATTGTCGCTGGTATACATATTTTGAAGTTGATAAAGTTTAATATGATAATAATAATAAACAATAATAATAATAAACAATCTTTATTGCAACTTTAGGTGTACATTGATACGATTGGCACCTGGCTCTCAAACTAGGTTTCCCTGTGTCTCAAGAGCCAGTTCCTTCCCGATTACAGGCATTACATAAGGTTACAATGTTAGACATTTATAATATAACTAAAACAGTAAGAGATTATTATTTCTAATAAACTAAATACAAAACAAGATTTACTTAAATAAATAAAGAAAATGCGCGCGTGAGTGTGTAGTGTGTATGTCTGATTATGTGATGCGTGTGTGTGTGTGTTTTGCGCGCTTGTATGTTAATTGTGTGTGTGTGTGTGTGTTTTTTTTAAGATAAAATCTGTAAGAGCTCTTCTGTTTCGGAATAATTTAAGGTTTTTAACCAAACTTTAATTTTACTTTTTAGTTGGTAATTACTTAACTTGTGTATATTCAGGGTTTTGTTGGCTTTATTGTATAAGAAAGGAGCTATAAAAGAAAAATGTCTCCTAGCCCATGCACTGCTACAACGTGGAACTGGGTAGTAAACTATCCGTTTATTACTAATAGTTATAGTAGGAGCTATATATCTATGATATCTTCGTAATGTTTGGTATATAAAAAGTTTACGTACGCTTAAAACTTCAGTTATGCCGTAGAGCAGCTCAGTAGGGTATCGATATGGAAGATAAAACATAACCTTCAAAAGTGCTCGCTGTGCGCGCTCGAGCTGAATAAGATGCGTTTTGCAAGCACCTCCCCAAGAGCATATACAATAGGTCAAAACACCTTGACATAGAGCTTCGTATGTCTGTATTAAAAGTTTACGATCTGCTACCAATCGCAGGTTTTAAAAAATGAATATTAGTTTTCGGATTCTATTGGCAGTGTTAGAAATATGGGGACCCCATTGCAACTTGTCATCTATGATAACACCAAGATATTTGACTGAAGTTACTCTAGATAGTACACCACAATTACAATTGGTAATTACTCTACCGTCGTTTGTCTGTCTGTTGCAGGGATAGGTATGAATTTTTATAGTGTCAAACGCCGAATTAGGTTCTGCTGCAGATGTTTTACTAAAACATAAGTATTTGGTTTTATTAATATTTAGGTTGAGAAGGCTGTCCTCGAGCCAGCTTGTGACTTTTCTTAAACCTGATTCTACTCGTGCTTTTACATCTTCCCACGTTTTATCATGAAATACCAACACTGTGTCGTCAGCAAACATTAAAAGTCTAGCTCCATTCATCTTAGTTTTACAAAGGTCATTTATGTAAGCCAGAAATAACGATGGACCTAATGTGCTCCCCTGGGGGACACCATAGTTACAAGTAGCTTGATTGCTGGTGTATTTGGAAATCCGTACTTTTTGAGTGCGATCTTGGAGATAACTTTGAAACCATGCTAAAGGCTTTCCCCGAATTCCTATATTTTGTAGTCTAGCTAACAAAATTGGTATTGAAACGGTATCGAACGCCTTTTGCAAGTCCAAGAAGACCGCCACACATTTATCACCATTGTCTACGTGCGATGTTACAATTGAAGTAAAAGCCAGTACCGCATCTTCAGTAGAACGGCCTGACCGAAACCCAAATTGATTATTTTGGAGAATATGCTGCGATTCCATATACTGTACAAGGCGTTTGTTAACTATTTTTTCTAGTATTTTAGAAAAACCTGTCAGTAAAGATATCGGTCTATAATTAGAGGGAAGTGATTTGTCACCTGACTTAAAAATGGGAGATATAACAGCAGTTTTGAAGATTGTGGGAAATATTCCAGACAAGAGGCTTAGGTTAAACAGATGAGCAAGGGGTTCTACTAAATATTCGCAGGCTGATTTTATGAGTTTATTAGTAACGGTATCACATCCAGGTGCGCTATTGTTTTTTAGGTTTATAATTAAATGTCGAATCT
The DNA here is from genome assembly GCA_947086415.1 of Pammene aurita. Taxonomy (NCBI): domain Eukaryota; kingdom Metazoa; phylum Arthropoda; class Insecta; order Lepidoptera; family Tortricidae; genus Pammene; species Pammene aurita. The sequence goes on from OX352303.1 coordinate 33,679,312, forward strand.
CGGCAGCGTCTGTTGGCAGTAGAACCATAGACGTTAAGGGCGAGTCAGTTGAATTTACTAAATTTGCTAAGTCGTTGTCCGTTTTATCCATTTTCCCAAGAATGTCGTTAGCTTAGACTACGCCCCACAGAGGAAAAGTACATATTAGCGTCGTCAAGTGCAACAATAGGGTCACCTTTAGTTTTAAGTAATTCCGTATTTGTTGTTTTTGTTTGCTTAAGGTTACAAATCTCTTTTATAGTTTTCCATGTCTCTTTAGAGTTATTCTTGCACTGTAATAATTTAGCTTGGTAATATTGCTTTTTAAGTATTTTAATTAGTTTGTTACACCAGTTACGATACGATATATACTTTAATCGGAGGTTGTTATCATCAGAGTTTCTTTTGACTTTTTTATGTAATTTATCCCTTTCCGAATGGATTTCACAATGCCTATTGTCAGCCATGGTTTAAGTGGCCTCTGTTTTTTAGGAATATTATTAGGTTTAGAATTAGAACAAATGATATCTTGTATTGTGCTGGTAAATGTTTCAGTTGCGATATTTACATCATCAATAGAATAGATGTGGCTCCAAGATAATGTTTTAAGATGTTCCACAATTTTACCAGTATCAATGGACACATTATTATAAACCGCGGTAACTGCTGGTTTGTCAATATTGCGAAGATGAAGCAAGATTGGGCTGTGGTCAGTTAATGGATCAAAAACTAAAGAAATTACCTCACTGTCTGTTTTAACCATAAAATTATCAATACAGGATTTCAATCTCGTCGGTAAAGTGACAGCTTTTCGTAAACCGTACGTAGCCAATAGTAACAGGTAGTCGGTTGTGTGACTAACATTATTATCTGGCATTACGTCTATATTAATATCGCCCGTAAATATTATATGCCTGTTACTAACCTTACTTAATATGTTATCAAGAGAATTAAGATAATTGAACGGGTTGTGGCACGGGGGCCTGTATGAGCATATTATTGTTAGACTATTAAACAGAGAGATAATTAGGCAGTTACCATCAGCTATAAACGGTTCATAACACGAGGAGTCAAAAGTTTCTTTAACGTACGTAATTACACCATCATTTTGATTCATGGAGTACGTAGTATGGTATGACACGTAACTATTTATTTGAGGTATTAATGAGTTGCCATCTGTCCAGCACTCTGTCAACACAATGACATCAATCTCGAGGTTAAGATTAGTAATAAATACAATTAGCTGGTCTAAATTACAATTCACGCTTCGAATATTCACAGTTAGAATGTTAATAGCACATGTATTATCATTGAGGTTAAGCAAGTTAGAACAAAGTGATGGGTCGTCCACGTGCAGGCATTGTATATCCCCGGTCGAGTCAATTTCTTTTAGTAAGTCAGCGTCCATTATCAAAGAGTAGGTAAAAAACTGGGGGTATATCATTTCGAGTCTGGGTGTAAAATGCAGTTAAACACAACAACAGGAAAAAGAGACTGTCCAATACCTGGGATAAATTCATTGGCGATACAATGGTTGAAAAGATAATATTACCTGGTTCATATATAAACTTTAAGTATACTGGTATCATGAGCTGATGGGGGTGTTTTAAGTCGTTCAATAAACAGTGAGCGTGAATTTTACGTATATTGGTAACTGTGTAAAAAGTGAGAAGTGTGTACGGGTCTATGTTTACATTATAACTTTGATTACTCAATAATACGGTTTTATAAACACTTGACATGCAATTGCAGACTATAAGACTATAATAAAAAACTAAAACAATAGACAAGTATTCCGTGAGTCATGTTTTTAGTGCTTCCAGTTGTTTCTCGGAGTCGATTAAGATAATACGCGTACCCTCAGCCTTGCGTAGATAAACGCGGCCATTGTCCGTCCAGCAGTATTTGTATTGCTGTGTATTCGCGACACCGCGGGCCAAAAAATGCAATCTCCTTCCACGGGGCGTTAAGTGCTCGGCAACGTATACAGGGACGCGGGCCCCTGGCAACGCAAGGGATTCCGAATTAAGCTTATTTTCTTTATGACTGATGTTGTACTGCTTGACTGCCGCTAGAAGTTTCTTTTTTTGGATGCAACTTGAAACATCAGCTACAATGGGGCGCGCGCTGTCGTCACCAGGTTTTCCACGGGTGCGATATATTTCTCGTATATTCGACGGGTCATAAGCCAAATCAACGGCTTTGTGTAGGTTAGAAAGTACTACGAGGAGGTCTTCTTTAGTCTCCTTCTGCTTAACAGGTACGTTGCGAAGCTCGACACACGAAGCAGTGGAGTTCCGTTCCATTTCTTCGATCTTGGTTTCTAATGAACGTATGTACGACGTCTGTTCCTGACGGTCCTGCTCGAGAGTCTCGATTCTTTGGCGCATATCCTCAAAGCCTGAATTTATAAAGTTCATTGACTTGTCGATTTCTTGGTTTGTTTTAAAAATGTTTTTAATTTGAGTCTTGATTTGTGTTATTTCGCCAGACAGAGATTTAAGAATGGAATCCTGCCCGTCCATCCATACCCTTAACGTTTTATCCTGTTCACGTTTCCAGTCCTTTAGCATGTCGCGCATTTCATTCTTAAAGGAATCTAAGTTGTCTACAGGCGAGAACTCACTCGGGCACAAACGTTTACGCTGTGTTATTTTGGATGGGGTTATGCTAAGTTCAGAGTCCGAATACGTCATTGTTGGGTCCTGGGCACCATGGGGTGTTATACGTGTAACTCCGTCTGCCATATTTATGTAATTTGGACTTTTTAAGTGTTTGTTTGAGGCGAATACAGGTAATTTTAATTTAACTAAGCACAGTTAACTCAAGACACAATCACTATAACATTAACGCACTGTCACAGTTACTTTGTTTATTTGTTTGCGTAGCTCGTAGCGCATGTAGCGGCCGCGTAGCACAGGCGACCGCCGTATGCATCAGAGGTTGGAGGTCTCCGGCGCACTTGCAAAATAGTTGTTGTCTTCTTCTTTCGCGTGTCTGGCTTAGCGGTTACGAAGTGGACAGCAATTAGTATTTTTAATTTAATATTTAAATTGCGAAATAAGATACACGCACGACTTGTGACGCGTCTAACTATCGTGGCGATCCGAAGGGAAGAGGCAAAAATAACATGTTGTTTATCCAATCTTGAATCTCTATTTAGCCTCACCCTAACCTAATAAGTCTAATTAATTCATACCCAATTAACCCCCTTAGGGGATCAACTTTCGCAAACCCTTTCTTAAGCGTCTGTTAGATGGTTGGAAAACAAAGCTGCCAACGGTCCAAGGTCACCCTGACCTTGGTTGGTGGTTCACACAATTTTGCTGGCAACAACTGTCTACACAGTCCGTCCAGACCAAGGTCGTTCTGTCGGTGGGGCTTGTTTATGCCGTCTGGCACACGCTTTAGTGCTTACCTATGTTATAGAAAAGACATCAAACCTAAAAATGTCTTCTGTGAAAAATTGCTCTGGTGGTGCTGATGGTAAGTTTTATTGAGTAGAAAATGGTTAAAGACAATTTGACTTTTTTTTTCTTTTTTTAATGTAAACCTATATTAAACATATTACTGTAAACCTCGCCAAACTGTGACGTTTGATGGCGAGATGCGCTCATTGTTGTTATTGTGTGTTGTTGTTGTTGTGTGTTGTGTGTGTGTTATTGTGTGTTGTGTGTTTGTGTACTAGGATTACGTACTACATATATTTTTGTCTTTAAGAAAAAGCAAGTTTTTTGCTGTATTACAATGAAACTGTTTAGTTTTGTTTTAGAATAACTCAATTTTTTAAATACCGAAAACATACCGAAACGAGAAAACCGGTTAGGTTAGGTTAGATGGCGAAAGTAGCTTAATTTTATCTTGTACCTACTCCTATTATGAATAAGTTCATTTTCATTTCTCATCATGATTGTCAATATTCTAACAATAAAAAGATAAATGATTCGATGAAGTCCAATGAAAGTGAAAAATTGCACCTCGATATATGGACCACTTATGGAGCTAGCATGAATCTGCGATGCTATTAATCTTTTCAGTTCTTTGGTTAGCACCGAGGGTAAATTATAATATTATACCTCTTGGATATAGCTTCTCCTTTACTGGTTTTTAAAAGACGGATGGAACTACCATCTCCTTCTTTGCAGAATGATTCTCCGGAAAATGGCCATAAGTAGTTTCCTATTAAATTCAGTTGTGCTTATTTTAGAGTGTCAAAAACACGGCTATTAAAAAAATTCATTCTAAAATTTTGCAATCGGGTTATGACTGATTGGACTAAGCAACTACAAGGAACTAAGTCTACAATTGACGATTAAACTCGTATTTCAATTATTTTCTAAGTTAGCTGTTGAACACAAAAACACTTCGTCTTCGACTTTAGACCTTTTGATATGAACAGGGTGCACTTCCTCGGTTTGATATAATGAAGTGCATTTCCTAGTTCCCGTTGAAGATGGCCCTGTGATTACGTTTTAATGGACTTTGCGAGTTCAAGGGTTTGGTTTTATTTTCTAGATAAAATGTGGATGGGTATAAAAAGATAGGAAAGATTGTACAATACAATACAATACAAATATTCTTTATTGCACACCTCAATAACATATAACAGTACAGTACACAGATTAAAAGTAGAGGCAGTCAACATGCGGTCTTATCGCTAGAGAGCGATCTCTTCCAGACAACCTTAGGGTAGCGGAAATCTAGTCGAAAATAATTGTATGAGTAGGTGCAAGGCAAAAGAAACAGTGAAAATATATATGCATAAATTGCAAGAAATTGTATATGCATAATTGTTATTAAGTTGCATGACTTTTTATTTTCTTTTTGTAATTTTACTTTGTGTTGATGCTTATGCCATGTATGTTGTGGGAATTAATAAATAAATTATCTATCTATCTATCTATCTATCTATATCTTTTAAGAAATATACTAAAAAAATAATTTAAACTCGAATATAAAGTCAAATAACAATAAAACCAGTGTAAAACATTTTTAGGAACTTGGCTGCCATTTTTACTTATAATACTCACCGCAATTCAAACAGAAGTACTGCTGTGCTGTTTGAATTTAGATGAGTATTATGAGTGGAAAAGGGAGCCAAGTTCCTAAAAAAGTTTTATTTACTTTACTGAGAGGTTTAGAGGTTAATACATAATCCTTACTTGTATTATTTATTAATGCAAAAGTAACTCTGTTTGTCTGTGTCAGGTGACTTTTCACCCTTAAAAGCCTGATGCCGTATTCTAATTTTAAACGCACAACAAATAATCAACCAATATTGAAGTTGTATTGGAGTTGCATCGGAATAATTTTCAATCAAATTCTGATATTTATGATTAGAACGTTTAGGCGCTAGCTGTATTGCGTACTTAGTAAGCATTGGAGTTGTATTGAAGTTGGATCGTGACTAACCTTTATAATAAAACTAGCCTTTTCCCGCGGCTTCGCCCGCGTACTATAAGTACTCAAAAAGGATACGATACCCATGTTGATTTTCAGACCTTATATACACATTTGCCACTTTTAGGGGTTGAATTTTCAAAAAACCTGAAACACGTGTTTACTCATTTATCGTAAGGAATACTCCTGTGAAGTTTCGAATAAAATAATCTAACAAATCTTGATTCGCCATACACACTTTGGACCCCCATTTTACCCCCTTAGGGGGTGAATTTTGAAAAATCCTTTCTTAGTGCACCCCTAGACCTTATAAGGAACCTACGTGCCAAATTTGGAATCTCTGGAACCAGCGGTTTGGGCTGTGCGTTGATATGTCAGTCAGTCAGTCAGTCAGTTTCTTCTTTTATATATTTAGATTAACAGAGAATTAGATATTCATTCAAAAACATACCACGAATGTAAATTACATCTCACGAATAAAATAAAATAAAAATTGTACTACTTGTAAACCTAGGGAAGAGCGGTGCCTCCCAACACAAGCATAAGCTTACCGGGCGGCTCCATCCCCTGTATCACAAAAACGTAAGTATATTATTATGAAATAAAGAATTTTTAATTTTGTTTTTTTTAAAAGTGTTATAAAGTTAGAATATGGTTGGGCCTATTTACCTATGTATAATTTCCTCTGTATGAAAAGTAAATGATAGTAAAGCCAGTATCTTTGGTTATCAAACGAATGCTCAAAAGCCCTCCTCCTCGAGGGCCTTTGTCTTCCGAGAGCTACTTGTCCCGAGAGGCAGTAGGTATAGAGCCTTATACGGCCTCTGATATTTAGTTGGCTTTGAATGCGAAATTGAAGGAGTTTGTAACTTGTGCTAGTGAAAAAATTAATAGACAAGACAGAATGTGATATTTTTTCCAATATTTTCAATCGGTATGAAGCACATACTTAAAAGAAATGTCATCGTAATATTAATGTATTATACATTTTTACTATTATATTTTTTTATACTTACATTGTAAGTCCTCTAGAATGTGTTAAAAACGGTAGGCAATGGCCAGCATTACAACAACAGATTTTACTATGATAAGTTTTTTATTTGTAGCAGTAACGTAATTTTAACATGACATGCTTAACAGTACATTACGTAGCGTGCGGTAAAACTCACATTATGGCTAGGTGTGACGTAAATATTGTTAAGTTATGAGTTTCAAATTTGGAACATCGTAATGAATATCCAGCCCTCCCCCCTGAGCGCGGTTGGCCTCTTCCCTGACCGCTGGAGCAATCCAGTTGGCCATGGCGGTACAATGGCGGTCATTTTAATGGTTTCCGAACACGTCATTTAGGATTTATAATGTATGTAGATAAAGCAGTGTATGTAACTGTACGTAATTAGGCCTTAAAACACTCGTGTGATCTTAAAACCACACTCGTATTTTAAGAACTAGGGGAGATGCGGATAAGATGGGGACACGGGGTAAGACGGGGCCCCACACACATACACGAAACTAGACATCACACTAACGCAACGTAATGGCTGACGGGACGCCCCTCCCGAGCGGCCATCAGTCCGATGTTGATAGCAAGTGAGAGCGCGTGCGTTTGTTCCCTGCAGGTCGAAACGTGTTTACCGATTTCATCAATCTATGATTTAGGAACTGCATAAATATTTATAAAACCGTAAGTAATAGTTGCCTGATTAATTTAGATTTTGTAACGCATTTGTGATTGTATTAATTATCGTGTAATGTAAGTCAAAATGCCTGAAGTTTGGTGTGTTTTTTTTACTAATATTTTTGCTAAACTATGGAGGCGAAGGAAAGACGGGGAAAACTTTTCGAGGCATGATGGGGCGTACCCCATCTTGCTTTTTTGACATGTTTTTGGTACAATGCTTGTCGTGGTATTGCAGCCATTTGTTGTTTTTCAGGTAACAGAGATATGGTACAATGATACGAAAATATAAAAAAAAAACGAAGAGGGAAGAGTGGTGTAAAGAAGCTATGAAAAAAGCAGTAGAAGTTGTATTGGCAAAAAAGGCAGTATAAAAAAGAAGTAGAGGAAAGAAAACGAGTTGCAAAACCAGCTGTTGACTAACGCGGCTAAGAAGGTCAAAGGTGAAGTTAAAGGCAAAGGAAAAGGGAAGGGAACAGGAAAAAAATCAGAAGAAGATACAATTTGTATATATTGCAATGATGAAAACAATTCTTATCTTAAATCGTCGGAAAACTGGGTAAAGTGTCAGCGATGTGGACGATGGCCCACACAGCTTGTGCTGGAGTTGACGAACATGATATGGAAGATGTCTTGATATGCATATTCTGCGAGGAGAATTAGTCCCCATCTTACCCTCGGTCCCTATCTTGCCCCCTTTTTAGTATCCCGTCTTATCCTATATGTGGGGTAAGATGGTGTATTTTTCATATTTGATACTTGTGTTTTTCTAATTTTTGTATGATCAGTAACCAAGTCCAAAGCTGTGCCAAATACTTGAATAATAAATAATTAATATTTGAATAATAAATAAAACTGATAATGTTTTAAATACTCTGTTTTTATACTTCGTTACCTTAGCGTCCCCGTCTTATCCGCATATCCCCTACTATTATATTTTTACAAGGCTGCCTGAAGAAAGGAGTGTATTTTTTTGGATAATTGTTTTTGACAAGATGTAATTTTTAAGACTTATCTTCATTAAAACGATCTGTCACTTTGAAAATAAAATTGAAGTTTTTATTATGTCTTACGAATAATAATTTCTGAATTTACACGAGTTAATAAATATTACTATGAATATTCAAAGTACCATCATAAAATTAAACTTTGCGTTACATTAAAATAGTTTATAGGGAATAAATACAGACTAACGTCGCTCGTTTGTATTTTAATTACATTAAGAGCTTTGAAGGACACAACTGATAGCAACTTGTAATGGAATTACACTTGAAACATAATGGAGAAAGCTAATTACTAATTAGTTTATTAATGAAACTTTGTATTTAGAAAAGTAGTTTTTCCTGTATAATGTGATAAAAGGAATGTTATATTAAAAAAGGAAGTTTGTTCATAACTTGGCTTACTACAGATGATAGATGGCTAACAATATATATATTTCTTACGCAAGTAATATAACATTTTGATGTGTACTTTTCTGAAAACTTTTTGAGTTTGAACTTAAAACAACAATAAGCTAACTCAGTAAAAAGCCAAGGCCCGCAATGAATATTATTACAAGTGAAATAAATATAGCGAGTCGCCGACGAGTCTAGACGTTCTCATTGCAACGACATCATGGTTTCATTAACCCGAATATTGCAATAAAAATTAATAACGGCACTTTGCTTTTCTAGCATTTGAAATGAGATTTAGATTAGATTACTTTTTAATTTAATTAACTTTTGATGCTTTCCCATCTACTTCTAGTCATTAACTAATGGAAATGTTATTTTAACAAAAACCGGTCAAGTGCGTGTCGGACCACGCATAGGAGGTTTCCGTACCTTCAATGGAATAACAACCAAACTAATACCAAAAGGTCGTATCTGATGCCTATGGAAGAAGTTTTTTGGAGATAACTCAAAAATAGCTGAACCGATAATGTTTAAAATAATTTTCGTAAAAAGTTATGATAATGCCTATCTTCTCAAATTTTTTCATATTTTTTGGACTTACAGTTCAAAAGTTACAGGAAATATTCACTTAACCACAAAATGGTCAAAGAAACCTCAATGTTATTTTTAAAGACCAATCGATTGATGTGTCACAATGTGTCATGTTGATATTTGGTTTAAAAAAATAACTGAAATTTAGTTACATGTATGGAGCGCCCCCCCCCTAAATATTTTTTTTTCAAATCTAACTACATAACTAAGTAGCAGCATACAAAATACACTTTATGTGTAAATTTTATTCAGATACGTCGTATAGTTTCCGAGTAAAACGGCTGTAACATACGGACGGACAGACAGACAGACAGACACATGACGAATCCATAAGGGTTCCGTTTTTTGCCATTTGGCTACGGAACGTTAAAAACAGGACTTAAGTAATCACAAGAGACACGGCAGTGTGTCGGCCAAGTTCGCAGATCAAAGAGGCAATACAACAGCCGTGGGTATGTTTACAAGAACCATTTGGGGTCGCTTTTGACCCCCCAATAACTTGAAACCTATTTGACTTTTCTACACTTCCAATTTTGTGAACCTTATAAGGCTATCAGCTTATTACTGAGTTATAAATTTCAGCTAAGAACCTCTAATCGTTCACGAAATAAGGACATCCGAAAAACACAATTTTCACCACTGATTGACTGACTCATTGACTCACTCATCAAAACCTTTGAGTACTTCCAGGTATCCTAGAAAGTTGAAATTTAGCACCCAGCTAGGCAATTGTATGTAAACAACATGAAAAGCCTATAAACAGTACGTTTTTATACTAATAATATTTTATATGGGTTACTTCTGGATTAGATTAGCTCAGGACCGGGACACATGGCGTACTCGAAGAGAGGCCTATGCCCAGCAGTGGGCGACAAATGGTAATGATGATGATATGATATAGGAGAAAACTCATTTCTGTACTTCACATTTTTGTCTTATTATTTTATTTGTTTTTATTTTTATTAGTTTGTTGTGTTATTTGCTAGTTAATAGTGCAACTTGGCAAGTTTTTGTCCTTCCACGTATTCAAGTATGTAAGTGCGTCAAAGTCAAAGTACTAATTAGATAAATGAGTGAGTATTTATATTTTCGGATCAATCAAGTAGAGGTATGAAGTGAAAAAGAAAAAACTTGCCACGTCGCGCTATTAAGTAGCAAATTACACAACAAATCATTTTAACCAATTTAAAAACGTTATGTATGACAGAAAAAGTAATCTAAGGAGGTTTCAAATAACTTGGTTTCTTGGTGCTGACGATGAGGGACCCTCTTGTTCCTTTAGCCGTCAACACAGTGAATTCTCTTTTCTAAAGGGCCGGCACCGCGCATGTGACACTTCTGGAGTTGCACGCGTCCATAGATTACGGCAGCTGCTTAACATCGGGCGAACCTTATGTTCGTTTGCCACCGTCGCAATATAAAAAACCGGCCAAGAGCGTGTCGGGCCACGCTCAGTGTAGGGTTCCGTAGTTTTCCGTCCGTCACAGTAAGTGTCCCCACTTAAGAGTTAATAACACCGCCATGTAGGATATGATATGAGAGTTCCACGTACAGCGACATATATCGGCAAATTAAGTAAACTATTGCGCGCGAGCTTATAGTATGGAAGATGATTTTTATGGAATAATTCTTTATTGCGTGAACCGATTTTCACCGTTTTTACTTTATTTGAAAGCACGTCATTTCATTGTAATTTTGTACAAATTACAGGTACAATAAACACCTGCTTATACGGTTAAATTACAAACTTAGTTCAGAAATTATTTTGTAATTTTTTTTCAAAAACTATTCAACCTATCAAGTTCAAAATAATTTTCCTAGAAAGTTTTTATGAAGTTCTACTTTTGAGATTTTTTTCATATTTTTAAAACTTATGGTTCAAAAGTTAGAGGGTGGGGGACGCATATTTTTTTACTTCTGGAGCGATTATTTCCGAAAATATTTACATTATCGAAAAATGATTTTAGTAAACCCCTATTCATTTTTAAATACCTATCCAACAATATATCACACGTTAGGGTTGAAATGAAAAAAAAAAAACACTTTACGTATAGGGGAGGTACCCTAATAAAAAAAAATCCACTTTTTATTTTACCACTTTGTCGGCGTGATTGATATACATATTAGTACCAAATTTCAGCTTTCTAGTGCTAACGGTCACTGAGATTATCCGGGGACGGACGGACGGACGGGCAGACATGGCGAAACTATAAGGGTTCCTAGTTGACTACGGAACCCTAAAAAGTAAGTAAATATTATTTACTAGCCTTTTCCCGCGGCTCCGCCCGCGTACTATAAGTACTCAAAAAGGATACGATACCCATGTTGATTTTCAGACTTTGTGACCACATTTGCCCCTTGAAGGGGTTGAATTTTCAAAAAACCTGAAACACGTGTTTATTCATTTATCGTTAGGAATACTCCTGTGAAGTTTCGAATAAAATAGTCTAACAAATCTTGATTCGCCATACAAACTTTGGACCCCCATTTTACCCCCTTAGGGCGTGAATTTTGAAAAATCCTTTCTTAGTGCATCCCTAGACCTTTTAAGGAACCTTCGTGCCAAATTTGGAATGTCTAGAACCAGCGGTTTGGGCTGTGCGCTGATATGTCAGTCAGTCAGTCAGTCAGTTTCTTCTTTTATATATTTAAGATCGATAAAAAAGTAAAAAAAAAAAAACAAAATTAAAACAGCAGGCGTTCTTATTGCTAAAATATTGAACGGCCTCCTAGCCCAGTCGGTAGTGACACTGCCTACGAAGCAGGAGGACCCGGGTTCGAATCCTGGTAAGGGCATTTATTTGTGTTTTTATCACAGATATTTGTACCTGAGTTATGGATGTTTTCTATGTATTTAAGTGTTTATCAATATGTATCTATTATATATATCGTCGTCTAGTACCCACAACACAAGCCTTATTGAGCTTACTGTGGAACTAGGTCGGTTTGTGTAAGATTGTCCTATAATATTTATTTATTTATTTTTAATAATATTTAAATATCGATTTCTTCCTTAGTAGTAAATAAAAGAGTAACTCATTATGCGTCATCAAATTAAAAGTAAGAGAGTAATTTACACACCAATACATATGCCGCTAGAATTAAATGTTAAAAATAATTGTTAAGTTTGTAGGTAAACTCGCCATCAGATATATCGGAGCGGCCAAGGTGTTCACAAATATCTGAACAACGCCTCTATTGTCAAGACGATAAAGTGCATGTTCAGATATTTTTAAGTACACTGGCCGCTCCGATATATTTGATGGCGATTGTACATAACTAATATTAATAAACACTATAAACTTAAACTACAAGTAGAAAATATCTCCTAGATCGCTGCCAATGGGTAGTATGCCCAGGAGGCTGGCCGCATTGCCACGTTGTATGGCAATTATTATATTAGTATATTTTCAAGAGCAAATAAAATGGGTCACTTTATATAGAAATGTCCATATGCATGTGAAGATCTCGCCTGCTTACTTACTTCTGCTTCTACTTAGTTACTTCTGCTATTTTTTAAACATTTTTTTTTACTTATAAATTACAATGTTCATAATAATAAAAAAAAAAAAATTGGTTGTTTGTAAAGTAGGTTTACGATCGAGATGTTTACGTGATAACGTCTAACCGCTCGTGAGGATTCCGCGTGACAAGTTTCACGGAATGACTGGCAGCGCTCGAGATGAGACGGGAGATCGGTCCGTCTCTCTCTCGTTATACCTGCGATCGCGCTCGTGAGGTTTTGGTGTGACACAAGTTTCTGAACATGTCACCCGACTAAAACGATTTTAAAGACGTTATCACGTCAAAAAATCTAAACCCTATGTTATGTTGTTTTTGTTTTGAGTGAATTAAAAAAGCAGCTTAAGCTAATTACAAAAAAATTCTGTATTGTATTCTAATGCCAAAAACCCTGGTTTTAAAGAATGAGGAGCACGCAACTTTGGGGACGACGCACAGTGTTTTATGGAAGCCAAAAAAGTGACATCCCCATTTTATTACAAATTAATATCGTTATAAATTTTTGAAAATCTTGTTTGAGACGCTCGGAAATTACGAAAAATAGAAATAATTTAAAAGATATTGCATGGACTGTTTGTTTCGCCAAGGTGTTCGACAAAACATTCAAAGACATACATTTAAGAGCAATCACTACCTTCCTAGATACATTTGTTACAAAGATATTAATTGTTTTATTAATTTTATTTTTTATTTTTTTCCTTTCATGGCCCGCCGTAGTAGGTCGCAATATTGGTATGAGAGCTTCATTATTATGTCTTCTATCTATTCTATTTTTTACAAGACCTAATTCCGTGGAACATTGAATTAATCACCTAAACACTTTATATCCGGGTTACCCGGCCTCTAAGGTTGACACTTCGGTATTTTTAATTTTATAAGCCGTTGTTTCCGGGATGTCTATAATTCTTGGTTTTGATAATAGTTTTGAGTACATATGCAAAGATTTAGCCAAAAAATATGTTAAAAATTTCGAATGGTGTCTTACGACAGTGACTAGAGTCTGACTATTGAAATATTACCCAAATATTTGGCGGGAAATTCAAAAAATGGTCACACCTTGTGTAGCAGGAATAATAGTTTTGATACTAGAAAATACTTTTGACTTCTGTGCACACGTAAGGTAGGTAGGTAGGTAGGTTTAGGTAAACAGACAGAAGTCAACGAAGTAAACAAGCTTCACAGGCTGTTAGAAAGATCTTTAACCGACTGCAACAAGAGAAATACATTCAGAAATTAAATTCCCCAAAACATGCTCAGAAGCAAGTAAAAAAAATCTAATAACTATGTACTTGAGTTCCCTATTAACTTGTTTTAAGGGATGATTTTAATTGGTTTACGTACTATATAGACATGTTTCGCGCAAATATTTTTACATAAAATTACTACTGACCAGTCAGTCCATAGATTTCTCCTAAATATTGGTTTTCAGTAAGTAACTTCTTACGTTCCAATGTTTTGATTGTATTGATATTTTCCAGAACTTCTAGTTTATCCGTTTCTTTACACACTTGTCCTGTTTATGAGATTCAGGTATTAATAAATTCACGTACTTAATCAAAGTTATAGGCAAGTGTTAGAACTAGTACTTAAAGTATCAAAAGATTAATAGAGCCTACCTACAAAATTGTTGACGACTTGTAAACATTGCAATTTTTCGTTATACAACACGCTTCACGTCAACTTCGCACATCGTCGTAATTATTTACGAGCCTAAATAATAGTTTGCGGACCACTCGGTACAGTTATTTTAAATATTATTTTAAATAAACCCCTTATAAACCGTGAACAATTTGAAATAATGACATAAATTGAAAACAGACTTTTAGCTTTTTTGTAAATCATAGACAATTGGTGATACAACAAGGAAATATCTGTCAACAATATTTGGCTAGTCAGACTCTATACGTAAACTTTTGGTCCATGGAGCTGCGATAATACGAAACTCGTCTGTTCCAATTGGAATGCTCTCCGAGCAATCATCAAATCTCGTAATAAATATTGGCGTCACGGTAGAGAACACCATACCCGCAAATCAGATCGAACGAAAACCATGTCTGATTTGTTTCATAGAGCGTTAGTCTCATCAGACCCAATAATTTCGGAACAACGGATGTCGCAACGACAAAAAATATTAAAAAACGTCTCCTACCATCTGCCGCAATAGCATTATTGAAAGCACCACAGGATGCTTTTATATCGCCATCGGATGAAAACATAACACCATCATCAGAGTTATGTCCAGACGACAGCTATTCTGAGGTAAAGATGGGGAGAGAGCCTGGAAGTAGAATATTGTTGCCTGGAAGTTGATAATTTTGTAATAATTCATGTTTTAGAAAAAATATTTGCAAAATTAATAGATATTTTAGCCGTTTCTTCCAAAAAAAAAAACACATAATTGTAGTATACGGCTTTAACCGGTTATTTTTCGACCATAACCGATCGAATACCCGGCTTTGAAAATTTACCTGTTATTGCATTCCCTATACAGGACGTAACAAAAATACTGGTGATCTAGTTTAAGGGCATAATGGTATCGTATTACGACTAAGAAAAAATTGTAGAATTATGTTTTTTTATTTGTATGGGACACGTAGTCCCAGCCGGCCAACCCTCCATACAAAATATTTTTTTTTTCACGCGGATTTTTTTTTTAAAAGTTTTTCATAATTAGAATACGATAACAATTATGCCCTTAAAAGAATCACCAGTATTTTTGTTACATCCTGTATACTGTGTTTATTTTATATCCAGGTAAATCCGGATATTGGTAGTGGCAGCCCTGACTGCAAATTTTAATCGACTGTAGATTAAATCTTCCAGGGAATTAGATCTTGTAAAAAATAGGGTAGATAGAAGACATAACAATGAAGCTGTCTTACAAATATCGCGATCTACTACGGTGCCGCGAACCAAAATCATTAAAATAATTAATATCATTGTAACAAATGTACCTAGAAAGGTTGTAATTACTTCTAAATGTACTTTTTTGAAAGGTTTATCCAACACTTTAGTCAACAGAAAAGTTTGTTACTTAATTTGCAATACATCATTTTTTTTCGTAATATCCGGGTGTCAGAATCAAGATTTTCAAAAATGTATGTCTCAAAAACTACACATATTAGAAACGCGGGAGTTTTAGTCTCACATTCGCAATGCTCTAAACTACAGTAATTTGTAATAAAATGGGGATGTCACTTTTTTGGCTTCCATAAAACACTGTGCGACGAACAAGAAAAAGTTGATTCAACCTTTTATACTAAACGTACAGTCGCCATCAGATATATCGGAACGGCCAAGGTGGTCACAAATATCTGAACAACGCTTCTATTATCAAGGCGATGAAGTGCATACTCAGATATGTTTGAGTACCTTGGTTGCTCCGATATATTTGATGGCGACTGTACCTACGTTTTATTCGTAAATCCAATAATCACTAGTTTATTCAGTCAAACTAATTCGAAGGACTAGAGCTCTAGAAAAACAGTTAAAATAACTCAAAGTTATTCTGATCCCGAGGAACAAAAGGTTTCATCCATTATTGATGATATTTGTATTCAATGAACTCAATCGCTGAAGAGCTGAAGTGATTTGATTTTAGCTATATAAGGTTTTTTTGTCTAAAATTCTATTGTAAAAGTTTTTTCACCTCACGACCTCTACGTATATAATATTATAACCTAGGGCCGTATTCTAACTTTAAAACACGTATAGTCACGATCCAACTTCAATACTTCCAATGCGTTAACAAACAACGCAATACAGCTACGGCATAAACATCTGAATCAGAAATATCAGAATTCGCTTGAGAAATATACCAACGCAACTCCAATACAACTTCAATATTGGTTTTTGAAATAGAAATAGAAATACATTTATTTGCTAGAATGTAGGTAATAAAAATATTACAATAATGTCAGTAAGTTCCGTATACATTCAGCCACCTAGTGGCATGCAAAAAATAATAAAGTTATTCTATATATTTCCAAATAAATGCTAGTAGCAGTCAATTATATAATAATAATTCTAAGTGTGCGTCATTAAAAATACGTTAAGTTTATACAAATTAAATTAAGATATAATCTTAGCATGCTATGTCATAATATTTCCTTAGCCTAAAGCGCAGGTACACATATGGTATTTGATTCAATTAAAATTTAAAGACAATAATGTACAATTAGTGAATTACTACAATGTCAGTAGGAGCGATGACTAGATGCGACGATTGATTTTAATTATGATTACATGCGAAATGTTCATCGACTTTATAATATTGCTTGTTACGAGTAATACAACAATTTAGTAATTTAAACTTAAATTCGGGAAAATCAACTGTCTTGATAGCCTCTGACAGGTGATTTCAGTGAGGTGACCTTAACTGCCACATAAAGTATACTATTTCGGTAGTGTTGAGAGTCACAATCCGGAAATTTTAGATTGAACCCACTTCGGCCAGAGGCTTGCCTAGGATTTCGCTTCGCAATGCTGAACTTGTCAAGATTTCTTTTTGTATACATGCAAGTCTCATACACATAGAGAGAAGGCAAGGTGAGGACTCTGTGCTTACGGAATAGAGGTCTGCAGGGAGCAATGATATGAGCACCGCATACTGCTCTTATGCACTTTTTCTGTAGCAGAAACACTTTCTTCAAAGAACTCGCGTATCCCCATAAAATTATCCCGTACCGTAGATTAGACATAACGTGTCCGTGAAATGCTAGGAGAGCAGCCTGTTCCGATGCTACATGGTGCAGTCTCCCTAGGGCATAAACAAACCGGCTTAGCTTCTGAACAAGGTGATCCGTGTGCACTTTGCAACTACTGTGACAGTCAAGCGTGACGCCTAAGAATCGGGTGGATTTGACGCTTTCTATTTTACAACCATTATAAGAAATGTTAAGGTTTGTTGGTTGACCTTGAGGGGCATAAAATTCTATGAAAGTAGTTTTTGCTAAGTTGACTTTTAATTTGTTATTTTCCAGCCAAATATTAACTTTCTCGAAGACATTGTTAATTTCCCTTTCATAAGATGAGCGGTCATTGGCGCAAACTACTATTGAGCAATCATCTGCAAATAGAGTAATTTTATGGTCTGTTATATCCGGCAAATAATTAATGTATGCAAGAAAGAGAAATGGCCCAAGTATGCTACCTTGAGGCACGCCTCGTTTTACGGTTTCAAAATCTGAATTGTATTTGTTTAAAGACTTTGTATTGTGAGAATAATTTGTAATTTGCGTGCACTGTTGTCTATTGCTTAAATAAGAATCAATCCAGTCATAACCCACTCCCCGTGCACCATAATTATATAGTTTTTTAATAGTAAATCGTGTGTTACGCAGTCAAACGCTTTTGACATATCCATAAAGATGGTTGCAACAGGTACAGTCTGATCTCTACTAATGGTAATTGTTTTAACAAGTTCGTGGATTGCTAATGTGGTAGACCTATTTTTTCTAAACCCAAATTGGCTATCGGTAAGGATTCTATATTTGTCAAAGAAATTTACCAATCTATTAAACATGATTTTTTCATAAATCTTCGAAATTACAGGTATAATGGCAATTGGCCTGTAGTTGTCGGAGTTGTCGATTTCACCCTTTTTAAAAACATGTTCGTCTTCTTCAGTTTTTCCGGAAATTTGCCATGTTTCAAGGAAGCATTGATTATGTGACTAAACGGTAAAGCGAGTGTGTCTGCATTTTCCTTTATTACTGCGGTTGTTATGTCATCATACCCGACTGATTTTGAATTCTTGAGCGACTTTATCACTTTCAGTACTTCATAAGGACAAGTAGGTCTAAGGTATAGTAGCCTCAGTCCGGCCCGATCTGCAGCCGAGTAAGGTCGCGTTATTCCGTGTGACACCATGGCTCCGAATACGTGTATTTTAAAGTGTAATCAGTGCAACATTGTAATTAACGAGGTCTTAGCATTTGTGAGGAATAAAATAATAAATAAATAAATAATAAATAATAAATAAATAAATATTATGGGACAATCTTACACGAATCAACCTAGTCCCACAGTAAGCTCAATAAGGCTTGAGTTGTGGGTACTAGGCGACGATATATATAATAGATAAATACATAGAAAACGTCCATAACTCAGGAACAAATTTCCGTGATGAACACACAAATAAATGCCCTGACCAGGATTCGAACCCGGGACCTCCTGCTTCATAGGCAGCATCACTAGCGCCTGGGCTAGGAGGCCGTTAAGTTAAAATAGACGTAATGAACGACGAAAGTTTGATTCAAATCTGTATTTCAGCTTTTAGTATTGAGGAAATAGAAAAGGCTAAGACTATGCTCTTTCAAGCTGTGCCAAATTGTGATCGGTTGGTGGTGAGAAAAAGCAAGGGGAAAGCAACTAGAGACATGGAAGACATAGTGAAACTTATAAGGAAAGCAAGATTGGAGACTCTGCCTATTTTTGTCGCAAAAGACTTGCATAAACTACCCCCGGTTTATTTCGACCATGTAGACTGCACTAAATTGTTGAGAGATTTACGGATATTGAAGCAGGATGTCGGTTATATCAAAGACAACTACGCAACACTTGAGCAAATGCAGAAGGTAAAAAGTGAGGTTGAGTTAGTACGAAATGACATGGTACAAAAACCGTTACCGTTACCTACCGAACAATCGGATTGTGAGCTCAATAACGTGAATTTTCGTAGAGGAGCATACGGTTTTCAAAATAGCTTTATAAATAACAGCGGGCCTATGGGTCTACCGCATCAAACTTCACCATTAGGAGGGTCAATGGACGAGTGCACCGACATGGCGTACAATGACACTCGATCTTCCGATCCGCTCAGGCACGCGTCACCGCAAGATAATGCTATCTCTCTTGAGCGTGCACAGGCACATGGGTCAACGGACGCAAATTGTTCGAACCTGCACAGTAACACGCTGCACTCACCTGTCTCACTCGCTCAGGTGCGAGATTGCGCCAGCGTCGTCTCAACTAAGTACGCGACGGGCGACGAGCATCGAGAAGAAAGGCGCGTGGAGGCCGACACCGCGGTTTCGAACGGATCGGAACCAACTCCTGCGTATATTGAGGCGCGCTTACACGTGTCGGGGCTGCAAGTCGACGCCGCCGGCGCAGGTGCAAAAAATACAGAGATAAGCGCTGTACATGAATGCAACTCACGGTCAAGGACAATGGCAGATGTTGTTAGAAGCGGTACTTGGAAGCAACCTAAGATTAACGACGAGTATATGAAGTCGCAAATGTATCGTTTAAGGAACCAATTTGTTGGTAATAGGGGAAAAGCTAACCCAAGCACCTGCGACAGGTTTAAGGCAGCCAAGGTCAGGGTTCCGTTTTATATATATAACGTGGACGAAGGAGCTACGGAGAGGGATGTCTCCGATTTTGTACTCAGCAAAACGGGAGTAAACATCGTGCCATACAAAATCATAACGAAACAAAATAAAGGCTATGTGGCGTTTAAGTTCTTTATACCCGAAGATAAATTGGCTGTATTTATGAATGAAGATCTGTGGCCGAGTGGGGTTGCTTTTCGGCAATACATCAAGATTGATAAGAGATCTAATCACCAGGAGCAGATGTTTACTTCGAGTTTCACGAGTAGTGACAAAGTTAATCATACAAAGGAAAATGGAAAACGGAAATATTAAACTAATGAGTTTTAACTGCAAGAATGTCAAAAGGTCTATCGAGTGCTCAGAGAAATAAACCAATGGAGTGGTAATTGTCAGGCGTCCCCCTCTGCCAAAAGTACAAGACCACTGGTCGTAGCGGTTATATAAAACTAGTTGTCGCGCGTCAAACGCCATTCAATGAATGTCAGTCAGCCCGGAACGATCTGAGGTAAAAATGCCGAATTGCTGCGTGTTTTCATGTAAGAAAAGATCTGAGTTATCTAGTTTACATAAGGACAACGTTTCTTTTCATCTGTAAGTATAATTACGTCTAAATATCATCAAATAGTGCACGAAATTAGCAAAAAACTAAAAAATATTGTCAATCAAAAAATGTTGCCACTTAATGGTACTACATCTGCTTTAGGGTAATTTTTAAACTTGACTCTTCATAGTACATTGTACCATCGGGTTCATAATTGCATACCCAATTTATCAATGAATTCATTCATAAATTGGGTATGCAATTATGAACACGATTACATCGAGGGAGGTAAGTGAAATATTGCAAACAAGAGTAATCGACTCGAGTGCGGCAGAAATACGTCCTCCATTATGTCATTCATTGTCATTGTTATGACAGGTTAGGCAACACACTTAAAAGATACTCCGTGGGTTAGGCAGAGACCCATTCGGCATACAGCCATAATTGTAAAGCATTGCTCTGTTAAAAATGCAGTGTGTCTGTGTGTGTGTTGTTATTAAATTGTTTCTAAACGTATTTTAATCGACTTTTAAATTATTCAAATTACATATTATTTTTAATCATTAACAATAATGAAAAGATTAACGTCAGTACTTCAAAGGTAAAACACATTCACACGCATAGCTTTTTAAATTATATATGTCGTCGAGGACCGCCGAGGGCAGGGCTGTAAGGTGGTTTGGAACTCAAAAAACTGACACTATCAGGATAAACTAGCCTATAGCACATTACGCACGGTAATGAAATAAAACATAAACACTGGATTAACAACTGTATTGAAATCAAATCTTTTTAAAACCGTATTATGGGAAGGGCAATAAACTACTACTGGTTCGGAAAGGAGCCCCCACTGAGAAGAACCAGCGTAAGAAACTCAGCGTATGTGTGCTTGTAGTACGGCACAATAGCTGAAATTTGTCTATGGTCTCAAAAATACAGCTACCATAAACAAATTTCCGTTTTAATAGACAAATTTCAGCTAGTGTGCTGAATTCCGCATTGAAATCCGCTCTAATGTGTGGCGCCCCTTAAGTGAAATATACTTGTAGATTCTTGAAATAACGATATTCCTGTTTAGAAATTAATTCGTTCCTTTATTTTCACCATACATTTTATGTAGCATTTTAATTTTGTATGGATTATACTTTATTTATTATAAGGTACGGTATACACACTTATCCCCTTACGAGTAAATAGGCACTTTTAATTTCTGATTCTGGTATCACTGTACCTAACGGGTAAGTTTTAGTGATGGGACAGCACAAAAATAAATATCGATATTAACATTAGCAGTATGTTATACTTTTTATTTATAATAGAAAATGAAGAAGAGATAATAGAAATAAAAACACAAATTGGAAACAGATGCCCATTACAATCAAAATATCAACTGCAAAGGACTCTGGAACATCACGATATCGCTAGTGACTGATTCATCATTGTTCATTACAGTGAAAAATTCACTGAGGTGGATAGAGGAACGTCTAGTGTAATTGGAAGCACATTGGAACGGTAACCTAAACACGTGGGTTCGAATCCCGTGATGTTCCAAAGTTCTTTGGAGTTCAATATTTCATTGTAATAGTTATTTGTTTCCAATTTGTAGTATTTTCCACTAAATTTAAAAGCAAATACACATCAAAATATTAAATTGATAATATAAAAGTTATTCTAAATCAGCTTGCAAGATTTGTCCTGAACAAATAGACAAACTAACTTACGTAGAATACTAACATTGTAAGTAATATGCTGGTAGAAAAACTTGATATTTAATCACAACTTAACATTATAATTATATCAATAGCTAAACCTTATACTTGGTAAATAAACAAAAATATATAACTGACCTACGATCAATGTTTCTCTGCGTCCGTAGGAAACACCTTAGACAACCCTACACGTAATCCCTGGGTGGTGCTAAAAGAGTTACAAACTTGGCAGCTCTACTGTCCTACCTGGACCTCGCAGCACTCACTGGATTTTCTTCATCATCTGCTTTCCCACTACCCTAGGGAAGAAATGCCTATCTATATCCAGTGACATGTAGGCATACGATAAATAAATCTACGATAAAATGTGACATTTTCAAGTCAAAGGTACATCATTATCGGTTGTCAATAAGGCGTTACCATAAAAAAATCATTTAGAAATTAACTCTATTAACAACCGACAATGATGTACCTTTGACTTGAAAACGTCACAAATATCGATACTTAAGTATATTATTATCGACGCGTTCCTCGCACTGTGTACGTTTACTTAAAGATGACATTATCACGTTCACGGACAGGTTGTCTGTGTCTGTGTTTATACTTGTGTGAGTATATTTTATGCTAGTGTTTGATAATTTTATCGTGTGCGTGTGTAGCGACGTCAATGGAAAATGTATTAGTGTTAACAGTATTTGTGTGCGTTTCCTCGTCCCCCGCGCCGAAATTGGCAGACTTTTTCTGATAGAAATTAGTGCGCGTCTCGCATCCGGTTGGTTTAATAATCAAAGATCGAGTGTGTTAGGGGCTTGTGTAGGGAGGCGGATATTATAGCCCTTCAGGAGACGTGGTTATTTAATCATGACTTGGCTTTTCTGGGGCTTATCAACAGCGATTTTTCGTTCACCGGCCACTCAGCGGTGGACACGTCGAATGGCGTAGTTAGGGGTAGACCTCACGGGGGGGTAGCCATTCTGTGGAGGAAAGCCGTGTTCCCGTGCGTAGCGGTGATAGCTTGCAACAGTGTGCGTTTATCAGCGATAAAGATAATAAACAATGGACGTTCAATGTTGGTGTTCTCCATATACATGCCTACTAATTCGGTGGATAACTTAGTCGAGTTTACAGAGTGCCTAAGTGAAGTGACTGCTATCGTTGAGAACAGTAATGTTGAGTCAGTTTATTCTTGGTGATTTTAACGCGCATCCGGGCGAGTTATTTGCAAACGAACTTTTGGAGTTTTGTGTAGATCAAAAATGGTCATGTGTTGATCTCGATTTGCTTCCTAAGGACTCCTTCACTTTTATTAGTGACGCGCACGGATGTAGGCGCTGGCTAGACCATTGCGTGGCTACTGATGCTGCCAGACAATCGGTCGCTGGGGTGTCCGTGTTAAAAAACAGCTACTGGTCGGACCACTTGCCGCTGGTAATAGATTGTGACCTTGGGCGCATTGAACCATCGGTAACGAAGCCCAATAACGATAGTTTAAATAAGATAAAATGGGGGGAAAGAGATTGTGCACAAATCGAGAAATATTATAAATATTGTAATTTGGAACTTAAGAAAATTGACTTTCCGCTAGAATTAAGCAGCTGTGCCGGTTCTTTTTGTAATTGTGAAAATCATAAGTTATTCTTGAATAATATGTATAATGAAATTGTGAGTGTACTAAGCACAGGTGCCAGGATTAGCTATGTGGAACCTAAACGTAGGAAACGAAATTATGTAACTGGTTGGAATAGACATGTAGGGGAGGCTCACAAGAAGGCTAGGGATTGTTTTTTGTTCTGGGTCTCCTGCGGAAAACCTAAGGAGGGACCTATTTATGACAGTATGTGCGCTTCTCGCCGGCTCTTTAAATCTAAATTAAAATTTTGTCAAGAAAATGAACAACAAATAAAATTGGACATAATTGCGGATCATCATACAAAAAAAGATTTTGGCAAGTTTTGGAAATCAACAAGTAAATTAAATCCTAAGTCAGGCCAACCTGTGACTGTTGATGGCCTACATGACTCGTGTGACATAGCCAACGCCTTCAAACGGCATTTCAAAGTGGAGTCGCCTCTTGGGCCTACTGCGCCGATGTTTGGAGCGGGGAGTCAAAACGAGGGGATATCAGTCAACTTTTCTGCCAAAGAAGTGTCATCCGTGATTAAAAACATGGTAAGAGGCAAGTCCCCTGGTTATGACGGCCTGAGTGTGGAGCACATTAAGCACGCGGGGAGTCATTTGCCGAGGGTGTTGGCTGTGTTCTATAGTCTTTGTATTAGCCATAGTTATTTGCCGGATGAGTAATGTATACAGTAGTTGTACCGATCATCAAAAACAAAACCGGAGATGCATCAGATATCAATAACTACAGGCCCATCTCCCTGGCTAATATTATAGCTAAAATACTGGACGCTCTGCTTGACCAGCAGCTGGACAAGCATCTAAGTCTGCATGATGCTCAATTTGGGTTCAGGCCTGGCCTCTCAACTGAGAGTGCTATCCTCTGTCTCAAGCGCACCGTCCAGTATTATACGTCTAGAAAAACGCCAGTTTTTGCATGCTTCCTCGACTTATCTGCTTTCGATCTTGTGTCTTATAAAGTTCTATGGCAAAAGGTTGAGGAAGTAGCCGGGCTACCGTCAGAGGTTAGCTCTCTTCTTAAATACTGGTACCATAGCCAGAAAAACTGTGTGAGATGGGCTGGTGTTCTGTCGGAAGAGTACAGGTTGGAATGCGGGGTGAGACAGGGGGGGCTTACGTCTCCTCGGCTTTTCAACCTGTACATCAACGGTTTGATAGAGGAGTTGAGCGGTACCAATGTCGGATGTTCGGTTGATGGAGTTTGCATGAACAACATCAGCTATGCAGACGACATGGTGCTGCTCACACCATCTCTCGGCGCATTGCAAAACCTACTCAGTATCTGTATACAACGCTAAGAAGAGTGAATTCCTAATCTTCAAGGCCGGTGCTAAGACATACGAGGTTGTGCCACCAATTACTCTATGCGGCACTTCCTTAAGCAGAGTTCAGCACTTCAAGTATCTGGGCCATTGGGTCACTGAAGACGTCTCTGATAATATGGATATGGAGAGGGAGAGGAGGGCGCTATCCGTTCGCTGCAACATGTTGGCTCGTAGATTTGCAGGGTGTACTAGAGAAGTAAAGATAACGCTATTTAGGGCCTATTGCCAGTGCTTTTACACCTGCAATCTCTGGGTCAATTATACACAGAGGACGTATAGCGCACTCCGAGTGCAATATAATAACGCTTTTAGGGCATTGTTAGGGCTTCGTTGGAGGTGCAGTGCTTCGGGCATGTTTACAGAGGCAGGAGTCGATGGTTTTCATGCGATTATGAGGAAGCGCTGCGCCTCATTATTGGAAAGGATGAGAGAAAGCCCTAACAGTCTTCTCAGGGTGTTTGCCGACAGATGGGATTCGCCCATGTTAAAAAGATGGATCGGTATGCATTCTACTTTTGTTAATTTTAATTGGTGACATGTTATTTGATTATTATTTGAATTTAAGTAATGTTTTTTGTTTTTATAATTATTATTTTAATTTACTTATGTTGACATTTTTTATTTTTTTTATTATTTTTTATTTTTTATTATTATTATTTATTTTTGCGATTAGTTTATTATATTTTCATTACTGGATTCAATTGATAATAAAATTTTTAGTGTGTTTTTATTTTTATTTTTACTATTATTGTTTATTGCTCATCCGGTTATGTCTCTGTGCTGTTTTCTGTGCTTCGTGTTTGTGTTTCTGACTTTTGCCTAACAATAGTTCTATAAGTTTTTTGTATGTACTAACACTTCTATGGGCTTTGCCCGAAATAAATGATTATTTAATTTAATTTAATTTAATAGTGTAGAGTTAATGTGAGTACCTAATGTAGCAGCTGAAGGAGAAGGTGCATCAGGTTCATTACCTACATTAATAAACTGTTTATTAAAAGCATTGGCCACATCTAATGAGCCTGTTACAAGATGATCCTTAAATCGCATTTTCTCAAATGTTTGACTTGACTGTTTGTTTCCAATATTATTATCATTTATAACATTCCAAGTGGCTGTAACTACATTATCAGCATTCGCAATACTTTTGTAGTTGATCAATCGCTGTGCTTTTCTAATACATTTTTTTAACAAAATAGAGTATTTTTTGTGAAGGGTTTTGTACGATATTTTGGAACTCGGGGTTTTTGAATGTATGTAGCTCTGATATAATTTTCTTTTAGTTTTTAATGCCACTTTTATGCCTTTTGTAGACCATTTTATACTATTATTCAGTTTTACCTTTATTTTAGTACCGGGGAAGCATAGGTTGAAAAAAAGACAGAATAATTCGTGGAAAATATCGAAGCAGTCATTCGGGTCATCACACGAAAGCACTTCATTAAACGACAATACTTTTAAGCAATCTTTCAATTTGTTTTTATTGGAAACGGAGAAGTCGCGGGTGTGTAAATACCAATAATTTATAGATATTTTAGTATTTACAGGAATTTCAATACTTTGTGCTGTGTGGTCCGAAAGACTAAGGTCGTGAACCTTTGCAGTGTGAGAAGGGTTTTTAAAATTTAATGCAATATTATCAATACATGTTCTAGAATGTTCGGTAATGCGCGTAGGTTGATTGAAGCTTGAAATTGTAGTTCAATAAAGTATTTGTGAATTCTTTTGTAATTTCTGATTTGGTATTTAATTGGTCAATATTAAAATCACCGCAAATCACTATTCTTCTCTTTGCCATTTTAGTTGTGATAATGTTAAGTAATCCGCTAAGTTTATAAAAGAATATGTCAGTGTCAGCTCGAGGGACTCTATAAATGCACAAGATTATTAATTTTTGGTCAGGTATTTCGATACCACAGCATTCAAATAGATTTTCTTGACTTAAATCGGAAATTCATTTTAAGTCAATACATACAATGTCCTGTCGACAAATAATACATACTCCTCCCCTTTTACTCTTTGCTCGAGAAAATGAAGATCGTAATTCATAGTTATTTCATGATAAGTTTTTTCCTCGCCAGATTTAATAAATGAATACTTATACAAATTATATCCATACGAGTATTTTTCTCAATAAACTCTTATTTTTATTATGCACGAAAAAACATTTTTCCTATTTCATCTTGTGCTGGGCTGCTGGAGGTACTGCTCATCTTCATATGAGGTGCTATATTATTAGCTTGAGCTGGACTGTTTGTACTAAACTGTTTTTTGAAATAGTATTCAATCGAACCTTTAGCGTCATTTTGGACGTTACCTTGGTTACAGTCTGATACATGGCTAATGCTTCTTTGGTCCCTGTAGGTAACCTCATTGGAATATTTACTTATCATCTGGCAAATCCAGTTACAAATGGCAGTAACATAGCTAAATTTCGAGTAATGTATTGGTCGTAAACTAAAACACTTACAATTAGTAAACTTTTCAGACAAAGTTCTTAAATGTTGATTAAGTTCTACTACATTAATATAAGGGTTTCTATTGATTAGTAATATTAATACACTAAGATGACTTAGTTTAGATAGAGCAACACTCAATTCAATAAATACATTTATAGGATTGTGATCGTTGCTACCGACGCATAAAACCACTATATCTTCAGGAGAGGCGATCCTCTTGATAACGTGGGGCTGGGCGTGGGCTTCAAACCATCAATATTTATTTTAATTCGTATAAAATTAGTACAATTCTGCTGGAAAAACCTCTAACCGATTCAAGACCTTACGCTCGTGTCAAAATAAATAACTCCGAACTTTACGGTCTCCTGGATTCAGGCGCCGCTGTGACGCTTTTCGTCACCTCAAAACCTTATAAAAGTTTCCTTGAGGATGGTTTCCAGTTACATAGAGATGATACGATTTCTGTTACTGTCGCGGGCGATCGTGTAATGTTCAGCATTGGCTACATTAACTTACCAATACAATTCGAGGATGATTTTCACATTATTAAAACTTATGTTGTGCCGGACGTCAATATTGATTTCGTCTTAGGTTTTGATTTTTGGCTCGCGTTTAACCTTTTTCCGAAACACTTAAAGAGCATTACCTTCTCTAATGTTTCGTTAGGGATCGCTAGTGTTAGTGAAGTTCGTCCTGTTTCCATACAAGCATATTGTTACTTACGCTGACAGCGATGGGCAACACATTAGATATTAACTTGATTTTATATATATTTTCTGTTTTCCTTGTAATAAAACCATTATGTTCTTTTAACGTATTTGTTTATTTTTGGTAACTAAGGCAACAAACTTCATAGTATTTTAAAAGATTAAAAATAAGGTAAACGTTTCTAAAGAGTCCGCAACATATTCTCCCGGGCAATGCGCGAATAAGCGCATTCAACATCAGTCGGAAGGCAGACGATCTTCACAGCGGGTCGCCGCAGTACTCCCCCTGCAGTGCGAATGTCGGCAACTCGTACTCGCCCATCAGGACCTGCGAAAACGTTAATTATTATGCCTTTCGGCCACGTGTTACGTGGCAATCTAGGGTCGGCAATAACGACTACGTCGCCTTCTTTTAGGTTCGGTCGTTCACGAACATGCGTTCTTGGTAGCAATGTTGGCAAGTATTCACGAACCCAACGATTCCAAAAAACATCGCACAGTCTTTGGGCCTTTCGCCACTGCTTACGCGTAATCAAGTCGTTGTCAGTAAAGGTTCCGAAGTGTGGCATGTTGTATCGTCCTGCAAGGAGTAAGTGATTCGGTGTTATTGCTTCACGGTCGTCTGGATGCACCGAGACGTGCGTCAGAGGGCGCGCGTTCACCGGTCATTCAGCTTCGGCCAGCACAGTTCTCAGGACTTCTTCAGTTGGGGATTGTTCTCTAAGGGTAATGTTTAGAGCGCTCTTGATAGAACGGACTAGTCTCTCCCAACAACCTCCCATATGAGGAGAAGCAGGTGGTATGAAGCTCCAATTGATGCCCTTGTTAAGAAGAAAGTCTTTAACCAATCCTTGGTCGATTTCCTTGATAGACTTCTTGAGCTCAGTGTTGGCTCCATGAAAGTTTGTGGCATTGTCCGAATAAATAACCTTAGGCGGTCCTCTGCGTGCAATCATCCTGCGTAAGGCAAGTATAACGGAGTCGGCAGATAGTGACGCGGCTAACTCGATATGTACAGCTCTACTTGTCATACACGTAAACAGAGCACCATATCGCTTTTCGTGTCTCCGACCGATCGTTACCATCATAGGTCCAAAATATCCCGCCATCTAGTCCGCGATGGCTAAACGGTGGGTGATGGTGTGCAAGTCTTGCTGGTGGTAAGTCTCCATGAGGTAAGCGCGCCGGCTGGGCTTTACGTATTCGGCATAGTTGACAAGACTTGGCAATGTTTCTTACTGTAGGGCGCAAATTCAGAATCCAATATTTTTGGCGCAAGGAGTTGACAATCGTCTCGTTATTTCCATTGTTGGTTTGCTCGTGGTGGTGTAGAGTAAGTAATTTCACGTATGGATGTTTACCGTCCAAAATAATAGGCTGGGTGAGATTCTCATCTACTTCGCTGACAGCGCTGGCTCTCCCCCGCAATCTCAACATCCCATGACTGTCTATGAATGACCACAAATTTCGTAGTCGGCTGTTCTTATCCCACGGTCTATTATTTATGAGATCTTGTAACTCGACTGGAAAACTATGGTTTTGGCAATGTTTGATCCACGCCTCTTCAGCGAGTTCCAGGTGTTCTAGTTTAAGGCCAGTTCGCTCCTTCTTTTGAGTGCTTTCTAAAAATGTAAAAATGTATGCAGTGCTTCTAATCAGTCTCAACCATTTGGAAAATCTGCTAATATCGGGCAAAGATGACGTGTACGTATGCACTGGCATGACATTGTAAGAAGGTTTCTTGATTTCTAGCAGGCTTGGCGGCACCAGTTTGGTTTCTTGGATGTAAGTTATCCAGGTCTCTGGTGGCGTCGTCTGCTACGTTTTGTGACGTCGACAGCCATCTCCACTCTTTGGTGCTTATGCTTATGTTCCGCAATTTCACCCAACCGATTTGAAACAAAAGTTTTGTAGTTTCGCGGGTCTCCTTTAATCCAGGAGATCACGGCGGAGGAATCACTTCAAAAGTACCTAGAGGTAGGTTTTATAGTGTCGTGGCATTTCTCTACTGTACAGGCAAGTCGCGTCGAGAGAACTGCAGCTTGAAGCTCAAGCCTGGGAATAGAGACAGGTTTTAGTGGCGTTACTCGTGATTTACTGGCTACCAGCGTAACCCATATTTTTCCATCTTCTTGGACAAAGCGCCAGTATGCCACTGATGCGTATGCCTTCTCGCTGGCGTTGCAAAAGATATGGAGTTCTATAGCGCACTGAGTAGGTTTCGGCGCGTAGTGTCGTGGAACTCTACATGCACATGCAGTTGTCAGGCGCTTTATCCATCGTTTCCATATGACATGTTCGGCTTCTTGCACATCTTGATCCCAACCAATTCCTGATCGCCAGATTTGCTGTAGAAGGATCTTGCCTTGGATAACAATGGGCGTCAAAAGTCCAAGAGGGTCAAACACACTCATAACAACTTTCAGCGCTTTTCGCTTCGTCGGTTTCCGTGTATGGTCGATTATTTCTATAGGCAATTTCGAAAGGTTTAAATTGAATCCAAAAGTGTCTTCCGACGGGTTCCACTTTAGTCCGAGCATTTTGACATTTAAGTTGAAGTCGAGATTTACTCCTCCCGAGCCTCTTTTACTCTCTTCGATATCTTCCATTACACTTTCGCTATTAGACACCCATTGTGTCAGAGTAAAACCTCCTTCTTTGTTTATGTACGTAACTTCTTGAACAGTTTTTCGGGCGGTTTCTTCGGAATGGAAGCTGTGCAAATAGTCGTCCATATAAAATCGGGTCTTCACTGCCTCGACAGCCTCCGGGTATTCCTCAATGAAATCTTCAGCGTTCCTGTTCTTAATGTATATAGCAGTCGCTGGCGAAGAGGTCGCCCCAAAAATAACAGATTTCATTTCGAATTCTTTCATGGGTCCCTTTCTGTCAAACTCTCTCCAAAGAAAGCGTTGGGCAGAACGGTCTTCTGGCCTTATGCGAATTTGGAGAAACATCTCTTTTATATCCGCAGAGACTGCTACTTTGCCCTCTCGGAATTGAAAAATGACTGCTAACAGTGAGAGCAGTAAGTCGGGTCCGGTAAGCAGTTTATCATTTAGTGATACGCCTTGTACCTTGCTGGCAGCGTCATGAACAATTCTCAGTTTCCCTGGTTTGTTTATGTTAGTCACTCCAAAATGAGGAAGGTACCACTTCTTCGGAGATTGTGTTGGCTCACAAGATCCAGCATACCCACTGCGCAGGAAGTTGTCCATATTTTCTTTGTATTTTTGACCATACGCCGAGTCTCTGTCCATTTTCTTCTCTACCGACTGTAATCTCTTCGAGGCGTGGGTGAAGCTCCTGGGCATTTCCGGATTATCATCTCTCCATAAGAGTCCCACTTCCCATCTCTTACCATCTTCCACTCTTCTGGTTGTCTTCTGCAATATATTCATGGCTCTTACGTCCTCTTGGTTCTGTTTTATTTTGTTCGTGACCCCGAGAGAGTCAATTTTAAAGTAATCTTCTATTATTTGATGTAATTCCCCATCAGTGTGGCCGACAAAATGAACGGCGTTGGTAAAGGAATGGGAGAATCCGTGTATTACCCAACCAAGTGGAGTTAGGGTGGCTAAGGGTTCCGTCCTCTTCCCCTTACGGACCTCTTTGGTGATAGTTGCTTGCCAATTGTCCAGGCCGATCAACAGTTCTGGAACTGCGTGGTTGTAGCAAAGTCCCGTCTTAGGTAGGTCCTGTAGGTGATTATATTGGTCGATGTTAGCAACAGTCTGCGGGGAGATTGGCAGTCTCTCCACCGTTCGAACGTCGTACAATTTCAGTCGCACGGAACCATCCGAGGGTCCAGTGATTTCAATATCCAGTCGTTCGGATCCATTGTGATCGGACGTTGTGTTCACGCCAGACAGACTTAAAGGTTCGGCGATCCCTCTTAGGCCGATTTCGTCTGCGAGCTCTTGCTTCAGGAGGGTAAGGGTACTTCCTCCGTCCAGAAAGGCATAAGTTAATTTCGACATAATCGGTCCATGGATTCGTACGGGTATGATCTTTAACAAAACTTGAGATCTGGTGGTTCTGCTGCAAGCTGTAGTTTCATGTGGTAGTTTTTCAGCTTCTGCTTCCTGAGTTGATTGAGGGCTTGAAGTTGAGTGTACGCAAGCTGACGTCTCAGGTTGGCGATAAGTGTGAGAGTGAAGCAGTTTATTGTGCGACATTCGGCATCCCTCTACGCCACAAGACCGGGCTCGGCAGCTGTCTCTGTGATGGCGGGATTTCAAGCACTTGAAGCATACTTTGGCCCCTTTTGTCCATTCCCAGCGGTCTTCAATAGATAGGCCAAGGAATTGCTCACAGTTCTTAAGAAGGTGAGTCTTCGAGTTGCATTGTAGGCAAAATATTTCGGGAGGGCCTTTGGGCTGATTCGAGACGTAGCAGAGTTCAGGCTCTGGTTCAGATTCGCTATCTTCATCAACGATGTAATGGATCTTGTGCGACTGTATCGGTTTTATTGTTGTGCGTAAGGTCTCGTGCATCCAGTACTTCGACGTAGTTTGCGCTTCCTTCTTTAAGAATTCTGACAGCTTCACAAGTTCAGGTTTGTCGTCGAGTTCGTGTTCTAATGCGTATGTTAGCCAACGTGTCTTCAGATGGGGCATCTTCTGTTTAAGGGTACGTAAAAGCTCCATGTTGTGTAGGTGTTCAGGCTTATTAAGGGCTTTGATAGTTGATACGCAGTTTCGAACTTTACAGGCAAACTTGCTGAGCTGTTCTGTGTTGTCGACGAGTCTGGGTAAGTCTTTTAGCGCCTGTAATTCCTCTTGAAGTATAAGTTCTGGTAAACCGAAGCGCAGCTCGAGGGCTTCCATAATCTCGCGGACTGGGACATGAGTGTCTAAAAGTGCGGCAACAGTGACGCGCGCTTCTCCCTTCAAGCAACGTCGCAGTTTGGAGATAATCTCGTTTTCGGTCGAGGAGGCCTTGATGTCTGTGACGGCAGCTTTAAACGAAAGCCATTCGTTGACATTTCCGTTGTAATAGGGTAAATCCTTTGCTTCTGTGGGACGACGCAAATTTGCTATCTCTCGAGCAAGAAGCTGTATGTCCGAGAGGTTATGATCAGGACGGACACGTTTCTTAGTTGGCAGTTCATACCTTAGAACTTGTTCGGCGTACCGTTCATGCCCCACATGGTTTACTGGTTCATGGTGACGGGCTGGTTCATCTTGTTCGTTGGCGTGTAATTCCGTTGTCAACCAATCTTGAACGCGGCTTCGACTAGTTCGACTTGATTGAGAATGATGGCTTCTATCCGCATCAATGCGTGCTAACGTTACTTCTAGCTCTTTTTGGACAAGTGTTCGTTCTAAGTTCAACTCAGCTAGTCGTTTCGCGGCTGCTAGTTCAGCTTCCTTTTTTCTTACAAGTACGCTACTGACGTTAGACCGGATAGTTAGGTTTTGTTCAGATTTATTGTGGCTGACAGTACTTGCCTTCGATCTTACTAAATCCGACTTTTCTTTAACCGGGGTGGACGTGATCGGTTCCTTCATTTGTGCGGACGTACCCGGTTCAGGTTCAGGTAGGTTCTGGTTCAGGATCTTTGCGCGGCTCCGTGTAACTGGCCCCGACATGGTTCGGTTCGGTTCAATTCTCAGGGGAGCGAACGGTGGCGCGACGCAAGCTCGTGCGGTTCGAATGGACCACTATGTTACTTACGCTGACAGCGATGGGCAACACATTAGATATTAACTTGATTTTATATATATTTTCTGTTTTCCTTGTAATAAAACCATTATGTTCTTTTGACATTTTATTTATTTTTGGTAACTAAGTGTAATGAATCCAAGGCGTCCATATAATGCCTATTTCAATGGATGGTAAAATTGTTCGATATTGTGACATTGCTATTAACCTTATGTAGGAGTTAATTTCATTTTTCAGTTTAAGGAAAATTTACGACTTTACGATTAAGCTTTAATGAAAAATTATACTGTAATATTAAAGTTCGAATTACAACTCACCTGGAAAATATGGAGTATCATAAAATCAATTAGTAGTTATGTCTTAATTTTCATAGCTTTGGTGCAGTTCGGGAAGGAGAATTTAGTGTTGAAATAAATACTGAAAACTAGCTTTATTTCAAGTGGCTTTTCTAAATAATATACATTTTCGTTTAGATATTAAGATGGTAATTCATTTGGAATACAGATAATAGTATTTTCTAATAAATTTTGGTTCCTAAAAAACCTAATCTCGAATTTATAGATGTTAGTGTATGTAGCAGAAAACAAATGAAAACGTAAAATCTAATTCCTTGATCTAAATAGGCATTAAAAGTAACAATGTTTCTTGTGAGATCGAATAAAAATAATAGTTATTTAGGAAGATTTGGTTAAGAACAGTATTGTGTCATAAACACGTGATTATTTACTTCCGAGTACAAATAAATATTTTCATTCGATAAACAATATAGTCCTCTTAGCATTCCTATTGATATTTGTTAGAAATATATGCGTATTAATAATTATTGGTGAAAATTGACCATGCGGTTACATTGAATTTGCTTTCGTTTCCTATAGAAACACTATTGTATGTATATTTCATTATCATATATATATTCCCTATATTTTTAGCATATTTATCCAAATGTAGTTTCTAAGTTTTATTCAGCAATTTACCAGAAAATCTTGAAATTGTAATTATTAATTAATAATTTTACATAAATGCGGGTAGGAATAATCTTGCAGCGCGCGAGGTTAATCTTAACCCACCCGCATATTTGCTTAGATTTTCGCAGGCGATCGAGAAGCGGTGTGCAGACGACGAGTGAGGAGTTCATACGAATTTGAACCTTGTCTGTTAGACATTTATTTGGTTTTAGTATCTACAGGTTGGATCATCAACCTTATTATTTAGATAACTAGGTTCGATAGCGGAATCGGATGAATAATCGGTAAGATTTTTAAAGAGGTGTTTGGATTAAAGCTACAAAGGGGAATGTAGGTGATTGCGGGAGACAGGGTACGGAAATTATAAAAGCGGGTGGTAAGGTTCGAACTTAACTTAGTCGGAACGAGATTTCAAGACCAGCATCTCTCAGCCAAGATCGAGGTCTACAACTTTATGTAAGTCCTTTTAAATATTTTACTTTTATCTTAATTGTTTGTCGTGTACTAGCATTTTACAATTTCTTTACTAGTGAAGCGTGCGAATATAATACTTAATAACGGTCAATATCTTTCTTTTATTAATTGGGATATTTGGGTACTAATATTACAGGCGTTACGCTTATTTACCTGCAGTGAGTGTAAGAATAATGAGGGATATATTATTAATCCACATTTGTGAATATTTTAGCTGTGTTTGGGTTTACAATGAAGTAGGGATCTGCGTTTGAGTATATTAGGTACTATTTCAACTATTACTGAGTAAGCGAAGCGAAGCACTATTCCGCTGTGCCTAGAGCCGTCTGTATGTCTAAATAAGTACTTAAATATTTTGATTATTTATTGAGTGTGGAATTGAAATACAATCTTCGTCTTCTTTCATAAACGATTCTTAAATCGTATAGATGTTTTAACAGAGGTTTAAACTCCGAGCAATGATTTAGTATAGAGTTATTGCTTGATGTAGGGTATTATTTGACTTGGTTTTCAAACACATATTAACACAGCAAATAAATAATAGTATTTTGCATTTCTGTGGAACTCGTTTTCGTGAGGAAACCATTTAACTATTTGATGATATTCTATTTATTTCTATTCTACTATATAGGCTGATAGCTTATATTCGAACCAGGTTCTTCAACGGCCCGTGTTTATGGTTTATTTTAACATAGAACCTTTTACATTCTACTATATATGACTGTGTGTATTTATGTGTGCGTATATTATATTTACAATACCTAACTATTTAGGATACGTAATATTTATTCTCCACCGTAGTATATATTTACTGTTGACGTGTCGAATAGGTTCCAGTTGAAAGTACCAAGCCATATTTTATCTAAGTAGATTTTAATACAGTTTTCGGGTAACTGCGTTCTATCTGTTAACTATTTATTTCTACCACCTTATAAATATATAGTTTTAATGTAACGGTCGAAATTGTTTGAACGTACTATATCCAAGATAGGTTTCGACCTTTTAAATGTTAATTGTCGATGTCGGTTAACTATTGGCCATGGTTAAACGATATCGCGTAATATGTACTTCCACGTAACACTTTAGTAATTATATAAGCGATAAGATGCTGGATTTCTAGTGTAGAGGATTATTCCATGTAGAATGCGTGTCTGTTGTAGTGCCTAGGTGGCAACGGACTCCCCTCGGGTTTGAGGCCAAAGCGTTCTGTATCACCCAATGATCTTGAACATATGACATGAAAAATAGCATGTGCTTACAGAGGTTTATTGCCATGTAGGTACGCCATTAGTGTATAAGGTGTTCTTAGCTAATCCCGTTCTCTTGCAGTGATGAATCGCGAGCGGTGAGGGTCTTACACGTCTGGGTTACTGCACAGATATTGCTTATTAACGATGATAGGTACTTGCTATTTACTTCCTAAATTTATATACCATTCGTCATAAACGGTGGTTGGTATTTGCTTACTTAATTATTAAATGTACCAGTCGTTATTTGCATATGTGGTGTGGAGGAATTGGCGGTTATCTGTCAACTATACATTGATATATGAAGCGAGACTGTAGGCTACTGGCCCGGTCGCACACTTGGATCATTACAAATGCTCAGAACGCACAATCAACAGGTCTGTAAGGCCACTGGCCGTAGACAACATATATTACCCGATCCATTAAGCTTCGAACCGTAGACTACTGGTCGTGGTTCCACCGTTGGAAGACGGAACCGTCAAAACTGAAATGCCACATATTTTGTACTGGCGTACTGCGCCAACAATCACTACGTTGGGAGTCCAGCAATCCTCCTTACATATATTTTGTTGTAAATACAACTATTTAACAAACAACGAAATACCTATTTAATCAATCATAATAATTCTAGTGTAATTTTAATATTCAATTTGACTATTTATTAGAGTCTGTTAATTAGGGTATATTTATATGATGCTTCTTATTCTATTTTTAACGTCAACAGTTAATATGCTAACCTATCATTGTCTATTTTATTTATATTCCATTAGATTTAAGTTAGGAATTATATGTATTTTAAATATTGCGGTTATTTCTCACCTTATCGAAAAGGACTTGCGGTAACTACACACACAACGTTGGGTCTCCACTAGCTTTCACGATCATCTTGGCCAAACTGCGTATCAGAGCAAGCTACTGTATAGATAGTTTATTAATTAATGTATTTGATTTTATAATTATGTTACTTATTTTACTGTAATACGGCGCGAAGGTTTTTTGCTTCGTTAGTTTCGTTTTTACCTTCGCAAAGCCTAGGAATCGGAAACTAACACCTAATAACGTCTGAAAAGACAGCATTAGGGGTAATTAGTCAGTGTTTCCCTTTTCAATAACAAAAATCTTAAATCTAAATTAAAATAAATAATTTTCTTTTCAACTTTCAATCTTTTGTTTGATTTTCTTTCCCTGTAGTAAGTTCCTTTAGGTAGATATTTATATTTACAGAAATTTTCAGGCTGAAGCTTGAGGTAAGTAAGCTTAGAAGGCTCTTGTAAGCTTTAGAAGCTTCGAGTATTAAGCTAATAGGGTAGGCATTACATAAGGCAACAAACTTCATAGTATTTTAAAAGATTAAAAATAAGGTAAACGTTTCTAAAGAGTCCGCAACACATATGATCACCTAAGTGAATCAGAAAGGTCTGTGGCAGATGATGTAATTTCACAATTTAGTGACATCTCTTTTAAACAACGTGGTTTGGGTGAAACTTCGGTAGTGACTCATCGCATAGATACCGGTGACGCTAGCCCAGTTCAACAGAGATACTACAGGTTGTCCCCGGAAAAACAACGGATCTTAGCCGAGCAGGTTGACGAGATGTTGGCTTTGAATGTAATTGAGCCTTGAGAAAGTGCTTGGTCTTCACCTGTTCTTATCGTTACCAAAAAGAACGGTCAACCACGTTTCTGTTTTGACAGCCGCAAACTTAATTCCGTGACGAAGCGTGATGCCTATAGTATTCCTTATATTTCCGAAATTTTGGATAGTCTTCGTGATGCCCGATATCTTACTAGCATAGACCTATCCAAGGCCTTTTGGCAGATCCCGATTGCTGAAGAGGACCGCGATAAGACATACTTTTTCGTCCCTAACCGGGGAACGTTTCGTTTTAGGCGCACTGCGTTTGGATTAACCAATGCGCCTGCAACTCAACAAAGATTAGTGGACGTACTATTCCGGGAATTTGACCTCAAAGTATTCGCGTATCTCGACGACATCATTGTTGTTTCGAACGACTTCAATTCCCACGTTTCGCTGCTACTGCGTGGTTTGGGTAAACTAAAGCAGGCCAATCTTACTGTTAACTTAGAAAAATGTCAATTTTTTCGCAGTCAGTTAAAGTGCCTCGGCTATGTAGTTGATAGTTTCGGACTTCGTACCGATCCTGAGAAGGTTCATGCTATTCTTAACTTTCCAACACCTTCTTGTCAGAAAGACATTAAGCGCTTTCTCGGGACCGCTACATGGTATCGTCGTTTCGTTCCCAATTTCAGTACGATAGCAGGTCCACTCAATAAATTGACTTCAAATAAAAAGGGTGGATCACCTTTTGTTTGGTCTGCCGAGGCTGACGCTGCGTTCAAGAAGTTGAAGGATTGTTTGGCTTCCGCTCCTGTTCTCACCTGTCCTGACTACGACAAGGCTTTCGAAGTTCATACAGATGCCAGCAACTACGGCGTGGGCGCAATGCTGACACAGACTATAGATGGTAAGGAGCACCCTATAGCATATATGAGCAAGGCGTTGTCAGCAGCGGAGAAAAACTACAGCGTTACGGAGCGCGAAACCTTGGCTGTGGTGATAGCGTTGGAACACTGGAGGTGTTATTTGGAAAATGGTAAGCCATTCACTGTGTATACAGACCACAGTGCTCTGAAATGGTTCCTGTCTTTGAAAAATCCAACTGGTAGGTTAGCTCGTTGGGGCGTAAGATTGTCCTCGTTTAACCTTGAATTCAAGCATCGTAAGGGTGTAGACAATGTTATTCCCGATGCACTTTCTAGAGCGCTTCCAGTGGCTGCAATAAGTACCTCTGGTTCTAACATTGTGACGTCAGATTCTTGGTATAAGAATGTATTTAATTCCTGTCAGAATAAACCCCAATCCTTCTCAAATTTCATTATCAAGGATGGTAGATTGTTTAGGCGGGCTAAGTCACATCATCCACTTTCTGCCGAGTTCTTGTGGAAAGAAGTCGTACCTTGCGAGCTACGCGACCAAGTCATTAATGAAAACCACTCGGAACCTACGGCTGGACACCTGGGTACACAAAACGTACCACCGTCTGGCGTTACGTTACTTTTGGCCAGGTATGTATCGCGACGAAGTTAAATTCGTAGCGACTTGTGATAAGTGTCTGGCATATAAGGCACAAAATCATCAAACCTTGGGTGAGATGGGCGTCCCAAGCAATGTTCCAGACCATTCCAGATGATATCAATTGACCTTATGGGTCCTCTTCCGGTTACTAGGAAGCAAAACAGTTTTATTTTCGTCGTCAATTGTTGTTTCACAAAGTTTTGCTTAATTTTCCCACTTAGGAGTGCTACTGCAAGTGCAGTTTGCCGGATATTGGAGGAGTCCGTGTTTTTGGTCCATGGAATTCCACAAACCATATTTTTAGACAATGGAAGTCAGTTCATCAGTAGGATAACTGAGTCACTTTTTCAACAATATAAAATCCCTAATGTTTTCTTTACACCAAAGTACACGCCCCAGGTCAACCTTGTTGAACGCCATAATAGGACAATAATTACATGTCTCTCAACTTTCGTTAATAACGATCATCGCAGTTGGGATACATTTATTCCTAAAGTGCAGTTTGCTCTCAACAATTCAAGGTGTGAGGTAACGGATCACTCTCCTTCTTTTCTGGTATTCGGCAGGGAGCTGGTTACCTGTGGTTCGCATTACTTAGATAACGATTTGGGTGACGAGATCTTATTTCTACCGCGTGACATCTACGCTGAAAACCTAGGCTGCCTTAAGGAAGTTTTCAACGACGTGCAAGCTAAACTGTGGCACGCTCACACTAAGAATACTTCTCATTACAACCTTCGTCGTAAGCCGTCAGAATTCAACATTGGTGATGTTGTAATGAAACGTGCATATGTGTTAAGCGATAAGGATAAGTTCTTTAGCAAAAAATTCGCGCCTAAATTCATTAAGTGTCGTGTCGTAGATAAAAGATCACCTTTGGTTTACGTTTTGGCTGATATGTCAGGAAAGAATCTAGGCACCTGGCACATCAAGGACATAAAACTAATGCATAATGCTCGGTAGTTTTTAGGAATTAAATTATGTTACCCTTGCCAACTGTGCGCTTAGCATTCGTTGGGTGTATTGTCTGATAAGATAGGCAGTGCCCCTAACCAAATGGTAGATTGCGTATATATTATATTAAAATTATTTTTGCTAATTTGTATGTGTGATGAACGTTAGGAGTTTTCGAAAGATTAAAACGGATGCATACTCGTAAGTGCGGATTTTATCATGTAAGGATGATAAAATCCTTCGGTGGCGCGCGGGGTAATGTAACGATGCACGTTACTTTATTATTCTAAGTATAAAAAGTAACCTAAACTAACATTAGAAACTAGTAAAAAAAGTATAAACTTAATATAAAGATAAAATAAATAAAAATCGTACGTAAACTTAACTATAGTTCTGCGCGCGATTGTACATTGCGCATAACAACAGCGTCAGCAGTTTTGCTTCAAGTACATTCGAGAACGCGTGGCGCATCGCCCCTCGCTCACTCTGCGTCTTCCCGTCTTGCGGAGCGGTCTCGCTGCCGGCTGCGTTCGCGAGCTGCGCGCCGCGTCCTCTTACGCGCTGGCATATTAAATTTCAAGGAATCGGCTGTGCCCGCCGCTAGTTAATTCCTAGTATTTTGGGAATACTATGTAAGATAATAGTTGAGTGATACCCGCCGTAGGGGTAATTTACGTACGTCTTGCACCCCAGCCAAGGGTAAGTGTTGAAGCGTTACTTAGTGATAGGAAGTGCTACTTATTTTAATTGTGTTATATGTTTTTTATTGTGTTCAGTGTGCCTTCTCACATGCCTAGCAATATGCATTACACGGTCTTAACTAGTTATTGCACGTGGACGCTGCGCCGTGGCGGCAAAAGTCCCGTTATAAAATGGCTGCCCATACATTTGGCCAGCGAGTTATTCGAACTCATTTCATAAAATGTCTGCATTACGGAGCTTTGTTTTAATTAATGTGATAATTTAATAAATGTAAATTCACTCCACCGTCCTTTTATAATCTTGCCGCCTCTGCTTTTGCATTCTTTTCTCCGCCTCTTATTTTGTAACTCCGTTCTGGTTATGAACACCCACCATCTACTTTCCGCTACTCCCTTGCTGCTAGCTTAGCGACATCATTGGGGTTCATACCGAGCGGCTAATTAATACGTGGACTTAAAGGTGGACATGTCAATTCCAGGGTGCAAGATCTGGCTTTAAATTCTCGGCGGTGAGGAGCTCTTCCATCCCAGCCTGGCCGCAGGGTAGGGTGGACATCAGAGGCCTCTGCCCCGGCACCAACT
Organism: Pammene aurita; assembly: GCA_947086415.1. Classification (NCBI taxonomy): domain Eukaryota; kingdom Metazoa; phylum Arthropoda; class Insecta; order Lepidoptera; family Tortricidae; genus Pammene; species Pammene aurita. The sequence goes on from OX352303.1 coordinate 33,721,285, forward strand.
GTCACGTCGCTCCCCGAGTCGCTCTCGCTCCGAACCCCGGACCGCACCACCACCTGCCAACTGCCAGGGGAGTACATACCTGCGACAGTGGAACCAGACAGGCTTATTTTTTTTTCTTAATTTCACGGACCACTACCACGACCCTCGCTCGGTTTATTTTTTAATAAAGTTTTTTTATTTTATTTTGAAAGCGACTGGGTGTTTTATTGACCTCCCAGCCCTACACGCTTCAATTGTCGCAGGAGTCCAAGACCTGGGATGCTGTTGCATCACTCTTGATGAGGCCGGTAACGGTGTAGCTGTTGCTCCAGGCTCTCTCTCCTTTCTTGCTTAGGACAGCTGATAAACCAGAAATCTGTTGATCGCCAAGCACATAGACACATTTTTTTACGTTTTCGGACGAAGGCATGATCATCCTGTCTGTATAGGGTCCATCTTCATTCGATTGGGTATAATTAAGCACTTTATAGCCAGTTTCAGTGTTCAGAAGTCCTTTTGTGGTTGACGATAGCGGTGAGTTATAATGTCCACGCTGTTTCTTCCGTCGCTGCTTCTCTCTGGTTGAATGTTTACTTAGATTTACGCCGCTTTAAAAAAGGTGTAGAGCTATTTGGAGTTTTACTCAAGTTTAAATCGTCTATTCCTACAGTTTTAAAGTACTTAATTTTCCTCTGACACTCCAAAAAATTACGCTTAATTTCTGATAATTCTAAGTTTAGTTTCTCAATTTCCTGGTGGGCTATTTGCAGTTCAGTCTTCAAACGTGATATTGTTTCTTCTAATTTATCAATTTGTTGGCTGTCTTCATTCGTAATATCAGGCAAACTGAACTGAGTAAAGTTCTGTCTGAAAGATCTGTAAGTTGATCATCGCTAGACCCAAATATAGATGGTGAGCTAGACATGGTGGAGTGGAAACACTGAGTCGTTGCTGGAATAAATGAAGCAGAGCAATTTATCCGCCCCCTCTTCCTTACATTCACGTTCTTTAATTGACTGTCATCAACTGTCACAAATATAAAAAAACCGTTCAAAATAAATGTATGAAGTCGCAAATAAATAATAATAAGTCAATGTTTCAATCAAAACTTAGGCAAAACACAGAGAGTTATTCAAAACAAAAAAAAACACACAAAAATTTTTCAGCTCCCACTGGAATCGATCGTCCGACTTTCATGATTCATCACCCGTAGACTACCTTTGGAACCGCTCAGCCAAGGCGACCTGTTACGAGGCTAACAAATTTTGCGTACGGCTTAAGAGAGTAGGCGTGTCTTAATCTCCGAGTGGCCGAGTGGTGACGATGTTCATATTTGAGCCGTTGATTGGTTGTTCACATACAGCATTCACACGTTGCTTCTATGGGTGAGTAAAATTTGATCTGTTCAACGACAGTTTCTTGATAATTTAACACTGTTTTTCCACAAAAATAGTTCACATTTTGTAACGATTTTATCACAGAATAAGGAAAATATGCTATTTCGACTGTTTTTATACTCCAATAGTCCGAATATTCACTTTTTACATTTCTTTAGATTTATTTCCGTCAGACAAGGAATAACGTGACTACTTCGGTTCTTTGCGCACGCACACACGGTTGAATGTTTGTTGTGTGTTGGAGTTATATTTGAGATAGGTTGTATTTTTATTGTATTGTTATGTATTTTTAAATTAGAATCCGGCACCTAGTCGCATTCAACAAATTGTAAGAATAAAAAAAAAGATCTTTAGCTGTCACTTATATTTTGTCCTCTGAGCCAATTGCACCATTTAGAAAAAAAAACAAAAACTACCGTGACAAAAATAAGAAGGTACCGAACCTTTTAGCTTAATATGGTCCATTTTTATCATCTGTCACCATAGTGGTCACGTTCTAACAAGTTTGTAAGTGCGATAGTGACGCAAGCCGTGATAGGAGATAACATGGCAACCTTGCTATCCGTTCTGCTTACAAAAAACCACGTGAGTCGGGGAGAAATGTGATTTGTAGGACGATCTACAGCCGGACAGATATCCGCCTGACGGTGGACATAGGGACATACGAAAGAGCTCAAAGAGGATGCCGTGTGTGACGACGGAGCACCCTCTTGTCCCTTTAGCCGTCAACACAGTGAATCCTCCTTTATATTTTATAGGGTCAGCAACGCGCATGACACCTCTGGAGTTGCTAGCATCCAAAAGGCTACGGTAGCTGTTTACAATCAGGCTGGCCGTTTGCTTGTTTACCACTGTGGTATAAGGCTGAAACGATGATGCTTCGCTCGTTTCACTCGCTCGGTCAACAACATTGCTCTACTCGCGATCATAAATGTAAATTTTAACAGATGCTCTAAAATTAACAGTTTATTAACTAACCCATGTTAAATTATCCGTCATAACAATAAGCTGTGAAGATAAACAGCCAAGTTTGTGGAATATGTAAATTACGAGTAGAATAATTATTTAAGGGTTCGGATTCGATAACTCGAGGATTTACAGTTTATTTCAACCGTTTATTAAATTAAATTACTGTCTGCATTTGTTTGTCGTGTAGTGTATTATTGGATTTATTAGGCGTCAGATTTTATTAATAACAGGATAATAGGTTGATTATTAAATATAAATTTTCGTAGGACATACTAACATGTCGCGCGTAGTGACTTAATAAACGTGAGTATGAGAACGGCAGGCCGTCAGACCACCGAAACTCACCCACAGTAGCCCCAATCCAGTAAACGTCGTCCATTTCCGGAGCCTGCAAACATATTGACAGTGTACTCTGTACTCACGTGAGTATGAGAAGGGCAGGCCATCGGACCACCGAAACTCGCCCTCGTGAACGGCGTCGGTGGCCCCGATCCAGTACACGTCGTCCACTCCCGCTCCGGGCCTGCAAACATGTCAGATTAGCCATTATACTATGATACATGCATACACCAGACTGCTGGTTCTGTTTGCGTACAGATCTGAGAATTGAATTATGGCTAATTTAATGACAGAAACATATAGAAAAATATGACCTTAATTATGGTAATTTAGTGTCGTGCATTCTGGCCGTACGCAATTATAAGATTTAATTATTGCACATTTTTTTTATTTAGGTGCTATTCTATTAATCTACTAATTTCATAATTTTGTGCCATATACTTAGTTTTCAAGTTATCACGGTACCATTGTGGCTAAGCCAACTCCAACAAGATTTTTAGGTTATTTTTAATACAAGTATTCCAGCATGTAGATTGCAAAGTTAGCAAGGTCAGCCTCTACTTATAGTGCTATCGCGAACCCGGATTGTTGAGCCACTTGCTATTGTTCGTAATTTTAGCCGTGTAATGAATGACCGATATTACCGAGTAAATGTCAGCTGTCAGTAACATATCGGTCATTTATTACACGGCTAAATTACGAACAATGGCAAGTGGCACAACAATCCGCGTTCGCGACTGTATATCAGCCTCAAACTTATTTTCTGAGGATAACTTTTTCCCTATGTGAGTATAGGGAAAAGGTTACCCGCATTCAAAACTCAACTCTCACTAAATCTTCGCGTAAATCTATTGGAACACATTGAATTTACAAACTGTAAGTAGCAGATTACTCAGTAGGTCACGTAAGTAGATTAATCTCAGCTCAGTCAGATTGATCAAATTGTTAGCAAGTTTATAGCTGGCGTTATTATGTTCTATCCAAACTTCGTTGTTGATGTTATCTAGATGAACCAAGTTTAATTTACTTTCAGCAAGTTAGCTATTTAAAATCATATTTAAATTCGATTTAAACTTTAAGGAATACTAAGTATATGAACAGGCACGGCTCCCTCCGCGTTTTACGTTATACTACCACTTCAAGTATACCAATTTGTAGGGGTAGTATAGTCTAGAATTCTAAGGTACCATTTGGCTATTTGGTACCAATGTCTGTATAACATACATCGTAAGGTGCCTTCTAACAAATGGTACCTTTTCTAATAAAATACAGATAAGAAGTCATTCATTCGTGTTAGGTATTATAATTTATTTTGTTTTTAGATCTAACTTATCTTCCTGTAGAGTATAGGACACACGGTGACGGTTTAAATATGCGATTTGATACAAAATAAAGAAACTTATATTCTCATACAACGACCCCGATTTAACTCACGTTAAAACCATGGCCTTTTAAGTTCTTGTGTAACTTAAGTTGACTAATACGTTTGCCGTAAGTTTCTAACTTCCTACTATTTAAACAATTTCCTGCAATCGATCTCTTTATTTTTTATCAAACTAGTGTTGAATGAATGAATGAATGAATGCTTTATTTATTGCACACCTCAAAAATTACAACACAGTATAAAATAAATGATGAACATTAAAAAAGCTAATAAGCGATCTCTTCCCGATAACCTTAGGGTAGCGGAGAAGATAATGCAGAAAAATTCAATAGGAAGTGCAAAAACTTATTATGAACATTGAAATACTAATCAGGGTCCGATTGCAAAACAACTTGTAACTAATCATATAAACGGAAGTCTCTTTCCAATTCCTTTGATTAGAAAGAGACTTTCGCTAATATTACGAGTATTAGTTACATGTTGTTATGCAATAGGCCCCAGACATAGATAAATAAATACGAACATATATATTATTTCAGTTAATACATACAAATACACTACCACTTGTAACTAGTATATTATCTATATGTAAATAGAAATTGTAGATGTAACATTTTTGCTATTTATGAGTTTGTTTTCTTTCAAATTTGGATAATTCTGAAAATCATTTAAAAATCTTAGTCAGCTATGTTAGTCAGTTTGGCGGGAACACTTTTTTTATACCTATGATGTTTATCGAACGAGCGAAGCGAAAGCTAAGCGAAGTTTTTACAAACAACATAGGACGCAACTGTCACCTGGCTACTGGAACGTCTTGGCATTTCGATTTCTTTCTGATTTTGAGGGTATTTTCCGAGATAACTTTAATAGTAACGTTTTTCTGATCTTTATTAAAGTTGGGGTAGTAGCAGCGATATATGTATATCATTTAAGAGTTCGTATATGAGCAGGATCGATCAATGGGCTATGGAGCTAGAAGGCGAAAAAAGATCTCTGTGAAGGTCTTGTTATATTGGTCAATTCGTTTACTAGTAAGTCGCGAATTCTCAGTTCGAATTACGCCTTAATTATATAATCTGTGCCTTTGTCCCCGGCTTTTTTCCAGAAACTAACTAGAAGCTGAGAACTGAATAGTCCACTAAACAGACCCTGGAGATGACGGCATAATTATTAGGTAGACCTATCTAGTTTTCAGACCACGGTCAGACCTTCGGGTCACTAGGACTCAATATCAACCTAGAGTATATAAAATGGTAATTAATTTCCTATGATTAATATGGTCAAAGCACAAAAAATACATATAAAATGAAACTTCACTTCTCAGTGATGTCAAAAAATACGCAAATATTTAAATCTATATATATATAAACGTAAAAGTCTGGACTGACTGACTGACTCACTTAAATCGACGCCCAGCCCGAACTATCGGACCTAGAGAGCTGATTTTTTTACAATAGGTTGTTTTTATAACGTTAATATCCACTAAGAAGGGGTTTTTCTAAATTCATCCCCTAAGGGGGTAAAAAGGGGGTTGAAAGTTTGTATGGATGGGATTTAAAATTTTGAGTTAGAGATTTGAAACTTCGTACGTTTACTAATAATTAGAAAAGAATAAAAGTAATTTCAGTGTTTTTTTTTAAATTCAACCTCTAACAGGGTAAAAAAGGGGTTGAAAGTTTGTATAGCTATAAGTATAAATAGATTAAGAAGATGGTTCGGGGATTAACAAAAGTTAGTTAAGAAGATAAAATTGGATATGAAACTCTGTATGAGGAACCGAATTATACGCGGACGAAGTCGCGGGCGGAAAGCTAGTATATTTTCATGTATGTTATTAATTCATTTTTCACCTCAGCAGCTCGAACAAGGGTTCTTTGGTGCTCAATAACAGTGAGCAAAATTCAATTTTGCTGCGAGCGTGAGACAAAATGACCTTGAGATGTCCTCAGTAAAAAGACAGAGAAAGTAATATTTTCAAACTTCATATTCCCGCTTTTCTTTTTTATTTGAATAACAAACCCCCGATGCACACCAAAATAGCTTGGAAACCTAATCACAAAATTTGGCGCAGGCACTAGTTTTTAGTAAATCTGCTATTTGTAATAAGTGGCGAAATTGGATCGGAAGTCAGTAAAAGCGACGAGAATTGAGTAGGCGTTAGTGAAAGTAGAGCGGAAGACAAGCGGAACTGGGTGGAAGTGGAGCGGAACTGGCGGAATTGGAGCGGAACTGGAGCGGGATTCAGTAAAAGTTGCGGAAATTGAGTGGACGTAAGTGGAAGTAGAGTCTGAAAAGTAGAGATTGGTCGGAAGTGGAGGAAAACTGGCGGAAATGGAGCGGAACTGGCGGATTTCGAGCGGAATTGGCAGACTTGGAGTGGAAGTCACTAAAAGTGGCGGAAATAGCCTGGAAGTCAGTGGAAGTGTAGTGGAACTGGGTGGAAGTTGAGTGGAATGGCGGAATAAAAGCGGAACTCATTAAAAGTGGCGGGAACTGAGTGGAAGTCATTGGAAGTAAAGCAGTGTACTAGGTAGAGGTGGAGCGGAACTGGTAGAACTGGAGCGGAACTTGAGCGGAACTCAATATATATAAGTGGCGGGGATTGTGTGCAAGTCTCGTCATTGGAAGTAAAGCGGTGAACTAGTTGGAGGTAAAGCGGAACTGGCGGAACTGAAGCGGACCTTGAGCAGAACTCATTAAAAATGGCGGGGATTGTGTGGAAGTCAGTGGAAGGGGAGCGAAGCTGGGTAAAATTGGAACGGAATTGGCGGAATTGAAGCGGAACTTGAGCGGAACTCATTTAAAGTGGCGAGAATTGAGAGGAATTCAGTGAAAGTGTAGCGGAACTGGATAGAAGTGGATCGGAGCTGGCGGAATAGAAGCGGAACTTGAGCGGAACTCATTAAAAGTGGCGCGAATTGAGTGGAAGTCATTGGAAGTATAGCGGTGAACTAGGTGGAGGTGAAGCGGAACTGGCGGAACTGAAGCGGTACTTGAGCGGAACTCAATAAAAGTGGCGGGGATTGTGTGGATGTCATTTGAAGTAGAGCGGAAGTGAAGCGGAACTGGTTGGAAGTAGAGAAAAACTGGCGGAAATGGAGCGGAACGGCCGGCATTCGAGCGAAAGTAGCGAATCGGAGTGACGAAAATTTATTTATTTATTTAGTTTTGTTGAGGAGAAGGACCTTTTAAGTTCGAGGTACAATACAATAAAAAAATTTACTTTATTCAAATTGAGTGGAAGTTAATAGAAGTGGAGCAGAACTGGGTGGCAGTGGAGCGGATCTGGCGGAAATGGAGCGGAACAGGAGCGGAACTCAGTAAAAGTGGCAGTTAGGAATTGAGTGGAAGTAGAGAGGAAGATAAGCGGTTGGAAATGAAGAAAAACGCGTAAATGGAGCGGAACCGGCGGAATTGAAGTTAAGGTGGAATGGAAGTCAGTAAAAGTGGTGGAAATTGACTGGTAGTCAGTGGAAGTGGAGCAGAACTGACGGAATTGAAGCGGAAGTAAGTGGAAGTGTGGTAAGAGTGTCGGGAATTGAGTGGAAGACAGTGGAAGTGTGATTAGTGACTGATCGGGATGGAGAGGAAGTCAGTGGGAGTGAAAACTCATAAAAAAATTCTGCTCCTCCTCCTCACTGCTGAGGTGAAAAGTTGTATGAGCAACATGAGACCAAAGTTATTTGCACCTCGTGCCTTTGAGTCACTCACTCTTGTTGCACAATAGATATTTGTGCAACAAGAGAGCAAAGTTCGTTTTTGCTCCGAGTGTTAATTTTGAGTCCCGAGCAAGCGAAAGATTCTATCACGATCCTAGCGAGTGATTCTAGTGTAGAATCTTGAGCGTAGTGAGTGACTCAATGGCACGAGGTACAAATAACTTTGGTCTCATGTTGCTCATACAACTTTTCACCTCAGCAGTGAGACCATAGCAGAAAATTAAAATGATTCTTCACTCCCACTGACATCCACTCCATCCCGATCAATCCCACATCACTTCCACTGTCCTCCGCTCAATTTCCGCCACTTTTACCACACATTCACTCACTTCCGCTCCAATTCCACCAGTTCCGGTCCACTTCCACTGACTTCCAGTCAATTTCCTCTACTTCCACTGACTTCCACTCAATTCCCGCCACTTTTAATGAGTTCCGCTCAAGTTCTGCTTCTATTCCGCCAGTTCCGTTCCACTTTCACCCAGCTCCGCTCCACTTCCACTGACTTCCACACAATCCCTTCCACTTTTAATGAGTTCCGCTCAAGTTCCGCTCCAGTTCCACTCCACCTCCACCTGGTACACCGCTCTACTTCCAATGACTTCCACTCAATTCCCGCCACTTTTAATGAGTTCCGCTTAAGTTCCGCTTTATTCCGCCAGTTCCGCTCCATTTTCTCCTAGCTCCTCTCCACTTCCACTGACTTCCACACAATCCCCGCCACTTTGAATGAGTTCCGCTCAAGTTCCGCTCTAGTTCCGCCAGTTCCGCTCCACCTCCACCTAGTATACCTCTTTACTTCCAATGACTTCCACTCAATTCCCGCCAGTTTAATGAGTTCCGCTCAAGTTCCGCTTCTATTCCGCCAGTTCCGCTCCACTTCCGACCAGTTTCGCTACGCTTCCATTGACTTCCACTCGATTCTCGCCACTTTTAATGAGTTTCGCTCAAGTTCCGCTTGTATTCCGCCAGTTCCGTTCCACTTTCACGCAGCTCCGCTCCACTTCCACTAACTTTTCCACACAACCCCCGCCACTTTTAATGAGTTCCGCTCCAGTTCCGCTCCAGTTCCGCCAGTTCCACTCCACCTCCACATAGTACACCGCTTTACTTCCAATGACTTTCACTCAATTCTCGCCACTTTTAATGAGTTCCACTCAATTTCTGCTACTATTCCGGCAGTTCCGCTCCACTTCCACCCAGATCCGCTACACTTCCACTGACTTCCAGTCTAATTCCGCCACTTTTAGTGACTTCCACTCTAATTCCGCCAGTTCCGCTCTAAATCTGCCTGTTCCGCTCCATTTCCGCCAGTTTTCCTCCACTTCCGACCAGTTACGCTTCACTTCCACTACTTCCACTCGATTCCCGCCACTTTTACTGAATCCCGCTCCAGTTCCGCTCGAATTCCACCAGTTTCGCTCCACTTCCACCCAGTTCCGCTTGTCTTCCGCTCTACTTTCACTGACTCCCACTCTATTCTCGCCTCTTTTACTGACTTTCGAGCCAATTTCGCCACTTACAACAAATAGCACATTTACTAAAAACTAGTACTTGGCAACTAGATATATGTATTTTATGGCGATTGTACAACATAATTATTATAATTATGTTTAGGATTCGTGCCTGTTTGTGTTCTAAATATTTAAAAAAATCCTTTAAAAAATTTGCGTCGCGATTATTTCGAGCATTCGAATTTTAAAATCCGCGCCGGCGCCATCAGGCACACTACAGCAAATCTATACCTACTCGTGCACGCACACAAGGAAAGATTATCAGTCCGACAGCTGTCGGGGCTCCGACATGCCCAACGATATCGGAAGTGCATCGCCGATATCGGATGTCGGAAGGTCCCTAATAGAAAGGCAGCTGCCAGAATGTGCCTTGTGGCGCCAAGTGCGCCTTTTAGCGTGAAATGCATTGTTTTAGTTATAGTGATTAGTTAAATGAATGAAAAAATACAAAAGTACACATATTTACTTCCCTGTAGTCCTATATCGTGTAGGATAATGTGAAAGCGCACTTACGGGTAAACGTTTCATTTTTTATATTGGTGAAGGGTTCCCGAAAAGGCCTTGAACTAATAGGCAGATTGTGCGTTATTTAGGTAAAGAAAAACCAGCCAAGTGCGTGTCGGACCACGCATAGGAGGGTTCCGTACCTTCTATGAAATAAGAACCAAAGTAATATCAAAAGGTCGTATCTGATGCCTATGGAAGAAGTTTTTTGGAGATAACTCAAAAATGGCTGGACCGATAATGTTCAAAACAATTTTCATAGAAAGTATATGATAAGGCGCATCTCCTCAAATTTTTTAATATTTTTTGGACTCAAAAGTTACAGGGGGGTGACACAATTTTTCTGACTTTCGAAGCGATTATTTCAGAAAATATTCACTTAATCACAAAATGGTCAATAAAACCTCCATGTTATTTTTAAAGACCTATCGATTGATGTATCACACGTTGATATTTGGTTAATTTATTTTATTTTATTTAGTTACATGTATGGAGCGCCCCCCCTAAACCAATTTTTTTTTTCAAATTTTATTACATAACTAAGTAGCGGCATACAAAATACATCTTATGTGTAAATTTTATTTAGATACGTCGAATAGTTTCCGAGTGAAAGGGCTGTGACATACGAACGGACGGACAGACGGACATGACCAAAACTATAAGGGTTCCGTTTTTGCCATTCTAGCTACGGAACCCTAAAAAGGATTTAAATATAGCTAAACATTATGATTTCAACTGTCGCCTGGATATTTCAAATGCCGTATTTATAATTTTAATTATAATTAAACGTTTATAGTTAACATACTCGTACTACCATTGCAAGTACCTATATTGAAACTGTAATTACTTTTATCTACACTCATATTGTAAGTTCTCTAAAACGTGTTCGAAAACGGTAGGCAATGGCTAGCATTACCACGACCGATTTTACTATGATAAGCTGTTTATCTGTGGCAGTAACGTAATTTTAACTTTACATGCTCAACTATTGATGTGTTATGAGTTTTGATAACATAATGTACACCTGCACGCGCCCGCGCGGCCGCCGACGCGCGCCTCCCCGACCGCCGACACAATCGAGTTGGCCATGGCGGTGCAATGGCGGCCATTCTATGGTTTCGGAATACGGCATTTAGGATAAATAATATGAGTGTAGATAAAGCAGTGTATGCAACTGTACGTAATTAGGCCTTAAGACGCGTGCCTACCTCGATAACCTTGAGCATCCGGAGTTTGCGCACCCCCCGGCCCGCTTCACCGCAGGTATATTTCGCGATTCACCGCTGCGAGTTATAAGTACGGGCGATATAGTCCAAGCGTCTGTCGCGGTTCGATCTTCTCTGTATGTTACTCGAATGAAATAAAAATGTTACGAATAGAATATATAGCGATGATTTTTATTATATTTAACAATTTTAATTTGTACATGGAATATTAAGTCTATCAAATACGTGACATGTACATGTAATTTCAGTGTAATGGTTAAAAAAACCGCTTAATAAAAATAAAAATTGATAATTGCAGTAGTAGTTGAAAGCAATTACTAATATTGAGTTGGTAAAAATAGGATTGATCTAGATGATTTTAATTACCTAACATATTGATTTATGTATTGATTAATTTACAAATAAGCCTAAATTTCTCACCAAGTCACTTACAGTAGAGGAGAAACATAATACTTAAAAAAGGTGAATTGAATACTATTGGGATACATATCACGCATGTTTAGGTAAAGCAATGTGAATTCTGTTAATAATCATCATAATCAATTTTTTTACAATAAATTGTAAACCACAGGTGAAAAATGAAATAGAAATGAAATCAAAATGAAATAAAAAAAATAAAAATGAAATAAAAATGATATAAAAATGAAATAATAATGACATAATAATGAAATAATAATGAAATAATAATGATATAATAATGAAATAATAATGAAATAAAAATTAAATGAAAATTAAATAAAAATTGAACATAAATTAAACAACTTTTATGACCATTTTGACTTTGTTCGACTTTTTTATCATTTCGAGTTTTTTATTTTTTGACTTTTTAATCATTTTGAGTTTTTTTTTTTTTGAGTTTTTGACTTAATTGACTTTTTTGACTTTTTGTCTTTTTTTGACTTTTCACTTCACTTTATTTTATTTTATTTTACATGTGTATGGCTTTGTGTCGCGTTTTCATGACGGTCACGTGACTTTTTTTCGCCTAGCCCCCATCCGCTTTACTAAGGCACGAACTTTTGGTATTAGTTTCTTCTTATTTCATCAAAGGTACGGAACCCTCCATCATGCGTATTCCGATACGCACTTGGCCGGTTTCATTATTTATATTTTATATATAAAGTGTAAAATTATTTTCATAGCTCGTTAATCTTATAAAAATAAGCCCACAAGCGGTACCCTTTAATTAACTGTAATTAATTTTAAATACCAATAAAAAAAAACAGTCTTAAAAAAATATTTGGATTTTTTATTATTAATATTGTGATTATACGTCGATCGAGTTCATTCACAATTCACAACCTCCCGTAAATGTATGTTACGGCATTAAATGTGCTAGACCACTATAATTGTAGGTACTTGGCGCATCGTTCGTTATCTACAAGGTAAGCATAGGCTCCAAACAAAAAGTAGCATCGGTCTCTCGTACTATTATTAGGTCGCGTTGTGTACGCGATCGTGGCAGCGCAGCGCACAGCCTCCCCCTTCGAACGCTAGAGTTACACTGAGGCTCGCGACTCGCGTGTGGTTTTACTGAACCAAATCGCCCTAAAAAGGGTTTTTGTTAAACGAAATCATTAAATTAAACAAAAACAAACAATAATTTTGAAGATAAATATGTTGCCAATATAATGTCGAAAGAACCGTGAAAATATTTTTGTAGTTTAGGAGCAGAAGCGACTTTTATGTTGAAAACGTCCTAATTTAAATATTTTATTTTGCCATGATAATTACTTTTTTTCAAATATTTCAAACAATAATTATATTAATAACAAATCAATAGTTACTATATATTTTTTTCAGAATTTTTGATGGGATAGATTACGAGCCTTAGGCCGTTAAAAGTAACCATTTTACGTAATTTCAGGTAGGCACGCGCCTTAAAACACTCGTGTGATCTTAGTATGAAATTCGCCTGCGGCTCGTTTCATAAAACCACACTCATGTTTTAAGGACCCTTATTACGTAACAGTTACATAAACTACTATTATCTACACCCATATCATAACTTCCCTATAATATGTTCAGAAACGATAAGCTAATGTGCTAAAAGTATATTAAGAAACCTGTATTATCCTGGATATCCTGGTGCACCTTAAAGTTTACTTTAGAGTATTGATAACCAGCGATACTTTAATTACATTCTAATTTAGAACACCTTCTGATATAGAAATTACCAGAAGATGTTCGAAATTGGAATGTAGTTAAAGTATTGGTATGAAAATGTACTGTTAACAATGTATACTATTGGTTAGTATTAAAAGTAACTGTTAACAATGTATACTATCAGTTTATTTAAAGAAATATTACTTAAATTTTCCTTCAAACATTTATATTTTATTCTAGAAACATTCTAGACTAGTATTTTACCATACATTTTTTTAATCTTTTAAGTTTTGACGATCTTATTGTGAAATTATCATAGATTTTGACATGTAAATGTTTTTTTATATAATTGCATCAATATATTTCTCTGAATTATATATTAGCTTAAGATAATTATTGTAACTGACGATTCGATTTTATTCGATGATTTAACCCACATCAAGTAACCTACATACCAATTTTAAGACCATTCTGGTGGGCGCATAAGATTTTAAGACCAGTTGAAGTTGCAATTTTTTGGCTTAAATTTATCAACGAGCCTATTGCTCCGAATTTTGACAGTAGTTAAAGGACCCATTCACCAAATCAAATCCCAATTTTAAGACCATTCTGGTGGGCGCATAAGATTTTAAGACAATTTTAAGAAATAGTCGATTTTATAGAAGAAATAGCAAATTACTATAAATTCGTTAAAAAAAAATATTTTGCTGGCACAAACACAACTGCATAGTTTTATTTAAGTGTCTTGTAATTAAAAATGCCGAAAAAGTATTCTGCAATGAGTCGAAAATTTGAGAAATTCGCCATAGCAGTACTTTAGTCACGGGGGTCTTAAAACACTAAAATTATTATTCATTTTAAACTTAATGGCACAAAATATGATTTAAAAAGCCAGACGTAATGCCTATAGGCATTTTCTACCAGTCGCTTATAACTCTAAATTGATAAGCGTCAAGTTAGGTGCACTGAGAATATATTACTGACTGAAAAATGACGTAAATTTATTTAAAATCATACCGTTCCAAATATTGAGAAACGGTTTAACCCACTTCAAATAACCTACATACTAAATTTTAAGACCATTCTGGTGGCCCCATAAGATTTTAAGACCAGTTGAAGTTGCAATTTTTTGATCTAAATTTATGACCTGAAATTTTACCAAGACTAAACGGGATGGTCTTATAAAACTCTCAAAAAGTGTAAGAGCTAATGTCGGTCCTCGTTGGTTTGAGATTGTTGCCTACTACTGAAAGGTCCTAAATAAAATGTTTTTTTTTTGGCCAAAGTGTTGGCAGGAATGGCGGGCAATGATAGCCCGACTAAATTATGTAAACCGGTTATGCTCAACTGTCAGCTATTTACAAACGTGTTTTTAAATTATTTGCGTATCAAATGTTGTTAGGCTCTGCCGCGAAGTCGAAAATTTAAGTTTTGTTCTCAAATAAGACAAAAAATCTCAAACCAAGCATTTTCGTAAGTACTTACGAATACAATTAAGTTGCATAAACAATATATAATTTATATCATATCAACTAGGTATTGTGTTGTGGTTGGTTTTTTTTGTTTTTAATTTATGGCTTTTACTCTTCGCCTATTTTAGCGAGGTGAATTCTGCCAATGTCAAGGTACACTTAGGATTTTATTGATTTTCGTAAAATAAAATAAAATCAACGTTGTTCGGTTAAGGCCTTGTTGATTGTAAAGTGATAGCCTCCTTACAAACACGTGGGTGGCCGGGACCCCGGATAACCGTTTGTTCAACTAAAGGGTGGTTACTCGCGTTTTGGGACTAATTTTTCATTAGCTGCACACTTGTTCGTTAGGTCACCGCACAATAAGCTATCAATATTACACACTGAACTACGTAAATGAGCAAAAAACAAAAAACTATTCCAAAGACGATGCAGCCATCTTGAAGCGTAAACGATTATCTTGTGGTTGGTTGAAAACAGAATGAAATAGGATGTCAATTAGAGACGACTTAAACTTGAAATGTACTGACGCCGTGTTGAAAAATTGGTAAGTAGGTTATGGAGTTGAGCTAAACCGTTTGTCAATATTTGGAACGGTAAGGTTTTAAATAAATTTAGGTATTTTTTTTAGTCAGTAATATAATCTCAGTGCACCTAACTTGACGCTTATCAGTTTAGAGTAATGAGAGACTGGTAGAAAATGCCTATAGGCATTACGTCTGGCTTTTTAAATCATATTTTGTGCCATCAAGTTTAAAATGAATAATAATTTTAGTGTTTTAAGACCCCCATGACTAAAGTACTGCTATGACGAATTTCTCAAATTTTCGACTTATTGCGGGATACTTTTTCGGCGTTTTTAATTACTAGACACTTAAATATGAATATGCAGTTGTGTTTGTGCCAGAAAAATATTTCTTTTTAGCGAATTTATAGTAATTTGCTATTTTTTCTATGAAATCGACTATTTCTTAAAATGGTCTTAAAATTTTATGCGCCTACCAAAATGGTCTTAAAATTGGAATTTGCTTTGGTGAATGGGTCCTTTAACTACTGTCTAAATTTGGAGTGGCAGGCTCGTTGATAAATTTAGGCCAAAAAATTGCAACTTCAACGGGTCTTAAAATCTTATGCACCCACCAGAATGGTCTTCAAATTGGTATGTAGATTATTTGATGTGGGCTAAATCATGTGTCAAAATTTGGAGCGGTAGGCTCGTTGATAAATTTAGGCCAAAAAATTGTATTTTCAACTTGACGCCATACATACTTGTGGCCATTTAAGACCTTTAAGACTTATGTTTTCATGATCTCCGAGATGGGCTCTACAACGCTATATGGAAGAAAAATAGTTAGGATTTGGATAAATTTCCAGTTAGGCGGGCTCCAGCACTATGACACTAATCACATTTTTACCACGGAGCAAGAGAGAAATCGGACGTTACTCTTACTATATTTGCCTAACCACAGTTGAACCTTGTTACCGAGCAAAACAGTCGTTCATAGGTGAATAGTAAAAAGTAGTAAAAACGGTTCGACAGACACCATAATGTAGGGGGCCTCGCACTCGTTACAAAATTGTCATATTTGACACATACTCGCATTTTAATTGTCTGATGACGTCATTAACTCCTTAGTCAAAACAAGACAGTTCTCTAGATAACCTTCTCTTTCGGCCTCACTTTGTGACCGAACGGTATACTCCAGTTTAAAATGATAACTTCATTATTTTGACTTGACAAATGTCTTATGTAACAAACGTGTGAGATGGTGGCATACAAACACATTGCGTTGCTCTGATGTGACGTGTCACTAATATGCTTTTGTCAAAAACACTGCCAATGACTAATACAGTTTAACGGCCTCCTAGCCTAGTCGGTAGTGACCCTGCTTATGAAGCAGGAGGTCCCGGGTTCGAATCCTAGTCAGGGCATTTCTTTGTGTGTTTATCACGGATATTTGTAAACTTATATAGATGTCATATACAAAGGAAAAAGTGACCTAGGTTCAATTCAATTCAATTCAATTTAATAAATTTATTTGCATAAATAAGGGTATAAAGGGTGTTACAAACATTCTAGTTCAATCCTTATTATACCATAACTATGGCGTACAAATATTATGAAATTATAATTGATTAACTACATAGCATAGCTGGCATAACAAAATATGTAGGGTCAGGGAGGGTACAGTCGCTCGGTGGGAACAGTGGCTCGAATGTGCTGTGCGAGAAACGGAAAGAGCTTTATGTCTGTCCTCTACATCAATCGGAACCGTTCCGTACCCGACCATGTACGAACTAGTTAGTGAGGCGCTCCGGCGCCATGCGAATGTGTTATGGTGCGTTTTTGTGTTTAATGCTATCAAAATTACATTTCCAGATAAGTTTCACTCCTCTTTTTTCTTAACTCGTACGAGATTTTCAATTACTTATGTTATTATCGAAGAGTGTGTCTAATCTACTTAGTATTGGCTGATAATTCAAGGCCCTAGGTGTTTGTATGTGTTTTAAATTTGAACTAAAATACAAAATGACGCCAAGGTCCACAGTCGTTCGTTTTGGAAAAGTACACGGTGGCTCGCGAGCCACTGTGCACCTTACAGAGTTGGGCTAAAATTTACTTGAATATGAATAAGAATAAAATTCTGTGATTATTAAAAATAATTCTTGTACTCTTTTTTTTTTAATAAAATGAAAGTGAATAAATCATGCGACATTTAGGTAGGTACCTATTTTAAATCAAGAATGAAATCAGAAACGATTATTCCGGCGGTTGTGCTTACCAATTCTAATTACCGTTTTATTCAACAAAAATGTTATTTGTTATATAATTTAGGTTCGATTCCTACGTACCTAGCCATTGTGTACTGTTAGAACCACTGTGTACAGGGCGTAGTACACAGTGACTCGAGCCACTGTGTGCTGTTAGAACCACTGTGTACTAGCGGGTCCTAGTCACTGTGTACAGCAACCGGTACACAGTGGCTCGATTCCCAATTTCTAAAAAAGAATGGATATATCTTTTTTGGTGAAAGTAACAGCAAATATATTTACTACATATGAAAGTTTAATAATGCACGGTGCTCTGTGCTTGCAACAATTAGTTCAGGAATTTATATTTTTCATGCAACAGCCTGTTGAAAAAATCCTAGCGACTGTTCCCTCCCTGACCCTACATTCATGCATTCTTATGTCCAAAAAATATTTACAGTGTCATGTTGCATTAAAATTAATTTACAATGTTAGGTTGAATTCAAATAATAAATAATGAAAAGAAATCTAAAATTAATGTCAAGCGAATATAAATAAAAAAATTAGAAATGAATTAAATAATACATATACCACTTGTTCATAGATCACATTTTGTCAAAAAATCATTAACGGAATAATAACAATTTTCAACTAAATGATTATATAGTTTTCTCTTAAATACGTTAATTGGCAGGTCCTTAAATCTATCAGTCAAACAATTAAAAATCTGTATTGCCATTCCGTAAACGTTACTTTTAGTAAGACTAAGATTCATCTTGTCCTCAAAAAGTTTATTTCTATACAGACCTCGTTGAGATGTCGTGGTAATAGTTTTAAAGGCAGTCGGGTGTTACTTAACAAAAGTACAAATTTCATATATGTACATAGACGGTAACGGAAGTATTCTTTTACTTTTAAACAATGGCCTGCAATGTGCACGGAATTCAGCTCCACATGCCGCTCTAATACAGTCCTTTTGAGCGTAAAAGATTATTTTTGAGTCAACTGAGTTCCCCCATAATATGATGCAGTATCTTAATTGCGATGCCACATACCCTTGATAAGCTGTCATAGCCGCAGCTTCGGATACCACACTGCGTATACGACCCAAGACTTACACAAAACGGTCTAGTTTGATACGTAACATGTCAATTTGAGCTCTCCAATTACAAAAATAATCAATATTTAATCCTAAAAATACGGTCGACTTTACTTCCTCTACACGGGAGTCTTGGTAAGTAATGTCAAGGTCAATATGCTTACTTTTAGAAGTCTGAAATTGGACCATTTTTGTCTTACTAAGATTGATGTTTAAATTATTACTATCAAGCCATTGAACTATATCCAAAAGGGCGTTGTTAATGGTGGATTCAACTGAATTGGCATCTTCACATTTTACAAGCAATATTGTGTCGTCTGCAAAAAGTATACAACTATGACTCGTAGCTTTTGGTAGATCATTAATGTACAATAGAAACAACAGTGGGCCTAATATACTGCCCTGTGGCACTCCATATAAGTTAACTTTCTGACTGGATTTATAAGTCATTTTATCTTTATCAGTAAGGCTAGTGATTTCCACAAACTGTTTTCTGCCTTTCAGGTAGCTCTCTACCCAATCTAATGTAGGGCCTCTTATGCCATAGCTATATAGCTTACTTAATAATAAGTCGTGCCTCACAAAATAAAATGCTTTACTCATGTCTAGTAAAACAGCTACAATGGGATTTTTTTTTATCAAGACTTTCAGTTACAGACTTAATTAAATGAAAACAAGCTAGTGTTGTAGAACTATTTTTTCTAAATCCATACTGACTATTACATAAAATGTCATGTTTTGCTGTAAAATTTGATATCCTCGAATACATAATTTTCTCAAGAATTTTTGATATAACTGGTATTAAAGTGACAGGGCGGTAATTATTTAAATCTGTCTTTGGCCCCTTTTTGTGAAGTGGTTTAACTATGGACAATTTTAGGCGTTTTGGAAAAACACCCTGCAAAAAAGATAGATTTATAATGTGACTCAGGAGTATTGATAGTGAGGTAGCACATAATTTCAGGACTTTTGTAGATATGCCATCATAACCTGTGGCTTTCGTGTTGTTTAACTCTTTTATTGCCTTAGTTACGTCTATTGGACTAACATAATAAAGAAATAAACTATCTCTGGTTTGTTCTATAATATAACTTTGTTTCACCGATTTCTGTATTTTATTTGTCATTCCAATAAAAAAGTCGTTGAATTTTTCAGCTATAGTCTGAGGATCGACTATTTCTTCATCGTCAAATAGGATTCGATTAATTTCATCGTTGTTGAGCTTAGCGTCATAATTATTTTTTATTATTTGCCACGATGTTCTACATATATTTTTGGAATTTTTGATAAGGCAGCTATTTGAAATCTGTCTGGCCATACTGAGACATTTTTTAAAAAGTTTTGTATAAGTTTTATACTTTTCCAGCTCTACATAGTTTTCTTTGGTTCTACAAGCCATCTTATACAATCTTCTCTTATTTTTACAGGATATTTTTATACCATTGGTATGCCATCTGTTCAATATAGGTTTGTTTATTTTTTTAACTCTAATATAAGGAAAACACAAATCATAAAACATAGTTACCAAATCATGAAATTCGTTAAACGCTACATTTGTATCTGCTTCGTCAAGAACTTGTGTGAACGTTAAAGCAGACATACATTCAGCAAATTTTGTTAAGTTGTCCTGACTGTAGTCTCTCATTATTTCATGCCAAACTTAAGGTATTTTCTTAGCGGTTTCATTAAGTTTTATATGACACGTTAATGTCTGACATGTTTCGTGATCAGACAGAGCTAAAAAATGAGTTTGTGGCATACAGTTTGATATATTGCTAGCGATTAAATCTATGCATGATCTTTTTCTTGTTGGAGTGGTAATATGATTTTTTAAATTATAATGAGACAGAGTAGATTCTAGTTCCTTTTTAAACTTATTTTCTTTCAAGTAATCAATATTAAAATATCCACAAATAACTACGTGCTTTCGTTTTTTAGAAGTAATTTTTTGTAATAACTGTTTTAATAGAATAAAAAAGTTCTTAATATTTGATGTCGGCGTTCTATATATACATACAATAATTAAGTTATAAATAGGAATTTCCAAGCCACATGCCTCAAAGTCATATTTCTGAGACCACGAGTTGACGTAATTTAATGGTACATATTCAAGGTCAGTTTCTACAAGAATACATGTGCCCGTGTGGTTTCCGGTGCCCAGGGCTGGGATCGAACCAGCGTTTCAAAACACAATACAAAATATTTATTAAAAATAATTTGATTTGTTCTTCAGTTGAACGGATATTTGTGTTCCTGAGTTATGGATGTTTTCTATGTATTTAAAGAAAAACTACCCCATCTGGCAGAGTAACTGTTAATTAGTTTTGAGTTTTCTTTCGCGTCGTTTCGTACCGTGGGTATATTACTCTATGTATTTATCTATATCTATCTATTATATGTATCGTCGCTTAGTACCCTCAACACAAGCCTTATTGAGCTTACTGTGGGACTAGGTTGATTTGTGTAAGATTAGAAAAAATGGAAAAGTAGAAAAATCCACTGCCTCAGGCGAGACTCGAACTCGCGACTCTGGGATACATGCCCATCGCTCTGACCAACTGAGCTACTGAGACACACCTGATGGCTGCGAATTTCTCCACTATATCCCATATGCGTCTTAGGGCGACGCCTAGCGACATCTGCCGAAGAAGTCTTACACTTCTCAACCGGCCATCAGAGTCCCAAGTTGTATTGAGAATTCACCGATAACAATGCGCTACCCCATACTACAATTAATTTTGTATTAAGCAGAACGTCTGCTAACGATACCACAACGCTTAGAAATAATGGAAAAGTAGAAAAATCCACTGCCTCAGGCGAGACTCGAACGCAAGATTGTGGTATCGTTAGCAGACGTTCTGCTTATTATAAATTATAAATTATAATAAGCAGAACGTCTGCTAACGATACCACAATCTTGCGTTCGAGTCTCGCCTGAGGCAGTGGATTTTTTATGGGACAATCTTACACAACAATTAATTTTGTATTATAATTTATAATACAAAATTAATTGTTGTGTAAGATTGTCCCATAATATTTATTTATTACAGTTTTTTTTATTTTTGCTGTCGGATATTAGAAATAACTTTTAAATAATTTAATTATTTATCTTTTGTTTTTAATTTAAAAAATAGATGCGTTAAGGCATTCCTGAGAAGTAACCCTATGTGGGTTTATAGGATTTGTTCAATGGCTAAGGACAAACTGTATATTATTCTTATCCTACGATAAGGTTGAACATACATATGTATATTCAGTGAAGGTAAACATCGTTAAGAACCCTGCATAACAACAATAAATCTTAACTCATATTTACAAAGAGATAAGAAACGCGTAGGCGCTAGTGGTATATTAGGCTATTTATTTATTTACTCAAACTTTCTTGCACATAAAAATCAGTACAAAAGGCGGACTAAATACCAGTCAATCATAGGACCAAACAGAGATGCGTTAAGGTGGGTGCAGTGAGAAGATGTAACTATCTGACTATCTAGAACAGGATAGATGCTATTCAGACCTGTACGCAGACACATCTGAGCTCAATTCCTGCTACTCATTGACAATTTGTCCTTCGGACATGTCCGACAGACAGATCTGACGGTTATGACTATGGTTCAGTACTCACGCATGTATCAGCAGTTGGTCCAGCACGTGTTGCTGCCTCTCATTCAGCACGCTAGCCAGGTGCCCTCCCAGCCTCACGCACTCCGCCTCCGCCTGCCGCCACGCCCTCTTCGCCTCTCTCACCGCCGTCACACAGAAGTCATCCGACACCACCCACCCGTAATCACAGTGTCCTGTCACTTCCTCTATCCCCTTATCCATCCACCAGACTTTTAACCACATCGCTGATGAATTCCGCTTAGCTAAGATGGAGATGTTGAGTCTTACTGAGTTTGCTTCGGAGATTATCTGGACTGAGCGTAGCGGATCATTGGGTTGCGAGCAGTGTTTCCATTTGGAATCTCCATCTTCTAAGCTGAGTTCCATTCCTTTGCAGAACGCTTGATAATCCTCTTGAATAATGTTCGACAAGTCATGTTTAGCCGCAATTGGTCCCGTGCCCATCTGAAGGCGCAGCGCGACTTTATTACCATACGGGAGATGAATTTTATAGGAGCAAAAGAGCTTAATTGTTGGGCCAACTTCGAACGAGCCGTTTCTCTCCGTCAATAGAACATCATGGCAATGATCAACTTGACGGTAGGTTACGGCGAACGTGGGTCGGCCGTGGAGGTCCACGGAGTTCTTCGAATCGTGGTATATGAACTTTCTGTTTGGAGATGGGATTTGATCGAGTTTTCCGCAGAGTAGTGGCGTGTTGGGGGCGAGGCGGATGAAGCCGGTGGTGCAGGGGACATTGAGTTTGTGGAGCTCGAGGAGGTAGGCGTGGCCAGGTGAGGGAGGCGGGGGGAGGAGCCGGCAGCCATGCGTGCGCGGGAGTTGGCCGGAGTGTACACGCCCGCGCGGCCCTTTTATGTGTAACGCGCAATCTGGAACAAGAGAGAAAGGTGATTAATATACATTTAAAGTCTTGGTCTTAAGGTGACGTCATACACTGCGAAATTATATTGTTTTTCTATAGGCCTCTACTTACCTAGCAACAAATCACCTGTGATTTTCAATACATTGCAGCATTTGATCTATCGATTGATTTCGTTGCACCTACCAGAGTTTCGAAGTTGCATGCGATGTTTGCGACGAAATTGCGTCATCTAAAGACACCATATACCTACAACGTGATGGCTTGCGGGCTAACTTAGTTTAGTTTAGGCTAAACTAAACCTTAGGTACTTGTACTCAGCGTAGGCAGGTATATCGTCTACCGTCAAGCCAAACCCTGAGGACATACGCTGCAGTTTACCATGTGTAAGTAATATTGAGTGGAGAGGTGATTCACGTGTGTTATTCATATGTACCTACCTTATTGAAATAAAACGACTATTTTAGCTTCTAATTACAGTCATCGATAGTAAAATATTTCATTGAAGATATACCACTTGATAATCAACAAAAAATTTACATCAATTAACACTTACATATATTATTAGTGTAGTGTGGTGTGACCTCATTCTAAAATATTAATATCAACCGGTCGCACTCCAAATTACTATAAATACCGGTACCTACACACGATAAATACGTTTTAATAGCCGCAACATTTAAGCCGATATCACGATAATCATTCACGCGACCATTTTCGAATAAGGTATCTAAGTAATCTATCTATCTATCTATCTATGGCAGCAATGGCTTGGAGACAGTCGTGTTCTGTCGATGTCAAAGATATGTCAAAGTCTATAGCGCCATCTATTGCGTCACTAACGCGGCAGGTCTCAATTTAATACATTTTGTAGGGTGATTTGACCTTTGTCATACTAGCTCAACTTCCGTTGAAACATAACGCTGCGGTCGAAATAAGGACATAAGTAGATGTGATCTTTACGATCTTTATTACCGCGATCTGACATATGGCAAATTACCACGTTAAACAACCCCCAAACCAGACGAAACTAAACCTTTTGTATAAGACTTAAGAATGTTGTTGTAAGCATTGTTTTTGTGGAAGCCGATTGCGCTTCACGAAACATGATATTTTGCCTTCGTGGGAGAATTCCAAGTTACAGGGTAATACTTAAAGAGAACAGCCTAACGACAGCGGAATAAACTCCCGTTTTAGAATAGTTCATCTTAGCTACATAGGTAGAATTTTTTTTTTCTTTTCTGTATTTTAGATTTACCTAAACAACACTGAGAAATACTGTGAGTTAAATGCTTGTAAGCTTTCATTTACCTTAAACGGTTCAAAAGTAACTGATACATATTTTACGTAAAGCGATTGTTTTATAAAAACAAAAATTGACTTTGAAAAAGATCACTGGTAGCCTGGCGGTAAGATGTCCGACTTTAAATTCGGAGGTCTCGGGTTCAAACCCCGGCTCGTACCAGTGAGTTTTTTGGAACTTACGAGTAAGTACGGAATATCATTTGATATTTACCAGTCGCTATTAGGTCAAGGAAAACCTCGTAAGGAAACCGGACCTAATCCCGATAAGGCCTAAAACTAGGCCTTATCGGGATTAGGGAAAATCTCTGGGTTTGAAGGTCAGATGGCAGTCGCTTTCGTAAAATCTAGTGCCTACGCCAAACCAGGGATTAGGTTGTCAATCGGACCCCAAGCCGCGACAAACGCTAGGAGGAAGAAGATACACTTTGAAATATAAATAATCACTACCACAATCACCCGATTGTGCTAGTTTTCGTCCACTCTTGTCAGTTTTCCGTCCATACTTATTTATATGTTTATCTTCAAGATCTTCCCAAAATAAAAGCTTAAAATTAAAAAATCTACTAAAGAATAAACAATAAATATAAAATACTAGCTTTTGCCCGCGGCTTCGCTCGCGTTAAATTCGGGGTAACACGGTTCCCCTTTCCTGATTGCCACCCGGAATGCTCCATACAAACTTCCACCCCCCATTTTAGGGAAGTGGGGGGTTAGAAAGAGGCAAAAGGTAGCCTTAGTATGTCACTCTCCATCCCTTCAACTATCTCCACTTAAAAAATCACGTCAATTCGTCGCCCCGTTTTGCCGTGAAAGACGGACAAACAAACAAACAAACAAACAAACAAACACACACATACACTTTCCCATTCATAATATATGGATATGGATATTGACCTTAAAAAGTTTTTCCCATTTATTTGCAGCAGTTTAATCAAGTGGACGGTAAACTGGACCTGGACGGGAAACTAGCACAATTACCCTACTAGGTCAAAGATATTTTTATGGTAAAAAAGGTGAAACTACCCTCAGTTTCAGCATCATTGTCACATAACGGGATGGATACTCACTGGGTCAGTAGCGTAGCTAAAGATTCTTCCACACTGATAAATTTTCTGACCTGGCTTTGAACCCGGGACTACAAAATCGTGACACAACGAGATTCACTTGACCCGTTTCGATAAACATTTGAATGAAGATGTTCATCCCTCTGGCCAAGCAAGCGTTTCTTATTTAAATAATTCATACGAGTTGAAATTGTAAGGGATTTGTCTTGGGCACGGTAATTTATAATCGGCGACTGGAATTGATGAGTTCCCAGAAACTCATGCAGGGGTAACGATCACTCGTACTCAGTAGATACAGCATATAAGGGAAACCGAGAACGGTGTTTGTATGTCGGCCCGAGACTGAGAACGAGAAAAAATAAAGTTCTAGGTCGAGACTGAATTAAAAACGTACAAAATCTCGCATTTTTGAGAACAACTTAGTCATAGTCATTTATTTATAATATTCAAAATATTACATGTCAGTTTACATTACATTGGTACTTATTTTATTGTCAAATTACATTACATTGGTACTTATTTTATTAATACATTATTTATACATAATTATTAAATTTAGATTTTAAATTAAGTGATTTCCTTATTAGGTGGGTAATAGAAGTCATAGAACTCTGTGAGACTGTAAAAAGTATGGTTTAATAGCCATCATTTTAATTTATTCAAAAATACGTGGGTACTACCCGCATTTTTTATCTCCGAAGGGAGTTTGTTGTCAATTTTGGGTCCTACACTTACAAAATGCCTTTTAACTGATTAAATGCGCATTTGTAATTAATGCATTTTTAAGATTGCTGAGAAGCTGTAGATATGTCCAAAATATGCTGTTTTACTTATTGTAATTGTTAATAGGCCTTCTTTGGGATTTTTCGTTCTATCTAATACTGTTTCATTTGACATTCTATTTACCCACGATATTATTAGCATTCTCTTCTATCCACAAAGAGGTAGGAGGTAGGCCCATAACATCATGGTGCGATAATATAAGGGTATGGACTGATGGTATTGCTGACGCTGCCACTCTGGGTAGAGTGGCGAAACACAGAAATGACTTTCGCAGGGTGATCGCCGACATCCGTTAGAATATAGTGTGAACGGCAGTTCAGTAAAACAATCCACGTAGTTTTTAACAATATTTATTGTGGCAACACTATGGTGATGATTACAATAATAACACTAATCAGTAATTAAGTTAAGTCTCAATGCGCATTTGCTCATTCGCATCACCCGCACCGTCCCCGTGTCAAGCTCGTGCGCCGCCATCTTGACCAACCGGAAATCATCACTCCAGATGGCGTGACCAATAGGGAGACAGCTCGAGTTGACAAAGCAAACTTCCGCTATCAATTGCTTGATATATTTTGATAAACAATCTTAACACTGTTTATCAAAATATATAGAAATTTAAATCTGACATTTTATTAATTTAAACAAATATCAAAGTAATTATTATGATATGCTAACAGTCGGCCTTTCCTGACTTTTTATCGTCCCGATGAAATGAGAGTAACAATACCCGCAATCATAACATATCTATTATATATCAAAAGTAGTTAACCATTATACTCTATTCAAAATCATAACAGTTTAATAAAACAAACATAAAGATAATATATTGTACCATATTCATAATATAATCATCTTAAGACTTAATACTTGAGCCTCTATATATTTCTCACGTTGCTTATTACTTGTGGTACTGGAGCCCCATTCACGTCTCCAATACAAACTTACTCAATTACAATACTGGAACCCCATGCATGTTTCCAATACTGTCACATGAAATACTTTTAGTGCTGGAACCTCCGACATGTCACCGACACTGCTTTTCAATGTAATTACAATACTGGAGCCCCATTCATGTCTCCAATACTGCCTTATACTCTATTAAACTTATGATACTAGAACCTCCGACATGTCTTTAGTAATATTTTAAAAATACTTGTTATATTAGAGCCCCCGTCATGTCTCCAATGCCTCACAACTTAACTCTTCTATTTTACCTTTTTTTTTTTTTTTTATCAAATAATAGTTCGTTTCAGAATATAGCACGTGTGTTAATGTATTTATCTATTCTGATTGTACATACAATATTACTGTACCAATCAAAAGTTACGACTCGTCACCATCACTACTAGAATCAATGTCATTACTTCTATCAAATACCATCCATCGATGCATTTTATCGACTGAGAAAATACCGCTGAATGGCCTTTTGCCTTTACGAGAAAGGGGAGTATCTTCGACAACATACCTATCATTGTCTAGTACCTCAACAATACGATACGGGCCTCGAAGCTTAGGCACTAGTTTTCTACTTTGCCCGCTTGCTGGTATGTCCCTTTCTATCCTAACCAAATCTCCGACCTGAAAATTGATCTGCTTTCTACCCTTATCAAATGCTACCTTTTGTTGTTCTTGATTTAGTCTCACGTGTTCCGAAACTTCTTTACGGATATCTTCCAGTGTTTTGCTTGTTTCCTCTGTTGCTGATTCCCCGTCTGTAGTGTTCACTAACCCGTCACTTTCAATATGTGACTGTAATACCGAATCAGACATTCCAGTGAGTTGTAAACCGAAAAGAGCTTGCGAAGGTGTTTTACCTATTCCTTTATTAAGAGTATTATTTAGCCCCCATTGGATTTCATCAACATACTCATCCCATTGTTGTTCGGATTTACCATGGGTGGCGGCAGTAAGAGAAGATAAAACCGTCCGGTTGTATCTCTCGACTTGCCCGTTGGCACGTGGTGTCGCGGTTGCATTCAACACATGCTTGACCCCTCGAGAATGTAAGTATTTTTCAAAACTTTTAGCCGTGAACGATGTTCCCCGATCCGATATGAGCCGTTTTGGTACATCAAAAGTGTGAAAATAATGCTCGATAGCCCTAATTGAATGGACAGCTTTAGTGCTCTTGACTGGTGTTAATACAATATATTTCGTAAACGCATCAATTATCAAAAGTAAGTATGCATTCTTCCTTTTGCTGCGAATAAATGGACCCAAGTGGTCAATATGAATAGTGTGGAATGGACGGTCCACCTTAGGAATCGAGTGTAACTCGCCTGCTTTTTTACCAGCCGGGACCTTCGCGTGCGCGCATTCTAAGCACGAGTCAACATATTTTTTTATGAATCGCCTCATTTTAGCAAACCAATAATTATTTTTAATTTTCTCATAAGTCTTGTCAAAACCGAAATGGCCCATATCGTCATGGTTAGCCTTCAACACCTGCCATCTAACACCCTTAGGCACAACCCAGCGATCACCGTCTTCCGTTTTCCTGAACAATAATCCTCTTCTGACCAAATAATTATTTTTGATTTCTATTATGTTATTACTTTCTGGATCATTAAGTATATTCACTATCCGTTGAAGCTCTGAATCGCCGTTTTGCACCGTGGATATCCAATTGCAATCTATGTTTCGTACTTCAAGAATAGGAGTGGTTTCGGAGTTCGGAGGGTTGCGACTTAACGCATCCACGTGAGACATGGTTAATCCTGGCTTGTAAACAATATTAAAATCATATTCTTGAAGTACGCTCCACCAGCGTGCCACCCGCGGTAACATGTCCCTTTTATCGAAAGTTGCTCGAAGTGAGTTACAGTCAGTAACTATAGTGAAGGGGATACCTATCAAGTACACACGAAAACGCTGAACCGAACATACTACCGCTAAGGTTTCTAAATCATAAGATGTAAATTTAGCTTCTTCTGGTGACGTTTGCCTACTAAAGTAAGCTACTGCAGTAAATGGCGAATTTTTGTCCCGTCTCTGAAGAAGTATGCCCGCTATCCCATGTTTTGAGGCATCTGTATGGACTTGCGTTTCATACGAAGGATCGTAGAAAGATAATATTGGTCGCTTAACCAGCTCGTTCTTTAAACTAACAAACGCATTTTCTTCGGCCTCACCCCACAACCACCGGGCATCCTTCTTCAAAAGTTGGGTTAAGGGCCTCGCAATTGTTGAAAATCCTTTGACAAACCGGCGAAAGAAGCTGGCTAATCCAACGAATTGCCTAACTCTATGTTGGTCAGTAGGTTGAGGAAACTTATCTACAGCTTCTATCTTACTCACCCCAGGCCTAATACCAGCCTCATTTATTTCAAATCCTAGATAATTAATAGAACGCATAAGAAAGTGACATTTTTTGAGATTTAACGTTAGCCCTGAGGAGCGAAATAAATCCAAAACTTCTTTTAACTTCGTGAAACCTTCCTCAATAGTTTTTGAAGGTATATTTACGTCGTCCATGTATGCTAACGCATCCTTGAACCTAGCGTTACCCAGAATGTTATTGATTGCCTTTTGGAAAGTAGACGGAGCATTGACTAGCCCGAAGGGCATTCTTGTGAATTCATAATGCCCATCGGGTGTTATGAAAGCTGTCAAATGTTTCGAAGTTTCTGCCATTGGGATCTGATAATATCCCGACATCAAGTCTAACGTAGTATAGAATTTGTGTCCGGAAAGGTTGTCTAACTGATCATCTATTCTTGGAAGAGGATAATGTTCTTTCACCGTACGTTTGTTGAGAGCTCTAAAATCAATACATAGTCGGTAGTCACCTGTCTTTTTTTTTGACTAGTAATATTGGCGATGCATATTCCGAGGACGATTGTTGTACTATACCCGATTCTTCTAACTCCTGAACGATATTCCTAACGACCTCTCGCTCAGAGTGGGGTAACCGATATGGTCTATAAACCACAGGTGTAGGATCATTTAATTTTATGCTCATTTCCGTGTCAACAACGCATCCTAGCTCCTTGATTGAGAACGCGAAGCAGTCTCTATACTCATTAAGCAAATTTATTAATTTCAACCGATCTTCAGCGCCTATATCCTTATCTACATTTACAAGAGTTTCATCAATCAAGGAACTGTTAGCCTGTGAACCTCTAATACTTTCGATTCTGTTAACGTCAAACGATTCTACAGAGGCGGGTGGTTCTTTTAATGGAATCGCGCGTACTAACAAAGCGTCTTTATCGAACCTAAAACTCTCTGTAGTTAATCCCTTGACTACTACTTGACCTCGACCTTGGGTCATATTAACGACGCATTGTATAATTTCATATTCTCGGCCTGGTAGAAGACACATACTTGGCTCAATAAATAAATCGCCATCGTAAGCTGTTGTTGAATGTACATCTACAATAGTATAACCTTTAACATCAACCGAATCAAGCACACACAGTGGTATACTTTCCTTAACTTGTACAGACTGAGTTGATATCTTTAGCGTATTGTTGGTTTTGTAAACCACGATGTGTTCTTGTTCGGTAAATGTTTGTCCAAGTAACAGTGGTACCTTCAGAAGATGATCCGGAACAACGAGAGCTTCCAAGACCGCTTGCGCCGAATCAATTTCTATAGATACATTTAACTTTCCGCTACACGTAACTAAAGAATCTCCGAATCCTGTAAGTACTGGCAAGTCCGTCATGATCCAGTCATTTGCTAAAATGCGAGCGTCAGTTTCTCGTATTATTGTGCATTCACTGCCGAAGTCTACAAAACACTCAAATTCTTTACCGTTAACTTTCGCAGGTTTGAAATATTTGCTATCATTATACTCCTTTAAAGAAATACGTAAAACTGTCTTTTTTTCTGGATTCTCTTTCTTTATAGGACAGTCCTTGAGAAGATGCCCTACCCTATGACATGAGTCGCACCTTTTGATCGGAAGTTTACATTTAAAGTATGGGTGACCGTCTTCGCCACAATTATAACATTTAGTATTATTCTTAGCCTCACTACTACTAGGTGCAGATCTGTAAAACCTAGGGCGCCTACTGTCCGAAGTGTTAGTCTGCAAGGTAGTGTTAGACTTTTCAGCTGCTTTAGTAATTTTGACATTTCTTAAGAATACGAGCAATTTATCAGGTTCTGTAAATTGAGCAGCTTCTGCACTCGTCCTTACAGACCTGTCTTCGATACTAAACAATAAACAATCTATCGCGTTTTTACCCGATATATTGCAACGATTTAACAAGATCATTTTTTTATAAAAGTATTCTTCTAAAGATTCGCCAAATCGCGCCTTGCAGGCCAACATCTCAGTCAATAATCGCCCATAGTTCTCATCACTCGGGAACGCTGTTTTCAACTTCTCTTGCCACTCAGACCATGAGAACAAGAGACTAGGTAAACCTTGATACCATTGTTGTGCGAGACCCGTTAGCTTAGGTAAAGCGTAATGAATTATTTGTCGCTCTGTCCAACCATAAATTTGCGCGCACTCGTTAACCTTTAATAGCCAAGTGTTAATAGTCTGGGTTCGTTGGCCAGGATCATATTCGGGTATGACATTAATGTTAGGAAACCGTTCGCTATTGCCTCCTGTTTTCATAGTCTGAAGGAATTCTTTAAATTGTGCCGCAAAATCTACAAATTCGTTATTACTATTGGACGAATTTGGTGCTGTTGGTACTGGCTCCAAAACTACTGGGATCGTCTGATCTGTTGTAGATTGATTAACAGACTCTGGTTCACCTGCTCGCGGTCTACTTTTCTCCCGTGTTTGCCGCCGCCTCCGACGACATGGGGTAGACAACCTTCGCCGACGAGATCTTGATCGTCTCGCCCGTTTACCCTTCTTATGTCTGCTACGGCTGTCACGATACCCGGAACGGCGCTTCCGTTGGCGTTCTGGCGAGCAGCTGTCCTCTTCATATGATTCATCTCTCCTTCGTTTGCGAGATGGCTCTGGAGTCACTTCATTTCCACTTGACATGATTGTAACTGCAAACATTCACAAAAAGTCAATGTTCTAAAGGAGATTCATAGAAGTTTTAAAGGAAGAAATGAGGTTTAATGACTTTTTAACTTGTATATTGTAGCAAACTACTACTTATAACTATATAAAGTTTAAGCTATCGAAATCAGTAATATTGTAATAATTTACAAATTTGTAACTCTCTGTAAACCTTTGTAAATTATGCCAAATGACTTCAAATCGCTTGGGATGGCCTAAATTATTGAAAATAGACAAATTGTAAACTTTTACAAATTTGTAACCTTTTGTAACCCTTTCTAAATTAAGCCAAACGACTCCAAATCGCTTGGGACAGCCTAAATTATTGAAAATAGACACATTGTAAACTTTTACAAATTTGTAACTTTTTGCAAACCCTTGTAAATTGTGCAAAACGACTCCAAATTGCCTGGGACAACTTAAATTATTGAAAATAGATACATTGTAAACTTTTACAAATTTGTAACTTTTTGTAAACCTTTCTAAATTGTACCAAATGACTCCAAATCGCTTTGGACATCTTAAGTTATTGAGAATAGACACATTGTAAACTTTTACAAATTTGTAACTTTTTGTAAACCTTTGTAAATTGCGCCAAACGACTCCAAATCGCTTGGGACAACTTAAATTATTGAATATAGACACATTGTAAACTTTTACAAATTTGTAACTTTTTGTAAACCTTTGTAAATTGCGCCAAACGACTCCAAATCACTTGGGACAACTTGAATTATTGAAAATAGACACATTGTAAACTTTTACAAATTTGTAACTTTTTGTAAACCTTTCTAAATTGTACCAAATGACTCCAAATCGCTTTGGACAGCTTAAGTTATTGAGAATAGACACATTGTAAACTTTTACAAATTTGTAACTTTTTGTAAACCTTTGTAAATTGCGCCAAACGACTCCAAATCGCTTGGGACAACTTAAATTATTGAAAATAGACACATTGTAAACTTTTACAAATTTGTAACTTTTTGTAAACCTTTGTAAATTGCGCCAAACGACTCCAAATCACTTGGGACAACTTGAATTATAGAAAATAGACACATTGTAAACTTTTACAAATTTGTAACTTTTTGTAAACCATTGTAAATTATGCCAAATGACTCTAATTCACTCTTCATAGGATTGAAACATTTTAGTGTAAGCATTCACAAAGTTGTATACATTTTAATCTTACAGAATACGAACACCGTAAATACTTTTATATATTACTATAATTATGTTTACTTTTACGATCACAAGGTTAATATTTGAACCACTTAAATGTGTTAAATTAAGGAAATACTTGATTAACCGCGTCATAAATAAATACATAAAAAAAAAAAACTTGCGAGTTCAATTGTAACGCTTTCCAAATTTCAACTCTTATTGTACTGATGATGGTACCATACTACTGACACCGTTTTAAGAGATAACGATATTATTTTATTTTTGTCAAAATGGCTATTACAACTATGACTAACGCAAATAAAATAATGCTTGAAATCATTGTTTCTATAATGAAATAATGAAGTACGTACCTTAAAGGGCGTAAGTCTTTCACCAAAGTTTTATCCAGTAACCTTGATTAATCCCGTCTTCTGAACTGTGAACGGCAGTTCAGTAAAACAATCCACGTAGTTTTTAACAATATTTATTGTGGCAACACTATGGTGATGATTACAATAATAACACTAATCAGTAATTAAGTTAAGTCTCAATGCGCATTTGCTCATTCGCATCACCTCACCCGCACCGTCCCCGTGTCAAGCTCGTGCGCCGCCATCTTGACCAACCGGAAATCATCACTCCAGATGGCGTGACCAATAGGGAGACAGCTCGAGTTGACAAAGCAAACTTCCGCTATCAATTGCTTGATATATTTTGATAAACAATCTTAACACTGTTTATCAAAATATATAGAAATTTAAATCTGACATTTTATTAATTTAAACAAATATCAAAGTAATTATTATGATATGCTAACAATAGTACGATGAAAAAGAATTAATGTGTCCACTTTTGATCTAAATATCCTCTTTGTTGTAATTGTAGGTAACAATACTATTAAAAGATTTGTCTGCGACAACAACAATAAATACATCAATCTTGAGTCCTTACATAGTCTCGGCCAATCGAAAATGTCGGCCTGTGTAGGCGAAAGCTGAGACTAAGATTTCAGTGCGACATTTGACCGAAAATGGCAAGATTGAGGCCGGAACTTGTAAAACGACAAACGAAAGAACCGATCCACATTTAGTGCGAGGACAATGCATGAAGCCGTTAATGCCAAGTGTGGTGTTAATTTTGCACGGACGCAAAATCGGCTCCAAACTTCAATGTTGCTACGGTGATCGTGTATTCTACAATGTGTAAAAAGAATTCTGATTATCCGTTTAGGGGCATAATTTATATCGTATCTAAAAAAATATTCACGCAAAAAAAAATTGACGTTGAACGTCTAGGACCTATACAAAAAAAAATTGCGTCCAAATTTTTTTTCTTTTCTTTTTTATTAATGGCAATATGATACCAATTATGCCCTTAAAAGATCGCAAGTATTTTTGTTACACCCTGTTTGGGCTTAATGCTTATTTGCCACCTATGAAAAATATTGCAGAATCTATTGGGAGCAAAAAAAATCTATAAGAAAACATACAGAAAGTCTTAGCGGTCGGATTTGGCTTAATTCGTCATTATACTTTCCGCGAGTTGGGATTAGTTTGGCGTAGGAGGTTTACGGGCTGTCATCAATCATTTGCCGAATATTTCGTTTATTGGCTTTTACGGAAATTGTTACGCTTTTAAAAAACTTCAAAAATGTACTGTACTAATTAAGAACAGTACTAAAATAAATACGTAAAAAAACTCCCGTCTAAATTTTATAACAGTGGCAACTGGTAATGAGAACAAAGCAAGACTTAAAACTGTATTAAGAAAACTCAAACATATTATCCGTTGAAATATACAACAAGCTTAAATATGCTAGAAAAAATCATACATTCATTCAAAAATTACCTCAGTCTGTCAGTCAAAAAGGGTTTTACAGCCTACAGGAATGTTTTGATAACGAGCTAATGGACAGGGTAATTAATAGTGCAGTTTAATAATTAAATCACGTCAGGCTGCCTCTGTCCCCAGCATTGAATGCCCCTCAGAGACTTACAATTTTCTAACAGTTTAATATTAATTAGAACATAAGGAAAATGTATGAAAGCTGTGAATAAGAAGATAAGATAAGAAACATTTTATTCTAAAAAAAGCACACATTACAGAACAAAAAACCAGCCAAGTGCGTGTCGGACCACGCATAATGGAGGGTTCCGTAGCTTCAATGGAATAAGAACCAAACGAATACGAAAAGGTCGTATCTGATACTAAGGAAGAAGTTTTGTGGAGATAACTCAAAAATGGCTTAACCGATAATTTTCGTAGAAAGTATGTGATAAGGCGCATCTTCTGAACCGTAAGTCCAAAAAATAAGAAAAAATATCATATTTTTTGGACTTATGGTTCAAAAGTGACAGTATTTTTCCGACAAAAAATTTTTTTTTGGAATTTATTTGTATGTATGGTGCGCCCCCAAAATTTTTTTTTCTAGAATTTAACTAAATAACCGCGGCATACAAAATACACCTTACGTCTAAATTTTATTAAGATACGTCTTATAGTTTCCGAGACGGACAGACGGACAGGACGAAACTATAAGGGTTCCATTTTGGCTACGGAACCCTAAAAAAGGAAAGATTACAAGACGATAAATGAAACTATTCTTTGGTTAGTACCTACAACTAACACATTGGAACTACCGTGCATCAAACCTCAACAACGTATAGAGTTTGTCCGGAAAGTGAAGAGTCGTAGTTTATATGGGAGCTCATATATTCTACGACACTTCTCTTTCCGGACGGACTATAACATGTGTATAGTTGTATACAGGATGTAATAGTTAAGTGTCGCCAGGCGATTATTCCGTAAACATACCTAATGAGTAAAATCACATTATTAACTTTTTTTATAAAAGTAGTAATATTAAAAATTAAACGCTCCCATAAATTTAGTACGACGTTCCTTGAGGCTGTAATTTCCCTACCGTCAGAGCTGATAATACTGTTTAAGATTCATAATTTATACGAATAAACTGTAATAAAAATAACTGTCTTTTATAAAATAAAACAATTCATGAATCAAATGATAATGGTGAAGTGACGCATTTTAAACTAAAGCGTCTCAACGAACGGTGTACTAAATGTATGGGAGGCTTTGAAGTTAATATTTGGGATATTTTTGGTTTTATTAAAATACATTGATGTGATTTTACTCATTGGGTAACGTAATTTCGATATCAGTTTAAAGTTTTCTGACATCTGTTATATTTACGGAACAATCGCCTGGCCACACTTAACGATCACACCCCGTATTTGTGTAGTTTAGTTTTGTTCCTGGCTAGTGTAGCGTCCACAAATCTCGCCTAACTTTGTTGCGTCTTTGTTTGCTGGCTGTATAGACTCGCGGTTACGCAAACAATATATGAGGGTTAGAGGGTGTACCTCACAATATAATAATAATAGCTGTTCTGATATGATCTGTTCTGAGCTGTTCTGATCTCAAGCTGTTTGGATATGTCTTCTTATAGAACTACGCATTATTGTGTATCTTTAAGATCTAATGTATTACTGTTTTGAAAAAATAAGTCCCGCCGAGTTTCTTGCCGGTCATAATACATACTTCTCGGGTCAGAGGTCAGGTGTGTGTTCAGAAGTGCATTGTAATGTGCCTATATTGAAGAATAAATATCTTTTATCTTTTTATCTTTTGATAACATGTTGTAATAACACAATATAATAATAAGCCTTTATACATCCCACTGCTGGGCACAGGCCTCCTCTCATACATGAGAGGGACCTCAAAAAAATCAGTCATATTCCAAAATAGCTTCTGCCCGCGATAGCGTCTGCGTGGAATAAGTAATCTACCCCTATATAGTGTGTCTCCATACCAAATTTTATCTAAATTGGATCAGCGGTTATTAAATCCTCATACAAATTTCTGCCCCCCTTTTCACAGTGATTTCTGAAATAAAAGGTGTTCTGTATCCTTCCCCAACACTCAAACTATCTCCATACCTACACATCTAAATCGTTTCAGCGGTTATTGATTCCCCGTACAAACTTCCAGTCCCCTTATCACCCCCTTAAGGGATGATTTCTGGGATAAATACTATCCTATGTCCTTTCCCGGAACTCAAACTATCATCGTACCAAATTTCGCCTATATATTTCTCGCGGTTCGGCGGTTTAAGCGTCAAGAGGTAACAGACAGACAGACAGGCAGACACACTTTTGAATTTATTAAATTAGAACTTATGGATTATGTGTTTGCTTACATTGATACATAGTAGGTACAGTCGACGTCAAATATATGTTTACACTTTTGTACAGTCACCTGCAATAGTATCTTCCTACATGAAGGCCGCAAAAATATATGACACGCTCTTATTTGTAGGGCCCACGGATCAGAAGACAATCCGGATAGTACTTTTACTATATTTCCCTAACCACAGTTGAACCTTATTACCGAGCAAAACAGTCGTTCATAGGTCACTAGTAAAAAGTAATAAAAACGGTCCGATAGAGAGCATAATGTAGGGGGCGGTGTCTCACTCGCACAATGCTGCCAACTTATGAAACTTACCAATGTGGTTTTATTTATCTACATTTATTTTAGTAACACACTAGAAGTTACTTCCTACTTATAATAATTTATTGCAAGATTTGAATTAATACTTTGTTCCCTTTTAGCTGCTTTGAATTTTTTTACGACGTAAATATTATTCATTCATTAAATGAAAGAATTGCAATTAATATTGCAGACAGTAGTAAGTTTTGTAATATTTAAAATACGGTCTGGTATCCCCATCCCATCAGTCCCATCACTGACATAATATGTCAATGATATTATTTCAAATGATGCCGCTCAGCTCAACAACATTTCGTAACAACATTTTTAAGTAAAAATGGTCAAGATATGTTGCGTAAAAGGGTGCAGGGGTGAGACTTTACAATAAAGTGGACTTTCCTTTCACCGGTAATCCACAATTATTTAATTTTACGATTTAACAACAAGTTAAGATTGTCAAACAATAGGGTGACTATGATGTCGGCAAGCTGCGGGTCGGTTTTGTTGTTTTTACAGAAATGTACATAAGTACATGGTCTGTTCCTAAGTATTACTTACACAGGACAGGAGTGGCACGCGGGTCTTTTTAGGCCCTTTCGAAAGGGTCCTAAAATGGCACAAGGCCATACAAAAATTGTAGTAGTGGCAGTATGATAAATAAATATTATGGGACAATCTTACACAAATCAACCTAGTCCCACAGTAAGCTCAATAAGGCTTGTGTTGTGGGTACTAGACGACGATATATGTAATAGATATATACATATAAATACTTAAATACATAGAAAACATCCATAACTCGGGAACAAATATCCGTGATAAACACACAAATAAATGCCCTGACCAGGATTCGATTTTTTTACCTTTAAGTATATTAAAGTCGGAGAACTGTCCACATTAGATATGACGCAATAGTGAGAGCCACGAACCCCCTGTACTTACTTAGTTTTAGTTTGCTACACTAACTATCCCCTATTTTAAGACGCGGACATCTGGCAATTATTCATCGGTGTTATGCAACGAGTTGTAAGAAATAAATATCTTACAGTTCTAGGTTTGATGCAGTGCAGTATCATGTAATTAATAAGATTATATCATTTTCAGGAGTTTTTGTTGGGGGAAAATAGTGCAAAATGACGTTACGTTAATGTATTGTTTGTCGCCTACCTACTGTTTTCCGTAGCGATACGCAATGTTTTTACTTTTTTGTTATTATATTAGCGATAGGCTTCGACAGTTTTTACCTATTAACTGGAATATTTTGCTGGTCTGTCACTCTGACATCCTCCGATAAATAGCTGCCAGATGCCTGGATCTAGCAATAAGTTTAAAATAGTAAACTAATTAGAGGGGTTCTCTGCTCTCATTATTGCGTCAACGTATCTGAAGTGGCCAGCTCCTTAAGTCAGTAGAATGTATAAGTTCCCATATGAACTATGAGACTTCTCTTTCTGGACAATACTTACTAGACGACAAGCATATTTAATTTTATATTTATCTTCATACCTACTATCCCAATCCCACATAATCATATGGTCACTCTACTTAGAATGAGATGCAGCCCCCTACATTACCCTCTCTTTCGGCCTCACTTTGTGGTCGAAGTATGACCTCCAGATTGTATTTAACTTCATGGTAGGGCCACAAGAGCTGGTCATATATTTATGCGGCCTTCGTGTACCTTATTACAACGGAGTAAAAGCAAAAGTCGGCCGTTTGGACACTTTACAGAATTTCGGGTTTACAGGTTTCGGGTTGGTTGGTTTCCTTGCTTTTGCCGCCTTTTTTTGCGAAGATTATCGTTACAGTGACTGGTAAATAAATATCAAATGATAGTTTATATGAAGGTTTTATTTTTAGTTGTAATATACCGGGCGTCCCAAGACTATGGGACACAAGGGAAAGTACCTTAAATATCGTAAACTAGCCTTTTCCCGCGGCTTCGCCCGCGTACTATAAGTACTCAAAAAGGATACGATATCCATGCTGATTTTCAGACTTTGTGACCACATTTGCCCCTTTAGGGGGTTGAATTTTCAAAAAACCTGAAACACGTGTTTACTCATCTATCGGTAGGAATACTCCTGTGAAGTTTCGAATAAAATAGTCTAACAAATCTTGATTCGCCATACAAACTTTGGACCCCCATTTTACCCCCTTAGGGGGTGAATTTTGAAAAATCCTTTCTTAGTGCATCCCTACGTGCCAAATTTGGAATCTCTAGAACCAGCGGTTTGGGCTGTGCGTTGATATGTCAGTCAGTCAGTCAATCAGTCAGTCAGTCAGTTTCTTCTTTTATATATTTATAAAAGGATTTTTTTTATTTTATATCACGACGGTGGCAAACAAGCATACCCCGCCTATGGACGCCTGCAACTCCAAAGGAGTCATATGCGCGTTGCCGACCCTTTACAAAAAGGAGCTTAGGATTCACTGTGTTGATGGCTAAAGGAACAAGGTGCCTCATCGTCAACACACTGGGTCCTCTTTGAGTTCTTTGGCAACCTTACTCACCAGCAGGAACACAACACTATGAGTAGGGTCTAGTGCGATTTGGCTGTGGTTTCTTGTAAGGTGGAGGTACTTCCCCAGTCGGGCTCTGCTCCAGATTTGAGCGAGATGACATTCGCTGAACGTGCCCTACCACACTTAGCGAAATGCCATTCGCAGTGCCCATACCTCTCTTTTTGGCGTAGTTTAAGGACATACCCAATTCCGGACGTAGTTTAAGGACATACCCCGGGTCCTAATAATAATAATATTATGCTGAAAGAAGACTTTATGCTATTTTTAAAAGTTAGTAATTCTGCATTTAAAGATTTTCTAATAATTACTTGTTTCGTCTGGAAATCGAACCGACTTCAATGTGAAAAAAAATCAGCCCTATTTTTATGATGCCAATCGAAAGAATGGACAAAAAAAAATTCTTCTTAAGGAACATAGTATTTTAAAAGAAAGGAACTGCGTAAAATGTCAGAGTCAAATTTCAAGAAAATTAATACGGTTAATGCTGCTTATGAAAATTAATACTGCTGATGGTAATAATATGCCTTTGCCCGTGGGCATGAGACGTGTCTCGTCGGAGTGTATTAAGAGGCAAAGTTACCAGTTCGACCGATATCGCGAAACTTCGCCAACTTCGGGTTCACGAATAACATTGATACAGCTTTAATCTAGATATGATACTTTGAATGGTACCGTCCTATATTATTGATATTTTTCTGACATATATTTAAGAAAGCTGCTTAGCTAGATCCAATCAAGTATAGAGGGAGTTTGAGTTGAGAGGAAGGAATTTTATAACTGACATTTATTTGCTCTAACTTAATGTTTTCTATTACTGAATAACATTTTATGTAGGTGCGTATAAAGTATTGAATAAAATCTAGTAAAAAAATAGGTGGAAACTTGTATTCTCGTAATTTGCCAACAGAACAAATTACTATATTTATTCTATTTCTCTATAGATAAAAAAACAACTAGTTAATGAATCCATCAATCAGTGAATGAATACTCTATTTATAAACAAAATACTAACTTTTAAAATACGGGCAGACGTCCATGGTTTTTTCACGTTGTGCACAGAATCCGTGAGATTCACATAAAATAATGGTGTTCAAAAGCTTATTTTGCACTTCTATTTTGGATGCAATCACTATTCTCGGTACAAAAATCATGAACGCGGTAAAAAACACGGCCGCCTTCGCATACGCAGCGCCACCAGTGGCCAAGAAAGAATAGTACATTACTTACCTAGGGCTGTAAAAAAAAGAAAGCCCGAAATCGCAGGTATTTGGGACCCGAGCCGCAGGCGAGGGTTGTAAATATGCGATAGAGGGCTTTCTTTTTTACTGCCCGTGGTGAGTACACAATTTTGCGTCCCCACCTGGCCATAATGCGAGTTTTACCGTAAGCGTAGCGAGCGGTAAAACTCACATTATGGCCAGGTGTGACGTAAACTATTTTACAATGTGCCCGCTATAGAGCTAGGAATATCGACGAATGCGTTGCTCTAATCGATCTGCCGTATTGTTTATCAGGCACATCGTGATATGCCTGGCCAACTTTTAGGCATATCATGAAATGGCGGCGTTTCATGATATGCCTAGGAATTCCGTGATCTGGCGGATTTTACGATCGGCCGCCGACATATATAAGTGGAACAGATAACGCTTTCCGAACTTGGAACCAGCTAGGCGGGATCTCTT
The DNA here is from genome assembly GCA_947086415.1 of Pammene aurita. NCBI lineage: Eukaryota > Metazoa > Arthropoda > Insecta > Lepidoptera > Tortricidae > Pammene > Pammene aurita. The sequence goes on from OX352303.1 coordinate 33,763,234, forward strand.
CGTGTTGTGGATTTCCGCTACAAAACGGGAACACGCTGGAATCGGCTACGAGCGTAGCGCGTAGCAAACTGTGGCACCCACGGGCCTCAGCCGTAGAATACGGTGGAAAGTTAGAACTTTGAAACACTTTTTGACACCATCCAACTTCAAAAAAATTATTCCGATGCAACTGCAATTTAATAACTTCAGTATTGGTTGATTATTTGTTATTTGTTGGAGTTATTATGTTAGATCTTAGAGCAATCAAACCGGACTAGCCATGTCTGTCATTTTCTACACAAAAAAAGTCTGCCTGTTTTGCGGGGGAGGGGAACATCAAATATATGGCGTACGTAACGAATAAATAGCCACGTCAGATAACATATATTTTCAGCAGAGGCGAACGCCTGTCAGTGGCGACTCCGGTTGGTTGAATGTTTGAGATAGATTGTGTTTTTAATGTATTCCCATAATAATACGGACCAGTTCGAGCGATATCATGATAACTTTCCTGACTTCGAGTCAGGCGCGGATACAGGGAGGGGGGAGCAACAGGGGCAATTGCCCCCCCCCCCCCCCTCTGAAATGCAAACCTCGTATACCACGGGGGCCATAGGTGCGGACCGCGAGATTTTTTGTGAAGGAAAGTGCCCCCCCTGAACGAAATCCTGGAGTTTTAATCTTGATATTATATTTTTAATGGAATGGTAAATAGTTTGAACAAAAATAATACTGACCTAATTTATAGATACAAAAAAGATTTCTAGAAAAATAATATTTTAATATAAAAGCCTTTGTCAGCGCTTGAAGTCGGTCGAAAGCTCGGAACCTATATTAAGAAACTAAATAAATATATTCTTAAGTAATAACTTACTTTGCGCTACAAAGTAAATACCTTTTTATATTATTAATGACAAAAAGTTAATTAAGAGATACTCAATTTTCTAAGCCTTCAACGAATTCGGTCGTGCCATTTATTCGGTAGGTAGGGGCAGTTTGTAGCGAAACCTACATTGCTATCCATATTTTAATTCACAAAATCCAGTACCTACCTAGTTATACAATTAGTATTACCTAAAGTATTTCTGCTTTATCTTAATTAATTAAATTCGCGCAAGCTGCCGCCGGCCATGGCCGTCAAGTGAGTGTGTTTTAAAACGCGCGCACGCTTCTAATTTCGGAAATGATACCTACCGAAAACTAACTTTACAAATAAATATAATATCAAGATTTTTGATCCATGAATAGCAATAGTACATTAATCAGTATGTTAATAAATAAGTACATCATGCGTATTATGATGAATTGTTTTCATGTATGATATGATATCAATCGATACGTTTTGTTGTGAGGATCAAATGCTTAAATGGGACCAATTGCGTTAAAGCAACACAAAAGTCAGAAATGAGACTTGAAGTCTGAGATTTGCATTTGTTTCTCAAAATGCTCCTAACAAAATGATGTGTAAAAGTGACGTTACGATTACATAGTCGCCCTGTTTAAAGTATGGAAAAGTTATGAAATTGCTATTTTTACAGTGAAGTGTTGCGTTTACGTATATGGTTGCCATACAATTTATTTTACAGTAAACTGTTAAAAATCTAATGGTGTCATTGTATTTTTTTATATCGTACTTTAAAAATCCTAAAATTTTGAAATTTTGAAACCTGAATATATCCTTGAACCATTCTAGTAGTTATTTTTAATGTTTACTTTATTTGGATATATTAATCACTAGCTTTTGCCCGCGACTTCGCTCCAGTTAAAGTTCGGGGTAACACGGTTCCCCTTTCCTGATTTAAAACACAGAATAGTCCGCAATTTTTAGCTTTCTACCTTGAAAATTGCGTAATGCTACATACAAACTTCCACCCCCCATTTTAGGGAAGTGGGGGTTAGAAAGAGACAAAAAGTGGCCTATGTCACTCTCCATCTCTTCAACTATCTCCACTTAAAAAATCACGTCAATTCGTCGCCCCGTTTTGCCGTGAAAGACGGACAAACACACACATACACTTTACCATTTATAATATTAGTATGGATTTTGCATACTGTTAACTAAATTTTATTTGATAATTCAACATGTGTCATCATCCCTATTATACAACGAAAATAAATATAAATTGAACTCGAAACATAATTATAAAAACAACAAAAATACCGTCTTATAAAAAGGAAATACGAATAAATTTCCAAGACGACGTAATTTGGCAATGTAATTGTATATCAACGTATTATGTATCCGCAAGATCCAACATTCCACCTTTTTCCAACATTATGCATGTACAGTCGACGTTAAAAATACGTTAACACTACTGCACCTTATTGCGAAGGAGCAAGGTACAAAATTGTAAACATAATATACCTTAGTCTACTGTACATATTTGTATAAGTACTCCGAAACATGACCTCAAACTCATCCCACACCGCATTATGACAGAGACGCACTAATGGACTAAACCGTAGAACAATAAAACCATAGACACGTCACGCGACAAAAGAGCCTAATGCACTCGTCCCACCGGCGGCGAGTAAGCGAGTAAAGTTAAGCGAATAGCATTACATCGCGGGCCTTGAAAGGTCGAGCGATCACTCTGTACCTCGACAAACCGCAATGTAATGCTACTCGCTTAACTAAGAATGGCCTGTCAACGTATTATGGTTTGGTAATGTCACTGTCGAATTATGTAGGTATTGCAAGTCATGCGTGTATTAATAGAGCATCGCTTAGGTTAAGCCTTGCGTAAATCCTTGGTTTTGAATAAAATTTCGACAAGTAGTTTCTAAACCCATTTAGAATATTTTGTGCCGTAGAAATGTATTTAGAGGTTTAAATATAAAACAAATAAGATTGAGTGAATATTTAGATACTTGCTACAACTTGCTGCATGATATCATATTTTACTAAAATGTTTGCATTCAGAATAATTTTCTATCTTTGACTACCTGTTCAAGTGTCAATCAATGTATTGAATTTGTTTGTATAATATCGTAATTTCCTAGAATTCATATTACTATAAATCGTGCTAAATCTTAAGTACCTATACCTGTTCGAGCATTTTATAATGACTTAAAAAAATATTACCATTTTTTACCATCACTTAAAGCGATCTATGCTATTGCGTCGGTTTTGATATTGTGTCTCGCCTGAGGCAGTGGATTTTTCTACTTTTCCCTTATTTCTAAACATTGTGGTATCGTTAGCAGACGTTCTGCTATGACTTGGCATTCACTATGGTTAGTAACATTTGTTTTTAAGATTATTTTGTTCACTCAGGGCCGCGATTAGAAAAATAAACACACACACTGGACAGACACAGCTCCAACCCAACTCAACCCAACTCAACCCAACTCAACCCAACTCAACCCAACTCAACTCAACGCTATAACGACATTGACATTTGCTATTCGAATAGATTTTCATTCAACATTGGCCTCACATTGGTCTCACAATGGTCACACATTGGTCACACATTGGTCACTCATTGGTCTCACATTGGTCCAATGTTGCTAGCAAATGTCAATGTCGTTATAGCGTTGAGTTGGGTTGAGTTGGGTTGGAGCTGTGTCTGTCCAGTGTGTGTGTTTATTTTTCGAATCGCGGCCCTGGTATTGGCTATTGTATTTGTATACTTAATGTTAAAAGTATACATTTATGTCACTCAATTATGCCTCTGTTAACGTTGTTGACAAATAAAAGCACCCTTGAAGTCTACTTGCAGAATAATTCTTTGAATTTTGAATATATTTTTTAAACCCGTCAGATGACGCATCTACCATCAACTAACTCAACCGACAAATGGGATAATTTCCAGCGCTGACACCGGATATTTTGTATGGCCCGTAATTAAATGAAGGCAGTGCATGTTTTCCGGAAAAGGGCTTTACCGTATGAACTATTATATAATCTGTGGCTTTACTTTGAGGTTCAAAGCGCCTTTTGACCGACAAGCATCGGACGGAAAAATCGTGCAGCATCAGCGCACGCGAACGCGCAAGACAAACCGGTTATATTTTGGACGTGATATCACGCGCTGGTGCTGAGGGCACGAGATTTCCGTGCGCGTGATTTGACGTCTTTGGCGGTCAAAGGGTTAACTCCATGTAGAGATTTACGCGATTCTTTGATATAAGCTTTAGATATTAGGAACATAATCGCCTGTAATGTGTATTTGGGATATTTCACATTAGGAATTTTAAAGACATAAATCAATATCTTGACTTTTCTTTTAGTAACCCCCCACGTAAAAGGGGTGTTATAATATAAGTTTTACCGTTATGTCTGCCTGTGTGTCTGTGCGCTCTCTAACCCGATTTAAGTGCGTTTTTTTGGGTTCCGTGCCTCAAAATGAAACAAAATCGGAACCATTATACCGCACTTTGTTGTCCGACTCTCTGTCTATCTAGACCCTTTTTCTCCGGAACGCGTGGCGGTATCGAGTTGATACTAACATAAAAATACTCATATCTGCGGTCCCTTGAAGCTATAAAGAAATCAAGCTTCGAAGTCTACGCAATCCAAAGATACGGCCATTTGAACCTTATTTTGAACACTTCGCATGGGAATTGAAACCTATAGGGTGTACCCACTCCCCATAGACTTAGAATCATACCTACAGTTTGGAAAAAAACTGAAATATTCAACCCATCCCATTGACGAGTAGAGTCTGCTTCAGCCAGGAGCAGAAGTCGCTATGCAATTAAAGTGCTCAAAATGATCTAGGCACGACCAATGATATTTACTATGGATGGGTTATACTCTAACAAAATGAGCAGAAAAAATACTTCCAGAGTTATTTCATAACATAGCAACGATTCTGTTATGTTGTACCAATCATTACATCTTTGTCACTCTCATTATTAGAAACTTACCGTTTGTCTCTTTCTCACGCGGGTGACGGGAGCTCATTCGCACATCTCACGCCGCATCTCACGCTGGCCGGTGCACGACTAGCGGCAATTATTTGAATTCACTCATTTTAAGTGCTTCACTTTTGGAGCGTACATAACCCATCTGTCATTATTATATATCATAGGGCACGACTTTATTCTCCTCGATTCGACATGCTAAACTGCGAGACGTGGCTCTCACACTTGTCTCGCTAGGTGATAGAGTGAAATCCATCTGTCCACACGTGTCCACACCTAACTGTCAATCTGTCAGTAGGTCTCGCTAGAGCGTTTTGTCTATGGCTATGGCCACCATTTTAGATGTCACTCTTGAGTGATTTCACCTCAAATTTCAACTGTCACAAAAGTGTGATCTCATAGTTGTCTCGCTACCTACTGTCAGTTATGCCGTGTCGAATAGAGGCCCAGGAAAGCGGACCCTGGCAATAGCTGGGATAACGCTAGGTAGAAGAGAGATTACGACGACAATTCCATCGCTTGGGATCCTCGGAAGGCAATATATACCACTATGATCGAACGAGTCCAGCGTAAATTTGGTTAAGTTTAGGTTTTTGTACAAAAGGTACTATGGATATTATCCCTTCTTATTTCCATCATCTTTTGTTCTAGGGATGGTAGGGTTAGAGTCCCTGGAGTTGAGACGCAAACAAACGCTTGCTATCCACTACTCTCTGCTTCTAAGGAATCGAATTGACAACCCATCCGTACTCGAACGTATGCACATTTATATCCCAGCACGGCTAGCACGTCTTACAAGAGCGACTTAAGCCGCGAGTAGGGAAACCTTCCCGCGCTTGTCAAAAATCTCGCTTTCCGGTAGCATAACATGCACCCGCGGCTACAACTGACACGAAGAGAACTCAAAGTTATGCAAAGGATTTTAGTTCAAAGTCGCGAGTCACTGTCATTTTATGACACTGGCATTTAATCGCGAGTCTGTCGCTCCTTTCACGCGCAACTTGTGCTGCCAACTAGCGACAACGTATGAAGTCGCGCAGATCTGTCTTTTGTCACGCCAGTCGCGCGTAAGACGTGCTAGCCGTGCAGATAGGTATACAACTTCAGTTGGACGGAGCGTACGCAAACCAAGAAACCTTTTCGCTATTCCAAATGATATCCGGACCTGTCAAGCCTCAAATGCACCCACGCACCGAGCACAAATACTACTAAATGAGTTTCTAGCCTCCATCCAAATTGCCGATATATTCACAGACAACTTGACTTCTTTAAAGCGTAAAATCAATAGTCACCTGAATAGCTACTACTGTAAATTATGATTCATAATCTTTATGACATTACTAGCCTTTTCCCGCGGCTTCGCCCGCGTACTATAAGTAATCAAAAAGGATACGACACCCATGTCGATTTTCAGACTTTGTGACCACATTTGCCCCTTTTGGGGGTTGAATTTTCAAAAAACCTGAAACACGTGTTTACTCATTTATCGTTAGGAATACTCTTGTGCAGTTTCAATTAAAATAGTCTAACAAATCTTGATTCGCCATACAAACTTTGGACCCCCATTTTACCCCCTTAGGGGGTGAATTTTGAAAAATCCTTTCTTAGTGCATCCCCAGATCTTATAAGGAACCTACGTGCCAAATTTGGAATCTCTAGAACCAGCGGTTTGGGCTGTGCGTTGATATGTCAGTCAGTCAGTCAGTCAGTCAGTCAGTCAGTTTCTTCTTTTATATATTTAGATTAAAGATTAACATTTAACTAAATATATTTAAACCGCATATTAAAGTGTGGCAACTGTGAGCTTAAATTTGTTTTTTGATTTGTCGCAAACTAATAATGTAAAAGTAAAATATAATAGTTCCATATAAGTGTGTTGGCGTTAGCTGTAAGCTTGTATGTGGAATATTTATGAATAAAGAATGAATAAATAATGAATTGTGCTCTTAAACGGATCATCAGCAGTTTTGTTACACCCTGTATAATAATCTACAGTATCTCAATAGCCGGGATACAAAATGCTCAGAAAGCAAAACACAAATTCTACAAAAATCTTCGTATAAATTCACTTTGAAATAACTGGAACAAGTCGCTTTAAAAGCGCTAAGATAAAAAATTAGAGAACGGAACGCTGTAAACTGTCTCTGAGTATTTAGTTCTTTTTAAAAATATATGTACATTTCTGCTGTTCCGCCGATTGTATTCGTTTACTGGGTGTTTTATTTTTTACGCGCGATGGACTTGGTTTAATTTGTTTTAATTCGATGTCCGAATGTTTCAAGAGACATACATTATAGACGACTAACTTATAGAAACGATGCCTATCAAAAATATTACTAAGCTGTGGAATCTGCAGAAGGTACTAAGCTGTAGAAAAAAAGTTTTTTAATTTTTTATTAATAAGACAATCTTACACAAATCGACCTAGGCCCACAGTAAGCTCAATAAGGCTTGTGTTATGGGTACTAGGCGACGATATATATAATAGATAAATATGGATAAATACTTAAATACATAGAAAACATCCATAACTCAGGAACAAATATCTGTGATAAACACACAAACAAATGCCCTGACCAGGATTCGAACCCGGGACCTCCTGCTTCGTAGGCAGGGTCACTACCGACTGGGCTAGGAGGCCGTAGTTTGAGGCGCGAAATGTAACTTTACAGCTGCTTTCAAGCGAGGTTGACATTAAGACGCTATTTTCAATAGTATTTCATCTGGGCGAGATGCCAAACTGCGAGACGTTGCTCTCACACAGGTGATAGAGTAATACACCTAACTGTCAAGCTGTCAGTAGGTCTCGCTAGAGCGTTTTGTCTATGGCTATGGCCACCATTTTAGATATGTTGACAGGACATTGGGAATCCCATGGCAGAGAGTTTGGTGTTTTTTTAGTAGGTGTACGTAGGTATCGAACCATGGATGTATATGAAGTGGATCTCATTCTTCGGTCACAAAGTGAGGCCGACAGAGAAGCTTATCTAAGGGAGTGTCTCGTTTTGACTAAGGAGGTAATGACGTCATCAGACAATCAAAATGTGAATATGTGTCAAATGTGACAATTTTGTAACGAGTGCGAGTGAGGCACCGCCCCCCACTATTATGCTCTCTATCGGACCGTTTTTAGTACTTTTAAGGGTTCCGTAGCCAAAATGGCATAAACGGTACCCTTATAGTTTCGTCATGTCCGTCTGTCTGTCCGTCAGTCCGTCTGTCCGTATGTCACAGCCATTTTACTCGGAAACTATAAGACGAATTAAATAAAATTAAGACATAAGGTGTATTTTTCATGCCGCTATTTAATTATAGTCTGGCAAACCATTTTTTCAGTAGAAAAGCGCGGCAAATTCAAAATACGTACATGTGCCAACCCTTTGTGATGAGACACCGTGTTCGTGACGAACATTTCAATTCACATTTCTTTTACATTGAATTTGTTTCTAGTGCATTTCACTCTCTCGTCTTAAGCGTGAGTGAGATAGAACTCCTGCAACGTTCTACATTGAATTTAAATTCGTTTTTATGGCATATGTCAATTGCCTCAACCAGATTATTTGTTACAGTTGATGACAAATCAGACGAAATATATCCGTCGCCTTTTTACACACCGTGAATGTCACGTAATGAAAGAGGTGGAAATACCAACTAAAATTAAAAAAATAGAATTTGATGATCATTGCTGAATCTTGAAGCAAATCAAATTATTTTGTTCAATATTTTTTTTTTGATTTGCAATTTTTTTTAAAGTAGTGACACTACTATATATAAACTGAAAATAGATGTCATATACTTCCAAACCCTCCGGTGTCCGAGGCCAGATCATTGCTGCTTTTTTCACTGATTCTTAGTTTTGTCATACTTTTGGTCGCTGTACATTGCTACTGCGTTCGTTGGCTGGCCAGACTATATGTAGTTAAATTGAAGGAGAAAATATTTTTATGGGGGGCGCTCCATGTAACTAAATTACAAAAAACAATTTTTCCCCTAACATCAACATGTTGCACATCAATCGATAGGTGTTTATAAATAACATTGAGGTTTTTTTTGAACAGTTTGTGATTTAGTGAATATTTTCAGAAATAATCGCCTCGAAAGTCAGAAAAATTTAGTGAACCCCCCCCCGTAACATTTGAACCCTAAGTCCATATAATATACTTAAAAAAATTTGAGAAGATTATCTTATTTTTCTATTACATACTTTCTACGAAAATTGTTTTGAACATCAGTTCAGCCATTTTTGAGTTATCTCCAAAAACTTCTTCCATAGGTATCAGATACGACCTTCTGGTATTAGTTTGGTTCTTATTCCATTGAAGGTACGGAACCCTCTATTATGCGTGGTCCGACACGCACTTGGCCGGTTTTATGCTAGTCGCCTATGCACGACTCTTTTACTCGGTAATAATTTTCAACTGTGACTAGTGTAAAAAAAACTGTTTCAACTGTGTAAAAAAAATGGTTTTCAATATTTATATGACGTTCTAAATAAAACAATTTTTTTTTAACGTCCTAGAACGCAATTTTTTTTATAGAAGTCACAAAAACTATTTAAAACGGGGTATTTACCATGGGTATTTGTTTTGTCGAGGTTCCGACATATATATTTTTTTTTTTCATTTATTTGCAATCATGATTACACAGATATACATGATACACAGCATAATACATGAACCCTTAAGGGTGTGGCAAAATTGATAGAATTAACAAAAAAAGTTTTTTGTCACGTCCAAAAACACAAAAAAAAATTAAAAGAAACGATAATATTTGTACAATAATAACACAGATAAAACTTATAATAAAATGTCAAACAAGATAGTATTTACAATGTCAAACTAATATATAGAAACACAGTTTTGAAATATGTCATCAATATCATAATAGCAGCCGCTCAACAAAAACACCTTGAGAGATTTCTTAAAGATATGGTGCTCTTTAATTACTTTAAACTCATTTCGTAACCTGTTGTATAAACTTACTGCTTGGTGACGTACGGAGTGATTTGTCACTTGAAAATGTGGGACAAAATTGTTGCAAAGGTTTTTTTTACGTGTGGCTATACGAACTTGTCTCTCGTCCTCAGTTTCCTGCAGATTCTTAACAAAGGATGTAAGCAGTACATGCACATATAGACTTGGCAGTGGGAGGATTTGAAGGTTAACAAAGTATTCTCTACAAGACACCCATTGAGGAGTACGTGTCATTGTCCTAATGGCTCGTTTCTGCAAAACAAAAGCTCTGTTTATATTGTATTTAAAACCATTTCCCCAGAATTTGATACTGTATCTCAATTTTGATTCAACTAAAGAGTGATAAACCATTTTGAGATGTTTCATATCTACTTCATCCCTTAAACACCGAATGGCATAACAAGCTGAACATATGCTGCTTTCAATCTCCTGCAACTCCTTTTTCCAATTAAGTTTAGAGTCAATATGAATACCTAATAGCTTTACTACGTCAACTTGATCGATTTCGCTACCATTCAGTCTCACAGATAACTTATCCTTCGACTTTGCATTCGTTTTAAAAGGCATAACCTTTGTTTTTTCCATATTAAGTTTTAGGTTATTTGCGCTAAACCATGTATTAAAAACATTAAGAGCTTCATTAATTTTAGAGTTTAAATCTATTACATTACTTGCTGATATTGTAGCATTAGTGTCATCAGCGAAAGATACTACTTTTAGATCTGGAACATTTCTCGACATATAGCTAACTAAGTCATTCGTGAACACTATGAACAATAATGGACCCAATACGGAACCCTGCGGCACGCCTCTGGTCACATTAGTGAATCTTGATTTTACAGTTTTTTCTATTTAATTTTCCATGCTTTTAATTTCTACGAATTGTTTCCGATTCCTTAAATAACTATCTATCAAACTTAAGGTCCGCCCGCGAATTCCATAATGGCTTAGTTTTTGAATAAGAATATTATGATCAACCAAGTCATAAGCAGAACTAAGATCAAGATACAATCCTGCCACACGTTTCTTATTATTGAGTTCTAAAACTACATCGTCGATAAATTTTTCCACAGCATCAGTTGTCCCTCTATATTTTTGAAACCCGAATTGTCGCGAGTTTAAAACACGGTACCTAGTTAAGTGTTCCAATAATCGAGTTCGAAGTAATTTTTCGAAAATCTTTGAGAGAACTGGTAGCAATGATACTGGTCTGTAGTTCGAAGGATCGTATTTCGACCCTTTTTAGGGTTCCGTACCTCGAAAGGAAAAAACGGAACCCTTATAGGATCACTTTGTTGTCCGTCCGTCTGTCTGTCTGTCTGTCTGTCTGTCTGTCTGTCTGTCAAGACCATTTTCCTCAGGAACGCGTGAAGGTATCAAGCTGAAATTTATATCAAATACTCAAGTCTATTGTCCCTTGGAGCAGTGAAAAAATCAAACTTAAAAGCCAACGCAATCAAAAGATACAGTCGTTTATGCTGCAAATTTTAGAGTTTTTCGGCACTCGCAAAACCTACGGGGTACTTCCCGTGAACTCAAAAACTTGAAATTTGGCACGAAGCAACGTCATATAGCATAGACAATGGAAAAATTACAAAAAGTAGACATTTTTAGTAAAATCATACATAAAAATATTTTTAAAAATTTTAAACTTACTACCTTTTTCCTCGTAAACGCGTGGAGGTATTAAATTGAAATTCATGTCAAATACTCAGGGTTATAGGACCTTTCAGATGTAGCAAAACCAAACTTTTATGTCAACGCAATCAAAAGAAATAGCAATTTAAGTCGCATATTTTGAAACTGAGTACTCGCAAGAAACTCAAAACCTAAAGGGTACTTCCCGTAAACTCAGAAACTTGAAACTTGGCACGAAGAAACTTCATATAGCACACACAAAGGAAAAATTACGAAAAGTAGACATTTTTAGTAAAATCATACAAAAAATATTTTTTTAAATTTTAAACTTATTACCTTTTTACTCGTAAACGCGTAGAGGTATTAAATTGAAATTCATATCAAATACTCAAGTCTATAATACCTTTAAGTTGTAACAAAATCAATTTTCTATGTCAGTGCAATGGGTGAACTTTTACTTATATACCTACAGGTTTGTACGGAACCCTCGGTGCGCGAGTCCGACTCGCACTTGGCCGGTTTTTTTTTTGTGTATAGGAATAATTCGGGCAACTTTAAGCTGGTCTGGGAAGATACCTAGGTCGAAACATTTGCTATAAAACTGAGTTAAAGGTTGTGCAAACCATCTAAACTATCCTTAATCAGAGTTATTGGTATCTCATCATAGCCACAAGATTTTTTATTTGGCATATTTTTAACTAATTTCTTTATTTCATATGTTGACACTGGAGTTAACACCATTGCGTTATCTACCCGTGCAACGTTTTGCTCTAAGTAGCTGATGGCGGTCGATGAGTTACCTGATGATATCCTACTCTTATCAAAAATCTCAGAGAAAGTTTCTGCTTCTTCTATAGGCTGATGGATAATTTGGTTATCCTTTTTTAAAATAATATTGTTCGATTTTTTGTCACTCTTATTCCTATGCCTATTCACTACATTCCATATACATTTCGAAGAATTATTTGCAGAGATAATTTCTGAATGAGTAGCGACCCTTTTAGCTTTCCTTACAATTTTTTTAAATGTCAATAAGTACTTCTCGCGATATCTTAGTATTGAAGCATCACATGTCCTTTTATCAACACTAATAAGGAATCTTTTCATTTTACTTGCGACCTTAATGCCTTTTGTAATCCACTTTATTCCAGTATTTTTGTCAGGTAATACTTTCTGACTCTTTAGTTTAAAACATTTTTTAAAAGTACTACCTCATTTATTCCCATGTGTTCCCATTTATTTGTGCTTAAAAGTCTTTTAAAATTCTCACAACCACTATTAGTTAGATTTCGTTTTACTCTAACCCAACCCGGTTTTTTGCTCTTTTTTAAATTTTGTTTTTCAAGCAAAAGATAACAAGAAATTCCAGCATGGCCATCTGCTAGGTTATTGTGATCTACTTTAGTACTTACAATGGAATTATTACTTATGTTCGTTAAAAAGTTATCTATACATGTTCTACTGTTATTTCGGACAAATGTAGCTTCATTTATAATTGGCTTAAAATTGTAACATTTCAACAAGTTAAGAAAATCGCTACATTCGTTACTATTGCGCATTATGTTTACATTAAAGTCCCCACAGATTATACACTTTTTATTAAGACTATACTCAAGGAGACCTTCCATTTTCTCGATAAATGCTTTAAAATTCTTCTTAACAGGGTTACGATAGCAACAGAAAATGTGTAAGTCTGTCTCAATGTCTTTGATTCCACATATTTCAAAACTCTCTACACGATACAATTGCTTACATATTGCCAATTCTTCAGTAATCCTGTCTTTTCCGGCTAGGATGAGTTCACCTCCCCTTTTTAGGGTTCCGTAGTCAACTAGGAACCCTTATAGTTTCGCCATGTCTGCCCGTCCGTCCGTCCGTCCGTCCGCGGATAATCTCAGTGACCGTTAGCACTAGAAAGCTGAAATTTGGTACTAATATGTATATCAATCACGCCGACAAAGTGGTAAAATAAAAAGTGGAAAAAAATGTTTTATTAGGGTACCTCCCCTATACGTAAAGTGGGGGGTGATTTTTTTTTTCATTTCAACCCTAACGTGTGATATATTGTTGGATAGGTATTTAAAAATGAATAGGGGTTTACTAAAATCATTTTTCGATAATGTAAATATTTTCGGAAATAATCGCTCCAGAAGTAAAAAAATATGCGTCCCCCCCCTCTAACTTTTGAACCATAAGTTTTAAAAATATGAAAAAAATCTCAAAAGTAGAACTTTATAAAAACTTTCTAGGAAAATTATTTTGAACTTGATAGGATGAATAGTTTTTGAAAAAAAATTACATTATAATTTCTGAACTAAGTTTGTAATTTAACCGTATAAGCAGGTGTTTATTGTACCTGTAATTTCTACAAAATTACAATAAAATGACGTGCTTTCAAATAAAGTAAAAACGGTGAAAATCGGTCCACGCAATAAAGAATTATTCCATAAAAATCATCTTCCATACTTTAAGCTCGCGCGCAATAGTTTACTTAATTTGCCGATAGATGTCGCTGTACGTGGAACTCTCATATCATATCCTACATGGCGGTGTTATTAACTCTTAAGTGGGGACACTTACTGTGACGGACGGAAAATTACGGAACCCTACACTGAGCGTGGCCCGACACGCTCTTGGCCGGTTTTTTTGGCTAGTCTGGTTTTATAACAGGCAAGATTATAACCCGATAAATTAAACAAAGGGGCAGAGTGTTTATTGAGGAAGTGTTCCGTTAAACAAATGTAGTGTAGTTTCTCCTCAACATCATTTAGATATATTTCAAGTTCATGAATTTTATTGCTAATACCACAGATGTTCTGATGAAATATATTTAATTCCCCAACTGGCTTAACGAAAACACATTGAAGTATTGGGTAACTTATCACTATGCGCCTTTGCGGGTGTACTGCTGGGATTGATTTGCTTGGCAATAAGGAAGTCTGTTATTCTCTTCTGTACAGATATCCCTGTGAGTTTAACTGGATTTCCAATATTCAGATCAACGCTTCCCATTAAATTCGAGGAGATAAATGTCCCTATATGGCCTATTATGTTTGCCATTCCTTGGTCATTGAGTCGCCCCGTTCTATACGAAAACATATCAAGTGTCAAATCCAGGTTGGAATCGAAGGTGTAATGTCGTTTGTGGATTGAAATATCATTGCTTAGCAAGCTATTGAAGATTTCGACTTTTGCATTATATATTTGATGACCTAGAACATAATCGTGACGACGACCTCTACAACACCATTAGCAGAGGAACAGACGAACAGATCACCCATTCAACAGGCTGGTATGACATCTTCTAGTCCAAATGAATGTATACCAGAGTCGGAGAAAAAGTGTCAATCTAGTCCTAAACAAACCGGCACGCCAAATAGCCGGGAAAGGAAAGTTCAACCTGCTTCATCTTCTTCAACTCCCAAGCAAAACACCATGTCTGAGGACGACAAAAGAAAGCAGGCGAAATCTGACCGTTCAGTTTCACCAGTAAATGAGGAGGTTTCATTGTTGAAGGAACGATCTACTTCACCCGAATGGGTAACTAGAAGAAAATATAACCTGCCGCTGCACAATTCTTTTGATTCCCTGTCTCTGGATGATGACCTTGAGTGCTCTATAACGCGTTCGCACAATAAAAGTGGTCAAAATATTTCAATGATTAGAAGTGCGTACAACCGAGACGTTTTGCAAACCTCGGAACACTCATCGACACCTGAAATTAGGAACCATAGTTTACCTATACTAGATTCACAAGTGCAAAGTATTCTAGTCGAAGAACTGAGATCGCAAATCTCTGAACTGAAGGATCAGTTATTAAGTGCAGACTCGAAAATTCAGAAACTACTCAATGAAAACTATGAACTGAGAGGGGCACTGTCTGCGTCAAGTAGAAAGTGTGATCTCTATAAGAATATTATGAAAGGGACAACACCAGTTACGCCCTCATCTACACCACGGGCAAGTACAAAAAAAGGAAAATTGAAGTCGCAGTCTAAAAGAACCTTACCAGAATCTTTACCTGTAAATACGGTGACAGAACAACATATTATTGGTAACAACATATCCAATATGGTCTGTGAGAACCAGTCAGAGAAGCAAATTCCACAATGCGCATCAAGAGCTAAACATTCAACTCCGCTCCAGAAGGATAAGCTGCTTATCTTAAGTAGCAACAATAAAAATAAAATTGTGAAAACTATTACAAATAATAACTATTTCGAAAATTACACCTTTTGTCACCATATCACACCTGGTGCTGGCATAAGGATGTTATTTGAAGATCTTCAAAATAAAGTAAAGAACATGACGAGTCGCGATTTTTGCGTGGTTCTCATAGGAGAGAATGACTTTCAGTGTTCAAACGATTTGAGTGGTTTAGTTGAGTGTATACAGGAATCTGTCAAATGCATCACTTTTACTAATGTTATCGTAGTCTGTCCAACGTATGTTTGCGGAAAACCTGTGTATAATGCTCGAGTAGAAACTTTTAACTATTTGCTACTCAAAGATATGCGAGGTTGTAATAAGTGTTACTTTACCTATGAACCAAATTTAAATCTGTCTTACGATATGTTTTCAATATACACCGGACGGTTGAATAATTTCGGCATGACTAATTTAATTCTTAACTTGCAGCATAATATCTTATGGCTTGCTAATTGTGGATTTGCAGAGTTAAATAAGAACAATATTAGTGAAGAGCTTTTTCGTTGATAAGCGGGGTAATAAATATAAATACGATACTATAAACATTATTCATCAAAATTTATGTGGAATATCTAATAAAGTTAATGAACTAGAAATCTATCTTAATGGTATTCATAATAATATGCACTATGTATGTGTAAGTGAACACTTTTTGAAAAAAAAATCCGTGTCGTCTCTTGCTACTGAGAATTATAAATTATCAGCCCATAACACAAGAATAAAGAAAAGTAGGGGAGGAACACTTATCCTAAGTCTAAACAATGTCAAATGTGAAGAAATACCGATTTGCAAAAAGTTATATAAGGCAGAAAGCTTCGAAATTTGTGGTGTTAAAGACATATCTACTAATGTCCATATTTTTTGTTGTTATAGAAGTCCTAAGGACTCAAACTTGGACATATTTATGACGCAATTAGAATTATTGTTACAGCACCTTTTTAATAAAATGGTTATTATTAGTGGAGACTTTAATATTAATATGATTGATAACAACAAGAAACGAAATGACTTTGTAAGCTTACTCAAAAGTTATAATTTTAGGCCACTATTGAACGATATCACCTTTATGAGAAATGAATCGCAATCTTGCATAGATAATTTTCTCACTAATGTCCCCGAAGATCTAATTTACTATACAGCCATTGATCACAACGGATTAGCTGATGGACACGGAGCTATTTTCTGTGGACTGCGTACAGAAAAATCAGATAGCAACCCCTCTCTGTTAATAGAAAGACGTGCTTTTACTGAAATCAACATCCAAAAGTTTAAACAAATGCTATGTAGTACTAATTGGTTTGATATGGATGTAAATGGTTTCTTCACGGAACTTACTGATGTTTTCAATCTCTGTTTTAAAAAAAGGAAGAAAAGGATTCCTCTAACAAAAAAAGATAAATTCACGTGGATAACAAAAGGTATTAAGGTAGCTAGTCAAATGAAGCGAATCTTGTGTAATATAAATAAATCTTCTTGTGATACTTCCATTTTAAATTATCGGGACAAATACTTGAATATTTTTAGGAGGATTGTTAGACAGGCTAAAAGGTCGGCAGTGCAGGAACAGATACTTAGATCTAAATTTTCATCCAAAGGATTATGGGACGTTGTTAATAAAAAAAGATATAAATTTCACACTAGTAAGCAGGATGATATAATTATCAAATTGAATGGTAATATGGTAGCGAACCCTCAGGATGTAGCGAACATTTTTTCTTCACAGTTCGATCACGGTAATACTTTGAATACGAGTAACGTCTCTTTTGCAGTTCATTCTCTAGAACATTGCACCCAACGGAGTTTTACAGATATATCCTGGCAGGAGTTTTTGCCTTCGGAAGTAATAAATATTGTTAAGGCCATGGAGAATAAAAAATCCAGCGGTTACGATGAGATGCCAATCACGATAATTAAAAGCAGTATCGTATTGCTATCAGGTCCTCTTACGCACTGGTTCAATAGATGTTATGTCGAAGGGATATTTCCTGAACAATTAAAGCTAGCTAAGGTCATACCTGTTTACAAAAAAGGTCTCAAAACAGATGCCAAAAACTATAGGCCAATATCCCTACTACCAGTGCTGTCGAAAATTTTCGAAAAACTTATAAAAACCCGGCTTTTAAAACACTTTAAAGAAAATGCAATTATTAATTTAAGACAATTTGGATTTCAGGAAAAAAAAGGAACCACAGATGCTATAGATTCCTTTGTGACTGACATTATATCAGATTTTCATAGTAAAAAAAAGGTAGCCGGTATTTTTTTTAGATCTCAGTTCCGCTTTTGATATGGTGGATCATGAAATTCTTATGCGAAAACTATATTTTTATGGAATTCGTGGTCAGTCCCATCACCTTTTGCAGAGTTACCTCAATAATAGATACCAATTTGTAGAGCTAAAAAGTAGTATTAATAATACCGAAATTTGTGTGAGATCGGAGTATGTAAGAGTGAACAGAGGAGTTCCACAGGGTTCTGTTCTGGGTCCTATTCTTTTTATTCTTTATACGAATGATCTTATTAATTACATTTGTGAAACAGTTGCTGACTGCCGACTAACAGTATTCGCTGATGACACTAGTGCTGTGGTAGCAGCGGATAGTTTGTCTGAACTGGGCAGTTTGGTGTCTAAAGCATTAACAGCTTTTCAACATTGGTTCTACATCAACGGTTTACAGTTAAATACGGACAAAACAAAAGTAATGATATTTAAAGCCAACACAAAAAAAAACGGATAAGTTAGTTGTGGTAGTTAGAAGCGTTTTATTAGAAATAGTTCATAGTGTCAAATTTCTGGGTGTACGTATTGACGCTAGACTCAACTGGAAAGAGGAACTCGAGGCTGTTGAAAATTCCATTTGTTCGGCTTGCTATGCTTTGAGGAGTCTTAGAGACGAGCTCTCTATTGAACAACTAAAAACTGTTTATTATGCGTTAGTAGAATCTAGGCTGCGTTATGGCATTAAACTCTGGGGATATAGCTATAAGTATAACGTAAATAGAGCTTTGGTAGTTCAAAAAAGAGCAATACGTACTATCGTGCGCACTCCCCCGTGGGTTTCTTGTCGAAACTATTTTACAAACTTGGGCTTACTAACGATTCCTTGTCTGTACGTTTTTGTGTTGCTAACTGATTTTGTCAAAACGCTGTCAAGGCACGAGTCACTAGATAAACAAGAGTTACGACTACAGACGCGTACAAAAAATATCACACAAAGCCTCTTTCCCAAATTTAAAGTAATACAGCACTCTGCTACATATCAAGCTGTTCATTTATTTAACAAGCTACCCACCGAATTAAAAGCAATTACGAGTCATGCGTTGTTTAGTAGAAAATTAAGAATATTTTTATTGAGAGGGTGTTTCTATAGTGTCGAACAAGTCTTTACTAATAACAATAATTAGGTATTAGTCAATAAGTTAGTATAGTCATATTGAATTGCATATCTACCTATCTTTATTTTCTTTTTCTCCTGTTAATTCGTTTTATGTATTTCAAACACAATCTCTGTATTGTTTTTTGAATGCAATAAATAAAAAAAAAAAAAAAAAAAAAGTTGGGGCCGTAATGATCATGTTTGTATGCAAAATAGGGTTAATGGCATTCCTTAATAATAACATTAAATCATGGTAGTCATTTTTATCTCGCACGTCACTTTCCCCAATCATAATAACACAATAGTCCCGTTTTGTAAGGTTCAACGTTTTCATTTCAATATTTTGTATTAAATCTCGGACACCTCCGCCAGGCATCATAACGTGACAACAATCGTAGTCACTTAGTGAGGTTTCTCTCCCTACAATGTGAGAGATATTGTTAAGTTTGTTGTTGCTTAGTATGACTAGTTTATCACGTCCTGGGCGTCTGCTTTCTGGTTTGTTGATCTTCTGATCCTCTAGCGCTGTGTCTTTAGATGGTGAGTTAACAAGTACGTTTGTCGAAATTGTTGACAACTTATGAGGATGCGGTTGTAGGGTGGATTCACGAGGTTCTTCAGAAGATTTACACAACATTTTTGAAGAATGTAGCTGTTTCGTTAAGGTCTCCATATGCTGTTTGAGGTTCGAGATCTCAGTTTCTGCGTTTTCGAGTTGGAATTCAAGTTCTTTTATCTTTCTTTTTAGTGTGTGGATTTGTTCGATGTGTTCGCCTGTGTCCTTTTGTTTAGTAATGTCAGGCGACGATGTTATTGTGAATGCCTTTGGGGTGAATAAAGGCCTTTTTTTCTTTACGGAGCTATTGTTAATTTTCTTTTCTGCTGATGGTGTTAGACTAAGTGTGTGTAAAAGATTATTTTCTTTTGTTAGTTTCTCAATTTGTCTGCGAAGGTCGTTGTTTTCCAATATTTGGTTGTCTAGCTCATTCTGAGTACTGTTTAACGACAGTGTAAGTTTCGATATACTGTCCTGCATTTCCTGAATTGAGGTAGCATCAATAAGTGACCCATCCAGGCATTTTGACATAAATGACGGTACAGCATATGACGCATCTGTCACATCATTTTCGATTTGTACATGAGAACCAGTCTGCGGGCTCAACAATGTGCTATCCAGAGTAGAGTGCAAATCTTCTTCGCTAAAAATTGTGTCTGGGTCCATAGTGGGTAAGATAGCTGTATTAGGCAAGTAATCCGCGGTAGGCAAAATATCTGTTGTAGGTAGAGCTTCCGCAGTAGGTAGGTCCGTAGTCGATATAATATCCGTTGCAGGTGAACTGTCCGTAGTGGACAACATGTCACTATCTTGCGAATAAGAGGCTGTCGCAATCGGCGGCATTATCAGGGGTCCTGGCTCGTTGATCTCAGATATACTGCGTGGCAGTGTTGGTGCAAGCTCAGCATTTTTATTGCATATTATTTGTTTTTTTCTATGAGTTACGTTACATTGGTCACCCGATAATCTTTTTGATGCTAAACATGACTTACATTTCCATTTTTTTCGTGAACCTGAGTTCATTAAGCGATATAACTTTTCTGAAAGTCCTGCGCAATCAAACTCATACCTATTCTGGCAGAGCGAGCAAAGCGTTGTGCTTTTTAAGTCAACCAATGATTTACACCTGTAGCAAGTTACATTTCCAAGTCCTATCTCCTTCGGGCCGCTTTTCGTGTTTTTCATATTCACTTTTTCAGACATTTCTTTAGATTACAGTTTTCTTTTTAGGATAATACTCAAATTGAGATGGATAGTAGTGTCCTCTGGCGGTACTTCTCGTAGCAGTTAATAATTGGTAGCTATCTTCATAAACGCTATATTATTGTGCAATAACTAAACGCAGTTTAGTTTCATATTTATGTGGCAACAATGCAAAAGTGTCATCACCAGGTTGTCAACTTGTCACCTGTCTTCTGTCAGTAGTGCCTAGTGCCCAATCACCTGTTGAGTTGCACTTTTGGATTTCTCCAAATACCCGGTTAAAGACCTTTTCACGGGAAGTTTCATTTAAAAATTTAGAATATGAACGGTTTTGTAGGAATATTTCTCACCATAAAAGTAGTCCTGTGCGTCCAAGTTGGTGTTTTCGACGTAGATAACATTGGGCAACTATGCCGGCGGCAACAACACACAGGTTGGTCTTCGGAAAGTGCTTTTTCTATTTATATTTAATTTAAAACAGTACAAGCTACACTTGTTTATATTGTCGTGGCCAGGGTTGCCAGAGAACTTTTTTTTATGTATCGACATGTTAGAAACTAACAAACGAGGATGGTGGCAGCATTTCTCCGCTGTATCGCAAAACTTATGAGTTGAGCGAGGAAGCTGCCAGCTCTTTGGTCACCAATTGAGTCGACGAGCCTCTTTTTGCGTTCTTTAAAAAGTTACTGAGCACTGGGTCCCCACGCGCCAAGGGTCTCGACTACGAAAGGTATAAAAATGTTTTATGGGTCTTCAGTTTTTCAGCTTCTTTGGCCACCGCATCTGCTTGTTTATTGGTTCCGGTGAAGTGAGAAGCCGCCAGTGTGTCTACGCATATAGCATCCCACAGGCACGCATGTGGCATTTACTAAAGTACCGCAAGAACACCTGTGTGGAGCACAAACACGGACTCAAAGCCGGAATCAAATTTCAATCAATCAGGTGCCGGTCCAGATACATAACGGTTTAAGACATTTATTTCTCAAAAATATTTACATAAATCACTTACTGAGAAAACAATATTTATCTTAAAGCTAAATGGGAGAGGGTAGAATGCAAAAACTGGTGGAAGAGTTAAGAATAAAGGCGCTCGGTAACACCAAGCGCAATGCAACAATGTAATGTTGTGCATAGGGACCAGTTAAACCGAACTACCCGGTGCGTTCACTGGTTAACTTACATATGATTTGTGTGTATTCATTAAGTGCATATTTATAATTCCACCAAGAACTCACGTAACTCCATACCTTAATAGAAGCGATATGATGAACATGGAATCTAGGCGCTCTCTACACTTCGCTTGCTTACTGTTCGGAATTCTGAAGTCTCAAGCACCTCGATACCTGCATGACAAGCTCCGGTTTTTACAACGCCAAAGAGTGTCTACTCTTCTCATGTGTCCTAAACACTATACTGCAGCATTTCGTGGCAGTTTTAAATATACCGCTACGAAATGCTGGAACAATCTACCTCCACCTCTTAAGCAACTTACTTCTTTGCAATCTTTTAAAGTAAAACTAAAAATGTATCTACTCTCTAAGCAAAAGAATCAGGATAATTGAATTTTCATTCTAGGTACTGCTCAACACTTGCGAATTATTCTATTATATATATTATTTATTCTAAGACCATGCTAGTCATATTATCATTTGACGTCAACTGCTTCGTTTCCGCTTCGTTGCTTACTGTTGTAATTATTAGCACTAATAAATTTATTAGTCTTGGTAACCCTAATGTAACTGGTAGCTGCGCGCAACTACGCTCCCGACAGGTGTACACGGAAGACCAGCGTCAGGTCAGACCTACTCCAGTAGGACATGGCATTATGCTGAGTGTTCACCTTTTTCATTGTGGTTACAGTATACAAGTTATAAGTCTTCATTTTCTTTTCTTTTTTTTATCCACTGTCTGTATTGTATAACTGTGTACTTACACTGAAATAAATGATATTCTATTCTATTCTATTCTATTCTATTCTATTTTGTGGAAAAGCCTTAGAAGACGTTTTTATTTTAGTTTTTAACTTTTTTATGTTATATATTTTTGTACATTTATGTATTCATAATTATTTACATGTTTTTTTAAAGTGGGGCATTCCACTCATACAATAGTATGTTATTCAATCAAATACAAACACTGAAAACATTGAAAAAATAATCAACCCAGCAGGATTTGAACCTCGCATCGATACGCCTAACCGGGGCTCGATCGCTTTACCAATTAAGCTATGGGTTCAGTTACTGAGTTGACGAAATTCTCAATGCCTTCAATCATCTTTTTGCATTTATTTTACATCGACTTTATAGCAGCCGTAAGCGACATCTAGGTGCTAACTACTAGAGTTAGATACCCTTCCCGCCGACCCTTTTACAAGTGTCACAACGGAAATAATAGATGGCGCTGCTATCAACTCATAATTATTTACATGTTTTTTTAAAGTGGGGCATTCCACTCATACAATAGTATGTTATTCAATCAAATACAAACACTGAAAACATTGAAAAAATAATCAACCCAGCAGGATTTGAACCTCGCATCGATACGCCTAACCGGGGCTCGATCGCTTTACCAATTAAGCTATGGGTTCAGTTACTGAGGTGACGAAATTCTCAATGCCTTCAATCATCTTTTTGCATTTATTTTACATCGACTTTATAGCAGCCGTAAGCGACATCTAGGTGCTAACTACTAGAGTTAGATACCCTTCCCGCCGACCCTTTTACAAGTGTCACAACGGAAATAATAGATGGCGCTGCTATCAACTCATAATTATTTACATGTTTTTTTAAAGTGGGGCATTCCACTCATACAATAGTATGTTATTCAATCAAATACAAACACTGAAAACATTGAAAAAATAATCAACCCAGCAGGATTTGAACCTCGCATCGATACGCCTAACCGGGGCTCGATCGCTTTACCAATTAAGCTATGGGTTCAGTTACTGAGTTGACGAAATTCTCAATGCCTTCAATCATCTTTTAAAAGCTATAAAGTCGATGTAAAATAAATGCAAAAAGATGATTGAAGGCATTGAGAATTTCGTCAACTCAGTAACTGAACCCATAGCTTAATTGGTAAAGCGATCGAGCCCCGGTTAGGCGTATCGATGCGAGGTTCAAATCCTGCTGGGTTGATTATTTTTTCAATGTTTTCAGTGTTTGTATTTGATTGAATAACATACTATTGTATGAGTGGAATGCCCCACTTTTAAAAAAACATGTAAATAATTATGAGTTGATAGCAGCACCATCTATTATTTCCGTTGTGACACTTGTAAAAGGGTCGGCGGGAAGGGTATCTAACTCTAGTAGTTAGCACCTAGATGTCGCTTACGGCTGCTATAAAGTCGATGTAAAATAAATGCAAAAAGATGATTGAAGGCATTGAGAATTTCGTCAACTCAGTAACTGAACCCATAGCTTAATTGGTAAAGCGATCGAGCCCCGGTTAGGCGTATCGATGCGAGGTTCAAATCCTGCTGGGTTGATTATTTTTTCAATGTTTTCAGTGTTTGTATTTGATTGAATAACATACTATTGTATGAGTGGAATACCCCACTTTAAAAAAACATGTAAATAATTATGAGTTGATAGCAGCGCCATCTATTATTTCCGTTGTGACACTTGTAAAAGGGTCGGCGGGAAGGGTATCTAACTCTAGTAGTTAGCACCTAGATGTCGCTTACGGCTGCTATAAAGTCGATGTAAAATAAATGCAAAAAGATGATTGAAGGCATTGAGAATTTCGTCAACTCAGTAACTGAACCCATAGCTTAATTGGTAAAGCGATCGAGCCCCGGTTAGGCGTATCGATGCGAGGTTCAAATCCTGCTGGGTTGATTATTATTTCAATGTTTTCAGTGTTTGTATTTGATTGAATAACATTTATATATTTTTTCTTTTTCTTTTTTTTTTTAAAGTATTTTAATTATTTAATGTTATTATTATTTGACTTATTTCTATCCAGTAATAATGTCAATATTTCTGTACCCACCCTTTTCTATGTATATGAATGAAAGATGAGCAAGATGAGTAGAGAAATAATGTCATTATTACTGACAGTGTCTGGAAAAGCTGGCCGGTAGCCAGTGCTGCGGCTTAGGAGTGAGTGACTCAGAAGAAATTTGGCACAATACGTCGTCCCAGCTCCAATGGCAATTTGGATGGGTAAAAACATCCTGACCCGCCAACCACTTCAACAAGCTTTTTTGGCCTCCTCTAAGCCCACAGTTCCATGTTTTGGGGGTGGGGGTCCTGTAAGATTTTAGTGACTTTACCTACGAGGCTGGCTGAGCTGTAGACGGAGGAGTGTCTTACAGTTGATGTTATGAAGCCGACTATTTCTTAAAATGGTCTTAAATCCTTATGCGCCCACCGGAATGGTCTTAAATTTGGTATTTTCTTACTAAACGGGTCTTATAGCTTCTGTAAAAATTTCGAGCAGTAAGCTCAAAAATAAATTAAGGCTCAACAAATTGCGATTTCAACTGGTCTTAAAACCTTATACGCCCACCGTAATGGCCTTAAATTTGGTAAGTATGTAGATTTTGTGGGTGGTTAAGTAAGTGGGCTTCGCCGTGTGTCAAAATTTAAGCGTAACGATAAATTAACGTATTTTTTTTGTATTTTCAACTTGACGCCACACATACTAGCGCCCATTTACGACCTTTAAGACTTATGTTTTCAATATCTCCGTGATGGGCTCTACAACGCTGTCAACGCTATATGGAAGCCGACCGGTAATTTTAGATTTTTGATAAATTTACAGTATAGCTGGCTCCAGTATCTATAACGTTTAAGTAGTGATGTATCAGATGTCAAACAATCCTTTAAGGCACTGACTACCAGGCTACCGATAGTAATGATGGAGGCGACCTCTAGTAATTGCCCCCACGAAACTTTTGCGCGAACTTGATTTCTGACTATTCAAACTAGGTAAGATGCCTACTAGAAGTAATTATAAAATTGATATGATTTTAAGACATTTTCACTGAGAGCACATTATTATTTATAATTTTTATGATTTTTAATTGTAGGTATTTATTAAAAATATATAACTGTTAAAATATAATATGATTGGCATTACCTATTTAACCTAAAGTTCAATTAAGGCCGAGGAGCGAATGGATAAACATCAAAAAGTGCGATGAGTTGTAGGTGTTCTTCCACCCTGCTGTTGGGAATATCTCTACAGTACCCTGCATTCACTGTGCTCTGCATTATTTTGTGTAATTTGGATGCTATGTTAGAGTAGATTTCCTCAGATTAAGCAAGCCACTAGCAATAAATCTCCTACAACGCCTTGACTGTATGCGGCTGTATAGCCATTCCCCATGTACATGTGCATGTGGGATACTACATGCGAAGACACACTGGCGGCTTCTCACCTCACCGGATCCAATAAACATACAGATGCGGTGGCGAAAGCAGCTGAAAAACTGAACACCCTTAAAAAAATCGATGTTTAAAGAAACAAGTATGTATAGTTTAAAGTGCCATGTGTAACCATATCAATTCATTATATAAGAAATATAATATGATATAATATTGGAATATAACTTACACGTAAGTCAGTCAGATACACAATTACATTTACTTGCAGTAAACGTCAACTTCTTTTTTGAAATGAAGACCCATTGGTTTTCATATCCCGAGTCACCTAAATAGTAATTCAAAACTTGGGTCTTGTTAGTGGCAATTAGTTATAATCATGAGTATTATGACTAGTACTACTGTGCACTGTATTTATTTACCTGATATGTTTATATTTCCATAACATCCTCAACTGGATTAGGAATACCTTTGTAATATAAGAGTCTTACATTAGATTAGAATCTATGAAGAATATGTGTAAAATTGTTTGAAGGGTCTAAAACCTTAGTTAAGTTAGGAGGCAGTAGTAGGAGCCAAGTTTGAACCCGCGGTCCTTAGAGTGTAAGTCGGGCGTCTGGCCGCCAGGCTACCAGAGTTTGTTTTGATAATTACTATACTGTTGCTCCATTTTTCTACTATGTTTATCTGCATGAAATATCAAATGTCAAACAATCCTTATAGGGACCCGGAGTATGTCCTAAAACTACGGCCAAGACCACCGGGGGATGGGCAGCAGCATCCTCGGAGTGCGGTGGAGATACTGCGATCGCCAACCCGCATGCCAAGCGTGGCGATTACGGCATTCACCCCCCATGAACAGAACACAAAAACCACGGCCCCGAGTGTCCGGCGACCCCCGGTGCCCTGGTTATGGTAGCGGCCAGGGTGCTAGCGGGGTCAGGGGTGCTAAGAATCTCCGGCAAAGATCCGGCTACCACCACCGACGACTTGTGGCCCTGGCAACATATAACACGCGTACACTGCGGACCGACGAAAAGATAGTGGAACTGGAGGAAGGATTGAGCAAGTTGCGTTGGGATGTTATAGGGTTATCTGAAGTCCGAAGAGAGGGGGAGGAAACGATAATCCTAAAGTCCGGAAACTTGCTTTATTTCCGGGAGGGCGACCAACAGTCCCAGGGAGGTGTCGGGTTCATCGTCCATAAGTCCCTCGTGAACAACGTGGTGAAGATCGAGAGTGTGTCGACTAGGGTGGCGTACCTTATACTCAGAGTATCCAAGAGGTACTCGTTGAAGGTCATACAGGTGTATGCGCCGACTTCGGCACACTCCGATGACGAGGTGGAGGCTATGTATGAGGATATATCGAAAGCCATGCATAGCTCCAAAACCTACTTCACCGTTGTTATGGGGGACTTCAACGCGAAACTGGGCAAGAGAGATGGTAAAGAGCTGAGAGTGGGGCAATTTGGATGTGGAAGTCGGAACCACCGGGGCCAACTACTGGCTGGCTTCTTGGAGAAGGAGGGACTCTACATGATGAACTCTTTCTTCAAGAAACGTGAGCACAGGAAGTGGACCTGGATGAGTCCTGACGGTGCAACTAAAAACGAGATTGACTTCATCATGTCGACGAAGAAGCATATATTCAATGATGTCTCTGTGATCAATACGGTTAAAACCGGAAGTGATAACCGTCTAGTGAGAGGCACATTGAATATATGTGTTAAGCTAGAGCGCTCTCGACTGATGAAGTCTACGCTCCGTCCAGCAGCACTTCAAATCCAAAACCCCGAGAGCTTCCAGCTGGAACTCCAAAACCGTTTCGATTGTCTAGGCGGCGATGTGGACGAATTCAACGACGGGTTTGTGGAAGCTGTTCATAGTACTGGGTCTAAGTTTTTTAAGGCCCAGCGGAGTAACAGAACCAAAAGGCTCTCTGACTCCACTCAGAAACTCATCGCGGAAAGGAGAGAAATGGTTCTGCAATCCTCAGCAGACGCGTCATTATACCGGCAGCTCAATAAACGGATCTCTAAGTCCCTTACCCGTGATTTGCGCCAATTCAATACAAATCGTATTGAAGAGGCCATTGAGCAGAATAAGGGCTCTAAAGTTTCTCAAGAGATTTGTCTATTGGGCAGAGCCAGCTCGCCAAATTAAAAACTGAGGATGGTAGAATTGTTTCATCCAGATCCGAGCTTCTGGGGGAGATAGAGGACTTTTATGGACAGCTATACACATCAACTAGCAGACCTGAAGTTGATCTGGCGGAAGACCCTAGAGCTAGACTGACCCGACATTATACCGAAGACATCCCGGACATCAGCCTGTACGAGATTAGAATGGCTCTTAAACAGCTCAAAAACAATAAGGCACCTGGTGAAGACGGAATTACAGCCGAACTTCTGAAGGCGGGTGGTAAACCGGTCCTTATGGCCCTTCAGAAGTTGTTCGATTCCGTTTTACTAGAAGGGAGAACGCCTAAGGCATGGAACAGAGGTGTGGTGGTTTTTTTTTCTTCAAAAAGGGTGATAACGCGTTACTGAAGAACTACCGACCCATTTCACTTCTGAGCCATGTCTATAAGCTGTTTTCAAGAGTCATTACGAACCGTCTCGCACGCAGGCTAGATGACTTCCAGCCTCCCGAACAAGCCGGTTTCCGAAGAGGTTTTAGTACCGTAGACCACATCCATACGCTCCGTCAGGTTATACAGAAGACTGAGGAGTATAACCTGCCCCTCTGCTTAGCGTTCGTGGACTACGAGAAAGCCTTCGACTCGATCGAAACCTGGGCTGTACTACAATCTCTCCAGAGGTGCCAAGTGGACTATCGCTATATCGAAGTGCTGAAGTGTTTGTACGAGAACGCCACTATGTCAGTCCGACTCCAGGACCAGAACTCGAAGCCTATTCCGTTGCAGCGGGGAGTCAGGCAAGGAGATGTTATTTCTCCTAAACTGTTTACCGCTGCACTGGAGGATGTTTTCAAGACTCTGGACTGGAGAAGGCTAGGCATCAACATAAACGGCGAGTACATCACTCACCTTCGGTTTGCTGACGATATAGTAGTCTTGGCTGAGACCATGGAGGATTTGAGTACGATGCTCGATGACCTCAGTAAAGCCTCCGAGCGAGTTGGTCTAAAGATGAACATGGATAAGACGAAGATCATGTCAAATACCCATGTAGCACCAACTCCCGTTACAATCGGAGACTTTACACTCGAAGTTGTGGACGATTATATATACTTAGGACATACTGTCCAGTTAGGTAGATCCAACTTCGAGAAAGAGGTCAATCGACGAATCCGACTCGGTTGGGCAGCGTTCGGGAAGCTACGGCACATCTTTTTGTCCAATATTCCGCAGTGTCTCAAGACGAAAGTCTTTGACCAGTGTGTGTTGCCAGTGATGACATATGGTACTGAAACGTGGTCGCTTACAATGGGCCTCATAAGAAAGCTCAAAGTCACCCAAAGGGAAATGGAGAGGGCTATGATTGGAGTCTCTCTGCGTGATCGCATCAGAAATGAGGCCATCCGCAGCAGAACCAAAGTAACCGATATAGCCCTCCGAATCGCTAAACTAAAGTGGCAGTGGGCGGGGCACATTGCTCGTAGAACCGATGGCCGTTGGGGCGGAAAGGTTCTCGAGTGGCGACCACGAACCGGAAGGGGCAGCGTGGGTAGACCCCCCGCAAGGTGGACTGATGACCTGGTGAAGGTCGCGGGAGTCCGCTGGATGCGGGTGGCGCAGGACCGGTCATTGTGGCACTCTTTGGGGGAGGCCTATGTCCAGCAGTGGACGTCTTTCGGCTGATATGATGATGATGATGATGAAACAATCCTTTAAGGCACTGACTTCCAGGCTACCGATAGAAATAACGGCCTCCTAGCCCAGTCGGTAGTGACCCTGCCTACGAAGCAGGAGGTCCCGGGTTCGAATCCTGGTCAGGGAATTTGTTTGTGTGTTTATCACAGATATTTGTTCCTGAGTTATGGATGTTTTCTATGTATTTAAGTATTTATCCATATTTATCTAATATATATATATATATATATATATACTCGTCGTCTAGTACCCATAATACAAGCTTTACTGAGCTTACTGTGGGCCTAGTGCGATTTGTGTAAGATTGTCCTATAATATTCATTTATTTCTCGAATTTAATTTCTTTTCTGATGTTTTTGAAATGCCTCAAACTTTCCATAGACGTTGACGTAACAAAGACTGCAGCACTATAAGTAGGTATTGAAACAGACCAAAACATAGCAAAATTAAATAATTATATTATTAGTAGTTAGGTACCCGTAATGACCTACGGAGCTGAGACGTGGACACTCACGGTAGGGCTGGTCCACCAGTTCAAAGTCGCTCAGCGAGCTATGGAAAGAGCTATGCTCGGAGTTTCTCTGAAGGATAAGATTCGTAACGAATACATCCGACAGAGAACCAAAGTTATCGACATAGCTCAAAGAATTAGCAAGCTGAAGTGGCAGTGGGCCGGCCATATCTCGCGAAGAACCGACAACCGCTGGGGTAAACGTGTTCTTGAGTGGAGACCGCGACTCGGCAAACGTAGTGTAGGACGCCCTCTGGCAAGGTGGGATGACGATCTGCGAAAGACTGCAGGCAGATGCTGGATGCGGCAAGCTGAAGACAGGGCGCTATGGCGCTCATTGGGGGAGGCCTATGTCCAGCAGTGGACTAAAATAGGCTGATGATGATGATGATGATGATGAGTTAGGTTTTCTTATTAAAATTATTTTCTTGTGTATGAACGCTTTTTCACCACATATCAGCACCACCGCCTATCTTGATTTTTTTAAAGCGTCAGTAAAATTGTTTTTTTTTTTTTCACAAGGGAGAACAGTAATTACTTTACGTTATAGAACGATGATTTTGAACCATAAATATTTGGCAGAATTAATTTGTTTTGTTTTATGTATTTACCTAAGCTTGTATTTTTTTGCCGTGGCGTGGTGAAAAATGTTGTAATACTCTCGGCAGCAGTTTGTTTGCTTTTAGTGCCCCCCGCAACGCTCAAGATACCACTTTTTTAACCGTACACTCGTTATAATTTTGTAATCTTTCACTTTTTCGGGTCTCGATATAAACACGTGAGATAGATATCAAGGTTGTATTCTTGATATTATAATTTATTTACACTAAACCTTTTCTACATAATATTGGATCTACGTGGTCGGTTTACAAGTCAATGTATTGTTTTATTTCTTGTCACAAAAAACATTTATTGGTTACAAGAAATCTTAAAATCATTCATACCAGTAATTTTTATTCAATATGTAATATTTGTCACATATCTTTTACCCAAAGCACAGGTTTCATCATAGTTGCTACACCCAAAAATGCATCGTCAAAACTAAAAAATTGCTTGAAGCCTACCCTAGACTACCCTAGTTCTAGCCTGGTATTTTAGCACGAAAATACACGTATGATTTACACACATACTCACACACGTATTTAGTTTCAGAAGACATTCAGAGATGTCGCTTTCAAATGAGTTTTCATAAAATGCTTCAAGGCTCTCTTTACCTACTAGAGGTAAATAAATGCCTTACGTGGGATTCCCATAATTTACTGACGTCAACGTCAAAACAGTAAGATGGCCCCCATGCCAATAGAGAAATTCCTCTAGCGAGACCTGTTGATTTTGACGTAGGTGGTTAGGTGAATCAACTGTCACAAAAGTGTGATATCATAGTTGTCTCGGATGCGACTGTCAGTTATGCCATGTCGAATAGACTCCCTGTTTGATGGCTATGAGTTGGTCTAACGGAACCGATTATTTTTGGATATCCTCCGTCTTAGTACAACATATTTACGTATTTAATTACGTTTATTGACTTAGTTCAAATTGTTTATTTGCACAACTGAGAAGGTGAAAAACGACTTAAATATTACAACGTGGAAGTATTTATGGTAATAATGTTGATGCTTGTTAATAAATCACTTTCAAAGGCTAAAACAATACTTGAATATACTTAAGGGCTTCTCTGCTTCGAGATGGGAAAATGGTGCCAATCGAACAGTCTGCGAACTGGGCACGGTCGATCTGGCGATTTCATGTTTAGGTGTGGCTGGCACGATTCTCTTAAGTGCGACTGTGGGGCACCTGTACAGTCTATCCACCAAATAAGTAAACCCTGGAGACTGCCCTCTGAACTTACTATCATTAACACTTTCACGACCAGGAACCCGACTGTCGGGTTCTCTCTTCGTAGCTACTACGCGCTACATACGACATATACGTGGCTACGGGCTACGAGCGTCGCGCGTAGCACTAGCTGGTACGGAACGTGTTAAGCGAAACCGCCCAATGGGTGAATAACCTACATATTAATTTGTAAATTACAGTTGTTTTGTAAAGCGACCAAGACATGCCATACGATTCAATCTATCTATACATATGTACATATGGTTGTTAGATGGACTTCCGCAAAGTAACTACAATATAATGCACTTATTAACATCGGAATAAGCAAGCACTGATCTCGGCAAAAAACTCAGTAAATCTTTTTCTTTCAACACAGTAATACATTCAATCTATACATATAATAAAGCTGAGGAGGGTCGAAAGTCTGTACATGGAAGATAATCGAAAAAAAGTTGGCTGGGGATACTTAGAATCGATAACAGAACACGTTACAACAATTTAATAAATTTTTGTCTGTTTGTCTGTTTATCTGT
Source organism: Pammene aurita (assembly GCA_947086415.1). Taxonomy (NCBI): domain Eukaryota; kingdom Metazoa; phylum Arthropoda; class Insecta; order Lepidoptera; family Tortricidae; genus Pammene; species Pammene aurita. The sequence continues at coordinate 33,796,088 of OX352303.1, forward strand.
TTATCTGTTTGTCTGTTTATTTGACCGCGCATTACGTGAAAACGGCTGAACGGATTTTGATGAAATTTTGTATAGAAATAGTTTGAGTCCCGGGAAAGGATAATATATAGTTTTAATCCCGAAAATCAACCCTGGTGGGGGTGAAAATGGGGTTGAAAGTTTGTATGGAGAATTTTTAACCGCTGAAACTATTTAAATAGAAATGAGTATGGAGATAATTTGAGGTTGCAATTTCTTTATACGCTTCTTATAAAAACAAGATATTTTATTCACTACAATGTGAAAGACTAATAACATCAAACATAAGCATCTTAATTCACAAAACTATCAATGAGAAAATCTGTGACAGCAAGGAACAATTTCAGTTTTTGGCATATCTTGTGTCTTTGTCCTCTGGCTTTCTTATATAAGTTTAAGTTAGGAGGTGATTTTATAATTTTCTGCTGCATTGATAGTCGGTGGTGCACACGACAACAAAGGGCATGATACGGATTTTAGTGATGATGGGATCTCCTTTTGCATAGTGAGACTTTAGGACCCATAGGCCATTTTAGGGAACAGAGCCACCTAAATTTATGGTGCGGTGGGGGTAAAAAGGGGGGGTTAAAATTTTTGCGACACATAGATTGAAAGCTATAAGTCTTAGTAACATACTTCAAAGGCAAGAATTGTAGAGAATTTCATGAAAAATATTCCCTTTATTGAAAGTTTTGTGGTAACTTCAAACGTTTTTGTAAAAAAAATATGAATGTTCCTACTTTTGTGGGAAGTGGGGAAAATAATTGTCATATTTGTAACACATTATAGTGCAGAGTTTAGATTTGGCTTGAAAGTCTCGTATCCAGGCTATAAATAAAATAATTAAAATAATTATTTTCTGTTTTGACTAGATACTATTAAAATATTATTATTGGTATGGTATTTATGGTATACCATGTATATTTGAGCAAGGTAAGCACCCCGTTCCTAATAGTAGTTAAATTACTATGTTATACGTCGTATATTAAACGGTTTAATTGAAAATAATGATGCAGGTAATGTACTCAAGGCTAAAATAATTGATAGGTCCTAGGTACCAGTCATCACACCACTAGCGTAGCGTACCTAACCTAAGTTCATCTAAATATATAAAAGAAGAAACTGACTGACTGACTGATTGACTGACTGATTGACTGACTGACTGACTGACTGACTGACTGACTGACTGACTGACTGACTGACTGACTGACTGACTGACTGACTGACTGACTGACTGACATATCAACGCACAGCCCAAACCGCTGGGTCTAGAGATTCCAAATTTGGCACGTAGGTTCCTTATAAGGTCTAGGGATGCACTAAGAAAGGATTTTTCAAAATTCACCCCCTAAGGGGGTAAAATAGGGGTCCAAAGTTTGTATGGCGAATCAAGATTTATTAGACTATTTTATTCGACACTTCACAGGGGTATTTCTAACGATAAATGAGTAAACACATGCTTCACGTTTTTTGAAAATTCAACCCCTAAAAGGGGCAAATGTGGTCACAAAGTCTGAAAATCAACATAAGTATCGTATCCTTTTTGAGTCAGGTGCGGATTCAGGATTTTGTTCAGGGGGGGGGGCCCTTTCCAGAATTTCGTTCAGGGGGGCATTTTTCAGGAATTCGTTCAGGGGGTGCCCCCCCTGAACAAATTCCTGAAGAGTGCCCCCCCCCTGAACAAAATCCTGAATCCGCACCTGACTCAAAAAATCTCGCGGTCCGCACCTATGGGCCCCGTAGTATACGTAGGTTTGCGTTTCAGGGGGGAGCAATTGCCCCTGTTGCCCCCCCCCCCCCTGTATCCGCGCCTGTTTTGAGTACTTATAGTACGCGGGCGAAGCCGCGGGAAAAGGCTAGTAAATACATATGTGTGTCTTTAAATAAAACCTAAGAATACCGTAAAATCCATTTCATCTTAAAATATCCAAAAGAAGTAAATAATCATTCAACGCTCGTCTCAAAATAAAGAAAACCAAAAGAAAAAAAAAACATCGAGATGAATTAAAATGTTACACTGAACATTTTCCTACCTTGCGAAAGAATGTTCTTTATTTACTTGTTACCTCTTTAATTCTTTAATCCCAAAAACATGGACAGGGTACCTACCTCTACAAAGTTAGCTGACTTACAAAGACTGACTTTATACCTTATTACGACTAGACAAGGTCTACTAGCGGTCATTTGGTGTTAGATTTTGGCAAATAGAATTACGCGCACTAATAAATCAGATAAAGATGTTTGCAATCTCGGGCATCGGAGTGCGATCTCACTCGGGCCTAACCCGAAATTAAAAGGAAACTTGGTTTGGCGAAAGTTATTTTGCAAATAGTTGACCACATGTATTAAAATCTTAGGGAAAGCTGTGAGTTTAGTTCGAGTTTATGAAAATTAGTTTATACTAGCTTTTTCCCGCGGCTTCGCTCACGTTAAATTCGGGGTAACAAACCATACAAACTTCCACCCCCCATTTTAGGGAAGTGGGTGGTTAGAAAGAGACAAAAAGTAGCCTATGTCACTCTCCATCCCTTCAATTATCTTCACTTAAATTTGTTTCTAACTGCTGCTGATGATGGATTATTATAATTTGAAAATTTATGTAGAAGACACAGTTTAGGTAAGAAAGTATATCAAACTTGTATGTAATTCATTTTCAAATAGTCAGATTTGGACTCATCTTTTTTCTTTGGTATTTTTCTTAAACTACTCTTATTAATTTCTATTGTTGGTTAATCTAACTTGGTTTGATATGTTTTCTTATAGAACAACGCACTTATATGTATTGTTTAGTTTTGATGTACTGTTGTTTTGAAAAAATAAGTCCCGCCGAGTTTCTTGCCGGACATCATTCTTCTCGGGTCAGAGGTGTAGGGTTAGAACCGGTGTAGTTTGATTTTTTTTCTCTCTTTTACTTTGACGTATAAAAGTGCCCTTGTGGTCTACTTACTGAATAAATGTTAATGTCGGTAAATAAAATAAAATAAAATAAATAAATATTATGGGACAATCTTACAGAAATCTACCTAGTCCCACAGGAAGCTCAATAAGGCTTGTGTTGAGGGTACTAGGCAACGATATATAAAATAGATAGATATAGATAAATACTTAAATACATAGAACACATCCATAACTCAGGAACAAATATCCGTGATAAACACACAAATAAATACCCTGACCAGGATTCGAACCCGGAATCTCCTGCTTCATAGGCACGGTCACTACCGACTAGGCTAGGAGGCCGTTATTGGATTAGAATGAGACTTGGAATACCCCGTAGAATATATATATATATATGTATATATATATATATATATATATATATATATATATAGCAACATAGGATAGTTTCTGTCCCAGAATGCACTTGAGGTGAAATGAGGCTGAGGGTTCAAAGTACAGGAATAGTAAATGAAACCCGAGGAAAAAAGAAATCTATTAAAAGTAGGTAAGTTTGTTTTTTGTACGTAAGTCAAGTTTTGTGGTGATTGTGCAAACAAAAGAAATTAAACAAGGTACAAAATTCAATCGAAAAGCAAATTCATAACAGGATCAACTTTTGACAGGTAAAATTGTTTATCTACACTCACATTGTAAGTTCTCTAAAACGTGTTCAAAAACGGTAGGCAATGGCTAGCATTACCACAACCGATTTTACTATGATAAACTTTTTATGTGTGCAGTAACGTAATTTTAACTTTACATGCTCAACTATTGATGTGTTATGAGTTTTGATAACAAAATGTACACCTGCACGCTCCCGCGCGACCGCCGACAAGCGCCCGCGCGACCGCCGGCACAATCGAGTTGGCCATGGCGGTGTAATGGCGGCCATTCTATGGTTTCGGAATACGGCATTTAGGATAAATAATATGAGTGTAGATAAAGCAGTGTATGCAACTGTACGTAATTAGGCCTTAAAACACTCGTGTGATCTTATTATGAAACTCGCCTGCGGCTCGTTTCATATAATCCTTAAAATAAAAAGTGTCCTTAAAATACGAGTGTTGTTTTATGAAACGAGCCGCAGGTGAGTTTCATAATAAGATCACACGGTGTTTTAAGGCCTAATTACGTAACAGTTACATAAACTACTATTATCTACACTCGCATTGTAAGTCCCCTAAAACGTGTTCAAAAACGGTAGGCAATGGCTAGCATTACCACAACCGATTTTACTATGATACTCGTAAGCTTTTTATCTGTGACAGTAACGTAATTTTAACTTTACATGCTGAAACATTGATGTGTTATGAGTTTTGATAACATAATGTACACCTGCACGCGCCCGCGCGGCCGCCGACACGCTCCCCCCCGACCGCCGGCACTCTCCCTCCCGACCGCCGGCACAATCGAGTTGGCCATGGCGGTGCAATGGCGGCCATTCTATGGTTCCGAACACGGCTATTTGTATAAATAATATGAGTGTAGATAAAGCAGTGTATGCAACTGTACGTAATTAGGCCTTAAAACACCGTGTGATCTTATTATGAAACTCACCTGCGGCTCTTTTCATAAAACAACACTCGTATTTTAAGGACACTTTTTATTTTAAGGATTATATGAAACGAGCCGCAGGCGAGTTTCATAATAAGATCACACGAGTGTTTTAAGGCCTAATTACGTACAGTTGCATACACTGCTTTATCTACACTCATATTATTTATCTAAAATGCCGTATTCGGAAACCATAGAATGGCTGCCATTGCACCGCCATGGCCAACTCGATTGTGCCGGCGGTCGCGCGGGCGCGTGTCGGGCTGTCGGCGGCCGCGCGGGAGCGTGCAGGTGTACATTATGTTATCAAAACTCATAGCACATCAATAATTGAACATGAAAAGTTAAAATTACGTTACTGCCACGGATAAAAAGCTTATCATAGTAAAATCGGTCGTGGTAATGCTAGCCATTGCCTACCGTTTTCGAACACGTTTTAGAGAACTTACAATATGAGTGTAGATAAACTACTATTAAGTATTCTTATATACCTGTTGTTCAATAAATCCTGTAAATAGGGATGGGATAAATAATATAACACAATAATAAATATAATTTTAAATAACCGATTATTGAAATAAACATTAGAAAACAATTCGTGGATAACCAATTCTTGAAATGAAAATAACCGATACGAGTAATAAATAGATAGATTTTAGTAAAGAACAATTATTTATCTATTTTCATTGTGAAACAAATCAGAAATCGATTTTTATTATACAAAATAATATTAAAAAATATTTACTAACCGCCGGTGAAGAAAAAAATTATTAAAAATGTAATCGGCGACTTTCATCCATTCCTACATGTTAACTCCACTAAATCTTCAACAATAAACAAAACAACGTCGAAACTCGCCAAGAACCTTCAAAGGGTTAGTATTTCACGAGCTGGAAATTATTATCCGATCTCAAACAATGTTTATTTATTAGCAACATCTGGCTGGGAGCATTAAGATTTATGAAGACCTTGCGGTATTCTCCGCTCGACTCCGATTTCGAGCAGTTTCTTACATCAACACGTAAAAAATGTAGCTCATATCTGCTCAAGAGTTTGCCGAATGCGAGAGAAATAAGAGTATATTTTAGAGACGAGCACATACTGTTCTACCTTAAATGATTGGCCAAATGCGCATTTACAAAACTTGCATATACACGGGACAATTTGACCGGTGTCGCTGCCGCTATGACCCGGCACGGTAGCTTAGGGGTTACGGCGTCTGCCGCGAGAGCAGAAGACGCTGGTTCAATCCCAGCTCTGGGCACTGGAGGCCTTGGAAACTTTTTCTTTTGTTTATGACATCTATTTAAGTTCAGTATATTTTCTCAAAAAATCTGAAGGGCTACTTTTATAACGTATAGAGAAAATATGAGGCTGGCTACACAGTCAAGTTTTATTACAGTTTTGTAAGGCATGACATGACTTAGCATTAAGTTTATTGTAGGTTTGTATTTATAATTTCTTAAATAAATAATTGATTAAAATAACTTTGTCTGATGAGCAATGTGAACATTACTGGAGTTATTTAATGATCTCTTTATATTTTTTATTTATTTTGTCTTTCGTACTATGTTCGGTACAATAAAGTGTTTACGAATACTAACTTTATGGAATTCATAAATTTGTCTTATCACGGTAAACAAGCATTTCTCAAAGAAATTAACATAACATAACCTCTAACATAAGATAAATACTCTTTCTTGCACACCTCAAAAAATAAACACAAAGTATATACAAGTCACAAACAAAAAAGCAGTGGCAAAACAATTGGCGGTCTTATCGCTAACTTAGGGATTGTCACTTAAAATGTCGTTATATACAGGTTCTAACAAAAATACAGGTGAGGTGAGGTTTAAGGGCATAACTGGTATCGTATGCTAATTAGGGAAAACTAAGAAAAAAAATTGTGTATAGAAACTTGGTAGAAACTCACAAAGCATTGACCTCAAGCAAGTAACCACTGAAAAATATCACTTCTAATAAAATGTTCTTCATCGAAGTTACGAACGCATATTCTTAAAAATAACTGACACTACGATGTCTAGATTGTTTGTTCGTTTTACATGATAAGACAAATAAGAATCACTTTTGTTTTCTATTATATTATCCACAGGATTGACATCGAGGCAGAGGAACACCAAGACGGAGGTGGCGGCATGATCTGGACACGTATAGTAAAGAATGGCGGGAGTGGGCGATGGACAGGAAAATATGGCGGGAAAGAGGGGTGGCCTTTGCCCAGCGGTGGGACCACCAGGCTAATAAAATAAAAAATATATAATTGAGCAGGTAGGTACGTCCTTTTTAAATTTGTATTAGCTGTAGCAGTAAATAAATTATACTAACCCTAAAAAACATTTCACAAAACAAAATATAATCTGGTATTCACTAAGTAACCACTATAGAAAGCACACCTTCCTAAAAAAACTGAACCTCCGGAAAGCATTAAAGAGCTTCCAAGCAGCCATCTTGTTATTCTTATAGAAGACCTTGTATTTTTTGACATATTTTCGTAAGTGGCCGGACGTGGAGGCTCGGGGTCGTAGATTCAATTTCCGGCGGGCTTCGGGGACGGATAGCAAATATTATTGATATAATAATATGGCATATGGAAGTATCTAGTAATACTATAAGTGCAAACGTTTGTATGTTGAACGTAACTGGGTGGATTGATTTGGATACATTTTGGCAAATAGGTGGATAATAACAGATTCCCGGACCCGGGGTATGTCCTTAAACTACGTCCGGACTTGGGTATGTCCTTAAACTACGCCAAAAAGAGAGGTATGGGCACTGCGAATGGCATCTCGCTAAGTGTGGTAGGGCACGTTCAGCGAATGTCATCGCTCAAATCTGGAGCAGAGCCCGACTGGGGAAGTACCTCCACCTTACAGAAAACCACAGCCAAATAGCACTAGACCCTACTCATAGTGTTGTGTTCCTGCTGGTGAGTAAGGTTGCCAAAGAGCTCAAAGAGGACCCAGTGTGTTGACGATGAGGGACCTTCTTGTTCCTTTAGCCGTCAACACAGTGAATCCTCCTTTTTGTAAAGGGTCGGCAACGCGCATGTGACTCCTTTGGAGATGCAGGTGTCCATAGGTTACGGTAGTTGCTTACCATCAGGCGGGCCGTATGCTTGTTTGCCACCGTCGTAGTATAAAAAAAAAAAAAAAAGATTGTGAAAAACAGAAATCGTATTTTTTAAGAGATTTCAATTATATTCCTTAATATTTTTGTTCCTCCTAGGTATTTAATTTTGAGTATTTGTTACCTCTAAACACTAACTTATTAAACAAGTTAAAATAGTATTTTATACAATCGTGATATATTGACGAGCTTTTCAGTAGAGTACCGTGTATAGACTGTTTGAGGCCATAAGGTACGAGATTGAAAAGCTTAATTATGTCACTATTGTATACAATACTTTTTCTACGAGTGCTGATATAAGGCAAGCTGGGGAGAATTGAGTTCGACGAATGCCTTAAAACCTGCTGCCTCTATGGCGGGCACCGGCACCTGAGTGTACAATAATAAATAATGCATGAAAATCCATTTCAGCATAGTCGGCGATGCTAAAATATGTGACAATGATCATAAAACCACCATCGAAAAGTATGCGCTAGTAGTTCGGTCTACAATGTCTCAATTCAAGCATTAAAGTCGACGAGTAGAACAACTTATTTTTCAACACACTTGTTTATAAAGCGTGGCATAATTTGTGAGTGCGATGAAAACATTTTTCTTACCAATCTATTACAGTGTAATCGGTTATAAGGATATTTAAAATTGGATTGTTAGAAGCAACACCCTCGAGCTCCTGTAAGACTCGATCGAAATATTTCTATTACAAGTTCGTACAATTGATCAGTAAATGAATGGTAGGTGGGCTAATCAACTTATAGACCGACACGCTTCGCGTCTCTGGCGTTAGCAAAAATGTCTCTGGAGTTTGCCTTGTCTGTTTTTTTTTTGTAATGGAGGATATGTAGGCATTTGACCACGATCTCACCTGATGGTAAGTGATGATGCGGTCTATAGTAGAGCACGCTGACCTATGAGATTATTAACTCTCGCTTTGAAGAGACCCAAATTGTACTCGAGTGGAAACACAGACTCGGGCACGGGCAGGCCGTTCCACTCATCGGCAGTTCGCATAAGGAATGTTGCAGCGAAACGCTTCGTGCGTAGGTATATATGGAATACCTACCGTGAAGCGAGTCTAGCGAGTAGTATTCGTTTGAGTTTTAACACAAAATGAAATAAAAAAATATGATTTATAAGCGTAACATTCAATGGAAGTTTAAGGCCGGGCGCAGACAGAAGGCGGTGAACAGAACATAACTCCGGTGACCGCCTTCTGTGTGTTTGGGCTCTAAATGTCGTGGGCATATTATTGTCGGTCTAAAAGTGGACTAGCCCAGGTACGGCATTTGTTTGATCCCCTTTACATGATACCCCGTACCCCGAGGTAGCGTTTTACCGCCACGAGAACGTCTGTAATCCGTAGACCCCAGCTGCTACACCTTTCCGATAGTAACCATCAAAGTACGGGTAGCATACAGCCGGGTTACTTTGACCCAACACTATAGTATAAGAGCCCACCACATTGAACCTAGTTCGATAAGTCTCCTAGATGAGATATACACGGTGTAACATGAGAAAACCGAATAATTTTAACAGCGTATTCCTGACCATAATTGAAGACTAAAATGTCGTATAAACTTTTCTGGAATTCGCCTAGTTTCAGAGTTACTACCAACTAAATAAAAAAAACATTTTTTTTATTTTGACTCAGTGCAAAACGCTTTTTTGATGGCGATTTCACTCTTTATGGGGTCTAGTCTAGACATTCTTATTGACAGATATCAAAGTGCCAAGGAATACCTTACGTAAACTATTTTTTACGAAAAAAAACGTATTAATTTATTTTAATCGACAGTTTTACCAATAACATTTATGTTTTTATGTTATGTTAATATGCTGTTTTAAATGTATTTAATATGCATTTAAAAAATCGAAAAAAAAAGCAAAAAAAATTTTTTTTTGGCGAAATTGACCTAAATTCATATATCATTTATTACTCCTTATGACCTCAGGAATTCGTGGTTAAAATCTCTCGCAATGCTCACGAGCACCGTGTATATAATTAGTCACGTATTTAATGGGGGAACACTAAATGTCGATGCTGCAATGCGAAAAATGTGGCGGCGTATTTAAAATTTATTTTTGAGAAAAAACTTTAACCCGGTTTGTAGTATAACAAGTCACCTAGATTTCCTTTGTTTTTGAAGCAGGGGAGGGGTAGGGCTACACGATAATGCGGTGCTGCAAGCTCCCGTGCGTGGCCTTGTCAGTGGCAGCAGCATCAAAAGATTGTAGATGTACGCCAAAACATAGCGCCCATTACTTACGAAATTTAGGTAGATTTATGCTAAACATGTTTTGATCAATTTACGATTATCATTATCAGGGTGCTCGTGATAATTATCATCATAATGATTGAAACATTTCGAGCAATAATCGATCAAATTACGTGAAGTAGGTACCTGCCTGTTTTTAATATGAATCAAATACTATAAAATATAACGGTTACACTCAAGTCACTTTAGTCACTTCACGCGACATGTCGGTTTGGTATGTCTCACGAAAGATTTAATTTATTAAATATAATGGATCAAATATATAGAAAATGGATAATGATGTAGTAAAACACTTACCTAGTCTTAAATATTTAGTAAAGAACACTTGGTATATGGTGGCACTCGTTATTTTCCTATAGCGTAACCTGAAACAATGGAAAACACACATTATAATCATGGTAATGTCATCGGTAAAACTATTATTAACACACAGGAATACAATATTTAACGCAGAGCATTTAGACGGAAAGCTACCCACGTCAGATATGACACAATAATGAGAGCAACGAAACTTCTCTAGTCAGTTTGCTATACTATGCGTATCTCTAGATCTGGACATCTGGCAGCTGTAAAGTGGTGGAGGTCAAAGAATGCAAACCACTTCAAGAAAACAAATCCTAGAGTTATGGGGTTCATGCAATATTATGAAAAATTATATAAATAATTAGATTATATAATTACCAAAAGTTTCTGTTGGGGAAAAGTAGTGGAAACGACGTTTAATGTAATAATTTGTCGCCTACTGTTTTTGTTTCCGTGATTATATGCAATGTTTTTTGTTCTAATGTTAAAATATAGGCCCGGTCCTTTATAACTGAGACAACTTTGGCAGTTTTTACCTATTTTGGTGTTACTATTTTTTAATCCAAAAATTTTGCTAGTCTGTCAATCTGACCTCCACCCATTAAAAGCTGCCAGATGCCCGGATCTAGCAATAAGGATAGTATAGCATTCTAACCAGATGGGTTTTGTTGCTCTCATTATTGTGTCATATCTGACTTGGCCAGCTCTTAGTCCAATTTAGGAATCAATAGTCTTTTACCTCGCACAGCATTGGTTCTTATTAAACACATTCCTCGCAACGCATGCTCGCTTATCTCTGGTGGAAACGCAGCCTTAAGAGTCTGGTAACGTTTTCATACTTTTTTTTGCAGTATATTATACTTTTTTTGCAGCAACTAATAAAACTTCTATTAGTTTGCATACATATTCTGAAATATCGTTTCTTTTTAAACCGCATAAGTGGAACACTTTTTGATTTTATGTTTAATTTATAAATAATTCACCGTAATTAACACCTGCTGTTTTGCTATTTTTGCTTGGAGAGGCGAAAAAAGTAAGATCTTTACTGATTAAAATTATGTTGAACTGGTACGATAATTAAATAAATACGTTGGAAAATTAGTCGTCTTAGGAATAAGTGCAACACTTTTTTTTTCATAAATATTTTATAAGCATGAGTATGTTTAGCTAGGGCAATTTTAAGAAAAATTGCCGAAGTTTAGGTGACATTTTGAGAATGTGTTAAAGTATTTCATAAAAATAAGTGTAGAAATAAACTTGGCTTATGTATTTATTATTCGTATAATATAAAATATTATTATATTAGGGGGCATCAAAAATAATAATAAAAAATCAAGCGACAAGTTTGCACGAATCGACGTCCTCACCAAACAAGCTCTTGAAGAGTTGAGTTTTCGGGTACTAAATATTAATACATATGTTATGTACCAAAAGTATTTTTTTCCGCAATAAGAAGACTTCAAACTATATCATCAAATGCAATTCATGTGCGTTATTTCATTATTAGCAATTTTCGTTTTCAAATCACTACCGGACTTTTAATGTAACAGTCATCGGCAGTAAAGCCAGTACGAGTAAACACATCAAAGCCTAAATCCCCGGTCACACCTGTGTCTGAAAAATCGTATTCATCTATACCTATAATAAAGCTGAAGAGGGTCGAAAGTCTGTACATGGAAGATAATCGAAAAAAAGTTGGCTGGGGATACTTAGAATCGATAACAGAACACTTTCCAACAATTTTTAGAATTTTTGTCTGTTTATCTGTTTGTCTGTTTATCTGTTTATCTGTTTATCTGTTTGTCTGTTTATTTGACCGCGCATCACGTGAAAACGGCTGAACGGATTTTGATGAAATTTTGTATAGAGATAGTTTGAGTCCCGGGAAAGGATAATATATAGTTTTAATCCCGAAAATCAACCCTGGTGGGGGTGAAAATGGGGTTGAAAGTTTGTATGGAGAATTTTTAACCGCTGATACAATTTAGATAGAAATGAGTATGGAGATAATTTAACTATATAAAATAAACGTCATAGGATAGTTTTCAAACCCTTGTGGGGGTGAAAAGGGGGTTGGAGTTGGTATGAGGATTTTTTTACCGCTGAACTGATTTTGATGAAAATTGGTATAGAGATAAGTTATCTCTATTTTGTATACTATCCTTTGTAATGTTTATTTTATATACTATCCTTTGTCCTTTCTCGAGACCGTATGGGTTATCTCAGATAACCCATACGGTCTCGAGAAAGGACAAAGGATAGTTTCATCTTCAAAAAAGCCCCCCCCCCCATTTTACTTTAGAATCTTAGGTCAAAAAATCGATCTTATACATGTAATAAAGCTGAAGAGGGTCGAAAGTCTGTACATGGAATATATTCGAAAAAAAGTTGGCTGGGGATACTTCGATAACAGAACACGTTCCAACAATTTTTCGAATTTTTGTCTGTTTATTTGACCGCACATCACGTGCTGAACGGATTTTAATGAAATTTTGTATAGAGATGTGAGAATGAGTGTATAGTGACAGTGAGAAGTGACAAAGTGAAAAAAGTAAAAAAAGTCGAGTACCTGAAAGTAAAAAATGTCGAAAATGTCAAAAATGTCAAAAATGACAAAATTTCTAAACATGCAAAAAATTTCCAAAATTTTAAAAATTTCGAAAATTTCAAAAATTTCAATATTTTCAATAATTTCAATAAATTCAAAAATTTCAAAAATCTAAAAAATCACAAATATCTCAAAAATCTCAAAAAATTTCAAAAATTTTAAAAATTTCAAAAATTTCAAAAATTTTAAAAATTTCAAAAATTTCAAAAATTTCAACAATTTCAAAAATCTCAAAAATCTCAAAAATCACAAATATCTCAAAAATCTCAAAAAATTTAAAAATATCAAAAATTTCAAAAATATCAAAAATTTCAATTAAAAAAAAAAAAAAATTAAAACTACAAAAATTAGGATCTTTCCTAATTTTTGTAGTTTTAATTTTTTTTCAAAAATGAAATAAAATTAAATAACAAATTCGTTCCAACCGAAACGCACTCAGGTATTTTTTTTTTCTCTGACGTTCATTAGTAAGAATAATTATCTTGATCTACAACAATATCATAAATCCTCTATTCCGCGTTCAGAAACCGTATGTAATTACCACCATTAATGCAATCAGTAACGTAACATCAGTGTATTATCTGTGACAGTGTGGTAAAAACGTATGAAAATTCATTACCTACGGTAACGTAATGAAAATTCGCCCTCCTCCCCGACCGCCGGCACAATAAGGTTGGTCATGGCGGTCATTCTAATGGTTACCGAACACGTCACTTAGGATTTTTTTAATATGTGTGTAGATATAGCAGTGTATGCTTCTATTAGGGTACCTACACATAAAATGGGGTGAATTTTTTTTCGCTCCAACTCTATCGTGTTGGGTATTATTGAATAGGTCTTTCAAAAAGAATAGAGGTCTTTTAAAAATAGTTATACTGGTCCAAATAAAACAAGTGTACCAAAATATTGGTTTTCATTACAAGGCTCAACAATATCCCACATGTATGGCCCCCCTGTTTTTAGGGTTCCGTAGTCAACTAGGAACCCTTATCGTTTCGCCATGTCTGTCCGTCCGCGGATAATCTCAGTGACCGTTAGCACTAGAAAGCTGAAATTTGGTACTAATATGTATATCAATCACGCCGACAAAGTGGTAAAATAAAAAGTGGAAAAAATGTTTTATTGGGGTACCTCCCCTATACGTAAAGTGGAGAGTGATTTTTTTTTTTCATTTCAACCCTAACGTGTGATATATTTTTGGATAGGTATTTAAAAATGAATAGGGGTTTAGTAAAATCATTTTTTGGTAATGTAAATATTTTCGGCAATAATCGATTCAGAAGTAAAAAAATGTGTCCCCCCCCTCTGACTTTTGAACCATAAACCATAAGTTTTAAAAATATGCATAAAATCTCAAAAATAGTACTTTATAAAAAAATTCTAGGAAAATTATTTTGAACTTGATAGGTTGAATAATTATTGAAAAAAGATACAAAATAATTTCTGAACTAAGTTTGTAATTTAACCGTATAAGCAGGCGTTTACTGTACCTGTCATTTCTAAAAAAATAAATGACGTGCTTTCAAAAACTCTTAAGTGGGGAGACTTATTGCGACGGACGGAAAACTACGGAACACTACACTGAGCGTGGTCCGACACGCTCTTGGCCGGTTTTTTTTACAGAACATGTAGGTATTGTTTTTGATAAATCCTAAAGGCTGAGTCGGTTAAAATTAAATTAAAATATGTACAAGGAGAAAACTGTTTGTTCACAAACTAGGCAAAAACTACTGCAGAAAATTTCATGAAATTCTGTTTTGAGGCCCCTTTCTCGGACGATATTAGACTAATAATATTAGTAAAGTAGCTGTCATATCATATGAGTTTCCATGACCACACACTAATAATATTAGTCTAATACCATGCGAGAAATAGGCCCAAGGTCATTGAATAGCAGATAAGAAATCCCTAAGAAATTCTTTGTTCCAAAAAGAAACTCTATACTACTCTTTGATTCTGTCATAGCTGTCAATCGCCAAACATGGCGCACAAAACTTGATCTAGATGTCACATCTAGTAGAATACATAATAAATCAATGGTTTAGGTAGTAAGATATTATACCCCGAAGCAACATTTAGAGTAGTTTTTGTTCCAAAACGCATGCAGGCAAAGCCGCAGATTAGCTAGTGTTAAATAATAAATCAAATTTGTTACAAATCACCTAGCTACTGCTTATATTATGGTTCTCGGGTAATGGACGCGTTGACCTAAATCGCTCCTGATTATTTATTTACGCATAATTATATGTATGTCGACGCACGCCACGACCGACGCCACTCCAAATCAATAAACACTATGTTTATGTTTACTAGTTCATGCTGCGTTTAGTATGGCTGGTGAATTATGCCAGTTACTTACCTAGGCAGTGATTCGAAAAATAAACACACACACTGGACAGACACAGCTCCAACCCAACTCAACTCAACGCTATAACGACATTTACATTTGCTATTCGAACAGATTTTCATTCAACATTGGTCTCACATTGGTCTCACATTGGTCTGACATTGGTCTCACATTGGTACAAGATTGGTACAATGTGTGACCAAAATGTGACCAATGTGTGACCAATGTGAGACCAATGTTGAAAGAAAATCTGTTCGAATAGCAAATGTCAATGTCGTTATAGCGTTGAGTTGATTTGGGTTGAGTCGGGTTGGAGCTGTGTCTGTCCAGTGTGTATGTTTATTTTTCGAATCGCGGCCCTAGTCTTGCATAGCTGTAAGTGTTGCCTAGATTAGCCAAAGGTTGCAGTTCTACCCAAAGGTTGTCTGTAATAGATTGCTCTCTGGCGACAGGATCATCTTTTGTTAGCCTATACTTTTATTTTTTTACGTTAATGTTTTATTTTATTGAGTTGTGTATTTAATAATATTTGTAGTTTTTACTAAAAACTTTGTGTAGTTTTGAAACACAGAAGCAAAAGCAGTTTTGCGCGCGTGCACTGGTGCTGAGGGCACGATTTTTCAGTTTGATGCTTGGCGGTTTAAGGGTTAAAGGGTTAAATGATCTTGGCACAACTTTATTGTAAGGTAGTAAAGAGCGTAAAATCATTATTTATAAATATTATTAAATATCTTTTATAAATATTATAGTACAATCTTACACAAATCGACCTAGGCCCACGGTAAGCTCAATAAGGCTTGTGTTGTGGGTACTAGACGACGATATATATATAATAGATAAATATGGATAAATACTTAAATACATAGAAAACATCCATAACTCAGGAACAAATACCTGTGATAAACACACAAATAAATGCCCTGACCAGAATTCGAACCCGGGACCTCCTGCTTCGTAGGCAGAGTCACTACCGACTAGGCTAGGAGGCCGTTGATTATTATTTCGTTTATTTCGTTTCGATATCTGGACGTGTCTTGTTTCATTTAACAACGGCTGCAAGGGATTAGTATCAAATCAGCACGCAAATAGAGTAAAAGTTACTTCAGGATACTTTTACGAGATCAAATACTAAAACTAAATGATGTACTTACTACCTAAGTATTAAATCCATTCACAAAAATATTTAATGATATTTCGTTTCATTTGTACATACCACAACCGTGGCAAACAAGTTGATAAGTTCCGAAAAAGTAATTGGTAGGAGCCGGGGTTTGATCCCGAGACCTTCGGATTGAAGTCGGTCAGTAAGGTAGCCAAAGAGCTCAAAGAGGACCCAGTGTGTTGACGATGAGGGACCTCTTGTTCCTTTAGCCGTCAACACAGTGAATCCTCCTTTTTGTAAAGGGTCGGCAACGCGCATGTGACACCTCTGGAGTTGCAGGCGTCCATAGGCTACGGTAGCTGCTTACCATCAGACGGGCCGTATGCTTGTTTGCCACCGTTGTGGTATAAAAAAAAAACGGCGTGCCGCCAGGCTACCGACGCTGATTGTGAGTAGGTAAGTATTCATTCCATTCAAGTAGATAGTACCTATAGATAAGCGAAGGCAGCATTAAGGTCACACTCAACAAGGCCGCCACCAACTCCATCCATCACTGGGTCAATCGCTCCCAACACCTAATTTACCCTGACCCTAAAGTTGGGGCCAGACGGCATACAACCACAGCCCTCGGCTACGAGACCTTGGCAGAAAACAGAGATTTTCAACCATGTAGCCCTAGGTTGATGCCAAATTCTACATGACCTTTAAGCGCCCTTGGTGGCTAGGAGTGCTCTACCAACCATTGGCTGACCACGCTTCGAACACACTGAAATTGGGCGCTTGTTGTCAACCATGTAGACGCTCGCTGCAACAACTCGCTCCAACCAAGATCAGATGGCAGAATCTGCGGCTATCTGCCGTCTGGCCCTAACTTTAGATGTCATGACAATCTTACAGTACTGATGTAAATCTTCATCGTCCTTGCGATTGTCCCGGCTTTTTGCCACGGCTCCATTAGGTGTCCGCTCGGCAGCCTAATCGCAAGATCTGACCTTCCAAACTGAAGGGAACCGAAAAGCGGCTGGTAAATATCCCGAGACCGCAATAAAGAGCAATTTCCTTGCCGTTTCCGTACAAGAAAAATCAGAGCAATGTCTAACTGAACAGATGCTTCCTCATTACGTATATCTTCTCATAAAACGCTTTTTGTTTATTACAATCGCATACGGACCATTTTGCTTAAACCTTTCCAATTTGAGCAAAACCGTCTGAAGTTTCACACAGTGGTTTTTTTCGCGCAATTTTTTCAAAAAAACTTTTGTCAAAACTTTATTCAGTAAGTACCACAAGGGCACTTTTACACGTCAGATAGTTTATCAAAGTAAGAGAAAAAAAAAACTACACGCACCGGTTCTAACCCTACATTGACCCGAGAAGAATTATGTATGACCGGCAAGAAACTCGGCGGGAGTTATTTTTTCAAAACAACAGTACATCAAAACTCAAAAATACATATAAATGCGTTGTTCTATAAGAAAACATATCAAACCAAGGTTAGATTAACCAACAATAGGTTTAAGAAAAATACCTAAGAAAAAAGATGAGTCCAAAGTTTGTACGGCGGATAGCAGTTTATAGATAATTAATTTTCGCGAAAATGACTCAATGTGTCGTCCCGAATAGTTCATCTCTCCGATATGAAAATCTACCGGTTTCCAAAATACTCAAAAATTATATTGCTGTAGGTCAATGATATAGGGGAGGTCGTTGCTTAAGAAAAACTTTATGAATGATATGGTTTGCGTACACAGTTAAGGACCATCCATCATCTGTCACTTTCTTTCATTGTATGTAATATTGAACAACGCCTCCTACAACCTTTGATTAAAGTAAAAAGAGGAAGATACCTGACGTTCATAGCTGACAAAACTGAAATGTGTTCCGGCACCCTCACACTTGTAAATGCTTACACACTGCTATAAATGATATAATGTACATGTGCATCAGGGGTAAAAGAGATACACCAATATACTTATCACGGGCGTGTAAGCGAGACTTCCATATTTTGCGCATTGCACAAAGTGTGACAGAGACCAACTAATATAATTTACAGTAGTGTAGACAAGATCGTCATATTTCTAACAATGACGTATAGAAGTAAAAAGAGAGTCATTTGGGTTTGAAAAAATTAAAATCATGAATTGATATTAATCGTAGTAAGTCCTTGTCGCATCAATATGAAAGCGGGCAAGATGGACCGAGATAGAAAATTAAATGTCGAGTCAATAGCATACTATATTTTTAAAATATGAATAAATCTCTAGTTCTAAACTTCTGGTGCTCTAGTCGAATATTCCAGTGTTCAACGAAATAGGTAACGGACGATCGTCTCAAAAAACCAGTATAAAGGCATCAATGTTTTCGCGTAGTTGTTACGGATCTAGAGGTTTCTCATTTTAATGCAATAATGGTTTGTCAAAAGAGACGTGTATGGTAAGCGACGGTTATATTGCACTACGCCGTTTCTGCGAATGATCCGTGCGGTCCTAGTACTTTAATTTCCATCGCCTACCTCGCGCACGACTCAAAACAACCAATGTAAAGGTGTGACCTCCAATTGTGCATAGTTATAATGGTGAAAAAGATTTACTTATCCTGAACGAGTCGGGAATCAGCGCTAGGTGCCTAATTTCGTAGGTAACGTTAGTAAATAAAACTTTTTAATACCACGACGGTGGCAAACAAGCATACGGCCCACCTGATGGTAAGTAGCTACCCGTAGCCTATGGACGCCTGCAACTCCAGAGGTGTTACATGCGCGTTGCCGACCCTTTACAAAAAGGAGGATTCACTGTGTTCACGGCTAAATGAGCAAGAGCAAATAAAACTGTTAGAAATTTAAGTAATATACTTTCTAGAAACGTTTTCATTATCGGGTAATTCGGGTATTAAAGATAATTGCTTACATTAATCGGGTAACACCCAAAACTCACTAATATAAACACAAATTTGTTTAATATTTAATATGTGAGTAGGTTTGCATATTGTGATAGTTTTTGAACGGAGGTAATTGTATATTTTTCCTCAGTCGACCCGTTGATCACGAACGCTGTAAAGTGTTCGAAACGTCGGGATGTAATTTAAGCTACTGAGCTACTGACACGCGATATAATCCGTTTTTAGTTGTTTTATTTCATGAATAACTATGGCGGCAACCGAAGACAATATTAGGTTTTGACATGTAAAATCGAAATTTAAGTCTAGACTAGAAAACTATAGGTATGCATGTTTTCTCATTTACAGATGTTTCAGGTAAAAAAAATATTTATAATACCTATTAAGGCTTAAGCAATAAGTCTCTATAGACCGTAAGCCAGGAACAAATTTTGTTGGTCATCGCCTCCCAGGATTACTTGTCAAGTGTTTAAGGGTGATGTTTAATGAAGCCTCGTGAAGGTCAGCTGCCTCTCCGTTAGTGGGTTTTGAGGAACGGCAGCAATTTAATCAATCTAAAAAAAATGGTCATCGCGTCCCGATTGAAACTTTCGCGGATATAATGGCTCCAAAAATCCTTCTAACTTTTGAATATGGGAAAATTCAAGAGCTTGAGACTTAATAATTACTTTCAATGAAAACTATATTGAAAAACTATTGAGTTATTTGAGCGATTTTTGAGTTATTTCAAAAAGTTGTTTATTCATAGTAAAAGGACGTAAAATATCCTATAAAAATACATTTTGATTGGGTGTATTGTGACGGCAACTACGGAACCCTACATTCAGCAAATATTACAATTCACAAATTGTCATGCAACAGGCTCTAGTTTAGAAGTATAAATAAAAACAATGACATAACCATAAATAATTTGTACATACGTTTAGCTTGGTAACGGTTTCAAGCACTAGGAGAACAGAATGAAATAAAAATGCATTTTTATCAGCATATTATTTGCTAACGCTACCCAAAGGGGCATGACACTCGGACATACGTGTTTCACGCGTGGGTAATGCCTATTTAGCTGTCTCGCTTACTCAATAACAAAAATGTTTTTGATAAATTTTGATAAAAAAATATGTTTGCCTATTTAAAACAGTACTTACGAATGAAAAGTTATTCCGTGAGCTTTGTTTTTATGTTTTGAGCTATTAAAGCATTCAAAAAAGGCACAATTTGGCATGATTTACGGGTATTTTAGTCGTTATTCTTGAAAGCACGCTCTTCGGCGGCCATGACACGACTGATTCAATATAGGCGCCGGAACCTATATTTGATGGCACACGATCGTGCGCCTGGTACCATATCTATTCCCTTTATATTTATCAAAGCCTACAACAAGTTTGCGAACGAGTATTTAATTTGTTTGTTAAAAACTACAATATTTTTAAGTGCATAAACTGAATGAAGTTTATCTAATTTAAATAACTAGTAGTCCGCCTTCTACTGAGAACTCGTGACTTTCTTGCTAACGAGTGACCAATATAACAAGACCCTGATAATGATTTTTTTCGAGCCTTCTAGCTCCATAACCCCTTGATCGATCATGCTCATGAACGAACTCTCAAATTGTATTGAGCTCTACTACAACCCTAACAAATTTCATCTAAATCAGAAAAAACGTTACTAAAGTTATCGCGCGACAACTATTCAAAATCAAAAAGCACGTCTAGGTAGCCAGCTGAAAGTTCCGTTTTATCCGAAGTTGTCTGTAAGAACTTCACTTCGCTTACGCTCCGCTCGTTCGAAAACTCTCGATCTCTATGTATCAGTGTATGAAACGCATTATAATGGTTTATCTGAGCTGCGCTGCGTTGGGAATAGCACAGCGAATATGCTTCCACAAACAGTCGTATATGAACACTTTTTATGAACCCAGACTCAAAACTGCACATTCAAAATTGAACCTTACGTACATTGCATAAGATTAAATATAATTTGGCAAAATTTAGCTTGCAAAGATATCTTTGCGGTTAATAAAATGATGTATGTTTATAAAATAAGCCTTATTTATAGGTAGTTAAGATAAGAAAAGGTTTTTGAAACGGTAAAAGGAAGATCGATTGTAGATTTGACTTTTACAGCATGAAGTAGGTAAATAAAAATATTAAAGAAATTCTTGTTGAAACACAAAAGTTGATTATTTGCAAATAATCAACTTTAGTGTTTCAACTTGATCAAAAATATTTTGATGTTATTAAGATAATTGATATGAGCATGAATAACCAGACTTTTCTTAGTCGTTACAATGTGTATGTGTGTGCAAGTATAGCATTAGTTAATTTTTTTGGAACCCTTCGCTCGGCATTCAGTTGTAGCCCTCGCTCCAAATAATATTTTTTCACTTCTCATGCTCAAAAAGTGTGTCATATTATGCTTACCTAGGCGGACTAAAGTAGTACAATAGCCTCTAGGGCTAATATGTATTCATATTTATGATTTACAAAACATTTTAAATTGACCAATCACAACACTTCACCATATTAAATCCACCAATCACTACACATATCGGCGTTAACCGGAACGCTAGATACTTTTTTGATGCGTATACTGTGTAAATAATTTAAGTCCTTAAAAAAACATTGTATTTAATATCAACCAATCAGATCACAGCAATGTTAAAATCGACCAATCAGGAAACGCAATTTATTTCTCAAAACATGAGGTGTTTTTTAGTATCTACTTCACAATCATTGCGATGCAGCGACGTGCGCAGGCGTGTGGTGAGCCTTGCAGAGCTTAAGCCGATTTCGGATGCGCCAGAGCAGCCTGTGACTCCGACCCCAAGCGTAGATGCTCCTCCCAAGGCAGATAATTGCAGCAAAGCCGAGAAACCGGAGAAACAGATAAAGCCCAGACGTGCGGCTGCCAAATTGAAGCCTTAGTATCTACATAGTGTAGATTTCTTCTGTATTTGTTCGGGTTATACTGCTTGACGCTTTTCTATTTCAACGTGTAATCACTGTTATTTGTTGTATACCCTCTTTAATAGTCTCCCGTAAATATTATAAATTAATTCCAATAACTTCATTGCTAACTTTAAATGTCACTTTGCCAAGTTCCAACTGACATTGACAGTTCGACATGTGTGCTGACGGATGGCAGGTATAGTATTGCCAACTGTTAAATTGCGGTCCGATTTACCAAGTTAAATATTTCCTTATTAAATTACGTTCCGTTTTTCTTAGTTAATTATTTCCTTAGTTTTGTGATTTAACTTAATGCCTGTCGAATCTGAAGCCAACATGTATTTTTAAATTGAACTTCCGTTTCTTTATAAGTGTATTTCTTTCTTTATTTGCTGCTGGCGGGTAGATTGTGGAGTTTTTGTTTAGTTTTTACTGTATATATTTTTATATTTATTGAATATTAGTATACACTTATTATATACTTATTATATTTTTAACTTTATATATATTTTTCAGATGCCTTTCAGTGATAACAGTGATCAGTATTTATCTTTTTCCTCCTTAGATAGTGTAAGTGAAGACAGTTTCCATAGTTTGCCTCCTTCGCTTCACGACTTTCTGGAATCTCAGTTTAATGATGTACCTAAAAATTTTAACGTTGTGCATTTAAATGCGCAAAGTATTCCTGCACATTACAGCGATATGTTACTCTCTTTTGACATTAAGAACATTCATGCTATTTTAATTTCCGAATCGTGGCTCAGACCAGCTTTGCCTTCAACGTCTTACTCTTTACCTGGTTTCAATTTAATTCGGCACGACCGCCTTGGAAGAGGTGGCGGTGGAGTTGCGATTTACCTTCGTTCTTACATCCCCTATATTCAATTGTTAATGTATCTGCCAGTTCTTCTACTTCTGATGCCGCAGAGTATATGTTTCTCGACGTTTCCCTCTCTCATTCCAAACTTTTACTTGGCGTTTTTTATTCCCCCTCCCTTCACGTTAATTACTTTGATTCTCTTGAGAAACTTCTCGAAGACCTTATGCCTTCTTATAATCATCACATTCTTATGGGAGATCTAAATACGTGTCTTCTGAAGGATGACAGTCGATCCCGGCGCCTTAAATCCCTGGTAGATGCATGCAATCTAACTATTCTCCCTTCAGACGCCACACACTATTTTCCAAATTGCTCGCCTTCTCTTCTTGATTTAACTTTAGTTTCTTCGACTTCTCATGTGTCTAAATTTGGACAATACTCCGCGGATGCCTTCTCATATCATGATCTGCTCTATCTCTCTTACAAAATTCGTCCTCCCAAATCTAAATCAAAAATTCTTTTGCAG
The DNA here is from genome assembly GCA_947086415.1 of Pammene aurita. Lineage (NCBI taxonomy): Eukaryota > Metazoa > Arthropoda > Insecta > Lepidoptera > Tortricidae > Pammene > Pammene aurita. Next base: position 33,819,569 of record OX352303.1, read on the forward strand.
CGAAATTTTAGTGGATTAAATGTGGAAAAGCTTCGAGATGACGCTTTAACAATCGATTGGAGCAGTATCGCTCGTGCGGGTTCGGTAGACAATCAAGTTTCTCTCTTTAATTCGCTCCTCATACAACTTTATGATGCTCATGCTCCTGTTCGTGCAATAAAAGTCAAGCATCTCCCTGCTCCTTGGCTCACTGAGGATATTAAAGCCCTTATAGAGAGGAAGAATCAATCTAAATCTAAGTATAAGGCTAACAACTCTGAGAAAAATAAACTTAAATATCATACCCTGCGCAATCGCTGTAGCACTATATGTCGAGATGCTCAGAGGCGTCATATTCACAGTTCTGTTGAAGATGGAAATCCAGCCAAAGTGTGGAAATTTTTGAAAGGAGTTGGCAAATCTCAACAGGCAACCAATTTAAACAATATTAGCGTTGACCAGCTTAACCAGCATTTTTCATCGTCCACCTGTTTCATTGGTCCTAAGAAATCTAACTCACTTCATCATCTTTCATCACTTCCTGCCTTAGATTTCTCTTCTTTCTATTTTAGCCATTTCTGTGAGAGTGATGTTAGGAAGGGTATATTGAATATCACTTCTAACGCCGTTGGTGTTGACTGTGTTAGCCGAAATATGATACTCCCTCTCCTTGATTTGTTTGTTCCTATTATCACCGGTATTCTGAATTTTTCCATTTCATCAAGTACTTTTCCCAGGCTGTGGAAGGATGCCAATATTATTCCTTTACCCAAAAAATCCAACCCCAGTTCCTTCTCTGACTATCGCCCCATCTCCATTCTTCCTTTCCTATCCAAAGTCCTCGAACGGCTAGTGCATCAGCAACTAACTTCCTTCCTGAATAGAAATGACCTCCTAAACCCATTTCAATCTGGTTTTCGTCCGGGCCACAGTACTACCTCGGCTCTTGTCAAGGTTACCGATGACATCCGTTTGGGTATGAATGACCAGAAGCTTACAGTTCTTGCACTTCTAGATTTCAGTAATGCCTTTAACACGGTCGATTTTGACATTTTGCTCGCGTTCTTACAGTCTCTTAACATATCGGCTGCAGCGATTGACTGGTTCCGCAGCTATTTGGTTGGTCGTCGGCAAAGAATAAAACTAGATTCTTCGTGTTCTTCCTGGTGCAGTACATCAGCTGGTGTTCCACAGGGTGGTGTACTGTCTCCTCTTTTATTTTCTATCTTCATTAATTCCATAACTCTTAATCTCTCCTCTTCGTATCACCTCTATGCCGACGACCTTCAAATATATTCGCAGGGTATGCATATCGATCTCAATTCAGTTATAGAAGCCACGAATCTTGATCTGCTCCGCATATCAAATTGGAGTCAAAATTACGGTTTAAAAGTAAACCCCCTAAAGTCACAGGTAATTGTGATGGGTAGCGCTAAACAAATCTCCAAAATTGACTTTCTCAGGCTCCCTCCGATAGTCTTCGATGGTATCCAAATTCCTTTTTCCAACCAAGTGAAAAATCTTGGCGTAATCATGGATCGTTGTCTATCATGGGTGCCTCAGGTGAGTGAAGTGAGCAGGAAGATGTTTGCTGCCATAGGGTCTCTCAGACGGCTCCGGAATTTCCTGCCAATTGCTACTAAAATTGCGCTTGCTCAGTCGTTACTTCTCCCCATTCTTGATTATGCAGATATCTCCTATTTAGACCTAACCGAGGAGCAACTTAATAAGCTTGAGCGTATTCAAAATGCCTGCATTCGGTTCATTTTCGGATTACGCAAATTCGACCATGTTTCTAGTTTTCGTTCTCAACTCAAATGGCTCCCTATCCGTCACCGCCGTAACTCTCACATACTTTCTTTACTCTTTTCTATACTTTTTAACCCTGCAACTCCCCGCTACCTCAAAGAGCGTTTCTCTTATCTTAATTCTATTAGATCCTCTCAAAAATTGCTCCTAAAAGTGCCATCTTCATCTTCCAAATTTTATAATTGCTCATTTACGTTCCAGGCCGTTCGTTTGTGGAATTCTCTCCCTCTCAACATAAAACGCGCGCAATCTATTGGTAGCTTTAAATCGCAACTTAAGGAATACTATTTATCTCTTCCTTAGGTTTTTAAGTTGACACTGTTGTTTCTTACTGTGTGTATTATATATGTATATATGTACGTATATGTATGTTTATTTTGTATTTATTTAAGTATGTATATTTTTCTCTAGTCTCCACTACCCAAAGGTTGCCTGTTGTTACCTCTACCTAAATTTATCTAATTGTAAAATTTGTGCTTGTAACTGTATGAGGTGTGCAATAAAGAGTATTTATTATTATTATTATCATTAAAAAATATTTTAATTTTTTGGACTTTGGCACTTTAAAGCGTGATTAAACTGTTGAAAGAGCTAATTATAACGTCGTCTGTGGCATTTATTCGCGGTATTTATATTTTGTATCTGTGTCAAAGAAGTTAAGAAAATTAAAAGATCGTCAAGTTAAACCATAATTTCACTTTAGTTTAGTTATTGTGCGTAAATAATAAGTATTTTATCTTATTTTCTCGCAATCGAAGTGAAAAATAGTATGCATTACTCTGGTCTAAAAGCCATATTACCACTCGAACAATTTTCCCTCAATTCGTTTCGGAAAATAATCACCTCGTGGTAATATGGCCTACTTTAGACCCTTGTCAAACAATCCATACTAATATTATAAATGGGAAAGTGTATGTGTGTGTTTGTTTGTCCGTCTTTCACGGCAAAACGGGGCGACAAATTGACGTGGTTTTTTAAGTGGAGATAGTTGAAGGGATGGAGAGTGACATAGGCTACTTTTTGTCTCTTTCTAACCCCCCCCCCTTCCCTAAAATGGGGAAGTTTGTATGGAGCATTCCGGGGGACAATCAGGAAAGGGGAACCGTGTTAACCCGAATTTAATGCGAGCGAAGCCGCGGGCAAAAGCTAGTCTACTATAAAACCTTACCTATTTACGAACTAGGTATTATAAAATGGATTATGAACTAAAAGCTAGCCACGTCAGATATGACACAATAATGAGAGCAACAAAACCCGTCTGGTTAGATGGCTATACTATCCTTATTGCTAAATCCGGGCATCTGGCAGCTTTTAATGGGTCAGAGTTACAGACCAGATAAATGTTTGAATTGGAAAATAGTAATACCAAAATAAGTAAAAGCTGCCGAAGTTTTCTCAGTTGTAAAGGACAGGGTTTTAACATTAGAACAAAAAACATAGTGTATTACTACAAAAACACAAACAGTAGGCGACATACTATGAATTACATTATACGTCGTTTAGCACTACTTTCCGCCAACAGAAACTTTTGGCATTGGGGTCGTCCAGAAATCATGTGATCATATTTGGCCGATTTCTGGAGAAACGCACAGTTGAAATTAATTATTTATGTATTTAAAAGTATCGGGGCGCATGTCATATGTAATGAGCGAACATCTAACAATCCGACTCAACAGTGGCGATGGCCACAGAACCGGCAGACTACACACACTCCAAGCTAAGGGCGCTTGAGCACGAGTCGCGACACAACCGCCAAAAGGTTGTCGACGTCTGATTCTACTCATATTATACAATACAATATACCTAATGACTCATTTTTAATAGCTAAGTTAATTTAAATAACATCTAGCAGATAGGTAACGAAAATGTCTTAAAATAGTTCATTTAAATACTTAAATATGTGTGTGTTTAAGATATTCCGGGAAATTCCGGGAAATTTATTAACAAAATTAAATTGAGTCCACCTCCATACTACTCAACAACAACTCGGTATAGGTACCGATACCAAAGTTTAGGTATAAAAGCATTGCAATTTCCTAACCCTGGTATATAATGAGCGAACAATTACAGGGCAAACTCGATAGTGATGGCCACAACAGGAGAGAACTAAAGACACTTCGGCCGGAGGGCGCTTGAGCATGAGTCGCGACACATTCGCCAAAAGGTTGGCGACGTCTGATTCTACTAATATTATACAATACAATACACGTAACGTAATAAGTGAACAATTACATGGCAAACTCGATAGTGATGGCCACAACAAGAGAGAACTAGAGACACTTCAGCCGGAGGGCGCTTGAGCATGAGTCGCGACACATCCGCCAAAAGGTTGGCGATGGCTGATCAATATTATACAAGACAATAAAATAATCGTTATGAGAGATCAATAACAGGTCGGACCCGACAGCGATGGTCACAACAGGACAGACCTATAGACACTTCAGGCAGAGAGCGCTTGAGTACTAGTCGTGAGTGTCGTGTCACATCCGCCAAAAGGTTGTCGACGTCTAATCCTACTAATATTATACAATTTAACGGCCTACTAGCCTACTACTACTAAATAAATCAATTTATGATGCGGAAATAATACCACCGGGCTTCAGTATCGTAAGGAGCGACCGAGCAGATGGCCGCAAGCAAGGCGGCGCGTGTCTAGTGGCCACACAGCGGTACGAGCTGCGACAAGTGCCGGTTCCTGATAACGTGAACATCGATAATCATGTGTTTGAACTAACATATGCCACTGTTTATTTAAGTAACAGGTTTCTATTACTCTTGTGTGTGGTATATATACCGCCAGGCAGTAGTGAAAATGAATATATGTTATTGTTTAGGCTGATTGAGCAATTTTGTACTAAGTATAACGAAGTAATTGTGGTAGGCGACTTTAATTTATATTCATGTTCCCAAGAAGTATGTATATATTATGATTTTTTTATGGCATATTGTGGTTTCACTCAGAGTAATGAAGTAAATAATTGTAATGGTCGTTGTTTAGATCTTGTTTTGAGTTCACTAACGGACGGCTCGGAGGTACAGGTGCGCGCGGCGTTGGATCCGCTGGTGCCGGTGGACGGGTACCACCCACCGCTGGTGGTGCGCGTGCGCCCGCGTGAGCGACCCGATGCTCAGCCGCAAATCCCTAACCAAACTACCCCCGATATTCAAACCGGGTGGGATTTTAATAAAGCTGATTTGCAATTACTATATGAAAAGATAGCAGCAATTGATTGGACACAGTTGTATAATTTAAATTTGGAAGGCAGTTTATGTTATTTTTATGACATTTTAAAGTCAGTAATAGACGAGTGCGTTCCGAAAAAGAGAAAAATGGTTGGTTTTTCGAAGTACAGGTATCCTGAATGGTATACGGGCGAAATAATTCAAGATATCAAAATTAAGGCTTCTCTTCATAAAAAATAAAAGTCTAGTAATTCAAAAGTAGATTACGTAGCGTTTGCTCAGTGTAGGAGTCGGTTAAAGGACAAGATAGTACGGGCACACGAACGTTATCGAGATCGGGTACAAGAGCATATGTTGAGAGAACCTAAGTCGTTTTGGAGTTATGTAAAATCTAAAAGAAATAGAGGGGGTACGCAAAAAATATTAATTAATGGACAAATTTCGACAGGGGAACAGGTGACTAATGAATTCGCTAGGTATTTTCACTCCGTGTATAGTTAAGAGAAGCCAAGGTTACAGGTAAGTACGGCTATTACGGCAGCGGGTGCACAAAATGGGGGCGCGCGGGTACAAGTGGATAGGCTGGAGAGACAGGACGTGCGGCGAGCCCTACAAAAACTTAAACCCAAAAGGTAGAGGAGTATCGACCGGTGGCGGTGCTGTCAACACCGGCAAAGGTATTTGAAGCAGCTATTCACTCAACACGGTTTTCGTCCAGGAAGGAGTACAGCCAGCAATCTTTTGAGTCACGTAATGGAAATAATACCAAAAGTGGACAGTGGGGGCCAGATCGATACGGCATACTTTGACTTTAAGAAGGCTTTCGACCTGGTCGATAATGATGTGCTGTTGGCAAAGCTGGCAGGCTTTGGATTTACACCAAATCTTTTTAATTTTTTTGCAGACTATGTGAGAGATAGACAACAGTATGTAGATTATGAAGGATATCGGTCGAAACCTTATTTTACAAGATCAGGAGTCAGTCAGGGGAGTAATTTAGGTCCTCTCGAATTTTTATTAATGATAAACGACTTACCTAAGGAAGTAAAGAATGCTAAATGTTTATTATTTGCGGATGACCTTAAATTATCTTTGGTGATAAATAGTGACAAAGACTGTATAACGCTGCAAAACGATATTGATAGAGTGGTACAGTGGAGCGAGAAAAAATTATTACAGTTCAACACTAATAAATGCATAGCCATCACGTTCTCTCGAGCGCAGACTCCCATAAGCCATAGCTACACAGTCAATGGGGACGCAATGGTTAGAGTGAAAGAAGTAAGGGCCCTGGGAGTTACTTTTAACACCGAGGTAAGGTTTAGAAGTCACATTTTGGATGTTTGCAAAAAAGCATTTAGGAATCTCGGTTTTGTGCTTAGGATGGCTAAGGGGTTCACAAATATGAAGGCTATTACTGCTTTGTACAATGCGTTAGTAAGGAGCCAGCTAGAATATAATGCAGAAGTCTGGGATCCACACGAGGCAAAGTATACCCTTATGTTGGAGAGAGTGCAAAACAAGTTTATTAGGTATATGTATATGAGGCAATACGGGGTTTACCCATTCTATCCGCTGATGTATCCCACACTGTTTGTTTTAGGCATGGTCGGATACAATCAGCTGAGAGACAGGAGAGCATTGACGCTGGCTACATATATTTTTAAATTAGCTTAGAGGAAAGATAGAAAATCCGGATATATTGGGTGTAGTTGGTATTAGTGTTTCGCACGCGGTCGTGGCGCGCCGGCGGCCGGGGCTGCTGGCCGTGCCGCACCCGCGCACCAACCTTCTGCGAGAGGCGCCGCTGGTGCGCGCTATGCGCAACATCAACCTCATAGCCACGCATAGTGATATTTTTTCCTGTACTTTGAGTGAATTCACGTTCACATTCAGGGTTCTAAATCTCGCGACATTGGACACGGGTACCAACTAATATACCATGGTACAGAAACGAAAAGAAACGGTGTAGCTGTGGCTCTGGACCAAGACCTTAAGCAGAGAATCATAAATATCGAAAGGAAAAGTGACCGTCTCATCGCCATCAAACTTGCAATAGACAACCAGCCTGTGTTAAATGTCATATCAGCCTACGCCCCTCAAACAGGGTGCCCTGAGTCAGAAAAACAGGCATTCTGGGAAGACTTTGACGAACTAATGCAGAAAATCCCGCAAGGGGAGATAACACACATAGGAGAAGACCTAAACGGGCACGTAGGAGAGAAAAATGACATGTTTAAGGACGTGCACGGAGGATATGGGTTCGGAAATGCAAACCAGCAAGGCAATGATATTCTAAATTTTGCTTCAAAACATAACTTAAAAATTATAAATACTCAATTCAGAAAGAAACTAGAACATTTGATAACGTATAAAAGCGCAAATCACGCCACACAAATCGACTATGTGCTGTCCAGCAAAGACATATCTAAACGCTATAAGGATTGTAAAGTGATCCCCGGAGAAGCCATTACAGCACAACATAGGCTTTTAGTCGCTGTACTTAACTTACCCCACCCCATTAAAAGTCACCAAGATAAAACCAAGAGAATAAAATGGAAAGAAATACATAGTCCTAAAGGTACAATTTTTGTTAAAGAAATGGAAGCTTATCTTGAAAATGACCTTACTAAAAATAAAAATGTAAAAACAATGTGGGCTGACTTCGAGAACTACTGCCAAACGATAGCACAGCAAATTCTGGGTGTATTCAAAGGAGGATTAGCCACAAACAAAGATACAACTTGGTGGAACAATGGCGTTAAAGATATTATAAAATGCAAAAGAGATGCCTTTAAAGTTTGGCAAAAGTATGGTCTCGAGGAAGATCGCATTGAATATAGAAAAATTAAATCATTAGCAAAAGCCGCTGCTGCGCAGTCAAGAGCTGCATCCAGACAAACCTTCTATGATAAACTCGAGAACGCAGAAAATGAGAACGACATCTACAAGATAGCTAAACAGAGGCATAGATCAACCTTGGATATAAAGTGTAACAAATACATAAAAAACAAGTTAGGACATCTATTGGCCTCTAATGATGCTATAAATAAACGATGGAAGGAGTACTACGAAGAGCTGCTAAACGAAGAGTTCCCGAGTGAGAGCATGCCTCAATTACCACCAGTCTATGGACCAATAAATAGCATACAACCAGGGACCAATAAATTAAAAGAGCCATTAGCAACATGAAATACCATAAAGCAATGGGACCAGACAATGTTCCTGCTGATCTGTGGAAGAAACTTGGCACGGCTGCGGTCCCATGGCTAATGGAACTCTTCAATAAAATCTATATAGAAGGCAATATCCCAGACTCCTGGCGCTCTAGTTTTCTTTCTCCGATCTACAAAAATAAAGGAGACATCTCACAATGTAACAACTACAGGGCGGTAAAACTCACATCTCATACGCTTAAAATGTGGGAGCGAATAATTGGTGCTCGCATATCAAATCAAATCATTTATTTATTTCGGATAACTTTAGACCCATAGTTTGGTTAGTATATACTTATACTACTTATAGCTATGTTAATATCTACATAAATTACATCCTTAATTAATCTCTAAATTTTGTGTCATGCATGTTTCTAGAAGCACCTACGTAGTAGTTACACATAATAAGTACTTCTAGAAACATGCATATCATCACAGTGCCTCAAATATGGGCAGTCAAACCTCTCGGCTATCGAGCGCAGGATGAGATTGGGGCTGGCCCGCACCCGGCGCACCAGGGATGAGCATCGCTTGCGCATAGTCGCATAAAAGCAATCTATGCGCGCTTCAGCAAACATTCCTGATGCGCTACAGAAGCGGGGCAGCCCCACCAACACCCGGAACGCGTTGTTATATTGGACCCGGAGGGCCCCATAGGCCCGCTGCGTGTAGTATGCCCATAGGCTGCACGTATACAGGGAAGTGCAATATGCTCTAAAAAGGGTTACTTTCACCTCCCTAGTACAGCGCGCAAACTTACGCGCAATCATGTTTGCCCTCACCGACAGGGCCCGCCGTTCGCGTTCAATATCCATATCGTCCTTTAGGTCTGGAGTGACAACATGGCCTAGATATTTAAAAGTCCTCACCCTTTCCAGGGGGCTGCCATTCAACTTGATGGGAGGTACTATGGGTATCCGATACCCAGTAGGTTCAAACACCATGAACTTAGTTTTACCTACATTGTATGTGTTTGCGCTCGCAACACTGAAGTGCCCTGTGCCAACCGCAGGGATACTAGACGACCAATGAGGGCTCGCGACGCCAGCGCCGAAGTTTAACGCATACACCACGTCGCCCAGGAAGCGCCGCGGGCACTCTCTCTTGCCTCTAATCCGCCAACGAAACCGCGCGTGTACGAGACTACATATATATATATTTGTACTTGCATATTTAAGTAAAGAATGGTAAATGTTTGAGTTATAGTTTTCATTCTAACAAACATCCCAAACATAAGTGGCGACCGTGACAGGACACGCGCGGCATAGGCATTTTATTATATTTTTTAGTGCCGAAGCCGAGAGGTCGGCCATTTTGGAGCGTGGGCTTGGAGCAGACGCCGCCGCAAGACCCGAGCCGAGCAGGTCAACTTTGCCTGCCTTCGCCGCAAGCCCAGATCAACGTGCCCGAAGAGGAGGAACGAAGAGGGACGGCTGCGGCGAGTAGGCGCGCAAGATACGAGGCGCCAAGACTGCAGAGCAGGGCATCGACGGCCGGTAGCGAGGCGGCAGCGCGTGGCAGCTAGCCAAACGAGGAGAGTACCGTGAGAAAGTGCCGCCCCTATTTCTTACCCGCATTCCAATATACTTACCACACTCCTTATACCTAATCTTACCCACATTCCTTAATCTTACCCTTCTAATTTAGTAGCTACCCAATTTGCAATTCCCTTTAAATTCTTATTACAAAAACCCCGTCGAACTTAAATAACCTTTTTATTGCATTGAACTTACGTAACGTACCTAACTTGACAATTTACTTTAAACTTAAACTTAAACGAATCCCATTCTAACTTAACTTTAATCTGAGTGCCTACTGTGTGCTATTGCTTCATTTTGTTTTACTTTCAGCCAGTGTCTTCAAAGTGAGATGAGTGCGTGACCTTTGACCTTAGTGTGACCTAACCTTACCACGTGTTTGTTACTTACTTATTTTCGTTTCAACGCATTTCAACGTCAACTAAGGCTTTTAGCTAAGCGGTGCAGTGTTCATTTTGTTCTTTTTTTAATTTAAAAACTTAATATTTCAAACCTTTGTGAAGCTGCACGTGCCTTGTTATTTCGTGACGAAACCATTTTTGATTTTCTGACCACGCATTCACGCTTAATTCATTTGCATTCAAGATTTCAGTTAAATATTTCATTTGTATTTAAAATTAAATTGCACCTTTTTTCGGTTCACTTTCGCTGACCTAAACGTCTCTTTATCTTTTAACTTCTCACCCGCTGGCATTTTGGTTTGTGTTCGCATATGCACACTTTTCGCTTGCGCAATTTCAGTGGAAAACCTGCCGATTCGTGCACCACGTGTCACGTCTACGCCTGCGAGCACGTGCTGGGCTGCTGCGTGGTGAAGCCGCAAGCTGCGCACCGAGCCTACACTGCGTAGCTGTTGAAGTTTACAAGGGGCGTGAGCTGTTTTGCCAATTTTATTTACTTACGTGGATAACTCTTTACTTCTTATTAAAATTAATACGATTCTATTTGCTTGACTTCTCTGCTCAATTAAACACAACTCAGCATGTCTGAAGAGACGAAACGAGAAGCTCTTCTAGCGGAGCTGCGTATTAAACGTGGCTCAATAAAAGGACAAGTCTCTAAATTCCGTGGTTATTTGAACACAATCGCAGATGATGAAGTGCTGACCGGTGTTAAATTTAATGAGCTGACTTTAAGATTGAATAAAGTTATTGAGTTATCCACGCGCCTTGACGAGCTGCAAACTTCAATAGAAGTAGCTAATGCTGACAATTTTCACAACGAGCTTAACGAAAGGGATTCTAATGAGAGCCACATTAATAAAGCTATAGCTACTGCTCAAACTATACTTGAGCGCTCACAGGTTCAAAAGGCATCAACGGAAGACTCTGTCAAAACCTGCGCATCAGGCGGCTGTCATTCGGAGCACCTCGGCTTCAAGCTTCCTCAAATTAAAATCTCTAAATTTGATGGATCTTACTATAAATGGATGGAATTTAAGGATCTTTATGAATCTTTAATTCATAACAATGAGCATATCAAGCCAATACATAAGTTCCATTATTTAAGCTCATACCTTGAAGGCGAGGCGGCCCGAGTGATAGCAAATTTAGAAGTGTCCGCTGTCAATTATGCTGAAGCCTGGAAGCTGCTGTGTGACAGGTTCAGTAACAAAAGGCAACTAATCACTAACCATTTAAATGCTTTGTTTAATATGGATTCCTTACAGCGAGAGTCTGATAAGGCTCTAAGATTTTTAGGTGATCATGTAACTAAAAATCTTCGGGCGCTGAAAACATTAGGGCAGCCAACGGAGCACTGGGATACCATCTTAGTTCATCTATTAGCAGCAAAGTTAGACTCTAATACCAATGCAAAGTGGGAAGAACATAGAAACACTCTTAAAGAGTGGCCGACGCTTGAAGATTTTAGGGAATTTCTAACAAACCGTGCAGATATCTTAGAAAATCTGTATCGATCTAAAAGAGATAGGCAAACTAACCACAAGCCAGAGCCTGTGGCTAATAAAACTCCATTTAAACATGATAAAAACATAAAAACCTTCATAATTTCAGAAAAACAAGGTGACAAGGGTCGGCCGTGCTTCGTGTGCCAGTCCGATCATCGAGTATACGACTGCCCTACCTTCAGAAAAATGTCAGTCGACGAGCGCTGGTCGCGGGCTTCTAGTCTAAAGCTGTGCCACGTCTGCCTCCGTCCGGACCACGAGACTCGTCAGTGCAAGCTCAACGGCTGTCGTGTATGTAAGAGACGTCACAATACATATTTACACAATACACAACTAACAAATAAGCTATCTAGCGAGTCAGCCCAGGATCACAGCGTCCAACCTAACGATAGTGATAAGGATGCAGTAGCCTCCTCATCGACTATGCTAACTTCTGACAGTGCCGAGGTGCAAGGCACCTTTACTGCTAATACTGTACTCGCTAGCAGTGAAGCATTGTTATCGACAGCGCTAATTGAAATAATTAATCCTCACAATAATAAGAAAGAAACTGTCAAATGTCTTGTAGATAACTGCTCACAATCTAACTATCTTACTGAATCATTAAGGCAGCGTTTGCAACTTGATATTCAGCCTCTAACTGCCTCAAGTGTTACAGGAATAGGAAATACGCCTCTGACCTACAAACCTGTACGTTGTGCAGCTCAAATCAAATCTAGACTAAGCGACTTTAATGCCAATCTCGACTTTCTAGTACTAAATGAAATAACTGATCGCTTTCCAAAGAAATATGTTGACATAAGTCACCTTAACTTACCCGCGTCTACCAGCCTTGCTGACCCAACTTTTAATGTCCCATCACAAATCGATGTTCTTTTGGGAGTCTCCACTTTTTGGGAAATTATAACTGGGATTGCAAACAAACTGCCAAGCAGCAAGTGCACTTACCTTATCCCCTCTAAACTTGGTTGGCTTGTAGCGGGCCCAGTACAAGGAGCCTCCACTCATGTAAATTCAGTAACAACTCGCAGCTATTTTTGTTTGTCTGATCTGTCTGCCCAGATGACTAAGTTTTGGGAGACAGAAGAGCTGCCGTCTGAAGCGGATTTCATATCCGGAAGTGAGCTGGAGTGTCTCCCTATAGAACAACACTTTGTTGAAAATACTTATCGCCAATCTGACGGCAGGTTTGTAGTTCGAATGCCTCTAAAGGACTCTCCAGACTGCCTAGGCAACACATTTAACATAGCTAAAAAACGCCTACTTAACTTAGAAAAACGTTTCAGCAAACAACCTGACCTTAAAACAATGTATGTTGATTTTATAAACGAATATGAGCGTTTAGGTCATCTATCGGAGTCTAAGCAATGCTACATGGCCAACCACCTTCCTCATCATCCTGTGATGAAGGAGAGTGAGTCTACTCGTCTGAGAACGGTGTTTAACGCTAGCTGTCCAACCTCGTCTGGTTATTCAATAAATGATATCCAGATGGTAGGTCCAAACATACAAAACTCGCTGTTTGACATATTGCTTAGATTCCGCCAGTATAGGTATGTGCTCTCTGGTGACATAGAAAAACAGTATAGGCAAATTTTAATGAATGAAGCAGACAGAAATTTACAAGTCATTTTGTGGCGCGAAGATGAGCACCTGCCTATACGCTCGCTTACCTTGAACACTGTTACTTATGGCTTCGCCTCGGCAAGCTGGCTAGCGGCTCGCTGCTTGTGGCAGTTGGGAGCTGAGAGCAGGGACCCGCTGGTTACAAATATTATACAGAACAACTTTTATTGTGACGATTTACTAGTGGGCGCTGACTCTGAAACTGAGCTGCTACGCATACAATCTGGCGTCTCACAGGCTTTAGCTGCTGGTTGTTTTAACTTACGTAAATACCGCTCAAATTCAAATGCGTTATTACAGTCTGATCTTATTAATCAAGATGATCATTTAGCTTTGAGTCAATCTTGTCAAACACTTGGACTGGGCTGGCAACCCAGCCAAGATATGTTAAATTTCTCAATTAAAACTGACGACTCTGATGAAAAGGTTACTAAAAGAACGATTTTGTCTAAAACGTTCCAAGTTTTTGATCCTTTAGGCCTATTAAGTCTATGCACCGTTAAGCCTAAAATACTACTTCAGACTTTGTGGAAGGAAGGCAAATCATGGGACGAAACTGTTTCTCCTGAAATACAGCGAATATGGTCGCGGTTTATTAAAAACTTACATCACATTAAAAGTCTAAACATACCTAGGTACGTTTTATGTGAGTCTCCTTCCACAATTGAATTACACTGCTTTTCTGACGCAGCAGAGACTGCGTACGCAGCTTGTGTTTATGTAAAAACCATTTCAGGCTCAGGCGAGCAACAAGTACACTTACTGTGTGCGAGAGACAGAGACAGAGTAGCTCCTATACGGCGAACCACAATTCCACGATTAGAGTTGGCAGGATGCTTATTAGCAGCCCAGACGTATGCCGCAGTGGTAAGGGCCTGGAGACGCCCTGTCTCTCGCACTATATTTTGGACAGACTCTAGCTGCTGTCTAGCATGGCTAAAAACAGATATTTCTAAGCTCAAGACGTTCGTGGCAAACAGAGTTGCTGCCATAGCTAAACTTGCTCCGGGAGCTGTCTGGAGACATGTGCCTACAAAACAAAATCCAAGCGACCTCGCTACACGTGGCGTCGATCCACAACATGTCTCTGGTGTAGCTCTGTGGTGGCATGGCCCTGAGTTTTTACTGAAACCTGAATCTGAATGGCCAGAATTGAACTCTGAGGCACCGGACGTCTTGCCTGAAATTAAGGTAACGTCTATGCTTACAAGCGTAGACCCTGAACCGCCTGTTATAGATTTTAGTAGATTTTCAAAATATAACAGGTTACTACGTGCTATGGCTTATGTTCGTCGCTTCATAAACAACTGTAAAACTAGGCTGCCTAAATTAACTGGTTCATTATCTGAACAGGAACTTAAAGACTCTTTGCACACATTAGTTAAGATTGCACAACAGCAATCATTTACGTCTGAGCTTGAAGCGATGAGCAAAGGCCACAAGTTGAGCCCTAAGTCGCATATTGCTACACTTACTCCTTTCATAGACTCTCAAGGTACTTTGAGAGTCGGGGGGAGACTGGATGCTTCTGATTGTAGTTATGAAAAGAAGCATCCCATGTTATTACGTGCTAAACACCCACTAACCAAACTCATTTTTACACATGAACACAGACGTCTCTTACATGCAGGACCACTGTTGCTGTTATGTTCGGTACGAGATACGATATGGCCGGTCGGGGGCAGGAACCTTGCGAGAAGCACGGCCCACAATTGTGTCACTTGTAGGCGCACCGCCGGTCACACTTTAAAAAATATTATGGGCAACCTGCCCGAACAACGCATAAAGGCTGATTTTCCATTCACGTCAACAGCTGTAGACCTAGCCGGTCCTTATTTAATAACAGATCGCCGAGGACGTGGATGCAAGATCACCAAATGCTATATGTGTCTATTTATATGTCTAAGATATAAATGTGTTCATTTAGAAGCTGTGAGCGACTTGTCTAAAGATGCATTTGTACTTGCACTTCGCAGATTTATCGCCCGGCGCGGTAAGCCTGCGGAGTTGTTCTGTGATAATGGTAGAAATCTAGTAGCTGCAGCTAAAGAGATAAATGACTTTTTTAAATTATATGAGAATGATATATCTGATTTTGCAGCTGGTCAAGGTATAAAATTTAAATTTGCGCCAGCTTATGCTCCTAACTTCAACGGCTATGCAGAGGCCGGTATTAAAAGCGCAAAATTTCATCTCAAACGAATCTTAGGCACTACCCATCTCACCTTTGAGGAACTGGCATCTCTGTTTTGTTCTGTGGAATCTATTTTGAACAGTAGACCTCTCTGTCAGCTCTCCTCCTCCCCTAATGACTTTTACCCCCTTACTCCCGGGCACTTTCTCATTTTTAGGCCGCTGACGTCGCTACCGGCTCCGCCACTTCAAGATCGGAACCCGAACCGCCTGGATCGCTACCTGAGACTCGAACAGCTGCGCCAACACTTCTGGAAGCGCTGGTCGTCGGAGTTCGTGTCCCTACTACAGCAACGATTCAAGTGGCGCGAGAGACAACGTGACCTACAGCTGGGAGAACTCGTACTCATTAAGGAGGAAGGCCTGCCGCCGATGCTTTGGCGCATGGGCAGAGTTGTCAAACTGTACTACGGGAAAGATGGCGTGCCACGAGTTGCAGACATAAATACCGCTAGAGGGCTAGTCAAGCGAGCACTCAACCGAATATGCCCGCTGCCTACGCAGGAAAAGGAAGCCTGAAAGATATTCTTTCAGCGGCCCGGAGTATGTTTGCGCTCGCAACACTGAAGTGCCCTGTGCCAACCGCAGGGATACTAGACGACCAATGAGGGCTCGCGACGCCAGCGCCGAAGTTTAACGCATACACCACGTCGCCCAGGAAGCGCCGCGGGCACTCTCTCTTGCCTCTAATCCGCCAACGAAACCGCGCGTGTCCGAGACTACATATATATATATTTGTACTTGCATATTTAAGTAAAGAATGGTAAATGTTTGAGTTATAGTTTTCATTCTAACAAACATCCCAAACAGTATGTTAGCCCCTGTTGGATAGCGTAGGACTCGCAAATACTCAAAAGTGTTCGCAAACCACAAGCCGATGCGCTCAACAAAACCATATCGTCGGCGTAACTCAAGTTATTCAAACAAACTGCATCAATATGGCAGCCGACATGCGTTTTGTTGAGCGCCTCGAGAAGCTCATTTAAGTAAAGGTTAAAAAGTGTGGGCGAGGTCAACCCCCCCTGCCTCACCCCACACTCCAACCTGTACGGGTCCGATAAAGTACCTGACCATCTAACGCTATTGACCTGATTTCCATACCAATACCTCAGAATTTGTATGGACTCATTAGGTAGTTTAATGGTTCCCAGTTTTTGCCATAGGATATTATAGGAAACCAGGTCAAAAGCCTTAGATAAGTCTAAGAAGCACGCATAAACGGGCGTCTTCCTATTTAAATAATATTTGACAGTGTGCTTAAGGCACAGTATTGCACTCTCTGTTGATAACCCTGGTCGAAAACCAAACTGGTTGGGGCTTAGACTAACGCACTTATTTAACTGTACATTAAGCACACTATCAAAGACTTTAGCAACAATAGTCGCCAGGGATATAGGCCTGTAGTTATTGATGTCAGACAAATCTCCAGTTTTATTTTTAGGTACAGGAATAACTACAGTTTTCATCATATCCCTGGGCAAATAACAGTGCCTTACACACAGCGTATAAAACAAAGCTAACACTCTTGATATGTGGGGACCCGCATTCTGGAGATGTTCGATGCTGAGGCCATCGTGCCCTGGGGATTTGCCTCGCGAGATAGATTTAATAGCCTTATCTACATCCTTAGCAGAGTATCCCGGTCCAGGTTCCTTGTCGTTGGGCTCAGCATCGCTCACCCCCTCCTGTGATAGTCCAAGAAAAGATTTAACCATGAAATGATCTTTAAAAGTGTTAGCTATGTCTTTGGTATCGGTTTTGCCATCAACACTCACAGGGTACGACGGTCGATATTTCATGTTGTTTGTGGCTTTCCAAAATGACCGGAAATCCTTTTTGGAGTGCTGTGAAGCTAGAATATTCATTTTTATTTGGGCCTGATGGTCTTGGCACCATTTTAAACGAGATTTGAATATTCTTCGCGTTTCACACATCTCATTAAATAACCTACCAACTTCCGGTCTACCACAAAGTATCCACTCACGAAATTTCTCCCTCGCGGCCCCGTGTGCATTGCTGACATGCCTATTCCACCCCACTACCTGCTTTTTGGGTTTACGCTTCCTCCTTGCGGTTCGCATCGCAGCCACACAAAGGGCAGACACAATATTTTTATACAAAGTGTCCAGGACTTCCCTATGACTAACGTCAGTACAGTATTTATCGGCACAAAGCGTAAACTCAGTAGGAAAGTCAATACATTTCAACAACCTGTTGCACTCTCCGTTATAACGGATTATTTGTTCCGACCCTCTCCCTCCCCATATTATGTGTTGATTAGATACGTCAACTGAACTATATAACCTTGGTGTAAGTAATTTTAAATTACACTGTAACATGAGTGGGAAATGGTCGGACCAGGTCACATTATAATTAACATATACATCATGTACAGATGCCAACACAGATTGCGTTATAACACAGTGGTCTAGCCACCGTCTACACTTATGGGCGTCACTAATGAAAGTATAAGTTCCAGAGTCAATACCTAGTTTTTGTGTGTCTATACAACACCAATCCATATCATTGCAGTAATTCATTAGCTCACGATAAAATAGTTCACCTGGATGGGCATTGAAATCTCCCATTATATAAACAGATTCGACCCCATATTCATCAACAATAGCACTCACCGCACTGAGGCAATCCGTAAACTCCGCTAGGTTATCCGTGCTATTGGTCGGCATATATACACTAACCACTATAATCGGACGTTCGCCCGTCACTACCTTAATCGCGCATAAACGCGGATTATCGCACTGCACCACCGACACATCGTGAAAAACGGCACTATTCCACAGCAGCGCGACTCCACCGTGCGGGCGCCCGCGCACCATGCCCGCCGTCGTGTCCACGGCCGATGTTCCCGTCGCACAAAAATTGTCGTCAATGCCATTCAAAAACGGAATCTCGTCTGGCAACAGCCATGTCTCCTGGAGAGCAATTATAGCACATGTTCTGCACAGGTGTTTGACCCCGTCAACACAACGCTTAACACTTTTACAGTTAAGACTTGCAAATGTAAACAAACCGGTTGCCATTTCACTTAAAAGGTTTTACATTGCCGTCAGCACAATCAATTTTGCGCGTTTGCTTAAGCTTGTAATGAACAAACTTACGGAAAATGATACCTTTCGGCCATACATTACTGTCTAAAAACAACGGTACCTTCGATTCAGCGACAAAGAATTTATAGGCACTGTAGTACTCTTCGTTTCTTATTTTTAATTTTTCCAGCGTCACCGATTCATTAGTCTCGCTCCTAATGTGATCAGTAATTTCTGATACTATCGCCTCTTTATTTACTTTGGTAATGAACAAGGGAACTCTGCGCTCCGCCGCCTTAAAATTTCCGTGCGTCGTAATCGCCGTACCAAACCGCCCTGCAAATCGTTTCTTAGTCTTATTATTTTTGTTTCTCGGTGTCTGCCAGTCGCCTTCGTCATTTTGCATCGCTTCAAAGCTTTTTGTAAAAGCATCAGTATGCGGCACATCGCGCGTAGCTGGGACCGGGATAGACGGGCCCTTAGGTACTGGCCCGGCCGCTGGTGTAATCAGCTGTTCGGCGCGATGACTCATCTCTGTCGTCACAACGGCCGCCGGCGGCGACACAATGCTCTCGACGGTAGGCTGACTACCCGCCATAACAATTGAACGATATGTTGCCTTTTCACTTGTATTTACGCTTGTCGGTGACAACGTTTGCTCTTTGATGTTTGTTGTATCATTTAATGTCGAGTTGTGTTGATGCGATATGCCTAAAGGTCCGCTATCCAAGCACCAAGCACCCCGATTCCCGTTTACATTACACATCGATAACCGCGATGGTGCGACATTTTTAGTTGCCTGAACCTCTTTTCTTAGGTCCTCTAACTCATCCGATGTAACGTAATTCGCTTTAATAGCGGCCATTTCATTCTGTAGGCGCACAATATCTTTCAATAGTTTCGTGCAGTCCAGATGGTCGAAAGTTACTGGTGGCAATTTTTCTAACTGTCTTGCCACAAACACGGGGATTGAACTAGGGTCCTCTGTTCTGAAGACTCCAATTATGTCGTGAATATCACGCTGTTCCTTTCCATCCCCTCGTCGCTGCTTATTTCGTTTTTCCATTGAAACGGCGTCAAACAGTAACGATTTCGACTTTTGAATTTCCGTAACGGTAAATGCCGACGTACATAGACGAACCAAGGTGTCTTCACTAATGGATGACAATTTATTTTGTATATAAGACAACATTTCGTCTATAACAATGTTACAAGCACTACACTTCACTGTATCCGACATATTTATTTACGACGCTTGCGCGCCGGTCGAAAGTAATTTACAAAAACAATATGCAAATGCGTGTGTCACCGCTGTGCGCGCGCGCGAGACTGCGCATAGCTTCAATATCCAAGCTAACCGAGAACCAGCTAGGATTTACAGCGGGAAGGTCGACTACCGAAGCCATCCAAACCATACGAATACTTATGGAGAAACACCGCACCAATAAAGAAAACTTGTACCTGCTTTTCATCGATCTAGAGAAAGCGTTTGACCGAGTCCCCAGAAGACTGGTATGGCAGTCTCTGCGCGTCCAAGGTATCCCCGAAGCATATATCGGTATAGTTCAGGACATGTACAATAACATCCTAACACGGATCAAAAGCCCAGCTGGATTAAGTGATCCGTTCCAAGTGAAAGTGGGCGTACATCAAGGGTCAGCACTCAGCCCGCTGCTCTTCAACTTGTCGATGGACTACATAACACGCGGTATCCAGGCTCCGACTCCGTGGTGCATATTATACGCGGATGATATTGTACTGATCACCAAACGCGCTTCCGAACTGCAGGAATCTTTCGACAGGTGGCTTAAAGAGATCGAGCGCCACGGGCTGCGTATTAGTAGAACGAAGACCGAGTATATGGAGTGTGATTATGGGGGCACAGAAGATACCAACTGTAATATATTCATAGAAGATAAGGTATTGCCTAAAGTATCTCATTTTAAGTACCTCGGCTCAGTCCTGACGACAAATGCGACCGTGGACGATGACGTCGCCCACCGAGTTAATTCAGCGTGGCTCAAGTGGAGATCCCTGTCTGGTGTTCTGTGCGATCCAAAAATGCCAATAAAAACAAAAGGGAAAATATATAAAACCGTGGTCAGGCCCGCAATGATGTATGGCGCAGAATGCTGGACCGTAAAGAAAGGGCATGAACAAAAGCTACACGTTGCGGAAATGAAAATGCTTAGGTGGTCCGGCGGTGTCACGCGCTTGGATAAGGTCCGAAATGAATATATACGTGGTTCGTTTAAGGTGGCGCCTATTACCGAAAAACTCAAGGAAAACAGAATGAGATGGTACGGTCACATTATGCGAAGGGAAGAAAACTACACGGCGAGGAAGGCTATGAACATCCCAAGCCAACCCAGAGGAAGAGGCAGACCACCAGCAACTTGGTGGTCCAATGTCGACAAAGAGATGAGGACTCAGAACCTGACTACACAGACAACCCAGGATAGATCATCCTGGCGCCGACGTACGAGGAGGCCCGACCCCAGCTAAACTGGGAAATGGGGCTGGACAAAGAAGACTTTGAGTGAATTCACAAGAATAGCCCTAGATATGATTTGCTACAAAGGTAAAATAACGTCACAGTTAGATAATAGGTATTTGTAACATTAAGTTGTAAATAATAAGTTATAAAGAATAAGTACATATGTGTATTTTTGTTGCTACATTATCGCATTGGGTTTAACCTGTAATGATAATTGTATGTGTAGGAAAATAAATAAAATAAAATAAAATAAATACTGTGAAGCAGGAGGTCCCGGGTTCGAACCCTGGTCAGGGCATTTATTTGTGTGTTTATCACAGATATTTGTTCCTGAGTTATGGATGTTTTCAATGTATTTATCTATATCTATTTATTAATTGTTTATTGTTTAGTGTGTAAGATAATGTTGTATGCCCTGACAGGGCGTCATGGTCTGGCAGGGCGTCATAATAATATCGTAACATCTTAATTCTATATATTTGACTTTACAATGAAATAAATACAAATATATATCGCCGCCTAGTACTCACAATCTAAGCCTTAATTGAGCTTACAGTGGGACTAGGTCGATTTCTGTAAGATTGTCATAAAAATATTTATTATTTAAGTATTTATTTATTTTAATAAAATACACGTAATGTTTTGGAATATTACAATTACAATTACTCTTATCTAGAAAAATACAGTATAATCTTATTTTAATATAGAGTTTACGAATAGTAATTTAAAGAAAGTATGTAATACTTTTTTAAGCCCACAATCCCTGATAATAGAACTGTATTTATGTTAAGAATGTAAGTGCACGCAGGTTGGCGATTCCTGCATTATATTAAAGGCGGAGCCGCAGAAAGTAGGTCGCGCTTGTTCCGGCTCAAACACCGAGATTCTTTTTGTGTAGTTCAACTTGTTATGGGTCGTGAAAAGGTTGACGGCGGCTGAGTTTTGTGAATAAAAATACACATTTTTATACCGACACCGGTTCTGTATAATAAATAGTTTTGACAAGGAGGTTGTCGATAAAAAGTTTAATTATTATTTTTATCTACACCAATATCATAAACCCTCTATTCCGCGTTCGAAAACCGTATGTAATTACCACCATTATTGCAACCAGTAACGTAACATCTGTGTATTACCTGTGACAGTGTGGTAAAAACGTATGAAAATTCATTACCTACGGTAACGTAATGAAAATATGCCCGCCTCTCCGACCGCCGGCACGCGCCCGCCCGACCACCGGCACAATCGAGTTGGTCATGGCGGCGGTGCAACGGCGGTCATTCTAATTATTTCCGAATACGTCATTTAGAATTTATAATATGTGTGTGGATAAAGCAGGGTATGCAACTGTACGTAATTAGGCCTTAAAACACTCGTATGATATTACCGTACCGTATTTAGGATCAACCACACTCGTATTTTAAGGACACTTATTACGTAACAGTTACATTAACTACTATTAATTACGTGAGCGGTTTTACAATAAAGATGTAGCATGTACTCGTAATAAACGCATAGTTAAATTAGTTGTAAGAATTATCAGAATGGACAAAAATTGCGAATAAGTACCTACATTACATTTTTTTTATTAAAAAGTAATGTTTTTTTAATACAATTGCTCAAAAAGTTTAGTTTATGTAGCTGCAAATCGTGCGTAAAGTTTGATTTTATACACTAGTGCTAAAAAGTAATCTGATTGATACGTTTTAAAGAAATGAGTATTATGCGAGACCCGCTTCTAAATGACCCACCTGAACAACGCGCGATTGGGCATGAAGAAGTATTATGCAAGACCCAATAGTATTACTTGAACAACGCGTGATTGAATGAAGCTGTCTTTCGTACACTGACAGAATATAAATGTAATTTTACTTCATTGTAGTTTTTTCGCAATTGTATTAAAGACGTTGTTCGACACACCTGCATAAGTGTCATTTTCACTCGTCCCGAATCTTGACCCTCGCCTGTCGGCTTGGCTCAAAAATTACAACACAAAAAAAGAGGCAAACAACAGGCGATCTTATCGCTATTAGCGTTCTCTTCCAGACAACCTTAGGTTAGCGGAGAAGATAAAGCAGAAAATGTAATAGGAGGTGCAAAAAACTAATTACGAAAACAAGACACATTACATTTCCATAGATTAAGATTAAGATAAGCGCATTGCCAACAAACTTTCTCGCAGTTTGGCGAAACTTTTATTTAAGGCACAATTGTATTTAACTTATTTTTCAATTATCATATGTATAAATTTAATGCCATGAGGATTTCTCTAACCAGTGAGCAAAGCAGAGAACATTCTAGTATCTACATTTTATTTAGACATTTTGAAACTTATTATAGGTAGCAGTGTCTAATACGCGAATTAACTAATAGGCATGATGACACATGTTGAATCCATACTAATATTATAAATGGGAAAGTGTGTGTGTTTGTTTGTTTTTTTGTCCGTCTTTCACGGCAAAACGGGGCGACAAATTGACGTGATTTTTTAAGTGGAGATAGTTGAAGGGATGGAGAGTGACATAGGCTACTTTTTGTCTCTTTCTAACCCCCAACTTCCCTAAAATGGGGGGGTGGAAGTTTGTATGGAGCATTACGAGGGGCGAAGGGGAACCGTGTTACCCCGAATTTAACACGAGCGAAGCCGCGGGCAAAAGCTAGTTATGCAATAAAATTTAGTTGATAGGATGCAAAATGATCAATATATCCAACTAAAGTGATAATTTATAAATTCTATTGAAATGGCTGAAAGCTGCAAATTTTCTAAATTTTACGATTTTTAAAGTGCGAAATTTAAAAAACCAATGATATTATTACATTTTTTACATTTTACTGTAAAATAAATTGTATTGCAACAATATACATAAATGCAACATTTCAACGGTATACACTCACTTGCCAGAATTTCATTTGCCATAATAGTCAACAGCCATTATATTGTTTCCCATAAAATCAATTTCAATAATATCATTTGTCATGATCATTGTAAGCCATAATATCACTAGCCATAATATCATTTGCCATCCAAATTGCTTCTCAAAGTAGGTCAGGTTAGATTAGAACTGTGACCTCCTACAAAATAAAACGGCTACCAGAAAGTAGGTTAGGTTAGAACTGTGATCTCCTTCAAAATAAAACGGCTACCAGAAAGTAGGTTAGGTTAGGTTAGAACTATGATCCCCTAAAAAGCGAACAGCTACCAGAAAGTAGGTTAGGTTAGGTTAGAACTGTGATCTCCTACAAAATAAAACGGCTACCAGAAAGTAGGTTAGGTTAGAACTGTGATCCCCCAAAAATGAAACGGCCACCAGAAAGTAGGTTAGGTTAGGTTAGAACTGTGATCTCCTACAAAATAAAACGGCCCCTACATAATATTATGACTAAGTAAATATTTTTAGAGCGCCTCCAGGAATATAGTGAGCAAATGCATTGTTTTTATGCATGGATTCGGAAAACCATTATTTAGTATGGCGTTTAAATATTCTATTAAATAGTATTATTACAATTAATAATATGGACAACAATACGTATGGCACTCGTACGTTCTGAAATGTAATAATCGGGTAAACAAAGAATATGTCACATCATTTTTATGGTAAACAAACCATTCGGGCAAATGAAATTCGGGCAAATAAAATTCGGGCATATGAGTATTATTTTATATAATTTTCGGGCAAACAATAGACAACCCATTTCACTGTAAAAATAGCAATTTCATATTTCTTCCCTACTTTAAACAGGGCGACG
This sequence comes from Pammene aurita, assembly GCA_947086415.1. Lineage (NCBI taxonomy): Eukaryota > Metazoa > Arthropoda > Insecta > Lepidoptera > Tortricidae > Pammene > Pammene aurita. The sequence goes on from OX352303.1 coordinate 33,844,312, forward strand.
TCACTTTTGCACGTCATTTTGTTAGGAGCGTTTTGAGAAACAAATGCAAATCTCGGACTTTAAGTCTCATTTCTGACTTTTATGTTGCTTTAACGCAATTGGCCCCATATAGACATTTGATCCTCACAACAAAACGAATCGATTGATACCATACATGAAAAAAAATCACCATGTCTATTGTTTTAAATTTCCTATCACTCTGATATTTGCTCTTTCTACAGGTCATACGCTGTGTCATTTCTCAAGCCATTACAAGCGACTAAATATAGAAACCGAAACCATCCCTGGCCGCAATTCGAAAAATAAACACACACACTGGACAGACACAGCTCCAACCCAAATCAATCCAACTCAACTCAACGCTATAACGACATTGACATTTGCTATTCGAACAGATTTTCATTCAACATTGGTCTCACATTGGTCTCACATTGGTCACACATTGGTCACACATTGGACCAATGTCAGACCAATGTGAGACCAATGTGAGACCAATTTTGAATGAAAATCTGTTCGAATAGCAAATGTCAATGTCGTTATAGCGTTGGGTTGAGTTGGGTTGGAGTTGTGTCTATCCAGTGTGTGTATTTATTTTTCGAATCTCGGCCTGTGAGTCGGCACGGTATTATTAATTCAATATTGTTTAAAGTAAATGGTGCCTAAGTAACGTTACAAAATGGACACACGGCTCTGTTACCTGTCGCAAATGATTACAACCTTTAATTATTTATTTATTTAATCTGTATTCCACAAACATATATAAATAAGTTGATGCGTAATTGCATTTTCTACCAGTCAACTATATGGCTACGGTACGTACGTAGACGCTGACATGTTCGCTGACCCTTTGACACGCTTGTAGACCATCTCTTAATTGTAATGATCTTAAATTATTAACTGACATTCTTATTAATCTATTTTGACATATAATTATGCATTAGACGCATAATGACCTATTTTACCAACGCAAAATGTCGTGAACGTAAAATGTCCTAAACGCAAAATGCCCTAAACGTAAGATGCCCTAAACGCATAATGCCCAAAAACGCAAAACGCCCTAAACGCAAAATGCCCTAAAACGCAAAACGCCCTAAACGCAAAATGCTCTAAAACCGTGCAGACGTAACAGACGGACACACTGTCGATATTAGCATCCATAGAACCAGATTTCCACCGGTTTGGCTAAATTCCTGAAATGTGAGCAATTTTTCTGTCGGTGACAGGAAAGGTAAGCCAAATTAGCTCCGGGTTTACTGCCAATATTTTCGATTTGTCGCTAATGTTAATTATATGGATGAAAATTTATATTTTAGGAATGATGATGTGTACTAATCCTATCCTATGAAGTAACATCCACGGGTACAACTGTTTTAAATAGGTAATTTTATCTGTTTTATTAGTTTTATTAGTTTCATTCGTTTTATTCATATAAAATTATATTTGCAACTTACAGCTAACACCATAGCGTCACATACTCAGCATATATAACTAATTAAATAACACATTCATTTCTCTCAAACATTCTCCTGCGCTCATCTATCTGCGATTCGAGTGACCCGTACCCCAAGTGGCCTAGGAGAATCTGAGTTGGGTACAAAAACGGGAAATATTTGAATTGTTTTTTATACAAATTACTTAAAAACTTCTTTTGCATATTTTCCAACATTAAGATGTACCTTTTCTCGCTGTGATTCCATACAACCGCATACGCCGCGTATAGAGTTCTAAGGGCGAACGGAGTTAGAGACTGGGAATTGCGCAGTACGAAACCAAACTTTTACATACCATTTTTTGCCGCCTGTGTACAATGATCACGGAAGGTCAGATTGGGGTCAAAGTGAACTCCACTTTCCATACCAATTCCACCAGTTCCGCTCCATTCACGCCAGTTGTCATCAATTTCCAACAAGTCCCGCTTAACTCTCTCTCTACTTCCACTGACTTCCACTCAATTCCCGCCACTTTTAATAAACTGCTCAAGTTCCGCTTATATTCCGCCAGTTCCGCTCCACTTTCACCCAGCTCCGCTACACTTCCTCTGACTTCCACACAATCCCTGCCACTTTTAATGAGTTCCGCTCAAGTTCCGCTCCAGTCCCGCCAGTTTTGCTCCACCTCCATGTAGTAACGCTTTACTTCCAATGACTTCCATTCCATTCCCGCCACTTTTAATGAGTTCCGCACAAGTTCCGCTTCTATTCCGCCTGTTCCATTCCACTTTCACCCAGCTCCGCTCCACTTCCTCTAACTTCCACACAATCCCTGCCACTTTTAATGAGTTCCGCTCAAGTTCCGCTCCAGTTCCGCCAGTTCTGCTCCACCTCCATCTAGTAACGCTTTACTTTCAATGACTTCCACTCCATTCCCGCTACTTTTAATGAGTTCCGCTTCTATTAAGCCAGTTCCGCTCCACTTCAACCCAGTTCCGCTCCACTTCCACCCAGTTCCGCTACACTTCCACTGACTTCCAGTCTATTTCCGCCACTTTTAGTGACTTCCACTCCAATTTCGCCAGTCCCGCTCTAAATCCGCCGGTTCCACTCCATTTCAGCCAGTTTTCCTCCACTTCCGAAGAGTTCCGCTTTACTTCCGAACAGTTCCGCTTCACTTCCGCTCTACTTCCACGTACTTCCACCCAATTCTCGCCACTTTTACTAAATCCCGCTCCAGTTCCACTCTAATTCCGCCAGCTCCGCTCCACTTGCACCCAGTTCCGCTTTGCTTTCCGCTCTACTTTCACTGACTCCCACTCAATTCTCGCCTCTTTTACTGACTTCCGATCCAATGTCGCCACTTATTACAAATAGCACATTTACTAAAACCTAGTGCCTGCGCCAAATCTTGTGATTAGGTTTTCAAGCTATTTTGGTGTATATCGGGGGTCTGATATTCAAATGAAAAAGAAAAGCGATAATATGACGTTTGAAAATATTAATTTCTGTTTTTTTACTGAGGGCATCTCAAGGTCATTTTGTCTCGCAGCAAATTTGAATTTTGCTCACTGTTATCGAGGTGCTGAGGTGAAACCAATATTTGACTAAACATTGCTTTGGATATAAATCATTTGTCAGAGTGATTTATTTGACAAAATTAAAATTGATATTAAAATTAAAATTCCGATGCTTGTCATTATGACAATTTAAAGATCGCGTTATTTTCAAAGTAGGGCCTTAAGCGATTAGGATATTATGCGTTTAGGACATTTAGGACCACATGCGTTTAAGTCATTTTGCGTTTAAGTAATTATGCGTTTAGGTCATAAAACAATTATGACATTTTGCGCTTCGGGCATTTTGCAGTTAGGACATTTTACGACTTTAGGACAATATGCGTCTGATGCATAATTATTTGCTATTTTATTGTTTCTGAATGTAATTTGTATTTTATTCTGTTCCTCTATTTTGATGACAATCTGTTTCCTAGCATGTAAGAGAATTGGTGTATACTGCAATCTTGCACTGTTTTTATAAATAAATAAAATGACAAAGACATGACAAGCAAGCAAGAAATAGTAGTACTCTCTAGTTTCGCTTGTTTCTCTTGCTCGGTCAAGTATTTTATTCTGGAAATACAAATACTAAAAGGAATTATATAAATTAGTTGGTGCTATATTCGCCACAACCGTGTGTGTCAGACGTGCCAGTAATTTGTCTCCGTCAGGGTCTCCTTAAGTAAGGCTGTGTTCACACTGGACGGAGAGTAATGACGCGCGAAACAGAACTGAAGTAGAAGTGTTGAATGCCTTAATGTTGGTCGCGAATATTTTCAATGCAATATTTTTGAAATGGGAAAGGCCGGTGAAAACTTTTTGCAGAGGGCGCTGTTCCAAAGTACAACGAGAGCAAGAGACAGAAGATTTATGGTCCTTAACTAGTATTCACTCAAAAAGCTTTTCTTAGGCAAAAACCTTTACTATGGCGTTGATTAACGATGTAGATTTACAGCATTTTAATTTTAGTGTATTTCAGAAACCGGTGGATTTCAATTTCGGAGCGATTCGAGACAAAACATTGAGTCATTTTCGCGAAAATAAATAAAAACCACTTCCCGCTATACAAATTTAGCTTTTCTGAGGACCAATGTTGGAGATGTCACTTTAACAGTTGCCTTCCCCATTATGGCCAACAATAATATTTCTTTGATATTCCGCGGTATAATAAAGTGTTAATTGATGAATACCAACCCTTTATACTTATCGTATTTTTGCACGCATTAATGCAAAAATACGCAAATAGCTAAGTATATTTATACCGTTGAATAGCAAAGCAATGTGATTGATGTCGAAAAAAAGAATTTCTGCAATAAAATTTTGGGCTTCTTTACTTCCAATCATATAGGTACTATCGGGTTCATAATTGCATACCCAATTTATCAATAAAATAACTTAAGACTATCTTAAGTCTAGTCTATGAATTCATTCATAAATTGGGTATACAATTATGAACCCACTGGTACATACAAGTTTCTATGGAAGACTTATCTTGTGACGGTACCATATATTATAATTTATAATTTTTTTTTATGGAGAATAGGCAGACGTTTGACCGCGATCTCACCTGTGGTGAGTGATGATGCGGTCTACGATGGAGCACTTACCTATGAGATACCTATTTACTCTCGCTTTGAAGAGACCCAAATTGTACTCAAGTGGAAACACAGACTCGGGCAGGCCGTTCCACTCCTTGGCAGGTCGCATAAAAAATGTTGAAGCAAAACGCAACTAATTAATGCAACTCGTTTATTTTTCAATTCAATCATTTATTTCAGGCCTTAGCCCCATGCCCATAGTATGTTAGTAATACAAGAATACCTTATTTATACTCGTAGTTGTTAGTGCAGTCATTCAATTCAAATTAATAAGTAACTATAAAATTCGGAACAGATAAATAAAATTAAAATGTCATGCTAACTATATGGGCCGATTTGAAAGCGCAATTATGTTTCAGTTCTTCCTGTATATTTTCACAAATTTGATTCCAGTACTGTTACGAAATAAATAAAGTTGCCTATTTATTAGAAAGGACAGTAAGTTGCAGCGGGGCAATATCGACTGCGGGAAATTTCCACTAAATAGAAATATCTTCCGTGTTTTTTCACCCTTAACTATAGTGCCATCAATAGTGCGGAAAAGCGCTTTACGTCACACCTGGCCATAATGTGAGTTTTACCGCACGCTACGCGTACGGTAAAACTCGCATTATGGCCAGGTGGAGACGTAAAATTTTGTACTCACCACGGGCAGTAAAAACGAAAGCCCTCTATCGCATATTTACAACCCTCGCCTGCGGCTCGGGTTACAAATACCTGCAATTTCGGGCTTTCTTTCTTTCACAGTCCTTGGTAAGTAATGTACTATTTCCGCTACCCGGACATTGATGCCACTATAGTTTATGATATAATGATGTAAAAACACGGAAGATATTTCGATTTAAATTAATTTTGTATTAAGCAGAAACGTCTGCAAGCGATAATTTCAATTTTTATAATTGAAAGAAAAATGGAAAAATTCGCCGCGTCGAGCTAGATTCAAACTTGCGACCTTTCGGAACACCGGTCTGACCGCTTCATTGCTTACGTCATGGGGAGACGTGTAGCGACATCTACACTATATATACTTACGGTAGATGTCGCTACACGTCTCCCCATGACGTAAGCAATGAAGGAACCGATGGACCGATTCACCGAGGTGGATTAAGCGTCGATTGCTCAGTTGATCAGAGCGGTCGGACCGGTGTTCCGAAAGGTCGCAAGTTCGGTAAATTTTCCCATTTTTCTTTCAATTATAAAATTGAAATTTCGATTTAGTTGTAATTTCCCACAGTCGAGACTGTCCCGCTGCACCTTAGTAATTTTGTACCGTATTAGGATCAATAACTAGGATATTTTGTAATAACCGAGTAGCGTACTCCCTCGAGTGATTAATCAATGGTTTCGCGGCACAAACTTCTCATAAATAATGGCTCGCAATATTTCACCGGATATCTTCGTTAGGAACTGTTTGTTTTTCACGGGATTAATTATCTTTCCTTGGATAAATATTAACATTTTGTTAAGCCGGTTAAGTCGGCAAGCACGGGGCGGAATGGGAATAATTATTTTCTGCTTGCTAAGGAATTCTGCTCGTATTTAGCAGGCAAAAAGCACAGTTAAATCTTTTGTTTTTACTAGGGATAGGTTAAATAATGCAGATAAAATATTACTGATTTTTTCATACTTAAAGATTATTTTTATTTATTTATTGCTAAGAAATAGTAGTTTTACTGCTACAAAACTTCACTAATCTGCGAAACAGTTTTTTGGCGAATATACACCCATTCTATATTTCCTTACGTTATCCATCTAAACTAGAATTAAACCCAAGCACCACGAAAACAGGTCACTTCGTCTATACAAAGTCACAGCAGGCAGCAGTCTATACTATACAGGTCGCAGCAGGAGCAGTAAAAACTGGTCACTTAGTAAGGAAATGTCTATACATTTCCTTACTAAGTGACCACTTTTTACTGCTCCTGAGTGCATACTCGTATAGTGCTTTGGAGTGTAACAAAAATAAAGAGTGTAACAATAGTAGATTGTTAACCACGGGTTGAAAGTGACCCATTTCACCTGAGATATGTGATCTTTGCCTCCTTATGTGTGTTCTATCGCTTGTACAATGGGTTGTGCTCTGAAGAACTGTTTGATATAATGCCCACGGCAGCTTTTTATTACCGCACCTCTCGCCGCCGGCAGGGTGTTCATCCTCACACCCTGGAGCCAAATGGGTCGCGCACTGTACGGTTTAAGAGGAATTTCCTCCCACGAACGCTGCGATTGTGGAATGAACTCCCTGCCGAGGTTTTCCCAGCTGGCTACAGTATGAGGTTCTTCAAAAAAGGAGTGTATAGGTTCTTAAAGGGTAGGCAACGCGCATGTGAATCCTCTGGGGTTGCAGGCGTCCATAGGCTACGGTAACTGCTTACCATCAGGCGGGCCGTATGCTTGTTTGCCACCGTCGTGGTATAAAAAAAAAATTTTTCTGGCGCTCGAACGAAGTGAGAGCGCCAATAGTTCGAGGGTGAAATGGGTAATTTCACCCGAGTTAAACACTCTGCTTTTCATTTCGACTGTGAGGAAATTACAATACTACACGCACATTTTATAAAACAGGTATATAAAGAATAATCTATAAAAATGTTAAGTAAAATTTTAACAATTTGAAAAAGACTAATTCACTTTTTTGCCGGTGGTCGGAGAGGAGGACATCCGGGTGGGCACCGGCTCAATCCATAATTAACGCAGCTAATTACTTTCCACCCTAGGGATGGAAAAGCAATTTTCCACCCGGCTATCTACCCAGGAAAATAAAACTTTCCGAACAGGAGAGATGAAAAAATACTAGTGATCCGTTTAAGGGCATAATGGTATCGTATTGCGACAAAGAAAAAGTAGGAGACAATTTTGTGGAAAAAAAAATTTTTTTTTCTTTATGGGACACGTGGTCCCAGCCGGCCAACTCTTCATACAAAACTAATTTTCTTTACTTAGTTTTTTATACAATGAATACTATACCAAATATTCCCGTAAAAGTATTTTCGCAATAATTTAATTTTTGTAATTCTCATTGTTAATAATAGAAGATTGTCTCTTTTTCATACGGGTAGTATACAAAGGTATTATAGCAAATTATAACATCTCGCAAAAAAACAGCTGCTCATGTAAACCTATTTAAGTAGGTTTACTTCATTTAAAAAACTTACTTTGTTCTGAAAATTAAAAAGCTTTAATATGCAGGTATGCTACGAACATGAAGGTATAGAGAATAATGACGACAGGTCACAGCCACATAACTTCAAGGTGATGGCTTTTGAACGGCTCGCCTTGATGGCGCTCGAGCTCAAGCATCGTTGTCGCGACATCCCGTAAAATGTTCACGATGTCTGACCTTAGAAATAGCAGCTGTATCTCAACGACTTGTGACAATCTACATCAAAAGGTATCATTTGGCGGAAGGCGCTTACGTCATGCAATGTGCGCATTGTATAGATTCAATATTGTAAAGCGCAATCGCCAGCCGTTAAATTGTACCTTTTGATGTAGATTGTGACACATTTATGCTCACGTAAACCTATGTAAAATTTCATTTAATTACTCAATTTGTTTCGAAAATTAACATAGCTTAAATGTGCAGGTATGCTACAAACATAACGGTATAGCGAATAATCACGACAGGTCACAGCCCCAGACCCTCAAGGCGATGGCTTTTGAACGGCTCGTCTTAATGGCGCTCGAGCTCAAGCGTCGTTGTCGCGACATCCCGCAAAAGGTTCACTACATCTGACCATGATGCATAAAATGGTTGTATGTCAACCTCTACTCTAATAAATTTAAGTAAAATAATATAAACTTCATTTAATACCTGGATTTGTTTTTAAAATCAATACAAATTAAATGTGTAGGTACAGTCACCGGCAATAGTACGAGTATGTTCCTACATGAAGTCCGCAAAAACATGTGACACGCTCTTATCTGTAGGGCCATAAGATCGTATCACATATTTTTGCGGCCTTCGTGTAGGAAGATAAAAGTAAAAGAAAAGTGTACAGGTTTTTAACAGGTCGGTTTCTCCATACAATTAGTTATTAGCTCGAGAGATTGGTATTGTGAAGGCTATGCCGATGCCGCCGCCGCCGATGGCCCTGAGAGGGGCAAGTTGACATAAATGGAGGGTGAAGAAAATATGAATTGTGGGTACAAGATTTAGCTACATTTTTTTATATCTAGGGGGGGCAGCTGCCCCTCCCTGCCTTCCCTTGGCGACGCCCTTGTAGACGACTAAGGGACGGAGGGAGGAACGGGCAGAGGGCGTGCATAGGGCGCCTGTTGCAAAACTTAGTAAACGCCCCCTCCTAGCTACCTCAATCCCCTTAGTCGTCTATCCTTCATATTTAAGAGGCTGACAACACCCGATGACCTTCAAATTGACTTTAATTAAATAGTTTTTTTAGCTATAACTACTTGTTTTGGGAAGGATTTTTTGTTTCATATTCATTATATTTGGAAAAACTTTGTTAATTTCGATACACGATTGGACGAAATCGGCTCGATAGAAAATAATAAGTTACATCTTAAAATTTGCTTTAAACAGTTCTTTAGTTTCTTGACTTATAAGTCTGTAATTAAGGACAAAATTCTACCATACTAATACTAAAAACTTCATTATTTTATATTTCTCAATTAATTCGTAGGTTTTTTTTATTCATCATTTTGCAAAAGTTGCAATGAGCTCCCATACTAACCGTAACACAGTGTTTCTCTTTTACTCGCGCTGAAAAAGATAGGGATGGAATTTAGCTGTTGTCACCCCCTTAATGCCCAGTTTTCGGGCTAATACCCAGTTGTTGTAAGCACTCTATGCTTCCATATTTCTCAATGACCACACTATAACAACGGCCTCCTAGTCCAGTCGGTAGTGACACTGCCTACGAAGCAGGAGGTCCGGGGTTCGAATCCTGGTAAGGGCATTTATTTGTGTTTATGACAGATATTTGTACCTGAGTTATGGATGTTTTATATGTATTTAAGTATTTATCTATATGTATCTATTATACATATATATCGTCGTCTAGTACCCACAATACAGGTCTTAATTGAACTTACTGTAGGACTAGGTCGATTTGTGTAAGATTGTCCCATTATATTTATTTATTATTTATTTATTTATTTATAACCTACATCCGCTACAAACATTTCCGTTCGTTCGTTATGTCTTCCATTCGTTTGTGCTGGCCATACAAAGGCGAGCGATACATAAACCGTTATATTGTCCTTTTGTTTCGTGTCATACCGCATGCCAGTGCCACAGAGGTCTGTGCTGGCAGAGTAACAACTTCATACAATCGGGGTTCAATTCAGTTCAATTCAATTTAAACACTCGTAGTTTAATTTATTTTTAGGGTTATATTAATTTATTATGTTGATTTTTTTGGATTACCTGTTTAAAATGTATTGTATTGGATACCTAATAGTAAAACACTATATGTAAAAAATTATGTATTTAATTAATGTATTCAATTAAATCCTTATGATATAATGCGACATAAATCATGCCAAAGGTTGTCTGGTAGGATCGCTTTTAAGGGATAACACAGCCTGTTGTTGACTAGTTTTAACTTCGATATACATTTTCTGTTTATTATATTTTAATTTGTGGTAAAGAATATATAATTATTGTTATATACATTTTACAGTTTGAAATATTGTACAGTCCACAGCAAAAGTGGCTAAGCATATAAGGAAGGAGTTTAAAGTAATCTTGACATACTCTTATAAACTTATATACAGGCTGTGGCCTGTTATACGAGAAAAAACTTAAAACGTAGATTCTACTCCTCAAACTAAACAACGTTTGTTCATGTTCAGGGTATTTTAACAATAACTAATGGTTTCATTTTTAGTACACTTTAAAGTTTATTCGAACACGCAATGTATTGCGAAATTTATTATACCTGTAGGGTGACAAATACAATTTAGTTTGTATGACAAAGAGACAATCAGAAGACTACATATTTTTTTAAAGTTGTTGAACAATAGCTTTATTGTTTGAAGAGTAGAATCTACGTTTATTTTTTTTTGCTCGTGTTAGAGGCCACACCCGGTAGATGTCATATTCAAAGGAAAAAGTGACCTAGGCCTCCGGTACCCAGGGCTGGGATCAACCAGCGTCTTCTGCATTCGTGGTAGACGCTCTAACCACTAGGCTACCTGGGTCACAGCGGCACCGGTCAAATTTTCCCGTGCATATGCTAAATTTGTAAATGCTAAAAATTACTTAACAAAATAATTTGATTTGTTCCTCAGTTGTATTGACATACTCTTGTGTCCTTGATAACTTAATATACCTGTGTCAAACTCATTACCTAGTCATTTTCAATATCTCGCCTGGCCTATCTGTAGCCAAGATGACAATCGTTTGCAGAAAACGAAACGCTATGCGTGCGGTGCGAGGGGTCAGCCCTTTTGCGCCGTGAAGACATCTATTTAAAAAGTTTAACGCTCTAACCTTGACCAGCATTTATATTTATGAGCAAGCTAAATTTGTACGAAACAACCCTGAATTGTTTAAAAAACCAACTCAAAATCCAAGGTTAAGTAAGGAACAGAGATGTACTTAGGATACAAAGGCCAATATGTAACTCTGCCCAGTACAATAATAATTGCTTTATGATGTCAGGAAACGTTTATAACAATATTCCTCTAAATTTAAGACAGCTGCCTGATACCTTGTTCCTACGTAAACTTCGACATTGGCTAATGGATAAATGTTTTTATAATTTAAATGAATTTTTTGACTAATTGAGTAATTGTAATTTTGCATTGTATCGTTTTTATTTTTCATTTTACGACATATTATATTGTATTAAGGTGTTATATTGCATGCTCTAGTAGATTTAAGTTTTTAGTTTTAAGAATACATTTTGCATGCCGTAACGCGGCTAAATGTGTGATATTTTTTGACTATAAAACTTTTACCTATTGTTACCACATTTATCGCAAATAAAGAACTTACTTACTTACTTACACGCTCACGCTCACTCTTCCATATTAGTGCGAAAGAGAGACTGATAGCGTTTCGATTCGTTTTCTACAAACGATTGTCTTATTGGCTAAGCCCTCTGATTAGCTACCTCTGTCGCTTTGTATTAGATGGAATGGAACCCCGCTTCGAGTCGTTGGTGGTGCAAAAACTTTACTGTCCATACTAATCCAGCGTGAAAAAGCCGCAAGCATTATAGATTTGCGCCAAGAGCATGAGCAGGAATAAATAAATAAATAAATATTAACACAGTAAGCTCAATAAGGCTTGTGTTATGGGTACTAGACGACGATATACATATATAATAGATAAATATGGATAAATACTTAAATACATAGAACACATCCATAATCTTAGGAGCAAATATCCGTGGTAAACATAGAAACAATTGCCCTGACCAGGATTCAAGGCCGGGACCTCCTGCTTCGTAGACAGGATCACTACCGACTGGGCTAGGAGACCGTTACGGAGCAAGCGGTATCATATGTAGGTTTTTATCTATACTAAACTTTATTGTAAAACCCGAATCATTAATTAAATACTCCGGTCCGGTTACACTTTACAATCTACTTGTACCATCGCCAACACTGTTAACTGACCATTTGTAATCCGTCTATCGATATCAGTTAAGTGTGTTGCTGTTCGAATCTGTAGCTCTGTTATTTAATTCCTCAGTACGAGTGCCAACACGGCCCCAAACCGCGACTTGCAATTTCCGTAAAATTCTTCGATAACTTAACAAAACATAGCAAAACGAACTTTAAGCTATAGCCATAAAGTTCTATTTCAAACGGAAAAATATATCAGCTTTTGTCTTAAGAGTCTTTACTAATAATTTTTAAATTTCGAATTCCAATAAAACGAACGCCGAACGGCCGGTGTTCCGATTTTAAAAGTGGCCAGTATTTTTAATAGAAATGTTACAGTACCCCTTCCCAGCACGGCTAGCACGTCTTACGCGCGACTGGCGTGAAAAAAGACAGATCTGCGCGACTTCATGCGTTGTCGCTAGTTGGCAGCTCAACTTGCGCGTGAAAGGAGCGACAGACTCGCGATTAAATGCCAGTGTCATAAAATGACAGTGACTCGCGACTTTGAACTAATATCCTTTGCATAACTTTGAGTTCTCTTCGTGTCAGTTGTAGCCGCGGGTGCATGTTATGCTACCGGAAAGCGAGATTTTTGACAAGCGCGGGAAGGTTTCCCTACTCGCGGCTTAAGTCGCTCTTGTAAGACGTGCTAGCCGTGCAGGAAAGGCCAACCTTTTTTACATTAGGCATATTTTTTAAATTAATTATATTTATGTAGTAACTAAATTACAATTCTTATATTTTTAAATATCGGAATTAGAGTTACTGCGGAAAAAGAAATCAATCATTTTATGAGCAACTATACTAAAAATTGATATAACTAAAATATAACAAAAGTCTATGATTTCATCTTCAAGCACTAAGAGTGCCATTAGTGAACTGGTCTGCAACACGCTCGTTTCGGGATGTACTTTTATTACAGTACTATTATGCCTCACAAAAGCTAAAATTAGATTTAACATATAAAAAAAAACCGGCCAAGTGCGTGTCGGACCACGCATAATCGAGAGTTCCGTACCTTCAATTCAATAAGAACCAAACTAATACCAAAAGCTCGTATCTGATGCCTATGGAAGAAGTTTTTTTGAAATAACTCAAAAATGGCTAAACCAATAATGTTCAAAACAATTTTTGTAGAAAGTATGTGATAAGGCGCATCTTCATTCATCATCATTTTTTTGACTTACGGTTCAAAAGTCACAGGGGGAGGGACGCGCGATATGTGATGTTAAGAGTCGTGCGTTGAGGAGAAGCGTTTCGAATTTACTTCGCTCGTTTATTACGATCGTTGCATGTGATTTAGGTACAGTTGTCAATTTTAGAGTCAAGTGCGAACATCTGAAATGCAGGAATTGCAGGAGATGTAATTAACATCAGATTATAGTTTGTATGTCAATTCGCTCGATCTGCTAGCCTTTGTGGGCGTTGGATAGCACTCGATATCGAGTTGTGCAAGTGGTGTACAATAACTACGGAACCAATAAAGTATACAAAGATGTGGGTATTCCATGGTTAGTCTGGATATGGAGTAGTATTAATAAATGTTTATTAGGTTTGAGAAGGCCCGCACCTTTGTATAAATACAAATTTGCAGTGACGAAATTTTAAATACTTAGTTGAGATACCCCCTTCGAGTCTTCTACGACGAGCCCATCGGGTCAGCTGAAAGCCCTACGACGCTTGAACAAGGTTAGCGAAAAAGGCAAAATAGATAATTGTAAAGTAGTGTTGCAAATGTTGCAGATCACTCACCTCCCTGGTCGTCTAGAGCGACCAGAGTTCGAATGCCGGCCTCCTTGCTCTACACCAGCCGCAGAAACAAAAAGTCACAGAGCATTGTTAGTTGTGAGGGGTACAGTGGTGTGCGCGCTGCGAGCTGGCGGCGCGACTCAGCGCTGCGGGTGAGTTCGTGTGCCGAGTCCATGAGCGTATCAGATGGGTTATATACATAGTGTCGCTCAAGGAGGATGTCCGTCTTCCTTACTTCAATATGTAGACTTAAAGGTATTTAGGTGCAGTAAGGTGACACCGCCGTGAGAGGAGGAAGAGAAGATCCTCCTTGGCGTCTTGAACTGTGTATGGAGCGCGCCCCCTTAAAATATTTTTTTCTGGAATTTAACTACATAACTAAATAGTGGCATACAAAATACACTATATGTCTAAATTTGATTAAGATACGTCTTTTAGTTTCGGAGTAAACTGGCTGTGACATACCGACGGACGGAAGGACGGACGGACAGACGGACAGACGGACATGACAAAACTATAAGCGTTTCGTTTTTGCCATTTTGACTACGGAACCCTAAAAAGCCTTAAATCTATACATATAATAAAGCTGAAGAGGGTCGAAAGTCTGTACATGGAAGATAATCGAATAAAAGTTGGCTGGGGATACTTAGAATCGATAACAGAACACGTTCCAACAATTTTTAGAATTTTTGTCTGTTTATCTGTTTGTCTGTTTATTTGACCGCGCATCACGTGAAAACGGCTGAACGGATTTTGATGAAATTTTGTATAGAGATAGTTTGAGTCCCGGGGAAGGATAATATATAGTTTTAATCCCGAAAATCAACCCTGGTGGGGGTGAAAATGGGGTTGAAAGTTTGTATGGAGAATTTTTAACCGCTGACTCGATTTAGATAGAAATGAGTATGGAGATAATTTGAGTCTCGAGAATCGTCGTAGGATAGTTTTCAAACCCTTGTGGGGGTGAAAAGGGGGTTGGAAGTTGGTATGAGGAATTTTTTACCGCTGAACTGATTTTGATGAAAATTGGTATAGAGATAGTATGGGTCTCGAGAAAGGACAAAGGATAGTTTCATCTTCAAAAAAGCCCCCCCCCCCCCATTTTACTTTAGAATCTTAGGTCCAAAAATCTATCTTATCTATACATATAATAAAGCTGAAGAGGGTCGAAAGTCTGTACATGGAAGATAATCGAAAAAAAGTTGGCTGGGGATACTTAGAATCGATAATAGAACACGTTCCAACAATTTTTAGAATTTTTGTCTGTTTATCTGTTTGTCTGTTTATCTGTTTATCTGTTTGTCTGTTTATTTGACCGCGCATCACGTGAAAACGCCTGAACGGATTTTGATGAAATTTTGTATAGAGATAGTTTGAGTCCCGGGAAAGGATAATATATAGTTTTAATCCCGAAAATCAACCCTGGTGGGGGTGAAAATGGGGTTAAAAGTTTGTATGGAGAATTTTTAACCGCTGATACGATTTAGATAGAAATGAGTATGGAGATAATTTGAGTCTCGAGAAACGTCATAGGATAGTTTTCAAACCCTTGTGGGGGTGAAAAGGGGGTTGGAAGTTGGCATGAGGAATTTTTTACCGCTGAACTGATTTTGATGAAAATTGGTATAGAGATAGTATGGGTCTCGAGAAAGGACAAAGGATAGTTTCATCTTCAAAAAAGTCCCCCCCCCCCATTTTACTTTAGAATCTTAGGTCCAAAAATCTATCTTATACATATAATAAAGCTGAAGAGGGTCGAAAATCTGTACATGGAATATATTCGAAAAAAAGTTGGCTGGGGATACTTAGAGTCGATAACAGAACACGTTCCAACAATTTTTAGTATTTTTGTCTGTTTATCTGTTTGTCTGTTTATTTGACCGCGCATCACGTGAAAACAGCTGAACGGATTTTAATGAAATTTTGTATAGAGATGTGAGAATGAGTGTATAGTGACAGTGAGAAGTGACAAAGTGAAAAAAGTAAAAAAAAGTCGAGAACCTGAAAGTAAAAAATGTCAAAAATGTCAAAAATGTAAAAAATGACAAAATTTCAAAACATACAAAAAATTTCCAAAATTTCCAAAATTTCCAAAATTTCAAAAATTTCAAAAATTTCAAAAATTTCAAAAATTTCAAAAATTTCAATAATCTCAAAAATCTCAAAAATCACAAATATCTCAAAAATCTCAAAAAAATTAAAAATTTCAAAAATTTCACAAATTTCAAAAATTTCAAAAAATTTCAAAAATTTCAAAAAATTTCAAAAATTTCAAAAATATCAAAATTACAAAAATATCAAAAATTTCAATTAAAAAAATACAAAAAAAAATAAAAATAAAAAAATTAGAAAAAGTCAAAAATGAAATAAAATTAAATAACATAACTTCGTTCCAACCGAAACGCACTCAGGTATTTTTTTTTCTCTGACGTTCATTAGCGCATTGTAATTTGCTTACATTGAAGAATAAATATTTTGATCTACAACAATATCATAAATCCTCTATTCCGCGTTCAGAAACCGTATGTAATTACCACCATTAATGCAATCAGTAACGTTACATCAGTGTATTATCTGTGACAGTGTGTTAAAAACGTATGAAAATTCATTACCTACGGTAACGTAATGAAAATTCGCCCTCCTCCCCGACCGCCGGCACAATAAGGTTGGTCATGGCGGTCATTCTAATGGTTTCCGAACACGTCACTTAGGATTTTTTTAATATGTGTGTAGATAAAGCAGTGTATGCTTCTATTAGGGTACACATAAAATGGGGGGTGAATGTTTTTTCGCTCCAACTCTATCGTGTTGGGTATTATTGAATAGGTCTTTCAAAAAGAATACAGGTCTTTTAATACATTTTTTGGATGAAACTGATAGTTTCGTAAATATTAGATTTGAAAGTTCAATCAAAAAAGGGCGTCTCTTCCATCTAACTTTAGCACCGTGGGTCCAAACAGGGCGGCAACTACGAAACTCTACACCGAGCATCGCCCGACATGCTCTTGGCCGGTTTTTTTTGCATTGTTATCCCAGAAATCACCCCTTAAAGATTACTAATTCCAATTCAAGAAAATCCCCAGCCAGGTTATACGTAGCCTATAAAAATTAAACGTTTAAAAGGGGGGGGGGGGGCAGCCACTACACTCACTACAGATTGAGTTAAATTTGCATGGGTCACCCCCCCCCCCCAAGTACACCTCAAATAGAAAAAAATGTTACTGACCCCCTCAAAAAATCATTTCTGCATTTGTGATCCCCCCCAAATTTCAACCGCACCTGTTCTTACCTTTCATGCTTAGACTGATTTGACGGGAGGATCGATTTGGAAAAGTGGTACTGTATCCGATATACACCTACTACTCTATGTCGTTTAAATCATGCCAAAAAAAAGTATTGATTTTTGAGTGTAGTTTCATTTAGTGGTAATTGTATCCATTTGTCAACTTTACTTCAAGTTCCGCCTCCAGGGTAGCGGGAGATAAATTAGGGGCAAATTAGCCACTTACATAGACCGAATTCCACGCGGGCGGAGCCGCGGGCACAGCTAGTATACAATAATAACCTAACAATGTCCTTCGCCACAATCGCGAACCGTAAAGATAAAGCCGTAGATCCGGGATCTGTCTTCATAAAGCTACATTGGCACGAGGCCTTCGGGCACAGATCACATGCTTGTTAGACACTTTAGACAGAGCATTATTATTTAGAATTATTATTTAGATAGAAGCAGGTCTTAATCACCTAAAGTAACATTTATTATTATTGTGACGTTTCGAGGGCACCGTAATGCTCGTGATCGCATGCAGGCTGGCAAGGAATCGTATCAGCATCTCCTAGCTGCACAAGTTTTCCGAACTACCCCCACTTGGTCACGATTATGCACTTATCCTCTTCCTCCTAGTGTTTGTCCCAGCTTTTTGCTCTATTGAGCCTGGGGTCCGCTCGGCAAGCTTATCCAAGGAATTAATTAGAATTAAATTAAAATCAGTTCTTTACTTATACCATAGCTTCGAGAAAATTATAGCGGTACCGGTAGCCAGTTTAACTTACGTGCAGGTTTAAGATTTGATTCCTATTGTCGCCGAGAGATTTCTGGGAAAACGAATTAAAAACTCACCCTTTTGCCTCTTATTGTCTTAAGCATTTCATTTTTTGCCTGATATGGCTGAAAAAAAATATCCACCGCTATTTTTCTAATAAAAAAATGAAGTACCTACTTGGAATTTGTAATATAATAATTAGTTACTCTCTTAGTGAATTCTTTAACACAGTTGTTTTACAGCACCGTTGATCGTAATAGACACTTCATAGAGAGGAGTCTATTTAAGATGGTCTGTATCTTCGAGGGTCCGAATAAATATGGAATTTTATTCCCCCACTAAGGAGGATTGAAGGAAATGCGTTCTCGTTTAATCTAATTTGAACCTATCCTGATCTCGCTTTTGTAATATTTATTGGACTCTGATTTAACGTAAGGATGCTCACAGTTCATGCTGTCCCTTTCGTTTTACACATTTAACAGAGGCGAGAGAGAGAGGCAACTAGATTAAATAAATAAATATTATGGGACAATCTTACACAAATCAACCTAGTCCCACAGTAAGCTCAATAAGGCTTGTGTTGAGGGTACTAGGCGACGATATATATAATAGATAGATATAGATAAATACTTAAATACATAAAAAACAGCCATAACTCAGGAACAAATATCTGTGATTAACACACAAATAAATGCCCTGACCAGGATTCAAACCCGGGACCTCCTGCTTCATTGGCAGAGTCACTACCAACTAGGCTAGGAGGAGATTGAATTAAGATTTTATTTAATGACACATATAAAGATTAGAAAATGTGTGCTTCCATGGATGTGTAACACAATTACGGATACCGCGCCGCTGAGCCAAAATTGTGAAGAGCCATACATTAAATGTAACTATTTTAACGGTTGAATATATAAAACAAAAACAAATGCCTAAAAAACTATATCTGATATGCAGTTATGTACGTTTTCAAAAATAGGATTACAATTTTTTTTATACAATTAATATTTTAGAAGATATTAGATTTATTTTCTTTCTAGCTTCTAAAATATGCAATAAAAAAATACAAAAAAAATCCGGTTGAATTGAAGTTGGGTCGTGACCGAAACGGGATCCTGCCTTTTCGCCGAATAACGTTTTCCAAACTGTATCATTTGCCAACTGTGTCATTTGGGATACTGCATTTTTTTCTGAAACTGTAAACTTTTCAGGGTTTGTTTTATAATCATCGTGTAGAACCATATAGGTTAGGTTAGTTTTGTTGGTTTTATAACAATCCTGAAATTCTTATAGTTTCGGAAAAAAATGCAGTATGCCAAATGACACAGTTGGCAAATGAAACAGTTTGGGAAACGTTATTGGGCGGAAATGTAGAAAACCGTCTGAAACGTGTTATAAAGTTAAAATACGGCCCAGGGACCACCAGTGGTATGCGGACCACCGGTTGAGAACCACTGCTCTAGCGCCATCTATAATGGCGTCACTAATAAGCATTAATTTATGTTACTGAGACCTGCGGCGTTAGTGTCGCCATTTATAAGAAGCTAATTCGCTAATTATAAGAAGACCGCAGTTTTGTATGGACTATATCAGTCTTCTTATTTAGAGCTGTCTACTTTAAGGGGCTCCACGCGTTTTTGATCTATTTTGAATATCGACACAAAACTGGTCAGTTTTGTGTCGATATTCCAACATTTGTACTACAGATACTCGTAGAATTATAAGGCAAACGGCTATCGTTTCTTGAATCTTTTATCTCCATTCTGTGAGCCGGATTTTGAAATAAATGAGCCCTTATTTTTCTATGATATTTGTAAATATAGTCTAAAAACACTATTATCGATATTCGAATGCTGTAAAGAATCTTACATATACAAAATCTACATATTAGGGTTCCTCTTTAACGTCTCAAAAAACTGACAAGAGATTTTAATTTTAAACTAATTAACACAAAAGTTATCAAACTCAAACTCAAAGTCAAATATTTATTCAGTAAGTAGGCCTACTTACTGAATAAATATACAAGGGCACTTTTACACGTCAAAGTAAAAGAGAGAAAAAAAATCAAACTACACCGGTTCTAACCCTACACCTCTGACCCGAGAAGAATGATGTCCGGCAAGAAACTCGGCGGGACTTATTTTTTCAAAACATCAGTACATCAAAACTAAACAATATATATAAGTGCGTTGTTCTATAAGGAAACATATCAAACCAAGTTAGATTAACCAACAATAGGAAGAAAAATACCAAAGAAAAAAGATGAGTCCAAATCTGACTATTTGAAAATGAATTACATACAAGTTTGAAATACTTTCTTACCTGAACTGTCTTCTACATAAATTTCCAAATTATAATAATCCATCATCAACAGTTAGAAACAAATTTTGAATAAAAAAAAAAAGTAAGTGATTCTAGTATACAATAAACATACTATTTCCAATTATCCTTAGAGATGTATAAGGTCTCCAAGTGTCTTGATCTATATATTCTATATAATAAAAAAATATGGATAATCAAGCACCGAATGTTGTGTCTAAAGCCAATTTAACTAAAATTAAATATGATTAATAAAAAGTTACGTAATTGTGTGGCCCCAGTTAGCCTTAAAACCACTTTTAATAACCAGAAAACCACTTTTTTGGCCTAATATTGTTCGACTTTGATGTCAAATATCTCGAAGACAATGAAAATTGAAGTAAATATAGGATACTATATTGTTTAAAGCTGTTACTGATAATATGATCAGCAATAAAAAATCATTAGAAAACTAAGGGATTCAGATCGAAGGTCATTGGCGCCAGGGAGCCCCTTAAGAGGCCTTATTCCCAAAATGCGCGTAATTTGCGAAATGCATCATTTTCTTCGGAGGTTATAGCGAAAATGCTTTGTGTTTTTAAATTAACTTTTAATGCATATAATAGTCCGTTCCTTTATCTAGACGGCCATGGGAAAAAATATTACATTTTTGAGAAAAAAACCTGAAAAACATGGCTTCTCTTGGCAGGCTTCTTCAGAGTTTGCAGTTAGACGTCTGGTTTTTTTTCAGATTACTCAAATAAAGGGAACCTTTCTCATAAAATTTGAATACAATTCAATTCAGTATATCATGTTCAAGACGGCCATGGTAAGAAAAATTGAAGATTCATCTTGGATAATAGACAAAATACCTTCTGAATATTGCAATTTTTTTGATGAAAACAGGTTTACATTTAATTTTTTTCACGGAAGTCCTATAAATATTCTGCCCTAAAGATATTAATATATTAAAGTTCAGCTATAGATCTACCACGAAAAAAAAATCATTACTGTAACGCAAAATTTAAATAAAGTGTAATTTTTTGAAGATGACTCTAAATCGGTTAAAAACTTGACAAAACACATCGCGCCGTCGCCTCTAGCTCAGTATGGAACGAGAGCTCACAGACGACGGACCTGTGCTAAATCGTCCTACGCGCATTACGTAAGTTTGCCAGCTAGATACACCAAGAGGCCACTAAAACGGGTAACGTTGTATGAAATCCCCAACACGTAGTGACCGGTTTCCATTGCCCTATAGTTGCGAGAAGTGCGATTGAATTATAAAGATCCTTGAAATAAAAGATTGTTACTTTACTTTAATATTATTATAGTATATAACTTACCAAGGACTGTAAAAGAAAGAAAGCCCGAAATCGCAGGTATTTGTGGCCCGAGCCGCAGGCGAGGGTTGTAAATATGCGATAGAGGGCTTTCTTTTTTACTGCCCGTGGTGAGTACACAATTAGCGTAGCGTGCGGTAAAACTCACATTATGGCCAGGTGTGACGTAAAATGATTTTTTATTTGAAAACTAGACAATTTTGTCAATATCGTCATGGTAGTCATTTTCGACTAACTCAGGATGTGCAGAATTTAAAAATAATGGTTATTTTAAAAACAAAGATGGCGATAACCGAAAATGACTACCATAACGATTTTTACCAAAAAAGTGTTTGACCGCCATCTTGGATTTCAAAATAGACATTACTTTCGATATCTGCTTACCCGAATTAGTCGGAAATGACTACCATGACGATTTTGACAGAATTTTCCGTTTCCGCCATCTTTGATTTTAAAACGGACCTTATTTTCGAAATCTACACCCAGAATTAATCGGAAATGACTACCATAACGATTTTTACAAAAAAAGTGTATGACCGCCATCTTGGATTTCAAAATAGACATTATTTTCGATATCTGCTTACCCAAATTAGTCGGAAATGACTACCATGACGATTTTGACAGAATTTTCCGTTTCCGCCATCTTTGATTTTAAAACGGACCTTATTTTCGAAATCTACACCCCTAAATTAACCGAAAATGACTACCATAACGATTTTTACCAAAAAAGTGTTTGACCGCCATCTTGGATTTCAAAATAGACATTACTTTCGATATCTGCTTACCCGAATTAGTCGGAAATGACTACCATGACGATTTTGACAGAATTTTCCGTTTCCGCCATCTTTGATTTTAAAACGGACCTTATTTTCGAAATCTACACCCCTGAATTAATCGAAAATGACTACCATAACGATTTTTACCAAAAAAGTGTCTGACCGCCATCTTGGATTTCTAAATAGACATTAGTTTCGAAATCTGCACACCCGAATTAGTCGGAAATGACTACCATGACGATTATGACCAAAATTTTCCGTTTCCGCCATCTTTGATTTTCAAACCGTCCTTTTTTCCGAAATCTACACCCCTGAATTAATCGGATATGACTACCATAACTATTTTTACCATAAAGTGTTTGACCGCCATCTTGGATTTCTAAATAGACATTAATTTCGAAATCTGCACACCCTAATTAGTCGAAAATGACTACCATGACAAATTTAACGATTTTTACAAAAAAAGTGTATAACCAACATTTCGATTTCGAAATAGACATTATTTTCGATATCTGCTTACCCAAATTAGTCGGAATGACTACCATGACGATTTTGACAGAATTTTCCGTTTCCGCCATCTTTTATTTTAAAACGGCCTTATTTGCGAAATCTACACCCCTGCATTAATCGAAAATGACTACCATAACGATTTTTACAAAAAAGTGTATGACCGCCATCTTCGATTTCAAAATAGACATCATTTTCGAGATCTACACCCCCGAATTAGTCGAAGACGACTACCATGACGATTTTGACAGAATTTTCCGTTTCCGCCATCTTTGATTTTAAAACGGTCCTTGTTTTCGAAATCTACACACCTTAATTAATCGAAAATGACTACCATAACGATTTTTACAAAAAAGTGTATGACCGCCATCTTGGATTTCAAAATAGACATTATTTTCGATATCTGCTTACCCGAATTAGTCGGAAATGACTACCATGACGATTTTGACAGAATTTTCCGTTTCCGCCATCTTCGATTTTAAAACGGACCTTATTTTCGAAATCTACACCCCTAAATTAACCGAAAATGACTACCATAACGATTTTTACCAAAAAAGTGTTTGACCGCCATCTTGGATTTCAAAATAGACATTATTTTCGATATCTGCTTACACGAATTAGTCGGAAATGACTACCATGACGATTTTGACAAAATTTTCCGTTTCCGCCATCTTTGATTTTAAAACGGTCCTTATTTTCGAAATCTAGTCCCCTGAATTAATCGAAAATGACTACCATAACGATTTTTACAAAAAAGTGTATGACCGCCATCTTGGATTTCGAAATAGACATTATTTTCGATATTTGCTTACCCGAATTAGTCAGAAATGACTACCATGACGATTTTGACAGAATTTTCCGTTTCCGCCATCTTTGATTTTAAAACGGACCTTATTTTCGAAATCTACACCTCTGAATTAATCGGAAATGACTACCATGACGATTTTTACAAAAAAAGTGTATGACCGCCATCTTGGATTTCAAAATATACATTATTTTCGATATCTGCTTACCCGAATTAGTCGGAAATGACTACCATGACGATTTTGACAGAATTTTCCGTTTCCGCCATCATTGATTTTAAAACCGTCCTTTTTTCCGAAATCTACACCCCTGAATTAATCGGAAATTACTACCATAACGATTTTTACCATAAAGTGTATGACCGCCATCTTTGTTTTTAAAATAACCATTATTTTTAAATTCTGCACATCCTGAGTTAGTCGAAAATGACTACCATGACGATGATCATTTTCGTAATCTACACACCCGAAGTAGTCGAAATTTGCAACCATGACCATTTTTACAAAAAAAAAATTTCAGCCATATTGGAATAAAAAAAATACCACCTATGTATGTATAAGTAATAAAATATTTCCTATCGAATAAAGGCATATTGAAGGAGGGTAAAAAATGAAATATAAGTGTAAAACAGTCTATACAATACTAAATAAACCTAATTTTCGAAATTCGAAATTTATTATACTTTTAATTCGAAAAGTATCCCCAACAGTCCCTACTACATACTTTAATTAGTAGTATCTTCCATATAAAAGAAAATAAATAGCCTGTGTGTAACTTATGCGTAAAAAGAATTTTACGTCACACCTGGCCATAATGTGAGTATTACCGCACGCAACGCGTACGGTAAAACTCGCATTATGGCCAGGTGGAGACGTAAAATTGTGTACTCACCACGGGCAGTAAAAAAGAAAGCCTTTACAGTCCTTGGTACGTAATGTACTATTACTTGTAATTGAAGTTGAAAACGATCAAGATCGTTCGATCGTCGATCATTGCCAGCGGTCGCGTACTGAGCGCTACCGCCATCTATCGAGTAAGATTTCATGAAATTGAGGAACGTTCATGGGAATAAGGCCTCTTAAGTTTGCACCGACTTGAACATGACAACATGTATGTTAGCTCCGTGTTTACGTTTAACTTGACGTCTAAACTTAGTGCGGCATCCCTGTCACCCACTTCAAAGGTTATTTGTGACGGTAAACATCAAAAAGGACCATTTGGGCCGGCGCTTACGCCTTTTTACTAGAATAATCGTACCATATTTAATCTTTACAACGTGCGACGTAAAACCCTTGCGCTAAATAGTTCCTTTTCAACCAACTTCAAGATTTCGAAGGAGGAGGTTATCAATTCGTCGATTCTGATGATGGAATCCTGGAGAAATCGAGGGAACTCTTCAACTATTATAGGCACACCTAGTGATTTGAGTATTTTTTTACAGCAGCTTGAGCATTTGCTGTTGGAAAGGTGGATGCTAAGTGAAGTCGGTTCTTTTTTACCGTGTGCCGGTTCGGTGTGCCGTCACGGAAGGCCGCTCGTGAGAATGATCATCGTAAATTGATCGAAACATGTCGAGCAAAAATCGACTTAAATTACGTGAGTAACCCGCTATAAATAAATTTAATACGGTTCTTTTTTGTTTAAAATTATCATGTATTTTGTCAAATTTAGTCACTTACTTAACCAACTGGACCCTACAGACTGACCGAGGCAATGCTAGGCCATAACAATTAACAAGAGCTGGTATCATTTTGTGGCTGTGGGGTGATGAAAACAAGGGAGAACCTAGTAGTTGGACAGAATGTAGACATAAAAGAAAAATTAACTTACCTAAAGACAACACTAGTTTCCTCCTTCTCCAAATGCGCCGCCTCACTAACGCTCCAAAGCAACAGCACCTCCCCCCTCTCACCCAACGGGCCCCCTACTATTCTGGCCGGCACAAACCTCCTCCTATACCTCACACTTTTCACTACCCTACGCGGTCTAAAATAGTAATCTGTCCTGAACTCACTTTCACTTAAACTTTCACTTGTTTCCCCGCGTTCGTATTTTAAACTACTGTCACTTGTTTCTCCGCGTTTGAATTTTAAACTACCGTCACTTGTTTCTCCGCGTTCGAATTTTAAACTACCGTCACTTGTTTCGCGTTCGAATTTTGAATGTGAACGTCGTTTGTGCTTGTGTTTTGGTACGAAGTAGGGGGCGTCGTCGGGGCATGAGCGTTCGTCGGGGGAGGTTGGGGTAAAGTTGCCCCGGACGAAGGTGCCGACCATGGAGTAGAGGGCGTAGTCGCGGAGGGAGGCGTCGAAACGGAGGTGAACTGGAAAGAAGAGGGTTTAGTTAGTAGTCGCTTTGAAAAAAAGTGGTACATTTATTTTCGTAAAAACTAGCTACTGCAAATAATTCCTTGTCACTTTGATAAGGATGTGTGGCGATCCAACGATGGCCGTGTCTCCATAGTGGCGACAATGCCATCAAAAAGGTGTTTTGCATCGAGGCAAAATATATTTTTTGTTATTTACTCTGAAACTGGCAAAATTATTTATTTAATCTTTATTGCACAAAAAGAAAACTTATCGTAGAAAAGGCGAACTTAATGCCATGAGGCATTCTCTCCCAGTCAACCTTAGGGCCAAGCAGAAAGATTGCAGAAAGGTCTACGTGCTTCTAACGATACAGGAAACAAATTATATGACGGATGCATACAACTTTAAAAAGATGATAAACTACATCCTTAATTCTTACACATAAATTACATAATTCGAATATACATAAAATACATACATAGGATATATATATACATACATACATACATACGACCATACATATACAGGGTGTCTCATTCAAATCGGTCAGTATGGGAAAGTCTGAAATTATAAGACCTACGAAGATCTGTTCTGAGGAACCATGTCATCGATTTTAATAACAAGAAAAACTGCATTCATACATTTTAAAAAACATCTGTACTCCGTTCGGGAATCGAACCCGGTTGTTTTGAAAAAAAAAAAAACCTACACTATTTCTATTTAGATATCGATTGTGTAGGTCTTAAGCAGTAAATGTCTGTATGAAACATGATGTCTAAAATGAATAAAATGCATTTTATTATATGAAGATACAAAATGCAATTGTAAGATCGTTACCTAAACGTGTTGAATATTGTATTGAAAAAGGCGGTGGTCACTTCGAGCACCTACTAAAATAAATTAAAGTATGTGGAAACAATGCATTTTATTCATTTTAGACATCATGTTTCATACAGACATTTACTGCTTAAGACCTACACAATCGATATCTAAATAGAAATAGTGTAGGTTTTTTTTTTTCAAAACAACCGGGTTCGATTCCCGAACGGAGTACAGATGTTTTTTAAAATGTATGAATGCAGTTTTTCTTGTTATTAAAATCGATGACATGGTTCCTCAGAACAGATCTTCGTATGTCTTATAGTTTCAGACTTTCCCATACTGACCGATTTGAATGAGACACCCAGTATACAGTGTGTTTTTTTTAAGTGGGACAGTATGGGGAAATCCTAAAGTATAAGAGATACAGGGAAACTGTCTTAGGAAACATTAAGTACTTTTTTGTGAAAAAAAAATTGGTATAGTCAAAATTTTGGTCAAGTGTGAGTTGTCCCTAAAAATGATTAATTTTGATGAAATTTTTTTTTGATGCACATCTACTCAGTTTCATGAGGGGATCATTTTATTGTATAGGAAGAAAAAAATCGGGACAGCAGAAGTTAGGTAAATTTAATAAAATAATTTTACATTAAAGTAAATGTTCAAAGTGGCCTCCCTCTTGTCGAATGCAGGCACGAGCGCGTTTCAGAACACCTCTGGTTGCTTTAGACAAGGCGTTGTGATGTATGTTGTTCAAATGATAATGCACTGCGTCTTTTAACTCTTGTACCGAGTTGTAAGTATCTGCATAAATTCGACCTTTAAGGTACCCCCAAATGAAAAAATCCAACGGTGTTAAATCTGGTGAACGTGGTGGCCATTTAATAGGGCCATTTGTGCCCATCCAGCGATCAAGAAAATGTTCATTTAAAAACTGTTTAGTATCGATACTATTGTGGGCAGGGGCGCCGTCTTGTTGGTAGATGATATTATTCAAATTATTTAATGGAATTGCCATATCTACTAAATCCACAGCCATGTTTAATATTTCCTGATATTTTTGACTATTCAATGTTCCATGGTAAATTTTAATGGCAAAGATTTTATTATCTAATATTGCACACCAACAATTAAAGGAAAAGCGGACCTGGTTATGGGTTGCCGTAGTTCGGAAGGGGTTTGTACGTGCCCAAAAATGATTATTTTTTCTATTGTACATGCCATTGTTTGAAAAATTGCATTCATCTGTCCAAATAATCCGGCTTGGAAAAGACGGGTTTCTAATCGAGCATGCTACAAACCACTGGCAAAATGCTAATCTCCGGTCAGTGTCTCCTGGAAGCAATGCTTGTACAAGATGACCTTCTATGTAACACTTGTACTTGTAAGCCTTCAATACCTTTCGTACTGTAGATTTATGCACACCGATATTGTTAGCAGCTTCCCTCAATGAGGCTTTTGGGTAGGCTTCAAAATATCCTAAGATTGCGATAGTTGTAAATTCATTTATTACTGTGGCTCGTCTCTTCCGTTTTGGTGTAAAACAGCCTTCCTTTCTTAAATTTTTCACCAGTTTGTCAAAAATTTTGCGGTCCGGTTGATCGCGGTCCGGATAACGTTCCCGATACCACTGTAACGCATTCACAGAGCTACGATAATTTACAAAATACGCTTCAATTAAATCTACTTTATGCGAGTTTGGTAATTCCATGACGAAAACTTAACATAATGTAAACTTTAAACACTGAAATATCAAGTAAAATACTGTTTGTTTCAAGAAGTTCCAAATTTAAAATTTGTTTTTTTTTTTAATTAGATTTGTAAGGTAAGGTGCTCGCGTAAAAATACCTTAAAGTATTTTAATCCTTTTTAAACCAAATAAAGTGTTCCAAATTCAAATGTAAAACTGGAATAGGCAATATTTTTTTTAATAAAAACCTTGCAGTGGGCAGTGGTAGGCAATTTACACGGGTTGTAATAATGAAAACGATTTTCTTAAATTTGACTAACTTCTGCTGTCCCGATTTTTTTCTTCCCATACAATAAAATGATTCCCTCATGAAACTGAGTAGATGTGCGTCAAAAAATAATTTCATCAAAATTAATCATTTTTAGGGACAACTCACACTTGACCAAAACTTTGACTATACCAATTTTTTTTTCACAAAAAAGTACTTAATGTTTCCTAAGACAGTTTCCCTGTATCTCTTATACTTTAGGATTTCCCCATACTGTCCCACTTAAAAAAAACACACTGTATATATATATATATATATATATAAGGTGCTAACAAATTAGTCACGGATATTTTTACCGCTGATAGTACTCGGTTCTCGGAGTATATTTAAGTATGAAACATCATAGGTTTTGTTATGTTTTTTTGGAGAAAACTAGGAAACAAATTTCCTACGTTAAAACACCCTGTTAATAAGATAATTAAATGAGACCTCTTCAGACCCGAATCATAATGACATTTAAGAATAAAAACTTTTGACGTGACATGACATACAGTGTTAAACATCTTTTTTTTTTTTTTTTTTTTTTATACTACGACGGTGGCAAACAAGCATACGGCCTGCCTGATGGTAAGCAGCTACCGTAACCTATGGACGCCTGTAACTCCACAGGAGTCACATGCGCGTTGCCGACCCTTTACAAAAAGGAGGATTCACTGTGTTGACGGCTAAAGGAACAATAGGGTCCCTCATCGTCAACACACTGGGTCCTCTTTGAGCTCTTTGGCAACCTTACTCACCAGCAGGAACACAACACTATGAGTAGGGTCTAGTGCTATTTGGCTGTGGTTTTCTGTAAGGTGGAGGTACTTCCCCAGTCGGGCTCTGCTCCAGATTTGAGCGAGATGACATTCACTGAACGTGCCCTACCACACTAAGCGAGATGCCATTCGCAGTGCCCATACCTCTCTTTTTGGCATAGTTTAAGGACATACCCAAGTCCGGACGTAGTTTAAGGACATACCCCGGGTCCACCATCTTGACAGGTATTGGTCATTTTAAAAATTAATTATAATATTTTTTTTGTTCGGTAAATGAAAACAAAAAAATTATATACAAAGGTTCCTTAATTACAGTTAAAAGTTAATTGTTTTAATGTAATGTATTATCTCTTAAAATATCCGTGACTAATTTGTTAGCACCTTATATATCCGAAGAATCTTGTTAGAGAAGATACGTAGGATTTCTTTGATCCATCAGCATAGAAATCACACACAGATTTCAGAAGCTTTTATAGGACATTTTAGTCTCTAAATAAATATGATCAGGAATACACTAATATCTTTTGGGGTTCATCGTGAGCACGTATAATATGTGTTATTATTATTAACCAAGGACGGTTATTAACACAGTAAAGGTCACAGATTACCAATTCCATTGACGCAACTTCGCGGCACTTTCACTTGTTTTCTACTGTTTTCTTAATTTATGATGTCTGTGTGTGTAGCTTTCAAGGATTATATCATATCATCCTTGGTAGCTATGAATAAATTATATTCTATTCAACCCTTTTAAAAGTACAGACAAGCTATGAAACTTTGACTCCTTCTAACAAACATAAATGGACTAAAAGCTAAGGCACGTCAGATATGACACAATAATGAGAGCAATGAAACCTAACTAGTTACATTGCTTTACCATCCTTATTGATAAATCCGGGCTTCCGGCAGCTTTTAATGGGAGGTCAGAGTGACAGACTAAAAATGTTTTAGCTGGATAAAAGTAATAGGTACCAATATCGAGGGGTGCGTGGTCAAACCCGATAACTCGAGCTAATAGGTTTTTGAAAATAGAACGATAAGCTGACGTACGTTAGGTGCTTATTTAAATCAAAAATTATTTCTACTTATCGGGTTTCACCTCGCAACCCTCGATATATGTAGGTAAAAACTGCCGAAGTTGTGTCATTTATAAAGGGCAGGGCCTATATTTTAACATTAGAACAAAAACATTGTGATTTATTGCGGAAACAGAAACAGTAGGCGACTAACTACAAATTGCATTATACATCATTAGGAACTACTCTCGCCCAACAAAAACTTCTGGATGTGAAATAATCTGATTAATTAAATAATACTTACTAATATTATAAATGGGAAAGTGTATGTGTGTGTTTGTTTGTCCGTCTTTCACGGCAAAACGGGGCGACGAATTGACGTGATTTTTTAAGTGGAGATAGTTGAAGGGATGGAGAGTGACATAGGCTACTTTTTGTCTCATTCTAACCCCCACTTCCCTAAAATGGGGGGTGGAAATTTTGTATGGAGCATTACGGGGGGCAATCAGGAAAGGCGAACCGTGTTACCCCGAATTTAACGCGAGCGAAGCCGCGGGCAAAAGCTAGTTTCGCATAATATTGCATCAAGCCCAGAGCTCAAAAAAGTCTTTTTCAAGTTATTTGCATTTTTTGACCTCCACCACTTTACAGCTGCCAGATGTCTGTATCTATAAACAAGCATAGTATTCGTACCTATAGCAAACTAACTAGAGGGGTTTCGTTGCTCTCGTTTAAAAGGAAAGATACTAGACTTGGCAGATATTTAGGAATAACACCAGTACGGGAATTCAGAATCGCCTGAAAGCCTGTAACGTTCCATTCAGGTTGGAGCGATCTGTCATCGGCATCCCCCGGAAGCGGCGATTGGACCCCGGAAACGAAGGCGTGCCCAAAAAATGTCCGCCAGGGGCTATTTCCTGAGGTTTAGGGAATAGAAATACTTGTACTTGGTGTAAATACTTGGTATTTCTAATGCAAGTAGTATGTGTGCTGTGTTGTTTGTAAACGCTTCATATAATACTAGCGACCCACCCCGGCTTCGCATGGGACTTTTTTGTAGACTTTTTTAAGGTGTACAATACTGTAGTACATTATTTTGATCGTGTAGGGTTCAGCCAGCGTTTGCAATGTAGGTAAGCGCAAAAGAAGTGTTTATTTACGACATCACATTAGAAACCTCAAAAATTATCAGTGTTTCTCTACTATATTATGCATGTATTTTACATATTATCCTATCTATCTATTAAAAAAAACTGCATGAAAATCCGTTGTGTAGTTTTAAAGATCTAAGCTTACATAGGGACAGACAGCGGAAAGTGACTTTGTTTTATACTATGTAGTAATGTCAGGATTTTAATGACACAATCTGCCAGAAAGACCACAAGAGTATCTAATACAATTTAAATTAAATATTTTTAAATACCTAGGTCATTTTAACTTAGGTTACAAAAATGATGTAGGCACACAAGTCACACAACAGACTCACAAAAACCGCTACAGTCGGTTGCACGGTAGTATTTTGTGTGTTCTACCGCTTTTACAATGGATTGTACTATTTGTACTGTCTGAAGACCTGTTAGACATGAAGCTAACACAGGATATACTCGTATTATCACACTCTGGAACCCAAATGGGCGCGCACTGTACTGTTTCAGACGAATACCCTCCTGCGAAGGCTGAGTAATGAGCTTTTCCCGACGGACTTCAGTATCGGGTTCTTCAAAAAAGGAGTTTTTAAAGGTTCTAAAAAGATCGGCATCGCGCATTCACCACAATCGTTGCAGGCGTCCATAATATAGGTTGTAGTGATCGCTTAAGGGCTCAGACAGACGATCGCCGACAAGGCTGCCGCCGGTCCAAGGTCACCCTGACCTTGGTTAGTGCTTCATACAATTTTGCTGGAAAGAACTGTCTTCAAGGTCTGTCCGTCTAAAGGGCTTGTCGGTGACCGTCTTGCCGAGCTTTAACCTTAAGAAATTTAACCTTAAACGGGCTGTGTACTTGTTTGCCACGTGCGTGGTAAAAGTCACTGTTATTATATTCCAAGTATTATTCCCTAACAGCCGACTAAGCCGCGCCAGCTAAGCCTACAATGGATTACTGGCCCGGATTCAGAACCTATCAGGTTAGCTTTCACGGTATTGCCGCTAACGCTGTATGGATTCATTTTGATTATAGTGCCTTGTTCATTTTTCAACCGACTTCAAGATTTCGAAGGAGGAGGTTCTCAATCCGTCGGGACCTTTGATTTTGCTTGTTTTTTCAACTGACTTCAAGATTTCGAAGGAGTAGGTTATCAATTCGTCGGGATCTTTTTTTTGTGTATGTTCACCGATTATTCGAAGACGACTGGACCGATTTGGAAAATTATTTTTTTGACTGAAAGAGTTTACTTCACAGTTGGTCCCAATGTAACTAGGTCAGGATCTGATGATGTGATCCTGGACAAATCTAGGGAACTCTTCAACTATTAAAGGCACACCTATAGTGATTTGAGTAGTTTTTCAGCAGCTCGGGCATTTGCTCTTGGAAAGGTGGAGGCTAAGTGAAGTCGGTTCTTTTTTGTTTAAAATTATTAAAGAATAAAACTAATGACAAATTCAGATAGGGTAAAGGGTAACTAAACTTAGTTACCGCAAGAAAAATCATTCAAGTGTTTTCCTTACTCCATTGGTCCTCTTACCCCACCTGACTTTATTAGCTCACTACACCGGCTCACTAAACAAAAGAACAAGGAAAACTTTATCAGCGCCCGATGCAATGGTTTTACTTTGTATTTTCAATTTTAAATAGATTATAAGTAGTTATGTAGTAACTAACAAACTGATTGCAAAAATTGATTTATATAAATTACTGCGGAATCGGTATCGAGACAAACCACCGGTTTACCGATACTCTTGTATCAAAATGTTATTGTTATTGTTAATTACCTTAATAAAAAAAAAAAAAAAAAACCTCTAAAGGGAAAGTGCCTGGAGGTATGACGTCCGGTTTGTTTTAATCGCGGACTTTGAGTGTCGGTTCAAACTATTTTCTTTCGTTTAATACTGATGAATAAATAATATTATAAATATTGTTTGAAACGGGATATTTACCATGTATATTTGTGTTTACGAGCACCCGATATTTCGGCGCAGTTGCATGCACCATCATCACGGAGTAATCGGGTAAATATACCGTTTCAAATAATATTTATAATGTGAATGACCATGTGAGCTTGAAATAATAAATAATATTATCATTTTAATAAAGTTACAGTCAAAACCTGTATCCTCTTTGGTTACAGCCGTAAAATACGATAGACTCATTAAACACTCCTTAAGCACTTGTAATTACCATAAAAAGTTCTCCCAACTCGCATTGTTAGAAACTTTCAGATTCTCAAACACGAACAAAGATCGAAAACAAATTTTTTTCACGAAGGAGCGATTTTCTAATTTTTACATCACGATTTGTTACGGATTTGTAATTTGATTTTTTGTCATCAAAATGACTTCTAACAATGTGTCATTGTTTCTGCCAACCAATGCCAATAAAACGTTTGTAGTGTCGTATTGACGTTTAATCTCTTTTAACATCCATTTGACATGAACTTGATAACAAACTGTTAGCAAGAAAAGGATCATTAACACTCCTCGTAGCCGCTACGCGCTGCATACTACAAATACGTGGCTACGAGCTACGACCGTAGCGCGCACGGAAGGTGTTAAATAATTTAAATGTTAGTCTCATCCTGCCATAAAATCAAAAGTGCCGAACATTCTCCACCCGTGTGAAAAGTGTAAAAGCCAGTTAAAATAAATGACATCACTTTTAAATTAAGTTAAATCCAGTTTAATTTAAAATTAAAATCAAACCAATAACAGACTATATTATTCAAAAAAGCCTGCAGATATTTTAACTGACACATCTTTCACGTCCTCCGATTATGCCTACGTGCCCAAAGTGGCATTGATAAAATACCCACTGTGAAAAATATCCCAAGCATATTTAACAAAAATCCGTTTCGGAATATAATCCTTATTGCTTAAGTTTTAAGTTTGAAATCGCTTACGCTGTCAAGCTTCGAATAATTGGACGGTGCCAGTCTTTTGCTACTTAATCTCTATAAACGTAAAACTGATTGCTTTTTCAGAGGGAAGTCGGGATGGCGTTATGCAATTTTTAATCGACTGAATAAGCGAGTCAAAAATCAACTTAGGTAACTAACTTTTTGTGCCTGCTGTAAATAGTAATACAATATACACTTTGCATGTAAGTTATATTTTAAATTAGACATCCATAGGAAGTCGTTCACAAAATTTAAGCCCTTTTTTACCTCCTTTGGGGTTCAATTTCGTAAGGGTATGAATTTAGAACACATTTGTTTTAAAAATAATGTTGTTACATATAAATGCAATATTATTGGTTTTAATTCTAAAGGTGTCATATATTATTGTGCGCTTCGTGTAAATCTAAATGTGATCGTTGTTAATAAGGAAAAATAAACTGAATTTGATGGATTCGGTCAATAACCTTCAACTAAAAAATACAATACAATACAAATACCCTTTATTTAACACATCAAAAAGAAAACAGTATAGAAAATACAGAAAATTTAAAGTAGAGGTAATTTCGTAAAAAAGTTGCAGAAGTAAGTAGTTAATTTATGGAGCCTGAAAGTTTGGAATATGTTAGTTAGGCGAGGCTTCGGAGTGTTTAATAAAATAATTCTATGTAACTTCCTGAAACGACCAAGGACTTAATATGCCACTAGGTACGGCCACGTCTGAAAATATGGATACATTCAATGTTACTAAAATATGTATCCAAGACTACGCCTTGGTAATAGAGTCGTGGCTACTTATTTTTGTCATATTAAATGTATCCATATTTTCAAACGTTGATTGAAAAATGCCAAGAGTAAAATATTCCAGTCTATATCGCATTCGTCGACTACTCAAAAGCGTTTGACAGCCTTTACCACGATTCGATTTTCACAGCCTTACGCCATCAAGATATAGACCCTGGTTACGTCCAGCTCATAACCGCTATATACCGAAATAGTACAGCCGCAATAAAACTACAGTCCTATCCTTCGATATTCAATAAGGAGTCAAACAAGGAGATCCGTTGTCGCCGAAGCTCTTTACCAGCACGTTCGGGCATGTTTTCCGGAAGATTGTACCAAATTGCCGAGATAGAGGCCTTGTCGTCTGGAATAGAAGATTGACCAATCACCCGTCTTGTTATCATCAACAGTCATTCAACATTCATTCCATTCGCCTCTCTCTAAATTTCACGGCACCTAATGTGTGATCAGGTGATCACCTATTCCACAAGGGTACTAATGACTGTCCTAATCATGAACGGCCTTAATCGAGCGGCGACCGGAGTTAATCTCACGTGATTTACAATACCGTGCGTCGACTGCCAAACGGCCAAATTTAGCATTCTGTAAAAAGTGCATATACTGCAAAGTGCTAAATTGTAACTACTATTAGAAAAAGGGACCTACATACATGGCTATTTATTTTAAGGGAATTTGAGGTGAGGAAAAAATATCAAAACCTCCAAAATCTAAACTTCGTAATATCCCTCTTTATCGCACTTGCCTATTCGAGAAATAGAGACGCATATAACAAAATTTGGATTTTCTAGAGTCACCGTAGATATGATCACTTTGTTGTCCGTCCGTCTGTCTGTCAAGACCATATTTATCACGTACGCGTGGAGGTCTTCTTCTTCTTCTACCTAGTGTTATCCTGGCTAATGCCAGGGTCCGCTTTCTTGCTCACTTTCCTCCACTTTGCGCGGTCCTGGGCGTCTAATGGGAGGTATAAAGTTGAAATTAACTTCAAATACCTTTGTCTACGCTTCCTTGAAGATGTAAAAAATCAAGCTTCTAAGTCAACACAATCCAACGATACGGCCATTTGAACCTTATTTTCTGACACTTCGCCATGGAATCAAAACCTAGGTTTTTCCCATAGAGTATAGACCAAGATTTGGCATGGAGCTCTTAAGGTCGTTAATTTGTTGTTCCATCACAAAAATATTAAAATTACGAACTTATTTGCAATTGGTAAACTAATCGTGACCTATGTCGATGTACGGAGACAACAGTTCTTCAACGGTAAAGTCAAAGTTTGTCCCTCAATCACCGTTATGAACAAACTAATTACACGCCCGGTAAATGACGATATTAAAAAGGTGTATTTTAAGTATAAATGCCACGAATACTCGGTTTTTGTCAAATACTGAATATTCGTCGGCCGAATATTTAACAGCAACATTTACAAAGCATCATGAATTAAAAAATATTGCAAAGTCCAAAAATCTTCTCATATTATTAACATTTGACAAAGAAAAGTAATACAAGATTAACCTTAAGAAAATGACAAAAGACAAATGAAACCAAGTAAAGTTCTGCGAAAGCATTTTGTATGCAAATAGTATGAGATTTAGACTGGAATATGTTTTGCAGTGCATTGGCCTGGAGGTCTATTCGGCGACAATCGCTTTAAGCTTTAAGCCCGCCTTGTAGCGCGCGTGCCGAGACTGTAATGCGACATTGAGCTCGATCGATTCTTCGATATAGGTATCCCGTGTAAAGATGTACCAATACCTAGGTTACCAATCAAAATAAAATAAAAAATCAAAATCATTTATTTATTTCAGGTAACAGTTATGGTTAGTATGTACTTATACTACTTATAGCTA
Organism: Pammene aurita; assembly: GCA_947086415.1. Lineage (NCBI taxonomy): Eukaryota > Metazoa > Arthropoda > Insecta > Lepidoptera > Tortricidae > Pammene > Pammene aurita. The sequence continues at coordinate 33,881,619 of OX352303.1, forward strand.
TGTTAATATCTAACTACATAAATTACTTACAATTTATAAGTTTTGTGTCATGCATGTTTCTAGAAGCACCTACGTAGTAGTGAGTGTAGTGACTATGTTTCCGTTGTGACACTTGCGATAGCGTCGGCGGAAAGGGTGTCTAACTCTAGTAGTTAGCACCTAGATGTCGCTTACGGCTGCTGTAAAGCCGATGTAGATCAAAATAAATGCAAAAAGATGATAGAAGGCATTGCAAATTTCGTCAACTTAGTTACTTGGTAGCTTAATTGGTAAAGCGATCGAGCCCCGGCAAGGCGTATCGATGTAGGTTCGAGTCCTACTGGGTTTCAATGTTTTCAATGTTTGTATTTGATTTAATAACAATATATATTTTTTTGTTTGAAAGGGTATTGGTTCGTTCACAGTTGGTTCCATTGTCACCAGGTCAGGATTTGATGATGGGATCCTGGAGAAATCGAGGGAACTCTTCAAATATTATACGCATACCTATATCGATTTAAGTTTTTTTTAAGTTTTGCTTTTGGAAATGTGGAGTCTAGGTGAAGTCGGTTCTTTTTTGTTTTATTTTTTTTATGTAAGTATATATATCTTTTATATATATATATATCGTCGTATAGTTAGTACCCACAACACAAGCCTTATTTAGCTTACTGTGGGACTAGGTCTATTTGTGTAAGATTGACGGTCAATATTTATTTATTATTTATAATTGACGGCCTCCTAGCCTAGTCGTTAGTGACCCTGCCCATGAAGCAGGAGGTCCCGGGTTTGAATCCTGGTCAGGGCATTTATTTGTGTGTCTATCACAGATATTTGTTCCTGAATTATGGATGTTTTCTATGAATTTAAGTATTTATCTACAGCCTGTAAATTTTATACAGGCGTATACTTTATCCACCTATAGTATCCAGCAATAGGACTAATATACTATAATCATTTTGTTAAATAGTGTTATTAATTATGTGTAACGATGTTTTAAAGTCCTACCGGGCACCAATGCACGCTATCCAACTGATTTAAAACTGACATAACTGACATGACGCATCGGTAAGTTAATTGTCATGGATGCAATACATTACGGGCTGAAATTATTGTGTATGAAAAAAATCCTTACTTTCATAAAGAAATAAATGTAGATAGGTTCCCTAGGTCTAATACTAATCGCCAGTACAATATACGCCCGTATAAAATTTACACACTGTATATCTATCCATTATATATATCATCATCTAGTACCCACAACACAAGCCTTATTTAGTTCACTGTGGGACTAGGTCAATTTGTGTAAGATTGTCTTATAATATTTATTTATTTTTATTTTATTTTATTGAGATATGGCATGATTCAAGATTCAAGATATTTATTCATAATATTACATAAAAAATACAGAAAAACAAAATAAAGACGTATAGGTGTAGCACCACGAAATGGACCCTGCTCAGCAAAATGCTAGCTAGTATGTCAGCTAGCGCTGGTCTTCCGTAGGGCCCACTTGGTGATGCCACGACAGATAACACAAACTGACGACAACAAAAATAGAAATCAAAATTATACTTAACACAAACTGAATGAAAAAACTACACATGTACAGGAAAATACATATGGGATAGTATGAAAACATAAAAGGGACATACACTACAGGTAAAAACATTAATGTATGTACTTATCTATTAAACTGCAACTAGTGTCGTGACTCAAGGTTTCCTGCTTCTGCTGGTGATCGAAGATATTTTTTTTAAAGTTGATTTCTAAAACTCACAACGGTTTGCAGGTTCCTAATTGGCGGTGGGATGTTATTCCAGCATTTAGTCGCTGAGTAGCGGAAACTTCCACGAAAAGCAGCTGAAGCATGACTAGGTGGTAATAACTGTATAGCACACCGTCGGCGTTCGCGTAACTGGATAACAGCCAACTTTTGGAAGAGATATACCGGCGTATTGAACTTGATGACTCCAAAAAGAAGACATGATAAATGAAGTTCCCGTCGATGCTGCATTTTCAAAATATAGTGGCAATGAAGGGAAATGACAGGTTCATATATAGGACGTTTCGTCCGTTTTTCGGTTGCGGCAATTGTACATTGTCCTTTAACCCTATCATATTCACAGGCCGTGTGTTCCTTACGGAATTTCTCCAGACTTTGTCCCCAGGGCCAAACCAAATGGCCTATTCTTTTTATGATGTGTGTTCCTCGTATGATTTAACGAAAATATTCTAATTGGTACTCAGGTAGCAAACTGACGTCAGCGACGCACAAGCGACGTCATTTTTAGGTCATATTAAGGTCTGTCATTTATTCGCTGAAAACGTACGTTATAGTGACGTCAATTTAAGGTCAGGTTAAAAAGTGGACGTCGTACTAACGTCAATTAAGGGTCATCATCTGGACGTACCATATTCACCGCAAAGTGGACGTCTTAATAACGTCAATTTTAGGTCAGCATCTGGACGTACCGTATTCGTCGCAAAGTTGACGTCTTAATAACGTCAATTTTGGGTCAGCATCTGGACGTACCGTATTCGTCGCAAAGTAGACGTCTTAATAACGTCCATTTTAGGTCAGCATCTGGACGTTCCGTATTCGTCGCAAAGTGGACGTCTTAATAACGTCCATTTTAGGTCAGCATCTGGACGTACCGTATTTATCGCAAAGTGGACGTCTTAATAACGTCAATTTTAGGTCAGCACCTGGACGTACCGTACTCGTCGCAACGTGGGCGTCTTAATAACGTCAATTGAGGGTCAGCATCTGGACGTACCATATTTACCGCAAAATGAACGTCTCAATAACGTCAGTTTAAGGTCATCACCTGTACTATGTACGATGTACAGTAAGACGTACAGTATCCGTCGGCAACGAGAAGTTTTGCTAATGTCAATTTTTGGGATCACTATTAACGGTTAGATGTTTGTGACACGTAAACTATTTCAACAGGAAGTTTTATGTGGCAGTTAATTTATATGCTAGTAAGTTATCCTATACTTTACTCAGGCTTTGTAAATCTTCTTTCTTCGTAAATCTGTCCATTATCATAGCGAATGCTAAGAGAAAATACTAATTAATACATTATAACAAGACTTTATGTAGCCAGTAAGCCAGTACTTATGCACAGGAATTTGAAATTTGAACAGTTTCATATTAGTCGTTAGAGTCTGTCCGGAAAGAGAAGTGTCATAGAATGTATGAGCTCCCATATAAACCACGATACATCTATTTCCGGACAAACTATAAGTATCCGACCTACTACCGACTTAAAAATAAAGCTTAAATATATATAACGCGTTTCGTTTCTTGTCGTCAATCTTGTAATGTAAAACATTCATGAAGTAAAAAAACATTTACGTCTTTTTAGTTAACTTCAAAGTTAATACTTATATAAAGTCATTTATTACAGATTTTTTAATGTTAATAAACATCAAAACAAACTGAGAAATGTGATTTTTAAAAACATAAGAAATTGGAACGGAACGAAATTCTGTCATTTTGATTGAAGTGACGCTTTGAGTGACGTTGTTTTCCCTCCTTTTTTCTTTGCCTTGCTGCCCGTACTACTGCCAATAAAAAGTTTCAACAAGAACAAAAATGTACTCAGTGATACAGTTTAGTGTAGAAGACGGCGTAAACAATCAGTGGTTTACGCCAAAGTGTTGTGAAGTCTTTTGGCCACCCGTTAAGGGAACTAAAGCGTTTGAAAAGTTTTTGGCTGATGTCAAGACACCAGATGAAAAATGGAAATTATACAGTGTTCAAAGAGTTTTTTGTGATACTGGTACGTATATTTTAATAGCTTTTTTACAAACCACTTTGGCTATGAAAACTAACGAAACAGTTTCGTTTCCTGGTTTCTGGATGCAACATTTCCTGATTTATTCTTCTTCTTCAGCGAGTAAGTATGCGCACACTGTTGGGCATACACGTCTCCAGTTTGATTTCCTGATTTACCGAGAGCTTACTGATGTTGGTGAAAGTTTTCTGTTACTGTGTGACTACTACCTAATATGGGTAATTTTTAAAACTGCTTGGACAATTGTGATAACCTACTAATCAAAGTGGTTGACTGTACAACTTCAGGTTGTTCCAACTAATGAAACTCCATCCTATATTTTTACTAATAACGTGATAATCTTGTTTTAATTGAGTGAGGGATGCATTATGCTGTGTTCATTTATTATGTTTGCATGTTGTGTGTATTTTTTTATTTCATTTGCATGTACCTAAAGATGGCATAGAGAAAGCAAAAAAAACTGGTTGATGAGGATACATCAGAACCAGGTCTTAAACGGAAAAGGGCCAAAAGATATGTTTCTAGCAGCGACGAAGATAATGACAATCCCACCACCATTGAAAAAAAGACCTTTGAGAAAATACAAAAATTTCAAGCCGCTGGCAGTGTAGGCTTAGGAGATTATAGAGGTGAGTTTTATAGTCAACAGCTGTTATGAAGTAAATCCTGACACATTGCACAACTACTTGTTGCACATGTCAGAATAATAAAGCATAGCATTTCATTCCTAAGATTTATAAGATATCTGTAGTTATTTTTAGTTCATTAACATATTTGCTGCATTCTCACATTCAAAGAACTTTCAGCCAGAGCCCTGTTTGAATATTTTAATGTACTTATTTTTATACCATGGTTCCCTTGGAAATATGATATTATATACAAAGAATATTAAAAGTTCACCTTATATAGGTTAAACCTAAACAATATAGATTATTTTGTAGAATGCATATTTTACTAGTCATTTTATACAAATATATTATGAATACTGCAATGAAATACTTTGAATTACAATAGGAGACTCAGCATATTACTAAAGAAGCTCCAATAAAAAAATTAAGTTGACTGTATATTAAAAAAAAAAACTTCTATGAAAAAACCATTATGTTAATTATTCTCATCCATCACTCTCCCAAAAGGCTACTACTAGACTACCTAAGTAGTGAGGTGGAAATCACTTACAAATATTAAAAAAAAGTTCTATTGTAAAACATGTAGGTGTTATATTGTTGGCCGGTACTGTATGTAACCTTGGTGACAGTGGAATAATATGGTACCATCAAGCTGATCTGATGATGGAGCTGGGATGTAGATACCAGAACATACCTAATGATGAAAAGTGCTTGCTTGGTCGAGTTTCGGCTCATTTGTTTTGTTGTTTAGAATACTTTCTGACAGTACAAGAATAGGTAACATCAAGTACAGTCGGCTAAATATCTTGTGTTAAAAATGTAATTTTTTAGAAAAACATATTTTGATCAATATAGCTAGCTGTACAGTCAACGGCAATAGTATCTTCCTATACAAAGGCCACAAAAATATGTGACTTTGTAGGGTCATAAGAGTGTGTCACATATTTTTGCGGCCTTCGTGTAGGAAGATACTATTGCCGGTGACTGTACCTAACTGCTAACTCTGTTATACATATAAAAGTTTGTCCTGTAGCCAAACTTATCTTTTTCTTAGAACCCTGTTTGGGTATGGATTGTATGGAGAGACAAATGGAATTTTTTTCCTTGTGTGGTTCCAGGCAACTTACATAAGAAAGAAGGAAGAAACAGCTTGAAGCAGGTGGTGCAAGTTATAGTTGTTTAGTAGTAATAAAAATACATATCATATCATAATATCTACACACTTAAAACATTGTATGAAGAAAGTTATTTCAAATCTTCACTTTTTTCACATTTGGTCTGATCAACAAATAATTTGCTATTTTACAATTATACATTCTCTTGTTTGTTACAGGTTTCATACGTAAAAACTTGGAAGCAGGGATATTTCCAGCAAAGTGAAATTTTGTTTTACACAGTAGTAACAGTAAAACTTCTATGGAAAGAGATCCAACAAAAAGCCTTTTTGCCAACTGCGCCTGCGAGTATGTATCGTAGGTATTCAGCTTGTGACAAGTGCATAGAGGCAGGTGAATGAATATCGCGGCCGCGTGATCTATTAAAATGCGTCAGCGCCCACAAGGACCAATGAATCATTTCGTTCGCAGCTTGATGAAGACTATCATGTTGGAGAGTTACCACTTTTACGGTTCCCTATAGATTTCAGAGAACTTGGTATAGATTTGGCTCAGGAAATACTACAGATTTTTATAAATCATTCAAAATCGGTTTATGGATTACATTTTTTGGTATGCCCCCTAGCCTGTCCGTGGCTTTGACCTACATGAATACGGCTGACCGCATGCTCTCTCGCTCAGTTTGGACCCCTTCTCTCTTACTAATGCTATTAAGATAGAGAGGAGTAGGACCAACGTGAGCGAGCGAACACGCGGTCAGCCGCCTTCATTAAGGAAGTGTTGCCACACCTACTTCTTCGAAGTTTTAATGTATCTACTTAAAATTGACATGCTTACGGTTATGTTTTTTTTTTAGTTTAGTAGTCCGATAGTGGGCATTAGAGATATAAATGTTATTTTAAGTCATGGCCTCATACATATTAAAACAAAAATTACCTAATTATACTTGTTTTTTTAGTAATAGAAACAAGGTAAACAATCTTGTACCTAGACTAACTAGACAAGTCAAACCTTAGGCTTCAATATATTATAGTAAGTTTTAAGAAGAAATTATATTTTGAGTTGTTATATTTTTTTATGTTGTTATAAACAAATTTCAGGACTGACAATTGAACTTGGCACCCATTTAGATCTCACTTCTTTTGTCGTTGAAGTCAACAACCAATATATAACTTGGCTCTCATTTCACATTTATGTTTTTGATGGGATTATTGTTATGGGGCTATTGGTTCCCACTGTCCTTTAATGCCTCTTTAAATATAAATTATACTACTTACATAGCGTTTTTTAGTTTCATCCATAAGTCCTAGAGTTTGTTCAGGGTACGTAGACAAGATGCCTGCTATGCTAAGCGCTAAACTCTTTTCTACTCTTACGCGTAAGAATTTGGCGTCTTGTCTAGGGCGCCTGGCCAATAAGTTAGAACCGTCTTAGAACTTAAATCTAGCCCGTCGTTAGTTCACTCAACAGCCAGGTCGGTTCTATTTTTGAACAGACTACCCACCCCCATCCTAGCTACGAGGAGCATATTGCCGTGCTTACGATATCAGCAGTGTGTTTTGAGAGATGTTATTTAAATTTATATAATACCCGCCTTAATAAAATTGAAAATCGCTAACTTCTACTGCTTATATCGTGAACACAGCAGCATAATGCAGCCCCCCTAGGTCCTGACCTGTGCCTATGTCCTAGTAACGCCACAATCAATCCTGTGTGTGACGTTATTCGAACATACTGGCTGCCCTAATATGTACGGCCCAGAAACGTCCGTATGAATTCAGCATATGACGTCTCTCCAACGTCAGTGGCTGCCCTAATATGTACGGCCCAGTAACGTCCCTATGGATTCAGTATATGACGTCACTCCAACGTCAGTGGCTGCCCTAATATTTACGGCCCAGTAACGTCCCTATGAATTCAGTATATGACGTCTCTCTAACGTCAGTGGCTAACCTAATATGTACGGCCCAGTAACGTCCCTATGCATTCAGTATATGACGTCTCTGTAACGTTTGTAAACAGACGTCTTGAGGCTGTGACAAATTGACGTCATCTGCTGGGACCCCCCGACGTCGAGACATGACGTCTCTTACGTCGAGCAGTACCGTAAACGGACGACATAATGACGTATAAATGCTACCTGGGAAACGGTTTTTTTTTACTATTTTTATTTCCGTGTTTTTTTCCAAAGACGAGATGTTAAAAAAATATTCATCTTTTCTAAATAAAAACATGAATCCAATATATTCACTCGTCCTCCTACGTAAGCTATATAATAATAACTTAAACAAAACCTTTTTTTGTAACAAGCTTACTACGTTTTTAGCATTAGTCACTAAATATTTATATTTATTTTATTAATAATGGTAGTCAAGCTCAAGTGAATAAAATATGATAAAATGAGAAAAAATAATACAGCTTGTTGTTAATTATGCCAACGTCTTAGTAGGTTGTTGTATTAAATAGATGCTCAGATATTTTTCCGCTGTTCCACGCAGAATTATCGTGGTTGAACTCTAGCAGCACTCTTTTTGAAAGTAGGTTGTTTTCAGTAATCGTAGATTATCAAGCATTTTTGGTGCAGTGCTAGGATTATTATTATTATGAACCAAAAATCATATAAAATCAAAGCCATTTGGAACTAAGTAATAATGTAGAGATGGTTGGTAATTAAATAACAATTTCACATAAAAACGTCATTGCACCAGTTTTAGTGAAAAATCTACGATCGCTGTTTATTAAGTGTCAAAACAGAATCACCTTCTCAATATTCATATCATACGATTCATACGCTCGGATATTGGTACCAAAAATACCTCAGGCAATATTTCAGCGCCATTTATTTCGATATGGTGTCTTGCTACGCGACAATAATGATAGTTCAAAATATAGCCTACATATGTAGTACATAATATATAACCAATTACAAGGGCTGCTATTTATATATCCGGAAACCGGGATTACAATCTTCTTAAATAGCATATTTGACCTCCATGGTAAAATTTGAACTTTTTTAAGTACTAGCCGGTATATTTTTTCTTTCTTATTAACGCTCGTGTTTTGTTTTTGACGGGTTTTAAATGTCATCTCGCAGCAAGAATGGAACTCACTCGTGAAAATATTCGTGCTATGATTTATTATGATTTTCGGCGTGGTTTAACGCAACAACAGTGCATAGATAAACTAACTTCAACTTTTGGTGATGAAGCCCCATCTAAAACTACTGTGTATCACTGGTTTAGTGAGTTCAATCGTGGACGTAGTATGCTTACGGACGAAGTTAAGGCAGGTCGCCCGAAATCGGTCGTTGTACAACAAAATATCGAGGCTGTGCGAAAACTTATAATGGACGACCGACATGTTACGTACCGCGAGATAGAGGCGACTCTGGGTATTTCTATGACCAGCATTAATAGCATATTACATAATTATTTGGCTGTAAAAAAATTTTGTTCGCGTTGGATACCCCACAACTTAACAAAAGAGCAAAAAGATGCTCGCGTCGAATGGTGCAATAAAATGTTAAAAAAATATAACCGTGGTGACTCAAAAGCCGTTTATAACATCTATACAGGTGACGAATCCTGGATCTATGCATACGATCCCGAAACGAAACAACAATCAACGGTATGGGTGTTTCAAAATGAGCCGAACCCTACGAAAGTTACTCGTGCAAAAAGTACATTGAAACAAATGGTGGCCTGCTTCTTCGGTATTAATGGCCATGTAGCTACAGTGCCACTAGAAAACAGTAGAACGGTTAATTCAGAGTGGTACACGACCAATTGCTTACCGGAAGTATTTGAACAAATTCGTAAAACTAACCAGCGACGAAGAATCATTCTTCATCATGACAATGCCAGCTGTCATACGTCACGCGAAACAACTCTATTTTTGGAGGGTCAAAATGTGGAATTAACGGGTCATCCGCCGTACAGCCCTGACTTGGCACCCAACGATTTTTATTTATTTCCAAATATAAAGAATAAATTACGCGGTCAACGATTTTCGACCGCTGAAGATGCTGTCGACGCATTCAAACAACACGTTATGGAGGTACCTCAGGCGGAGTGGCAGAAGTGCTTTAAAAATTGGTTCACGCGAATGCAAAAGTGCATAGATCATCAAGGGGAATACTTTGAAAAACAATAAAACCATTTTCAGCCGTGTACGTTTGTTTGTTTTTTTGTTTCCGGATATATAAGTAGCAACCTGAGGATAAAACATGGATGAACCCAGATACAGATAATTTTAATAAACGCACCAATTGCTTGAGGTTTAGAGACTTTTACTATTCATTGTCTGTATGTATTTGGCATATTCCAAGGATAACCAGCAAGATGGTTTTTATACGATTGCAACACCATCTACTTATAACTTTGCGCATTTATCTTCATTGTGTTAGAAAACTGAAAATACATGTAACCGATTGGCTGACTGACATAAGCTTTTGGATCGACTGACCTAATCAAACTTACTCGATGATAGTGACAACTGCTCATTTGTATGGAAATTTCTATACGAACAGACTCGTTTTCATTGTCCTTAAATGCATAAATAATTAGGTATGTTCCCAATTCAATTGCGTACCGTCAACTGCTACAACTTTCCCTACGATGCTCAACTTTACCTGGCTTGAAAAACAGTGATTAGCTATCCCTACCGAATATATATTTAATTCCTCATGATGGCCGCCTTTCTCCCATCTCAGGAATAATATATAAGTGCGGTGAAGAAAACCATGTTTTTCAAGCCAGGCAAAGTTGGAGCAGTTGACAGTTCGTAATTTGGTAACAACGTGTATTGTATTGTATTGTATTGTATTGTAGTACGGGCAGGTTTCCGCAACTCGACGTCTAGCGCCTCTTTTGCGTGAAGTAACTACGTGTAATTCCAATTAATACTATACTAAGGATGTTACGCGATGAACACATTCATCTATTGCTCCGTAGTCCGTAGTCACACACTAATCACATTTGGGCTTGATGTGAGCTAACACTTGTAAAGTCCAGTCAACGAGGAACTCTCTAATAATAATACTTTAGTTACAGGATGTTAAAAATATACTGGTGAAAGCACTCAGATTCAGACTAGGAAAAGTTGGAGAACAAATTTTTAATACGAAAAATTGTGGGATACGTCCCAGCGGGCCAAGTTTCCATTGAAACCCAATTTTTTCAAAACAAAATTCAATACCAATGACGCCCTTAAACGGATCACCAGTATTTTTGTACCATCCTGTATTGTCCTGTTGATGCACTGACTTAACCTTTTTGAGTCAGTCAATTGTTTTTAAAAATTTCTTGTTTATTTATTATCCTACGTACTTACGATTTTTGAGGGTCTTATTGTAAAATTATTATCATACATTTTGACATCTACAACGTATAAATACTTTAATATTATAAATTGTTCTAAATAAATTAAGTATGAATTAGCTTTTTGTTACTGAAGGTTCGAAAATGCTTGTTGCTATTTAAATTTAATAGCAAAAGAAACAGACTTTAAAAAAAAAAAAAATTTAAGAAGATCCGCCCGAAACAAAATCTGTTTTTTCCACTCTGTCGTCTCTAGCACTGTCATAGAAATCCCTTACAGCATTGCTCAACCATTTTTTGCCAGGTTCTAAATTGACAATTCCATCTGCCCCGATCTACACACTCCAAATGTCATTTGAACACAGAACAAAATATACTTACGTCTAATTCATTACTTATTCCCGCTGTTCTTATTAATTCCTCTATTATTTGTAGAATAGGTAGGACATTTAGCAATCCAACTGTCTCAAAAATTTAATAAAAATAAATAAAACTCAATGTTTAGAAATAAAGAACAAAAAATAGAAAAAGTAATGTGATACTAAAAGGCGTATTAAAAGGTTAGATGGCAAAAATCGCAGCTAACGGTATGTCTGGAGAGCGGTGGGCCGGTATTCTAGAGCCACGAGTTGAAACGTCGCCCAAGACAATGAATTTTAAATTACTCTTTATTTCCAAATTAATTTTAGTACTAAGAAATTAAAAAAAAATGAAAAAATTCCGCGTCGAGCAAGATTCGAACTTGCGACCTTTCGGAACACCGGTCCGATCGCTCTGACCAACTAAGCTATCGACGCTTACTCAACCTTGACTAATTTTTCCATCAGTTCCTTCATTGTTTACGTCACAAGGAGACATGTAGCGACATCTACCGTAAGTGTATATACACGTTAACTGCATCGAAGTTACAAGTCATATTGGAATAACGTCGATAACAATGCGCTAACCCATACTAAATCCCTCCCCTCTACCTATCTCCTTTATTTCCCTTATCCTTCTCTCTATCATTTCCCTTTATTTCCAAACATTGTGTTGTGGCATAGCTATCCGACGTAATAATGTTTGTAGACGTAGTAATGCTGCCTAATAATGTTTATAAGGTCTTTATTATGTAAAAGCACCCTCGTCGCACATAATAAATTATTGAATTTAAATACAAAATAAATAAAGTCCTCATTGACTAGACTATTGAACTAACATCATCAGGCCATCCTGTATGTACCATTACATATGCGTTACCCAACTACGTGTGGTAAGTCTATGATTTGTAGTTGTCTCTATGTATGTAGACTTGCGGTTATTTGATTGGAAACGGTACCGATTCATATTCATCTAGTTAGATATATAATATACTAATATAATCTAGATCAAAGCGAATTATTTACACTGTCCTCTTGGAACGCTTGATAACAATAGACGCGATATTGTAGCGACTAAAGAAGCGAATTATTTACACTGTCCTCTTGGAACGCTTGATAACAATCGACGCGATACTGTAGCGACTAAAGAAGCGAATTATTTACACTGTCCTCTTGGAACGCTTGATAACAATCGATGCGATATTGTAGCGACTAAAGAAGCGAATTATTTACACTGTCCTCTTGGAACGCTTTATAACAATCGACGCGATATTGTAGCGACTAAAGAAGCGAATTATTTACACTGTCTTCTTGGAACGCTTGATAACAATCGACGCGATATTGTAGCGACTAAAGAAGCGAATTATTTACACTGTCCTCTTGTAACGCTTGATAACAATCGACGCGATATTGTAGCGACTAAAGAAGTGAATTATTTACACTGTCCTCTTGGAACGCTTTATAACAATCGACGCGATATTGTAGCGACTAAAGAAGTGAATTATTGACACTGTCCTCTTGTAACGCTTGATAACAATCGACGCGATATTGTAGCGAATAAAGAAGCGAATTATTGACACTGTCCTCTTGGAATGCTTTATAACAATCGACTTTTTTTTTTTTTTTTTTTTTTTTTTTTTTTTTTTTTTTTTTTTTTTTTTTTTTTTTTTTTTCTTTTTTTTTTGAGCCTGACTTGGGCTTTATGCTTCTGGAGCGTTAAAGCGGGCGGACTGTTTGGTGGGATGGTTGCCGGGGGAAAATCCAGGACCCTTCCGCGACCTAACGTGACGAGTTTTGCTACGCTGGAATGCTCCTACCGAGCTTGCGCTTCCAGCGAGATCAGTTGAAGCGAGTTCAACCTGATCTGGGTGAGTGGGGGGGGATCGAGCTGATGGGAGTTTTGTCGCTGGTTCGCTACTCCTAGCCTAGCTGAGAAGACTCCAGCAAGAAACTCAGCTAGGCCCGACGACTGTCGGGGTGACTCTATCCGGTATGCGGCGGTACCGGGTGGATAAGGGACTGAACGTGTCGATGTGGTCGCGACTGTTCCGAGGTGGGCGACCCCGCCGGCGGGGGCGCCGCAGTGTACATGTGGGGGAGGGCGCACGCACAGCGTTCCATTTCTCATGAATGGCCGCTGTGAGTGCGTCGTCCTGGTCCGTGACGTAGTGTCTAGGCCGCCGAACCGAGCGGCCCCTAATCAGTGACTTCCGTGTTAAGAGTCCGAGTGGGGGAGGGTTGGGAATATAGTTCGCAGCCTTCCTAACTAACGGATTACTACTGTGCGGGGCGTTGTCAAAATAACGCCGGGCAGTCTGCTTAAAGAAACCATAAAGGGAGTCAAGCCCCGCGTCATGGTGCAAACTGAGGGTCGTCTGGTACCACGGGGCACCAGTCGCCCTACGGAGGAAACGATTCTGAACGACCTGAAGCGGCTCGAGACTTGACATACCCACGTGGGTAAAAACCACACTTGAGTATGCCATGATTGGACGAACACAAGTCTTGTAGAGTGTCAGCTTATTTCTAAGTGACATTTTACTAAACTTGTTAATCATCGGCCCTAGCCTTCCTAATACGAACAGCGCTCTGTTGCGTACCCTACGGATGTGGCTTTTGAAAGTCATACGACGGTCGAGAGTGACGCCTAGATATTTGACCTCGTTAACCCACGGAATGGGCTGGTCAAAAAGCCGGACCGGAGCCACCTTCCTGCCTATCGGACCTATGGCAGTAGGGTGGAAGATAATCGCTGCGCTCTTGTCCGGATTGACTTCAATACGCCAAAGACGAAACCATTGACCTAAGCCATTGATTGCCTCTTGGAGGTATTTCCGAACAAGAATGTAGCGATTGTGCGTCGTAAAGAGCGCGGTGTCGTCCGCGAACAACCCTAGTTCGACACGCGGGTGCCTAGGAATATCGTTCGTGAACAACGAATAGAGTGTAGGCGAGAGAACGGAGCCTTGCGGGACTCCTGCCCTAATAGGATGTGGTAACAATCGACGCGATATTGTAGCGACTAAAGAAGCGAATTATTTACACTGTCCTCTTGGAACGCTTGATAACAATCGACGCGATATTTTAGCGACTAAGCAGCGATATATATCTACACATACAGTTGATATTTTATGAACAGCAAACTGATTACTTAAAATGACAGTAGCGTATAGACAGACAGACGGATAAGAACTATCTTTAAGAGTTCTGGTTGAGCAATACGCACAGTACGGTTTAAGAGGAATTTCCTCCTACGAACACTGCGGCTCTGAAATGAACTCCCTGCCGAGGTTCTCCCAGCGGGCTACAGTATGAGGTTCTTCTAAAGGGTAGGCAACGCGCATGTAAATCCGCTGGGGTTGCAGGCGTCCACAGGCTACGGTAACTGCTTACCATCAGGCGGGCCGTATGCTTGTTTGCCACCGTCGTGGTATAAAAAAAAAGCAATTTTGTCTACGTAACTCTAAGAGTGGTATAATAATACAACGCACGTAAAAAAGACATTGAATACATGTATGCCCAGAATATTACAGTTTTGCTAGCTAAAAAAATCAAAAAGAGGTCGTTAAAAAGATAACTGTTGAAATTGTGAGTACAGCCACACCAATCGTCTGGCATGTTGCCAGGTCTGAATCACAGATGGCTTCTGCTAGACGGATCATAAAGTGATGAATAAAAAAAGTCGCTGCCTGCACGTATTACAAACGACAAGGATATGCGAATAAATCCCCAACAGACACATCATTTTAAATATATAAATATTAAGGGAGAATCTTACTCAAACATTCTTGTAAAATAAAAATAAAAAATCATTTATCTTGTATATAATATTAATACACCTAATGGAAATAAAAGATAAAATAATGGTTAAAATAATCGGTTGTCTGTAAAGTCGGTTTACTGACGATCGTTGAACGTGACAACGTCATAAGAAAATACTGATGGAATGGTTGCATTTTTTACTCATCGTGAAATAGTTCTGTTAACTTATTGTTATAGTTTTATCAATTATAGCATAACCTACAATCGCTGCACTAGCGGACCGATGCTATTTATTTTAATGATGAAAGCACGAATATTTGACAATATATCACTGAACATATATTTAATATCGAAAGAATCATTACCTTTATCGCCGCAATTATCGTCGCTATAAACAATTGACACCACATTCACTTTTCACTGCACTTCATACTTGACGAAAACATGTAAATGTATAGCAGCTGTCCACGCGGACGCATCGCTCACTCAAGTAGGAGAGAGACAGATGTTGAACGCTGCCGAACGCGAAGGCCGATTGTGCCTCTTTGTCGCTCGTTCCGCGCTCTCGCTTGCACTTCAAGCCTTAAATGGAACGCCTCAGAGCGAGGTAACGCCGCATGAGTCGTTGTCACGTCAAAAATGAATCTAGCAGCTAGTTTGGTGGACTACCCTTCCTCTATGTTGTGGCATTTAAAGAAATATCTCGCCTTTAGTCAAATCTTCTAACACCCTTTTCTGGTTGTGTCGAGATCTTATAGATATGTAATATATAACCGAAACTGTAATATATGACCTACTCATAACCAAAATCGGACACATTGATCATTTTACCTTGTCCGCTTTTCGTGAAATGCATCCAATTCATACATATGTTCTGAAAAACTCCGTGGTACGAACTTTGGGAACTTGAACCCAAGGCCTCTGGATTGAAAGTCGGACGTCTTACCGCTAGGCTACCAGCGCTTACAATATTTATGCAGGGAAAAGTGCGTCCTATTTGCGTTAATCTCGCGGTTTATGTGAATGATCAATAGGACACTAAGCACCGTGCGCGTTGGACGGTCTGCCATCTTGTGTTCTAAATCGAAAACTGAAACTACTACAGGTCAATAGACAGTGTTGCCTCCGACATTTGACTCACGTACCCTTGCACGTTGTTGGGCCTGCCATTTAGTAGACTCATTTGGCAACATTAAATGTGTCATTTGCACTTCGCGCCAATAAACTAAGAGGTCCTGTGCTGCCATCTTCAGTTCACGCTCGTTTCTTATAATACGATATCTGTAGGTGGTATTCTGTGATGAGAAACACAGAAATGAAACGTTTTGTCGTAAGCTTTTGTTGCTTTAGTCTTTTTTAAAGATTTTTTCGTAACGTTTGTGTTTTCAAGTTTTGAAGAGATGGAAAACTTATTTTATAAGGAAAGGGTTGGCATTGTAACGTTTATTTATAAATAACTTAGAGCATTCAAGCCGGAGTGGCCTTGTCTTTCATTTTCTATTAAAAAAGTCTGCTGATTTTTGGTGGGGAGGGGAACGTCAAATGTAAACGTACGTACAGGGTTCATATTACCTGTAATATGTTTGCAATAAACGTTTTGAGTTTGAGTTTGTAACGTACAAATAGCCACATCAGATAATCGTCAATCAATAAAATAATAGACGTATGTATGAACGCCGGTAATATGTTTTCGGCAGAGGGAAACGCCTGTGAATGGCCACTCCGGTTGGTTGAATGCTCTAAGATAATGAACGATACATTTCATAGAATACATAGAACACTTATCATAAACGCTACATGGGGCTTCTATATATACATTTACTATAAAGCCCGCTTAATACGATCACGTTTAATAAGATTTCTCGCATTATACGCTTCACAGCAGTCCCTGCAATTTGAGGTCTCACAGAACCAGTACCGTATGTAGGGTACCTTATGTAGGATATCACTAGGAATGATAAAATAAACGAGTACTTTACCAGTATTTACACTTATAATTGTTTGTTAGAAGGTTTAAATATGAATCAATTACATTATATGACAATAATATTTTCAAGACGTCTTTACAACAATCTGCACGGCTAGCACTTCTTGCAAGAGCGAGTAGGGAAAACCATCCCGCGCCTGTCAAAATCCCGCTTTCTGGTAGCATAACATGCACCCGCGGCTGCAACTGACGCGAAGAGAACTCAAAAGTTCTGCTAAGGATTTTAGTTCAAAGTCTCGAGTCACTGTCATTCAATCATTCAAATGCCACTGTCAAGTGGCATTTGATCGCGAGTATGCGCGTAAGACGTAGTGCTAGCCGTGCTGGTCAAGATCCGAATGGCGGCCGCAGCTGTATACCCGCCATTTATAACATTACAAAATGGCGGGAACGAGCAACAAGGAATAGTTAATTGACACTCTTTTAAGATGATGCTAAATAAAAAATAGTCATAGGGTGTCCCTAATATTGTGATTTTGTGAAATTAACAACACATACCCCCTAAATATATTTCGTTTACCCCAAACTACTCTACAAAAAAATTTCAGGCCATTCCTGTAACTGTAACCCGTGCCGACTTTTGTCCGATTTTCCCATACAAACTATGAATATGACCAAAAATGTTGTCAGTGCATCCTACTGCTGCATAAAAAAAATCTCGCTGCGATAAAAAAGTGGCAGTTTATAAATTTGTATGGGGAAATTACGATGCAAGTCGGCACGGGTTAGAGTTACAGGAATGTCCTGAATTTTTTTATAGAGTCATTTGGGGTAAAACAAATACATTTAGGGGATATGCGTTATTAATTTCTCAAAATAAGGGACACCCTAGTAGTTATTCTTAAAAGATAAAGTATTTTAATATTATGTAATAATGTTTACACCTATAAGACGCGTTTTTGGCAGGGTTCCTTCAAAATCATCTTAAGCGAGTTTTATTGTATTTACTGCCGAGTAAATGTGCCAGTGGAATGAGCGTCCTGCCAAGATTTGCTCGTGAGACTACAGTGAGACTACGCCGTTCATCCTCACACGTAGGTAACGACTAAGACCTAATTGGTCGCGCACCATGCGGTTTAAGAGGAATTTCCTCCCGCGAACGCTCCGGCTGTGGAATAAACTTCCTGCCACGGTTATCCCAAACGACTACATTATCGGGTTCTTGAAAAAAGGAGTGTACTGGATTCTAAGGGTAACGCGCATGTGACACCTGTGCACTGAGCATAGTGCTTACCATCAGGCGGACCGTATGCTTGCTTTCCACCGTCGTAGTATAGAAACAAAAAGAGTGGGGTTCTTCAAAAATCATTGTAGATGTTTCTAAAAGGTTCGCAATGGGTATTCTTTTTTTTTTATTTTTATTTCAAGAGAAAACTTAAGTGGCAGGTATACATTGTTTTTTTCGCCAAACTGAGGACAGTTTGTTGGCGAATAATGCGCTCTAAAATAACAATAACAATTTCCAATGTGACTCTCCAGGAGTTACAGGCGTCTTTAGGCTACGACTTAAGTTACTGGCGGGCTATATGCTTTTTATCCACCGACGTGATCTAAAAAATACAGCGTAGCGGGATTCTATGGAACATTGGATACCTATAATGGTCTAAGAGCTGGCCACGTCAGATGTGACACAATAATGAGAGCAATGAAACCTGTCTAGTTAGACTGCTTTACCGTTCTTATTGCTAGATCCGGGCATCTGGCAGCTTTTAATGGGTGGATGTCAGAGTGACACTCCAACAAAGTTTTTAAGTTGGAAAAAAGTAATACCAAAATAGGTAAAAAATTACCAAGTTGTGTAATTTATAGAGGACAGGGCCTATATTTTAACATAAGATTAAAAACCATTGTCTATTATTGCGGAAACAAAAACAGTAGGCGACTAACTAAAAATTGCATTTTACATCATTTGGCACTACTTTCCCCCAACAGAACCTTCTGGATATGATATAACCTAATTAATTACATAATTTCCCATAATATTTCATTAAACCCAGAACTCTAGGATTTGTTTTCTTCAAGTTATTTGCATTCTTTGACCTCCACCACTTTACAGCTGCCAGATGTCCGGATCTAGAAATAATCATAATATAGCAAACTAACTACATGGGTTTCGTTGCTCTCATTATTGTGTCATATCTGACGTGGCCAACTCTCCGTCTATAACGTCGTTTTGACTGTGTCTACACTTGGAATATGTGACCGTGTGTCCAGCGTGGAGGTAATGGCGGCCAAAATGAAAGCAAGGAGATTAGGTAGGTCAATCAACTTTTTCTTGTTTTTTGCGAGAATTGTCCTTATTCATTATTAGTTAAACATTGTCAACATGAATTAAGATTCTTTACACACATACCAGATCAGGAAAATATACAATAACAACACATTATTCATTAAAAAAATGGGTATGACCCAGCGGAAGAGCCATTATTTTCATACAAAAGTGAGGGACAGCTATGTCCACTGGGTTTTTTTTTTTTTTTTTTTTTTTTTTTTTTTTTTTTTTTTTTTTTTTTTTTTTTTTTTTTTTTTTTTTTTAAGTAGTTACACTACTATATATAAACTGAAAATAGATGTCATATACTTCAGAAAAAAGTGACCCACCGAAGAAGTGATCTGGCCTCGGACACCGGAGGGTTTGGTCACTTTTTCTGAAGTATATGACATCTATTTTCAAAGATATAAAGTATTAAATTGTAATAGAACAGATTGCAATTCGTATTCGTATTTTTTATTATTTTTATTATTTATAATTTATTTTTATCACTATTAGTCGAAGTATGCGAAATTTTGCTGACATAGAATAGTTGATTGACCCAGGTACATACTTATATTTTGATATTAACTGAGGGATGGTTGGAAAAAGTGGCTCTATACAAATCTAGATTTCTCTTTATATAGTCGAGGTGCAGCGACACGCTGCGGAAGGTTAGGAACTATTAGGTACAATTACGTTTACTAGACTAACTTAAGCTAGCTATTGGTTGCTTATAGTAATACAGAGTAAGCTCGGTAGATGGCACTCATTTTATAACAATGTAGTGTCCTCTTTGTGCTATAGATGGCGTCTAGGTATTTGATGTTATCTGGTATTAAAATAGGCTAAATATATTGCTTGTTAAGATAGCTCTTAACACCGTCTCTTAAGGTGACGGGATATGCAAACATGTAAAATTGCGGTGTTTTTGTGCAAGTTTTCTGATGAAATCAAAGCACTTAGGAGCATGGATGTGGCATGATCTGAAGGGAAATATAGTCAGGTTTGATTTGAAGATAATGGTTTTCTCCTGTATATCATAATTAGGTATACAACGTGTTACTTCCAAGACTAAATACCTGAAAACTGTTTATTGAGAATCGAGAGTGGAATCGATTGCAGTATATCTTAACATGGCTATACTTTTTCGATAATTCTCCATTTTTTTACGTGTCGAGTCTAAAAGTTTCTAATACTACAGTTTACCAATCTGTTGAGAGGTTAGGAGATAGAGGTTGAATATTTAATAATGGCTGGCAGCTTTGACAATTTTGTTTTTCATTGTCAAAGTATGTCATCTTATGTCATGTTATACAAATTGACAAAAAGGTTGATAGGTTGACATGACGTGACAACAACGCAACAAATGTAGAGTTAATTGAATAGAATTGCAAGGAAAAATAAACATACGAATCTTTCGAAATAATTAACCGATTGAATAATAAATACTCTAGATTAATTAGCAATTATAAAAATCATTTGGGGTGTCTGAGCTTTTTAGTGACTCAAGTAACACGTTGTATAGTTTGTAGGACATCTAACTAGATCCCGAGCCGCTACGCGAAAATGGTTTAAGAAGACCATTCCTCACTTTTTAATGTTTTATTATTGCCATTATTATTTTTCGCAAAATTATACCGTAAATTAAAACTAGCCCAAAATACGGCAATATCATTTAAATAATAATTTTCGCATCACACACATATTGTTCAATATAAAAGTTCACAGTGTATTATCTAAAGGGTCACGCACTAGTACTGACTGGCGCAGCGCGCCGTTAGTGCAGCATGAGGCCGCACTGGCAGGGTTGCCATGTACGGACGACGTTAGTGAAACAACAGCTTCGATTAATATATGATTTATTCTGACTCAAGTTAGACAAGTTACATGTTTATATAGGCAATGCTTACGTACTCATTACATACTACACCACACCCTTCTTGACTATGCTTGTATATAATTATTTTACTTGTTTTAAAGTGGGTATTCCACTCATACATTAGTATGTTATTTAATCAAATACAAACATTGAAACATTGAAAAAATAATCAACCCAGTTTGACATGAACAAACATCGATACGCCTTACCGGGGCTCGATATCGCTTTACCTAAGCTATGGGTTCCAATTAAGCTATGGGTTCAACTGAACCCATAGCTTAATTGGTAAAGCGATATCGAGCCCCGGTAAGGCGTATCGATGTTTGTTCATGTCAAACTGGGTTGATTATTTTTTCAATGTTTCAATGTTTGTATTTGATTAAATAATATGCTTGTATAGTCTATAATAGACTCGAACTATCTAACTAACTTAATAACGCAGTTGGCCCACCGACCCAAAATTAGTCCAGGCCTCCGACACAAGTTTACGCCAGTTGTCTCGGTCTCGCGCAATATCCCCCCACTTAACAGCTTGGAGATCGCGCAGGTCCGATTCCCCCGCGTCGCCCCATCGAGACCTGAGACGACCTATTGGCCTTCTTATTAGTTTTTTTTAACATACTCGAAACCCAACTATTTATATTTTAATAAAATTATACGTTAGCTGTCAATATATATGTTTATTATCGCCAAAAATTTCAAGCACACTCAAGATATTATGATTTTTTTCTGTTTTTATTGATATTAAAAATTATCTGTATGTAATTATGTCATGTTATACAAATTGACAAAAAGGTTGATAGGTTGACATGACGTGACAACAACGCAACAAATGTAGAGTTAATTGAATAGAATTGCAAGGAAAAATAAACATATGAATCTTTCGAAATAATTAACCGATTGAATAATAAATACTCTAGATTAATTAGCAATTATAAAAATCATTTGGGGTGTCTGAGCTATTTAGTGGCTCAAGTAACACGTTGTATAGTTTGTAGGACATCTAACTAGATCCCGAGCCGCTACGCGAAAATGGTTTAAGAAGACCATTCCTCACTTTTTAATGTTTTATTATTGCCATTATTATTTTTCGCAAAATTATACCGTAAATTAAAACTAGCCCAAAATACGGCAATATCATTTAAATAATAATTTTCGCATCACACACATATTGTTCAATATAAAAGTTCACAGTGTATTATCTAAAGGGTCACGCACTAGTACTGACTGGCGCAGCGCGCCGTTAGTGCAGCATGAGGCCGCACTGGCAGGGTTGCCATGTACGGACGACGTTAGTGAAACAACAGCTTCGATTAATATATGATTTATTCTGACTCAAGTTAGACAAGTTACATGTTTATATAGGCAATGCTTACGTACTCATTACATACTACACCACACCCTTCTTGACTATGCTTGTATATAATTATTTTACTTGTTTTAAAGTGGGTATTCCACTCATACATTAGTATGTTATTTAATCAAATACAAACATTGAAACATTGAAAAAATAATCAACCCAGTTTGACATGAACAAACATCGATACGCCTTACCGGGGCTCGATATCGCTTTACCTAAGCTATGGGTTCCAATTAAGCTATGGGTTCAACTGAACCCATAGCTTAATTGGTAAAGCGATATCGAGCCCCGGTAAGGCGTATCGATGTTTGTTCATGTCAAACTGGGTTGATTATTTTTTCAATGTTTCAATGTTTGTATTTGATTAAATAATATGCTTGTATAGTCTATAATAGACTCGAACTATCTAACTAACTTAATAACGCAGTTGGCCCACCGACCCAAAATTAGTCCAGGCCTCCGACACAAGTTTACGCCAGTTGTCTCGGTCTCGCGCAATATCCCCCCACTTAACAGCTTGGAGATCGCGCAGGTCCGATTCCCCCGCGTCGCCCCATCGAGACCTGAGACGACCTATTGGCCTTCTTATTAGTTTTTTTTAACATACTCGAAACCCAACTATTTATATTTTAATAAAATTATACGTTAGCTGTCAATATATATGTTTATTATCGCCAAAAATTTCAAGCACACTCAAGATATTATGATTTTTTTCTGTTTTTATTGATATTAAAAATTATCTGTATGTAATTATGTCATGTTATACAAATTGACAAAAAGGTTGATAGGTTGACATGACGTGACAACAACGCAACAAATGTAGAGTTAATTGAATAGAATTGCAAGGAAAAATAAACATATGAATCTTTCGAAATAATTAACCGATTGAATAATAAATACTCTAGATTAATTAGCAATTATAAAAATCATTTGGGGTGTCTGAGCTATTTAGTGGCTCAAGTAACACGTTGTATAGTTTGTAGGACATCTAACTAGATCCCGAGCCGCTACGCGAAAATGGTTTAAGAAGACCATTCCTCACTTTTTAATGTTTTATTATTGCCATTATTATTTTTCGCAAAATTATACCGTAAATTAAAACTAGCCCAAAATACGGCAATATCATTTAAATAATAATTTTCGCATCACACACATATTGTTCAATATAAAAGTTCACAGTGTATTATCTAAAGGGTCACGCACTAGTACTGACTGGCGCAGCGCGCCGTTAGTGCAGCATGAGGCCGCACTGGCAGGGTTGCCATGTACGGACGACGTTAGTGAAACAACAGCTTCGATTAATATATGATTTATTCTGACTCAAGTTAGACAAGTTACATGTTTATATAGGCAATGCTTACGTACTCATTACATACTACACCACACCCTTCTTGACTATGCTTGTATATAATTATTTTACTTGTTTTAAAGTGGGTATTCCACTCATACATTAGTATGTTATTTAATCAAATACAAACATTGAAACATTGAAAAAATAATCAACCCAGTTTGACATGAACAAACATCGATACGCCTTACCGGGGCTCGATATCGCTTTACCTAAGCTATGGGTTCCAATTAAGCTATGGGTTCAACTGAACCCATAGCTTAATTGGTAAAGCGATATCGAGCCCCGGTAAGGCGTATCGATGTTTGTTCATGTCAAACTGGGTTGATTATTTTTTCAATGTTTCAATGTTTGTATTTGATTAAATAATATGCTTGTATAGTCTATAATAGACTCGAACTATCTAACTAACTTAATAACGCAGTTGGCCCACCGACCCAAAATTAGTCCAGGCCTCCGACACAAGTTTACGCCAGTTGTCTCGGTCTCGCGCAATATCCCCCCACTTAACAGCTTGGAGATCGCGCAGGTCCGATTCCCCCGCGTCGCCCCATCGAGACCTGAGACGACCTATTGGCCTTCTTATTAGTTTTTTTTAACATACTCGAAACCCAACTATTTATATTTTAATAAAATTATACGTTAGCTGTCAATATATATGTTTATTATCGCCAAAAATTTCAAGCACACTCAAGATATTATGATTTTTTTCTGTTTTTATTGATATTAAAAATTATCTGTATGTAATTATGTCATGTTATACAAATTGACAAAAAGGTTGATAGGTTGACATGACGTGACAACAACGCAACAAATGTAGAGTTAATTGAATAGAATTGCAAGGAAAAATAAACATACGAATCTTTCGAAATAATTAACCGATTGAATAATAAATACTCTAGATTAATTAGCAATTATAAAAATCATTTGGGGTGTCTGAGCTTTTTAGTGGCTCAAGTAACACGTTGTATAGTTTGTAGGACATCTAACTAGATCCCGAGCCGCTACGCGAAAATGGTTTAAGAAGACCATTCCTCACTTTTTAATGTTTTATTATTGCCATTATTATTTTTCGCAAAATTATACCGTAAATTAAAACTAGCCCAAAATACGGCAATATCATTTAAATAATAATTTTCGCATCACACACATATTGTTCAATATAAAAGTTCACAGTGTATTATCTAAAGGGTCACGCACTAGTACTGACTGGCGCAGCGCGCCGTTAGTGCAGCATGAGGCCGCACTGGCAGGGTTGCCATGTACGGACGACGTTAGTGAAACAACAGCTTCGATTAATATATGATTTATTCTGACTCAAGTTAGACAAGTTACATGTTTATATAGGCAATGCTTACGTACTCATTACATACTACACCACACCCTTCTTGACTATGCTTGTATATAATTATTTTACTTGTTTTAAAGTGGGTATTCCACTCATACATTAGTATGTTATTTAATCAAATACAAACATTGAAACATTGAAAAAATAATCAACCCAGTTTGACATGAACAAACATCGATAGGCCTTACCGGGGCTCGATATCGCTTTACCAATTAAGCTATGGGTTCAGTTGAACCCATAGCTTAATTAAATCCAGTTGATTAAATAATATGCTTGTATAGTCTATAATAGACTCGAACTATCTAACTAACTTAATAACGCAGTTGGCCCACCGACCCAAAATTAGTCCAGGCCTCCGACACAAGTTTACGCCAGTTGTCTCGGTCTCGCGCAATCTCCCCCCACTTAACAGCTTGGAGATCGCGCAGGTCCGATTCCCCCGCGTCGCCCCATCGAGACCTGAGACGACCTATTGGCCTTCTTATTAGTTTTTTTTAACATACTCGAAACCCAACTATTTATATTTTAATAAAATTATACGTTAGCTGTCAATATATATGTTTATTATCGCCAAAAATTTCAAGCACACTCAAGATATTATGATTTTTTTTTTGTTTTTATTGATATTAAAAATTATCTGTATGACATGTCTCATATTGTTATTTTAATCCATTTCGTTAGTTAAAAGAATATTTGAATGCTGTTAAACCCAGCTGAAAAATGCGACATGAAACTAACCATTTTTTCTACAAATAAATATATCATATGTATGATTATGAAAGCTACGGTTTTACATGTCTATCTATTACCTCCTGTGAGATCTCTTTACCAACGTAATATTTATCTTTACGACCCGCCAAAGCGTTTCTTAACTCAGTCTTTTCGATTCGTTCGACCTCTAGTTTCCGTATTAGTTCCAATACGTCGTAAAACTGCATATGAATCTTTGAACACCTCTCATATACTTTTATTAAATACATAACTTCATCTTCAAATTTAAATTCTATACCGGTATTTAGAAAGTCGCTTATAGCGTAGTACCCAGTATTATACTGGAACAATAAATGGTCTAAAACAGCGAAAGAGTAACCGATGCGGTATCTGACGGTTCTGATATATCTTTCCTTAAGCAGTTGACCATAGGTAAATTTGCTTTGAGCAGCGTAAATAAACTGCGCCATCAGACCTAAAGTTCGTTCATAAGCATTGTAGTCTTTTAAGTATAACCGAGTTGATTCTCTTATCAAATCCTCTGGAATATCTCCAGTAATTTTATAGTGCGTTAAAATTTTTTGCAACCTGCCTATATTGTACTCTCTCACCAGTGGTAAACGCGGGTGTAGCCTGACACCAGCTTGTCTACGAGATATATTCAGCCCTGCCCATTTCTGGTATTCCTCGTGAATTCGGTTGAATCTTCGCGTGGTTTCGTTGAAAACGTCTTGTGTGAAATCTGGTCTGGTAAGTACTGGTTGTTGCAGCATTGTATCTAAATCTTCTTTATTTTGGGGGATTGGGTAGAGGAGATTAGGTATGCTATAATTGTCTTCTTTATTATATGTTTTGTGTTGTACAGGCTTTGGAGTGTTAGGCTTGGATTTTGGTTTAGGCGCTTTAGTAGCGTAGTTGCGTGTACGAATGATCTCTGTATCTCTGGTTTTGTCGGTGCTGATCATTTGATCGTCAAGCAATTTAAAGTTGAATGTCCGAAGCTTCTTCAGTCTTACTTTATCGGTACTTGTGCTGTTAATAAAGGAATGCGGTGTCTTCGCGTTAAACACTGGACCAATCACGTCACTAAATATGTCGTCTACTCTCTTATTGAATATGTCATCGTCATCCGTGCAGCCGTCAGCAATAACTGAAAGGCAGTGATTAAGAGTTTCAAAGAAAACATAACTTGTATTTACAGAATATGGAACGATGGGAATTCATTTCGTGTATTTTGTCAGTAAAGTCAGCAGCAAAAGTAGATACGGGCAAGATGTGCAAAATAATCTTAGCACGTTCTTAACTTTGAACTCCAAGAATTCAAAAGAGGAGTTTCTCAACTCGATTGAAGGTTTTTTTTATGTTTGGTACTCCATAATTCCGTCATGTCTGAACCGATTTTGAAAATTATTTTTTTGATTGTAAGTATGTACATAAAGATTGGTCTCGTTTTTCTATCAAAACGCAGTTTTGATGATGGGATCCATGAGGAATAGATTGAAATCTTCAAAACTTAAAGGCATATAGTGATTTTTGTATTTTTTATCAACATCAAGCATTTTCATTAAAAAAAAGTTACACTTGATGAAGTGGAACTGCTGAGAATGAACAGAACGGAACTCTTTAGTTCACGTTTGGCGATTTGTCCCCTTCGTTGTGTTTGTTAAGCAAGTTAGATTTTCAAGACATTTTTTTATTTGTTTCATTGTATTGAATCTAAGAATCATTCACCGGCCTTCGCCATTGAAGTAGGTATTTTTCTTAAAAAATATTTAATAATATAATCGTGTATAGCTCGTTTTGCCCCTTGCCTACTAAGTTGTTTGCTACTGAATTAAATAGCTACTAAATCTGTATTATCAAAAAGAAAACAGATACTTATATACAGGCAAGCTAGTTTTATATTTTGTATAAATAGTTCTTTATTTTCTTTGCTCATGTATCAACTAACCCCCCTCATTCATAAACCTGTCTTAGACCTCAATCAGTTGATTTATGTGTTGTCCTTATCTGTCACTTTGACAGTTGTGTTTGTTAGAAACAGACTTTACTAATTGAGGCCTGAAAGACGATTATGAATAAGGAGGTTACTTTTTGTATGTTAGTTTAATCCATTATTGACTTTTTCTCTAGGACAAAACTTATATAAACAAAAATTAACTTACTTAAAAATATCGTGCATATCGACATCGTGCCGAGGACGCTGGCAGCATTTCCTCGCTGAACCGCAATACTAAGGCGATGGGCGAGGAAGCTGCCAGCTCTTTTATCCCCGGTTTTGTCGACCAACCGTTTAGCCAACTCTCTGTAAAAAATTTGTGCTGCTGGGCCCCACGGACCAAGAGTCTCGACTCCAAATGCAACAAAGTTGTAGTTGGCGTCGAGACTCCTGTATTTGTGCCTTTTACTCTTAATTAAGCTTTAAATTATTTGATGTTTTACTGTTGAAGCCGCAAAAAAATTATTTTTGAAATTATTTGGTGTAAAACATCCGATTTATTACACTTGGAGAATTAGACAAGTTACTAACATTTATTATTTAGTATTTACTTACGCAGTAAAATAATGAAACAATAATATTTGTACATTGTATACTTTTCTATGCAGTTCAGTATTTAATGATTTTATAACTAGAAAAGATTAAAATTTACGAGCTTATAATGGAACGTAGACTACCATTTTTAATTAAAACTAAATTTAAAAGGTTTATCTTAATTTTAAATACCAGCCATGTCGTAGTTTTGTTTTTACGATAGGTTTTTTGTTATAGACCTACTAATGGTTAACTAACTTTTATTACCTACTTGTTGTTATTAAGGTATGATTATTTTCACTATCAAACCGTATTTGAGGTTTGCATGTTTAAGCGTTATTGAAATACTAGAAAAACAAAAAATAAAGAACTCCATACGATACCAAAAACCGTGCAAGTAAAAGTCTAGGTACTTGTGTCCTTTTATTAAAAATAGGGATTTTCTGGTTGGACTCAAAAGTTTGATTTGAAAGCATATAAATAGGTAATATATGTATACATACATTTATAGGTAAGATAACTTTTTTTTTGGTACACGTTCCTTCCTGTATTTATATCCATTTGTGGTCCATAAAGAATAACTAGATCCTAATTAAGCTATACTAAAAATAAATTTCATGGATCAAAAATGCTCAAGGTATCGTAAGACCTCACTCGATCAGTCGTCAGTCCTAAACAGGTTTCGTGCTGAGAATGAGGTACATGTCAACGATAAGATCTGATAACGGTAGGTTGGCACGCACTCCATTAATGCCGCTATCGATTGTGAGCTATATATATACTTCCTTTTCAACCGACTTCAAGATTTCGAAGGAGGAAGTTCTCAGTTCTTCGGGATCTTTGTTTTTTTTTTTAAATGTTTGTTCACCGATTATTCCAAGACGGCTGGACCGATTTGGAAAATTATTTTTTTGTTTACAAGAGTATACTTTACAGTTGGTCTCATTATCACCAGGTCAGAATCTGATAATGGGATCCTGGAGAAATCGAGGGAACTCTTCAACAATAGGCACACCTATAGTGATTTGAGTATTTTTACCTCAGCTCTAGCATCTGCTTTTGGAGAGGTGGAGGCTAAGTAAAGTCGGTTATTTTTTGTTTAAAATTATTTAATCATCAGTGATGATTAAATAATAGTGGTTATTCATCACCCATGATCATAAGCAACAAATAATCGTATTGAGTTACTTGAGTAGCACAATATGTTTATATTGCTTACTGTGTTAGATTTTGCGAATCGTTAACGAAATACACTGATTATTAAATAACATGCTTGTTGCAGTTTATGTTATCGCATTTACCTAAATACCTACCATTAGAGGTATATGAGGCATAACTATGAGTTCATTTTAATTTACCAGTGTTAAGGAATGTACGTATTTTGGGTGTTTTCACAAATCTTTGTGATATTAAGATTACCGATAATGAAGAGTACCGATTTCGAGAAATTTTACATAATTCACGAGCAAAATTGGCCTTTCTTTACGCTAATCATCATCATCATTACTCGTTCCCTCAGAGCTGAGGATCGTGACATCATGTCCTTCTGTTGAAGACCAGGTTCCTCCATAGGCTTCTATCCCTCGCTAAGCGCATGGCTTATTTACGCTAGTTCTTCATATATGTATATCCCTGGAAAATTTGGAGATTGAAAAATATTCGGACATATTTTTGTTCCAATTGGGAATATTGGGACACAAGACCCTAAATATTCAATCAATAGTACCTACTCTGATTTTAAGTAGAAATAACGAAAAATTTCTCGGAGTTCGAATAAAATTTGAACTTATGACGATTTTTGACAACGACCATTTTTCAACAGATGATTGGACAGTAGTTACAGACGGTACCTCTATTGTTTTTAACTTGTTATCTACTTTATTGAGTAGCAGTGGGTGTGGATATGTGCCGACTTGTTTTTTGTACATTCTTGCTTTGTGAGTACATGTTGATGTGATGTTATATTATTTATATAGTTTCTAATTTGTATATTTTAACGTTACATTTTAATGTTGTATAATGTTACATTTTATTAATAATCATATCATAAATGTTACTTAAGTTATTCATGTTTAGTAAAATCTATTCAAACTTAAGTATCATAAAAACAAACATGGACAAACTAAATGATGGAAAAGGCTTCATTTACATTCATATATAATTAAGAACATTAATTCGAATATAGATTTGTATATTGTTACGTTATATATTAGTACCTATCTAACTTCATCAACGAAGTTGTTTAAATTTTCAAACTTATTTGCACACCCTTAGGGGTTGATATAAAAAAAAACGTTTCGTGGTGACTCTTCTAAACGTAGCACTTTAGCTCTTGTATCGGGCTGCTTTAACAACATTTAATGCTTTTTGATTCATGACATTTGAAAAATATTCATTATAAGTATTATTTCAACGATTGAAAGGTATTGGCTGTGCATTATCTGTCAGTTTATATACAGTCTATAGGTACTTAATGGTCGCTTTAATACTTTATCGTGACGTGCCACGGCTCGGTAAAACTATGGTTTCATTAATAAATAGTGAAAAGTCTATAGCCTATGGTCAAAGAGAATTAAGAAATTAATTTATAAATGAAACCATAGAGCTTTACCGTGCCGTGGCACGTCACAATAAAGTATAAAAGCGATCAATAGTGTAGTGTTTTATGAACAATTATTGTGAGAGTATATTTTTTTCAGCGTTACCGGTCTGCTCGGGATACATCAAAGAAACGACTAGCAGAAATAGCAATGCGGGTTTACACGTGAAGAGCTCAATATCTTTGAAGCCCATAGATAGTTCGAAGCGTTTTCCAGACAAACTCACTATGTTTAACAATGTCCCGCACAAAACCCAGAAGCTTAGTGAAAGTATACTCGGTTCTTCTACCCTCAAAACTAGAACGCTCAAATCTCCCGTATTGAACGCTAAAACGCTCAACCTTCGTAAGCTCAGTAGACATACGCTCAATACTGCAACAGTCAGAACTCGAACACTCAACTCTCCATCAGTTAAAGCTCAAACAGTCAATTTTGCTACGCTCAACCCTTATATACCCGATGACACACAAAATTCGCCCAGGCTAAACAATAAAATAACCATCCATGAAATCCAAGACAAAAAACTCGAAGAATGGTTAGAAGACACGAATGTTAATTATTCACTACCAGATGATGATTTTAAAGATACGCGTCGGACCCACATTGAAGGACTTCGTGAATTTAAAAGCCGTTTTAAAGAAGAATCAATGAAACGCTCTGAAAAGTTTATAGATAACGACATAATTTTAAATAATAAATATGAACTAGATCAATTAAAGATTCACGATCCAGTTTTGCCAAATTTTAATGAATCGTTCGTTGACGTGACTGCAAAAAAGCTAAATGAAATCCAGTCAAAATATTTGAAATTAAAAGTAGAAGAAGAAGTATTAAAATCAGCCCGAAGAGATATGTCCACAAAAAAACCAAATCCTTTGGACAGAATACTAGCTCTAATGGACCAATTTATATTCCAGTCCCAAAAAAGATTGATAAACGGACAGTTGCTTAGACAAAAGTATGTAATCAACGTGAAGTACAAACTAGGTTATACATTCTCTTTGCTCAGGATTTTGAAACAGCAGCAATTAAGATTATATTCCAGTATGCATTTCTACCGATTCTACACGCCCGCCGTTAGAGGCACGTGGTATGATAATTCAATAGCGGACACCGACTATTACCTGATGTTGTACGAGAAAATAACTAAATTGGATGATGACATACTGACGTTGGTGAACTTCATGTGGCAACTGGAGGCCGAGCGGAAAGTCCAGGCAGCGATTGATGCGACGAGATTGCCGAAGAGAAAGAAACACACGCATAGGGACGCAGCGACATACTATACAAACAAATTACCTAATGGATAAAAATCCTGCTTTTATATCTATTCTACAAATACATCATTATATTCATTATACACGGTGCCCGTGAGCATTGCGAGAGATTTTAAGAATGTATTTATGATCATATTTAGAGAAAAAAAGTCCTATAAACTTTTCCGAAATTCGCTACAGTTTCAGAGTAAATACTACTTACAAAAAATTACATTTTTTATTGTTACTCAGTGTAAAATGCTTTTTTGATGGCGATGTTACCAGTATGGGGCATAGTCTAGACATTATGAAAGTCCTAAGAAACACTTTGCATGAACTAGTTTTGACGAGAAAAAAATGTAGCAATTTATTTTATCCGTTACTTTTTTCCAATGACGTTTATTTTTTATATAGAACAGCATTCCAAAAAAGTGAAAAAAACATTGTTTTGGCGTTTTACAACTAAAGTCACATAACTCATATTCGAAACTTAGCAAATCTCTGGTTAATTTCATCGCTCTCCAGAAAACACTAAGGGTGGGTTGCACCAAACCGCCTGTAAACGTAAGCCAAATGTTACGCTAATCGGAGCTACTTAACGATTGCTAACATAAATGGGTTGCACCAAGTGCAAAATAACAGAACGTAAGAGTTAAGCGGGATGCCACTGTCTAAACGCATTTCTACTCACATTTTTATGGTAGAATATTTATTCAATATGGCAACACCATAACACCACCATAAATGCCAAACTAAACTTGTCAAAATCGTCACACGAAGAAAAAAATCTAAAGAAAGGAGCGCGAACTAAACTTAACTTTGCACTCTGCAGCTTGAAAATCAAGAATATACAACAATTTTAGCCATTCCTGAACATGTTTATTACTCAATCAAAAAGTGGGCTATCCATTGCGCCTTACGAGGAAATTTTTTCAAAGGATAATGCAACTTGTGTTGTGAGTGGAGTTTAAAGCGAAAGCCAGAATAGTCGGCTGGTGTATTGTGCATTATATTATAGTGAGTAAATCATCCTGCTGGTTTATTACTACTTACAGAACCCTAAACAAGTAAAGCCGTTGCTGGAAGCACCAAATGGCGAGAAGGAGCCCAATCGCAAAACAAAGGCATCACTAGTTTTAACTCTTGAAAATTCGTAAAAATAGGGTACTGAATCCCTCCAACCTGTTTGATTATGGCTGGCACTGTAACCAACGTCCTAAATATTGAACTTATACATGTACCTACTTATTAAATGAGTGTTCTAAAGCATCTTTGTTAACAAATGATGAGTAGCACATATGTTACATTAATGAATAATGATACACAATGTTTTTTATTTCAGGTTTGAATTTACCTTTGGTATTGAAGACAAGATGAAATCCAGGCTTGTTATGCTACTCAGTGCTTAACTCAAGGAAGTTTTAAAGTAAAAGTGCAGTGGTTTCAAGAAATTGGTAGAATCTCAATGTAGAAATAAAGTATAATTATATTAACCTAATCAGTATTTCAATTTTGATGATAAAATACATATTTATATTTATTTAGTTACCTTATTTTTGTTTATTTATTATTCAAACACTGGCATAGGTTTCCTTTGTAGATGGAAGCAAGTTACCTCCTCCTATGCTCCCCCTCCAATCATATTTGTACTGCAATTATTATTTTCACCAGTTTTCT
Organism: Pammene aurita; assembly: GCA_947086415.1. NCBI lineage: Eukaryota > Metazoa > Arthropoda > Insecta > Lepidoptera > Tortricidae > Pammene > Pammene aurita. The sequence goes on from OX352303.1 coordinate 33,915,540, forward strand.
AGCACTTGACATAAATAATCAATGAAATTTGAAACTATTGAAGTATTTTAGGTCAGGCCAATCAGTTCTGTGATAGTGTGAAGCGAACCCTTGGCCAAAGTGAGCCAGCTTATTAACCGGAGAACAAACTTCATATACTGGACCACAGATCTTTGATGATGGTTATTAACAATACTCTACAATTGATACATGTTACAAATATTATTCAGGTTAAAGTGACCATAAAACTTTAGTGTGGCTAGGATTCCAAAAATGTTTTATTATCACTTGTATCTTTATAATGATATTTATGTTACAAGTCACACAAACAGCCATGTAGGTACCTAGTTACTATTATGTTTTATTTGTAAATAGGTACCTATGCTGGTTGGTAAAGATATATGATAAAGAGATACCTTTATTATTTATTACTAATAAATTCATAGTGACACACATATTTTATATTAGATTTTGAGCACTGATTATAGGACTAATCAAAAATGCATGCAGACATACATCATCTTAGGAAGCTTTTTTCTTTATAGAAATGTAAGTGTGAAAATAAATTACTTTTTATACTTACAAAATGAAATGCATGTACTTATTTTGTGTACCGTGAGTACAATTTGGATTAAATAAAGCATGTTCATAATAATGTTCGATTTAAAATATAGGGGAAGGCATCTGTCAAAAGTTTTTATCAGATGGTGCCAGCATAAGTAGGTACCTACCACTAGTTTTGCTCAATGAGATTTGGCTTAAAGGGCTAAAATGAATGCCAGTAAATTCCAAATAAAACAAGAATTTGACACCATTGCTAGGACTGAGACTACAACCTATGCGCCGGCATGGTGCCGACCATCTATCTGTAAATACTTGATTGGCCATAATCCTGATTGCAGCGACGAGCAGCAAAGGGTAGGTAACAATTGCCTTAGATGAGCGACACACATGAAGTCAAATTAGTTACACCATGCTATTACCAAATTGTCAGTACATAATTTATTTATTTATATGGTGTTAATGTCTCAATAGATCTGTAAAATCTGTGTTGTGAATTTATTTCACAAATGAAACTGAAAAAAAAATAGTAAGCTCTTTATAGCAACACTCAATGGACTGGACATTTTGTGACATTATCGCGAGTTTTCATTAAATAGAGACCTACTGTGCTTGTTTTAAGGCCTATGTTAAATCAAATAAAAAACGAGAATTAAATGAATTACTATAATGAATTTTCATACACATTTTTGAACTGTTTTTTTATTGTACGGTCAGCTGCAGAGAAAAAGGCCCACGCTGCATACAAAGTTTGTTAGGTATGCATCGGGGGTCTTTTTCTCTGCAGCTGACTGTACCACAACACTTGACACTCTTATTTACTTTATGGTACATTCCGCATCACACTTTATTTACACGTAGTACTGTTCTGAACATTGTTTAGTTAGGTGTCGAGGCTCGATTTCTGTAGGATATTGGCGATAAATGTTTGGTGCTATAACTTCATGCCCTTAAAAGCATTAACGAAACCTCTCTGATCATCTGGCATCTTGTGAATCGTATGATTTGCTCCCATCGAGTCCTGTTCGTGGCCACTTCTACCGTGTCATAAAACTTGTTTTTCTTCTTGACCTGGTCACTCCACCGCGTCGGAGGTCTACGTTCCCTTTTGTCTATTACCTTGCAGTATTCAAGTCTTGAGGCCAGTCAACCGTTATTTACAAAGGTTTGGTCTTCATTGACAAAAACAGAGTGGTTTTTTAATGGTTGTCATGATTGTTCTGCAGGTTCTGCCATTGCTCACTCTACGGCTATCGGCTTTCATAACAATGACTGTAGGTTCTGGTATGTTTTTGATACATAACAGAAGTCTGTACTATTTCAACCTGAAGTCACTCTGCACTCGAATTTAACTAAATAACGCACTTTTTACAAACAATTATGTATTTATTATTTGATACGTGTTTCCTGATCTGAAAATTGTGAATAAAACCAAACGTCAATCGTATGCGCCTTTTTACGTTCAGATACTCGCATATATTTATTACTGCAAACAATATTTAAATATTTTCATCAAATATCACTGTCTTTTTGTCTAATAATGCATTTATCCTTGAAATACGAGACATTTTTGCAAATTGTCCTCCATATTTAAACGTAGATTTGAGTTAACCAGTGCTCGTCGGCTGGTTAAGGTAAACGTAACTTTCTGACTGCTAAAGTGCATGGTGCAACGGAAAAACGGACTTGACGTCTACTGTAACCATGATGAGTTCGTTAAGTGTGCGTGGTGCAACCCGCCCTAAATGTTAAAGGATTATCGATAGTATTTTATTCATAACAGATGCTTATGAATAACGCCGTAACACCGACAGAGAAAATATAGCACCTTTTATCCAAAAAAAGGCTGCCAAAAATGGCTCTGATATTCCTCTACCTATCACTTCACCCCCTTTGGCTTTGAATTATAAATACGTTATTTCTCGCTAAAGAGCTCAAAGAGGACCCAGTGTGTTGAAGATACCTTCTTGTTCCTTTAGCCATCAACACAGTGAATCCTCCTTTTTGTAAAGGGTCGGCAATGCGCATGTGACTCCTTTGGAGTCGCAGGCGTCCGTAGGTTACGGTACCTTTTACCATCAGGCGGGCCGTATGCTTGTTTGCCACCGTCGTGGTATAAAAAAAAATACATTTTTCTACGCCCAACCTACTAGGTACGCAGTGTATGGCTCATTGTATGTCCGACCTCCGATGTCATTGAGAGCTTTAGTTTTATGTTTGTTTCACACCAATCAAATAATACGAAACCAAAAATCAGCCCTAAAAAATGGCCCCACAATACATATATAAACAATATAAACAAAAAGGAAGATGAGTGACGTTCATAGTAAACAAAACTGAAATGTGGTCCTGCACCTACACACTTGTAAAATGCTACACACCGCTATAATGTATGTGCATCATGGGCAAAAGAGATAAACAGTGATCGGAATTAGATGAGCTAAAATACCTATTCTTCGCGAGAGGACATAATATAGAGCGTTTACAACCGGATATTTTTTTAAAATTCCATGTGCGATATTTATTCGGGTAATTGTCGTAATATTAAACATGACATGTTTTGTTAACAGTGCGGCACGTTTAATGTTAGTTTTTCGTAAAAAGGACTAGACAAATGGAGGAATGTACAAGTTGTCTAAGAAGTAGTTGTAAGACGAATGATATGGGTTTTCCCACGCATTGTTTGTTAATGAGTCAATATTACGACAATTACCCGAATAAATATCGAATACCCGGAATAAAAATATAAAAAAAATATCCGGTTGTAACCACTCTATATTATGTCCTCTCGCGAAGAATAGGTATTTTAGCTCACCTAATTCCGATCACTGGAGATAAACCTATATAGTTAACACGGGTATGCAAGGGAGACCTAAATATTTTACGCATTGCACAAAGTGTGACTGAGAGACTGTCAAACGACTAATTCAATATAGGTGCCGGAACCTATATTTGGCACACAATCGAGCGCCTGGTACCATATCTCCCTTTTTGTATAAATCAATGCCACAATAGTACCGCAAACATGACTCGTGCGGTGCTTTCTCTGACAGTCTTATTGTAACCCGGTTACCAATTTTCATGAGCCATATTTTCAGTAAATCTTGTTTGAATCTGTGCCTCCTTTAAGTTGTTGCTCGAAGCTGTTTCATGAAAAAAGCTCTGTGCGACATCGCATAGATTTTGACGCTGTCGACAGCAAGGGTGTGAAGCAAACGTGAGATCTGCTCATTGAAGCAAAGAATATAATACTGACTTTGAAGTAAATATAGTGGACTAAGAGCTGGCCACGGCAGGTATGACACAATAATGAGAGCAACGAAATTGATATAGTTAGACTGCTATACTATTGTTATTACCTAATCTGGCAATCTGGGAGCTTTAAGCCGGGGGGTTCAAGAGTAGCAGACCAGAAAAGTTGTTTAAAAATTTAGGGAACGACGCAATACTGAGAGTTCTTGCTTTAGTACGATATCGTGGCATTTGATGTATATAATTGGAATATAACGTGGAAGATGTCTCAGTGGGGGGGGGGGGGGGGAAAGAAGCAGGTTGAAGTTAAATGCATTTATACCGGACGCCTGCGGTTTATTTCCTTCTGATCTGTGAAAACTGTTTGTAATTAATCAGGCGCTCGAATATAACTTATTAGTTGACAGCTTTCCATGCCAAGACGATATTACCGATAGTTATTTCTAAATAGGAAATCGACTTTAACAGCCAGGATTCTCGGTTTAAATTGTTATGAAAAAAATATGTGACATATTAGGTTTTGTTCTGATAATGAACTTAGCTACATCATAATACAGTTACTCGTCAATAGATTGCGCTAATATCTACTAAACATAGACAGGGTATGACATTTGAATTCCAACTGCTGACCTAGCACGGTGAGCAGTAGAAAATAAACCAGTATAAGTGTGCTGCATTTCTACGAATCTCGCGGTCATGTTACACTGGTAGTTTGAACAGTAGGCTCGCCAAGGTGCACACAACTATTGGTGGGAATAACGGCACAACTTATGTTGCACATTAGATTGAGCATACAAAACGACTCGCGTGATCACTACATATATTAGCGTTAATAATTTAAATACAGTCGCCATCAGATATATCGAAGCGGCCAAGGTGGTCACAAATATCTGAACAACGCCTCTATTATCAAGGCGATAAAGTGTAAGTTCAGATATTTTTGAGTACCTTGGCCGCTCCGATATATTTGATGGCGACTGTACCTACTAATTAAAAATAATCTATTGTTATAAAGAGTAGAAAATTGAGTGCAGGTAGCAAAACGATTTTTAAAATGGCTATTTTTTGGCTATTAATCTAAAAATATTAGGCCAGATGCCCCGGTTTGGGCCACTTTAAGGAGAGTTTGTTTATTCGTATGGACGTCTGTCCATTTTGTATCAATAAGGAATAATGAAAATATTTAGTCTTTGATTATATTGTGTAGTGACTAAACACAAGTAAGTACAGCCGTTTGAAACTTATACAGTAAAAATCCTAAATCCTAAGGGATATCCCAAAACTAATGTACATTTTATATTGTTTGGTATTTGGTCATAAACTATGCAAAATAACTCTGAAATCGTAACAAATATTACTACAGATAGGTGCATTTAAATATGCACCCAATAATTTTAGTTATTTATTTAAACTTCATTGCATAGTAAAAATAAATACAAATGGCGGACTTAATGCCTCAAGGCATTCTCTACCAGTCAACCATAGGGCCAAACAGAAATTCGCTAAAGTGGGTGCTGTAAGAGAAAACTTGCTGATTTATCCTATAACTTATTTGTACCTACTTAAATATACTTCGATACATACTACATAAACTACATAAATACCAATATATACAGGGTGTAATCGTTAAGTGTGGCCAGGCCATAATTCCGTAAATATAACAGATATCAGAAAACTTCCAACTGATATCGAAAGTGCGTTACCCAATGAGTAAAATTACATTAATAACTTTTTTTAAATAAAAGCAGAAATATCCCAAATATTAACTTCAAACCCTTCCATACATTTAGTAGGTAAACCATTCATTCAAAGACTAGTTTATACGGCCGAGGCATTTCACCGTTATCAAATGATTCATGAATTGTCTTATGTTAACCACTTACTCCATATCAATTAATTATCATTTTCAAGTATTTACACGTACTGATCTATTATTATCTGACGGCTTTAAATTAATACTAAAGTTAGATAATATTTTCATTCCAATATTTTATAAAGCCACCAACACACGGAGTTTCACCCCGCAATTCGCCGAGTAGGTCCGTTTGTTGTTGAAGTGCATAGTAGAAAAAAAAGTTTGGCTTAAACAAACCTTTTTTCTAGACGATCATTGTTTAAAAAAAAAGAAAAAGTTATTTTCATTCCCGCCAATTTACATTTCGGAATTACGGAAACATAAAAACATAGGTCTCTCGTTACTGTGAAAAAATGGCATACTCTAATATTGAGAAAAGGGATATGTTAAAACTTTATTATAAATGTGATTGTAACAGCAGAACGGCTATCACTGCCTACAGAAGAGAATATCCAGATAGGCTAATTCCTGCTCGTACGTACTTACAAAAACTCGATAAAAATTTAGTCAAATTTGGGTCCTTTACAACAAAAAAAGGTATGAGAACAAGAAATCATCAGTTTACTGAAGATTTAGACAACAATATTATTAATTACGTATTAGAAAATCCACGAGAATCGACGCGTTCAGTGGCTCGCTTGTTCCCGGTATCCCATAATTATGTGCAGAAATTATTAAAGAAACGCAAATACAAGGCATTTAAGATATAACCTGTTCAAACGCTTCATAATGATGATCCTGATCGTCGCCTGGTCTATTGCAATTGGTTAGTGAATAATTACATTGACGTAAAATCTATTTTATGGACCGATGAATCAAATGTTTCAAACTGCGGCATTTACAATAGAAAAAATTCGCATTTTTGGGCGATAGAAAATCCCCGAGAAACTACTCAAGTTAGAGCTCAAGTACGATTCTCAACGAATGTGTGGTGTGGTATTCTTGGTAACAGGATTATTGGGCCTTATTTTTATGGCGGCACATTGACTGGACAGAAATATTTTGAGTTCAGCCCAAAACGATTTGCAGCGTCTCCTAGAACACGTTCCAGACGAAGAACGAAGGTTGATAATTTTCCAACAAGATGGAGGAGGAGCCCCACCACACAACGCACGTATTGTATGGATTTTTTAAAAGACCATTTTACTGGCTTAATAGCCAATAATAGTGTGACTCCATGGCCGGCAAGATCCCCGGATCTTACTCCGTGTGATTTTTTCTTATGGGGATTCATAAAGGATAATGCCTACGCTGAAAGAGTGCACAGCCTAGAAGAGCTAAAAAATCGCGTACGCCGTGCCATTGCTCTAATTACCCCGCAAATGTTAACAAAAGTTCATTTAGAAACAGTTAAGAGGGCCCGTGTATGTATCGCACAAGAAGGACGTCACATCGAGCAACTGTTGTAAATAAAATTATTTTTCATTTAAAAATAAATGTTAGATTAATTATTTCATAAACGGTAGTTTTATTATTTTATTACAATGTATTCGTACAAATAACGAATCTCAAACAGTTTTATCTCTTACGACACCCGACATTCTTTGAGGCTGTAAGTCGTCATACTAAATGTATGGGAGTGTTTTAACTTAGTATTTTTAATATTTCTGCTTTTATTTAAAAAAAGTTATTAATGTAATTTTACTCATTGGGTAACGCACTTTCGATATCAGTTGGAAGTTTTCTGATATCTGTTATATTTACGGAGTTATGGCCTGGCCACACTTAACGATTACACCCTGTATACATAATAATAAACATACATATATATATTATCTATATATATACGGCCCCCTAGCCTAGTCGGTAGTGACCCTGCCTATGAAGCAGGAGGTCCCGGTTTCGAATCCTGGTCAGGGCATTTATTTGTGTGTTTATCACGGATGAGACGACAGACGTTCCTGAGTTATGGATGTTTTCTATGTATTTAAGTATTTATCTATATCTATCTATTATATATATCGTCGCTTAGCACCCTCAACACAAGCCTTATTGAGCTTACTGTGGGACTAGGTTGATTTGTGTAAGATTGTCCCATAATATTTATTTAATTATTCATAAACGTAAAAGTCCTGACTGACTGACTGACTGACTGACTGACTCACTCACTTAAATCAACACCCAGCCCAAACCATTGGACGTAGAGAGCTAAATTTTTCACAATAGGTAGTTTTTATAACGCTAGTATCCACTAAGAAGGGGTTTTTCAAAATTCATCCCCTAAGGGGGTAAAAAGGGAGATTCCCGCGACACCACGCCATCAATGACCTCATACGACGTGCCTTGGTCTCGGCCAATATACCATGTATATTAGAACCCCAAGGCCTAAGCCGCACTGACGGCAAGAGGCCGGATGGACTCACACTGGTTCCATGGGTGAGAGGTCGCAGCCTACTCTGGGACGCAACTTGCGTCAGCACCTTTGCTCCCTCTCACCTAGCTCATACGACGCGTGCAGCAGGCGGCGCTGCTGAAGCCGCCGCCAAACTCAAGCACGCCAAGTACAGCAACCTGGAACCAGTGTATGAGTTCGTCCCGATAGCCGTAGAGACTGGTGTGCCGAGGCCAAAGCATTTGTTGCGGCCCTAGCCCGACGGCTAAGAGACCGCGGAGTCGATCTCCGTTCTGGAGAGTACCTGGCGCAAAGAATATCCCTAGCCATACAACGCGGTAACTCCGCCAGTATACTAGGGACCTTTGCTCCGGGCACTCACCGGAACGAGTTTAGTTTTTAATTTAGTTTATTTTTAATATATTTTTCGTTGTAATTTTATGTACAGTCGAGGACAAAGAGATGTATACACTTTTGGACCTTATTACAACGCAATAAGGTCCAAAAGTGTATACATCTCTTTGTCCTCGACTGTACCAGTTTGTTGTTGTAAATAAAAAATACGTGTCCAATATTTTTTGATAATCTAACTGACGGACTAAATAGAATTATATTTTTTTAACCCAGGAAAGTGCCCAATTCAATGTAGACATGTTTAAATAGTCAAACAATCGCGGTCTTTTACAGTAAGATGGCGCGTTGAAAGTGTCTATGGATGGGGTTTACAATTTAGAGTTAGAGATTTAAAACTTCGTACGTTTGCTAATAATTAAAAAACAATAAAAAAGATTTCAGCGTTTTTTTAAAATTCAACTTGTAACAGGGTAAAAAGGGGTTGAAAGTTTGTATAGAGATATTTTTTTTTTGTGACAGACTTGAAAGTTCGTTTGTAAGCTACTTACTTCAAAGCAAAAAAACTGATTTCAGCGTTTTTCAAAATTTCACCCCAGAGGGGTTGAAACGAGGTTGAAAAGTTTGTATTAAAGGGAGGCCGTAACTACTGAAGCTAGAAAGTTAAAATTTGCAGGACGAGTTAAATTTACAATTTGTACAACTAATAAGAAGCGTTTTTCAAAATTCAACCTAGAACGGGGCTAAAAAGGGGTTGAAATTTTGTATAAAGATTTACTATTTTTTGGTTTAAGATTTACTATGAATTATTGTTCCTATTTCCGTTCCATTTCCATGTTCCAGAGTGAGCTCTTACAATAGTTTGGTCATCGTATAGCCAAATAAAACCACCACAATATAGAACACAAAGAAGTTACGCAAATGATAGGGTACATTAACGTTATGATTTGCATATTAACACTTATTTGTAACTGAAACTATGTCCACGTTACCCGTTTCTTCGCCAAAATAGCTATAATTATTAACAAAAGTTAGTTAAGGCGCTAGGCGCTGAATGTGGCCGAAAACTGTTACTTTCTAAGGGATATACATATCTCAATAACGAGTCATTCAAAACATTTGAAAAAAATATATGATAATTACCATTTCACGTACAACATTGTCAACGTTTGAATAACTCGTGTAACGTATAGTTTCTCCGTTATTTAAATGTAACGAAATGTCGTTGTACGGTTAATTTTGCTTATATCTACTGAACGGCTTATTCGATTTAAAATATTGTTGAACTAAAAAATGTGTACTACAGAACACTACAAACTCAACGTAGGATATTTAAATTGATTAAATTTTCTTAAACAACTTGATCATAATTCCACATTTCGTGCGTTGGTAGCTCGAAAACGGCGTTGCTGGCAGTCGTGAGCTAGCTTTGAGACGAGGAGGCTGTGTCGCTCGTCGCTCCGTGCTTCCCTTGTACTACATATACTTGTGATTGGCCCGTGAGCAATAATATCAGACTTACTGTGCCTAAAGACTAAATAACTGCAGAGGGTTCATGCGATGCGGACATAACGTGTCTTCCCGGAATCTATAAAGTATAGACGTTTTATCTTTTAAGATAATGTTCTCGTATGCATGTTTATGTACGTTCGTATAAAAATTGTATTTTATTTAGATTATAATACGAGTAAAAAACAAATAAAATTAAAATGGAGGAAAAAACAAAAATCATGAATCTCATAATTCTCTGAAAACAAATTTGGTCATGTGAGTAAACTACAATTATTATGTTTTAGTAGACTAATGCATCACGCAAAATAGGCGTTAGTCATCGAGTTGTGGAAATCTGCTAGTACTGCAATACAATCAACTAATAACCAATTTAATAAAAACTCCGAAGCACCGAATTTATTTAAACATATTTATTTAAGAATACCGTGTTCTAAACGAATGTAATATGCGTTTTTTTTTAAAGATTAAACACAATTTTTAATGTTATACTTTATACTATTTTAACAAATCAAGAAATTGCGAAGTAAACTGCAAAGGATTGCATATAAACCGGCCAAGAGAATGTCGGGCTATGCTCAGTGTAAGGATCCGTAGTTGCCGGCCTGTTACAATACATCCATTCAAAAGGTAGTTTATAAAGAGATGTTTTGTGGCACTTACGGTATTTTACTATAGGCATCACCCAAAAACGGCTCAACCGATTTTATTCCATATAGTTTTTATTGAAAATACGTGATAAGTATTTCAATGGCCTCACTTCCAGGAATTTTTCCAAATTTTTTGGACCCACGGTTCAAAAATCAAAGAGCATGTTTTACTTTCGAAGCTATTATTTACGAAAGTATTCGTTTTATCCAAAAGTTGTTTAAGGCTTATTCTTCTTGAAAGACCTATCCAAAAATGTGTTTCAGATACTTATTGTTTTACCACTTTGTAGGCGTAATTAAAACACATACTCATACCAAATTTCAGTGTACTAACTATCACTGAGCAAAGCCTGATTGAGATTCTACTAAAAAATTACTGATATTTAAGAGTTCAATGTATGTAAGAATAAGGGAAAAAAAAGCTTTTTTTTATACCACGACGCTGGCAAACAAGCATACGACCCACCTGATGGAAAGCAGTTAGTTAGTAAAGCCTATGGACGCCTGCAACCCCAGAAGATTCACATGCGCGTTGACTACCCTAAAAAAGACTTTACTATGTCGGTGAAATAAATACAAATTTTATATTAATTATCAACACAAAGTAAATAAATAAATTACTAGTAAGGGTTAATACCTATCAAATATCTTTAAAGGACCGGCCAAGTTTGTATCGGACCACGCATATTGTAGGGTTCCGTAGAAAGTAGTTTCTTGGAGATAACTGAAAAACGGATAAACCGATAATATGTGAAATAATTATCGTAGAAATTAAGTACTAAGCCTTCTTGGTTTTTTTCATATTTTTTAGACTTACGGATTAAAAGTTAGATGGGAAGCCTATTATATTTAGACTTTCGAACAAATATTTCTGAAAATATTGACTTAATAAAACAGTTTTAAAAATCCTCTATATATATAAAATATTTTTAAAACCGTATCGTACAACATGTTCATATTTACAAAAAATATATTTTTGACATTTAGTTTGGCATATGTATGTATATGGAGTGCCAACCCTAAAAGTTTTTTAGCAATTAAGCCAGAAAACTAAGTAGCGGCACATGAAACACAACTCTAGATAAAATTTCAGTAATATATGTTTTATAATAAAAATGGCTTTGACATACGGACGGACAGACGGACATGTTTCAAAAAACTTTTAAGGGTTCCGTTTTTGCCATTTTGGCTATGGAACCCTAAGAAGTGTTTGCGCTGTGTTATATTTTAAAGATCTAAATTTAATGGGCTTACAGCTCTCATGACAATTGTATGACGATTTCGTGCACAAATACCGCTCCTTACATGTGCATTTTTACTATATGCAACTCGCAACAGGCTTAGTTTTGTTAATTTATCGTAATTAAGTGAATTTTTACGGTTAATATTTAAAATCGCAACAAAAAATAACCATCTATTAAGCTCACTTGCACAGCAAAAAAAATCCAAATTCACATGAAAACACCGCTTTGATGTGCATTCAGTTTTTTTGCTATAATAGTCAGTTTTTTTTTATTTTTTCTGATATGCGGAATATTTTTAACCATATTTCGTAAATTCGTAAATATTTTGCCGGTCACTGTACGTACTTTAAATTCAAAATCTAGGTTTTTATTTTTTTACATTAAAATCTACTAATCGAGATCGTTATTACTTATCTTATTTAATAGGTAAGTAGCATTTCTAAAAATGTCACCGTAGTACTTAATCACAGTATTCAAATCACAAAACATCCGCAAAAGGATTATAATTATTATAAAGCTGCCCGCGCGCCTCTGAGTAAAGTCATATTCTTTGAACATTGTTGCGGTGCATCGGGGTGGATTTACGCACGATCGAAATGAGAGGGGTACGCGGGTGGCGCGGGTAGAGAGCGCCCAAACGCTCAAGGACACTCCGGCGACAATCGTCTTAACAAGATAAAATTGGATATGTAACTCTGTATGAGGAACCGTATTATAAGCGGACGAAGTCCCGAGCGGAAAGCTAGTAATGCATATGCGCAAAGGGGAAAAAACTCATTCACGCAGGTCATGATCCAGCAGGTGCTTGTGAAGCAAGCGTTTGAAAACGAACTTGCTTGGGGCTGGTCTTATTGTCAGGGGAAGTGCATTCCAGAGAAAAATAGCCTGGACTGTAAAAGAAGAAAAGAGATAACCGCTATGGGGAGGATGTACTAGAAGCTTAAGAGACCGGGAGGAGCGAAGTTCACACCCGGGACGGAGGTAGTCTGGAACAGAGAGCTCAAACAAAATAGAGAAGAGAGTACAGAGAATTCTAAGAGTCCTGCGTTGACGTGCAGGCAGTCATTGGAGTTGGTAACGATAACCTGAGACGTAATCTAATTTACGCAAGCCGAAAATAAAGCGTTTGCTATTATTTAATATACGATCGAGTCTGTTTAGTGAAGCCTGGGAAATATTGGTAGTGCACACATCAGCTTAGTTTATAATAGGAAAAATTAAGGCCTGCACAAGCAGCTTTTTGGTACTCACAGGCAGGAAGTTTTTAAACCTATGCAGAGTCCGTTGTTATCAAAAACACAAAACCTCTCCTTTCAAGGAAACTAACAGTGTTATTGTTACCATTCTTCGAGAGTATTCTAAGCGTATGACCGGGAATCTTCCATACAAAAATAATGTGTCAGCGTGTTTTTAAAATTGATATATGGCCAAAGTATGAGTGTTCCCGCATACGAATGGCGCCAATCTTTCTTACAAAATGAGAAATGAATCGAGTTCATTGAGTAGGCGTTAGGTTTTGTAGTTTCAAATATTGTACATAACCTACAATCCACTGGTGCGACAGGCGGCTCAATATTTAATAAATAAAACAGCATATAGATAACGACTGCCAGCCTTCATTAACGGTATAATGCGGAATCTTAGTGATGTAATTATGTTGCGCATTGGTAGTACCACCAAGTAAATAATAGTACCTAGGATGAATAAATTAAAAGGATGGAGCATGCCTGTACAACAAACTGTGACGCAAGATGGCGGCTGGTTTGAATGTATGGGCCCAGACGAGTGTTGCCATGTAATATAAAAATTTCCCAATTGTTAATACAGTATTTTTTATTTTATACTAATGTTTAGAATGTAACAAAAACTTTTTGAAAACTGCATCATAATCGGTTCAACCAAAACGCGAGATAATCGCGAACAAACATACATACATACATACAAACATACGGGTCAAACTGAGAACCTCCTTTTTTTGAAGTTGGTTAAAAATGCTCCTCGATCGATCAACACAATCGGTTTGACTTAAGAGCTGACCTCTCATTCCAACTATAGTTCCATCTCGTTCTAATCGCTTGACCAGTCGATTACTGACGCGACTAGGCAGCCGCTCAGAGTGAGAGGGAGCGATAGTTAAAATGAGACGAAAGTTTGACAGATGGTGGTGACATAACTTCGCGCGTTCAATCAACGATTAGATATGGGCTTTTTGGTTTACGAAGTTTTTGGAATAATTTTAAGATAAATATAATTTTGTTTATTTACAAATTGTATTCAAAAAATAATAAAGAATAATTTGCTCACAAAAGCATAAAAGTTATTAACTATTAGGTATTGTTTTAGTATTCGTTGAAAACGTGCGTGAAACGTGCGTGAAACGTGCGTGAATATAAAACGTCTAGTTAGGAGTGGTGACGTCAATATCGTATTGACAACATATCGCGGCGATTATAGACCCCCTTACGTTCGGGCAGTTTCCCTTTTCAACCACTTGGCAACACCACTACCGTGAAGTTAATAGTTTACGAATTTACTGATTTTTAATATGATTACGCGATGAATTGTTTACTTAACGGTAAAAAGTTACTCCATCCGTTTTTTTCTTTTGACCGGTGGCATTTCTGCAGCATTTGACAACGCACGACGGCATATCTATACATCTATACATATAATAAAGCTGAAGAGGGTCGAAAGTCTGTACATGGAAGATAATCGAAAAAAAGTTGGCTGGGGATACTTAGAATCGATAACAGAACACTTTCCAACAATTTTTAGAATTTTTGTCTGTTTATCTGTTTGTCTGTTTATATGATCTGTTTGTCTGTTTATTTGACCACGCATCACGTGAAAACGGCTGAACGAATTTTGATGAAATTTTATATAGATATAGTTTGAGTCCTGGGAAAGGAAAATATATAGTTTTAATCCCGAAAATCAACCCTGATGGGGGTGAAAATGGGGTTGAAAGTTTGTATGGAGAATTTTTAACCGCTGAAACGATTTAGATAGAAATGAGTATGGAGATAATTTAAGTCTCGAGAAACGTCATAGGATCGTTTTCAAACCCTTGTGGGGGTGAAAAGGGGGTTGGAAGGTGGTATGAGGAATTTTTTACCGCTGAACTGATTTAGATGAAAATTGGTATAGAGATAGTATGGGTCTCGAGAAATGACAAAGGATAGTTTCTTCTTCAAACCCCCCCCCCCCCCCCCTTTTACTTTAGAACCGTAGGTCCAAAAAATTTGAAAAAAATAATGGAAGTGACGCCTCAAAGGTACTTTCATGGAATATATTCGAAAAAATGTTGGCTGGAGATACTTAGAATCGATAACAGAACACGTTCCAAGAATTTTTAATTAGTTAACGGCTGAACGGATAATGATGAAATTTTGTGTAGAGATAGTTTGAGTCCCGGGAAAGGATAAAGAATAGTTTTCATTCCGAAAATCAACCCTGGAAGGGGTGAAAAGGGGTTTGAAAGTTTGTATGTTGAAAGTTGGTATTGAAATAATTTGTAATTTTATGGTCAAGGTGTTCATATTTATAACATGTTACCCGTCGATGCTTTAAATTTACCTTTACCCGCTCTTAAGAAATATTTGAAAATGTCATGAATGTCAAAGGGTTATTGCAGGTTCGAGGACTATATATGACGGACAAAGATGCATGGCCCAAACCAAAAAACTACTACAAAATCATCTAACATTTATAGGACACAGGTTATAGGACACATTTATAGGTTTAGGTAGGAAAACATATCAAACGTTTTGTGAAGCAGTCAGATTAGGATTTATTTTTCAAGCTGTTTTGATATGTTTTCTTGAAGAACTACGCATTATTTTGTATCTTTAAGATCTAATAATGTAATGAAACTGTTTTGAAAAAAATAAGTCCCGTGGAATTTCTTTTCGGTCATAATACTTCTTGGGCCAGAGGTGTAGGGTTAGAACCGGTAGTAGTTTTGGAACGAAGATCCTTATCGGACGGTTCGCGGATGGCGGGCTAGGCGAAAAAAAGTCACGTGACCGTCACGAAAAAGCGTCACGTCACTAAAATGCGACACCCATACGATTGAGAAACATGTAAAATGGAATTAAATTTGCATGGGTCATGGACCCCCCCCCACCCCTCTAAGTGCACCTCAAATAGAAAAAAATCATTTCTGCGTTTGTGACCCGCCTGTTCTTACCTTTCAGGCTTTGACTGATTTGACGGGAGGATCGATTTGGATGATATTTGCCATGGACATGAACGTATAAATACAAAAGTGGTCCTGTATCGTCCGATATACACCTACTACTCTCTATGTCGTTTAAATCATGCCAAAAAAAAATATAATAAAAAAAAAGTATTCATTTATGAGTGTACTTTCATTTAGTGGTAATTGTAAAATATTTTATTAGGACTACTGTCCTCTAGCGTATCCATCTGTCAACTTTACTTCAAGTTCCGCCTCCAGGGTAGCGGGAGAGAAATTAGGAGTGAATTAGCCGCTTACTGACACAGACCGAATTCCACGCGGGCGGAGCCGCGGGCACAGCTAGTTTTAATTATTTTTTAACAGCCCTTGACTGCATAGACGTTTGAACACGACTGTCGGGGGAGCGGCTCGGTGTAGTGCGTAACCACGAGGACACTGGCTCATTATGGAACCACAGAATGTTGTTAGCAGTACTTCATCTGAAGGATTATATAATCTATGAATAGTACTATTTATTTATCAAGAACTTTCTATCATTCTGTCACTTTAAATACTCGCTACTCAAATGCTGCGCAAAGTCGATATTTATATCGATAAAAGTTCATGATTAAGGATAAGCATCGACATTTAATATTAAAACGAGTAAAGTTAAACAATGCTCATGTGAAAACTTAACCCATTTTCAGGTTTACAAAAATAAAATGTTTCATGTCTTATTAACCAATAATATACCCATTTTCGAAGCGTATTTTATTTGTTAATCTTCATTCCGTAAAGGTTACGTACAATTTTTCTTGTCGATTATCTAGGGTTGACAATGACAAGTACGCGATTAGTTTGATTGCTGGACCTGCCCTAATCTACCTGATACATCAGAAATTGTAATACAAAAATACATAAATGTAAGATTTATTACTTAATTTGCCCAATCTAACCGTTATTTTAACTAAACTACTACTATAAACTACATAAATATTTTATCTTACCTGTGGTTATGCAGCAAATAAACGAAGGGGATTTTGACAACCCCGTAAACGTAAGCTGTCACTTCGTTCAGATGTACACCCTTGTTTAAATCTTACTTAATGTAATTAAAATGAATGGGGAAGGCAACTATCACAATGACATTTCCAACATTACTTTTATATTGATATTGTAAAAAAACCTAGCCTAAGAAGAAAGATAAATAAAGAGAATATAATAATAAAATAAGAAATGACTTTTCTTTTATTGCTGATGGCTATCAGATTCGGTATTCAACTTAGAGACTTCAACCCGGATGGAGTAGCCATGTCTGTCATTTTCTATACAAAAAAAGTCTGCCGATTTTTGCGGTGCAGGGGAACGTCAAATGTATGGCTATTCGTACGTAGCTACGTTAGATAAACGTCAGTCCATACATGTGTATGACCACTGGTCATATGTTTTCGGCAGAAGGGAACGCCTGTCAATGGCGACTCCGGGTGGTTGAATTCTCTAAGTATTCAATGGTCATAATATTGCCAGGCATGGCTAAGGGTTAATATTTTTATCGACAAATTAGGCAGCCATATATCCGTAATTTCCTAATGGTTGTGCGCCCCATGGCGAGAAAAACTTCTCTAACTGCCAGTGTAAAATGACCGCGAGATTCGTAGCAATGCGGCACACTTATACTGGTTAATTATCTACTGCTCACCCGTGTTGGGTCAGCAGTTGGAATTCAAATGTCATACCCTGTATATGTTTAGTAGATATTAGCGCAATCTAGTGACGAGTAGCTGTATTATGATGTGGCTTTGTAAGCTAAGTTCATTATCAGAACAAAACCTAATATGTCACATATTTTTTCATAACAATTTAAACCGAGAATCCTGGTTGTTAAAGTCGATTTCCTAGTTAGAAATAACTATCGGTAATATCGTCTTGGCATGGAAAGCTGTCAACTAATAAGTTTTATTCGAGCGCCTGATTAATTACAAACAGTTTTCACAGATCAGAAGGAAATAAACCGCAGGCGTCCGGTATAAATGCATTTAACTTCAACCTGCCTCTTTTCCCCCCCACTGAGACATCTTCCACGTTATATTCCAATTATATACATCAAATGCCACGATATCGTACTAAAGCAAGAACTCTCAGTATTACGTCGTTCCCAAGATTTTTAAACAACTTTTCTGGTCTGCTACTCTTGAACCCCCGGCTTAAAGCTGCCAGATTGCCAGATTAGGTAATAACAATAGTATAGCAGTCTAACTATATCAATTTCGTTGCTCTCATTATTGTGTCATTCCTGCCGTGGCCAGCTCTCCGTCTATAGGGGAAATGATCAAATGACACATCAACGAAAGACGAGTGTCGATTTTGAAATATCGGAGATCAACATGGCGGTTATAGTGTATAGGTTTTGACGTCCTGAGATATCAATATGGCGGATTTTTCGGCCGCATTGGGTTTTTACGTATATACTCGTCATCTCTTTTTGCTTATGCATATGGCGCTGAGTTAAAACGAGAAGAATATATTTTTATGTGTTTTGATTTACATATGTCGGGAGTGTGGCTCTGCTCCCTTGTCTCGCTCACAAAACTGAGCAGCAGATTGGAGCGTTTTTTCGTGCACGAGTCGTAAAACGCCCCAGGCGTTTTATCGTAAACGAAGCACTCCTCGCTGCGCTAGTAAATATAAACTCAAATGTGGAAATAGTTCATTTCGATACTAGGTCGGAAAATATTCGGGGAAAGGACTCGCCTACGGCTTGTGGCAAAATGTCTCGGAACTCGTGGTTTTTTTTATGATGTGGTAAAAATGTCAAAAAGGAAAATTAGTCACTTAGAGGTTACTTTAGTACTATATATCCGAACGCACTCGCGCGGTGCGGTGCGGATGAATGCTGAGCTGTGATTGGCTGGAAAAGTAAAAAGCACTAGTGCGAGAAACCAACTTCCCGCACGATAAACTACCACTAGAAAATCACTTTTAGCAACTGTGTTAAAAAAGTCTATTTCGAACTTACTCGTCTGCGTGCGGGAGGTGATAAAGAAATGTAAAATAAAAATAGCGGCTAATGCTCGCGATCACGGAATTCGCTATTTCCGCCCACACGCGTCGTAATTGAGCCTATGACACGGTTTTAGGGAAAGAGGGGGAAGGAGGCGAGTTTGTTAATTCGAGTAATAGGTTAAGGAGAAAGAGTCCCCTGGGGCCTGTTTCTCTAAAGCTTGCAACTTGAAATACTAGCGTAAGTCACTTTTTGACAATTTACTAGAGAGGGACTTCCACTTGTTTCGCAAGTTACAAATTTTTTGCGAATTGGGTGCCTGGCTTGGCCTGGCCACGTCAGATATGACACAATAATGAGAGCAACGAAACCCCTCTCGTTAGTTTCTCATTCTGACCTCCACCCATTAAAATCTGCTAGATGCCCGGATCTAGCGGACTCTCCGTATATTACTGTCAACCTCAAATATATATTATATTTATACTTTTGCACCAATTAAAAATGAGTAAAGACGAGAGGTATAAAGATACCTTATTATTATTACCTACCTTATTATTATTACCTATTTTGAGTCGCCTGTACAATTTTCTAGTTTGTTAACACTTCCATCAATCACGAGAGAAAAGTCTTCGACTTGCGTCCGAAACATACCTGAAACAAAACAAATATTAATTAATAAGGAAATATTAAATTGTGACACAATAGTACAACATTAAAATATCAATTTTATAATTGAAAGAAGAATTGAAAAATACATCGCATTATTATTATTAAATTATTTATTCATGTAAAACAATTACAGGTTTCGGGGGTTCATTCCTGGTCGAGTCCGGTAAAGTTTTTTTTCGATTTCGCTCAACTTTTCCATACTATTTTACAGTACCTAATAAGACTCCTATTAGTTTGTATACTTATGTTGAAGGATCGTTTCTTTTTAAACTGTATAAGTGGAACACTTTTTTGATTTTATGTTTCATTTATAAATAATTCACCTTAATCTCAAAGCTGTTTCGTGATTTTTGCTTGAAGAGGTGAAAAGAGTAAGATTTTATTGATTAAATTGATGTTAAACTAGTATGTAAAATATTTAAATACGTCGGAAAATGAGTCGTTTAAGGAATAAGTGGAACAGTTTTCTTCATTTTCATACATATTTTTTAAGCAAGAGTATTTTTACCTAGAAAAATTTCAGGAAAAATTGCCAAAGTTTAGGTGCTTACGTCAGAGGGAGACGTGTAGCGACATCTACCGTAAGTACACGTTCGTTACCGTGTATACACGTTAACGGCATCGAAGTTCCAAGTCATATTCGAATAACATCGATAACAATGCACTAATCTATACTGAATTAATTGAAATTTTATTAAAATAATTTTAATTGATTTTTTTATTGGAAGTTTCACTTGCAGACGTTTCTGCTTAGTACAAAATTAATATTCAAATAGCTGACAAGGGGCCCATTTCTTGAACAGTATTATTATTATTATTCCACTAACTGTCAAATCGTATGGGTTTCCATGACAACACATTAATAATAATAGTCTTATTACCGTTCGAGGAATAGGCCCAAGAACACATAGCCCCGACAAAATAAATCTAGAACCTTGAAATTAGCAGCAAATTAGAGTCTAATGAGTTACTTAATTTTAAGTGTATTGTGACAAGCAAATGAAGAATGTATTTATTTAAATAACAACTTTTACGTTAAAGATCGCGGGCGTGGGCTAGTCTTTAAAAATATAGGCCACCGAGTATCGTCAAACGCGAACACGTAGACTCCAGAAGCTTTGTTTTATGGTTCGCCAAGTTGGAACCGTTCCAAAGTTACTTTAGGAACAGGTACTAATGGAGGGTATAAATACTGGGTATTTGGAGCCTCTGTGTATTTCTACCACGGAAAAAGAGGAGCGGTATAAGTTAGAAGTATATTTATTGTATATGTGTATTTTACCCGATATTATGTTATTATTAGACTAGCTGTGCCCGCGGCTCCGCCCGCGTGGAATTCTGTCTGTGTCAGTAAGCGGCTAATTCACCCCTAATTTCTCTCCCGCTACCCTGGAGGCGGAACTTAAAGTAAAGTTGACAGATGGATACGCTAGAGGACAGTAGTCCTAATAAAATATTTTACAATTACCACTAAATGAAACTACACTCAAAAATGAATACTTTTTTTTATCATATTAATTTTTTTTGGCATGATTTTAACGACATAGAGTAGTAGGTGTATATCGGACGATACAGGACCACTTTTGTATTTATACGTTCATGTCCACGGCAAATATCATCCAAATCGATCCTACCGTCAAATCAGTCAAAGCCTGAAAGGTAAGAACAGGCGGGTCACAAACGCAGAAATGATTATTTTCTATTTGAGGTGCACTTGGAGGGGGGGGTCCATGACCTATGCAAATTTAACTCAATCGAGTGTAGTGGCTACCCCCCCTCCCTTTTAGGCGTTGAAGTTTTATAGGCCACGTATAACCTGGCTGGGGATTTTCTTGAATTGGAATTAGTAATCCTTAAGGGGTGATTTCCGGGATAACAATGCAAAAAAAACCGGCCAAGAGCATGTCGGGCGATGCTCAGTGTAGAGTTTCGTAGATGCCACCCTGTTACAAAACATCCGTTCAAAAGGTCGTTTATTACGGGATATTTGGCGGCGCTTACGTCATTTTACTATTCGGCACTTCCTTTCACTATTCGTTTTTGACTGATAATTCAAAAACGGCTGAACCGATTTTATTCATTATAGTTTTTATTGAAAGTTCTTATCAGGCCTCACCAAATTTCAGCTTTCTAGTGCGAACGGTAACTGAGCTAGACCGCGGACAGGCGGACGGACATGGCGAAACTATAAGTTAACTACGGAACCCTAAAAAGAGATAAATTGTAGTTTATGTAACTGTTACGTAATAAGGCCTAATTATGTACAGAAGCATATACTGCTTTAACAACACACATATTAAAAATCCATTGAAACCATTAGAATGACCGCCATTACACCGCCATGACCAACCTTATTGCGCCGGCGGCACTGATGTTACGTTACTGGTAGCAATAATGGTGGTAATTACATACGGTTCCGAACGCGGAATAGAGGATTTATGATATTGGTGTAGATCAAGATATTTATTCTTCAATGTAAGCACATTACAATGCACTAATGAACGAAAGAGAAAAATAAAATACGTGAGTGTCGTGGAACACTCGATTGGAAGAAGTTATGTTATTTAATTTTTGATTTTTTCGCAAATTGGTTTTAATTTTTTTTGTATTTTTTTGAAATTTTGGAAATTTTGGATTTTTTTGAAATTTTGAAATTTTTTGTAATTTATGTAATTTTTGAAGTTTTTGAAATTTTGAAATTTTGCCATTTTTGACATTTTCGACATTTTTTACTTTTAGGTTCTCGACTTTTTTCACTTTTATCACTTTGTCACTTCTCACTTTCACTTTTCACTACACTTCACTTCACTTCACTTTATTCTATTTTATTGTATTGTATTGTATATTGTTTATTTCAGATGTCAAATCCATAAGCTGTTAGTATATTAGCAGTTAGTATAGTATATAGACCCATACTATCTCTATACAAATTTTCATCTAAATCAGTTCAGCGGTAAAAAAATCCTCATACCAACTTCCAACTCCCTTTTCACCCCCACAAGGGTTTGAAAACTATCCTATGACGTTTCTCGAGACTCAAATTATCTCCATACTCATTTCTATCTAAATCGTTTCAGCGGTTAAAAATTCTCCATACAAACTTTCAACCCCATTTTCACCCCCACCAGGGTTGATTTTCAGGACTAAATATATATTATCCTTACCCGGGACTCAAACTATCTCTGTACAAAATTTCATGAAAATCCGTTCAGCCGTTGATGCAAAGCACGTGATGCGCGGTCAAATAAACAGACAAACAGATAAACAGACAAACAGACAAAATTTCTAAAAATTGTTGGAACGTGTTCTGTTATCGATTCTAAATATCCCCAGCCAACTTTATTTCGATTATCTTCCATGTACAGACTTTCGACCCTCTTCAGCTTTATTATATGTATAGATTGAATGTATTACTGTGTTGAAAGATAAAGATTTACTGAGTTTTTTGCCGAGATCAGTGCTTGCTTATTCCGATGTTAATAAGTGCATTATATTGTAGTTACTTTGCGGAAGTCCATCCAACAACAAAAAAAAAAAAATTTCATGTCATGTGCGGTAATTTTATTTCCTTGTAAAAGAAAATTCCATAAATAAATAGCACATCGCTTCCAAAGAGGCATCACGCGACGCAATCCTTTGCCAGCGGGCCAGTGGGCACTCATCTACAACCGATATCCGAAATCCAGAGAGTTTATGCCGAAATCATATAAAGATATTATATTGATATAGGTATCACACAACATACGATCTCTCGCTCTCTATAAAAATCGCGTCATTGCAAAAAGGATCAGAGAAGGATATTATTCAAGCAACCCGACTGCACAAGTTCCGGTGCCAGCAACATTTCCGTCACCGTACAGCAACGTACTTACAGCTACCAGAGAGTTACAGCTACAGACGTATTGCGAAAATACCAAATCACTTTCAAGCAAAAACCAAAGGAAAAGGAGGTTCGCATGCGAGCAGAGACTACGCCCCGGTGCAACCCCGATGCCGCTGCAGTGACAGTTACTGTCAGAATTGACTTTTTATGTGTTTATTTTATATTTAAGTTTTAGTGGATAAGTTGAATATTTACGTAACCTAACGTAAGTAAGTTGTTTTATACATATTTATAGTTTTGTATTCAATAACATTTTTAGGTGCGGATGCTTGCCTCCACACAACCGGCTGCTTCAAGTAACAAATGTAGTTTATGTCCAAAATCGTTTCCATCATCTCGAGGCTTAAAAATCCACTTTTCCAAAACTCACAGAAAATGTTTGTCTCAAATTTCTCCACCTCCACCTGATACTGCCAGTCAATTGCCTTCAACTAGCCATCTACCTTCCAATAATCTACACACGGAACTAAGTTACTTTAAAAATAACATTTCAATTACGAAACGGATTCCGCGCGGCGCACGGATCACCGTCGCCACCCACCTGACCTATCTCATCGACCAATGCGTACAGTTAAACACTTTCGACACTTGGCGGAATCTCCTTAGTTTCTCTTTCCAGACCCTCCACGCATCAACCGATGACCAGAAGCTATCTCTTACTCAAAAAATTAAAAATAACTGTTCCAATCCTCTTCATCTATCTACCAGTATACCTCCACGGCATAGCTCAAATAACAGCAAAACTACATTCAATCTTGCAAAAATAGTGGAAAACAAAATAAGCGACGGTGACCTTAAAGGCGCTGCAAGAATATTATTTTCTAGCGACACTCTTTCCCCTGACAATGACGACACCCTTTCGGCCCTGCGTTCTAAACATCCCCCAGCTCCGACTACTCCCTTTTTCTTAGACCCACCGACTCCATCCAAAGACTGCCTACAAGTCGAGGATAAGCACATTGTTGATGCTATTTTTAGCTTCAAAACCGGCTCGGCGGCTGGCTTGGATGGAATTTCTCCACAGCATCTAAAAGACCTCACTGCACATTGTGTAGGTGATGCTGGCAGAAAACTTATCACCTCACTAAGTACTTTAGTAAACCTCATGTTGAGTGGCTGCGTCAATGCAGATATAGTACCCATCCTTTACGGAGCCAATTTGATCGCTCTCACAAAAAAAGATGGCGGCGTGAGACCGATCGCAATCGGATCGACTTTAAGACGCTTAACATCTAAAATTGCAGTTCGATATATTATTTCCAAATAACAGCGTAAGTTTGAACCAATCCAACTTGGGTTTGGCACAAGAGGTGGGTGTGAAGCTGCCGTTCACGCTCTTCGCACCTACCTCTCCAATGCCGAATGTCAAGTACTAGTTAAAATCGACGTCAAGAACGCATTTAATTCAGTTAACAGGGACACCTTGCTGGCCGAAATTAGAAGTAATATACCAGAATTATACAACTACCTCCTCCATTGTTATGCTGATCCCTCAAAATTAATGTACAAAAACCACGAACTCTCCTCTGAAGTTGGATGCCAGCAGGGTGACCCCCTCGGGCCGGCAATTTTTAGTTTAGCCATAAATCCTATCATACAAAATTTAAAATCAAAATTCAACGTGTGGTATCTGGACGACGGCACCCTAGGAGGTAACTTGGACACTGTTCTTTTGGACCTTTCTACTCTTAAAACAAAATTTGAATCCATTGGCTTAGATCTAAATTATAACAAGTGTGAACTGTACATCCACGATAGTTCCTTAAACGAGTCTAGCATTATCGATCAATTTAACACTTTAACTCCCAATATTAAAATTGTCACCAATGATAACCTTAGCCTCCTGGGAACTCCTCTATCCAATACTTTATTTCCTACTTACATAAACAGTGCCATTACGAAATTTCAAAATTGTGCCGATCGTCTGTTAGAAACCAGTCCCCATTCGGCCCTCTTTATTATCAAATTCTGCCTTTTCGTGCCAAAATTAACCTACATGCTCCGGTGTAGCCCTTTCTGGAACCATCAAAATTTACTACTACCTCTCGATTCTTTAATTCAAACAAACTTGGAGCACGTTCTAAATTTAAAGCTCACTGAAAATTCCTGGCTCCAAGCATCCCTTCCCGTCCGGTATGGCGGTATCGGATTACGCAAAATTTCAAGTGTTGCACTGCCGGCTTTTCTTTCATCGGTTCACAGCTCTGCTGATCTCATAGGAAAAATATTAAGGGGTTCACCTTCAAACTATGAGATCTCAGGCTTGGACGATGCCAGAAAAGCTTGGCTTTCCGCCTGCCCGGGGCAAAATCTCCCCTATAATCCAAAATCCCAAAGGAGCTGGGACGATGCCCTATCTAAATTAACATACACCACTCTTTTAAACCAGAGCACTGGAGCTGAACGCGCTCGCCTGACCGCCGTCGGATGTAGAGAGGCTGGCCACTGGCTGAGTGCCTATCCCTCGCCTAACACAGGGACATACCTTGCCCCTGAAACCCTCCGGCTGGCGGTTGGCCTGCGCTTGGGGACACAAGTATGCGCACCGCACAGATGCCCCTGTGGTAAGGACGTCGACCAGCTAGGGCACCACGGACTCTCCTGTCAGCGGAGCGCGGGCCGCCTCTCTCGTCACGCTGCGCTAAACGACATTATCCGCCGGTCTCTTGCCACCGTCAATGTGCCGGCGATACTCGAGCCGGCCGGTATAGCTAGAGACGATGGCAAGAGGCCTGACGGGATGTCACTGATTCCGTGGAGTTTGGGACGGGTGCTAGTGTGGGACGCGACTTGCGTGGACACGCTGGCACCGTCTCACCTCCACGGTACCATGAATAAAGCTGGCGCGGCGGCGGAGGTGGCCGAGGCTCTTAAAAGGCGAAAATACGGGGGCCTCGACGCCAATTACAACTTTGTTGCATTTGGCGTCGAGACTCTTGGTCCGTGGGGTCCCGGAGCTCAAAAGCTTTACCGCCAGGTAGCTAAACGGCTGGTCGATGTCACAGGGGACAAACGAGCTGGCAGCTTCCTCGCTCAACGCATAAGTATTGCAATTCAGCGAGGAAATGCTGCCAGCGTCCTCGGCACGATGCCACAGGGGCCCATTTTAGAAATAGATTTTTAGTTTTTAGTATTTTTAAGTAAGTTAATTTTAGGTTATTTACATAGTTTTTTTAAGTTTCTACCCATTTAATCTATTTTAGATAAGATAGTTTGAAGTTTTGTTACTGCAAATAAATACATAAGATTGCTTTGATATTCGGGCTATTCCGTGGTATAGTAAAGTACGCAAGTAAGTATAACGGTTGGCTCTAATCGACTAGCACATTATTATACCAAAATACCTAAGAAATAAATATTATTGTTGCATTGTAAAGTGCCTAAATTAAAGAACAAACATTTTCATCATAAAATTTTTGGCTTTTCTATATGCTGTATTCTAATTTCAAAATACATAAACAAAACATTAAAAACACAATATATCTCAAACATAACACGTACACATCAAATAATCCACCGACATTAATGTATTGGAGTTACATCGTAATAATTTTCAAGCAAATTCTGATATGTCTGTTTAGGCGTTAGCTGTATTGCGTAGCTATTGCATTGGAATTGTATTTAATTTTTTTTTTTTTTATACCACGACGGTGGCAAACAAGCATACGACCCGTATCATAGTAAGCAGTTTCCGTAGCCTATGGATGCCTGCAACCCCAGAGGATTCACATGCACTGTAAGAAACTATACACTCCTTTTTTGAAGAATCTCATACTGTAGTCAGCTGGGAAAACCTCGGCAGGGAGTTCATTCCACAGCCGCAGCATTCGTGGGAGGAAATTCCTCTTAAACCGTACAATGCGTGACCCCTTAGGCTTCAGGGTGTGAGGATGAACATCCTGCCGGCGGCGAGCGGTGCGGTAATAAAAAGCTGCCGTGGGCATCATATCAAACAGTTCTTCAGAACAGAACACACATGAGGGGGCAAAGGCTCTCCGTAGACTCAAAGGTTTCAATATCGCTCGTGGTCGTGCCTAAACGTGTTTTAAAGTTACAATACGGCCATAGATGAGTACTTTTTATTTGAATAATGATAGTCTTACTTACCCAAGTTACTTCTTGTTCTTACCTGAGTTCGTTAGATCGTACGAGTTCATGTCTTATTAATTAAACCTATATCTATATCTGTACCTATGTATATCTATGTCTTATGATATATGTATATATATTAGCAATAGCGATTTATAGATATGTATCACAGCTGATCATTCGGTCAGTGAACTCGCGGGTAGGTTAAGGAAATAAACAAATAATTTAATGTTACAATGAGGGTTTCCGCGATTGAGATTTTCACTAGATGGCAGCACCGTGACGACAGGTCTTTTTGGCAGTAGCTGTCAAAATCCACCAATCAAAAAATATATGGTTAAACATGATTGGTGGATTGTGACAGCTAGACCTGTCGCCACGGTGATGCCATCTAGTGAAAAACTCGATCGCGGAAACCCTCATTGGATGGTAGTTGTAAGTTCTCTCGAAATACATCTTTGAATACGAATGGACGTGCACTGGCCTTTTTAATTAGTTATCCCGGTTTCCCTGGCTCCCATATATCTCAGTAACCGGCACCGCTCATGTCACACCTGTAACCGCTTACCATCACGGGCTATATGCTTGTTTGCCACCGGCGTGGCATTTTTTTGGACCCGGGGTATGTCCTTAAACTACGTCCGGACCTGGGTATGTCCTTAAACTACGCCAAAAAGAGAGGTATGGGCACTGCGAATGGCATCTCGCTAAGTGTGGTAGGGCACGTTCAGCGAATGTCATCGCTCAAATCTGGAGCAGAGCCCGACTGGGGAAGTACCTCCACCTTACAGAAAACCACAGCCAAATAGCACTAGACCCTACTCATAGTGTTGTGTTCCTGCTGGTGAGTAAGGTTGCCAAAGAGCTCAAAGAGGACCCAGTGTGTTGACGATGAGGGACCTTCTTGTTCCTTTAGTCGTCAACACAGTGAATCCTCCTTTTTGTAAAGGGTCGGCAACGCGCATGTGACTCCTTTGGAGTTACAGGCGTCCATAGGTTACAGTAGCTGCTTACCATCAGGCGGGCCGTATGCTTGTTTGCCACCGTCGTGGTATAAAAAAAAAAAAAAAATTTACATTGTAACGAACATACGAATAAAAATGCATTACGCATTTATTATATGAATGAATTAATTAGGACGGTTCAATTAATTAGTGTGTCTACAACCCCATTGTCGCCGAAGCGGGAACAAGCCTTGTATTGCCATCGCTTTACGAGTATTCGCCTCAGAAATGATATTTTACAGTCAGAAAAAAAGTGTCTTTTTAGTAGTTGTGCAGCGTGCGAAAAAAACGTATTTTCGCACTAGTGCTTTTTACTTCTACATAATTCAGTCTATTGGCTCCGTTTTTGGTATCGAGCTATAATATTATAATGGCAAATTGACTAATAAAATTGCGACCTGCTGTTTGAATGACGCGAAAGATGGCGAAAAGCCTTTGCGGTATGAGGTTCTTTCTAAAAAGGTTCTTATAGGGTCGGCAACGCGCATGTGAATCCTCTGAAGTTGCATGCTTCCAAAGGCTACGGTAAATGCTTTACTATCAGAGATCAGACTGGCCGCATGCTTGTTTGCCACCGTCATGGTATTGAAAAAATACTGGAACGCGATTTTGTATTGAAATTGATCCATCCAGTCCAGTGCCCAATAGTGGTAGTTGTTTTGTATGACCTAGACCATTACCTGGCAAATATGGAATGTATGTATACTATTTCTTTCTAGATTATAAAGTTATTTCTCCTCCACGGGACAGGCTTTGTCTAGTGTGGAGGTCAGTAAAAACTGTATTTTTTTTAAATAAACAATTTTTTTTAACTCAGTGGTAAAATTAGCATCAAAAGTAACTACGCAATCGAAGACGTCAATAGTAGATTGTACACCAAGGGGATAAAGCACTGTTTTATGTCACGGGCGCAATATTGAATCCTGAACGTAACGAAGGACTCCAGATTTTAATCCCGAGCGCAGCGAGGGGTTTATGAGTTAATTCCCGAGCGAAGCGAGGGAATTAAGACTGAGTCCTGAGTGCAGTGAGGGGTTCAAGCGCGCCCGTGACAAAAACAGCTTTATCCCCGAGGAGTATACTCTACTTTTCTCACCTCTTGCGAGACAATAAAATAGCTAAGGCTACTAGAAACGGATTTTTATTAAAGTAAATCAAAAGTAAAAACCGGCCAGGTGCGTGTCGGACCACACATAGGAGGGTTCCGTACCTTCAATGGAACCAAACTAATACCAAAAGGTCGTATCTGGTGCCTATGGTTTTTTGGAGATAAAGATAACTCAAAAATAGCTAAACCGATAATGTTCAAAACAATTTGCGTAGAAAGTATATGGTAAGACGCATCTCCTCAATTTTTTTCATATTTTTGGACTTACGGTTAAAAAATTACAGGGGGGGGGGGCACAATTTTTCTGACTTTCGAAGCGATTATTTCAGAAAATATTCACTTAATCACAAAATGGTCAAAGAAACCTCAATGTTATTTTTAAAGACCTATCATTGATGTGTCACATGTTGATATTTAGTCAAAAAAAATAGTTACATGTATGGAGCGCCCCCCCCCCCTAATTTTTTTTTTTTCAAATCTACATAACTAAGTAGCGGCATACAAAATACACCTTATGTGTAAATTTTATTCAGATACGTCGTATAGTTTCCGAGTAAAATGGCTGTGACATACGGATGGACAGACATACAGACAGACATGACGAATCCATAAGGGTTCCGTTTTTTGCCATTTGGCTACGGAACCCTAAAAATTGATTCTTGATACATTAGTCCATTTTATTCAAATTTTATCTTCAATTTTTATAGAATCTGCAGTTTTACTCCGTATACTGCAGCGTCTTATGACACTCGCGGCATTTGTTTTAGGTATTTAAAAAAGGTGGCCAGCACGATTTTCCAAATAAATTCGATTTTCAAATCAGTTCGACGCGGCGGCGCGGGCCCCGGCTGGCGTCGCGGGGCTGTGCACCGTGCGGACTTTACCAAATTAGACTTTAAGCACATAACAATAAGAACTATGGGAAGTGAAATCACATTATTAACCAGCGGGTTATAATGAGATTTAGTACAACATTATAACCCGGCTAAAGCCAAGGGCTATAATGATTTGCTTTCGGTGAGGTTTGCATGATATATAATTTGGCATTGTCGAGCAGGTGGTGTGAAAAAGCTCTTATTCCCTTTTTGAAAGGACTTTTGATGTCTTCGTTTGCGTAGTTACTTCTGATGCTGACTGTACGAGCCGGGATTTTAAGCCGGAAAAGTCGGATTATTTTGACAAAAACGCGGGACTTAATCGCGTAGGTACACTTACTTTTATTATTTTCCTGGCGTTTCGAGCGTGTCGTAGCGCTCGTGGTCGCAGGCGTGGTCGTGGTCTGCCTGCGACCACGAGCATTACGACACGCTTGAAACGTCAGGAAAATAATAAAAGTAAGTGTACGCGATTAAGTCCCGTTTTTGTTAAATAATGAGTGAAAACCGTGTGAGTTTAAATTCGGGAACATTGAAAGTCGGGTGTTTTACCGCCAGGCTACCGGCACTTTCCGTAACACTATATGCCCTGGGAATACAGAACTAGGAGATAATACGGCCTATTAAGCTCATTAGGGATGTTCTAGAGAAGCTCGTTCACGCTAACCACTCTGTATTACCTATTGTTTGTTATTATGTTAACGACAACGTACATATGGGATAGCCAATTTCAGTTTAAATGATACTTTTTTTTAACTTAAGTCACCACAATTGTTTGTTATTAAATCAAACATTGAAAACATTGAAAAAATAATTAACCCAGCAGGACTTGAATCTGCATCGATACGACTTGCCGGGGCTCGATCGCTTTAATCTATGGGTCAAGTTACTAATTTCACGAAGTCGTGTTATTTTTTTTTTATATTTGATTTAATAACAAACTATTGTATGAATGGAATGTCCCACTTTAAAAACATGCAAAAATAATTAAATCACAATACACGTTCGTGAAAAAGGTCACAATTTAAATGATCGACAACGCGCTTGTTACACCCCTGGCTTGTCAGGTGTCCAGAGGATGTGGTAGTCGCTTACTATTCGCGCTTTATGCTTGTTGATATAAAAACACCATAAACAAAACCACTTAGGGCCTTTGCACACCGTGAATTTTAACGCGCCGTCAGACGCAGCTTGTAGACCATTGCACGCCTACATTGTAAAGACGCGCCGTCGACGCGCGTTTGTATCGTTGCAAACATACGTTGAAGGCACGTTTGTATCGTTACAAACAATACAAACGCGCTGGTAACGCGCGAGTGTATCGCTACAAACGCGCGTTCACGGCGCGACAGACGCGCCATCGACGCGCGTTTTTGAGCAGAATCTCCTCGATAATAGTATAATGGCGTCTATCGAGGCAGCACTAAAACATGCGCTCTGTTATTAATTTTAGGGAAAAAAAGGAATGAAATAGGACTTTGTTCGAGTTCCATATCCATAACACCGGTCGGTTTTAGATTACAATCATGAAGTTGTGTGGAAAGGTTATATTTTAAAATAATTAATAATACATCTTATTACTCGACTGTAACTGAAATGCACGGAAGCCGGAGTTTCGCGCCCGCACCCCTCCTTTACCCGAGGGAAACCCCGGCAGTCTACAAGTCGCGCCATCAACGCGCGTTTATATCGCTACAAATGCACTGGGAACGCGCGAGTGTATCGCTACAAGAGCGTCGTAAAAAAAACGCGCTAGTGACGCGTGAGTGTATCGCTAAAAACGCGCCGTAAAAAGTCACGCCGGAACGCAAACAAACCGCTCCGTGGAATGAAAAATGGCGCGTTTAAAAATCGCAGTATGCATAGGCTCTTATAAGCGCACGGACAGTCACTTGCAATAATAGGCTAGTCATATTGAGCGAGGTGATTAGGTATTAGGTAGGCCATACTGAACAACTTTTACTGGGTCGACTCCGAAATCACGAAAAACTTTTTGGCTGTTTCATAAATTTCGGCCGATCGCATGTCGTCATTCAAACTCAAACACTATTTTTTTGCAAACACATACACGCATGCAAATACAATTTAAATTCAAATATTTACAATATGAAATTACAGTAATAGGTATATAATAAAACGAAAATATGCACAGTTAGGATTAGTAGGTCAGTTTTTTATGGGGAAGCAAATAATTTTTTGGGATTTTGAGGTGTAGTAAAAGTTGTTCAGTATAGCTTACCTAAGTCCTAATTACTTCGCTGAATAAAACTGGTGATTACAATTTAATGAAAAAAAAAACTGGTAATCCGTTTAAGGGCGTATGTGGTATCGTATTGCGACTACGGAGAAATAGAAAAAAAATTAGGACGCGAAAAAAAATTTTTTTTTCGTCGCAGCCGACCTACCTTTCATACTACATTTCTACCCTTCATACAAAACCCTTTTTTTTTTAATAAATAAATTTTAAATAGGAATAAGGGCATAATTGGAATACGATACCAGTTCCCTTAAACGGATCACCGACATTTTGTTACACCCTGTATTACACAACGATTGTCAACAACGGATGCAAAAAAAAAATCAGTCGAATGGAGAACCTCCTCCTCTTTTTTGAAGTCGGTTAAAAATATGTAACACGCTTAAGCGCACGCGCAGAGATAAGGCTCTACGGATTAGCTTGTGCCAGATATTTCTGCGCGCTTCGTTGTGTGAGATATTATTACAGGTAACTGTACCCCTATTTATAATATAACATAACATAAATACTCTTTTTCTACTCGTCGATTGTAATGTTTGAATTGAGATTGTGTAGACCAAACTACTAGCGCATACTATAGAGGGGAGGGGGGACTGGAAAAATCTGCCGGGAGATTGAAGTTACTCAATTGTATAGAGGCAGCAGGTCTTTCGTCGAACTTAATTCTTACCGTCTTGCCTATATTGAGCACTCGTAGAAAAAGCATTGTATACAGTAGTGACACAATCAAGTTTTTCAATCTCGTGCCTTACTTAGGCAAAACACGGTACCCAACGAAAGCTCTCTTAATTATGTCACGATTGTATAAAATACTATTATTGCACACCTCAAATTAAAGAAACAAAGTACAAACAAGTTACAAACAGAAAAGTAGAGGTAAAACAATTAGGAATATGCATGATTTTTTTGGAAGACGTCATTCGATTCTATTTCCCTGTAGATTCAAATGTCTCTAATAAACCTACTATCTGATGATAGCCCTGAAACGTCAAAAATGTGAAAATCCGTTAGGCGCCTGCGCCGCGCGTCAAAACGCCCCATACAAAAAGTGTGGGGATTGTGACGTCACCGACCACAAAGTTGCAGAAAACTGTTTGGAAGGAACAAATTTTTGGAAGATTTTTGTAATTTTAGGCACGAAAAAATACGTTTAGCTATATAGTTGTCATACATTTTTTTTCTTGTTAGAACATAAGTAATCGAACTGAAGTTTCGAAAATACATTTGAGGTATAAAAAAAATGCCTAAAATTTTACGTTTTTAAACCGCAATATCTTTAAAAAACTGTTAAAAGTTATTACGGATTTCCACTTATTTATATTAATTTGGGGTTGTTGAACGTGTTTATGCAACAAATTCAATTATAGTAGTTTATGTAACTGTTACGTAAGAAGGGTCCTTAAAACATGAGTGTGGTTTTATGAAACGAGCCGTAGGTGAGTTTCATAATAAGATCACACGAGTGTTTTAATCGGATTCCCAGCCCTTATGCGAAAGAAAATTGTATCTCTGCTTGGCCGACTCAGAAATAGCTCCAACGGAATTCTAAATACTATTAACGAAAAATATGACTGCCCAATATTTAAGTACTGGACAGGGCAGATCATAGGTGTTGCACGGTCAGTGCACTGATAGGTGTCATCATACTGTATATTTATTTTCATTTTTATTTTGTAGTAATTAAGTATTAACATTAGTGTAAGGCTCTAACTAACAATTGTATGGAATGTAATTTTCTGAAATAAAGGATCTATTATTATTATTATTATTATTATTAAGGCCTAATTACGTACAGTTGCATACACTGCTTTATCTACACTCATATTATTTATTCTAAATGCCGTATTCGGAAACCATAGAATGGCCGCCATTGCACCGCCATGGCCAACTCGATTGTGTCGGCGGTCGGGGAGGCGCGTGTCGGCGGCCGCGCGGGAGCGTGCAGGTGTACATTATGTTATCAAAACTCATAACACATCAATAGTTGAGCATGTAAAATTAAAATTACGTTACTGCCACAGATAAAAAGCATAGTAAAATCGGTCGTTGCCTACCGTTTTCGAACACGTTTTAGAGAACTTACAATATGAGTGTAGATAAAATATTTTTCATGCATGTTCTCTATTGGGGAATTATTTACCCCACACGTCTGCAATCCTATTTCTCAAGATTCCTTTAAATTCATTTTTCAACACGCAAGCGAGCTCACTCTCAGCTCAGCTTTATCTGGCATATGTTGTATCTTTTCGCAATCCTTTAGAATCTCTGGCGAACCCCTGGGAGTTTGCGTACACAAGTGTAAGTTTTACAAACACTGTGCTACTAGATTATTTATTTACTAGAGGCTCTGTCAGTTGCACAGTCAGGGCCAAAAATATCGACACACTTTTGCATGTTACTCCATTGTGATAAGATTCAAAATTGTATAACATATTTTTGGCGTTGACTGTACCCTGGGACCCCCACTTACATCATACATACTCGTTATAAAACCTTCTTTGTTTCACAGCGAACTCACAATAGTTCTAAGTGAAGCACCATAGACTCCAATGGTGATTAAGTCATTTGTCTCTCTATTGAGAAATTTACTCTTTTTTAGGGTTCCGTACCTCGAAAGGAAAAAACCGGCCTAGTGCGTGTCGGACCACGCATAGGAGGGTTCCGTACCTTCAATGTAATAAGAACCAAACTAATACCAAAAGGTCGTATCTGATGCCTATGGAAGACGTTTTTTGGAGATAACACAAAAATGGCTGAACTGATAATGTACAAAATAATTTTGGTAGAAAGTATATGATTATTTGGACTTACGGTTAAAAAGTTACAGTGGGGGGACACAATTTTTCTGACTTTCGAAGCGATTATTTCAGAAAATATTTACTTAATCACAAAACGGTCAAAGAAACTTCAATGTTATTTTAAAAGACCTATCGATAGATGTGTCACATGTTACATCTATGGAGCGCCCCCCTAATAATATATTTTTTTCAAATTTAACTACATAACTAAGTAGCGGCATACAAAATACACCTTATGTGTAAATTTTATTCGGATACGTCGTATAGTTTCCCAGTAAAATGGCTGTGACATACGGACGGACAGACAGACAGACAGACATGACGAATCCATAAGGGTTTCGTTTTTTGCCATTTGGCTACGGAACCCTAAAAACGGAACCCTTATAGGATCACTTTGTTGTCCGTCTGTCTGTCTGTCAATACCATTTTTCTCAGGAACGCGTGGAGGTATCAAGCTGAAATTTATATCAAATACTCAGGTCTATTGTCCCTTGGAGCTGTGAAAGAATCAAACTTAAAAGCCAACGCAATCAAAAGATACAGACGATTATGCTGCAAATTTTAGAGGTTTTCGGCACTCGCAAAACCTACGGGGTACTTCCCGTGAACTCAGAAACTTGAAATTTGGCACGAAGCAACGTCATATATAGGTAGCATAGACAATGGACAAATTACAAAAAGTAGACATTTTTAGTAAAATCATACAAAAAAATATTTTTTTAAATTTTAAACTTACTACCTTTTTCCTCGTAAACGCGTGGAGGTATTAAATTGAAATTCATATCAAATATTCAGGTCTATATTACCTTTAAGCTGTTAAGGGTTTGGCCGGTCACTTGGCCGGTTTTTTAAACTAATTTTACACGAAAATGTCATATTTAATTAAATATAACAAAAATAGCTTACTCATATCGATAAACTTTATTACAAAAATATTAAATCCCTTATTCGATTTTAACGTTTCCTTGAATTATCAATTATGTACTTATTAAAATTAGATAATTTATGTAAGTCGATTCTATACTATAACAACAACGCCTCCATATTTTACTTCTGTTGAGTGATATAATAATAGCATTGTAATATCTTGTAGACTGCCCCGTATCACGCTTTATCGCCGGTCCTCCAGATGATCTGATCACCTCGTGCGACGAAGCCATCAAGTGGCTGACTGGTCTTAGTGTTGACATTTAATACGTATATGATTTCAAGTTCACATGGTCATTCACATTATAAATATTATTTGAAACGGGATATTTACCATGTATATTTGCGTTTACGAGCACCCGATATTTCGGCGCAGTTGCATGCACCATCATCACGGAGTAACAAAATATCAGGTGCTCGTAAACGCAAATATACATGGTAAATATCCCGTTTCAAATAATATTTATAATTTAATACGTAGTTATTGAGTATATATTATGCTTCTGTATTTTACGATTAAATAAATTATAGAGTTGATGTCTTGAGATGATTGATCATGATTTCATGATATAGTTTGCAAATGTGTCAACGTAACAGACGACTGAAACAGTCAAATATAAAATACCTTACTCGTATAATTTCGCTACCCACGCTAGCCCTTTGGCATTTCCAGGTCCCGTTCAGGTGTACATCGTAATACAACGGAATAAAGGCGGTTTTAGCCTGGCTCTGAAAAAAAGGCATTCACGGCAAACAAAAGAAAGTTGCTTGGACAAAAGATCATATCGTAGTGCGTATTCTTATGTTTTATGACCTTCAGCGTTTCCGGTACAGGCCCGTAACTTTTGTTGGGTAAGTATTGATAAGGTTTTCGTCGAAGTTATTTATTAATGTAAATATGTTTGCTTCTGATAAGAAAGTTCTTTGATATTATTTGTTCTTTATCTTTAGGATGTTTAATGGAAAGGTTATTAGGTAGAGTGAACTAAAAAGAGATGTATCCACTTTTTACTTTATTGCGTTGTAATAAAGTCCAAAATCTCTTTGTAGTCAACTGTGTTATTGGTTTGATTTCAGCATTCTCCTGGTGTTTATCCCGGCCTTTGGCACGACCGCTTGGTAACCTAATCCCATGGATTGGCGTAGGCACTAGTTTTTATCCGCTGAAATTGCAGGTATACATAGGCTACGGTAACTGCTTACCGTCAGGCGGGCCGTATGCTTGTTTGCCACCGTCGTGGTATTAAAAACAAGTGACTGCTATCTGACCTTCCAAGGCAGAGGCGAAGCTAGGCCTTATTGGTATTAGGTACGCTTTCCTCACGATGTTTTCCTTCACTGAAAAGCGACTCGTAGATATCAAATGATGTTCTTAAGTGCACGCTTTGTATTATCAATATGATAATATTCAAAATATATCTAGAAAATCCTATTCGGTAGTGACACGAAACAGGAGATACATAAAATGACCGATATTTCGTGAGTCGATTTATTTCACTTTAAAGGGACTTCTATCCTTACATTTAATCTTTTTATATGTCAAATCAATTATTCGGGAACCCAAAGCAACACTCTCAAAACTATTATTCAATTGGACTTACTTTTACCATTCCATATTAAAGTTAAGAAGTGCAAGCGCGCACCTTACGGCTACAAGAAGTACACGCATACCGCACTGTTCGCGGTCAGCTGACAGTTTCGAGCTTCATATTCATCATCATCATCATCATTTTAGCCATTTGTCGCCCACTGCTGAGCATAGGCCTCTCTTCGAGTACGCCATGTCCCGGTCCTGAGCTAATCTCATCCAGAAGTGACCCGCGACCTTCCGAATAGCTTCATATTACTATTAGTTTTGTCAACTTTAGTCACTAAAATATTGGTATTTGGATTTTTAAGAGATTAAATAATACAGGTTTTTTTCGTATGCATAATTTAAATTAAAAAAAAATGCTATTATTTGCGCCAGAAACAAAACTTACGAAATAACGTATTATCACCATCCAGGGCCCCTTTTCCTTATTGTTGCAATGTTGTATTGTTAAGTATCTAAAAAACAAAGAAACTGCCAGATGCGTTCACAGCACCTACTCGAAAGAGAGGTAATATAATATATATCTTCATATATTTTTGTATAAATACGCTTTATAAATTTAATGCATATACTATAGCTATTATTTGTATAGCACGATGATGAGAGAAATTAAAAACGAAAATGTTGATGCTTTTAAAACACTCTATATCCGTGTACAGGAAAAACGTTACTTATTTTTTCATATTTATTACTTATACAAACTGAAATGATACTTAACGTCTGTTTGTTAAGGTGCAAAATAAGTTTTTAAATACTCAGTCGGTAAAATAATTTTTCGACTAAAATCAGCGAATTGAAATGTATTTTATTTGAGCAGTTTTCGTCGCTTTGAACGCTTTGCGGTGCGTTTCAATGCTACGTTTATTGCGTAAGTAAATACACTGAATTCTGTACCTACATATATTACCAAAAATATTATAAATGCGAAAGTTGGTACAGTCAGCGGCAAAAGTAGCTAAGCGGGTGAGGTGTTCAAAATGGCTTTCACATGCTCTTATTCTCTTAACAATAAAGTCGTGTCCAGCTCATTTTGAACACCTCGTCCTCTTAGATATTTCTGCTGATGACTGTATGCTTAAATAGAAGAATAGAATAGAATAGAAAAAACTTTATTCAGAAACACTTAACTACTATTTAAACATAGTTTTAAGCATATTATTATTGTAAGAAAAACACTGTCAGTATATTATTGTTAAGCGTCACTGAAATGGTTTCCACTCAGCTTAATGCCTAGGTACCTTTTCAGGTCCACGACGCTGGTCTTCCGTGGAAACCCTTCCGAGAGAGCGCAACTACATGCAAATAAAAAATAATTTAAACATAAATAATCTAATAACTTACATAAATATAAATCTAAATTTATGAACATTTTGATGTCGCACCTAACTATTGATTTTAATGAGCAGTTACTGAACAGTCATACCCAACAATAAAGACTAAAGAGTGACAAAAATGAGAGGAATACAAATAAGATTCTGGAGGATATTGGCACTATACATAACATATATTTAAAGTTTTCTGTAAATTTAAAAAGTGTTTTCTGAACTTAACTTTAAAAGAATTAACTGAAACAGAGTTCCTTATAGGTGGTGGTATATTGTTCCATCATTTCGATGCATAAACGCTTTGATATATTATGTAAATATTTGATATTTTTTCTTCCTGTACAAAATTAAAATAGTCAAGTGGAATTTGATGACTGGACTGGAGTAGTAGTAGTAATAGTAGTTTATGTAACTGTTACGTAATAAGGGTCCTTATAACATGAGTGTGGTTTTATGAAATGAGCCGCAAGCGAATTTCATAATAAGATCACACGAGTGTTTTAAGGCCTAATTACGTACAGTTGCATACACTGCTTTATCTACACTCATATTATTTATTCTAAATGCCTTATTTGGAAACCATAGAATGGCCGCCATTGCACCGCCACCATGGCCAACTCGATTGTGCCGGCGGTCGCGCGGGCGCGTGTCGGGCTGTCGGCGGATCCCCGGGAGGGTGCAGGTGTACATTATGTTATCAAAACTCATAGCACATCAATAATTGAGCATGAAAAGTTAAAATTACGTTACTGCTACGGATAAAAAGCTTATCATAGTAAAATCGGTCGTGGTAATGCTAGCCATTGCCTACCGTTTTCGAACACGTTTTAGAGAACTTACAATATGAGTGTAGATAAAACACTTTATTGTGCAATAAATCACAACGAAAGACATATAACACAACATATACTTACGTACAAAGGCGAACTTATAAGGGACTATTTAAAGTAGGTACGGAAGTAAGAGAGGGGGTCGAGAGGGGAGTTTATAGATTGCAATTTTATGATTCCTACCCAGATGAACTCGCAGGTACTCGCTTGTACAGTCAGTCCCAGAAGTAGCTGAGCGGGTGAGGTGTCCAAAATGAGCTTAACACAGCTTTATTGTTAAGATAATAAGAGCGCCTGAAGGTTATTTTGAAGCGGGTGAGCGCTTAACACCGCTGCAGCTGACTGTACATAATTATATATATTTAATACGCTGCATTTTGTACACATGCATGATATTATTTAATGTGAGGAAATGGGATTAATTAATATGATAATTTTAATGAAACTGTTCGAATCACGGTGAGGGAAAATATGAGTATGCAAACATTTAAATTGCGACCAATCAGCGTGTAAGCACCGTAATGCAAATTGTACGATTTTGTATGTGGCAAAAACGTCTGTCTTTATTTTTCCCCTTCATTTCGTAAGTTTGTTTTCAAGACTGCTTTAAGTTTAATCTACTTAAAGGAAAGTAGCTGTAGTTCATACGTACTTTTCATAGTAAAATGTTTTTTTTTACTGCTAAGTAATACGGGAAACTATAGGTCTATATAGTAAAAATAGCCTTTAGATAATTTACAGATATGTTTCTTCATATATATATATAATTATGTTGTTTTACCGTGGGCCATATAAATACATATAAAAAGGCATATAAATACATATGATATAACCAGAGCTCGGATTTTTCACGGCAAAACAAAACACTAGCGTAATTTAGCCAGTGCTTGAAATATTATTTTATCGATATCGATAATTCAGAACTAGAAGAAATAAAAGTCACCAATTAAAATTAATATGTAATAAAACTAATAAAAACATTTGTATAAAGTTACTATATATTAGAAACAGACGCAATTTCTTCTTCAAAATCTACGTCAGTACACACAGCAGCACAAGACATTTTATTTGGGTAATAGTGATAGGAGTAGATGATCATTATCTTTTCAACATTCTCTGGGAGTAAACAGTTGCGTTTATCACTATAAATCCATTTATGTACACTAAATGTACGTTCAACTTCAGTTGACGTCAAGGGAGCAAATTTATAAAATTCATTATCAGTTCGGGTAATATTTTCAGATATGTCTCTTAAAATTTCGTAATCAGGATTTCGTTCGAGCACGGCTTCAAATTTACGTATCACTGGTAAAAGTTTACTCCAGTTTACGTAGCAACGAACAGTATCCAGAATGAGGAAGGATTCCGCAATGGATAAAGTCGAACATTGCAATTGTTCTATTGAAGAGGCTATTACTTCGTAGTTGTTGCGAATGAAATTTAACTCCGGTCGTAGTTTGCGTGTTTGAAAACATTTTTTTGCAGCTCTTATAGCTGCCGAGTCATTAGCAAGTATGGAGACGACATCACGTATTTGCTCATAGTATTGAGCGTAATATACCGCAGCAGATATCCAAGTTCCCCATCTGGTGATAATTGGCTCGGGAGGTAGGGGAATGGACGGATATTTTGCCTTAAAAAGGCGTACACGCTCTGGAGATTTTAGGACATTCGATATCAACCCATCCACACCTTTGAAATTATCTCGCACTTCTTCGGCAACCCGGTGCAGACCATGAGCTAAACACGTAATGTGTTTCATACGAGGAAACGTTGCTTTTAAAATACGACCGGCTTTAAGCATATATGCGGCACTATCTGTGCAAAGTAAAAGCAAATTGTTTACGTTATCATTGAAAGAATTTTGAAATAAAAATTTTAATTGGTTTATTACTAGGTTTGCTATTGTTTCCCCATTTACCTTCTCTAAAACCTTCGACCCCAAAAGATAAAATTGCTTAGAACAATTTTTTTGCAAAGACCGAATCACCACGTTTGTCACACATTTTCCCATGAAATCTGGTGTTTCGTCTATAGATATCCACAAATAATTGGTTTTGTTTACCTCTCTTATACCCTGCATAGTTTTTTTGTACACGAGATTTAAATAAATTTTTCGCAGGGTCGATTCGTCCGGTAAAGAAGTCATAGAGCAGTCGCAACATAAATACTTGTTAAAAAAATGACGAAAATTATTGTTGTTGACTGTTGCCCATGGTATG
The DNA here is from genome assembly GCA_947086415.1 of Pammene aurita. Taxonomy (NCBI): domain Eukaryota; kingdom Metazoa; phylum Arthropoda; class Insecta; order Lepidoptera; family Tortricidae; genus Pammene; species Pammene aurita. The sequence goes on from OX352303.1 coordinate 33,958,035, forward strand.
TTGCATGAAATAAGAAAAATAATTAAATCGAAATAAAATTGATGTTTCCTATTTGGTTGCCCCGAGCGGTAATTGTGGCGGTTGCTTTTCACATGATTCTCAATATTGCATTTCTTCAGTTTTAGATGCATATCGCACATAGAGCAGTATATAGTGGAGGTCACTTCATTATAGACTAACTCAGGGTGATTTTCAATCCACGTTTTGATCCGATCTTGTAATTTCTCATTTTTGTATTAATTGATACCTTGCAATATTAAGTTATTATACGTATATCCAACACGTCGGATTCAATGCGTTGCGAAATAAATAATACCTAGATGCAATTTACGTTTTATACGTAATGAAATGACAGTTAAAGTGTGAATGTCATATGCAGAGCTCGGATTTTTCACGGCAAAACAAAACACTAGCGTAATTTAGCCAGTGCTTGAAATATTATTTTATCGACACCTATCGAGTCTTACTAGAGTATATGACAGGTATTGCCTCAGTACATTTTTTCTTTTTTTATTCGATGGTACACCTATCAGTGTGAATGTCAGAATTTAAAAACTAACAAACGTGCGAAAATTTCGAAAAACAGGAGACTTACTAGAGCTCAAAATCAATATTTTTGACCAGTCTAAGGTGACCTACTGGGGGTTAGAAGGTTGTGCATTAATTACCGGACATCCTGTATAAGTAATAAAATACCTTTTCATTTTAGCTTTGCCATAGTCGAGCAACAAAGAGGTAGGTCTGCATGTACAACTTAGAACGAAGTAACTATACCACCTCATTTAAAATGATAGAAACGACTGCAAATTTCATCTCACATGACATATGACATTCACACTTTAACTGTCATTTCATTACGTATAAAACGTAAATTGCATCTAGGTATTATTTATTTCGCAACGCATTGAATCCGACGTGTTGGATATACGTATAATAACTTAATATTGCAAGGTATCAATTAATACAAAAATGAGTAATGTACAAGATTGGATCAAAACGTGGATTGAAAATCACCCTGAGTTAGTCTATAATGAAGTGACCTCCACTATATACTGCTCTATGTGCGATATGCATCTAAAACTGAAGAAATGCAATATTGAGAATCATGTGAAAAGCAACCGCCACAATTACCGTTCGGGGCAACCAAATAGGAAACATCAATTTTATTTCGATTTAATTATTTTTCTTATTTCATGCAACATACCATGGGCAACAGTCAACAACAATAATTTTCGTAATTTTTTTAACAAGTATTTATGTTGCGACTGCTCTATGACTTCTTTACCGGACGAATCGACCCTGCTAAAAATTTATTTAAATCTCGTGTACAAAAAAACTATACAGGGTATAAGAGAGGTAAACAAAACCAATTATTTGTGGATATCTATAGACGAAACACCAGATTTCATGGGAAAATGTGTGACAAACGTGGTGATTCGGTCTTTGCAAAAAAATTGTTCTAAGCAATTTTATCTTTTGGGGTCGAAGGTTTTAGAGAAGGTAAATGGGGAAACAATAGCAAACCTAATAATAAACAAATTAAAATTTTTGTTTCAAAATTCTTTCAATGATAACGTAAACAATTTGCTTTTACTTTGCACAGATAGTGCCGCATATATGCTTAAAGCCGGTCGTATTTTAAAAGCAACGTTTCCTCGTATGAAACACATTACGTGTTTAGCTCATGGTCTGCACCGGGTTGCCGAAGAAGTGCGAGATAATTTCAAAGGTGTGGATGGGTTGATATCGAATGTCAAAAAGATATTCCTAAAATCTCCAGAGCGTGTACGCCTTTTTAAGGCAAAATATCCGTCCATTCCCCTACCTCCCGAGCCAATTATCACCAGATGGGGAACTTGGATATCTGCTGCGGTATATTACGCTCAATACTATGAGCAAATACGTGATGTTGTCTCCATACTTGCTAATGACTCGGCAGCTATAAGAGCTGCAAAAAAATGTTTTCAAACACGCAAACTACGACCGGAGTTAAATTTCATTCGTGACAACTACGAAGTAATAGCCTCTTCAATAGAACAATTGCAATGTTCGACTTTATCCATTGCGGAATCCTTCCTCATTCTGGATACTGCTCGTTGCTACGTAAACTGGAGTAAACTTTTACCAGTGATACGTAAATTTGAAGCCGTGCTCGAACGAAATCCTGATTACGAAATTTTAAGAGACATATCTGAAAATATTACCCGAACTGATAATGAATTCTATAAATTTGCTCCCTTGACGTCAACTGAAGTTGAACGTACATTTAGTGTACATAAATGGATTTATAGTGATAAACGCAACTGTTTACTCCCAGAGAATGTTGAAAAGATAATGATCATCTACTCCTATCACTATTACCCAAATAAAATGTCTTGTGCTGCTGTGTGTACTGACGTAGATTTTGAAGAATAAATTGCGTCTGTTTCTAATATATAGTAACTTTATACAAATGTTTTTATTAGTTTTATTACATATTAATTTTATTTGGTGACTTTTATTTCTTCTAGTTCTGAATTATCGATATCGATAAAATAATATTTCAAGCACTGGCTAAATTACGCTAGTGTTTTGTTTTGCCGTGAAAAATCCGAGCTCTGGATATAACATAATCAATATTTACAGCTTAGTAGTTGTAGATAGGTTTTTAGAAAAGGCACTAACGGTTATAACTTATAAATATAATATTTATGCACAATTTCACACCAGAAACAAATTAATATGAAACGATCTAACTAAGATTGAAACATTATATTCTGAGCTTCTGACTAAATTCGAGAATAGTTAAGTACATTTTACAATCACAATCAAATCTACAGAAAGCTCGACTGACTATAAAATCCCAGTCCAATTTTAATTCCGTACTTACTCACAGCTTCATCCCATATTCAAAAGAGTTCCATTTGAATTCGCGCCGCAAAGACCAACTTTGTCGTAATAAACGTGGCCATTTTGTTTTTTAACCGTCGCGTTGGAATAGTGGATGTATTGTTTTTAAGGTTGCGTTGCGTCCGTAAAATTTGTGAACTGTAATTTTCACTTAAATGTTCACAGTTTTTATACAATTAGAAATGCGGGAATTAACTACATGTTTAAAGTCAAGTATTCACTATAAACAATTTCGTTTTTTACCAAGTTTCCCAGAAAATGCATGGCATACTCTTTTCGAAGCATTGTTTATAAAGAAGCCTGGTTTATAAACAAACATGTTCATAAACTTAAACAAAAAAAAACCGGCCAAGTGCGAGTCGGACTCGCGCACCGAGGGTTCCGTACAAACCTGTAGATATATGAGTAAAAGTTCACCCATCACGACAATCGAGTCATAGCTACGCGTTCATGAGGAAAGTGGTATATAGGTGCTAAACCTATATTGTATAGTCTATCAAGGATGATCTCTGGGAGTATGAATTGACACAACGAATGTACTAATTAAGAGCGTGTATTTGGGAACACGGTCGGGAGGTAACTGTCGGGGCAAGCATTGCATTAGGCCCTCCTGTTGAGGCGCGCGGAAAGCTGACACGCAATACCTGTCCCTATAGGGTAGTAACTTTAAAATTATTAAAAATATGTTTATTATATGATGTAACTAAAATTTTACGGTTTTCGCTATTTTTCCTTTATCTGTGCTATAAGACGTTGCTTCGTACCAAATTTCAAGATTCTGAGTTCACGGGAAGTACCCTGTAGGTTTTGATTCCCTTGCGAGTTTCGAAAATTTGCGGAAATTTGCGGCATAAACGGCTGTATCTTTTGATTGCGTTGGCTTAGAAGTTTGATTTTTCACAGCTTCAAGGGACAGTAAACCTGAGTATTTGATATAAATTTCAGCTTGATACCTCCACGCGTTCCTGAGAAAAAAGGTCTTGACAGACGGACAGACGGACGGACGGACAACAAAGTGATCCTATAAGGGTTCCGTTTTTTCCTTTCGAGGTACGGAACCCTAATGATAAAGCAGGTTATAGTGTACACGTTTACCTTTAAGTTACCTTCGACTTTGTAAGAATGTTTCAAGGATAATATAACGTTAGGTATCCCAAGTACAGGTTCTCTCATCAGTTTTCTATAGCAGACGTTTTGATTTCATGTATTGTTATAGGGATTTGACCAAAAATTCGAATTCCATCTCTTTCCTTTATATGGCTTTTATGTCGCAAACTCACTACGCAAAGCCTTGTACACAAAATGAGTTAGGCTTTATATAACTTATGTGACTTGCTTGCACCAAAATTATTATATGACAAAGAACCTTCGACACGTAGGTCAGACTCACACTTGACCAAATTTCGAACTCCTGTTCTGAACTCCGAATTGTGTTAGTGACGTTTTTATTATTCCATTAGTTCCATTAGCTCGTACGTCCCGGCAGAATATTCTGGAATAAAACAGAAACTTTGCAGGTTGTTTGGGCAGTGCTACATATGAAGATTTTGTCTGTAATCTCGAACAAAATAAAGCAATATATATAAATTCAATAAATGCAGAAATAAACTATTATCGCCATAAGAGAAAATGGAACCCACGACTTGTGAACCGGTAACAGAATATATAATAGTAGTGGTGTGTCAACGTCGTCAACAGTAGATTGCAGAAAGCAATGTTCTATGCTGAGCTTTCTTGCGGGAAGCAGAAGCAGGGGGGACAGTACCTACGGCACAAAGATGTCACCGCCACCTCACTGCTTGCCGTATACCGTTTGAACGTTGGGAAGAGATGGCGCTGCAGCGTTCGGAATGGTGATCTACTGTTCTTAAAAAAGTGAACCAATATGAACACCAGCGTTTAGAAGACATGTATGCTAGATGGCATATAAGAAAGACTCGCCCTAAACCCTCTTACGTATACACGTACAACGTACAACCCAGCTGGTCAACTTCACTGCGTCTCGTGTGACCGCGTCTTCAAGACGAAGTTTGGCTTTACAAGTCATACCCGAGCCTTCCATAATCCGGGAAGGAATAATTGACGGAGTCGCTGTCGCCGGATACGGCGAGGAGGGAATGTAGATGATATAATAGTACTAAATAAATAGAGATTACATATCACTGTGACGTCACGAATCTAGTTGTTCTTTCTTAATGCATAATACGTTCTCCTTCCCACATATACGATTACAGACTGTCGTCAACCTCGTGAGTGCTATACCTGACCAGCTAAGCTGTTAGTAAGAACAAGTTTAGTAATACCAGAAGATAAAACAGAGAAACTTAAATTGGCTACGATTCTGCCAAGTTTTATAATTTATGGCCTGGATTTGTCGGGGACAAGTTTTCAGGTGCTCCAGAGAATATCTTGTTTATAATAAGTTGAATTAATTCAGTAATAAGCTCTTTACAAAACTTTTTCGCTGAGGAATCGTTTTCCATAATCCAATTTTATAAAATATTGACGTTTTATAATAGAGACCGACACACAAAACATAACCTAACCTTATGAAGGTAGAAACTTGAAATTTTAACTGGGATTTACATAAAATATATTTTTTTCTACGCGTCGACAGTAATGCTTGAATTGTGATTGTGTAGACCGAACTACTAGCGCATATAGATACTTTCCGATAGAGCTTTTATGGTCGCATATTGTGACACCGCCAACGATGGTACAAAGGATTTTCATACAATATTGTAACACTGTTGCACGAGTCCGCGCGGCCACGTCGCCGTCGCCGGGGGGGGAGGAGGGGGGCACGATCTGCCGGGAGATTGAAGTTACTCTATTGTATAGAGGCAGCAGGTCTTTCGTCGAACTCAATTCGTACCGGCTTGCCTATATTGAGCACTCGTAGAAAAAGTATTGTATAAAATAGTGACATAATCAAGCTTTTCAATCTCGTACCTTACTTAGGCCTAAACACGGTACTCGACTGAAAAGCTCTTAATTATGTCACGATTGTATAAAATACTATTCAAATATAGTGAAGCTCCCGTTAAAGAAATTGGTCCCGGGTATATAATAATTATAAGTCCAACCCAACCTACAGACTATTATCAACCCTTTGTATTTATAATGTTTCCTTTTATGTACCTAAGCTATATATAAAATAAATAAACACCAAATTTTACGTGCGTTTATTAATTAATCAATTATGACGAATGATAAAACCAAATCATAACAAAGTGGAGTATTACTATGTCCTTTTTATACCTATGTTGGTGATTTTAATATATACACATAACACCTTCTTTTTCATTTAAAAGACATAATTATAAACAGAGCTCGGATTTTTCACGGCAAAACAAAACACTAGCGTAATTTAGCCAGTGCTTGAAATATTATTTTATCGACACCTATCGAGTCTTACTAGAGTATATGACAGGTATTGCCTCAGTACATTTTTTCTTTTTTTATTCGATGGTACACCTATCAGTGTGAATGTCAAAATTTAAAAACTAACAAACGTGCGAAAATTTCGAAAAACAGGAGACTTACTAGAGCTCAAAATCAATATTTTTGACCAGTCTAAGGTGACCTACTGGGGGTTAGAAGGTTGTGCATTAATTACCGGACATCCTGTATAAGTAATAAAATAACTTTTCATTTTAGCTTTGCCATAGTCGAGCAACAAAGAGGTAGGTCTGCATGTACAACTTAGAACGAAGTAACTATACCACCTCATTTAAAATGATAGAAACGACTGCAAATTTCATCTCACATGACATATGACCTTCACACTTTAACTGTAATTTCGTATACAACGTAAATTGCATCTAGGTATTATTTATTTCGCAACGCATTGAATCCGACGTGTTGGATATACGTATAATAACTTAATATTGCAAGGTACAAGATCGGATCAAAACGTGGATTGAAAATCACCCTGAGTTAGTCTATAATGAAGTGACCTCCACTATATACTGCTCTATGTGCGATATGCATCTAAAACTGAAGAAATGCAATATTGAGAATCATGTGAAAAGCAACCGCCACAATTACCGTTCGGGGCAACCAAATAGGAAACATCAATTTTATTTCGATTTAATTATTTTTCTTATTTCATGCAACATACCATGGGCAACAGTCAACAACAATAATTTTCGTCATTTTTTTAACAAGTATTTATGTTGCGACTGCTCTATGACTTCTTTACCGGACGAATCGACCCTGCGAAAAATTTATTTAAATCTCGTGTACAAAAAAACTATACAGGGTATAAGAGAGGTAAACAAAACCAATTATTTGTGGATATCTATAGACGAAACACCAGATTTCATGGGAAAATGTGTGACAAACGTGGTGATTCGGTCTTTGCAAAAAAATTGTTCTAAGCAATTTTATCTTTTGGGGTCGAAGGTTTTAGAGAAGGTAAATGGGGAAACAATAGCAAACCTAATAATAAACCAATTAAAATTTTTGTTTCAAAATTCTTTCAATGATAACGTAAACAATTTGCTTTTACTTTGCACAGATAGTGCCGCATATATGCTTAAAGCCGGTCGTATTTTAAAAGCAACGTTTCCTCGTATGAAACACATTACGTGTTTAGCTCATGGTCTGCACCGGGTTGCCGAAGAAGTGCGAGATAATTTCAAAGGTGTGGATGGGTTGATATCGAATGTCAAAAAGATATTCCTAAAATCTCCAGAGCGTGTACGCCTTTTTAAGGCAAAATATCCGTCCATTCCCCTACCTCCCGAGCCAATTATCACCAGATGGGGAACCTGGATATCTGCTGCGGTATATTATGCTCAATACTATGAGCAAATACGTGATGTCGTCTCCATACTTGCTAATGACTCGGCAGCTATAAGAGCTGCAAAAAAATGTTTTCAAACACGCAAACTACGACCGGAGTTAAATTTCATTCGCGACAACTACGAAGTAATAGCCTCTTCAATAGAACAATTGCAATGTTCGACTTTATCCATTGCGGAATCCTTCCTCATTCTGGATACTGTTCGTTGCTACGTAAACTGGAGTAAACTTTTACCAGTGATACGTAAATTTGAAGCCGTGCTCGAACGAAATCCTGATTACGAAATTTTAAGAGACATATCTGAAAATATTACCCGAACTGATAATGAATTCTATAAATTTGCTCCCTTGACGTCAACTGAAGTTGAACGTACATTTAGTGTACATAAATGGATTTATAGTGATAAACGCAACTGTTTACTCCCAGAGAATGTTGAAAAGATAATGATCATCTACTCCTATCACTATTACCCAAATAAAATGTCTTGTGCTGTTGTGTGTACTGACGTAGATTTTGAAGAAGAAATTGCGTCTGTTTCTAATATATAGTAACTTTATACAAATGTTTTTATTAGTTTTATTACATATTAATTTTATTTGGTGACTTTTATTTCTTCTAGTTCTGAATTATCGATATCGATTAAATAATATTTCAAGCACTGGCTAAATTACGCTAGTGTTTTGTTTTGCCGTGAAAAATCCGAGCTCTGATTATAAATATATCAGAGTTATATTTTATTAAATGAAAAGTTACAATTTTCGAAATGACATACAGTCACGGACTTTAATTGTTGAGCCATTTACGTTTCAAGCTATATGCTTTTGTTTCATACTTACTCTATGAAACGTCCAATCTAAAGTGAACCCTAACTCAGTGGCTCAACAATTTAAGTCCGTGACCGTACCAAAACGCGCGTCAGGCATTAATAAAAATAAATTTAGTTTGATGTGCATACATTGCTGCTTTTATATGGAGCAATGCTGCTGTTCGATTCGTCCTTGGGTATTGCTATATTTTTGTTTGATATACATTGCTAACTATGTTCGTTGGCTGGCCAGACTATACGTTCAAAAGAGAGGTATTAGCAAACAAGTATACGGCCACTTAAGTAAAAATGAATTAATACTTTGCTATTTATACGGAGCTATCTTTTTATCAATATAAAAGTAATCCCCATAGAACACGATTTATTAATATGGAGTTCGGTCTGTCTGTATGAGCATGTTCTTAAGGGGATGGCAACAGCTAAATTCCATCCCTATCTTTTTTGCGCGAGTGAAAGAGAAACACTGTTACGATTAGTATGGGAGCTCATTGAAAATTTTGCAAAATGATGAATTAAAAAAAAAACTACGTATTAATTGAGAAATATAAAATTATGAAGTTTTTAGTATTATCGTGTTGGAATTTTGTTTGTGAATTACAGACGTATGAGTCAAGAAACTAAAGACATACAACTGTTTAAAGGTAATTTTAAGATGCAATTTTGGAATTATTTTCTATCGAGCCGATCGTCCAATCGTGTATCGGAATTAAAAATTTCTTCCAAATATAATGAATTTTTATTTTTTTATTTTACCAAAACAAGTAAACAGTAGTTAAAAACTGTTTAAGTAAAATCAATTTGATTGGGTATTGTCAGCCTCTTAAACAAGTATGTTACTTATTTCTCTATGGTAACATATATTACAGTAAAAGCAACTCACCGACGTCAATTTATTGGAAATATTGTTTTATTTGTTAACAGAGTTCTGTGTGCTCTTGAGACACGACACGATCCTTAAATATTGGCATTATTTAATTTAATATATCCATACTAATATTATAAATGGGAAAGTGTATGTGTGTGTTTGTTTGTTTGTTTGTCCGTCTTTCACGGCAAAACGGGGCGACGAATTGACGTGATTTTTTAAGTGGAGATAGTTGAAGGGATGGAGAGTGACATAGGCTACTCTTTGTCTCTTTCTAACCCCCCACTTCCCTAAAATGGGGGGTGGAAGTTTGCATGGTTTGTTACCCCGAATTTAACGCGAGCGAAGCCGCGGGCAAAAGCTAGTTTTGTTATAGTTCATATTATTTCTCATTACAGAATGGCTCACCTGGGTGGACATTAAAATTGTCTAACACAAAAACTGTCTCAATTATAAATACCTGCATTGGAATTCGAACGTACAACACTTTTAAATGCTATTTGTTAATACATTTAATACAGGTTCTAAATTATAAACTTATATATAGATGTCATTTACAAAGGAAAAATTATCTAGGCCTCCGGTGCCGAGGGCTGGGATCGAATGCAGAAGACGCTGGTTCGATCCCAGGCCCGGAGGCCTTGGTCACTTTTTCCTTTGTATATGACATCTATACACAGGTTATAAGAAAAATTCTGGTGATCACTGTGATCAGTTTAAGGGCATAGTTGGTATCTTATTCAAATTACGATTAACTAAGAAAATAGAATTAAAAGCGATAAAAAATTGGTTTGGTATGGAGGGTCGACTGACTGAGACGACGACCACACAAAAATTTTTTTGTTTGCTTGCAAATTTTTTTTCTCCTTTTTAGGGTTCCGTACCTCGAAAGGAAATCTGTCTGTCTGTCTGTCTGTCTGTCTGTCTGTCTGTCTGTCTGTCTGTCAAGACCATTTTTCTCAGGAACGCGTGGAGGTATCAAGCTGAAATTTATAACAAATACTCAGGTCTACTGTCCCTTGGAGCTGTGAAAAAATCAGACTTCTAAGCCAACGCAATCAAAAGATACAGCCGTTTATACCGCAAATTTCCGCAAATTTTCGCTCGCAAGGGAATCAAAACCTACAGGGTACTTCCCGTGAACTCAGAATCTTGAAATTTGGTACGAAGCAACGTCTTATAGCACAGATAAAGGAAAAATTGCGACAACCGTAAATTTTTAGTTACATCATATAATAAAAATATTTTAAAGTTACTACCCCTATATACCTACAGGTTTGTACGGAACCCTCTGTGCGCGAGTCCGACTCGCACTTGGCCGGTTTTTTTTTCTTAGTCGCAATATGATACAAATTATGCCCTTAAACGGATCACCACTATTTTTGTTACATCTTGTATCTTCTTTCTAAATATATAAAGGTAGAAACTGACTGACTGACTGACTGACTGACTGACTGACTGACTGACTGACTGACTGACTGACTGACTGACTGACTGACTGACTGACTGACTGACATATCAACGCACAGCCCAAACCGCTGGTTCTAGAGATTCCAAATTTGGCATGTAGGTTCCTTATAAGGTCTAGGGGTGCACTAAGAAAGGATTTTCCAAAATTCACCCCCTAAAGGGGTAAAATGGGGGTCCAAAATTTGTATGGCGAATCAAGATTTGTTAGACTATTTTATTCGAAACTTCACAAGAGTATTCCTGACAATAAATGAGTAAACACGTGTTTCAGGTTTTTTGAAAATTCAACCCCTAAAAGGCAAATGTGGTCACAAAGTCTGAAAATCAACATGGGTATCGTATTCTTTTTGAGTACTTATAGTACGCGGGCGAAGCCGCGGGAAAAGGGTAGTAAGTATATAATTTAAATACTTTCTACTTAAAATAAACAAATTAAAATATTAATTAAAATAATTTGATTTGTTCTTCAGGTTCCAAATTGTTTAAAAGGCGTACGCCCTTGACTCCCTTCGTAAAATAGTTCAAGCATAACTATACATGTAGCTTAAATACTATAATAACTCTAGAACACACTAACTGGTCTAAACTGGCAGCGAAGTTGCAAAACTTGGAAGCTTCGTCTCTGTTAGAGAGTATCCACTTGGGTGTTAGCACAGCTTACATTTGTACTCAAATAGTCCGCTGTGCATAAAGTAGGTATACAAAATATATTTAATATTCACTCATGTGTTTCTTGTTTCAATTATTTTACGATGATCATTATCAAGAGCATCCACCTACAACTAGTAGTCCGCCTCGGACTGAGAACTCGCGATTTACTTGCAAACGAGTGACCAATATAACAAGACCCTAATGATGATATTTTCGAGCCTTCTAGCTCCATTACCCCTTGATTGATCATGCTCATTAACGAACTCTCAAATTTTATTGAGCTCTACTACAAGCACAACAAATTTCATATAACTCAGAAAAGCTTTACTAAAGTTATCGCGTGATAACTATTCAAAATCAAAAAGCCATCAAAATGCACAGACGTAGCGGAAGTTGTTTGAAAGAACTTCACTTCCCATACGCTCAGCTTGTTCGAAGAGAGAACAATAGTGACATATTTTGTATGTAATGCAGTTCACTTTACAATGCAATACAAAATTCTTTTTTTTAGAAAGTTTACTATCGATGGAAACGAAATACGGTGGACTTGCGCCCATGGTAAATTAAAAACTTAAAAACTTACAGGCCTAAACAGAGATGGCGGAATGATTTGGACGCTTTCCTCAGCACCTGGCCGGAAACAGCACGGGACCGAGAGTTATGGTTATCCGCGGGAGAGGCCTTTGCCCAGCAGTGGGACACTATTTTAGGCTAATATAAAAAAAAAAAAAAAAAAAACTTATATAAGTATTAAACAGAACGTTTGCTAACGATACCACAAATAGAAAAATGCACTGCCTCAGGAGAACCTGAGCCAGTGGATTTTTCTACTTATACTTTATTTCTAAACATTACATTTCGCTCCCTGAAATTGAACCTAACTCAGTCTTATTTTGACAGGTACGTTGGGTCATGCTGCGTGATCATGATAACGCAAGCGAGCCAAATGTAAGAAGCAGTTCTAACTAGAGTGTGCTCTCGGTTCTCGGTTTCTTTACAAATCCAGTGCCAGAACCAGTAATTCCCGGTTCTCGCCATACTAAATTAGAATGCTTCCGCATTCCCTGGTTCTACTTCTAACCCTACCTAAAAAGCATTAAGACTGGCAAGAAACTCGGCACGATATTTCAAAACAGTAGGTAATACATATAACAGTATTAAGTTTCAGGGCTCAGTGAACCATCTGTGGTGTAACATGGTGCTTTTGTTAGTAATTCGGTACTCGGTTGATACTTACATGATTCAGCTCCGTCCTAACCGCGCTTTGTGCAACGCTACACCCACTCTGATATTGCGGTATTAGGTACACAATACAAGTCACATATGTAATATCAAAAATCATTATGTAATTTTAGGGTTTTTTATACAACACTTATAGTTTCGCCATGTCCGTCCGTCTGTTTGTGACTTAACTCAGTGATCGTTAGTATAGTATTACTAGTAGTAGGTACCTAGTAATAGTCAAACCCTTTATGTTCCAGTAACTTTATACAATCATCGTGTGCGTCAAATCCGGTAGATCTTAACAAAGGTACTATCGCGGAATGAAAAGGTTTATCACTTTTCGATATTAACTCGTAGACATAGAGTTGAAAAGTGATAAACCTTTTCATTCCGCGATAGTACAATAATAATCCAGAAATCTTGTCGCCCGAAAGTACGGGGTAGTGTGCGTCAAATCCGGTAGATCTGATTGTTTTGCAGACTTGTTTGTTATGTTGGCCCAATAAATAATCCAAGTTTGTGACCTCGAGCGCCAAGCGCAACTTTGTCAAAAAACTAATAATCAGATTTTTTTCAGATTTTGGTGATTATAACCCTTAAAGACTAGTATTTGACAGTACCTTTTCAAGACATTTTTAAACTAGACTAAATTTGCTACAATATAAGACAAGAATTGTCTCTGTAGACCCAATAGTTTCCAAGATTAAGGTTTTTAAGAGAAGGGGAAGGGTAAACTGTTCTGGGAAAACGATAAAATGTTGAAAAGCTTTATCTTAGAAACTATTGTAGCAAATTTAGTCTTCTTTAAAAATATCTTGAGATGGTACTATCAAAAACCAGTCCTTTAGGGTCATAATTGCCAAAGTCTGAAAAAAAAATCGATTTTAGATAAAGTTGCGTTCGGCGCTCGAGGTCACAAACTTGGATTGTTCATTGGGCCAACATCATAAGCAAGTCTGCAAAAAATCAGATCTATCCGATTTGACGCACACTACCCCGTACTTTAGGGCGACAAGGTTCCTGGATTATTATTGTACCTACAAATAAAAGTGAATTTTTAGAGTGACCACGTGTTTCGTATATTCGACGTCAGTAGAAAAATATAGTAAAAATATGAAAAATAAAAATTTTCTAGGCAAAAAAGGATTCCACACATGATAAAATATTGTTAAAGAAAATTCGTTTTAGCTAAAATGTAAGTCATTAACGGATATTTTTACTAAAAATGAATATAAAAAACTGGTTTATGTGTATACGCTGACAATGAAACCATGGTTGTTCTTTCAAAGTGCGTGATTGCGAAACAATGAAAGAAAATGAGTGGCCTCTTAAAAAAAGAAGCAGGAAGATCAACTGCACGTAGCAGAAATGAAAATGTTGCGATGTTCTGGAGGCGTCACGCTGCTTGACAAAGTTAGAAATGAGTACATACGCGGTACCTTCCGATAAGACCAATCCCGGAGAAAATATGTGAGTCTAGACTGAGGTGGTACGGCCATGTAATGAGACGCCCGAAAGACTACATGACGAGAACAGTGCTTGACATTGGAACCGGACCGAGAGGACGTGGCAGGCCCCGAAACACGTGGACATCTAAAGTAAACCAAGATCTAAAGTCAGCCCAATTAAATTCACAGACGACCCAGGACAGAATGTCCTGGCGAAGATTGATTAGGAGAGCCGACCCCAACTGAAATGGGACAAGGCGAGGACAAAGAAGAAGAAAGAAAATGCGTTTGTTTACATTATTTTACTTTTCAATTGATCCGTTTAAGGGTATCGTAATTTAATTACGAAAAGCTAAGAAAAAAAATTTTTCACGCAAAAAAAGTTGGTTTTTTATGGAGGGTCGGCCGGCTGAGAGATATGAGACGTCACCATACAAAAAATATTTTTTTAATACAATTGCTCAAAAAGTTTACTATATGTAGCTGCAAATAGTGCGTAAAGTTTGATTTTATGCACTTGTGCTAAAAAGTAATCTGATCTGCAAATCGTGCGTAAAGTTTGATTTTACGCACGATTTGCAGATATATTGCATTTTAAATTGACCAATCAGAACACTTCACTATATTAAATCCACCAATCACAACACATATCGGAGTTAATCGGAACGCTAGATACTTTTTTGGTGCGTATACTGTGTAAATAATTTAAGTCCTTTAAAAAAAACATTGTATTTAATATCAACCAATCAGAATACAGCAATGTTAAAATCGACCAATCAGGAAACGCAATTTATTTCTCAAAACATGAGGTGTCTTTTAGTTCCTACTTCACAATCATTAAAAAATATTTAATTTTTTGGGAAACGCTTTAAAGTGTGTTTAAACTGTTAAAACAGCTATTAGACATGGCAATTTGTAGGGCCCAACCTGTTGTGTTGGGAGGTGTAATAGGAGGTTGGGCCCGTAGGGAGCTGAAGGAGGGTGTGGGAGAGGCAGGGTACACAACAGGTTGGGCCCTACAAATTGCCATGTCTAATAGCTGTTTTAAAGAGCTAATTATAACGTCGTCTGTGGCATTTATTCGCGGTATTGATATTTTGTATCTATGTCAAAGAAGTTAAAAAAATTAAAAGACCGTCAAGTTATACCATAATTTCATCTTAGTTTAGTTATTGTGCGTAAATAATAAGTATTTTTATGATATTTTCTCGCAATCGAAGTGAAACATTGTATGCATTACTCTGGTCTAAAAGCCATATTACCACTCGAACAATTTTCCCTCACTTCGGTGGGGAAAATAACCACCTGGTGGTAATATGGCCTACTTTAGACCCTTGTCAAACAATGTACTATTATTTCATTGTAGTTTTTTTACAATTGTATTAAAAAACGTTGTTCGACACACGTGCAGAAGTGTCATTTTCACTCGTCCCGAGTCTTGACCCTCGCCTCTCGGCTCGGGCCAAGTAACCTCGGTACTCGTGCAAAATGACACACTTCTCGCACTTGTATCGAAAACTACTATTTTCGCGTCCAAAAAATTTTTCTCGCACCTTTTCTTAGTCGCAATACCATACCAATTATACCCTTAAATGGATTACCACTATTTTTGTTATATCCTGTATTACTGTCCCAGTACATGTCATCTGTCAACTAAAGTCATTCGTAATAAAGATCCGCTATTGGGCACTAGCGTGTCGGGCACTAGGACGTTTACCTAAAAGGAGTTTTCGTACGAAAATTAACAGCCCTTTCATGAAACTCGTGCCCTATTTTCCCGTGTTCAGGTAAGTCGTCGTTCTTTTTCATCTAAATCGCTTCACCCACTTTAGACAAACGCTTTCGACTTGTTCATTATACTTGGTGGCATCACGAGACATTTTGTACAAAGAATCTGCTTCAAAAGCAAACGCGGCGCTTGTTTCGAAATTTTGGCGGGAAAATGTCATTTTTTATTTTATTTATACGAAATTGATTATACAAAAAACCGGCCAAGTGCGTGTCGGACCATGAATAATGGAGGGTTCCGTACCTTCAATGGAATAAAAACCAAACTAATACCAAAAGGTCGTATCTGATGCATATGGAAGAAGTTTTTTGGAGATAACTCAAAAATGGTTGAACTGATAATGTTCAAAATAATTTTCGAATAAAGTATAGTAAGGCGCATCTTCTCATTTTTTTTAAATAATCTTTGGACTTACGGTTCAAAAGTTACAGGGGGGACACAGTTTTTCTGACTTTCTAAGCGATTATTTCAGAAAATATTCACTTAATCACAAAATGTTCAAAGAAACCTCAATGTTATTTTTAAAGACCTAAGTATCGATTAATATGCCACATGTTGATATTATATTTTGTTAAATTTTTATTTTTTATTAAGTGACATGTATGGAGTGCCCTTTAAAATCTTTTTTCTGCAATTTAACTACATAACTAAATAGCGGCATACAAAATACATCTTATGTGTAAATTTTATTAAGATACATGCTTTCGTTTCCGAGTAAAATTGGCTGTGACATACAGACGGACGGACGGACGGACGGACAGACGGACATGACGAAACTGTAAGTGTTCCGTTTTTGCCATTTTGGCTATGGAACCCCAAAAAAAAAGTTTCAAATGAACTGAATCCGTAGGGTCTGATCTAGCTCACGTCTCCTGTATAAAAAATATATATTTCACACAAGCCGACGAATAACGAAACCTCTCAAATAGGGAGGACCCTTTAGAAACACTTATTTTGATCGTTAACCCCTAATGAGCGAGCGCTAATGAAATTACGTTCTGTTAGCAACAAATTACTTTATGATAGCAACAAATTACGTCGATTGATCCAAAGGCAATTTGTCTATACCTCAGATACTAGCGAAACTCATTACGAAATCACCTGAGGATTTCGCATCTGAATTAGGTTATATAATATGTGTGATTATTTCGGTTCGGTTTCCATTTAGCGACTGGCGCTTACGCTCTTATTGCTTTAATACGATATTGAATCTGTACAACGTATAGTCGCCGTCAGATATATTGGAGCGGCCAAGGTGGTCACAAGTATCTGAACAACGCCTCTATTGTCAAGGCGATAAAGTGCATGTTCAGATATTTTTGACTACCTTTGCAGCTCCGATATATTTGATGGCGGCTGTACGACGTAACATTTATTTTTTTATTCCACATGGTGTTTTTACGGTATGAAAATGGGCAGTTTTCAAGCAGCAACAGCAGCAGACAGTGGGCAGTGGGCCGACTTAGATGGTATGGCCACGTAATTGGCTACTTTCCTAAAAAAATACATTTAATCCGTTAGTTAGATTATCAAAAAATATTGGACACGTATTTTTTATTTTGTCAATCAAACAAAAATTGGTGAAGATATAGACCGTTAAAGTTTCGCGTGACGTCACATTTCAGTACAATTTTTAGTATAATGTGACGTCACGCGGAACTTTAACGGGCTATATCTTCACCAATTTTTGTTTGATTGACAAAATAAAAAATATGTGTCCAATATTTTTTGATAATCTAACTGACGGACTAAATAGAATTATATTTTTTTACCCAGGAAAGTACCCAATTCGACGCCACGAACATCACGTGGTCCGCAAAGCCCTAGCAATGCCTTGCACCAGAAAAGGCAAAGGAAGGCCCCAAGCCAGATGGCTGGCTATAACCCGCGACTTGGAGCGAGCCCAACTAACTAATGCGACAACCCAGGATGGCACCTTAGAACGAGAAGAGCCGACTCCAAATAATGGGAAGTGGCAAGGAAGAAGAAGGAGAACATGGGCAGGTTTCAATACTTTGATCACCGTTTTTTTCTTTGTTTTTCTAGATAATTTATATTTTACTATTTAAACTTATCATTTTTTAATCTATCGATATTAGCCATTAAGTATATAGCCAGAATAAAGTATAAATTCTAGATAACATTTTATCCGAGCACTAATTTGACCGAATTTTACAGTTTGGACGGGCCGTCACAGATACAAAATAATAAAAACAGATAGATACGATTTATTTATTTCATTTAGAAAACTACACAGTATTTTACATCATAATAAAATGCATTCACTTGAAGATCGTCACTTAAAACACAATAAAAAAATCAAGCATAAAAGTACAGAAAAATTAAAGTAAATTAAATCAATTAATTCACATTGAATCCTCGTTTTGTAAAGGGTCGGCAACGCGCATGTGACACCTCTGGAGTTGCAGGCGTCCATAGGCTACGGTAGCTACTTATCATCAGGCGGACTGTAAGCTTGTTTGCCACCGTCGTGGTATAAAAAAAAGAAATTAAATTACGTTTATTTAGAAACACAAAGCTTCATAGAACATTACAATACAATTGTCATAAAATAAATTAAATGCCAACATTAAAATTAAAATTATGAATGCATAATGTAATGACATTTACACATAAAATGGTTAGTAAATTGACTACTTATTCTAAATATTATTTAATGGCCAGCAGAAACGTTAGATGGTGGGCAAGGGTAATGTTAGGTTAGACTTTTGTTAACCAACTGATTTTTTGCAACCATTTAAATCATGCCCTATTAAGTATCTACCCTCTTGCCTCGCATTGCATTGTAAGTGCATTGTAATGTGCCTACATTGAAGAATAAATATATTTTTTATTTTTTATCTTTTTTTTATCGTTGTTTATCTTTTTAGGGTTCCGTAGTCAACTAGGAACCCTTATAGTTTCGCCATGTCTGCCCGTCCGTCCGTCCGTCCGTCCGCGGATAATCTCAGTGACCGTTAGCACTAGAAAGCTGAAATTTGGTACTAATATGTATATCAATCACGCCGACAAAGTGGTAAAATAAAAAGTGAAATTTTTTTTTTTATTAGGGTACCTCCCCTATACGTAAAGTGGGGAGTGATTTTTTTTTCATTTCAACCCTAACGTGTGATATATTATTGGATAGGTATTTAAAAATGAATTGGGGTTTCCTAAAATCATTTTTCGATAATGTAAATATTTTCGGAAATAATCGCTCCAGAAGTAAAAAAATATGCGTCCCCCCCCTCTAACTTTTGAACCATAAGTTTTAAAAATATGAAAAAAATCTCAAAAGTAGAACTTTATAAAAACTTTCTTGGAAAATTATTTTGAACTTGATAGGATGAATAGTTTTTGAAAAAAATATACAAAATAATTTCTGAACTAAGTTTGTAATTTAACCGTATAAGCAGGTGTTTATTGTACCTGTAATTTCTACAAAATTACAATGAAATGACGTACTTTCAAATAAAGTAAAAACGGTGAAAATCGGTTCACGCAATAAAGAATTATCCCATAAAAATCATCTTCCATACTTTATGCTCGCGCGCAATAGTTTACTCAATTTGCCGATAGATGTCGCTGTACATGGAACTCTCATATCATATCCTACATGGCGGTGTTATTAACTCTTAAGTGGGGACACTTACTGTGACGGACGGAAAACTACGGAACCCTACAGTGAGCGTGGCCCGACACGCTCTTGGCCGGTTTTTTTATTTTATTTATGTATATTTAAGTTTCATATACAAATTTACATGACAAGCGCCGTGAAACCCAATCGGGTTTGTACCGACACCTCATCCGCGGAAATTAAATCATACATTCTTAACCCAAGTTCACACTATACAAATTAAAAATCATTATAAACTAGGAACCACAATAAAATATGTACGTTAGCGAAATTATATAAACTTATAATTTTGACGGGTGGTAATATTAAATGGTTTCATTCAGGTATGTGGTATGTAGGTAGGTTATTTTACCCTCTTACCTCGCAATATTTACTATATCGCATACCGAAACGCGCAAAAATCTCTTTGCAAAATATGGTATTATAGTATATATGGTTATTTGCCACCGAAGAGGTATAAAATAAAAGGTGGACGCCAATATGTTCATTTTACAATGTAACTAATTGAATAAATAATGTAGTCCAAACCATTAGTACCGATGTTGCTACGTTTTAGCCCTCTCATGGGCATAATGATTCGCCGAAATAATTCACCCTTAATGGCAGATCGAATAAACCTACCAAAGCAAATTAACTGTGTAGGCTGAATGGCTTTGAGACTGTTCATTCAATTTTACACTGAGTGTTTCGAAGAAGTCAGTCTAACTCAGCCCATCTAGACAATTTATATTTAACGAAGGCCTCGTAATTAAGACACGGGGCGGACACGTCATACTACAAAAATAGTTTGAGCGTCTAAGTGTGTATGGCACATCTGTACACACTTCAATTCAATCTATGCACGGGATCTTCGCTTGAGTGTGATGCGGGCCGAACTATCCATACTAATATTATAAATGGGAAAGTGTGTGTGTTTGTTTGTTTGTTTGTTTGTTTGTCCGTCTTTCACGGTAAAACGGAGCGACGAATTGACGTGATTTTTTAAGTGGAGATAGTTGAAGGGATGGAGAGTGACATAGGCTACTTTTTGTCTCTTTCTAACCCCCCACTTCTCTAAAATGGGGGGTGGAAGTTTCTATGGAGCATTCAAGTTCTAAACAAACACTTCCTTTGTCCTACGCTAACCACCGTATAAAAATTCACCCTTATTGGATGTACTTACAAACTGGATATTCGTTTGAAGCTCTAGATGGCTGCGCCGTCTTTAGAGTAGTTTTTTGTTTTTTGTGTGTAGTTCAGTGTGTAATATTGATAGCTTATTGTGCGGTGACCTAACGAACAAGTGTGCAGCTAATGAAAAAATGGTAACGCGCGTAACCACCCTTTAGTTGACCAAACGGTTATCCGGGGTTTCGGCCACCCACGTGTTTGTAAGGAGGCTATCACCTTACAATCGGCACGGCCTCAACCGAACAACGTTGCTTAAATTTTATAAAAATTCAATAAAATCAAAAGTACACCTTGAAATTGGCAGAATTCACCTCGCTAAAACTGGCGAGGAGTAAAAACCATTAAATAAAAAAATAAAAAATAATAATAATCATATTAAATATGTATTTCTTTTTAAATAATAACGTCGTGCTAAGAATATTTTGGACTCCTCACCCGCTTAGCTACTTTTGCTGCAGACTATATACAGGGTGGAAAGATAAGTCAGGCCCTGGAGGAAAACTACCTTAAAACGTTGAGATAGCTCAATTCACTGAAAGGGAACATTCTTTAATTTCTTTAAAGGGACATAACTGCATTTACAAATTTTTGGAATAAATAATTTTTATGACAATTGATGCCAATCGATCCAGTTTCCAACGAGGATAAAAACTTCTAAATACCAACCAAGTTTAGGGCACAAGAGAACCCATAAATAATAATAATAATAATATTTTTCATACAATTAGCATGGAAAAAAGTGAAAATTAAGAAAAAAACTGTGAATGCAGTTTTAGTTTTTAGGAAAAATAAAAGAATGTTTCCTTTGAGCGAATTGAGCTATCTCAAGGTTTTAAGGTAGTTTCCCTCCAGGGCCCGACTTATCTTTCCACCCTGTATAGCAGTGGCGTGCAGTTCATAAAGACAAAAAGACACTGCCTACCCTACTATAATTCCGATACCCATCCTTTTAAACGAATTAATTTAATTTACACCCGATCGTACTATCAGTAATCCATATAACTTAAAACATTCTAAAATTTAATAAGCGCTCCATCTATCGGTTAAACATTGTTATCAATAGTCATCATCTATATAGTATCGCGACGAAGTTTACACCACGCGGCACTAGCGCCGCTGCGTGCCTTGCACGATAAGACAGAAAACATTTCCTTCTATACCTTTCTATGTGTGCGTCTCCGTGAGTCGTAGTTACGCGGTTACAGTGTAGTGGGCGTTCCTATAAATACGAGCACACAATGATACAAGCAACGCACACAATTACACGCAGAAAGGCAGTGTCTATCGTGCCACTTGACTCCTAAACGATGACGGCCGAAGTTTTCCGAATAGTTCCGATTCCGATGGTTACGTGACTATTTCAAAAAGTAGCATTGTTTATGATAATTTAGTGCAAATGCGAGACAATTCTTTTTATTCGTTTTATTCGGGTTTTGCATTTCTTATTAGGCTGCCATTTTTTGTTTGTTTTGGTGAGATAACACGATAACAGTTGCCAGTAAATTGTGATTAGTGAAAAAATGGATATTTTGAATTGTGAAAGTTGTACGGTGGGTGTGGGTGTGCAGACTATTAAAAATGATGTTTTTTCAACGCTTTCTTTTAGCAAAAAAAAGAAGTGATTGAAAAGGGCCAGTGTACATCGGAATTTCAGTTAACACAAACAAATGTTTATTGTTTTCAAACATTAAAACAGTATCCTTCCCAACTTTTACGACTCCGTCATTATTAACTGACTTGACCCAATGATATTTACTATGGATGGGTCATACTCTAACAAAATGAGCAGAAAAAATACATCCAGAGTAATTTCATAACCTAGCAACGATTCTGTTATGTTTATCTATTTTGACAATCATTACATCTTTGTCACTCTCATTGTTAGAAAATTACAGTTTGTCTCTTTCTCACGCGGTTGACGGGAGCTCATTCGCACGTCCGCATCTCACGCTGGCCGGTGCGCGACTAGCGACAGTTGTGTGAATTCACTCATATTAAGTGCTTCACTTTTGGAGCGTGCATATATCATAGACTTGACCTTGACAACGAAATGAAAACCATCACGCAATTTTTTTGGTAAGTTACTAGCTCTTTTTTTTGCCTACCCAGTCTCAAATCTCTGTGCACGCCACTGCTGTATAGTATCTAGCAGTTAAAGTGGACTGAGGGTAATGCTCTAAAATTGCCCTCATTAAGGCCACCGGTGTTTTTAAACACTGATTGCTCCTTCAGCTTCGTTTAAATTGCAAACATTTTATGTGGAATAACGATACTGGAATGAGAAACAGTTACGTAATTGCACCTACAGATACCTATTTGTATAAAAAATGATTAAAATAGTAAATAGACCATATTTCATTCAAAAAAATCTGTAACCATTTCCACTACTACCCCACAAGCCTATTGAGCTTACTGTGGGACTAGGTATATTTGTGTAACATTGACCTAAAATATTTATTTATTTATCCTAAACAGAATTTAATACGGTACACAAAAATATATTAGATTCATATTAGGTTTATTTACTTGTTTTCACGACAACTGTGAAACAATTTTATTTAAGGCGGCGAAGACACAGGCCCTTCAAGAGGCTACCCTTTCGAAAGACTTTATAAGCTCTTAGCAAGGGGTATATCTAGTATCCGTTAAGTTAATCAATATCCGTATTAAAAAGCCGAGCGCTTAAAAAGCCTTGTGAACGGATTTTAGAGAAGGACGGCGTCGGTTAGCAATGTTTTACGAAAAACACCTTCAAAAACCCTTGAAGGGGATACGTGACCGGTCCCTGGTTTGTACCTAGGGACGAATGCTACTTATGAACATACAATAAAGTAGTGCTTTTTTTGCTTTACCAACCGTCTCTAACCAGTGTATGTATGTATACAAACAATTAAGAGATAATTGTCTAGATATATGGCATTTCTTACATTACCGACTTACCGACAGTGACCACATTCATTATCAATATAGATCTAAGTTAACGAAGCTCGCGTTCCTTCATTTTTTTTAATGGCTGTTTGAAACGTACCTGAAATCAAACAAAATAATTATAATTATTAAATTATTCGTATTTGTAAATAACTTTTAACTGTTAATAATAGTTTCTATAAATTATTTCTAAGAAATAAGTTAAAACGTTTAGAATAAAAGTTACTGATTAAACATAAAATACTAAACGAAGGAACATACCGATATGTTGATATTTATTGGGCATTACTCTAACTTTAAAACACGTTTAGATACGATCCAACTCCAACCCGATGCATTAACTACGCAATACAGCTAGCGCCTAAACGTCTGAATCAGAAATATCAGTATTTGCTTGAAAATGATTCCGACGCAACTCCAATACAACTTCAATATTGGATGATTATTTGCTATGTGTTGGAGTTATTTAAGTTTGAAATAGATTGTGTTTTAATATATTGTATATTGTAGCATGACGCTACGTTTATCGTACGACATCTGTCGACGTTCTTTAGAACTTCCGTGTCTAAGGAAGGTCTAAGGCTAGGTCGCGGTTGATATATAAAAAAGCGTACATTGTGATTCACGGCATTACGGGTAGATGGCGCTTATATCAGTCCGTTAAACGTTATAAATCCGATTCCCTTTTTGTATCCAGTGTTTTTGTGCCATAATAGCTTTTTTTGTTGTTTTGCCAAAATCTTCCCAAAATTCTAATTGCCTCATTTGACGGGCGTACAAAGACCTGGCTCTTGAATTTAGGCTACTTTCAGCCAGCGAATCATCTGTCACCATCCATATCACCCGCCTCATTAATCCATTATTTTCCCGTAGCCAAATTACCAGCCGAGTCTTTATTTGTACTTACTAGTTTTGCTAGTACTCCATCTTTTTATTTTCCTTTTGTGCGGAAAGTAGACGTTTACGATACTAAGGTAACTATTGAATGTTAAATATCTTTATATCGATATCGTTATCGTCATTTTTATGTGAAGTGCTAATTTTAAATATTCTGATTATTGTAATTTAATTACATTCTATTCGGGTCTACGATACTAAGAAAATTATTGAATGTGAAATACCTTTATCGATATCGTTATCTTCATCTTTATGTGACGTGCTAATTTTAAATAATCTGATTATTGTTGCTAATTTTAAATAATTTACTTAATCTGCAAAATTAAACGTGTTAATGCAATTCACGAAGTGTTTTACTGCAATATATACTTAAAAATTAGAATACGGCATCTACTTAGTCCCTGTTTCAAGTCGCCAGAGCTCGAAAAGAATGTAAAGTGTCGACGACGGGGTAACCTTACCCTTACCTTTAGCCGTCAACACAGTGAATCCTGATTTAGATTAAAGGGTCGGCCACGCGCATGTGACACCTCTGGACTTGCAAGCGTTCATAGGCTACAGTAGCTGCTTACCATCAGGCGGGCCGTATGCATGTTTGGCATCGAAAATGTATTTATTTTATTTAAACTTTTTTGCACAAAAAATTTGCACAAATAGCGGACTCAATGATCAAAGTGCTGCTCAATTATCTTATATAAATAACTCTAATAGAAATATTAAAATTTGGCGGGATATTAGGGATTTATATCAAGTACTTTAGAAAAGATTTCAATCTTAATCGGTTATTTCTTAAACAAACTACCTTAACTAAACTTAATCTCTTTTGTTAAATTTAAAATACGCTCGAAAGATTTTGTCCATTGAATTCAAAGAAAATTATTCCGGTTGCAAAATAACAAAAACTTAATCTTTAGGGTTCCGTACTTCAAAAGGAAAAAACCGGAACCCTTATAGGATCACTTTATTGTCCGTTTGTGTACGGAAGTATACTAAATTTTAGGTCAATAAAGAACAATGCTAACAACAACAATTATACTTAGTGAATCAAAATAAAAGAGTGTAACAAAGACGTGTAAAAATACATTACAAGCCCTTTTAACCAAAAAAGTTGAGAAAAATGGCGGCGATTAATTCTGGCAATTATGCCCCTTCCATTAGCGGCAGATTATGGAATAGGGTTATTTGAGTTCCACAGATTTTTAACCCTTTAACTAGTAATTTTTGCAGTGAGTAACGACGCCACTTCGTAAACTTAATATTTATGTATGATATCTATCACATTCTTATTTGTAGTGTTCTTTATGAAAAATATTATGGCAGCATTTTCGATCCAGTAGTTTATTAAACATAACAAAGTTCATATTTTTCTGACGTAGATCATTAAATGTTTTTACGTCACACCTGGCCATAATGTGAGTTTTATCGCACGCTACGCGTACGGTAAAACTCGCATTATGGCCAGGTGGAGACGTAAAATTGTGTACTCACCACGGGCAGTAAAAAAGAAAGCCCTCTATCGCATATTTACAACCCTTGCCTGCGGCTCGGGTTACAAATACCTGCGATTTCGGGCTTTCTTTCTTTTACAGCCCTTGGTAAGTAATGTACTATTTCGCTACATGCATAGTTATACACCTAGCAACATATGTAAATAATGTATTATAACAAACTAGCCTTTTCCCGCGGCTTCGCCCGCGTACTATGAGTACTCAAAAAGGATACGATACCCATGTTGATTTTCAGACTTTGTGACCATATTTGCCCCTTTTGGGGGTTGAATTTTCAAAAAACCTGAAACACATGTTTACTCATTTATCGTTAGGAATACTCGTGTGAAGTTTCGAATAAAATAATCTAACAAATCTTGATTCGCCATACAAACTTTGGACCCCCATTTTACCCCCTTAGGGGGTGAATTTTGAAAAATCCTTTCTTAGTGCACCCCTAGACCTTATAAGGAACCTACCTGCCAAATTTGGAATCTCTAGAACCAGCAGTTTGGGCTGTGCGTTGATATGTCAGTCAGTCAGTCAGTCAGTCAATCAGTCAGTCAGTCAGTTTCTTCTTTTATATATTTAGATGGTTTGACGATCACTATAAGATAAGTAATGCCTGTGTAATTTTACGTTATGTATGAAAATTGTATTTAAGGCATAATAAACCCGTTACCTGCGCATTAAAGTGCGCAGGATATAGACGAAAAATTCGCAGTCAACTTAATGGTCCAGTAACTTTATACAATAATCGTGTGCGTTAAATCTGGTAGATCCGATTTTTTGCAGACTTGTTTGTGATGTTGGATAAACTTAATCCAAGTTTGTGGCCTTGAGTGCCGAACGCAACTTTGTCAAAAAACTCATAATCAGATTTATTCAGATTTGGGTGATTATATGAATGAATGAATGAATGAATAATATTTATTTCGGATTATAAAAGATCCATATTTTTGTTAGTAATTACATACATCATTATTTCATATTGGTTAGTAAAACTATTCTAAACACTATCTACATATTATAATAACATTTTTGGGGGGATGCACTTGGATGTCGAGTGTATTTTCACCCAGAAAAATAATATAGGGTTGTCCCATCTTTCAGCAATGGCTTTCAGGAAGCTGTTGGGGCTGTCCCACACCCTGTGCATCAGAGATGCGACTCGTTTACGAATTATTGTGTAAAAACAATCCGCTCGAGCCTCCGCAAACATCCCTGATGCACTGCAATGTCTCCTCAACCCCATCAGCACCCTGAAAGCATTGTTGTATTGGATGTGGAGAGCGCTGTAAGATTTCTGCGTATATCTGGTCCACAGGGCGCAAGTGTACATGGACTGGCAGTAAGCCTTGAACAATAAGACTTTTACCTCTTTGGTACACCTTGCGAACCTGCGTGCCAGCATATTGCAGCGTACTGCCAGCGCTCTCCGCTCTCTCTCCATATCCAGATCATCTGTGAGATCATCCGTGACCCAGTGACCCAAGTATTTGAATTTTCTTACTCTAACAAGCGGGTTGCCGTTGAGCGTTACTGGTGGGATTTTCGAATATATTTTATTCCCTGCCTTAAAAACAAGAAGCTCGCTTTTCGTTTCATTGTACTTGAGTCCATGTGTCACGGCATATTTCTCACAGATGTTAATCAACTTTTGCAGAGCATTGACTGATGGGCACAGCAGCACCATATCGTCGGCGTAACTTATGTTGTTAACGAACTTACCACCGATTGAACATCCGACTCCGGCGCTGCTGAGCTCACCTATCAGCCCGTTCACGTACAGGTTGAAGAGCAACGGCGAAGACAATCCCCCCTGCCTCACCCCGCACTCCAACCTGTATGTGTCTGAAAGTTGACCTGACCATCTCACAACGTTTGTCCGGTTGCCGTACCAGTACTTAAAAATAGACAGGAGGTCTGAGGGAAGCTTAGTCTCATGCCTAATCTTATGCCAAAGTACGTCGTACGACACCAGATCAAACGCTTTCGATAAATCCAAAAAGCAAGCGTACACGGGTGAATCCGCTTTAGCATAGTACTGGACGGTGTGCTTCAGGCACAGCACGGCTGACTCCGTAGACAACCCCGGCCTGAAACCGAATTGGGCGTCGTGTAGTTCAGTGTGCTGCTCCATATGTTTATTGAGCAAACCATCCAGAACCTTACCTATTATCGTGGCCAATGAAATTGGCCTGTAGTTACCTCTGTCGGAGACATTCCCTGTCCTGTTCTTTACTATTGGGACGACTACAGTTTTCATCAGATCTTGTGGTAGGTAGGAATGTCCGATACATAAGGTGAATAACATGGCCAGTACCCGCGGTAGATGTACACCCGCGTACTTAAGGTGCTCGATACTAAGGCTATCGTGCCCCGGTGACTTGCCCCTAGCCATGTGTCTAATTATACTGGTCACTTCTTTGGCAGTAACTAGGGTCGGAACACTCGAGACTCGATTTCCTGCATCTGGTCCTTCTTTGGCACTACAATTTACAGATGGACCCAACGGAGAGTCAATTTTGAAATTTTTTACAAAAAGATTGGCTATTTCCCTGGGCTCGGTCAACCCATCGACGCTCATCGGGGCCCTCGACTTTGGACTTAATTTACTGGTTTCTTTCCAAAACTTACCAAATCTTTTAGCCGAGTGAAGCTGTGCCAAAATATCCATTTTAATTTGCGATTGATGGTTTTGACACCACTTCAGTTTGGCTTTGAAGATTTGCCTGGTTTGGCACATATCCCTATAAGCATCTCCAAAACGGGGTTTTCCCAGAAAAACCCAATTTTGGAAACTAATTCGAGCCCCCCGGTGAGCGGCACTCACATGCCTATTCCACCCAGTAATATATGTACCCTTACGGTTACAACGCAGGTTGTTAGTAGAAATAGCCGCACTTCTAAGGGTGTTAACAATATTTAGGTATAATTGGTCTATGACTAATCTATGTTGTGTAATTTGACACATATTATTGCAACAGTTATTTAATTCTTGTGGGAAGTCAATCGTTTTAAGTTTGTGGTAACATATTTCAGTGTACTTATTTATTTGTGATTGATCTCTTTCTCCCCATTTTACATAATCACGTACTTCGGAATAAACAATAATTTTAGGCTTAATAATATCTAAGTTACATAATACTTCTAAAGGAAAATGATCGGACCAGTAAACGTCATAGTGCACCTTACAGTCCTGTAAACATTGCCTGGCCGCCTCCGTGACCAGACAATGGTCCAACCAGCGGGTACACCCGTGCGCGTCGCTGACAAAGGTGTAGGTATCCGCGGGCAGCAAGTCCCTGTCAACGCACGACCACCTCTGTTCCGCACAAAACGCCATCATTTCGTCATAGAATAACTGTCCAGGGTGAGCATTGTAATCTCCGAGCATGAAAACTGTTTCTACATCGTTATTATCAATTACCGCGTTTATTTCACTAAAACACTCTGCCAATTCCACTAGATTATCTACTGAATCCGTAGGCATGTATATTGAAAAAACTAAAAAAGACCGATTATGTATGTCTATTTTAATACAAATAAGGCGAACGCTATTACACGGAACCACCGTAACGCACTGAAAAACGCTTCTTCGCCACATCAAGGCTACACCGCCATAGGGTCTCCCGCGTAGAATATCTTGTGACGTATCAACAGCTGATTTCCCCGTGTATGAGAAATTGCTGTCCAAGGAACCAATAAAATCCAAACTTTCAGGTAGAAGCCAAGTTTCTTGCAGCGCTATAATGTCAGCAAACTTGCAAATATTCTTAACACAATCCTCCGATCTCTTGATACTCTTATAATTAAAACTTACAAAACTATAGGTATTAGGTAATGTATTTGTTGTATTACACATTACTTGAGGTTATGTTTACAGTGCTAACATTATTATAATATAACCCTTAAAGACTAGTTTTTAACAGTACCCTTTTAAGACACATTGTATCTGTAGACCCAATAGATTTCAAGATAAAGAATTTCAAAATGGAACCGTTTTTCCCAAATGCTAAGGGTAAAGGGTAAACGGTTCTCGGAGAACTGGTTCTATTTTGAAAAGCTTATCTCGGAAACTATTAGGTCTGCAGACAATTCTAGTCTCATATTGTAGCAAATTTAGTCTTTTAAAAAAAAATTGAGAAGGTACTATCAAAAACCAGTCCTTTGCTTAATCGCCAAAGTCTGAAAAAAAAACTATTTTTAGATTTTTGACAAAGTTGCGTTCGGCGCTCGAGGTCACAAACTTGGATTATTGATTAGGCCAACATCATAAACAAGTCTGCAAAAAGTCAGAACTACCGGATTTAACGCACAGTACCCCGTACTTTCAGGCGACAAGGTCCCTGGTTTATAATACTTGATAGTTAAGTTGATAGAGTGGCGGGCTGGTATCCCGTATTCTCGAGTTCGAGTTACGCCTAAGACAATTTTTTAAACGTTACCTCATTTTCAACGTCCATATCCAAAACTTTTTTCCCACACTCTTGAAAACCACAATTATTATATTATGTTGGAAATGTAAACTGTAATACTACATTAATGACTGCAGCATTATGCATAAACCACGTTCGGCTGATATATGGCCACGGAAAGCTATCACTAAAACGTCATAAGCACCTAACATTTCCTAACAATATACGTCTGTTTCAACAAACAATTTTGCATTTCTAGACGAAGGAAGTATGTCATAGTTATTCTAAAAGGAACCTTATGTACTTATGTTTTAGGTTGATATTTGGATAGTAGGAAGTGTTGTAGCCTCAAATTGCTAGCTATTAAGACATTCTAGAGTTCTTAGGTTATCTCGGTACATTTAGTTAACGTATGATAGTTTTAATGGGATTTCCTAAGAAATATAACTTCTGGTGCAGGTTTAAGTGCTCTCAGTAGACAAAAAGTTATCGTTAAAGTTTTATTTCGAACTAGTTTTGCCCGCGTCATCGTCCGCCTATACTCGTAAGTTATGAAATTGCCAAGCTCACCCCGACCGTCTCTTTTAATACCCTTGAATTTTGAACCCTCATTAGGGGATGAATTCAGGGATAAAAAAATAATCTGTCTCTTTTCAAATCCATTCTCGCGTTTTTGCGTGAAAACGTGGAAAAATCAGAGCTGCAAATAAATAGGTATTTTCAACCCCGCCGCAAAAAGAGTGGTGTTATTGAAGTTTGATAGGTGCTATGTATGTCTGCTTGTGTATCTGTCTAAGGATGGGTAGCTTTAAAACGGTTGAACCGATTTAAATGCAGCTTTTTATTTGAGAGTAGGTTTTTTAAACAGTGATTTTTGATATATTTTATCAAACTCGGTTCTGCCATTTCGGGGGTTTCCTTAATTTTAAATTCATTCCTATAAAAATCTTTGTACGGTTTGAATTTATCAAATAATTCACCTTTTATTTTAACAGATACGTCTCCAGCCGGCAACAGAAATGTGAAATAATTTTAAACAAAAAAGAGCCAACTTCACTTAGCATCATCCTTTCCAAAAGAAAATGCCCGAGCCACTGTAAAAATATTAAAATCACTATAGGTGCCTATAATAGTTGAAGAGTTCGATTTCTCCAGGAACCCATCATCAGATCCTGACCTGGTTACAATAGGACCAACTATGAAGTATACACTCTTTCAAACAAAAAAAAATCTAAATCGGTCACGTCCATGTCACGTCGTCTTCGAATAATAGATGAACATACATACATAAAAAAAAAACAAAGATCCCGACGAATTGAGAACGTCCTCCGTCGAAATCTTGAAGTCGGTTGAAAAGCGATATTTCTTGAATTTTGAATAAGCGCGATTCGTTATAGGCATTTTCAGTTCACAATATGGTACTTGTCATAAAACCAGCTTCAACCATACAGAAATGAGCCTTAATGAGCCTAAGTGGCAATAACGACAAAACATCCTCCCCAGAGCGAGTTAAAATACGTGCGCAGTGCAGCTATTTCTTTGACAGTTTCGACATAAAGTGTATGGTACAAATAACAAACTTAAAAAACTTAAATAAAATAAGAATAATATCACTTAAAAATAACACTAAACTATCTAAAAAAAACGGCCAAGTGCGTGTCGGACCAGGCATAGGAGGGTTCCGTACCTTCAATGGAATAAGAACCAAACTAATACCAAAAGGTCGCCTATGGAAGAAGTTTTTTGGACATAACTCAAAAATTACTGAACCGATAATATTCAAAATAATGTTCATACAAAGTATGTGATAAGGCGCATCTTCTCCAATTTTTTCATGTTTTTAACATGAACTTACGGTTCAAAAGTTACAGGGGGGGACACAATTTTTCTGACTTTCGAAGCGATTATTTCAGAAAATATTCACTTAATCACAAAATAGTCAAAGAAACCTCAATATTATTTTTTAAGACAATCAAATTTTTTTCAAATTTAACTACATAACTAAGTAGCGGCATACAAAATACACCTTATGTGTAAATTTTATTCAGATACGTCGTATAGTTTCCGAGTAAAATGGCTGTGACATACGGACGGACAGACAGACAGACATGACGAATCCATAAGGGTTCCGTTTTTTGGCTACGGAACCCTAAAACCCTACACTAAAATGATCTGAATTAAATATACCTATATATCTATTTCTAATGTTGGTCCCTGTGGTATGGTACCGAGGATGCTGGCAGCATTTCCTCGCTGAACCGCAATACTTAGACGTTGGGCAAGGAAGCTGTCAGCTCTTTTATCTCCGAATATTTTAATTTAGTATTAAAAGAAATGCAATACTATAGTTTGGCCAGGGACTTTTTTACTTCAAGCATAGACAGAGAGAATCATACTATCTCTTTTCACGCTAGTACTCTCGCTACTAAAAAAGGGATAAGTATAGCTTATTACTTCCACTGTTACTGCACTTTTGGCCCGCCAGACAATAGTATTGTATAAAAATTGGCGTGTTGACTATTTTAAATTGTCATTTTGTGTAACACATTCGAAATAGGACAAATATCTATTGTTGTATGTAAAAATTAGTGCCAATTTGAGTTAATAACAAAAATTTTGTTCTTAAAATATTATTAAATGGTATTTAAAAAAATTAGAACACCAATAGGCATACAAATGCTGTAACGGTGGCTTTTATGAGCGTAAGTAAGTAGCAATAAATAATGATAAAAACTTTTAGTTTTTAACAGCGATTTTCGAGTTACGTGAGCAGTGCGGGTTCTTTGACAAATTAGTAGATGGATTGTATTTAAAAAAAAATATTTAATAGGTACTTTAAGTACTTAAGTAATTGAAAATGAAAATAATTTATTGGTTACACTTTAACACATTACTAGAAACAAAACAGAAGTCTTCTTTTAAGTAAGATATTTACTTGTGCCAGAAGGCTCCGCTCTTCAATAAGCTTCGAGGGTTACAAACCAATTTATACTTATCTTTAATACATAATTTATAATTATAATTAACACCTATGCTTATACATATAAGGCAAAAATTATACAGTTTAAAACAAAATTCACATTATTATATTTCTAATGAGCTTATCTTATCTTATCTTATCTTATTTGGCTCGGGGGCCCATATGGATACACTTCGACCCAAAGGGATCTTTTGTGTAATTGCCCCCTAGTACACTTACTCAAGAGCTTTTTCAACCATCTCCATGTGTTGGGTGATGGAGCTCAAGGGCAGTGCTTTGAGGTCCTCTGGATCTGGATAGCCGATTCCAAAGTCCCTCATTATTAGTCTGGCAAGAGCGTGACATTCACATATTAAGTGTTTCATTGTTTCTTCCTCTTCGCCACACATTCTACAATCAGTATTGTCTGAGAGTCCCATTTTAGCCAGTACTCCTTTCACGGCGTAATGGCATGTAAAAACTCCTGTTATGATTTGGAGCCTTTTTCTACTAAGTTTCCAAAGCTTTTTGCTCCAGCTTGAGTCAACTCTATGTATGCATGAAGAGCTTTGAATGCCTTAGACCTGTCAAACTACCCCACTCTTGTTGGTGTTTATGTTTGGTGTGGTCCTTTATGGCCGTTGTTATGGTTCCCTTTGAGAGCCCCACAAATGGTTCCGGGCCTAAGAAGTTATTCATAGAGCCCCTTCTAGCAAGCTCATCAGCATTTTCGTTGCCGATAAAGCCCTCGTGCCCTGGGATCCACATCAGTTGCACTTTGTTTTGCCTTCCAAGCCTGTTGAGGACCTGGATACCATTGAATATCAGTCTGGACTCCACTTTGGGCGCTATAAGTGCTCTAAGCGCTGCCTGACTGTCGCTGAGTATATAGATATTCTTTCCCCGAATCTGTCTATCTATATTCTCTTGTGCACAGGCAATAATAGCATACGTCTCCGCTTGGAACACTGTTGCATAATTGCCCATGCTTATACTACTACTGTAGTCATTTGCATAAATGCCAGCTCCCGTACTCGATCCTATTTTGGAACTGTCTGTGTACCATATGCTGTCTTCACCATCAGAGATTGGTGGTTCAAGACCCTCGGCCCAATCGGCCCTTGTGGGAATTTTTCTTTAAAATTCTTTTGGAAAACAAACTTGGGTTGCATCTTGTCACAACCCATGCTTGTTAGCCTATCCATAAAATTGACAGATTCCATTCTTGTGTGTTTGGTCTTCGGCTTGCTGTCTTCCCAGAGGCCTACAACAGCCAATCTGTGTAACGATTTGCGCGCTTCAGACTGTAGCACTAAGTGTAACGGCGGTAGATCAAGTAATACATCTAGCGCCGCCGTTGGCGTCGTTTTGAATGCGCCGGTGATAGCCGTGCATGCCATTCTTTGTATTTTCGTTAGGGCTTCTCTGCATGTGCTCTTTAGTGTCCTTGGCCACCAGACCACCAGGCTTCCGTACAGTATGATAGGTCTTACCATCATGGTATAGATCCACCTCAGTACCTTCGGGGTTAAGCCCCAGGTTTTGCCATATGCTGACCTGCACATGCCAAACACACTCATAGCCTTAGTTATGGTGAGGTCGGCATGCTTTTTCCAATTTAGTTCTTTGTCCAGTGTCAGACCTAGATACTTTACGTCATTGGATATTTCTAGTACCCTTCCGTAGAGCCTTAGTTGCTTCATACCATTCAGGGTCTTTTTCCTGGTAAATGGTATTACCACTGTTTTGCCTGGATTGATCGAGAGTTGGTGGTTATTGCACCACTGCTCCACAAGCCTCAGTGCTCCGTTCATAATTTCTGATACCGTGCTGGGGAATCTCCCGTTAACAAGTATCACTAAATCATCTGCATACCCTACCGTATAAGTTGGGCCTTTATTCAGTTCCTCCAAGAGTGAGTTGACTACCAAACTCCAAAGAGTTGGTGAGAGAACCCCTCCCTGTGGGCAACCTTTTGTGGCCGTTGCAATAATTTCGTCACCCATAAGATAGGACTTAATAAGTCGGCTATTTAGCATGTTGCCTATCCATTTACATATGGTCGGTTCTATGCCGTGTTTTAATGCTGCAACACTAATTGCTTGGTAGGTGGTGCGGTCAAACGCTCCCTCTACATCTAGAAAAGCAGCAAGGCATAGTTCTTTATTTTCTATTGCCTGTTCTGCTCTGGTCGTCACCAGGTGCAGTGCTGTCTCCGTTGATTTGCCGGCCTGATAAGCACATTGCATCTGGTGCAGCGGATGTCTTTTGAGCGGACCATCTCTTATGTGTCTATCCACCAGTTTTTCCAACGCCTTGAGGAAGAATGATGAAAGACTTATTGGCCGATATGATTTGGCCTCTGTGTAATCTGCCTTGCCCGGTTTAGGTAGGTACGTTACTTTTACCATCCTCCAAACACGCGGAACGTGTCCGAAGGCTATGCACGCCCTGTACAGTCTACTCAAGTGTGGTATAAGTACATTGGCGCCTTCTTGTAGTAGGATGGGGTAAATTCCATCTGGGCCCGGGGTTTTATAGGGCTGAAATGTCGAGAGCACCCATTTTAGCTTGTTGTGATCTACTACCTTCTTTGACGTGTCCCAATTGTGTCTAGTAGTTCTCGTTGACTGTTCTACAACACTAATTGTACTTTCGTCTGGTTCGCCCTGGTATATTACGAGCCTGGGAAGTGTGTCTCACACATTACTTTGAGAGTTTCTAACCCCGTTTCTGTCATCAATCCGTCACTCCTTCTGATTGAGGTGAGCGGTACTGACTTTGTCGAGGCTAGCGCTTTTGTTAATCTCATGCCTTCCGGTAAAGACTCTATCTGATCGCAGTGGTTCCTCCACGCTTTCCTTTTTGCTTTTCTCACGGCTTTGTTAAATTCCGTGAGTTTGCGTGCATAATGCTCAAAGTTGTTAGTTCTTTTAGCATCGTTAAAGATGGCCCGTGTTTCTTTCCTGAGTTTTACGATCTCTGGATTCCACCACGGTATCTTCTTAGCCAGGTTTTTCTTTTGCGGGCAGTTGCTGGTCCATGCCGTTAACACAGCTTGGACGATTTTGTCTGCTTCGAATTCTATGTCAATAATAGAGTTTAGCTTGCCTTTTGGATCCCCTAGATCCGCCTTCAGGTCGCTCCTAAAAGCTGACCAGTCTGTGTTTCTGGGGTTCCGCCTACGTACAGTTTCTACTGGGATTATAGTCTTGTACTTGAAGCATCTATGGTCTGATAAAGAAATTTCTTGAGATACATGCCACGAGTTAGTATTGTTACTAGCATTGTTAGAAGCTAACGTTATGTCAATAACCTCACCTCGTCTAGCGTTGACGAATGTCGGTTCATTGCCTTTATTCAGTAATTGTAGAGAAGAACTCACCAGAAAATCCAGTACTTTCTCCCCTCTTCTGTTGACATCTGAGCTACCCCAGATGACGTGGTGCGCATTAGCGTCGCAGCCAATTATCAGATCGGTGTTCGCCCGGCTGCCGTACGCAACAAGATCTCGCAGTTGCGGTCTAATGAGCTTAAGCATGCATATACGCGAGTGTGTGTGTGTGTGTGTGTGTGTGTTTGTGTGTGTGTGTGTGTGTGTGTGTGTGTGTGTGTGTGTGTGTGTGTGTGTGTGTGTGTGTGTGTGCGTGTGTGTGTGTGTGTGTGTGAGTTTGAGAGTGCATATTACATGACGGATTAAATTTCGGCATAAGATAATGTTTTTAACCACTGTGTAATTTTTTAAATAAATATTAACCTCCAGTTTGTAAACCGCGCACTTTCTTCTTGCCTACAATAATATAAACTTTGATCCCCTACATAAAATAATGATAAATAATAAACGACAGAAAGGGACAACAAACCCATTTCCTTTCTCGTTAAAAATAAATACCCATTACCCACTTCCGAGTGAAATTAAAGAATCCAACGTCGAGTCACTTAACAGTGCAACAGGGACCAGTTTAAATAACCCCTCATTCTTTCGATCAGGCTAGACGGCTTTTATAGTGCATGATATTTGCTATGTATATTATATAATTTTAACATTATACCAAATTATGTACAATGTATTAACATTGCATCTTAAGTTTATTTATTTATTTAATCTTTATTGCACAATACAATATGCTACAAATGGCGGACTTAATGCCATAAGGCATTCTCTACCAGTCAACCAATGGGCTAAACAGAAAGGTTAAGTAGGTGCAGGGTCCATTAAATATGACAGAATAAAAACAGAAAAAATAACTAACAATAGATACATATTAAGCTATATTCATAAACTTACACAAATACATATAATAATAAACATACATACATATATTTTATATACCTTGTGTGAACCATTAGGAGGACGATGAAGAAAGCTTGTCAAGGAAATGCTTGCGCAACAAGCGCTTCAAAGTGAATTTAGTCTGAGATTGCCTGAGAGAGAGCGGCAGAACATTCCAAAGTCGGATTGCCTGGATGGTGAAAGAATTAGACATAAAACCAGTTCCATGTCGGGGCACATTGTCAATGAGCTTTAGAGAACGAGAAGAACGAAAATGTGTGCCGGGGCGTGGGGAAACAAATTTAAATTTCGATCGAAGATAATTTGGGGCGGACGGGTCAAACAATATGGAATACAGAGTGCAAAGAATACGAAGTGACCTACGTTCTCGGATCGGAAGCAATTAAGTTTTCTGCGGAAATTGGAAACATGGTCATACTTACGGAGACCGAACACGAAGCGTATGCAGTTATTAAGTAACCGGTCAAACTTGTTCAATGAGTCTTGGGTGAGATTGGTGTAACAAACATCAGCATAATCAAGGACAGGCAGGACAAGAGATTGGACAAGGAGAATTTTAGTGCTGACTGGGAGAAAATGTTTAAAACGATAGAGTGCTCTTAAAGTATTAGTTACTCTACGAGAAACGTCGGCCACCTGAGGTTCCCATGTAAGTCCGCTGTCAATAATTAGCCCCAGGTTCTTCACTTGCGATACTAGAGGTATCACTTCCTGTTCGTAGAGGATTGGCACCACTTCAGCAGTGTCTATTAAAGAAAGTAGACGGGTGCTACCAAGCAAAATGGCCTGGCATTTGGTGGGGTTGACCGTGATACCAAAGCAGCGTGACCAAGTGGAAATACGGTTTAGGTCTGAGTTAATTTCAGCGATTGCCTGATCCAGATCCTTGGCACTCGCTTGGGTATAAAGCTGTAAGTCATCAGCATACATATGGTAGGAGCATTTTAGTTTAGAGGTGATAAGATTAATAAAAAGTGAGAACAGAAGAGGTGAGAGAATCCCGCCCTGTGGGACCCCAGAAGTAAGATCGCACCAGTCAGAAGAAGTACGATCAGCACGAACCAACTGACGGCGGTCCTGAAGATAGGAAGCAAACCATCCAGCCGCAGATGCCGAGATATTGAAGTGTCTGAGAGTGGGAAGTAACAAGTCATGGTTA
Organism: Pammene aurita; assembly: GCA_947086415.1. Classification (NCBI taxonomy): domain Eukaryota; kingdom Metazoa; phylum Arthropoda; class Insecta; order Lepidoptera; family Tortricidae; genus Pammene; species Pammene aurita. Next base: position 33,996,959 of record OX352303.1, read on the forward strand.
ACAGCATTGAATGAATTCGAGAAATCGATAAGCACCAACACCGTCAACAGCGTCGAGTCCATACCGAGCCTTACGTCGTCGACCACTTTTAGCAAAGCGGTGGACGTGCTGTGGCCACGACGGAAACCATACTAATAAGGAGAAAGCAATTGATTGGAATAAACGTGTGAAAATAATTGTTTATGGGGAAAGGGGAGGATAGAAATGGGTCGAAAGTCTTTAAGTGCACTGGGATTAGAAACTTTAGATAGTGGAATTACATAGGCATGACGCCACAATGACGGAAAAAGAAGACATTGAAAAGTTAATAACATGTGTTATATGGACATGGACAAAGATGCATGGCCCAAACCAGAAAATACTATAAAACCATCTAACATTTAGAGGACACAGTTCAGATAGGAAAGCATATCAAACGTTTTGTGATGCAATCAGATTTGGATTTTATTATTATTATTTTATTTTAATTAAACAATACGTACATTGTATGTCTCTCAAGCTGTTTTGATATGCCTTCTTATAGAACTACGCATTATTGTGTATCTTTAAGATGTAATATTACTGTATTACTGTTTTGAAAAAATAAGTCCCGCCGAGTTTCTTGCCGGTCATAAATAATTCTTCTCGGGTCAGAGGTGTAGGGTTAGAACCGGAGGTAGTTTTTTTTTCTCTCTCTGACGTTCATAAGTGCATTGTAATGTGCCTAAATTGAAGAATAAATATCTTTTATCTTTTTTATCTTTTATAACTGGGATAATATAATCTAAAATGTAAATACTCATCGTTCTACTTAAGTCGTCATGGCCAACAGCATTAGATTTGACAGAAGTTATTGCTTTCCTTATCTCGTCATCTGTGGCTGGGGTAAGAGAAAAGGAGTTAGAGCATAAACAAGGCATGGCACAAATTTCAGCAATACTGAGAAGTTTAGTGGTGGTATCTAAAGAAGAGGGCTTAGCAAAGTGATAATTTAAGTCATTTACAGAAAAAACGGAAGATGTTGTCTTAATTGAAGACTTAACTACACCAATAGATTTGAGAAACTTCCATGTCTCAGCTGGAGAGGCCACGGCGATGCTGTCATGGAAGTATTTACGTTTGGCAGCTCTTACCATGTGGTTACACTTGTTTCTGGCAGCCTTAAAGTGGTGCCAATTCTCCTCGCAACGGTCGTGCTTAAATTTACGAAAAGCTCGATCCCGCTTTGTCATCGCCATACGGACTCCACGCGTGATCCACGGCGCCGGAGGCCGCTTCAGCCTTACTGTGCGGACAGGCGCATGTTTGTCGAAGAGCTGAAGGACCGAAGAGTCAAGGGCCGCCACCGCCTCATCCACTGTCGGAACTTGCAATGTCGACGACCAATCAACAGCGCGCGCCTCTTTGTAAGGCCTGAATATCTAGCCGAGCGTAACTGCGGAGATGTATCGTCAGACGCTGCTGCTTTGGAGGGCGATGACGATAACTTAAAAATACGAGATCATGGTGAGAAAAACCAGGAGCGGGGAGTTGGCCAACCATGTTTACGCGATCCACAGAGGAGACAACGATAAGGTCCAACCAGGAGTCGGGCGACTCAAAGTTATGATGACTGGGCATAAGAGGAAGAACAGAGATATCGGCTGACTCAACAACGGCATTCAGTTTTTTCGTCCTGAGGTTATTCTTTAAAAGGTCAGTGTTAAAATCGCCCATGATTATTTGATGTTCGTAATCGGTGCTAAGAGGCGAGAGTACGGTTTCGAGATCCTTGAAGTAGTCAACATTAGGTGGACAATACACTACACTGAGTGCAGCCTTTGTACCTCCAATATTAATCTCAATGACTAAATACTCCATAGATCCCGAATACGGAGATGGAGAAGAAGAGATAATTTTAAAAGGGATATTGCCGCGGAGGTATATGGCAACATCACCGCCTCGCTTACCTATGCGGTCATTCCGCACTAATACAAAGCCGGGTAAGCTAAATGAAGTTGAATCGAGGGTAGGTTTGAGCCAGGTTTCAAAATTATAAAACTATATAAAAAAAGAAATTGCTAAATTAAAAGTCGTCAGGCAAACATTACAATAAGCAATAACGAAACGCACAGCTATTTGACATTACTAACGTCACGTCAGTGTCAATGAAGTGACAGATAATAAATTGTGCGCTCGCTTGTTCATCTACGTATACGTACGTCAAAAACTGTGAAAAATACTTACAGAACAATACAAGACGGTAGACTAAAAAAAATAAGTAAACTTAACACAAAAATAAAAAAGTACCGTGGATAATAAAAGAGAGCAAGTTTCTGAACGAGACAAGGAAATTAAGTTCAATATATGTACATTGCAAAATTATATGTTTTGATGCATATGTTTCGCAAGTTATATATATAAATTCAATTCGTATAATTTCGTATGATTATAACATTCAGAAAGTATAAAGTGCGAAACATATAAGATCAAAACATAATCATTTGGGAATGTATACTGAACTTAAGATATAATATCGTATAATGTTAAAATTATATAATATACATAACAAATAGCATACAATAAAAAAGCCGTCTAGTCTGATCCTGAAAAAATGAGTGGTCCCAGTTCTAACCAAATCTATTCTGGTTAATCTGGTAGCAGTTTCGTTGTGTAAGGGTCGCAGTTATAACCTAACTTAACCTACTCTGGAAGCATTTTTTTGTGAAGGGGGTCGCAGTTCTAACCTAACCTAATCTATTCTGTTAGCAGTTTTTGTGTAGGGAGTCGCAATTCCAACCTAACCTAACCTATTCCGTAAGTAGTTTTTTGTGTAGGGGGTCACAATTGTAACCTTACCTTTTTCCAATAGTATATTTTGTATGGGGTGGTAGTATTAAATTAGCTTACTAAACTTCTTTACGGATTTGGATTATTATTTTAGATGTAATACCATATATTAATTTATTATATGATCAATGCAATAAACGATATTCTATGATTCTGTATTCTATGATATACGTTATACATAATCAAATTAGTCAAAATGTCTGTTATACGAAACGACGATATGAATAACGTACATATGTTATATTATTTTTATGTTATAATAATTGAAAATATGTGTTTAGTGCGTTATAAGACCTTTTAAACTAAAATTGAAATTATAACAAAAGTGCGTATACGTTATAAAACGCACCCATTTGATTTTCCAAGCCAGAGGGGAAACTAAACCGGTATAAGCTACTGCACCGTGGCATGACATTGTAAAAATGATCATGCCCCGAAAGTTGGGTGGACTGACAATGTCCTTACAAAATCGGATTTCCGTAATCGAGTCAACGCATTAGCGCCGCCATCTATGAGTTTCCCCACATCTATCGACGCGGATTCGGCAAAATCCGGTGGAGAAAAGCTTTATGTCCACGTAATAAGAGCTAACAAGGCACGGTTCGGCTCGGATCGGCTCGGCCGACGCCTGCCGACGCGTCGACGTCTTTTTCGCTCTTATTGCGTGGACATAAAGCTTTTTTCCACCGGATTTTGCCAAATCGGCGTCGATAGATGTGGAGAAATCCTTAGGCGTCACTAAGCGCAGTAGGTCTGAGTGCCATACATTTTGTTTAGCCATTTCAAGATTCAAGACATTATGTCACTATTTACAAAAAAATAAAATAAAGACGGTGTACTAGTGTAACACCACGTAACGGACCCTGCTCAGCATTATGCTAGTGAATTTGACTGGTAAATAACTCAATTTCCGTTCGATAGATAACGCTGCGGCAACTGATGTGGAAAAAAGCAATATAGCATTCGGAGAAACACGCTTCTGTATAGACAACAACAACTTGACAGTTCAGATGTTATATGGTCCTTACCGTGCAAGTTACCTACATTTTTTTTAAAGAGTTCGTTTCGTTGGAGTTCGTTGCTTGACCTCTGACCTGCTCTTTATGTACCGTTATCGCTCGCATTTGTTACTTGTAAGTGTGACGTCACAGATTACGTACAGTTGTGGTGCAAAGCTTGAAAATAGGTTTTTAAAACCATCAATATCGAGGAAACAGTTTTTTTGCCTTTTTAAGGCTTAGTAGGTACAGTCACGGACACTAATTGTTACCTATTCAGGGTTCATTTTACATTGGACATTTCATATAGTAAGTACTAAACAAGAGAAAATAGTATTGTCTTTGGTTGCCGCGATAGTTATTCATGAAATAAAACAATGAATTAAAAACGGATTTTATCGCGCGTACTGAGCTTAAATTACATCCCGACGTTTCGAACACTTTACAGCGTTCGTGGTCAACGGGTCGACTGAGGAAAAATATACAATTACCTCCGTTCAAAAAATATCACAATATGCAAACCTACCCACATATTAAGTATTTAACAAATTTAGTGTTTGCACATGCCAGAGGGGCCTTTATAAAAAACAAATGCTAATAATGTCAAATACCTAATTTACAACGTCACATAATTTTAAGTTACAAAAATATAAAGAATGTTAATACGGTCAAATAAATAATTTCAAATTATTTTACAAATTAAATTAGTATTAAATTATTGTTTTATTTCAAGAGAAAATAGCTTGAACCGTACTCGTAGGGTTCAAGTCCGTGACCGTAAATGAAGGGGCTTATCGAAATTTTATTACTTAAAAACTTTTGAATTGAGACTTAAAATTAGTAGATAACGTTAATAACGAAAATAATTTTACACAAAAAAGAACCGACTGTAAGTGAACAAAAGGAAATGTCCGAGCTGTAAAAAATATTGAAATCACTAAAGGGGTGCCTATTATATTTGAAGAGTTCCCTCGATTTCTCCAGGATCCCATCATCAGATCCTTACCTGGTTACAATGGAACCAACTGTGAAGTATCTTTCAAACAAACAAAAAAATCCAGATCGGTCCAGCCGTGTTCGAATAATCGGTGAACAGACATAAAAAAAATAGCAAAAACAAAGATCTCCGACATGTCTTCAATGTCTGCATGACCCACTTTTAAAGAAAGCCTCGTAGTATTCAGGAATCACCTTTGACACAAAGGCTAGGTGTGCAAGGCTGGACGGGATAAATGTGCATTTTGTCAAAGCGGCTGCTTGCAAAACTGATGGTGCTGCCACACTGCAGTTATATAACAGTGTGACACCATCAAGAGAGCAGCAAAGTAAACTAAAGACGTCCAACATTCAATCGGAGACGGGTTCAAACCCCGGCACGTACCACTGAGTATGTATTTTTTTTCCACATTCACCATTTGTTCAAAAACTAGTGCGTACGTCGATTCAGGGTACCAAGCGAACCAGAGGGTCAATTGGTAGCGGCAAAAAAGCGATGGTGTGATCAACATCATGCTCTCATAAATTAACGACATGTATTTTGATGGTGTCAAGACCGCCAAGCTAAAATGGGACGCAACCAGAGCTTACGCAACCAGAGCTTCGTAACCAGTTGCGATCGAAAACTATTTCTGCCTTGTACGAAACAGGTTGCGATCAAAAATTAATTTCTACTTATTCGTAACCAGTTACGATCGAACACTTTTCTTCTTTGTACGAAACCTCTCGACCGTTCAAAAACTCAGCAAAGACTATATACACCTTATTATCCAGGGGACATAGGAACTTAAGTCAAAGTCTAAGTCATATAGTTAAAGCAATGACGCGTAGTTTCAGTGACCGCGAGGCAACCGGATGGCTCGCGTCGCGGTATTTAAGCTCCTGAAGTGATGAGAAACCGCCCTGTGCAACCCGAACTGACGCAACTTGGACTGGGGCGGAAATAGAGGGGGGTGCAAACATTTTTAGGGTTCCGTAGTCAACTAGGAACCCTTATAGTATCGCCATGTCTGCCCGTCCGTCCATCCGTCCGCGGATAATCTCAGTGACTGTTAGCACTAGAAAGCTGAAATTTGGTACTAATATGTATATCAATCACGCCGACAAAGTGATAAAATAAAAAGTGGAAAAACGTAACGTAAAGTGGGGAGTGATTTTTTTTAATTTAACCCTAACGAGTGATATATTGTTGGATAGGTATTTTAAAATGAATAGGGGTTTACTTAAATCATTTTTTGATAATGTAAATATTTTCGTAAATAATCGCTCCAGAAGTAAAAAAAAATGTCCCCCCCCCCTCTAAGTTTTGAACCATAAGTTTTAAAATATGAAAAAAATCTCAAAAGTAGAACTTTATAAAAACTTTCTAGGAAAATTATTATAAACTTGATAGGTTGAATAGTTTTTGAACAAAAATTACAAAATACCTACATGTAATTTCTACAAAATCACAATGAAATGACGTGCTTTCAAATAAAGTAAAAACGGTGAAAATCGGTTCACGCAATAAAGAATTATCCCATAAAAATCATCTTCCATACTTTAAGCTCGCGCGCAATAGTTTACTTAATTTGCCGATAGATGTCGCTGTACGTGGAAACCTCATATCATATCCTACATGGCGGTGTTATTTTAACTCTTAAGTGGGGACACTTACTGTGACGGACGGAAAACTACGGAACCCTACACTGAGCGTGGCCCGACAGGCTCTTGGCCGGTTTTTTTTTATCGCGAGGCAACCGATTGAAACAGCGGTTGCCTGAAAGAATGTACCCTGGTTATATAACAAAATTTTAATGCCATCCCTCCTGGTTGGACTGGTACGAGAGCGAAGAAAAAAATTAAAAAAAAATTGTCAGGCTTCCAACTCTGATGATTCGATAACTGCCCGGCCTGGGCGGATGCCAATTTGTTTCCGGTGTTTTGTGATGTGATGAAAAACAAGCATGCTAATTTTCAAGCGGTTGCCTGACAATTTTTTTTTTAATTTTTTTAATGGCATAAAAATTTTGTTATGTATATTTACCAGGGTACATTGTTTCAATCGGTTGCCTCGCGATAAAAAAAAATGTTTGCACCCCCCCTCTATTTCCGCTCCAGTCCAAGTTGGGTCAGTTCGGGTTGCACAGAGCGGTTTCTCATCACTTCAGGAGCTAATTATTTATCGTATGGCTACATGTCACTGGATATAGATAGGCATTTCTTCCCTGGGGTAGTAGTAGTGGGAAAGCAGATGATAATGAAAATCCAGTGAGTGCTGCGAGGTCCAGATGGGACAGTGCAGCTGCCAAGTTTGTTACTCTTTTAGCACCACCCAGGGATTACGTGTAGGGTTGTCTAAGGTGTTTCCTACGAACGCAGAGTAACATTGATCCCCACTTCAGGAGCTTAAATACCGCGACGCGAGCCATCCGGTTGCCTCGCGGTCACTGAAACTACGCGTCATTGCTTTAACTATATGACTTAGACTTTGAATTAAGTTCCTATGTCCCCTGGATAATAAGGTGTATATAGTCTTTGCTGACTTTTTGAACGGCCGAGAGGTTTCGTACAAAGAAGAAAAGTGTTCGATCGTAACTGGTTACGAATAAGTAGAAATTAGTTTTTGATCGCAACTGATTTCGTACAAGGCAGAAATAGTTTTCGATCGCAACTGGTTACGAAGCTCTGGTTGCGTACGCAGCCGAAGGGCTTTGCCCAGCAGTGGGACACCAAAATATAGACTTATTGTAATAAATGTAAGCACTATAACTACCTAAATAGATACCTATATAATTAAGGCTTGGCTTAGTTATCATAATCTCAAAAAATAGAGATTGCAACTGAGCTCCTTTATGTTATATTGTAAACATGTGAATTTAAAAATAAACAGTTTGAATTAAATTTTTTTTTAGGCTAATAAAAATTATAAAAATTTGATGAATTTGATGTAACGTGTATGTTAGGACAATTTGGGGTTACATCGTGTAAATTTACATTCTAGTTTTTTTTTATATATTTGATTTTCATATACATTTATATGATAAGCGCCGTGAAACCCTATCGGGTTTGTACCGACGCCTCATTCGCGGAAATAAATCATACATTCTTAACACAAGTTAACACTATAAAAATTAAAAATCATGATAATCTAGGAACCACAATAAAATATGTACGTGAGTGAAATTATATAAACTTATAATTACTCTCAAATTATACACTCAAGGACTATGAAGATGATCCATTTTCAAAGTCCTTGAGTGTATAATGTCGTTAAATGCAGCTGCGAGATGCAGGGCATATGCATGAGTCAGCGCGATCCGATAGAAGTGCAACATTGCAGTATCGTAAGGTTCCCTATATTTTGTTTTGGAGTCTGACTTTATTTACCGAGAAAACCAGAATTTGATGGTATTGTAGACACACACACACACACACACACACACACACACACACACACACACACACACACACACACACACACACACACACACACACACACACACACATACACACACACACACACACACACGCACATAATTTGATTTGATTTGAAATAATTGAAAAGTATGAAAGAAAACCGAATGATTTTATGAAAGGTTTCACAATGGAATCATGAAATGACTAAAACTTCGGAAATCAGCTGAAACCATAATATACTTAAAAATGGATCAATAAGGGCCTGTTTCACAATCTCGAGATAAACTTATCTGCCAGTTAAAATTATTGCTATCCTTTTCTCCAGTCATATAAAAGAAAAGGCAACAAACATTTATCTGACAGATATGCTTTAACTGGAGATTGTGAAACAGGCCATAAGTATAATTAATATACACTATACATATAATATCTGAAACTGAAACATTATGAAAATTTTATGTAAAAAGTTACAAATACGATATAAAATAAAATACAAAATACTTTTGCAAATCTAATAATTGAGGCCTTTGAAATCATTAACTGCCGTACCTACCGGGAATCAATGTTACTCTGCGTCCGTAGGAAACACCTTAGATAACCCTACACGAGATCCCTGGGTGGTGCTAAAAGAGTAACAAATGTACCAGCTGCACTGTCCCATCTGGACCTCGCAGCACTCGCTGGATTTTCTTCATCTACTTTCCCATTACTACTACCCGAGAGAAGAAATGCCTATCTATATCCAGTGACATGTAACCATATGATAAATAAATACTACCGTACCTATGGCGTTTTTCAAAACGAGTCTACAGGTTTTTAAACGGTCGACATAGCTCGTGTTACACGCCTTCATGATCTACGGTGATAGCTTTACCATCATTCGGATTGTACGCGACAGATGTGGTATAAAAAAACCGGCCGAGTGCGAGTCGGACTCGCGCATTAAGGATTCCGTACTAGTATCTACAAAAACGGCAAAAAAATTATGTCTGTTGTATGGGAGCCCCCTTGAATATTAATTTTATTCTGTTTTTAGTATTTGTTGTCATTAAATTTAAACTTTCGTGAGACATACTATCACTATAAAATTTAAACGGTTACACTTACGTCACTTTGATCACTGTGCGCAACAGCGCGCTACGGGCCGGTTCAAAATAGCACTCTTAGTGCTTGACGCTGGAGACCTAAGCTCTCCGAAACATGTCGCGCGAAGTGACTAAAGTGACGTGAGTGTAACCGTTATATTTTATTTGCTGTTATAGCGGCAACAGATACATTTTCTGTAAAAATTTCAGCTGTCTAACAATCACGGTTCATGAGATACAGCATGGTGACAGACGGAGTCTTAGTAAAAAGGTCCCGTTTTTACCCTTTGGGTACGAAACCCTAAAAACAGTAGACTACATGGAAGCGGTGCTTGAACTGTTTACCTATATCGACAGTAATGTGTTTCATACGTGTGTTGTATGCTAGTCACGCTAGTGTCAGCTTTCTGCAGTACTCCGGTCAATGACCTACAGAAACCTCACTTAGCCCCACTTGAAACACTAAACACAGTTCACATTACGGGCGAGAAATGCCTGGACTGGATTCTACTACCTAGTTACATGCATTTGGAAAATGTGGCATGCATTTAAGTCTTTTTTACATCATCATCCTAGCGTTTGTCCCGGCTTTTTGCCACGGCTCTATTGAGCTTGGGTCCGCTCGGCAACTTAATCCCAGGAATTGGCGTAGGCACTAGTTTTTACGAAAGCGACTGCTATCTGATCTTCCAACCCAGAGGGGAAACTAGGCCTTGTTGGGACTAATCCCATGATCTAAATCCAGTTTCCTCACGACCTTTTTTTTCAATTATAAGCGACTGGTACATATCAAATAATGTTTTGTATGTTTTGTATGTAATGTTCCGAAAAACTCCCCTGAGTTTGCCGGTTTACAAGCCGGGGTTTGAGCCATCAGATTGAAAATCTGACGTTTACCGCCAAGCCACCAGCGCCTTTTAAAAAGTGTTTTTTATGTAAGCTTTAATTTAAGTCAGTGTTTGTCAGTTATTATACTTATTATATCCCACCAAAAACATAAATGTAAAAAAGGAGAGCCAAGTTCAATACAAAAATTATGCTTGGCTGTGGGCTTCGCCGCAAAAAGAATGGAGATCTAAATGAGTGCCAAGTTCTATGCAAAATCCAAATATGTATTTATAGGAACAAGATAACATTGTGAACAAGTATTAAACTCTATTTCTTTGCTTTATTGGATACCTATAACAATTGCTGTTATTTAAAAATGTGAGATCTTATAGTCAAATCTAACCTATTTGACTTGGCCAGTTTTCATTACATCAGTCATTTCATAAAGTTATTCAACATATATATATATATATATTTTTTTTTAATTCTGATAAAAACTGGCCAAGTCAAATCTAACGTACTTTAAGATCTCACATTTTTAAATAACAGCAATTGTTATAGGTATCCAATAAAGCAAAGAAATAAAGTTTAATACTTGATCATAATGTTATTTTGTTCCTATAAATACTTATTTGGATTTTGCATAGAACTTGGCACTCATTTAGATCTCCATTCTTTTTGCGGCGAAGGCCACAGCCATGCATAATTTTTGTATTGAACTTGGCTCTCCTTTTTTACATTTATGTTTTTGGTGGGATATCATTACTTTTTGTACAGAAAACTAGGCAGGTATTGAGATTTAATGTTTTTTCTTGCGTTTCCGCTGCATGGTTTTCTTTTTTATGCTATTGTTTACATTCTCTCTTATAGCGAACGGGTTGTATAAAGTATATTTATTTATTCATTGAATCTCATGTATGTACTTCACTTTTATACTGTTACTGGTTTAGGCACGAAGAACGTTTGTGGTTATAGTATGACAATCATTTAATTCATCGTTGAGAAAGAAGCAGGATGAACATAAATGTAATAAAACAATAAATAACTAAATCGGTAATCGTAAGCGGTGCCTATGTTTTATGTGTTGCTCGGGAGCGCTTTTATGTAGATTTTCTTCCGTTCTGTGTATAATTATGTGGTGCCGCGCGCCCCCGACGACACACACCGTTGGCGGGTCGTTTAGCGCGTATTACAAGTTTTTTGTATGGGGACACCACTTATTTTTTGACTCAACTTTATTTTCATATTTCTGTTATATAGCAAATGTAATAATACACATATTGGGATAGTTTCAAATATCTGCTTGTAACGGTTCCAACGATAAAATAAAAAATAAAACTTGTGTGGGGTGCCCCCTATTTTTTAACTTTTTTTTTTATTTAGATTTTTTCCTACGCTTACACACAATTACCAAGCTGGATTCTAAATTTCATCCTTCTAGGTCATCTGGAAGTAGGTTAGATTTAGGTACTATATGTCAGTCAGTCAGTCAGTGCTAAAATTTACGACTTTTTGACCTTCATATCTTCATAACCGTTTGAGCTAGCTTCATGAAATTTGGGCTTCTAGATGTCCTTATGAATATAATTAAACACACGTAGTTTTATGTGTTTACGTTAAAGAGGTTTTGAGTTATAGAAGGGTCAAAAGTGGCACCAAGTGGTTCGTGTAATATACACTCGGCGCTGGCTAGCCAGTTACTTTGCTTGAACTTGGCTTGACACGCTGCCGCGTGTCTAGATTAGGTAGTCTGGCGAGTCAGATTTGAACCAGTTTCTGATGTCTGATTGAGCTGAAACTAAGGATACTAGCGCCGGTTTTTAAGCTGGCATTATGCTGAGTTGGGTCTATTTTTTGTTTTCATTGTTATTGTCTCTCAATGTTCTTGTGTTAAATAAGCGTCACAAATAAATGTTTTTATTCTTATTCTTATTCTATATTTTGAAAGAAAGAAAGAAACCTAATAAATGGTACACATATACTTAATGAATAAGACTAAAAATGATACATTTGCCACGAATAGTCCCGACTCAGCGTGGTGCTAGCCTGGAGGTCCAGCGCTGGTCTTCCGTCGGGGCCACATGTGGTACTATAGAGCCGGTCTGATGATAAAGATCGAAGCTGGTTATCTAAATATATAAAAGAAGAAACTGACTGACTGACTGACTAACTGACTGACTGACATATCAACGCGCAGCCCAAACCGCTGGTTCTAGAGATTCCAAATTTGGCACGTAGGTTCCTTATAAGGTCTAGGGATGCACTAAGAAAGGATTTTTCAAAATTCACCCCTTAAGGGGGTAAAATGGGGGTCCAAAGTTTGTATGGCGAATCAAGATTTGTTAGACTATTTTATTCGAAACTTCACAGGAGTATTCCTAACGATAAATGAGTAAGCACGTGTTTCAGGTTTTTTGAAAATTCAACCCCTAAAAGGGGCAAATGTGGTCACAAAGTCTGAAAATCAACATGGGTACCGTATCCTTTTTGAGTACTTATAGTACGCGGGCGAAGCCGCGGGAAAAGGCTAGTAAGATCATAAGAACTCTATGATAAAACAATGGCAGCTCATTGTGTTGTGTTTGAGTTTTCAGAATATCTCTTTGAACAGCAGTAGATGACTTTTGCGAGAAAAGAACAGTCGGCGTTTAAATCTTGTATTAAATAAAAACTTTTTTTATACTACTTATAAGTTGTGGCAAATAATATAGTCCAAGAGTATCGAATCCAATCAAGAATAATTACACTTCCATCCCCCTCTAAAGCCCCACTATGTTTTTTATCCCGCATCGCTAATTGCAAGGTTTCCTCGCGTATGGAGTGGACATTTTCATTAGCGTGATGGCGGGTAGAGGACCTATTATTGCGAGCGATCTATTCGCTCTAGTTTTTTGTTATGTTTTGTTTTCAACCAAGTTCAAGATTTCAAACGAGGAGGTTCTCAATTCGGCGGGATCTTTGTTTTAATGTATGATCATCGATTATTCGGCTGCAAATTCTTTGTTTGCTTGAAAGAGTATACTTTACAGTTGGTCACATTGTCACCAGGCCAGGTTCTGATCTCTTCAACTGCTATAGGAACACCTATTGTATTTTGAGTATTTTTTACATTAGCTCGGGCATTTGCTTCTGGAAAGGTGGAGGCTAAGTGAAGTCGGTTCTTTTTTGATTTCCCCAAATTTGACTTTATATCCCTAATATTCCTCCCTTTGAACTCAATTTATTTATTGTATGGAATATAACGTGTATTTACTTATTCTTTTAGATAACTAGATTCTAGGTATGCAATTGCATCCATCGTAAGTGATTTGAGATCCGTCGGTTTCTCGCTAACCCTGGTGACAGGACATTCAAACACAATGTGGCGTACCATCTGATCTGGATAGCCACACTGGCTTTCTGCAGACTCACCCATCTGTATACCACAGAGATGCGCAATTTCCTGTAAATTTCCTATTACTCTGTAAATTTTCAAATAAAATTTTTGTCAGGCAAGCAAATTCTGGTGCCATATTCTAAGTTTAAAATACATAAACAACACATTACAATCACAATCTATCTCAAACATAACTCCAACACACAACAAATAATCAACTTATTAGTTGATTATTTGTTGATATTATTATATCCAAGCTAACTCTGATATTTCATATTCAGACGTGTAGGCGCTAGCGATGTGCATTGGTGTTTTAAAGTTAGAATACGGCCCAGGCTCATTTTAAATGACGCAGATCCCTTACTCGTAGGTCACTTTGATGGCTTTGTGTAATTACAGAAAATACTCATCACTAAAAGTAGGTACGACGTCGGTGACGTCAAAGAGGCGTTAACACTGAGTGCGCCACTCGCGTTTGTCGCTATGACAATGCAAGCGTTTATAGCGTGATAAGGACGCGATAAAGCATTTCCATTTTTGTCACAATACTTTATAATTATAGACAATGTGATTGTTGCTTAGTCAAATGACTACTGTCTAGTTTTTCTGTAGTAACAAAAAGCATGATATGATTAAAGTATGTATAGGACACAGCTTAAAGTCTTTTGGATAGACATAAAATTTGGATAGACATAAAAACAAGACCTCTAATTGACATGCATACCGCATGTCAATTAGAGGTCTTGTTTTTATGTCAAGATTATTTAACATAGAGACAGCGCCTTATGTTGACAAATAAATGTGTGTTTATCCAGAAGTAATTTACCCCTTACTTTACTACTACTGTAATCTTCTCTAAAATACCATTAAGTAGGTATACGATATTTCGTACCAAAATTAAATTAAACTGGTAATCCTTAGAATCAGGTATAATTCGTCTTTGGAAATGATTGGAAATTGCACTCAAACTAGAACACCAATAGGTACTTATGAAGAAACTTTCACAAAACAATCGTTCAACAATCTAATATATTAATAAGTCACACAAAAGCTTTATAACTCGCTAGAGGCTGTATAAGCATTATTAGGTCATTAATCCGCAAGTCACCTAGTGCCGTGGGTTATTGCACCCGTATCGACCAGAACTATCACGTCGAACTAAAAGAGCGTATGTACTACTAGTATTTATGGCATATACGATCTTCGTAGTTTGAGACTTTCTGGTTCACGGGACAGGATATTATAGACTAGGTTTTGTCCTATTTATTCGAGGTAGTGATGCTATCTTTTCCTTAGCAAAAATATTAAAAATACTAAACTAAACTATATTTGAGAAAAGACAAAAGACATAAAAGACATCCGTCTGGCGAGCGGCAAAACTAGAGCCTTCGAAGCCTCAGCTTTAAAGCCCGGCTGGTAACAATTAGTTTTTAAGTCCCTAATTTAAATATACGAAACATTATTTAGTATATGCTGGTTGGACAATTTTTGGCTATGGAAAATAGAATGATTCCATAGATATATTAACTGCAACAAACTTAAACATGATGAAAGCATGTATATGATACCCTTTTATATGTAGGTATTGAGATACTGCCGTATTCAAATTTTAAAATACATTAATAACACAATATTTCTCAAACATGACTCCAACATACAATAAATATTCAACCAATATTGGAGTGCATCGGAATAATTCTCAAACTAATTCTGATATTTCTGATTCAGATGTTTAGGTTTCAGCTGTATTGCTAGGTTAATGCATTGTAGTTGTTTTGACTTTGGATTGTGTCTAAAAGTGTTTTAAAGTAAGAATACGGCCCCTGGGGTGGAAATATACACTAAGACTTTCTTGTATAATAAGCGGAGGCATGTAGCTAAATCCAAAAACATAATACTGTAAGTAATATCATTTTCATTATAAGATTATATTTAAGTGTAAGGTGTGATGGGAATTCTGGTTTTGGGTGAAAAACAGCGCTGAAGTATCGCTCATGTGAGTCATGTGGGATGCCATCTTTCATAATTACGCTCACGGTTTTGCCACAAACAGACTTTAGAAATAAGTTTATAGAATAGTTTAGTTTGATTTAGGTTAGTGTAGTTTATTCTGTATGTAATTAATTTTGTTTTGTGGTAATAAATAATTTAATTTTGAATTTTCATTGTTTGATTAATACACTTAAGGACAAGAAAAACGAGCCACTTTGTATGGAAATTTCTATAACATATGACATTATTAATATATAATCGTCTTCAAGTATATCGTCAGAATTCATACTCTGGTGAATTTTCTACGAAATCTTCCTCAATAGAATCATTGCTACTTATATTTATATCGCCCTTTTCCATTCTAGGCCTACAATGGTCGGAAAACTTGGCATTGCCGGCTTCCCCTAGTCTTATAAGCAATACTTTTGTATTGTATGTTTCTCTTTTGGTTTTCCTCATTGACAGCCTTTATGATCACAAAGCTGAATTCGGTAGCCTTTATTTGTTACAATAGATAAAAAATAACTTATTACTGTCTGTCTCCTGGGTTACGCTTTAAACTAGAGGTTCTTTTTCGATGTATTGATGGAGCGTGGCTGATTATGAAAGCACCTGAAATGTTCGCGAATGTATGAACACAATAACCCTTTCTTGACTTTCTTCGTCATAGTCATTGGTCTCCAATCAGTTGTTAGTCCCTGCCAATAAATATTTTTTCTAGCTTTCATGGTTTAGCTTTAGGAGCTTTCTTGTTCAGTGTACCATATACCTAGAGCATGAGAGGTGAAAGTTCTCTCTCTCTCTCTTATGTTCATTGTTCTCTTATGTAATATATAATTTATCGTCGAGTAGTCGCTTAAAACCGAACCCAAAGATTTTGAATATTTTGAAACTCAAACAATCCATACTGTTTTAATTTGAAACGCTGCATAGCTCCGCTCCAAACCGATTCAGAATTTTCAATTATAGGGTTACAATTTTAATTTTGAACTCAAGGTGAACTACTTGCTGAACTATATCATTAATTTTTACCTAACACATATGCATGTTTTTTTAACTTTTTATTTTCATTTAGTTACCTACTAACAATAGACATAAGTCACATATTTATTGTAAACAATTACTTTATTGTTAAGTACCTATGTGATTGAGCGCGACGCGCCAACAAACTGGTCACTCCAGTTTGGCGCAATATTGTAACTCCCGAAACCTGTAATTGTTTTACATGAATAAATAATTTAATGAAAAAAATGAACAATGGTAATAAATTATTAAATCATACATAGAAAAAATCCAATAATTACCTAACCTCACATCGAAGAGAAAAGAACCACAACGAACATTTACATGTGCGTCAAAAGATTCATACAGTTGTTTGAGACGCGTTACACATAAAATGGAGGATCGCCAGTGAAGTTACGTAACGGATCGATGAAGTTGGCCTCTTGCCAGTTTTTACGGAGGCATATGATAGCGCATGTATATTCTGTTTGCCTGTTTTCTATAGTTACAAAAAAGGGCCTTTTAAAACTTGGTAGCTTTAATCTGGGAAACCAAAATATTCATTAACAGTAGAAGAATACTATTCCCTTTTTAAGTAAGTTCTTTAATTGCGTTAAATGTGGTAACAATAGGTCAAAGTTTTATGGGTAAAAAAATATCAAACATTTAGCCGTGTTACGGCATGCAAAATGTATTCCTTAAACTAAAACTTAAATCTACTAGAGCATGCAATATTACACCTTAATAAACAGTCCGATACAATATAGTATGTCGTAAAATGAAAAAAATAAAAACAATAGAATACGCATGCAAAAAGACGCTAGACGTAGTTTATTAAAAACGGGGTATTTACTATTTGTTTTTATAGGTTTAAGATAAAAATAGTATTTGTAATTTTAATGCCCATGTTATCTTGAAATTGTAGATAGTGTGATTCCCCTCATTTTATGCTATAATTGAGAAATATTCTGGCCAAATAAAATAAATTTAACGCCAAAAAAATTTGCCAAGTTGGTAATGATCGCTACGAAGCAAGAGATCATTCGAATTCCGGTAAGGGTGTTTATCATTAATATTCGCTTTTGATTTCTGATTGTTTTTTAGGTATCTGAGTATGTATTTGTCGTAATAAGTATGTACACTCTGTACTACGAAGACAATGATGAAGTGATTTAAGAAACACAGCAACCCATAGAGAAATGTCAACAATCCATACACACAATTTTGATTAACTGTAAATTGTATTTTGTAGTGATGTTGAGCCACTTGAACCTGAGCCAACAAAATTTTCTCAGACATTTACGAACTCACTAGTTTTCGAAATGTAATAATGAAAATAATAACGAAAACAGAAAATAAATTTTCCCTGTTTAATTATCAGTGTGTTTAGAATCATTCGCTCTATTGCTAAATCATTTATAAAACTGTACTTATTTTCAAGAGATTTTATGACCCGCTGCATAAGTCTCAAGTAATAGGTAAGCGAAGCATGAATTACAAACTTCTATTCAAAGACCAATAAATGTCAAAACAAAATTCCGTAAAAGGCCACTTACTAACCATTTTTTTCGCTTAAATGATTTAACAAATACCTCTGCAAAATACTGCTGTTACAGTTTGCAAAATACTCTACGGTAAAAATAAATGTTCATGTCGTAAAGATAAGTCAGGAAATCGACAATAAGCCAAGGGCTCGCCATGCAAGATGAGGACCAAGTGCTAACTTCACCTAAGCAAATACTTTTTGTGGGCCCTGAAGAAAGTTATGGCTGTCCTAACTTCTCTGGCTTTGTCTAGTTCTTGAGTTTTGTTACAGACACAGTTAAACACTTCCAATGTATCACTGTTTTGAAAAAATTAGTCCCGCCGAGTTTCTTGCCGGACATAATACTTCTCGGGTCAGAGGGGTAGGGTTAGAACCAGTGGTAGTTTTTCTCTCTCTCTGACGTTATAATGTGCCTATATTTGAAAAATAAATGTCTTTTCTCTAAATGATTACTTAATGATACCTCTTGTTAATTAGTACGTTCTTAAACAGGTAAATATATAAATTATTTGTCTGGCATCAAATACATTATGAAAAAAAAATAGACGGTACAATAATATATTTCCAAAGACAAATCCAAAATATCGTTTATATGATTGATTACTCAATCTAATTCAGTGATCGATAGTGATGACATGAAATTCATAGAGTATTAAATAAATAAATAGTATGGGACAATCTTACACAAATCAACCTAGTGCCACGGTAAGCTCAATAAGGCTTGTGTTGTGGGTACTAGGCGACGATGTATGTATATAATAGATATATACACATAAATACTTAAATATATAGAAAACAGGAATCTGTGATAAACACACAAATAAATGCCTGACCAGGATTCTAACCCGGGACCTCCTGCTTCGTAGGCAGGACCACTACCGACTAGGCTGAGAGGCCGTTGAGCATTAGGTTCACGGATCTGAGTTTTTTTATCATACCTTCCTAATTTTTAAGTATAAAATAAATTTTAATTAGAATTCATTGTCTGTCGACCTTTAAGGGCTGACTTCCGTGATAAATACCTATCCTAGGTCTTCGGGAGACAAACTATCTCCATACATATTTCATCTAAATCGTTTTAGCAGGAAATTTCACGTTTATATTTCATTACAAATTTTAAAACAGAAAGCGTAATTGTAACAAGACGCATTTGTCATCTGAGCAAGCTCTGTAATCTGTACTAAGTCTGTGCCCTATGGGTGCAATCTGTTAATTCTAATAGTATTTCTTTAATTAAATCTGTTGCTTTAATACTCTATGATTTAGCAGAGCAGACTTTGTTAGCTAGTTAATTATGCGCTTCGAATAATAAATTATTATGACGCTCAGATTTATTTATTAATAGATCGTTTACCTCAGACATATACCTAAGCAATGTGCCAAAAGATTAACTAAAAAGTGAAAAACTTCACACTTCTGAATATTTTTCGTCGGTTCATTAGAGAATATGATAATTGATTATACACAGCGTGTACATAACCGAAAGTAATCTAAAATTAAAACACGTATTAATTAAGAGATTAATTGGTAAGTATAGAGTTACATAGTAATGTTGATCAATTAAATAACCCTTTGCAATTAGATGTTATTTTTGACCTTGATGCCAATATTGGCCCAACCCTAGTTTCGCCCATCCCTAGTGGCCGTAATTAAAAGTAAACACGGTCGTACTTTAGTGGAGCGTTCGGGTATTTGAAGTTCTTGTTCACGTGAAAATTCACTGGACGTTGGAATAGGACTGATGACAGAAATCCAACGCAGACTTAGGTACTCGTAAAATATAGTATAGATTATGAATATATTAAATAAACAGATTAAATTTTAATTTTTTTTTTAGTTTTTTTTAATACCACGACGGTGGCAAACAAGCATACGGCCCGCCTGATGGTAAGCAGCTACCGTAACCTATGGACGCCTGCAACTCCAAAGGAGTCACATGCGCGTTGCCGATCCTTTACAAAAAGGAGGATTCACTGTATTGATGGCTAAAGGTACAAAAATCCCTCATCCTCAACACACGGGGTCCTCTTTGAGCTCTTTGGCAACCTTACTCACCTGCAGGAACACAAAACTATGAGTAGGGTGTAGTGCTATTTGGCTGTGGTTTTCTGTAAGGTGGAGATACTTCCCCAGTCGGGCTCTGCTCCAGATTTGAGCGAGATGACATTCACTGAACGTGCCCTACCACACTTAGCGAGATGCCATTCGTAGTGCTCATACCTCTCTTTTTGGCGTAGTTTAAGGACATACCCAAGTCCGGACGTAGTTTAAGGACATACCCCGGGTCCATATACGGGGCGGGTGTATATAGGAGCATAACTTTAGAACGGCTACACCTGATTTGAAAATTATTTTTCCTTGTATTTCTCATTCTCAGGACATGGTTGGTGCGATAGCCTTTTTAGGGTTCCGTAGCCAAATGGCAAAAAACGGAACCCTTATGGATTCGTCATGTCTGTCTGTCTGTCTGTCTGTCCGTCCGTATGTCACAGCCATTTTACTCGGAAACTATACGACGTATCTGAATAAAATTTACACATAAGGTGTATTTTGTATGCAGCTACTTAGTTATGTAGTTAAATTTGAAAAAATATATTTTTAAGGGGGCGCTCCATACAGGTAACTAAATAAAAAATAAAAATGAACCAAATATCAACAGTGTGACACATCAATCGATAGGTCTCCTACAAAAATTGTTATGAACATTATCGGTTCAGCCATTTTTGAGTTATCTCCAAAAAACTTCTTCCATAGGCATCAGATACGACCTTTTGGTGTTAGTTTGGTTCTTATTCCATCAATCAATCAATTTTTTTTTTTTTATTTGTCAGAGTACGGTTACAGGATCTTAAACTAGTCAGTAGGTCAAGCGTATTCAACCTGCATGCAAGTGTACAAATTTTTATTTATACAATCTATATAATCGAGTACATATACTATTTACATATTTACATTCTCTTAAATTTATTATGTCACATGTTTAGATATCTTAGTCAAATCAAATTACACATATAATTACAATAATAAACAATTAATTACATATTCGATTATTTATTATAATTTAGATATTCTTTGATACTGTAAAAGCACCTTTCTTGTAGCCATTTTGTTAATTTAAGTTTGAAGCAGTGGCTGTTCTGGAGTTTTATTGTTTCAAGTAGTTGATTATACAGGTCTATAGACATATTAAAACAATTATTTTCATAGATTGAGGAGTTGCAACGAGGCCTATATAATAGGTTTCTGTATTGAGCCCTCACATGTCTTGTGCTGGTCTCCGTGCGTCGAGCGAAAAGTTCAGGGTTGTCTCTAACATGGAGACAAGCATCTTTTATATACATACATGGTAGCGGGAGCAAATTAAACTTTTTGAATATAGGTGTACAGTTTTCAAGAAACCATGCATTATCTACGGCACGGACACACCTTTTCTGTATTAAAAATACTCCCTCTATGTCTACGGAATTTCCCCACAGTAATAGTCCGTAGCTTAGGACAGCAGTGATATATATATCCATGATACGCAGTAAGAGCTGCATTTACTGATACTGTTTGTCTCAGTCTTTTTAGAGCATAGACAAACCTTACTAATTTTTTACATACATGGTCTACGTGCAGTTTCCAATTTAAATTTTTGTCAATCTGTAGGCCTAGAAATGTTACATTGTCATTTAACTCTATATACGACTTGTCGTGTTTAATTTGAACAGGCAGTGGTTTAGCCTTATAGGAACCAAATGTCATAGCTTTTGTTTTTGCTATGTTTATTTTTAGTTTATTGCTATCTAACCAGTCGATGGCGTCAGATAACGTACTGTTAACATTGGATTCAAACTCAGATAGGTTGTCATTATCATCTCTTATGACAAGGGTTGTGTCGTCGGCGAAAAGGATGCATTCTTGTTTAATAGACATTGGCAAATCATTTATGGCAATAAGAAAGAGCAAAGGACCAAGAATGCTGCCCTGTGGTACTCCAGTTTTATTTACTAGAAACCCTGATCAAAATTTTTCTTTGCATAAGTTGTTTTTATGTTTCCTGACGATTTTCCCATTGAAGGTACGGGACCCTCCTATGCGTGGTCCGACACGCACTTGGCCGGTTTTTTTTTATTATAGGTAGGTTTTAAAAAAAATCTTACCTGAAGAATTTTAGCGTGATTTGGATGACGTAGGTTCAATATATGTTGCGGGCAGGATGTAGGAAGTAGTTAAATCAAAACTTACACATGTAATAGAAAAAAAAGATTCGAATTTAAATATTTTTAATGCAAACCCAACTCTTGTTAACTTTTTCTGAATTAACAATATGCATTAACTCTCTCAGCTATTCTCATATGCAAATGTGTTTTCATAACGCTCTGGCTTCTGGAGTGGCATTCGAACTCAAAAATCTGATCTGATCTGATTAGGTACTTCCACGTTACTTGCAGTGCCCTACTAAATACAAAAGACTATCTGATCACGATTAACTAATTGTAGACTTAGTAAGTAATGGAGGCTAAGTGATGTCGGTTCTTTTTTGGGTTCCGTAGTAACTAGACCCTACTCATAGTGTTGTGTTCCTGCTGGTGAGTAAGGTTGCCAAAGAGCTCAAAGAGGACCCAGTGTGTTGACGATGAGGGACCTTCTTGTTCCTTTAGTCGTCAACACAGTGAATCCTCCTTTTTGTAAAGGGTCGGCAACGCGCATGTGACTCCTTTGGAGTTGCAGGCGTCCATAGGTTACGGTAGCTGCTTACCATCAGGCGGGCCGTATGCTTGTTTACCACCGTCGTAGTATAAAAAAAAAAAAAAAAAAAAAAACTAGGAACCCTTACAGTTTCGCCATGTCTGTCCGTCCGTCCTTCCGTCCGCGGATAATCTCAGTGACCGTTAGCACTAGAAAGTTGAAATTTGGTACTGATATGTATATCAATCACGCCGACAAAGTGATAAAATAAAAAGTGGAAAAAAGTGTTTTATTAGGGTACCTCCCCTATACATAAAGTGGGGAGTATTTTTTTTTTCATTTCAACGCTAACGTGTGATATATTGTTGGATAGGTATTTAAAAATGAATAAGGGTTTACGAAAATCATTTTTTGATAATGTAAATATTTTCGGAAATAATCGCTCCAGAAGTAAAACAAAATGTGTCCCCCTCCCTCTAACATTTGAACCATAACTTTTAAAAATATGAAAAAAATCTCAAAAGTAGAACTTTATAAAAACTTTCTAGGAAAAATATTTTTAACTTGATAGGTTGAATAATTTTTGAAAAAAAAAACAGAATAATTTCTGAACTAAGTTTGTAATTTAACCGTATAAGCAGGTGTTTATTGTACCTGTAATTTCTACAAAATCACAATGAACTGACGTGCTTTCAAAAACTCTTAATTGGGGTCACTTACTGTGACGGCCGGAAAACTACGGAACCCTACACTGAGCGTGGCCCGACACGCTCTTGGCCGGTTTTTTGTTTTAAACTTCTATTCAATATAGTAGGTTTAAATGTAATAATAACTTACTTAAGTTATCAGGTTTAAAAAAGATTAAAATCCAACGACAACGACGGTATTGATCGAACAGCGCGTCCATCAAGATGGCGACTGACTCCCGCGCTAGTTTTGTGCGATTTCTTTGAGAAAATAGTATTGTATCGTCTAATCGTTATTTTCATGGTTAACAGTAAGTACTTATTACGTCTCACTTTCATGACTTTTTTCATATTTTTGGACCCATTGGTGATGGTTCAAAAGTTATACAGGGGGACAGATTTTTGATTTATTTGTAAACTCTTATTCTTCATTAAAAAGGTTTATAAGACACCTTTTCTTTTTGAGATACCTATTCAACGACACCCGATACAATAATTCGAATGCGGCTCTAGTTACGTACCTTTTCTTTTTGAAATACATATTCAACGACACCCCATGCAATAGGGTTAAAGTAAAAGAAATCGTCTTTAAAATCAAGCTCATTTTTTTGCAGGTCGAATGAGGCTCCAGTTCCGAGTAGCTTGCACTTCTGAAGGACTTTTGTCAAGTTTAGTTAAAACAAGTTTTATATTTTATATACGCTCTCAAGAGATCCTGAGCAATTTTCTTTAAGAATGTTTAAATTATATGACACTTTGTGTTGTTTTGACTTGGAAAATGATGCTGTATAATTTTCCTTTATCTTGGTAGTAATTTATTTAGTAGGCATTTGTGTCTAGACACCAAGATTTAAATTAAGATTTTTTTAATTGATGTAGGGTTTATTTTATTAGTATGTTTAGTGATATTTTTAAGTCGTTATATGTAAGTTTATAATTAAATGTATAACCAAATAGTGTGCATGCAATCCTCTTCTCAGCCTGGTGACAGCACATCGCCAAATCACACATGTAGCCAGTGTCAAAGAGAATTTAAATCTGTAAGGGCGCTGAATATTCATTTTACTAAATCACATAGAAATTGTCACAGCCAAAATGTCGCACCTACAGTCAGTAGACCTCACATCCCTACCCCTGTACCTCTGCAGGTCACCAACGATCCAGTCATTCCATTCCATCTTCACCTCAGCAACTTAAAACATACTATACAAATAGTCAAACGAATTCCTCGTGGTGCTAGAATCACCGTCGCCACTCATCTGTCCAACCTCATCGAAAAATGTATAGAGCACAATAACACTATTGACTGGCAAAACCTCCTTCTTTTTTCCTATCGCACACTCCACGTTGATAACGACAATTCTTCCATCTCTCTGACACAGAAAATTAAGAATAACTGTTCTAATTCGACATGTCCTTTTTCTGCAGCGAGTAAACGAGACAGTGAATCCTTTAATCGCCGCAAGTACATAGAAACAAAAATTAGCGATGGAGATTTAAAAGGCGCTGCCCGTCTCCTTTTCACAAGCGAAACGTTGTCACCAGATACCCCAGAAACTCACTTGTCCCTGCAGTCTAAACATCCCCCAGCTCCTTCAACTCCCTACTTCCTGGATCCACCAACGGCTACACAGGTATGTTTAACAATCGATAATAAAGACACCCTTGACGCGATTATTTCTTTTAAAACCGGCTCCGCGGCTGGGTTGGACGAAATCTCACCGCAACACCTTAAAGACCTAATTTCGATCTCTGCTGGTGATGCCAGTGAACAGCTCCTAAATTCAATAACAAAATTAGTAAACAAAATGTATTCTGGCAACATCAACTCCGATATAGTCCCCGTCCTTTTCGGTGCCAACCTTATCGCCTTAACTAAGAAAGATGGAGGGGTAAGACCAGTAGCCGTTGGTACAACAATTCGGCGTCTTGCATCCAAAATA
Organism: Pammene aurita; assembly: GCA_947086415.1. Lineage (NCBI taxonomy): Eukaryota > Metazoa > Arthropoda > Insecta > Lepidoptera > Tortricidae > Pammene > Pammene aurita. The sequence continues at coordinate 34,022,289 of OX352303.1, forward strand.
GCAGTGCGACACATCAAAACAAAACTACAAACTCAGTTCGAACCCATACAACTAGGCTTTGGCACCAAAGGTGGTTGCGAAGCAGCCGTACACTCCCTACGCACCTTCCTGACTAATACGACGTCCGAAGTGTTAATCAAAATTGACGTGAAAAACGCGTTTAATTCGGTAAATAGGGACACCCTACTGACTGAAACAAAACACATTATTCCTGAAATCTACAATTACCTTCTTCTCTCATACGCCGATCACACTAAATTATTGTACATAGAAAACGTCTTATCATCCGAAGTTGGCTGTCAGCAGGGCGATCCTCTCGGGCCTGCAATTTTCTCTTTAGCGATTAATCCTGTTATAAAAAAATTTAAATCTAAATTTAACGTTTGGTATTTGGACGACGGAACCCTAGGAGGTAATGTAGACACAGTTTTATCTGATTTTGCAATAATTAAAACAGAATTTAAAGACATCGGCTTAGAGTTAAATTTCAATAAATGTGAGTTATACATGCCTAGTTCCTGTCCAAATTATGATGAAATTCAACAAAAATTCAATACACTGACGCCTAACATTAAAATAGTAAATAACAACTCTCTTTACCTTCTAGGGTCCCCCGTTCTCGAAGACTCCTTTTCTGACTTCATTCAAAATTCCATTTCTAAATTCAAAAACTATTCAGACCGTCTACTTGAAATAAGCCCCCATTACGCAATATCCGTCCTCAAATTTTGCCTTTTCGTCCCTAAATTAACGTATGTTCTTCGCTGTAGCACTTTTTGGAAATTTACAAACTTTCTATCACCTTTAGATGACCTTATAAGATCTACATTAGAATCCATTTTAAACATTCAGCTCAGCGACCAGTCTTGGACTCAAGCATCCCTACCCATCAGACATGGTGGGCTCCGAAAAATTTCTAGTGTGGCCTTACTAGCTTTTCTGTCTTCCATCCACAGCTCTGCTAGTCTCATAGGTAAAATCTTACGGGATCTTCCCTCAAACTATGAGACTGCGGGTTTGGTCGAGGCCAGAAAAGCGTGGTCAATTGCTTGCCCGAGCAAGGATTTCCCTTCACATCCAAATTGTCAGAGGAGCTGGGATGATACAATATGCGAAATTTTGTTCAATTCCCTCCTGAGCCGAAGCACTGGCTCAGAACGGGCCAGATTACTAGCGTCGGGGGCGAGGGAGTCCGGTGATTGGCTCAGGGCTTATCCGTCGCCAAACATTGGCACCTTCCTCGACCCCGACACCCTTCGCCTGGCCACATGTATTCGACTCGGGGTCCATATCTGTGCTCCACACAGGTGCCCCTGCGGCAGCGAGGTTGACGAGCTTGGACACCACGGGCTTTCATGTCAGAAAAGTGCCGGCCGCTTTTCTAGACACGCCGCACTGAATGATATTATCCGCCGGTCTCTTGCTACCGTCAACGTCCCCACCTTAATGGAACCAACTGGCATAGCCAGGGACGACGGCAAGAGACCGGACGGCATGTCCCTCATTCCCTGGAGTGTGGGAAGGGTTCTAGTGTGGGACGCTACTTGCGTGGACACACTGGCCCCTTCCCACATTATCGGGACAAGTAAGCAGGTAGGTGCGGCGGCTAAAGCGGCCGAAAAACTAAAGATCTCTAAATACCGGGGACTCGGCTCCGCTTACTTTTTCATGCCGTTCGGAGTCGAGACCCTTGGTCCGTGGGGTCCCAGCGCTCGTCAACTTTTCAAAGATGTCGAAAAGATTGATCGACTCTACTGGTGACCGACGAGCTGGCAGCTTCCTCGCGCAACGCATCAGCATTGCAATTCAGCGGGGAAATGCTGCCAGCATCCTTGGCACCATGCCGCGGGCACCTAATTTTTTTTATATTTTTTAGGTTTATTTAGTTTTTAGTTAAGTTTTACTTTAATTAGCATTTATTTTTAATTTTAGTTTTAATTATGTATATTAATCTTAGCATAGCAAGTTTTATTTATTTATTTACACTTTATTGCACGCAATGTACAAATGGCGGACTTAATATCTAAAAGCATTCTCTACCAGTCAATCATTAGGCTAAACAGAGACATAACAAAAATAAAATAAAAAATAATATTTTAGCATAAGTTTTGTTGTTATGAGTTACACAAAAAAATTATACTTGTCTCTCAGAGATCGCTCTTTAGCAACAAGATCACCCATTGTCTATACAATGGGTGGTCTTGTTGTTGGTTACAGTCTATACTCTATTTTTGAAATCGTAATTTTTCCCTTTTTATAATATGCCAAAAAAAATTGTGAAATTAGTAAAAAAATACCTATTTAAAAAATAAAGATAGTTAATAGGTAAATTCCACAAACAAATCGAACACCTACAGTTGAGTGGACAAATTACCACTAAAGAATAAGTCAGTACTGGCCATAAAAAACAAACACTCTTTGTAGAAATACACTTAAACACTTGATAGTTCCAATCGATTACTCTTGATAACCAACTCGGTCCATCAGAAAACTATGAATCATACAGGCTATAGCCAAGACTAAAAATATTATATTGATTCGATGTTATAATTAGTACATCTCATTCGTATGTAGCATTGGTGCGAGGGACACAATTACATTGTTATCAAAACGATATATTTGTTTAATCTGAATACTTCACGGTTATATTCAATCATAGCAATTTTGCACACTCTGTTACTAGTAATTGGACTTTAAATGGCAAACCAAATGCAGTATTCATCAACACACCTTGGCGGAACGTTGAACGACAATAAATAGTTAGAAATGATCAAGAAGGAGAAAAAACGGTAAAACTATTTAAGTGTATTGATCAGAAAAAAGTGAATAACTCTAAACAGTTTGAAGTAATATAGAAGAGAACGCCAACGGAAAAATGAAAGGTAATAAAGTTAATACAACAAACTATCAAACAGTGATAGCGTTTCTGTTTTTAACTATATTTCAATGCTACGCGGCGGTCATAAAAATCGATGGTTTAAAGTTTATGCTCAACGGAGTTCCAGTGACGTTACAGTTTAATGAAGGTCAGGATAAAGAAAATAAAAGCGAAACAAAAGAACTTGTTGCTAATGTAACCGTGGATGCTGTAGAAGTTAATGATACTAAAGTAGTTACTGAAGAAACTAATCAGACTAAAGCTAATCCAGATGTCAATGGTATTAATAATCATACTTCAAATGAAAATAATACGTCAGATAAAGAAAATAGCGACAAATTACTAAGAAGAGGGTATGACGTTGTTCAAGCGCCTTCAATTTATGTACCTATAAGTGAAGATATAGCCAATCCTCAATTTGGACAGCATGATTTTGTAAATAGAAAACAGTTTAGGGATGGCCTGGCTCTTATTGACAGCAAGGGACTGGATCTAAGTGTGCGGATGGCGACTTAACCGGTAAAGTCATGAAGAAGATTCGTTTTTGGAAAATATAATTTATGAATACTTATTTGGTAATTATGCTATTTATGTGAGATTTAAAATTAAACATTGTCACGATATATACGATTAGGAGTTTTAATATAAATACAACAACTCCAACTACTACTAAAAATTCAACACTTTGAATTAATTAACCTCAGGTCAATATGTAGTATGCACCTTTACCTTTTAAAATCTGTGTACTTACTGTTTTTCCAAGACTTGCATACTCCTCCAGGAAATCCCAAGATTCCCAATATTATAAATGTGTATATACATGTATCTTTTACGTTAAAGCCGCTGAATTCTAGGGATGAAATCAGATAAATTTATAGTTAGAGTCCCCGAACCGGACCTGTGATCATACAATACAATACAAATACTCTTTATTGAACACCTCAAAAAGAAAACCAGCACAGAAAATGCATAAAGTCAGAATAGAGGGGAACAACAGGCGGTCTTATCGCTAAAAAGCGATTTCTCCCAGACAACCTTTAGGTAGTGGAATTGTGTTAAATAAACTAAGTTATTATCATGAAAATAATTATTAAATTTAAACTTTCGTGAGACATGCGAGTACTATAACACTTTAAAATCTATGTTTTAGTGTAACCGTTAGCGGTCTATTTAGTCACTTCGCACGACATGTTTCGGAGAGCCTATGTCTCTAAGATCTTCAAGCACTAAGAAAATAATTCCTTAAGAGGGAGGAAAGAGGGAAAGAAACTATTAAGAAGGTGCAATAATTAAATTGTATGTAGACAAAACCGCTGACTTAATTAAATATTTATATTAAATTCCTATTAAGAAATTTATTGGCAAAGCACAGGTATCTTAGGTTATTTTCTCTTCGCCAAAAGCAACAAAGGATCCAATTAATCAACCCAACTATAGTCAGTTCAATACAATGCTCATATCTTTTATATGAAAAGGCATTATTCATCGTCTCCGAAGATATACGATATCCATTTAGACATTGGAGTTACATACGAAACGTTGGCCAATTCCTATGCCTGGACTCAGTCCAACAGGGCACAGTAGAATCAGTGAAACAGTAAGGTATTTTTGTATACATATATCATATCGGTTGTAAACAAGTTTGCCTGATGGTAATCGATGACCGTAGCCAGTTACAGCTCCAGGTAAGTTTTATGCGGGTTTCCAAGCCTTTAACAACCTTTACACTCATTCTCTCGAGAAAACCTTGGCAGGGAACTCATTACTCATACTCGTACAAGCAAACCGAACAGTGGTACCATTTAGGTTCAAGGGTGTGAGGATGAACGCAAATGAATGATCATTTGATCAAATTAATAGTGCATCTGGTACAAAATGAAGGTCTTTAAAGACTTCAATATTAACCTATAAATAAAATAAATATTAAATAATTAAATATTATACCACAATCTTACACAAACCAACCTACTCCCACAGTAAGTTCAATAAGGCTTGTGTTGTGGGTACTAGACGACTATATATACATATAATAGATAGATATAGATAAATACTTAAATACATAGAAAACGTCCATAACTCCGGTCATAAATGTCTGTGGTAAACACACAAATAAATGCCCTTGCCCTTATGACCTTATTCGAACCCGGGTCCTCCTGCTTCGTAGGCAGGGTCACTACACTACCGACTGGACAAGGAGGCCGTCAAACCTATACTTTTCTTATTGACACTTTGAATACTTACCATGTTCTCTAAATCCTGTAGAAAATTAATCTAGCGTGTTCCTGGCGAATTAAAATTATCTACTTGTGTCGAAATGTCGAAACTGAAAGTATGTAAATAAAGTTAATTCGATAGACCCATCTAATGTTATTTAATACCTGTGACATCTGTGTGGTTATATTGCGGAATTAAATCCCGGAAAGCGCAAACCTGGAGGACGCAAGATGTCTTGGTTCCGTAATATCAGGGCATGGACGGGGCTAAAGACCGTCGAGGAACTGTTCAGATTGGCACTCGACATAGACAATTTTAAGAGGCTGACCTTCAGTAATGGAGAGGCACTTGAAGAAGATGAAGAAGAACAGAAAGTTAAATGATGCTTGTCTTACTGTTTTTATAAACTCTGCTATACCACCACCCCTTTGTTTGGTCGGGCCAATTATTATACAACCAGTATCCCGCGTTTTACGTAAAAATTACATTTTAGTACGCATTCAGGATGTACTTTATACAGCGGCTATATCTTGCAGTTTATTGACTATAAAATCCTATTTTTATTGCACTTGTTTAGCTTTGTAACAAAAAAGGGCTTGTTAAACAGTATTTAAATTAAACTGGGTCACTCACGTAGGGTAGGCCAAGGTGAATCGGATCGCAGGGCAAAACGGATCAACTTAGGGGTTGTCCAGAAATCATGTGATCATATTTGGCCGATTTTTGACGCCCGCCCTTCCCCTTGGTGATATTTGGTGATTTTAACGCAACCGTCCCCCACCCCTGCCACAAGATCACCTGATAATTATGATGCCCTGAGACGCATGTCTAATGTTGTTTCTACTGTATTGCGTATATATTGAAGATGCTATCTCTGAAAAACAGGCATCGTAAAAATCTTATCAATTAATATCAAAAATAGGGCAGATTATTTGATCTGATAAAATGTTTGAGTAAAATTGGTGTTTTTGGCTTTACCGCTTTGAAAAAAAAATTACACGTGATATTCCCCCCCCCCCCCCCCCCCAACCCCTATCGTGAATATTCGTGATATTTTTCCTACCCCCACCCCCCTTACACGATCACATGATTTCTGGACGACCCCTTTTGTCAAATGTCGCCACTCCAGCGTGCGAGTAGGTCGAACCCAATGAAAGGCGCAGGGTACCCGCGATCTTATGAATTTGACAAAAATGCTTCTTGATTATTTTCGCTCTACGACTCAATTTGCCTCGGTCGACTTTAAGTTTGATCGGATTCACAGGAGTTGCTTTGCGTTCGACGTTCGACGCTCCTCAAGAATCTTAAATTAATAATAATAATAATATCGGGATCGATCTATTATCACGGACAGGACTATTGTAGCCAATAAGCCTGATATCGTGGTAATAGATCGACCGCAACGCCGGGCCATGCTCGTCGACATCACCGTCCCATGTGACGAGAACCTCGTGAAGGCCGAGAAGGACAAGTCCAGCAAGTACCTAGACTTGGCTCACGAGGTAACCGCCATGTGGGAGGTTGATTCGGCGATCATTGTGCCGATAGTTGTTTCTGCGAACGGTCTCATACCGAAGAGTCTCGACCAACACCTAGAGAGACTTTCGCTACGGGGTTGTGGTTGGATCAAGGGTCAGATTCAGAAGGCGGTTATCCTGGACACGGCGCGCATAGTCCGAAGGTTCCTCTCTCTGCGGCCCTGACCACCGGCAGCCTGGGCCTTGCTCCGTTGCCGGCGGCACCCTAGGATAGGTTTTTTACAATGTTTTTATTGTTTTTCTATGTTTTAGATGTATTTTTATATTTTACTTTTATAAAAATATTGTAAAAACCTAATCCTAAGAAGGAAAATAAATAAAGAATAATAATAATATATTCTTTATTGCACCAAAAATAAAACTTCACAACAATAAAAAGTTTACATTCAACTTAGGTAGCAACAGGCGGTCTTATCGCTAAAACGCCATCTCTACCAGACAACCTTTGGGTAGTAGGAGATTTAGAAATAAGAGTTTGGAACGTGGTAGTGCACAAATAACAAAAGGAAAATAACACAAACATCTTAATTTCAAGCACATATAGATACTAAATAAAAATACATGAATATACCCATGTACATATAATACACATATAAATAATACCTATATACTCGTATATAAAAGGCAACCTAAGGGAGCGGATAGGTAATTAATCAACATATAGAGCAAATTTTGGTAGTATTAAGAGTTTAATCTTGGGTCGCTGAAATTTCGTTGAATTACCTACTCATTCTTCTTCTTTTCGTGTCGAGGTTCCCTTACGTTTCATACTTGAGATGCCCAGTAGGCGGCGGTGTTAACAGCGGGTGGGTGGGCGTTGCGTTATTACCTACTCATTGGTTTATTATGTATTCTACTAGATTTGATATCTAGAACAAATTTTGTGCGCCATATTTGGCATTTGACAGCGGTGACTGAATCAAAGAGAAGTATAGACTCGTAGTGATTTTCACTACAACTTTTGGGACAAAGAATTTATTAGGGATGTCATCTCCCGTTACTCAATGGAATTACTGAGGAAAACCTGGCCGTCATGTTCCAAATTACGCGACTTGCTTTATAAACATTGTATAAAATTAATGCATATTTTTCATTGAAAAGCATCAGACTTCCTGTTCCTAATCACCTCTTTAGACTGCATACCCAATCTGCAGCAAAACTTGTGTAAAGTCTAGCGTCTTTGAAACCGAGAATATCCGTAATTTTCACAAAATATCGTATGCTACATGAGTTTCAATGTAACCTAGTAATTTTTTGCTTGTGGTAAGCCTCCAAAACTAAACCGTCCTATCTCCTTTTAAGGCTTTTTGATATACGACGTTCCTAAATTAAAAGACGTGAACCGCTGAAAGTATAATGTCGTAACTTCGCATGAATGCTGTTTGGTATAAGATTCTTTAGTTTTAATAATTATAAATAAGAAAATACGGGCTTCACTAAGCCTCTACCTCTCCAAAAGAAAATGCTCGAGCTACTGTAAAAAAAACTGAAATCACTAGGTGTGCAATATTTGAAGAGTTCACTCGATTTCACCAAGATCCCATCATCAGATCCTGACCTGATGACTATGGAACCAACTGTGAAGTATACTCTTTCAAACAAAAAAAGAATTTTCCAATTCGCTCCAGCCGTCTTTGAATAATCGGTAAACATACATCAAGAACAAAAAAAAAATACCAAGTTCCCGACGACTTGAAACCCTCCTTCTTCGAAATCTTAAAGTCGGTTGAAAACGTCAGCCAGCTATCAAACCTGCCAGAAGGTGCCTTTTAATGGAGTCTGTCACATTTCCTCATCATAGTTGTATTGTTGGAAAAAATATAAACCTTTTTCTCAAATAGTTCGAGTGCAAGAATGATAGTCCCTATTTTCAGAAAACAAGCTCCAAATGATCCTTAATCACCGTCGCTAGCATATTAAAAATACGCCATTTTTCAACTAAACCTCTCTAACCAACGTTTTTGCAATCTAAACCTAACGGCCTAGATCATGAACTTGAATTTGGAACAGCAGCAAACCAAGTCGAAATTAAACGTTTGCGCAGGTTTCTAATTACAAACGATAAACAAAAGGATGATTAAGAGGATGCTCAGTAATAATGGTTTGTCTCTAGGACTCTTCGAGGGATATAATTTGTAACCAGTTTGATTTTTATTTGATACTTTCATTTTTTATATTTGATATTGGACGGGATGGATTTGTAAATTTCAAGTTTATGTCCTACAGATATCAAAAATAGATTGCTTAGCGTCCAATATTTTACTGACATTGGTTGTCAGAATTGCAATTTCTTAAGCTGTCATATTGATTACAAAAAGATTTCTAAAACAAATCTTGGGAAGTAAGTGTGAACCTAGTCTAGAATGTAAAGGTTATTATCAGAGAAGAGAGAGGATATGAATAATATTGTTAATGAAATAATTATTTTCGTTTACCTAGTCTAACTAGTTGTTTCGCTAATGAAAGTAGTGAAATGTAACTGGAAACCAAGTTCTTTCAAAGCTCCTTAGATCACTGTTTATCACACATAACGCACTTGTTTTATGTAAATAAAACAAGTAGTTTTGCTCCTATGTGACACATACTGCTTTTCACACAACCTTAGAGGAAAATAATGGTATTGTTGAATCATATTTATTTTAAGATTATATGTGCTTAGTGTGCTTCCTGTTTATAATGAAAAGATTCATTTAATAAGAAATTTGTTTGTAATGACGGACTGACCGAAACAAAAACTAATATCATAGAACAGAAAAGTGCCACAAGGTGGTGCGAAATAGTACATTACTTACCAAGGACGGCAAGGACTGTAAAAGATAGAAAGCCCGAAATCGCAGGTATTTGTGACCCGAGCCGCAGGCGAGGGTTGTAAACATGCGATAGAGGGCTTTCTTTTTACTGCCCGTGGTGAGTACACAATTTTACGTCTCCACCTGGCCATAATGCGAGTTTTACCGTACGCGTATTCTACGTTCTACGTATTCAATTCTACGTTCAGACCAATCAAGTAGATTGAAAAAAAAAACTTGCCAAGTCGCACTATGAAGTAGTAAATAACAAGACAAATAATTGTAGGCAATTGAATAACGTTATGTATGACAGTAACAGTGATCTAAGGAGCTTTGAAAGAGCTAGGTTTCCAATTAGATCTCATTTATTTTATTAGCGAAACCGTTTAAGAACTTGGCATTCATTCACATTTGTGTTTTCGATGGGATATTAATATACGTAAGTAAGCGCATTGCCTTGCGCCTCGGAAATTAATATTAAACAAACATATACAGTGTGGAAAGATAAGTCGGGGGCTGGAGGGAAACTACCTTAAAACTTTGAGATAGCTCATTCGCTGAAAGGAAACATTCTTTTATTTTTTAAACTAAAACTGCGTTCATAATTTTCACTTTTTTCCATACTAATTGTATGAAACATTTTTTTTTATTATTCATGGGTTCTGTTATGCCCTAAACATGGTTGGTATTAAGAAGTTTTTATCCTTGTTGAAAATAGGATCGATTGGCATCAATTGTCATAAAAATTATTTATAGCAAAAATTACAAAATAAATAGTTTTTTTGAAAACTGTACTCATTTCCAAAAAAATAAATGCAGTTATGTCCCTTTAAAAAATTAAAGAACGTTTCCTTTCAGTGAATTGAGCTATCTCAACGTTTTAAAGTAGTTTCCCTCCAGGGCCCGACTTATCTTTCCACACTGTATATTATTTTTAATGTTCGAATGCTGCTTATGAACCTTCGACACTCCAATATTTGGCAAGCTATGTGAATACTCGGCCAAATCGCAAGATGGCGGTGAGATGGTGGTGTAATTAATGTTTGATAAATTATATCGTCTCGCTCGGTAACAATAACAAAAGCACTTAGCGAAAAGCGACTGGTAAATATCGAATAATATTTTGGATATAAGTTTCGGATAAATTATTTGAGCCATAGAAATCGTAACTACTCGTATTTGTTAATGGATATTGCCTTGCATCAAACAAGCTGGGCATGGGTAGTTTTTTGGTATGTTGAGTAATTCTTGAAAAACGATAAAGTTTTCGGATCTTTTCTTGTTCCTGACAATTTCAGACATTAAATATACTTTTATGAAGATTAAGTGTATTTTCAATATCCAGCCCAGAAAAAACAAGCAATGCCTGATTTGGTGCAGGCCAAAATGTACGATTTCATCGCGTAAATTGATAACCACCAGCCGGGGTACGAGCCCGGAACCTTCGAAAAATCACTTTTGAAAGTCGGTTTTCTTACCACTGCACGCTAGTGGCCTATCTAGATAGGATTCGACATCGGTAATTACTAAGGTAACTTATTTTTATTTACTTACCAAGATTTACCGCGACGCCACAGTTTTCTTACTCCTGCAAAACTATAATTAGTAATTACTCTTAATCAAAAAACGGCCCAATCCTTCATTACCTGTTGCTTTACTTAAGATCACATAAAATGCCGACCTTAATGGCGAATGTTCATATAAAATTGAAGTACATACATTTCTTATTCCACTTAAGACAAAAGCTTGGCTGCCGGCTTACCCTAGATTAGCGGGATGAAGCCATCACTCAGCTCTGTATTGTTTCATGTGGCTTTGCTGAATATCTAAATGCACCGCAACTGCGACGCAACGCCGTCAGGAATTAAGCATGCAACGCTACGCGATGCATATATTATTTTCACTTCTCTTACGGAATTATTAATTATAAAAGACTAGCCTCCACATGCGACTTTATCTGTATAGTCTATATATTGGTAATTAAGTATTCAAAAACCCTTTCTTTGTGGAGCATGATACATTATTTGAAAAGTACGTATATTTTAAGGTTAGGTACAGACCAGGGATGCAACAGATGTGGTTTTATCGGAATCGGAAGCGGAATCAGATGTTTTAAATTTAGTTTATCGGAACCAGAAACAGAATCGGAACCGAAAACGGATGCGGAATCAGAATCGGAGCCCGAGTGATAGGTGGACGAGATGTTGGTACGTCTATAAACCTGTGTGTTTTTGATGTACGCCGTTCATTTCCTCCCGCTGCGTTGATATGACATCCGATCCATCAGAAGTTAAAACTTCTGTTTTGAAAGTAAGAGAACCGGAATCGAAGCGGATGTTTAAAACCAATCGGAAGTTTCGACTGAACGGAACCGGACCGGAGCTCTGTAACATACTGCGGTACAGACTGCGTTTTCCAACATTTTTAGGTAACGTGACTACTTTACATAGCTAGCTATTCCCCTGGCTTCACCCGCGTTAAGCTTAAAGGAAAATTAACCCTAAATGTTATTCCGTGGTATAAACTGTTACTATACAAAATTTCTTGAAATTATGTGCAGCAGTTTTTGCGTAGTTCATGAACAAGCAGATTTATCCTTACGCGTATAGATTAATTAAGTAAATAGGGGTGTTTTTTTTATTTCCCGTCTTCCTGTTATATAATTCTAAATTAATAAATGTAAACCCTCAAACTACTTATATCAGCGCCATCTAGTAAATTAAAACATAAAATGTCTGAGAACAATAACCATCTCGCGGTAAGAACTACGATGCCAAACACACCCACCCACACACACACACCCACACACACCCACCAACACACACGCTATACGCAGACACACACACACACACACACGCACACACGCACACACGCACACACACACACGCGCACACACACACACACACACACACACACACACACACACACACACACACGCACACACACACACACGCACACAAATAAACATGTCAAACTGCCCTTTTTTCCGTGTGGGCTAAAATAAGTACATAATGGCTTTTGACAGGCTTATTTGGCTTTTTCTATATACAGAATCTCGTGGAGGGGAGAGTGCATTCCAAACACTGAAATAGGACATAATATAATAACTTACTGTAAGTAACCCAAATATATATGTTTAGGATCAGGCTCCGTGACTTTAATATTCAATTTCCTTACTTTTCCATCTTGTTTTGTTTTAATCATAATTAATCGGTGTAAACACGGAGTTAATAATAAAGTATTAAGTTTCAAACAATCTAAATTAAATGTATAATTTATGATATGCGGCTAAAGGGAAATTTGAAATATATTTCGAAAAGTGTTCCATAATTCAAAAAACCGGCCAAGAGCGTGTCGGGCCACGCTCAGTGTAGGGTTCCGTAGTTTTCCGTCCGTCACAGTAAGTGTCCCCACTTAAAAGTTAAAATAACACCGCCATGTAGGATATGATATGAGCGTTCCACGTACAGCGACATCTATCGGCAAATTAAGTAAACTATTGTACGCGAGCTAAAAGTATGGAAGATGATTTTTATGGGATAATTCTTTATTGCGTGAACCGATTTTCAACGTTTTTACTTTATTTGAAAGCACGTCATTTCATTGTGATTTTGTAGAAATTACAGGTACAATAAACGCCTGCTTATACGGTTAAATTACAAACTTAGTACAGAAATTATTTTGTAATTTTTTTTCAAAAACTATTCATCCTATCAAGTTCAAAATAATTTTCCTAGAAAGTTTTTATAAAGTTCTACTTTTTAGATTTATTTTATATTTTTAAAACTTATGGTTCAAAAGTTAGAGGGGGGGGACACACATTTTTTTTTACTTCTGGAGCGATTTTTTCCGAAAATATTTACATTATCAAAAAATGATTTTAGTAAACCCCTATTCATTTTTAAATACCTATCCAACAATATATCACACGTTGGGGTTGAAATAAAAAAAAAACACTCCCCACTTTACGTATAGGGGAGGTACCCTAATAAAACATTTTTTTCCACTTTTTATTTTACAGCTTTGTCGGCGTGATTGATATACATATTAGTACCAAATTTTAGCTTTCTAGTGCTACCGGTCACTGATATTATCCGCGGTCGGACGGACGGACGGGCAGACATGGCGAAACTATAAGGTAAATGTACGCTTGAGCGAACGTGCCGTTTCGCCGAATACATTCGATTTTAAGCTATAAGTCGAATGCGTACAGCTGATACGTTGTGATATTTTTTCCTGTGAGCTATATACCTACCCCTGCGAATACGCGTCAGAGACGGCCATTTTGGGGCTCAGTTGCGACATGACAACGGATCTAGTCGGTCGAGTGCCACTTTGTATCGCCTTTAACAAAATCGTTAAGAAATCACGTACACTTCTTAAGATCATAGAATCGAATTCAGAGATTGCATATACATGAGAAAATTTGTCAAGTTCCGCCGTGACCGGGTGGTCTAGTGGTCAGGACGTCAGCCGCGAAAGCTGAAGATGCCAGTTCAAATCTGGCCTCGGACACCGGAGGGTTTGGTCACTTTTTCTGAAGTATATGACATCTATTTTCATTTCATCATAGAATCGGTTAAAACTAAATGTGGGTTCCAAATTGTGGATTTAGAGTGTTGTTATTTAATAAGCTTATGTATTTTAGTATTTTAAGTGCATATAGTGCAGTCGTATTCTCAGAATTAAAGTTAAATGTGAATCCGGTGATATGTGACCTAACTTTTTGACTGGATGGTTTAACCGAACAGCGTACGGAATCAGGAAAAGTGTATGTTTTAGAAATTATTTTTTTACTGGTTTATTATAAACTATTAATATTTTCAAATAATGAAAAGTATTTGTAATTTTATGAGCATTCACCGAACATCTGTAGACAGCAAATTCTATAGTAAATCCGCGTTTGAAATCTTGTAGTTTTGCGACTTTTTTAGTTCAAAATAAGCCTTTTGGCAAAGCTATTTTAAATAAAAGTTTATAGTTATTTTACGACAATATTAGTAAAAACCAAATACATAAACGGATTCATAATCCTTCTAATTATTTGTTTCAATGTTAGATTTGTGATTATGACACAATTCATAATTATTTTACATGTTTTTTTAAAGTGGGGCATTCCACTCATACAATAGTATGTTATTCAATCAAATACAAACACTGAAAACATTGAAAAAATAATCAACCCAGCAGGATTTGAACCTCGCATCGATACGCCTTACCGGGGCTCGATCGCTTTACCAATTAAGCTATGGGTTCAGTTACTGAACCCATAGCTTAATTGGTAAAGCGATTACTTGGCTTAATAGGTTCAGTTACTGAACCCATAGCTTAATTGGTAAAGCGATCGAGCCCCGGTAAGGCGTATCGATGCGAGGTTCAAATCCTGCTGGGTTGATTATTTTTTCAATGTTTTCAGTGTTTGTATTTGATTGAATAACATACTATGACACAATTGTTGTAATTCAGGTCCTATTTTAAATTTGTTCGCGTATTAGGTTCCACGTGTTTTCCATGGTTTATTTACCGAACGCGCGTTCGGTAAATCGTGCCCATAGTCTCTGCTACTGAATTTTAATCTGTCGTGGCCTCGTTTCTATTCGACAGACATTAGAATAGCATCCTTATTTCTCTCACAGCTAGGTCGACATTCAAATGTATTATTTTTTCTGCCTTTTTATAAAGTCCAGCGCTTCTAAACATTTAAACATGTTTCTGGGACTGTTTATGATGGGCCGGTTTGTATGAAGAAACATTTTATATTAATAAGATTAAATATTAAATTGTGTTTTGTATATTTTTAAATAAAATTAAACTTTAAAATTAATATTTAAAAAAAACTTCTATTACGTTTCACACTAGTATATTTAGCATTTTCGCTAAAAACGATAATGATGTTAATTTATATTTTGTTTGTCGATGAATTTTTAAATATTATAGAATAAATATACATTTGAGTACTCCAGAAAAATATAATATTTTTATGTTGAAGTTGTTTTGTCAAAAAATTAATGATTAGGTATTTTAACAAATTATAAAAAAAAGGTTATTTTTGTTTTGAATGTCTGGAGACGCAAATTTAGCGCAGCTAGATACTATTATCTAAACTGAAATCAAAGTTTGAGAATCGCTCAACACCATATTTCCATACATTTTACTTCTAGTTCGGTAAAGTGGTCAACGGATTCGGTATTATATTCAAATCACGTTTCTTAGTTCGATTCTTAATGGTACAAATCAAGGTAAGCGGTCTAAAAAACATTAAAAATATTTTTTTAATGTTTCTAACCATACAAATAATTTGTAAGTGCAATAAAATGATTACAAATTTATCTAAGTTACCATTTTAGAATTGACAATAATCGTAAGAAAATGCCAGACCTTATTAAAAAATGAAACGCACATCCAGGTCTTAAGCGTTCGTGGAAACGTACATTTACCTTAAGGGTTCCTAGTTGGCTACGGAACCCTAAAAAACGGTAAAAAGATATTTATTCTTGAATTTAGGCACATTACAATGCACTTATGAACGTCAGAGAGAGAAAAAAACCGGCCAAGTGCGTGTCGGATCATACATAATGGAGGGCTCCGTACCTTCAATGGAATAAGAACCAAACTAATACCAAAAGGTCGTATCTGATGCCTATGGAAGAAGTTTTTTGGACATAACTCAAAAATTACTGAACGGATAATATAAAAAATAATTTTTGTAGAAAGTATATGATAAGGCGCATCTTTTCAAATTTTTTCATGTTTTTTGGACTTACAGTTCAAAAGTTACAGGGCGGAGACACAATTTTTCTGACTTTCGAAGTGATTATTGCTGAAACTATTCACTTAATCACAAAATGTAAAAATAAACCTCGATGTTATTTTGAAAAACCTATCCATTGATGTTCAACATGTTCACATTGGGTGGATTTTTTTTTTTGCAATTAGTTACACGTATAGAGCACCCAGCAGAGCAACAGAACGAAAAGGCTCTCTGACTCCACTCTGAAACTCATCGAGGAAAGGAGAGAAATGGTTCTGCAATCCTCAGCAGATGCGTCATTATACCGGCAGCTCAATAAACGGATCTCTAAGTCCCTTACCCGTGATTTGCGCCAATTCAATACAAATCCTATTGAAGAGGCCATTGAGCAGAAAAAGGGCTCTAAAGTTTTCTCAAGCGATTTGTCTATTGGGCAGAGCCAGCTCGCCAAATTAAAAACTGAGGATGGTAGAATCGTTTCATCCAGACCCGAGCTTCTGGGGGAAATAGAGGACTTTTATGGACAGCTATACACATCAACTAGCAGACCTGAAGTTGATCTGGCGGAAGACCCTAGAGCTAGACTGACCCGACATTATACCGAAGACATCCCGGACATCAGCCTGTACGAGATTAGAATGGCTCTTAAACAGCTCAAAAACAATAAGGCACCTGGTGAAGACGGAATTACAGCCGAACTTCTGAAGGCGGGTGGTAAACCGGTCCTTATGGCCCTTCAGAAGTTGTTCGACTCCGTTTTACTAGAAGGGAGAACGCCTAAGGCATGGAACAGAGGTGTGGTGGTATTGTTCTTCAAAAAGGGTGATAACGCGTTACTGAAGAACTACCGACCCATTTCACTTCTGAGCCATGTCTATAAGCTGTTTTCAAGAGTCATTACGAACCGTCTCGCACGCAGGCTAGATGACTTCCAGCCTCCCGAACAAGCCGGTTTCCGAAGAGGCTTTAGTACCGTAGACCACATCCATACGTTCCGTCAGGTTATACAGAAGACTGAGGAGTATAACCTGCCCCTCTGCTTAGCGTTCGTGGACTACGAGAAAGCCTTCGACTCGATCGAAACCTGGGCTGTACTACAATCTCTCCAGAGGTGCCAAGTGGACTATCGCTATATCGAAGTGCTGAAGTGTTTGTACGAGAACGCCACTATGTCAGTCCGACTCCAGGACCAGAACTCGAAGCCTATTCCGTTGCAGCGGGGAGTCAGGCAAGGAGATGTTATTTCTCCTAAACTGTTTACCGCTGCACTGGAGGATGTTTTCAAGACTCTGGACTGGAGAAGGCTAGGCATCAACATAAACGGCGAGTACATCACTCACCTTCGGTTTGCGGACGACATAGTAGTCTTGGCTGAGACCATGGAGGATTTGAGTACGATGCTCGATGACCTCAGTAAAGCCTCCGAGCGAGTTGGTCTAAAGATGAACATGGATAAGACGAAGATCATGTCAAATACCCATGTAGCACCAGCTCCCGTTACAATCGGAGACTTTACACTCGAAGTTGTGGACGATTATATATACTTAGGATATACTGTCCAGTTAGGTAGATCCAACTTCGAGAAAGAGATCAATCGACGAATCCGACTCGGTTGGGCAGCGTTCGGGAAGCTACGGCACATCTTTTTATCCAATATTCCGCAGTGTCTCAAGACGAAAGTCTTTGACCAGTGTGTGTTGCCAGTGATGACATATGGTACTGAAACGTGGTCTCTTACAATGGGCCTCATAAGATAGCTCAAAGTCACGCAAAGGGCAATGGAGAGGGCTATGGTTGGAGTCTCTCTGCGTGATCGCATCAGAAATGAGGCCATCCGCAGCAGAACCAAAGTAACCGATATAGCCCTCCGAATCGCTAAACTAAAGTGGCAGTGGGCGGGGCACATTGCTCGTAAAACCGATGGCCGTTGGGGCGGAAAGGTTCTCGAGTGGCGACCACGAACCGGAAGGCGCAACGTGGGTAGACCCCCCGCAAGGTGGACTGATGACCTGGTGAAGGTCGCGGGAGTCCGCTGGATGCGGGTGGCGCAGGACCGGTAATTGTGGCACTCTTTGGGGGAGGCCTATGTCCAGCAGTGGACGTCTTTCGGCTGATATGATGATGATGATGATAGAGCACCCCCCTTAAAAATACTTTTTTCTGCAATTTAACTACATAACTAAATAGCGGCATATAAAATACATCTTATGTCCAAATTTGATTAAGATATGTCTTATGGTTTCCGAGTAAAATGGCTGTGACATACGGACGGACGGACGGACGGACAGACGGACATGATGAAACTATAAGGGTTCCGTTTTTGCTATTTTGGCTACGGAACCCTAAAAACTACCACCGGTTCTAACCCTACACCTCTGAACCCGAGAATTATTATGATCGGCAAGAAACTCGGCGAGTCTTATTTTTTTTTTAATAGTTATACATTCGATCTTAAAGATACACAATAATGCGTTCTTCAAGAAGACATATCACAACAGCTTGAGAGACAGACAATGTACCTATTGTGTAAAAAAGAACAAAAAGATAATAAAATCCAAATCTGACTGCTTCACAAAACGTTTGATATGCTTTCCTATCTGAACTGTGTCCTCTAAATGTTAGATGATTTTGTAGTTGTTTCTTGTTTGGGCCATGCGTCTTTATTCGTCAGATAGTCCTCGACCCTGTAATAACCCTTTGACATTAAAGTTTTTTTCAAGTAATTCTTTAGAGCAGGATCTTTGAAATTAAAATTTTATTATGTTTACGTAATAATTCATATATGTATTTAGGCCTATAACTGCGAACCACTTCGTTCATTCGGTCGCCTATTTGCATCATTCTCTTTCGAATATGCAAGAGCGATAGACACAGAGATAACGAAATTTCGATTTTCGAAATTTGCGCTAGGCCCGAACATGACGTAAGCAGCTACCGTTGCCTATGGACGCCTGCAACTCCAGGTGTCACATGCGCGTTACCGACCCTTTACAAAAAGGAGGATTCACTGTGTTGACGGCTAAGGAACAAGAGGGTCCCGCATCGTCAACACACTGGGTCCTCTTTGAGCTCTTTGGCAATCTTACTCACTAGCAGGAACACAACACTATGAGTAGGTCTCATTGAGTTTGATCGTGTTACATGTTTCTATATGTAGTTGATTGTAGAAAAGTATTTTCTTAAATACAAGCATGTATCGTTATTTCAGTTTTTGATTATAACTTCTACCATTTCGTATGATCTAAAATATCACTTTTACCCATATCATGAAAATGATACTGCCAAAAATAGCGAATATGATCATTGTTATATTATAAATAAGGGTGTTATATTGTTAGTGACGTTTGTCTGCGAGAGCGATAAATAAGAATTATTGATAACATAAATCAGAAGATCCGCTTCTGATAGGACCCTTCCTTCAATATCTATAGCACGAATAAATATATCATTCGGCAGACATTCCATTCTGACGTCGTAAAATTGTCCGATTTTTAGATGACCGTAAATTGTAAGGGTTTTGGAAGGAAAAATGTTTTCTTTTCAACCGACTTTAAGATTTCGAAGGAGGAGGTTCTCAACTCGTCGGAATCTTTGTTTTTGCTAATTATTTTATTTTTATGTATTTTCACCGATTATTCGAAGACGACTGGACCGTTTTGTTTGTTCTTTACAATTGGTCCCATTGTCATCAGGTCAGGATCTAATGATGAGATCCTGGAGAAATCGAGGGAACTCTTCAACTATTATAGGCACACACCTATAGTGATTTGAGTATTTTTTTACAGCAACTCGATTTAATGGAAAGGTCCGCTACGTGAAGTCAGTTCTTTTCTGTTTAAAATTATTGATTACATTAATCCTTTTTTTCCACCGATTTTTCTCTTTGTTTTTAATTATTTACAAATCTAAATATATAGAAAAAGAAACTGACTGACTGATTGACTGACTGACTGACTGACTGACATATCAACGCACAGCCCAAACCGCTGGTTCTAGAGATTCCAAATTTGGCACGTAGGTTCCTTATACGGTCTAGGGATGCACTAAGAAAGGATTTATCAAAATTCATCCCCTAAGGGGGTAAAATGGGGGTCCAAAATTTGTATGGCAAATCACGATTTGTTAGACTATTTTATTCGAAACTTCACAGGAGTATTTCTAACGATAAATGAGTTAACACGTGTTTCAGGTTTTTTGAAAATTCAACCTCTAAAAGGGGCAAATGTGGTCACAAAGTCTGAAAATCAACATGGGTATCGTATCCTTTTTAAGTACTTATAGTACGCGGGCGAAGCCGCGGGAAAAGGCTAGTACAATATATGAAGCAAGTATTTTGTTTTAATATTAGTGACATTTAACAGGCCGATAACTGCCAACCACATTTTCGTGGTCGGATTGGATTGTAATTTATACATATGTTCATGTTATTTCTTTTTCGCTCTGACGTTCATAATAGCATTGTACTGTGCCTAAATTGAGAAATAAATATGTTTTATCTTCTTTTTTATTAGGGTTCCGTAGTCAACTAGGAACCCTTATAGTTTCGCCATGTCTGCCCGTCCGTCCGTCCGGTCGCGGATAATCTCAGTGACCGTTAGCACTAGAAAGCTGAAATTTGGTACTAATAATATGTATATCAATCACGCCGACAAAGTGGTAAAATAAAAAGTGGAAAAAAATGTTTTATTAGGGTACCTCCCCTATACGTAAAGTGGGGAGTGATTTTTTTTTCATTTCAACCCTAACGTGTGATATATTGTTGGATAGGTATTTAAAAATGAATAGGGGTTTACTAAAATCATTTTTTGATAATGTAAATATTTTCGGAAATAATCGCTCCAGAAGTAAAAAAAAATGTGTCCCCCCCCCCTCTAACTTTTGAACCATAAGTTTTAAAAATATGAAAAAATCTCAAAAGTAGAACTTTATAAAAACTTTCTAGGAAAATTATTTTGAACTTGATAGGTGGAACAGTTTTTGAAAAAAAATTACAAAATAATTTCTGAATTAAGTTTGTAATTTAACCGTATAAGCAGGTGTTTATTGTACCTGTAATTTCAACAAAATCACAATGAAAAGACGTGATTTCAAATAAAGTAAAAACGGTGAAAATCGGTTCACGCAATAAAGAATTATCCCATAAAAATCATCTTCCATACTTTAAGCTCGCGCGCAATAGTTTACTTAATTTGCCGATAGATGTCGCTGTACGTGAAACGCTCATATCATATCCTACATGGCGGTGTTATTTTAACTCTTAAGTGGGGACACTTACTGTGACGGACGGAAAACTACGGAACCCTACACTGAGCGTGGCCCGACACGCTCTTGGCCGGTTTTTTTTATTACCTAGTAAATTAGATTGAGGAATATTTACTTTACTCTCTTTCAGTGTTGTTTAGATCGTTTAATTTTTTGATTTAAAAAAATCTGCTCTACATAAAAAATATCGATCGTGATCTACCGAAATAAACTAATCGTCACACTATAGGGTTCTCTGCCTTTTCACCGAATAACGTTTCCCAAACTGTTTCATTTGCCAAGTGTGATATTACTGCATTTTTCCTGAAACTATAATAATTTCAGGATTGTTATAAAACAAACCTAACTTAACCTATTTGGTTCTACACGACGATTATAAAACAAACCCTGAAAAGTTTACAGTTTCAGAAAAAAAATGCAGTATGCCAAATGACACATTTGGAAAATGAAACAGTTTGGGAAACGTTATTCGGTGAAAAAGCAGAATCCCATAGCTATAGAATTTACGTGTATTATATACGGAAAATAACACCCAAGTGGTGTTGACCAAACTGGGCGTCGACGGCCGGATAATGTAAGCAATCGAGCCCCAAATATCGAATAAGGGCATCGGAATGAGGCCGCGGCGGACGCTCGATGGCTGAGCAAATATCCTGGTGGGTATTGTGGGTTCCTGCTTACGTTTCGATCCTTCAGGCCGGGCCGTCTTTTCCATAAGGGCACACGGGGCACGTGCCCAGGGCCCCCATCCTCAGGGGGGCCCCGAAAGTTTTTTTTACAGTTAACGTTGTCCCTAATTGAGCGCCTGAGGGCCCCTGATTGTCAAAGTGCCCTAGGACCCCGTCACGTATTAAGACTGCCTTGCCTTCAGGTTTTGTAGTACAGTCATCGGCAATAGTATCTTCCTACCCGAAGGCCGCAAAAATGTGTGACACGCCCTTATGGCTCCACAAATAAGTGCGTGTCGCATATTTTTGCGTCCTTCGTGTAGGAAGATACTATTGCCGGTGACTGTACCTATTAGTATTAAGATTTTTCGAATTAAATTTAATTCTTCTTTTAATTAGTCTTTTCAAAATCAAAAATTCTTCTAACTCTGTTACAAGTAACAAGTAAAGGGAAATGATTTTAAGTTCATATTCAAAGTCGTTTTTTACTGACGTACATTTGATTTTTTTACTAAGATTTATAGTTTCGTCATGTCCGTCTGTCCGTCCGTCCGTCCGTCCGTATGTCACAGCTATTTTACTCCGAAACTATAATACGTATCTTAATACAATTTGGTCATAAGGTGTACTTTGTATGCAGCTATTTAATTATGTACTTAAATCGCAGAAAAAAATATTTTTAGGGGGGACGCTCCATACATGTAACTAAATTTGAGAAAAAAAAATCACCAAATATCAACATGTTGCACCTCAATCGATAGGTCTTTAAAAATAACATCCAGGTTTCATTTAACATTTTGTGATTAAGTGAATAGTTTCAGATATAATCGCTTCGAAAGCCAGAAAAATCGTGTCCCCCCCCCTGTAACTTTGGAACCTTAAGTCCAAAAAATATGAAAAAATTAATGAAGATGCGCCTTATCACATACTTTCTACGAAAATTATTTTGAATATTATCGGTTCAGTAACTTTTGTGTTATCTCCAAAAAACTTCTTCCATAGGCATCAGATACGACCTTTTGGTATTAGTTTGGTGTTTCCGGTTAGTGTTGACACTAAAGGTACCTAATAGTTAATTATTAAAAAATTACGCTTTTAATAATAATCGGTTGTATTAAACTTTGGAACATGACGAGCACTTTATTCATATCATTGAACAAACAAGGGACCGTTGTAAATAACGTATTTTCCCCAGAATATCGCCTAATTACGAAATGGCGTAGTAACATCAACAGATTACGTAAGCGCGATTAAGCAGCAAGCGCTACTGAATAACCTAAATTGGACCGTAAACAGCGGGGCAAAAAATTACCGCCTTAAGTATAAGTTTCTTTGTCAACCAAGTTTTGGTCACAGTGTACAGCTTACTACAGTAAATTACAAATGTACAAAACATGTAATACAACTTAATGTAATTTGGTATAAAATCAAATACAAACATTGAAAACATTTAAAAAATAATCAACCCAGCAGGAATTGAACCCGCATCGATCGGGCTTGATCGCCCCTGCTCGATCGACGAAAGATGATTGAAGGCATTGAAAATTTCGTCATTTTAGTAATTTGATCCCATAGCTTAGTTGGTAAATCGAACCCCATAGCTTAATTGGTAACTCCACTTGTTTTTTATTTAATGATTTTGATTATTTATTGAAATGAGTGACGTACTGTCTGTGTGTTTGTGTACTGTATCAGAGCCTCGCGTGCAACGGTAGATCGATGGTGAACTCAGCCAACTTTTGAAAGGTATTTCTACTCGTTTCCATTCTTTCGTAACTTGTAGCGTGGCGTGCTAAGAATTTGAATGACGTGAACGAACAGATGATTTGTTAAATATTAGTTAGTAACACGATTCCTTTAGCCAAATCGGGTGGTTCTCGATTTAAATAAAAAAAAAAGTTTGGTCTAAACTACATAAACAAGCACTTTACTAAAATCAAGCTCAATAATTAAGGCCAGTACCCATACTAGATAGACCGGGCTCTCAGTGAAGTTCCGTTTGCAAAAATTGCGGACCTCATTCTGACTTCTGATATATATTGTACTAGCTTTTGCCCGCGGCTTCGCTCGCGTTAAATTCGGGGTAACACGGTTCCCCTTTGCCCTCCGTAATGCTCCATACAAACTTCCACCCCCCATTTTTGGGAAGTGGGGGGTTAGAAAGAGACAAAAAGTAGCCTATGTCACTCTCCGTCCCTTCAACTATCTCCACTTAAAAAATCACGTCAATTCGTCGCCCCGTTTTGCCGTGAAAGACGGACAATCAAACAAACACACACACTTTCCCATTTATAATATTAGTATGGATAGATCCCAGACATCCAATTAAAAGATGTTGCCAACCAGTTTTGTGGTTGTGTGGCTTTTTGATGTATATAATGTTTGTTTCGCGATAACTTTAGTAACATTATTCTGATCTTCATGAACTCTTTTGGGGTTGTAGCAGGGATAAATATACTTAGAGAGCTCTTATACGAGCTACATTGACCAGGGGGCACTGGAATTAGAAAGCCTTAAATAATTTTGTCAAGGGGCTTTGTTATACTGTTCGACTCGTTTGCATTAATCGCGAGTTTTTAGACTACTAGTAATAAACAAGTTATTTATGTTTAGATTCCTTATCTTAAATTAAAATGCCATCTGATTTATAATTTAACGTAACCTGAAAATAACGTCAGCCATCTCTGATGATATTGAGTTTAATATATCTTTTTAGGGTTCCGTAGCCAAATGGCAAAAAACGGAACCCTTATGGATTCGTCATGTCTGTCTGTCTGTCCGTCCGTATGTCACAGGCATTTTACTCGGAAACTATACGACGTATCTGAATAAAATTTACACATAAGGTGTATTTTGTATGCAGCTACTTAGTTATGTAGTTAAATTTGAAAAAAAAAATTAAGGGGGCGCTCCATACAGGTAACTTAATAAAAAAAAAATATTTAACCAAATATCAACATGTGACACATCAATCGATAGGTCTTTCAAAATAACATTGAGGTTTCCTTCAGAAAAGTTGTGTAGCACCCCCCCCCCCCCCCCGTAACTTTTGAACCGTAAGTTAAAAAAATATTGAAAAATTTTAAGAGATGCGCCTTATCATATACTATACTTTCAACGAAAATTGTTTTGAACATTATCGGTTCAGCCATTTTTGAGTTATCTCCAAAAAACTTCTTCCATAGGCATCACATACGACCTTTTGATATTAGTTTGGTTCTTATTCCATTGAAGGTACGGAACCCTCCCGACACGCACTTGGCCGGTTTTTTTCTTTTTTTCGACTTCTTTCCCTATGTATCATGTATGTGTCTAGGAATAAACTATATTCTATTCATATACATAATAATTTGCTTCACTACACTTTTGGATTAAGAATTTGCATGCTTGACCTCCAAAAAGTATTCTTATTTTGGTTGACAACTTGACATAAGTATTACAATGTTTTTTTTCCACGTTCCGTTCACGTATTTAAAATGACCGTCCATAATCAGTTTAGAGGAAAGACGTGAACGAAGTGAACAAGTCCGAGAAGAAGTGAACCTAATCCTTGTTATCGAATAAACCTCAATAAAGAATGGGACGTGTCGCGCTTTATAAGTAACATTAATGTAAGAAAGAAAGAAGAAACCTGTTGTGAATGTTTTCTTTCCTCGTGTACAGGTACGGATACAGGGGGGGGGGGGGGCACAGGGGCAATCCCCCCCCCCCCCCCCGTAGGTGCAGACCGCGAGATTTTTTGTGAAGGATCCTGGATTCGCGCCTGCTCGTGTACCTATTATAATTATTTATTACTGATTAATAAAAGAGAATAGGCATTTCGTACCATGAGTGTATACGATTGAGATATATCTCATTTGAAATAATTATGAGCTTTTAGACGGAGTGCTCTAGCCACGTCAGATATGACACAATAATGAGAGCGACGAAACTCCTCTCGTTAGTTTGCTATACTATGCTTATTTCTGGATCCGGACATCTGGCAGCTTTTAATGGGTGGAGGTCAGAGTGACAGACTAGCAATTTTTTTGTTTACAGTTACCACGAAATGTATATTCAGAAGCGGATAAGGTGTTTACATTTATCTGCATACAACTGCCGAGAGTTCTTCAAAAAACCGGCCAAGTGCGAGTCAGACTCGCGCACGATTCCGTACCATTATCTATAAAAACGGGAAAAAGATAATGTCTGTTGTATGGGAGCCCCCAAATATTTATTTGATTCTATTTTTTAGTATTTGTTTTTATAGCGGCAACAGAAATACATCTTCAACCGTTACCAAAACAAAATTTCAACCGTCTCACTATCACGGTTCATAAGATACAGCCTCGTGACAGACGGACAGCGGAGTCTTAGTAATAGGATTCCGTTTTTACCCTTTTGGTACGGAACCCTAAAAATGAGTGAAGAGATTTCTAAAGGGTCGTCACTGCGCATAAGATTGCAGGCGTCTACAGGCTATGGTTAGCCACTGCCACTTCTAATTTCTAAATGAGCAACAGCAGAGCTAAAAATATCTGTACATGCACTTCTTTTAAGGGGCTGACGAGTTGACAACAGCTAAATTACCTCCCTATATCTTTTTCAGCGCGAGTGAAAGAGAAACACTGTGTTACGATTAGTATGGGTGCTTATTGCACATTTTGCAAAATGATGGATTTAAAAAAAACTACGCAATAATTGAGAAATATAAAACAATAAAGTTTTTAGTATTAGTGTGCTGGAATTTTTTTCTTAGTTACACGCGTATAAGTCAAGAAACTAAAGACATACAACTGTTTATAGCTAATTTTAAGAGGTAACTTTGGAATTATTTCCTTTCGAGACGATTTCGTCCAATCGTGTATCGGAGTTAACGAAGTTCTTCCAAATATAAAATGAATATTAACATTTTTTTTTTTACTCTCTCAAAACAAGTAGTTATGGCTAAAAAAACTTTATGAGTAGAGTCAATTTGAAGGTCATTGGGTGTTGTCAGCATCTTTTTTTTTTTTTTATGAAATAGGAGGCAAACGAGCAGACGAATCGCCTGATGGTAAGCAATTAACGCTGCCCATGGACGCCCGCAACACCAGAGGGGTCACAAGTGCGTTGCCGGCCTTTAAGATGGGAATACGCTCTTTTCTTGAAGGTTTGAAGGTCGTATCGGCCCGGAAATACCGCAGACGACAGTTCATTCTTTTCGAAATGTCATTCATGACATTTCGACAGCCTCTTAACGCTTTTCTAGTTACCAGTGATCGGATTATACGCTGCAACACGGCACGGCGGAATATGCGAATGCGAATATAGTTGTTAAAGCGAACTCCAAACATAAATAATGATTGTAAAAATGTAAATACGTGTTAAATTGTAATACTTTCGTCTAAGCAGTCGGAACTGTTATGTAAATATTGTAAATATCTCTTATAGGTAAATAATAATTTAGCGTAGGTACATAATATTTGATGTGTAAAATATTATTGATGAAAAATCACTCTGCAGTTAAGCCCTAATATGTTAATGTTGTAAATATATAACATATGTAGGTACAGATTGAAATTAGCGTAGCTTAAATATTTTGTGTAAAAAAAATATTTTGTTCTTTTTTTAGGGCAGGTTTTTTTTCTAAACCCTTTTTTGTAAATCTTTTTGTTCGGGTTTTTTTTTGAAGGCGGTTTTATTTTTTGTTAAAAAGTTTGGTTTATTTTGTACTTTTTAGTGAAAATTAATAATCGGTAGACCGTCTAAAAGAGCTGTCTCGATGAGCCAGCGCCATTCTAATGAGACAAAAAATGAAAGATCATCGGCTTGGTGTGATACGCGAACGTTTGTCAAACGAAACCGAAGAGCAACGTACACATCGGCTTGGTTTGATACACGACCGTTTATCAAACGAAACCGAAGAGCAACATATTCATCGGATTGGTTTAATGCGCGAACGTTTGTCAAACGAAACCGAAGAGCAGCGTACTCATCGTATTGGCTTAATACACGAACGCTTATCAAACGAAATGGAAGAGCGGCGTACTCATCGGATTGGCTTGATACACGGACGCTTATCTAACGAAACCGAAGAACAACGTGCTCATCGGCTTAACTTGATACACCGAGCGAGGAATGCTACCAATAATATTAAGTTGGGCCGTAACAGTTCACAAACTGCAGGGCACAACACTCGATAAGGCAGTTATTGATTTAGGCAAAAAAAATCGCTAAAGGACAGACCTGACCTATGTAGCTCTAAATCGTGTCAAAACACTAGAAGGCATCGTTTTATCGGACTTAGATGCAAACAAGTTATTGAATAGACCCCATGACGAGAAGGCTCATAGAAATGTTGAGGTTGCGCAATCTGCCGTATTTTCTTTTTTTTTTCATCCGTTTACTGCCACGGTTAATCTTAAATAATAATACATATGTGTTTATGGGGAAAGGACACTGTAGCTAGTATAATTACTGAACGAGACCAAACAACTGTCGTCTCGTGTGGCGGGCACAGGTCAGTGCTAGACAGTAAATATTTAGTTACTGCTTCGCACTGAAGGTGTTCATGGACCGATGTGGCACTTGGTAACAATTGTTCTCATCTCGTCACTTTTAACTCTTAATTATTAAGGAGTTATATCTTCTATCATCAGCTCAGCAACATTAGATTATGAGTACCAGAGGAATATACTACTACTACACTTTTTTACTAGACTTTTTTAGATAATAAAATAAATAGTCTGTACTCAGAGTGCTTGTCAGGACAATTCCAATAACACCAAACGACTTGGTTACGTTGTTTTGTTACGGAGTTGTGTAGGGTACTTTCCGGTTCCATCATCAGACCAGTTTAATGGTACCGTATTCAATAGCACCATGTACATTTGCTTCCTCCTAGTAATTTGACTATCCGAATCGGCACATCTAATCGCTACCTTCGAAACACTCGCCGTTGAGGAGTTCTAGTGGCCATCTGTGGTTTTCATCATCAGTTTCCTATCACCAAATCCTCCTTTCTGAATGCAAATTCTTGACTAAATGAATAAATAAATCACCAAAAGCACCATACATGTACCTATAACATTTGAAGAGTTCCCTCGATTTCTCCAAGATCCCATCATCAGACCCCGACTTGGTGCCAACGGGACCATCTGGGGGTTATACACGTTCGATTAAAAAAAAAATTTGAAAATCGATTCACGATTCTCGGAGATATCGAGTAACATACATACAAAAAAAAAAAAAAAAAAAAATTCAGACGAATTGAGAACCTCCTCCTTTTTCGAAGTCGGTTAAAAAGTAACTGGAATATTAATTGATGTTTTGTACACAAGTGGGATTCCTAATCCAGGAAGGGAAACTTTTTTTAATACCACGACGGTGGCAAACAAGCATACAGCCCGCCTGATGGTACGCAGCTACCGTAGCCTATGGACGCCTGCAACTCCAGAGGAGTCACATGCGCTTTGCCGATCCTTTACAAAACGCAGAATTCACTGTGTTGACGGCTAAAGGAACAAGAGGGTCCCTCATCATCAACACACTGGGTCCTCTTTGAGCTCTTTGGCAACCTTACTCACCAGCAGGAACATAACACTATGAGTAGGGTCTAGTGCTATTTGGCTGTCTTCACCAGTCGGGCTCTGCTGCAGATTTGAGCGAGATGACATTCGCTGTGCTGTGCCCTACCACACCACACATAGCGAGATGACATTTGCAGTACCCATACCACTCTTTTGGACGTAGTTTAAGGACATACCCGTGTCCAAACTATTCCGATTACTGTCATGTTTTTTCGCAGACAAGTGAAGAACCTAATCCTTTTAATCGAATAAACCTCAATAAAGGAACGCGTCGTGTTTGTGTTAATAATATTATTCTGTCAGCGTTACTCTGACGCAGTTGGGGGAATAGATGGCTCAGCAGATTTTTCTCAATTAAGTGATGATTTTACTTCTTGAGTGAAATATAAACCTTGTTCATGTCTTAACTATGCTTAATTATGATTTTTGTTTTCCAAAATAATAGTTTTCCGCCTCGAACTGAGAACTCGCGATATATTTTCAAACGAGTTGACCAATGTAGCAAGACCCTTATGATTCTTATGAAGATCGCCTTTGCGCCTTCTAGCTACATAACGCCTTGGTCGATCCTGCTCATATAATTAATCTCCAATTATATTTATCTCTGAAAATGATACAACCACAACAAATTTAGAAAGATCAGGAAAACGTTAAGTACTAAAGTTATCGCAGATCAACAAAACCATTGAAATGCAGGGAGAACTTTCGTGATTTTTATATAGGATAGCTTCTTATACCTATTTTATGTAAGTATCAAAACATTTTATAAGTGGAAAATTTCTCGATATGTTTCACTCCATAAGCAGGGACGTCATGAGTCGTTCGGTTGGCTAACAGACGAAGATTGAGGTTTTTTTCTAGTTAACCTTTTAAATAAAGTGTCGGGACTGTCCCGCCATCCGTGCGTCTTGTCTCAATCCGTTTAAGTTAAGTACAAAACGCCTTATTGCGAGTTCGGTCACGCGCTCTGCATTTTAATCATTTGTTTTGGGATATCTTTATAAGATGGACATTTTGCTTGGGAACAATCTCTGGGGTGTGATTTGCTGTTTCCAGCCAAGCGGTACAGTGATAATGTAGCTAGGAATTACCTGTGACTTTGCCCGCGTTATTTTATTAGCTTTTATATTTAGAGGTCGTTTGAAAAAAGAGTGACCTAAATCCTTCCATTCGGTCGGTAGTTTTGTGGCTTTACGTACCTGTGTTTCCTGTGTGTTTAGACCATTTCGATCAACTCGCCCGTTTAGCTATTTTTTTCTGCTGACTATACAAAACTGTAGGTAGCGTCTGAAAAAAAAATCACCGAAAAATGTAGCTTGTACGCAAAGCTAAAGCTGATTCTCGTGTGAAAACACTTTCGTTATAAAAGATTCATTGTATTGAATACAAAACAAACGCAAATTGATTATAGCCTTTAAATTCATTCATAAATGTTTCGGATCGCTACAATAAACACCATTTGTCATAAACAACGAAACAAAAGTCGCGAACGAAACGAATACTAAATCACGATTAAAACAACCCACAAAACAAACGTTTTAAAATAGGATTTCGTTACAGAAACATTAATTCATATAAATAAAGATTTTTTATTTCATGTTTAGTTTATTTTTTGTAAGTATCCTGCG
Organism: Pammene aurita; assembly: GCA_947086415.1. Classification (NCBI taxonomy): domain Eukaryota; kingdom Metazoa; phylum Arthropoda; class Insecta; order Lepidoptera; family Tortricidae; genus Pammene; species Pammene aurita. Next base: position 34,053,567 of record OX352303.1, read on the forward strand.
AATTTCCTTTTACTTCTGGGCCGTGATTCGAAAAATAAACACACACACTGGACTGGACAGACACAGCTCCAACCCAACTCAACTCGACGCTATAATGATTTTGACATTTGCTATTCGAACAGATTTTCATTCAACATTGGTCTGACAATGGTCTCACATTGGTCTCACATTGGTCTCACATTGGTCCAATGTTGGTCCAATGTGTGATCAATGTGAGACCAATGTTGAATGAAAATCTATTCGAATAGCAAATGTCAATGTCGTTATAGCGTTGGGTTGAGTTGGGTTGGAGCTGTGTCTGTCCAGTGTGTGTGTTTAATTTTCGAATCGCGGCCCATGGTACGTTTTATTTACCTACTGCTTTCATTAAAGACACGTTTTACCTTACTCATTTGTGTTGTGTAGGTACAAAAGAATAGATATCTATAAAATATCATTTGCGTCGAAAATTCCCGAATATATCACAGTAATAATTTATGGAGTTTACTACTACAATGGAAGAGCTTCTGGTTCATTAAGGCGCTACATAGGCTGCTATTTATATATCCGGAAACCGGGATTACAATCTTCTTAAATAGCATATTTGACCTCCATGGTAAAATTTGAACTTTTTTAAGTACTGGCCGGTATATTTTTTCTTTCTTATTAACGCTAGTGTTTTGTTTTTGATGGGTTTTAAATGTCATCTCGCAGCAAGAATGGAACTCACTCGTGAAAATATTCGTGCTATGATTTATTATGATTCGGCGTGGTTTAACGCAACAACAGTGCATAGATCAACTAACTTCAACTTTTGGTGATGAAGCCCCATCTAAAACTACTGTGTATCACTGGTTTAGTGAGTTCAATCGTGGACGTAGTATGCTTACGGACGAAGTTAAGGCAGGTCGCCCGAAATCGGTCGTTGTACAAAAAAATATCGAGGCTGTGCGAAAACTTATAATGGACGACCGACATGTTACGTACTGCGAGATAGAGGCGACTCTGGGTATTTCTATGACCAGCATTAATAGCATATTACATAATTATTTGGCTGTAAAAAAAATTTGTTCGCGTTGGATACCCCACAACTTAACAAAAGAGCAAAAAGATGCTCGCGTCGAATGGTGCAATAAAATGTTAAAAAAATATAACCGTGGTGACTCAAAAGCCGTTTATAACATCTATACAGGTGACGAATCTTGGATCTATGCATACGATCCCGAAACGAAGCAACAATCAACGGTATGGGTGTTTCAAAATGAGCCGAACCCTACGAAAGTTACTCGTGCAAAAAGTACATTGAAACAAATGGTGGCCTGCTTCTTCGGTATTAATGGCCATGTAGCTACAGTGCCACTAGAAAACCGTAGAACGGTTAATTCAGAGTGGTACACGACCATTTGCTTACCGGAAGTATTTGAACAAATTCGTAAAACTAACCAGCGACGAAGAATCATTCTTCATCATGACAATGCCAGCTGTCATACGTCACGCGAAACAACTCTATTTTTGGAGGGTCAAAATGTGGAATTAACGGGTCATCCGCCGTACAGCCCTGACTTGGCACCCAACGATTTTAATTTATTTCCAAATATAAAGAATAAATTACTCGGTCAACGATTTTCGACCGCTGAAGATGCTGTCGACGCATTCAAACAACACGTTATGGAGGTACCTCAGGCGGAGTGGCAGAAGTGCTTTAAAAATTGGTTCACGCGAATGCAAAAGTGCATAGATCATCAAGGGGAATACTTTGAAAAACAATAAAACCATTTTCAGCCGTGTACGTTTGTTTGTTTTTTTGTTTCCGGATATATAAGTAGCAATGAAGGGTAACCTTCCTCTGTGTCTAAAGCGCAAACTTATCGATATGTGTGTCCTGCCTATCCTAACCTACGGTGCTCAAACCTGGTCATTAACGGAAGCTCAAAAATCCAGACTCAAGGTTTGCCAGCGGGCGATGGAGCGTAGTATATTAGGTGTTCGCAGGACTGATAGAATCAGAAACACGGAACTGCGCTCCAGAACTCGCATTGTAGTAGTTGATGTTGGTGTCAAGACCGCCAAGCTAAAATGGGACTGGGCAGAACACGTTTGCTGCATGCATCCGGAAAGATGGGCCAAACGTGCTACCGAGTGGGTCCCACAGGATGGCTACCGGGGCAGAGGCAAACCAAAAAAGAGATGGTGGGATGACTTAGATGCATTCTGTAAAGAGTGATCGAATTTGTCAACCAATCGAATGGGGAAAAAGAGAGGAGGCCTTTGCCCAGCAGTGGGACACCAAATAGGCTATAAAAAAACTTCTACAATGGTATAGGCCAGGGTTTCTCAAAATAGGGTACACGAACCACCATGGGCTTGGAGAAAGCTTTTACAATAAGTGGGTTGTAAAAGCTTCGCGAAGAGACACAGCTAAAATGCATTTACAAAAAGGTCATCAGAAGAGGTTTGCAATCTATTGAAAATTTAAATTAGGGTATGTGGTATTATCAAAATTATATTACATATTACATTGAAAATCCCTACTATAGGCAAAGAACATAATGTTTGAAAAGGATAAGCCATAAATTTCTAAAATGCCGGAAACCCAGAACATTATACAGATAAATTCAACAAAAAAAAGTCATTTACCAAAACAAAGATCTGAGTAATTTCGCACAAAAGTTAAAAAAACATAAACCGGGTAAGTGAAACGATCGTTATGAAGATAAATTAGGGTTCCGCATAATGCTGTTCTGTTAAAAGCAATTTAATAATACTGAGGATGGCAATATTGCTACGAAAATTTACAAATATTTCCCGGGAATATTGCCGTGAAGTGAAAATTACAGTTTTTTGCGTTGAGTGAAGCATATAAAGGAAGAAGTCTCTTTATTAATAACGATATTGAAATTTTATAAACCTATAAATAAAGTGTTCATAAATGTGACTTGCGATTGCGAGATGAAGAATTGTCAAAACATTTATTTTAATATCTTGCTGCTGAGCTAAATAAATAAAGAGATTATTTCCATAAATTCAACGCCGAATAATCTGGAAACTTGAATATACATATACATTTTTCAAATGTCGTAAAGTTTTAATAAGAAATTCAATCAATAAAAGAATGGAACCGAAGTTTCAAGTTTCAACAAATAATATTGCCATTAGCCCTTTGGTCGGGAATATTGCCAAAAGCACAACTCTAGTTCCGCAGTCCCTTATCACTACTGAGGTCCATAATGAGCCGTAAGATTACCACAAAAGTCCCTTTTAGATAATTCACTCAAAGGGTTAAGGGCTGGGTAAATGGTTGAATTGCATTTTAAACTTATCGTTAAGGCTGCGTTTCCACCAGTGATGAGCGAGGATGTTGCGAGGAATGTGTTTTTAAGAACCAATACAGTTACTTCATTTACCTAGATATCCTCATACAGTGCAGCTCTCGGATTGGTTCTTAACAAACATTCCTCGAAACGCATCCTCACTCATTGCTGGTGAAAACTCAACCTAAAATAAAATAAATGTTGATGTTATAACATAACATAAACATAAATACTCTTTTCTCAAACATACTCCGAAATATATGCGTGAATGTTACGAAATGAAGACATGAGTTGCTCATTTATGGCTCCTAAGGCTCCTTACATTACTTCTTGACCTAGGCCAAGAAGTAATGTAGGGAGTTAGTATGAAACGTACACTATTGTCCGCTGCTCTAACTTTTTAAATTTGCTCACTAAGATTAGACTGACAAAGGAAATATTACATACAGCCAACGACCACTCTCTATGTATACATACTTGCGACATTAAAATTAAAAACCGGCCAAGAGCGTGTCGGGCCACGCTCACTGTAGGGTTCCGTAGTTTTCCGTCCGTCACAGTAAGTGTCCCCACTTAAGAGTTAATAACACCGCCATGTAGGATATGATATGAGAGTTCCATGTACAGCGACATCTATCGGCAAATTGAGTAAACTATTGCGCGCGAGCATAAAGTATGGAAGATGATTTTTATGGGATAATTCTTTATTGCGTGAACCGATTTTCACCGTTTTTACTTTATTTGAAAGCACGTCATTTCATTGTAATTTTGTAGAAATTACAGGTACAATAAACACCTGCTTATACGGTTAAATTACAAACTTAGTTCAGAAATTATTTTGTATTTTTTTTTCAAAAACTATTCATCCTATCAAGTTCAAAATAATTTTCCAAGAAAGTTTTTATAAAGTTCTACTTTTGAGATTTTTTTCATATTTTTAAAACTAATGGTTCAAAAGTTAGAGGGGGGGGGGACGCATATTTTTTTACTTCTGGAGCGATTATTTCCGAAAATATTTACATTATCGAAAAATGATTTTAGGAAACCCCAATTCATTTTTAAATACCTATCCAATAATATATCACACGTTAGGGTTGAAATGAAAAAAAAAATCACTCCCCACTTTACGTATAGGGGAGGTACCCTAATAAAAAAAAAAATTTTACTTTTTATTTTACCACTTTGTCGGCGTGATTGATATACATATTAGTACCAAATTTCAGCTTTCTAGTGCTAACGGTCACTGAGATTATCCGCGGACGGACGGACGGACGGACGGGCAGACATGGCGAAACTATAAGGGTTCCTAGTTGACTACGGAACCCTAAAAAGAGAAAAACAAAATCTATGGTACTATATTTATAAGCGGTTAAACATGGTGCTCGAATATCTTTTTCAAATGTCAAGTTTAAAAAATAAAAAAGACGGCAATTTAAACATTTTGTCTTGCATTGTTTGAGAAAAGCACTATACAATCCTTGGCCGGAACAGGGATTGCAGGACTCGCTTTATCCGGTCTACCGCAATCTCGTCCTTAAATCCCTTACTTCACGGCCTCTGCAGTAATGTACTATTATTGCACACCTCAAATTAAAGAAACAAATTATACACAAGTTACAAACAGAAAAGTAGAGGTAAAACAATTGGCGGTCTTATCGCTAAAGAGCGATCTCTTCCAGGCAACCTTTGGGAAGTGAATACCTTTTTTGTGTTTTTGTTTGTTATTTGCTTAGAGTTAGAAAAATGTTAACACGAGTTTAAAAAATCAAATTGTTTTGATATGTTTTAGATGTTATTTACTCGTACTGTATCGCGCTAGTTGGTACGCGCGAGGTTCACTCAATAAAAGGTAAAATCAATATAAAAACGAGTTGAAAAGTTTAGCCGCAAACGCAAAACACACTCGAGTGTAATTCATAATATCAAAGACAAATATGGTGCCCATACACAAAATTCAGCTGGAAGTTGCATTCTTCCGCTTTTTTGTCTATGATAGTTGAATTCCATTCAAGTGGGTGCTGTAAGATTTTTTTTTAAATAATGGAATATTATATATTATAATGCTTTACTGACACTATAAAATATAACGGTTACATAAGTGTAACCGTAAGCGTCTCTTTAGTCACTTCGCGCGACATGTTTTGGAGCGCCTAGGTCTCCATCTCCAAGCACTACAGCACAGCGCGTTGCCAACTGCCGGCTTGCGTCCGGCGCGGCGCGCCGCGCGTCGCGCGCGCTCTGATAGAGCTTGTTGAGGGTGATCGTGCGCCGGCGCTGCCAACGCGTTTTGCAGCGTATTGCGTGCAGCGTGCATTGAGGCGTCAGTGTACCCGTTATATTTTATAGTGCTGAGTAAAGGATGATTCACGCTGTAACGTTCCGGGTCCTACAAGACACTTCCAACACTTCATTTTGTATAGAAAACATAACGTGATCTCCGAGGATCACGTGACGCTTTCTACACAAAAATGCGTGAATCACCTAACCTCCAACATCTAGAACCCACAGAAATCAGTATGGTAGCATACATATCTATACGATGTTAAAGAAGTTATGAAGCTCGTAACTAAAGTATATGCTCTTGAAATCTCGATATTTCTACATGGAAACGTAATGACCTGCCCTGACGTCTCAGACCCTTCTTGGGCGTGACGAGGGCCCGGCATTGACGGGCAGGACTTATGCCGGTGACTAATGATGCCCAGTCATAATTACAGAGAGTAGTGGAGAGAATTAGGGCCTGTGGATTAATAATCTACGCAGTTACGGCGATCTTGAGTATCTGCCAAAATTCAACAAGATAAATGATCTTGCCAAGCGTTTGTAAATCGTTTGAGTTTTGATTTGATAATCGATACGCATAGACATCCATACTGATATTATAAATGGGAAAGTGTATGTGTGTGTTTGTTTGTTTGTCCGTCTTTCACGGCAAAACAGGGCGACGAATTGACGTGTTTTTTAAGTGGAGATAGTTGAAGGGATGGAGAGTGACATAGGCTACTTTTTGTCTCTTTCTAACCCCCCACTTCCCTAAAATGGGGGGTCGAATTTTGTATGGAGCATTCCGGGGGGCAATCAGGAAAGGGGAACCGTGTTACCCCGACTTTAACGCGACCGAAGCCGCGGGCAAAAGCTAGTATAAAATAAGGAGACGTAACGCCGTGAAGACAAAACTGTGAGCCGATTTCTTCGTGTTTCCTTATACGCGCGACATGCACACATATTTATACAACTCGAGATTGATTGAAAGTTCAAAAGTGAGTGTGTGTGCACGACCGCGGCTTATTATAGAATCACAATTTTATCTTCGTGGGATTACGTCTCCTTCTTTTATATGTCTATGTCGATACTTTTATTATTTAGGTTAATGACCATAGCCTATGTATACAGGGTGGAAAGATAAGTCGGGACCTGGAGGAAAACTACCTTAAAACGTTGAGATAGCTCAATTCACTGAAAGGAAACATTCTTTAATTTCTTTAAAGGGACATAACTGCATTTACAATTTTTTGGAAAAGAGTACAGTTTTCAAAAAAAGTATTTAGTTTGTAATTTTTGCCATAAATAATTTTTGTGACAATTGATGCCAATCGATCCTGTTTCCAACGAGGATAAAAACTTCTAAATACCAACCAAGTTTAGGGCACAAGAGAACCCATAAATAATATTAATATTTTTCATACAATTAGTATGGAAAAAAGTGAAAAAAAACTGTGAAGGCAGTTTTAGTTTTTAGGAAAAATAAAAGAATGTTTCCTTTGAGCGAATTGAGCTATCTCAAGGTTTTAAGGTAGTTTCCCTCCAGGGCCCGACTTATCTTTCCACCCTGTATACGTCCCACTGCATGGCACAGGTCAAACTTTTACAAAAGGTACACAGACGACGCTAGAGTATGTAGTGTCAGAATGTACCTATTTCATTTAATTGATGCGATACGCATAACGTTAACTAAATTATTTGTCGTAATCAATCATTCCTATTTAATTATTTTTGGCTTAATTTATATAGATAATGATATGATCGAATTTAATCATAGATTGAGCTTACATCGCTCAATGACATTTCAATCACATAGATAATGGAATTGGAACTCGATTTACACTAAATTAAACCAGCATCAATTTCTTAGTTAATTCAATTAGAAAACTAAGGGGTTCACAAAAGCTTTTAAGCAATTTATACTAGTTTTGAGAAAATTATTTGGGTAAACTATACAGTGCTGCAAATACACCATTTTGTGCTTATTGTTAAACGTATGCTTGATGTTTTGAACCCGGAACCTCCCGCTTCGTAGGCAGGATTACTACCGACGAGGCTAGGTCATTAAATTGGAGATATATAAACGGGTTTATGTGGACATATCTGGGACATACGCATTCATAATGACATTACAATTTATCAATACAATGTATGGAAAATATCTTGTTAGTATTTTGAGTACCTGTGATTCTACAAGAGTTTATAAATAAAATAAAAATAAATAATGCAATACTACGTTACTCGTGTTGGTTATTAACATAGAACCAAACATTATTTTACACCAGTTTATTTAATATTGTTCAGTGGATTTATACCCACAGAATGTATACCTATACATGGCAGAATGTTTATCATAGGTATCTTATAGTTAAGCGTGCTCTACTGTAGACCTCATCATCACTACATAAGGTGAGATCGTGGTCAAACGCCTGCCTATCCTCCATAAAAAAGAGTGTATATGAGTAGTTTAATGTAATGTGTGGACAGTGAGCCTAAATCTAAGCTTGCAATTGCTAAACTAAACGGCTATATATAGTGCTTTAAATGCCTGTTCCCGAATACTGATCGGTTAGACAGGTAGAATTTAGGTTTAACAGGTAATTTTGGCTCGCACAGCTCAGGTCCTCTATTGTTTCTCTGTGTACGCCAAAATCAATTCCAATGCATGCAATATGCATGCGTGGAGGTTATCCAAATGGATACGTAATAGAGTGACCAGAGTCTGAAGAGAAGAAAATACTTTTATAATCAGAACATGGGTTTGTAATTAGGTACTAGTAAAGATTCTAAAGTTACGACGTCCCTCTGTTATGTCGATAATTTGCTGCGATTAAATTCCTTAGGCTTAGGCATTGAGTAACAGAAGATGACATCCCTAAGAATATTTTTGTTCCAAAAGTTGTAATGAAAATCACTACATGTCTATACTACTCTTTGATTCTGTTATATCTGTCAACCGCCAAACATGGCGCACAAAATTTGTTATAGATGTCACATCTAGTAGAATACATAATAAATCAATGGTCTTAGGGGTCTTTAGTTCCGACTAAACCGTCAATAAATTTGACATTGATTATTTGTCATGATTTTATACTTTCAAAGAAAGAAATGTGCATTCAAAGCATAAGAATGTAGGTTAAGTAATTAACCTACAAAATTGCATAATGAGCAAAAGTCTACATAAGCTTCACCAGCCTATCATTAGACTACGTTAAAGTTATAAACATATTCTAGAACTAGAAAAAAACAAAATACATTTTTGGTTGGGGTATTTTTTATTGTATTAAGTAGCTTCTTTAAGGTAGATTTAAGCGTTGGTCTAAAACAAGACGGGTGATCTAGCGGACATGGGGAATTACAGACCTATCTCGCGACTAGCGAAAGTGCTTGACAGCTTGATTAACGCGCAGCTTTGTAAACATATCAAAATTCACGACGCTCAGTTCGAAGCAGGCTGTCAAGTACTACAAGGACAGAAACACACCTATTTATGCGTGTTTTATGGACTTGTCAAAACCGTTTGACCTGGTTGTGTACGACATATATGTGGGACAAGCTGCAGAAAACCCATCTACCTAGGGAGTGCGTGGCTTTATTAAAATATTGGTATAACAGTCAGGTCAATCGCGTAAGATGGGCTGGGGTAGACTCAGATGTGTATAGGCTGAAATGTGGAGTAAGGCAGGGGGGGTTGTCATCCCCCATCCTATTTAACCTATATGTGAATGAGCTGATCGAACGGCTCAGCAGGACCCATGTCGGCTGTCATATAGGTGATATCTGTTTCAATAACATAAGCTATGCAGACGACATGGTCCTGCTTGGACCATCGGTTGACTCCATTAGGATACTACTTAGAGAGTGCGAGGGCTACGCTCTACGGCATGGTCTTAAATATAATGCGAGTAAAAGCGAGGTGCTCATTTTTAAGGCAAAAAAATATAACCCAAACACCTTGCCTAAGATCATGCTGGGGGGCGAACCCCTAAAAATAGTGAAACAATTTAAGTATCTGGACCACATGCTAATTGAGGAACTAAAAGACGATCTGGATCTGGAGAGGGAAAGAAGGGCGATGGCAGTGAAGGGGAATATGCTTGCCCGCAGGTTTGCACGTTGTAACGATCAAGTCAAGTTGACGCTATTTAAAGCATATTGTCAAACTTTTTACACGTGCAGCCTGTGGGTGAGCTTTACGCAGAGGTCCTATAACACCTTAAGGGTGCAGTACAACAACATCCTCAGGATGCTGCTGAGGCTGCCGAAGCACTGCAGTGCGTCAGCCATGTTTGCCGAGGCGAGGGCAGATGACTTTTTTGCCATTAGGCAGAAAAGAATCGCCTCGATGCTAAGGCGGGTGCGTGGCAGCAGCAACAGTATGCTGAGGGGGTTGGCGGAGCGTCTGGACTGCCCGCTAACCAAGTACTGGGTGGAGGTGGTCATTGGCAGGACCAGGTAGTAAATAAAATATTTAATACCTGCTCCTGCCAGAGGAACATCACTAAATTAATTTTTGTTGTGATTTATGTTTTTGCTTCTTTTTATTTTTTATTTTATGTAACACTAACATAGTCTCTTAAGGTTGTACAACTAACACTTTTATGGACGTATGTCTGAAATAAACAATTTTTTTTTTAAGATCAATGCTTAATTCAAAATCGATCAAAACGACCCATTAGGTATCGAACACTAATATTTGTGTAGTTATTTATGTCCCTTATGGGTCGTACGTAGATCCATAATTATAACTAACCTATTTCATTCCTAAACACGGCAGTTCTGAAACACCATAACCACCTAAAGCAAAAAAAAAAGAAAATACTTTATTCCATACTCGTAAAGTACATATTAAGTTTATTTCCAGTCTATAAGGGGCAGAGAATAGCTAAAATCTCTTTGGTGTATGGTTTCAACAAATCATAATTTTCAAGTTATAAATAATACCGCTCATTATATTAACGTAACACATTAAACGGATAAAGGTCGCTTGGTACAAATTTAACATGTTTTATAATTCTTATGTGTTTTACTAATACTACTATTATCATAATGTTAAGGTCGTGTACCTTTTACTATACAAATGCTACAACATTCGTTTGTTTGTTGACCCTTAAATATGACTTAAGCATTCCTCAAATGTCCGACCCCTTGAGGGTAAATTGTGTAAACACGGTTTCATTTTGTAAAGTTTGAATGTTGAATCATTTCCAGCTTTGTAAAGACTGAGTAATTGAGATCCAGGAATGTGAAATTAATGTCTTGCTTTGCTCAGACAAACTAAATAAATGGATACTGGCTTGGACGTTTAACTAGGTTTAATGACACACTACATAAGAAGCAAATCATATATATACAGGGTATGTTTTTTGAAAGCTTGTTAGTTAAAAGTAAAGTCAAGTCCTTTTCTAATAATGGTTAGGAATGTACCTGGAAAAATTACCAGAATCACTTAACGGATCTTCAGGTACTTTTAATAAAAAGATCAATGTAAGGGAAAGCTTTAAAGGCTTGGCAGTTCTTTAGTTACTTAATTAGACTTTATAAATTAAACTACATTTAATAAATTAGTGCACGTGTTAGAATGTCGTTCCCTTCTTGTTTATGAGAATTATTAAACGTTAAAACTTTAAAGGGTTTTCAGCATTAAATTAATTAGTTTGCATATATTTATTTACTTACTCATAAATATACAATAAATATATAATTTAACGGCCTCCTAGCCCAGTTAGTGACACTGCCTACAAATCAGGAGGTCCTGGGTTCGAATCCTGGTAAGGGCATTTATTTGTGTGTTATCTTATCACAGATATTTGTACCTGAGTTATGGATGTTTTCTATGTATTTAAGTATTTATCTATTATATATATCGTCGTCTAGTACCCATAACACAAGCCTTATTGAGCTTACTGTGGGACTAGGTCGGTTTGTGTAAGACTGTCCTATAATATTTATTATTTATTGATATGCAAAGCACTTTTGATATTTTGGCCAATAATAAAATTGTCGATGTAGATAAAAAAAAATTGTTTCAAGGATAGCAATGAACTAACTCAATCTAAGATAATAATCTCAGTAGGTTCTTAAATAAAAAAATATCAATTTTTTCTCACAAAGGAGATCGTCAATTTTTGTTAGGTGATCTGGAGTGCGATTTTTGAATCTCACCAAGTGACTAATTCTCACCGATGTAAATGATTTCCGAAAGTAAATCACTCACATCGGTGAGAATTAGTCACTTGGTGAGATTCAAAAATCGCACTCCTGGCCCAGATTATTTAGGACCGTTTAGGAATGGTTCTTACCTTTGAAGAATCGTCATAATTTCTAGATCAGGATGGTGGTAAAAATATTGCGAAATCTAATGGGAAAATTTAAAAATCATGCATTTAAAACTTGAATATGACAAAGACAATATTTGAAAGCGTGCTTGCCTATGATTTTTATATTAATGTAAAAAAGTATCATTTTTTTAAAGATAATGTACAAAAGCGGACTTGAAAACAAATCGGGAATCATGATAAAATAACAAATATTTTGATCGTATTTATAGTTCCTGTATTTCGGTAAACAAAGACGGCTGTCAAACCATCGTTGATACTATTAACTGAACATTCCTAACACCTATTGCGAAGGGATAAGGTTTACCACCGTTAAGTGCGATAGCACTAGTATCTGACATTGCAATATTGAAAAAAAGATGCGTTTCGTTATCGAAGGAGCATGATATTATGTCATTATGAAACCCACTTTTAATATTCAAACTCCGATCAAAACTGCAAAAATACGCATTTTCAATCTTTAGGTGTTTTAGAACAATCGATTTCTAATTTAAACTTTCGTATTCGTAGGCTTAGATACTATTTTAATATTACAATGTTCTAACTTACTGAACAGTATCAAAACGCAGATTATGTAACGGTATACATTGACAGTGTCAAACCAAAAAACAATCCCGTTTCAGGCCAGGGTGAAGTTAAACTTTATGTCAATGCCATAAGGACGTTAAAGACTTGTCTTGCTGTATTTTAATCGCGGAAAAATCGACATAATGTTTATTTATTTAGTATTTCTAATTCCCGTTTCATTTTTTTGCAATATTTTGTCTACTTTAGTAATAAAATGAGTATTTATTTTACATTGCAGTACAAACTGTATATGGTTTATATCAGGTGGCCCAGAATTGACGATCTCCTTTTCGAAACCTGTTTTATGATAATGCGAATAATCAATAATCACGTAAAAGAGCGTTTAAAAACAGCTTCTAAATTGGAGTAAATTTACTCCAAATTTTCTAAAACCATTCGTAGCACCCATTCATCAAGGCTAATTCACGTTGGAAAGTGAATATTGCAAAGAAAGCCGCAGCACATTAAGACTAACAATTCTTCCCAACCAAAAGGCCGTATCAACCATCGAAAATCTCATTCAATTTTTAACTAAATTTCCGCACGATAAATTCTAAATTCAAACGGTTTCTCAATAGCTGTTATATGTGGCCTGAATCGCAATATAGCCTGCTTCTTGCAAAAATCGCCTCATAATCCACCATTGTTATCTTTGTTCATTTTCATATCAGCCTTTTAGGAACAGTAGGTATTTCATTTTGGCTCCGCTGGCGCTGGCTACTTAGCTAATATTGCTCTTAGCGTTAAAACAGCAATTTGTTACTTTTGAATGTAGAATTAAATATGATAGATAAAACAAGTCCTTAAAAAATTAAATTAGGTAAGTTATTAAATTTAAACTTTCGTGAGACATACTGTCACTATAGAACCAGCCACCAGCCAGCAGTCGGCAACGCGTCGTGCAACAGCGCGCTACGGGCCGGTTCAAAATAGCACTCTTGGTGCTTGAAGATGGAGACCTAACACCTAAGCTCTCCGAAACATGTCGCGCGAAGTGACTAAAGTGACTAGTGTAACCGTTATATTTTATAGTGATTAGGCAAGTTTTTATTGTTAACCGTACTTTTCTTTGTACAATCGCTAACTGCTAACCAAGACAAATGCAACGAGCCCAAACACGACGGGATACTGTTGAGTAGTTGAGGAGTTCCTATGGTCACATAATATGGTATAATAATATTGCGTTGTCATGCATGCAAAATTGTAAAAATATAAGTGGGACAAAAACTTGCAAGATAAGCCAAAATAAACCAGTATGCAGTATGCAGCTATGTTTTAAAGTGGTTCCGAAGCTTGCTTGATACCTATTTTATGAGTTGAATGTTCGCATTTTCCTTCCTAAGATCATAGACATATACAATGAGAAGACGCGGTGCCGTGAAAACCATATTGAAGACATAATTTTGATTCATAATAAGCCGATTTCCTCGTGTTTACGCGCCACACGCACACATATACAACTCGTGGACGAGGGGTGATTGGCTCAAACGTCAAAAGTGAGTATGTGTGCACGAGACCGCGGCTTATTATGGAATCACTATCTTCATGGGACCACGTCTTCCTTTTTTATATGTATATGCCTAAAATAATAATTGTACTTTCTATGTACTGTGGTATGTACGCGATCCATCACGGTGGAACAAAGCTGACAAAGGCATAGAATTGATTCCGCCGCGCCTGGTCGGAGACAATACCCCTCTGGGCGAGCGTGGCCGAATCATAGCTATATTAGCTACTAGCTGTGCCCGCGGCTCCGCCTGCGTGGAATTCGGTCTGTGTCAGTAAGCGGCTAATTCACCCCTAATTTCTGTCCCGCTACCCTGGAGGCGGAACTTGAAGTAAAGTTGACAGATGACGCTAGAGGACAGTAGTCCTAATAAAATATTTTACAATTATTAATTGTATCATATTAAACTTAATAAAAAATTTACAATTACCACTAAATGAAACTACACTATAAAATGAACACTTTTTTTAATCATATATTTTTTTTTTGGCATGATTTAAACGACATACAGTAGTAGGTGTATATCGGACGATACAGGACCACTTTTGTATTTATACGTTCATGTCCACGGCAAATATCATCCAAATCGATCCTCCCGTCAAATCGGTCTAAGCATGAAAGGTAAGAACAGACGCGGTTGAAATTGGGGGGGGGGGGGGGGTCACAAATGCAGAAATGATTTTTTTCTAATTTTTTCTAATTTGAGGTGCACTTGGAGAGGGGAGGGGGTCCATGACCCATGCAAATTTAACTCAATCGAGTGTAGTGGCTACCCCCCCACCCTTTTAGACGTTCAATTTGAGCATGATGAGATGAGAACCGGCCAAGAGCATGTCCGGCGATGCTCAGAGTAGAGTTTCGTAAAGGCCGCCCTGTTACAAAACATCCGTTCAAAAGGTCGTTTATTAAGGGATATTTGGCGGCGCTTACGTCATTTTACTATTCGGCACTTCCTTTCACTATGCGTTTTGACTGATAATTCAAAAACGGCTGAACCGATTTTATTCAATATACTTTTTATTGAAAGTTCTTATCAGGCCTCACCAAATTTCAGCTTTCTAGTGCGAACGGTAACTGAGCTAGACCGCGGACAGACGGATGGACATGGCGAAATTATAAGGGTTCCTAGTTGACTACGGAACCCTAAAAAGAGATAAATGGTAGTTTATGTAACTGTTACGTATAAGGCCTAATTATGTACAGAAGCATACACTGCTTTACCTACACACATATTAAAAATCCAGGGGGGGGCGTGCCGGCGGTCGGGGGTAATGAATTTCCATACGTTTTTACCACACTGTCATAGATAAATCAAGATATTTATTCTTCAATGTAAGCACATTACAATGCACTAATGAACGTCAGAGAAAAATAAAATACGTGAGTGTCGTGGAACACGCGATTGGCACGAAGTTGTTATTTAATTTTATTTCATTTTTGAATTTTTTTTGGAAATTTAATTAGATTTTGTATTTTTTTGAAATTGTTGAATTTTTGAAATTTTTGAAGCTTTTGAAATTTTTGAAATTTTTGAAATTTTTGAAATTTTTGAAATTTTTGAAATTTTTGAAATTTTTGAATTTTTTGGAAATTTTTGAAATTTTTGAATTTTTTGAAACTTGAAATTTTTGAATTTTTTTTAAGTTCTCGACTTTTTTCAGTTTTTTCACTTTTATCACTTTGTCACTTCTCACTTTAACTTTTCACTACACTTCACTTCACTTTATTCTATTTTATATATTTTTTTTTCATTCCATTTTACATGTTTCTCAATCGTAAGGGTGTCGCGTTTTCGTGACGTGACGCTTTTTCGTGACGGTCACGTGACTTTTTTTCGCCTAGCCTCCCATCCGCGAACCGTCCGATAAGGAACTTCGTTCCAAAACTACCACCGGTTCTAACCCTACACCTCTGGCCCAAGAAGTATTATGACATTTATGACCGAAAAGAAACTCGACGGGACTTATTTTTTTTCAAAACAGTAAGTCCCTAATACATTATTAGATCTTAAAGATACAAAATAATGCGTAGTTCTTCAAGAAGACATATCAGAACAGCTTGAGAGACAGATAATGTACCCATTGTATAATTATAAAAAAAAAAATCCTAATCTGACTGCTTCACAAAACGTTTGATATGTTTTCCTACCTAAACGGTATCCTATAAATGTTAGATGATTTTGTAGTAGTTTTTTGGTTTGGGCCATGCATCTTTGTCCGTCATATATAGTCCTCGAACCTGGAATAACCCTTTGACATTCATGACATTTTCAAATATTTCTTAAGAGCGGGTAAAGGCAAATTTAAAGCATCGACGGGTTGGTTATAAATATGAACACCTTGACCAGAAAATTACAAATTATTTCAATACCAAATTTCATCTAAATACGTACAGCGGTTATTGGTTGTTTCTTCCCCATGTAAACTTCCACCCCTTTTGCATACGCTTAAGGGATAATTTCCGAGATAAAACTATTTTATTTCCTTTTCCAGAGCTCAAATTATCTCCATACCAAATTTTATCTAAATCGATTCTGCGGTTAATAATTCCCTATACAAATTTCCAACTCCCTTTTCACCCCTTTAGGGTTGATTTTGGGGTAAAGCGGGTCCTTTGTCCTTTCTCGAGACCTATACTATCTCTATACACAATTCCATCTAAATCAGTTCAGCGGTAAAAAATTCCTCATACCAACTTCCAACCCCCTTTCACCCCCACAAGGGTTTGAAAACTATCCTATGACGTTTCTCGAGACTCAAATTATCTCCATACTCATTTCTATCTAAATCGTTTCAGCGGTTAAAAATTAATACACAAACTTTCAACCCCATTTTTACCCCCACCAGGGTTGATCTTCGAGATTAAAACTATATATTATCCTTTCCCGGGACTCAAACTATCTCTATACAAAATTTCATCAAAATCCGTTCAGCCGTTTTCACGTGATGCGCGGTCAAATAAACAGACAAACAGATAAACAGATAGACAAACAGATAAACAGACAAAAATTCTAAAAATTGTTGTAACGTGTTCTGTTATCGATTCTAAGTATCCCCAGCCAACTTTTTTTCGATTATCTTCCATGTACAGACTTTCGACCCTCTTCAGTTTTATTATATAATGTATAGAATGTTTAGATGTATAGAAATTCGAAAAACTAAATTGACAAGACGTCACGTCAAATAATATTATTTAAATTTTATTTACTTCTTTTGTATATTTTCTATTATATTTTGGATTCAGTCACCAAATTTTAATTAAAATCACCAAAAAGTGCATAGAACAGCAAATCGACGAAGACGGCGGTGGAGACGATGCGGAAATCACATCGTCTCAGCCAGAAACATCCTCATCATCTGCAATAACAAAAACACCATGTCCCGTATGTTTCCGTGATTTTAAGAAGAGAGGTTTAAAAAGACATATCCTCATGTCACACCAAGGTTATTTTAGTCAACCAACCACAGCGAACCCAAATGAAAGGCAAACTGATGAAACGGTACATCCACCTATCAACCAAACACAAACGCCAGAACCTATTCAAGACCTACTTCAACCAACTACATTAAACCAATTTGAAAGGCAATCAGACATAAGAATTCATTTACCTATTAACAAAGCACAAATACCAGAGTCTATTCAAAACCTATTTCTCAAAGGATTTAACGCAAGGCTGCTTAATAGCGAAGGCGGTCCAGACACAATTTCGAGAGAACGCTGGAAAAAAATTATAAATTTTCGCAGTAAACAGTACAGCATTCCACAAGGAAACGTAGGCAGACAGTTAACTACACTCCTAGCCAATGAAATTAAAGAACTTTCAAATAAACTGCCAGGAGAAGGACACTCTGAAAAAATATTCATTCTATGTAGGACAATACTTCAAAGAGATCCAATGGTCAAATCAGACCATGATATCAGAAGAACTCTTCAAAGAAGAATGGAAATGTGGAATTCCGAACATTATGACGAACTGATTGCAGAAACCCTACTCTGCAATTCAAAATTTACATCAAGTAACAAGCAGAAACTGGACGAAGACCATGATTTCAGAATATTTAGCCGCCTAATGCTACAAGGAAAAATCAGACAAGCAAATAAATGGATAACAGGAAGATCAGGAGGCGGAATTTTAGATCCGAATGAAAAAATTGGAAACAAAACAGTACACCAAATATTCAAAGAAAAACATCCAGACCAAACAATCCCAGAATTATCTGACTTTTTAGATCACCCTGAACTTCCTATTATAGTGAATGTTGATATTAATTTAAACCACATAGAACAAGTTGCTAGAAAATTGTCTGGTGGAGCAGGTCCGAGCGGCACAGATTCCGAACAATGGAAATCACTTCTTCTTCGTTTTGGTAACCAAAGTTCCGACCTACGGGAAGCAATCGCATCACTAACCAGGAAACTTAGCAGTGAAGTCGTTGAATGGGACTGCATCGAGCACTGTTGGCAAGAAGAGGCATTGCTCTAAACAAATGTCCAGGCGTCCGTCCAATTGGGATCGGCGAAATATTACAAAGCATAATCGCAAAGGCAATGGCCACCGCAACAGGATCTGACGTTCAACAAGCATGCGGATCAATTCAGCTCTGTGCCGGCATGAAATCAGAAATTGAAGGTGGAATTCACGCTATGACCCAATGCTTTAATGAAGGCGAAGACGACCAAGGCCTGCTTTTAATAGATGCAGCAAATGCCTTCAACGCATTAAGCCACCCAATCGCCCTTTGGAATGCTAGAGTCTACTGGCCCCGTTGTGCAATATTTCTTTTTAATACATATAGAGGATACGCTGTCATCTGCCTATCAGGATCTAAAGACTTTATCCTTAGCAAGGAAGGAACAACACAAGGTGACCCGTTAGACATGCTAATGTATGCAGTCGGGATTTTGCCACTTATTCAAAGCTGCAAAGATCGAGGCAAATATATCCAAAATTGGTATGCTAATGACTCAGCCTGCTTTGGTTAACTTAAAAATGTAAGAGATTGGCTGGAAAAACTCATGATACAAGGACCGAAATAAGGCTACTTCGCAGAACCCACAAAAAGCTATGTAATAATTAAAAATGAATCTAACGAAGAAGCTAAGAGATTATTCTAAAATATGGGTGTCAAGATAGTAACCTATCACCGTTTTCTAGGCAGTGTCATCGGGAATGAAAACGAACAAAAAGAATATATCAAAGAAAAAGTAACTGAATGGACCAATTGCATACGGCTACTGTCAAAAGCTAGCAAAAAACACCCGCAATTAGTTTATACAGCTTTCACAAAATCACTTCAATGTGAGTGGAGATATTTGCAAACAGTAATGGATAAAACCGGCGAAGAATTTCACACTTTAAACGAGACGATAATGTCAACCTTCCATTCTTGACAGAGAAATCACTTCTATAGAACAGGATCTATTCAACCTGCCAGTGAAGCTGGGCGGTCTTGTCATTAACAATCCATTAAAAAACACTGAATATTGTAAATTATCCGTTGAATCAAATAAATTACTAATCCACGCAATAAAAAATACAGAAAACCTGGACCTAATAGCCCATCATACTCATGCAGCAGAAACCATGAGGGTAGCCAAATTTACGAGACATTTGAACGAGAGTGATAGATGTAAAGATGTTTTATCCAAATTACCGAGTAAGATGCAAAGATGTGTCCAAAGAGTAGTTGAATCAAACTCTTCACAATGGCTGTCAATCATCCCTACCACCGCAAACAATACCGACCTTACCGCCACCCAATTTAAAGACGCACTTGCCTTGCGCTACGCTCACGAACCCGGCAATCTTCCTCAGGTTTGCGGCGGATGCGGCGAAAATAATTTTGACCTAAATCATGCCCTAAACTGCAAAAAAGGCGGCTTGATTAAACAAGGCCATGATCAACATAGGGACGTTTGCAAGAATTGGGCCGAACTAGCTTGGGGTAAAGGCACAGTTGAACCAATAATGCGTGATGCAAGTGCTACACAGCCAGCCCTCATAGGAGACTTATTACTAAATAGCGTATGGGAACCTGCAAGGAAAGCGTTCTTCGACGTTCGCATTGTAAATGCTGACGCTCCCTCTTACAGCAACCTTACATGGCAAAAAACAGCACAAAAACGCAGCCGAGAAAAACATCTAAAATATGACCGAGCCACGGAAGACTTAAGAGCCTCTTTTACACCTTTAGTAATCTCATGTGATGGAGCCTTAGGGACTGAGTATATGAGTTTTTTGAAATAAACAGCATCCAAACTATCATCCAAATGGGAAAAACCATACTCTCAAATAATATTCTGGCTAAAAGTTAAAGTACAAATATCGGTCATTCGAGCAGTCTCCATGAGGGTGAGAGGCACTAGAAGACGCATCAAGGTTTTCGAATGCGAAGACGGCGCCGGAATTCTATACTAAGCAAGATCTTACAAAGGGTTAGAACCGGTCGTAGTTTTTTTTTTCTCTCTGACATTCTTAAGTACATTGTAATGTGCCTAAATTGAAGAATAAATATCTTTTTTTTATCTTTTATTTAGTAGCAGGTACCATGTATATTTGTTTTGCCGAGTTACTCCGTGATAATAGTTCATGCAATCATAGACATAAAATAAGGAGACGTAATGCCGTGAAGACAAAACTGATTCCATAATAAGCCGATTTCCTCGTGTTTACGCGTGGCACGCACACATACACAACTCGTGGACGAGCAGTGATTGGTTCAAACGACAAAAGTGAGTGTGTGTTCACGAGACTGCGGCTAATTACGGAATCACAGTTTTAACTTCGTTGGATTACGAATAAAGCGCTGGTGGCCTGGCGGTAAGACGTCAGGCTTTAAATCCGAAGGTCGCAAGTTCAAACCCCGGCTCGTAACACTGAGCGGTACTTATGTACGAAATATCATTTGATATTTACCAGTCGCTTTCCGGTGAAGGAAAACATCGTGAGGAAACACCGGATCTAATCCCAACAAGGCCTTCCCCTCTGGGTTGGAAGGTCAGATGGCAGTCGCTTTCGTAAAAACTAGTACCTACGCCAATTCCTGGGATTGGGTTGCCGAGCGCACCCCAGGCTCAATAGAGCAAAAAGCTGGGATAAACGCTAGGGGGAAGAAGAAGAACTTCGTTGGATTACGTCTCCTAATTTTGCTTTTTGTCTATGCATGCAACTGTGCCAAAATATCGGGATCTCGGGAAAACAAATATACATGGTAAAAAAAACGGGATCGTTTTAACAGTAGTTGTAAGGTAGGTAGTACCATAAAAACTCGCTAAAGATGACTATGAAGATATCTAGACCATAGCATGGCTACATCATCGGTATACGTCACAACGTTGCATCATCAGCACTGCATCACGCCTGCGTATGTGTCTACGTCACCACGTTACGTTGCAGCCGCCCGCGCCGCGCATCATCGATATTTGGAAATCGGTTCGATCACATTGATAAAACGAGTGTGCACGCTCACTCTGAGCCTTTGACACCTAACATCGCGTCTTAGGACAACACCTTAGATGTAATTTTTATATTTTATTTAAATATGTCTTATTTGCTTTCGCAAAACAGCATTCTAAACGTGCTGTCGGAACGATGGGACTCACCATTGTTCGCGCGCTGGGTGCGGTTGCACGCGCCGCCTGTTGCGACGCCACGCCGCTTTTAGTTAGTAAATATATCTTAATTAGGTTAACTTAACATAATTGTAAGATTACTAACACCGATATGGATTATTTTATACGAAATAAAAAAAATTGAATTTGAATTTGAATTTGAAAACATGTCCAATCCAGCGCCACTTCCGCAAAAGTATCTCCTTGGCTAAAGGGTTTTGGCCGGAATAATAACCACCTACCCAAGCAAGGGCTGACTTGGCAAGTCCCTGGAAAAAGGGGGCAAGGTCGCCCTCGTACCACTTGGAGGCGCACAGTTGAGAAGGAGGCTGCATCAACTGGCCTTGGACGGAGCTGGAGGAGGCCGCAAAGGACCGTGACCAATGGAAATCCCTTCTGAGAGTCCTATGTCCCTGAGGGATAACAGGATCATGTATTATTCGCCGCATTACTATAATTTATCTCCTCCACTGCTGCCTCCCTATATAATACGCGAGACTGTTCTGCGGGACTTCAAGTGGCAGGGCCTGACGGCCTGAAAGATGGCGTATTACACGAGAAATTGTGTTAAAAGTGATCGTATTAAGCGAGTTCTGTATTAGTTCTTGTAGGTTTGAGGTGGAGGATAGACGCAAAGTATTTAACTTAATGTGAATAAAATCAGTTTCAGGGGTGTTAACATTATCAAAAATCTAATTTTTATTTTATAAAATTTGTACCTGACCTTTGAACTCAGAAAGATCTAAGTGTAAAGTTTTGCTTACCCAAGATTGTTACCCTACGCAGTGTTGGCCGAACATTAGTGTAATTAAAAATTAAAAATTGAAGATTGAAACACGTTAGTTAAAATTGAACACTAATAGTTTAATATGAGATGCCTCTTAGATCCCCTTCGTGTGAAAATTTGTCTCAAATTCAAAATGATGATGGGGATAATATAAACTCTACACTGAAAGATAGCACGTTTCATAGTCCCAGTAGTCTCCCTATGGACAATAATATGTCTACTATGGACAATTCATTAGTTGTAGCATTAAAAGTGCAAGTAGAGGAACTAAACACTGAGTTATCGTGCGCTCATGAAGAAGTTGCAAGGTTAAATATAGAGAATTGCGAACAACAACAACAAAAACTAAGCTAAATAAAAAAATTAGTATGTTATTACTGTTAAACAAAGAACCTATAAGAAGTACAACACCAAAAAACCATAGCCCAATCACAAAAAATATACACACAGAGGAGAACATTCAAATTTATGAAAATAAAATTAAAAAATTAGAGGATGAAATATCTACAGTGAATAATAAAATAAAGACACTCCAAATAAAGCTAAGTAAGGCTCTTACGTCAAATAATGTTTGCAAACGAAAGTCAGAAGCATCAGTAAACAGGGAAGTGACTCTCTCACGGATCCAACACTCTACCAAAGCACTGCAGAACACTGTAAAAAAACTAGAGCAACACATAAACAATACTATAGCTGAGGAAAGTAGATTAGACTTGTCGGGAAGACCTTTTTTACCTCGGGAATCTCATTCAATACAAGCGACGCCAGTTAAGAAACCGATAAAGCACAAAACTAATAACAAACCAAGGTTGTTGCTTATATCAGATTTTCATGGAGCTGATCTTTTACTACCTTTATCGAAAATTCGCAAGAACGATTATGACTGTACGGCCGATATCATTCAATATGGAACAACCCAGCGTGTACTGCAAAACATAGAAGAAAAAATTAAAGACTTCAATAAAAGCGATTGCGTAGTAATTATGTGTGGTGGGAGTGATTATAATATTACCCCGTTAAATAAAATTATAAGTACTTTACAAGTAGAATATACAGTCAAAAATTGTACTCATACAAACGTAGTTATCTGTGATATCCTCCATAGCTTAAATAAGTATGATGAAGATTATAATGATTATGTTAATAGCTTTAATGTTATGTTGCATAGAAAGTTGGTGAAATGTTCCCATGTATGGCTGGAAACACCCAATAGTGTCTATTTTGGTGTGCGAGACTACGATACCAAAGGCTACCAACTAAACTTTAGAGGGAAATATAAACTAGCTCGCAGCTTGAATAATGTTCTGATCAATGTTAACAAAGCATTTTATAATCAGTTAAATTTTTTAGGTACAATAGACAATCAATTAATAAATCGGTAAATAATGATCTTATGGTATACAGTCTTATACATATATTACATCAGAACATCAATGGTCTTATAAATAAATCTGATTTGTTAAGTATACAAATACACGAGCTTGTGGATAAGGAAACTCAAATTGATGTTATTTGTGTTACAGAGAACAATATGCAGTTAGGTGATGAAATATATTTGTCTATTCCTAATTTTAAATTAGCCGCGTTTTACTCGAGGAAAAACCGAAATGGTGGATCTTGTATTCTAGTCAGGGGTATTCATAAATATAGCATGCTGAACGAATTAAATAGTATATCAATACCAAATGTAATGGAATGCGCTGGTGTGGAATCAACTGACCACAAATTAATTATAATTAGTATCTATAGAGTACCGAGGAACAATAGACATAGTTTTGATATATTTTTTCATAAATTGGATCTTATATTAAATAAATTATGTTTTAGTGGGAAGAAAGTAGTAATATGTGGTGATTTTAATATCGATATGCTCAAGAGAACGCCACAGTCCGTAGAATTCAAAAACTTATTGTGGTCCTATAATTTAAGAATGGCAATATCTGAGCCAACTAGATTATCTAGCAACACATGTATTGACAATATTCTTCACAATGTGCGAGGCAGTAAAGCTGAAGTGATTGACTTTGCCCTCTCGGATCACACTGCCCAATTTATAAAATGCCCCGTTAAAAAAGCATGTGTTCTTGCTTACTGGTATAAGGAAAAGAGACATTACAGTCTAGAAAATATTAATAAGTTTAGGGATCGTTTATTAGAGTTACAATTCAGTGAAGTTTATATGGCAAACAATCCTAATGAAGCATACAACTGTTTTGCTGAACAATTCGAATTACTTTATAATTTGTGCTTCCCTATTAGAAAAATTAAAGTTACTTCAGCTACAAACCCAAAATGGATTACCAAAGGGTTAAAGGCCTGTTGCAAGCGAAAACGTCAATTACTTTGGAAATATAGATTTTCTGATGATAAAGTTAGGGATAAAACAAATTTTCAAAGTTATTCAAAGCGATTGAAGAAAATTATTAAGCTTACCCAGAAAACACAAAATAATTATTATATTAAACAATCTAGTAATAAAACAAAGGCATCATGGAATGTTATAAATAAATGTAGATCTAAACAACCCATACACAATATTCAGCAGATAGTATCTAACGGTGAACGTATAAAATCTCCTCGAAAAATCGCGCAAGCTTTTAATCAGTACTTCATAAATAATGCTACAAATAACAATAATCATAAACATGACTAGACGAATACAATGGCATCCAATTTACCTAATTCTATGTTTATGAATCCTGTTAATTCGAAAGATATTGAAATTATAATTAACTCATTAAAAAATAGCCATAGTACAGACTATGACGGTATTAGTACAAAAGTGGTAAAATCTGTATCCAGTATCATTTCACCATTGATTAGCCACATAACTAATTTATGCATAGAGAAGGGTGAATTTCCAGAAAAATTAAAAATTGGTATTGTGAAACCACTATTTAAAAGAGGGGATAAGGAAGACTTGGCTAGCTATAGACCTGTGGCACTGCTACCCATTTTTTCAAAAGTCATAGAAAAAGTAATTCACAATTCTAGTTACTCATACTTCGAAAAAAATAATTTATTTACAAAAGAACAGATGGGATTTCGAAAGGGTAAGTCCATTAATATGGCTATTTTTGACCTAATGCGTGTAGTAATAACAAATATGGACAAAGGAGTTCCGATATCAGCACTCTACATGGATATGTCGAAAGCCTTCGATTTTGTAGATCATAAAATATTGCTAGACAAATTATACAAATATGGAGTTAGAGGTAATGTACATAGTTTGATTAAGTCATACTTAGGAAATCGACTACAGTTCACTCAGATAAATAGACTATGCGTTAGTAAAAAAACCAAAGTCACTTATTCATCGGAAGTTCAACATGTTCATTACGGTGTACCTCAGGGAAGCGTTTTAGGCCCTCTATTATTTATTATTTATATCAATGATTTGTTCTTTTTGCTGATGATAGCACTATGATGTTTACTTGTAAAGACCCAGAAACATATGAAAATGATATATGCAAAACATTAGAAACAGTAATTAACAGGTTAGCAAACAACAATTTAAAAATTAATATGGAAAAAACTAAAATCATGACATTTAAACATAGACGAAATGATACCCGTAATTTAAATATATCATATAAGGGTAAAAAAATTGAGGAAACAGATGTGACAAATTTTTTAGGAATAAGCATAGATCATAAGTTAACATGGAATAATCAAATTGACAATATATGTAAGAAACTGAATTAATTTTCATACCTCCTACATAATCTAAGGAAAAATGTTGATGAACCGGTTATTTTAACGGCCTATCACGCTTATGTAACATCGACACTAAGGTATGGTATCATGTTCTGGGCAAACTCAGTTGATAGAAAAACTGCATTTATAGCGCAAAAGAGATGCGTTAGATCTTTATGTGGAATTCAGCTACCAGCTTCGTGCGTACCACACTTTAAAAGGCTACGTATATTGACTCTGCCTTGTTTGTATATTTATGAATTAGTTATTTTTGTTAAAAGCAACCTGCACTTATTTAAAAGATTTAAGAGTATTCGTTTAAGAAATAAAATAGCCAGATTTTGATACCGGTACCATCTGCTCATCAGTACAAGTCGAATGAGCCCAAACAGCATAAGTCTATGATGCGCCAAACCCGAGATCCAGTAGGGATCCCCAGGGTCCAGCATGAGCTCCAGATTTTGATACCGGTACCATCTGCTTATCAGTACAAGTTGAATGAGCCCAAACAGCATGAGTCTATGATGCTCCAAACCCGAGATCCAGTAGGGATCCCCAGGGTCCAGCATGAGCTCCAAATTTTGATACCGGTACCATCTGCTCATCAGTACAAGTCGAATGAGCCCAAACAGCATGAGTTTATGATGCGCCAAACCCGAAATCCAGTAGGGATCCCCAGGGTCCAGCATGAGCTCCAGATTTTGATACCGGTACCATCTGCTTATCAGTACAAGTTGAATGAGCCCAAACAGCATGAGTCTATGATGCTCCAAACCCGAGATCCAGTAGGGATCCCCAGGGTCCAGCATGAGCTCCAAATTTTGATACCGGTACCATCTGCTCATCAGTACAAGTCGAATGAGCCCAAACAGCATGAGTTTATGATGCGCCAAACCCGAAATCCAGTAGGGATCCCCAGGGTCCAGCATGAGCTCCAGATTTTGAT
Source organism: Pammene aurita (assembly GCA_947086415.1). NCBI lineage: Eukaryota > Metazoa > Arthropoda > Insecta > Lepidoptera > Tortricidae > Pammene > Pammene aurita. The sequence goes on from OX352303.1 coordinate 34,080,571, forward strand.
ACCGGTACCATCTGCTCATCAGTACAAGTCGAATGAGCCCAAACAGCACGAGTCTATGATGCGCCAAACCCGAGATCCAGTAGGGATCCCCAGGGTCCAGCATGAGCTCCGGATTTTGATACTGGTACCATCTGCTCATCAGTACAAGTCGAATGAGCACAAACAGCATGAGTCTATGATGCGCCAAACCCGAGATCCAGTAGGGATCCCCAGGGTCCAGCATGAGCTCCAGATTTTGATACCTGTACCATCTGCTCATCAGTACAAGTCGAATGAGCCCAAACAGCACGAGTCTATGATGCGCCAAACCCGAGATCCAGTAGGTAGCCCTAGGGTCCAGCATGAGCTCCATCTTGTGATATTGGTTCCAACTTCCGAACCTGAGATGCAGTTTTAAAATTAATTATTAGTGTAAGACAGGATTAATTTAGTTACACTAACGTTAATCTTATTAACTGTTAATCTTATTAAATTTTCGAGACGTTAGTGTAACTAATAGGTTAATTCTAATTGACGGTTATTGTAATTAACGACGTCACAAAATCAATGCGAACTAACGTTAGTAAACATTGATGTTAGTGTAATTGATTAGTTACGGAATTAATCTTCAATCTTATTGATCAATTTTCAATTCTACTTGAAATTAACGGCCAACACTGACCCTACGCTCTAAAAGATTAGCTTAGAACAACGAACAATTAAGATATGGACGGCGTACTCAGTCAAACATGGCTCTCCAAACGGTTCTGATATTCCTCTGGCAGGTTATCCCTTTACCACCATCCCAGGCTTTGGTTATTAGCCAATACGAAATTCCAAGCTATTAATAAAAGTTTTGTTTGGTCAATCAAAGTCTTCATTTGTTAAAATAAAATTTGATACGTCGAATCTCATGCGTGGTTGAAGTAAAATACCTAAACTTGCTTGCTGTCATAGTACGTATGCCCGGCCTCTGATGCCATATGTGCACCCACAATAATGTGGAGTCCTTTTTCAGAGATGATACGATTTCTATGCTTTTATCGTTCACTGTCTCTTAATAACAGAGTAGCGTTAAATTGACGGTTCTTGTTCAGTTTGGGATGAGTGCCTGACAAATTTACCTGAGCTAAGACGTCGGAACGTGGACGGCGTAATTAAAAGGCGCTTTCAATAAAAGATTAGCCGTAATCACTTGGCGAGCGTGGGTGGTTTTAACGCTGAGTCTAACCAATATAAGGAACCAAATTTAAACATTACAAATTAATTGAAATGTCCCGTTTTGACTTCACTTGATGCGAGTGAATTGTGATAAAAAAAGAAAGATATTTAATCTTCAATTTAGGCACATTACAATGCACTTATGAACGTCAGAGAAAAAAAACTACCACCGGTTCTAACCCTACACCTCTGACCCGAGAAGTATGAAGTATTATGATTATGTATTGTGATTTTTATAATCCAGTGCTCTCTGAAAATCAAATCCTCTTTGCTGAAAATTGACACCAAACACTCAAAATATTAGCTATATATATTGGTTAACTCAAATGGCTATTGTATAAAAAGTTGTCCAAATTACATTTCTACTAGGAATACTCAGAATCACGAGTAATTTCGACACTAAAACGAGAAAAAAGCCTGTTTTAATTTAATATATTTTTCATTTTTTCCATTCCGTTACCCGTTTAATGTAACACAGCATTAAAATGGTAACAAAATAGAAAATAAAACTTGAAACACTTTTTGTTTTTATAAGGTTGGAAAGAGTTCGTATTTTTGAGTGGAAATACTTTAAAAAAAATCCAAACAAAAACAAGTAGTACGGCTGGTATAAATGTTATAATATAGCCCAATATTAGGTGGCTACTCTAATTTTGAAAGCATGTCTTCTCATTAAAAACAAACCCGAATTACTAAACAATTGAAACCATATCTATATTATAAGAATTTGGTACAGAAAAAGTATTTGTTTTTTTTTTAATAGCTTATAGAATATTTTGGCACTAATGCCAGTCTCTGAAAAGTATGAACTTAGATTTGTTCCTAAAGTTTAAAGCTGTAAGCTATGTAAGTTATTAGAACAGAGTTGGATAAAATAATTAATTCCATTAAATACTTTACGATTTTTTGCTCCAATATTCCTATTAGGGAATTAAAATTTCGCTCCTGAGGTTTATAATTGTACTTAAAAGAAGTTTTTCTAAGATTTTCCTTTTTGATCTTGAGTAGGAATCAAAGTAATGTAGGTACCTATTTTTTTAAGCTCCTACGATTTTCACTCATAAATGAAGTCCCGTCTTTATTTACTTGACGTTTCAAGCGTGGTCGTGGGCTAAATTCTAGCGGCCGACTCATTCGAAACGTCATGCAAACGGATGGACAATTTTGTTATCTTTTTAGTAGGAATCCAGCGGTCATGCCAAAAAAAGTAAGGGTATCTGTATTACGTAAGTATTCCGTACTTAATGGAACTTTAACGGGTTGTTTGGGGGTAGAAGGAAGAATGTCCCAAGTTTCCGACCTCGAGGCTATGATATATAATAATGACAGATGGGTTATGCACGCTCCAAAAGTGAAGCACTTAATATGAGTGATTTCAAACAATTGTCGCTAGTCGCTCACCGGCCAGCGTGAGATGCGGACGTGCCAATTAGCTCCCGCCACCCGCGTGAGAAAGAGACAAACTGTAATTTTCCAACAACGAGAGTGACAAAGATGTCATGATCGTCAAAATGGATAAATATAACAGAATCATTTAGTTATGTTATGAAATAACTTTGGAAGTATTTTTTGTGCTCATTTTGTTAGAGTATAACCCATCCATAGTAAATATCATTGCCTCGAGGTCCCTGTGCTGATTTGTTTGATTGTTTGTCCCCTAAACACCATATTATTTTAATTTCTGTGGAAATTATATACATAACTGCCGGCCTGCTGTTCTATGGGTACACAAGTCTATAAAAAAAATGGATTTTATGACTAGGATCTAAACTTACCTTCATATACAACGCCCCGCACCAGCTGCTCCGTTTCAAACACCGAATGCCCAACCGTCAAATTCACTTCACTATCCGTCTCACTCAGCGTCACTACGCTCTCACTCTCACTAGGGACCCTCGCGAAGGCACATGCATCTAGAATCTCACTCATCTCTGTTGTAACATCAGTTTGATTCTCAACCGTTTCTACAGTGGTATACAGTTCAGATTCGGGTGGACCGGGCGAGCGGCCTGGCGCCGGGTCGCCGCTCGGCAAAGTTAACGTGGAGATACAGGGCAGGCACGCTAGTATGGAAACGGCTAGTAAATTCACTGAGCACAGCCGCATTGTTAACTTTGTTGTCCATTGCTTTGTTTTACATGGCGGGAGATTGTTGGACATGATCAGGGCAAAGTTTGGGATCCAATGCTCATGGTGTCATTGGAATCTGGAACAAAATAATATATATTGAGACAATATTACACACATTCAGAGTACGTAATTGCAAGGAACTCTAATGCCTGCTTGACGAAAAACGCACCCCAAGCGTTTGACACTGGTTTCAAGAAAAAACGCTGCTAAGTGGAGCGATTTTTCGTGAAAGTTCTAACTGCCAAGGAAGCTTATACATTCGTTTCACACGTTTGCCTCCGAAAGCTTCGAAATATTGAAGTCGTTTCAAAATAGATCATGAAGTTAAATACAATCTGGAGGTCATACTTCGACCACAAAGTGAGGCCGAAAGAGAGGGTAATGTAGGGGGCTGCATCTCATTCTAAGTAGAGTGACCATATGATTATGTGGGATTGGGATAGTAGGTATGAAGATAAATATAAAATTAAATATGCTTGTCGTCTAGTAAGTATTGTCCAGAAAGAGAAGTCTCATAGTTCATATGGGAACTTATACATTCTACTGACTTAAGGAGCTGGCCACTTCAGATACGTTGACGCAATAATGAAAGCAGAGAACCCCTCTAATTAGTTTACTATTTTAAACTTATTGCTAGATCCAGGCATCTGGCAGCTATTTATCGGAGGACGTCAGAGTGACAGACCAGCAAAATATTCCAGTTAATAGGTAAAAACTGTCGAAGCCTATCGCTAATATAATAACAAAAAAGTAAAAACATTGCGTATCGCTACGGAAAACAGTAGGTAGGCGACAAACAATACATTAACGTAACGTCATTTTGCACTATTTTCCCCCAACAAAAACTCCTGAAAATGATATAATCTTATTAATTACATGATACTGCACTGCATCAAACCTAGAACTGTAAGATATTTATTTCTTACAACTCGTTGCATAACACCGATGAATAATTGCCAGATGTCCGCGTCTTAAAATAGGGGATAGTTAGTGTAGCAAACTAAAACTAAGTAAGTACAGGGGGTTCGTGGCTCTCACTATTGCGTCATATCTAATGTGGACAGTTCTCCGACTTTAATATACTTAAAGGTAAAAAAATCGAATCCTGGTCAGGGCATTTATTTGTGTGTTTATCACGGATATTTGTTCCCGAGTTATGGATGTTTTCTATGTATTTAAGTATTTATATGTATATATCTATTACATATATCGTCGTCTAGTACCCACAACACAAGCCTTATTGAGCTTACTGTGGGACTAGGTTGATTTGTGTAAGATTGTCCCATAATATTTATTTATCATACTGCCACTACTACAATTTTTGTATGGCCTTGTGCCATTTTAGGACCCTTTCGAAAGGGCCTAAAAAGACCCGCGTGCCACTCCTGTCCTGTGTAAGTAATACTTAGGAACAGACCATGTACTTATGTACATTTCTGTAAAAACAACAAAACCGACCCGCAGCTTGCCGACATCATAGTCACCCTATTGTTTAACAATCTTAACTTGTTGTTAAATCGTAAAATTAAATAATTGTGGATTACCGGTGAAAGGAAAGTCCACTTTATTGTAAAGTCTCACCCCTGCACCCTTTTACGCAACATATCTTGACCATTTTTACTTAAAAATGTTGTTACGAAATGTTGTTGAGCTGAGCGGCATCATTTGAAATAATATCATTGACATATTATGTCAGTGATGGGACTGATGGGATGGGGATACCAGACCGTATTTTAAATATTACAAAACTTACTACTGTCTGCAATATTAATTGCAATTCTTTCATTTAATGAATGAATAATATTTACGTCGTAAAAAAATTCAAAGCAGCTAAAAGGGAACAAAGTATTAATTCAAATCTTGCAATAAATTATTATAAGTAGGAAGTAACTTCTAGTGTGTTACTAAAATAAATGTAGATAAATAAAACCACATTGGTAAGTTTCATAAGTTGGCAGCATTGTGCGAGTGAGACACCGCCCCCTACATTATGCTCTCTATCGGACCGTTTTTATTACTTTTTACTAGTGACCTATGAACGACTGTTTTGCTCGGTAATAAGGTTCAACTGTGGTTAGGGAAATATAGTAAAAGTACTATCCGGATTGTCTTCTGATCCGTGAAATAGATATATAATAGCACACATTTTATCACCTCAAAATACATTCAAATTTATTTATTTAACTTAAAAAGTCAAAACATGAATTGATACATAATTATACATATTATGCACATCAAATGTTTAAGTAAGCTACAAGTACCTAAGCTACTCCTTTTTGCTCGTAATTTTATATCCCTTTGTTACAAACAGTGAATACCATAATCTACAAACTTAATTTAACACTCAAAAACTTCGAGTCCTTGAAATAATTCCAACAACCAATTCAAGATGGCGGCCATGTCCCCATTATAAATCACCCGAAAGTAATTCCATTAAGCCCTAGGCCAACAATAACACTTTAGGAGAAAACATGTTTTTAACTCCTTGAAAAAATGTTTTTTGGAGTTACATTGTGATTTGCGAGCGTTGCCAGCTGAAAATAGATGGATATTTTTCTTTGGCAAGAGTGGTAGGTGTTAGTCTTTTAGCGAATTACTTACATGTGTATAAAAAATAAAGATAAAGTGAAAAAGTGACAAATGTAGAAATTATACACCGCAAAAACCTGGAACTAATCCATACCATGTCTATAAACCAAGGAAAGGTATCTAGCTTATCTCTGACACGTAGTACGTTACGACCAGCATTCTCTCTTGCAGACCATAATGATGGCGAAGTACCCGGAAACTGCAAACCTGGAGGACGCAGGATGTCTTGGATCCGTAAGCCGACCTTTTTTTTGACCGTGGGTACTAGAAATGATTTTCTTAAATAATATTAAGAATATTTTTACCTTAATTCCACAATAAAACTTAAACTAAAGGCGTAATAAGACGTCACAACTTGTACTACAAGAGCAACGAAAACAGATAGTTTTTTTATGGAAATACTAGTTTTTGCCCGCGGCTTCGCTCGCGTTAAATTCGGGGTAACACGGTTCCCCTTTCCTGATTGCCCCCCGGAATGCTCCATACGAACTTCCACCCCCATTTAGGGATGTGGGGGGTTAGAAAGAGACAAAAAGTAGCCTATGTCACTCTCCATCCCTTCAACTATCTCCACTTAAAAAATCACGTCAATTCGTCGCCCCGTTTTGCCGTGAAAGACGGACAAACAAACAAACACACACATACACTTTCCCATTTATAATATTAGTATGGATTTATTTAATAAAAGTAACCTATTTCTTTTTTCTTTGGATGTGTTCAACTTTATTTAATGTTTTCCAATTGTGTTTAGGTTAGGCCGAGCTTCGACCTAAAAACCTATTTTCCGGAAAGAATGCTTAAACAATATCCAGACCACATGCCACCTCCAAACGAGTCGAATCAAGCCTGAACACCATCAACGTGCAGCTGTTCAGGTGGTTTCCAGAAGTCTGGAGGGCAGCCACGCCAGCAAGCCACGTGATCTGACAGGTGAACAGCTAGTATTGAAGGTGCAAGTACTTATGTGCCCACAGAAACTTCCAAAATTGCGCAAAGTTTCACATAGGAAAATATACCAAATTTCAGCTTTCTAGTATTAACGATTACTAAGCTAGGCCGTGGACAGACAGACGGACAGACGGCAACAACCTTAAAGGGTCAAAAGAGGCTTGAAAGTTTTTAATTACGGACGAACTCGCGAGCAGAGATTATCTTAGCGAGTATAGTTAAAGCTTCCAGTCCCCTTATCGCTTTTCCTTTTAATCGTTTTTCCTTTTTTATATGATTATCTGTTTTTCTAGCTTTTACTTGTTTTTGGATGTTAAATATTTGGGTACCTTAGGGCCTGTTTCACAATCTCCAGATAAACTTATCTGCCAGTTAAAATTATTGCTATCCTTTTCTCCAGTCATATAAAAGAAAAGGACAGCAAACATTTATCTGACAGATAGTTATGCTTTAACTGGAGATTGTGAAACAGGCCATAAATTTGTGTTATAGGTAACGAGGTAAGCCTCGTTGTGTGTATTTTGGCAAGCAATTAAAGAACTTATGTATCTATCCGGATATGGCACACAATATGACCGCGTCTTCAAGACGAAATTTGGCTTTGCAAGTCATACCCCAGCCTTCCATAATCCGGGAAGGAATAATTTGACAGAATCGCTGTCACCGGATCCGGCGAAAATGATGATAATGGTATGACATACAACCGCAACGTATACAACCGTACATACAAAATGCATACAAACTCCTGCATACAAACTTCGTAAGCAGCGTGGACCTTTTTAGGGTTTCGTAGCCAAATGGCAAAAAACGGAACCCTTATGGATTTGTCATGTCTGTCTGTCTGTCCGTCAGTATGTCACAGCCATTTTACTCGGAAACTATACAACGTATCTGAATAAAATTTACACATAAGGTGTATTTTGTATGCAGCTACTTAGTTATGTAGCTAAATTTGAAAAAAAAAATTTCAGGGCGCTCCTTACATGTAACTACATTTCAAAAAATGTTTTTTAACCAAATATCAACATGTGATACATCAATCGATAGGTCTTTAAAAATAACATTGAGGTTTCTTTGATTATTTTGTGAGTAAGTGAATATTTTCTGAAATAATCACTTCGAAAGTCAGAAAAATTGTGTGTCCCCCCTGTAACTTTTGAACCGTAAGTCCAAAAAATATAAAAAAAATGGAGGAGATGCGCCTTATCATATACTTTCTACGAAAATTATTTTTAACATTATCGGTTCAGCAATTCGGTTCAGATACGACCTTATTTATGGTATTAGTTTGGTTCTTATTCCATTGAAGGTACGGAACCCTCCTATGCGTGGTCCGACACGCACTTGGCCAGTTGTTTTCTGCAGCTGACCGTACATGCGATGTGAACGCGTGTCATTTGACCGGACGAGTCTTAACATGTCTGACATTTAAATCGAATTTTATTCCAGATGCAGCGAACATAAAATGCGATTGCATAAACCGTTATATATGGTAATTTGAGCATACAGCTTACCCGACGGAACGGAGACTGCGTATGCGTTTAGGATGACAAGCTTAATTGTTAGTTTGTTTAAACACACGACTGTTGCCATTTTATTTAAAGTTGACTACACAATGTTTTTTTTTATTTGGATTTTTTAAGTAGATACTCGAATCACGAGCGCTTTCTATCCTTATATGAAAAAGTTTAATTTCCATTCCGTTACTATTTTTAGTATTTTTTTCTTAGACTTCGTATGGCGGTAACGGAATGGAAATAACGAAAAATTATATGAAAAAGCTTGGGACACTTTTTTTTTCTATGTATAATTGAAAGAGCTCTCGATTCTGAGAAGAACGTAAAACATAACTAATTTTTTTTAAAGTTGTGTGGAATAATATGGTTCATTTATGTCCAACACCGATTCAGTAATACAAATATAACAACAATGGGGCCGTATTCTAACTTTAAAACACGTTTAGATACGATCCAACTTCAATACAACTCCAATACAGCTAGCGCCTAAACTTCTGAATCGGAAATATCAGAATTTGCTTGAAAATTATTCTGATGCAACTCCAATACAACTTCAATGTTGGTTGATTATTTGTTGAGTGTTGGAGTTATGTTTGAGATAGATTGTGTTTTTAATGTATTGTTTATGTTATGTATTTTAAATTTAGATTACGGCACATGGTTATTCGTTGCTAGTAGAGATATTCAGGTTTGTTAGCTACCTTCCGGTTACACAAGGGCAGACCTTACTGAGCTTACTGTGTAACAAGGCTGATTTATGGATCGAGCGGTAGCGAAGGTCTCCGTTTCAGTGTTGGCAAAAATGCTTGAGCAAAGCAAGCCCGCCCGGCATCTGTCCGACTGCTCTCGAAATGTCGCATTTCTAAACCCATTCCCGTGAAAATTGTGAGCAGGTGCCATAGCTACGTAGATTCTTTTTGTCGTTTCGTTATTTGTAAAATGTTCAAAATGGTGAAATTTGGTACAAATGACTTAAGCGCTATATGGCGCTTAAGACCATTGTGAGTTCGCTAAGATGTTGTATCTAAAATTGTAATCGATTATAAGTAGCTAAATCTATTCCCATGTAGTTCACAATAGACGGAGAGCTGGCCACGTCAGATATGACAGAATAATGAGAGCAACGAAACCCCTCTAGTTAGTTTGCTATACATTGCTTATTTCTAGATCCGGACATCTGGCAGCTGTAAGGTGGTGGAGGTCAAAGAATGCAAATAACTTGAAGAAAATAAATCCTAGAGTTCTGGGTTCGATGCAATATTATGGTAAATTATGTAATTAATTATATTATATCATATCCAGAAGTGCCAAACGATGTATAATGCAATTTTTAGTTAGTTGCCTACTGTTTTTGTTTCCGCAATAATAGACAATGGTTTTTAATCTAAAGTAAAAAAAATAGGCCCTGTCTATAAATAACACAACTTGGGCAGGTTTTACCTATTTTGGTATTACTTTTTTTCAACTTAAAAACTTTGTTGGTCTGTCACTCTGACCTCCACCCATTAAAAGCTGCCAGATGCCCGGATCTAGCAATAAGAATGGTAAAGCAGTCTAACTAGACAGGTTTCATTGCTCTCATTATTGTGTCATATCTGACGTGGCCAGCTCTTAGACCTTAGACCACAAGGTCAAAGGTGTAAAATTGTCCCTTTAATACTTAATTATTTAATTAGCCTGTAATAATGTCCCACAACTCTAGGTCTTGTGCTTATTCCGGCCAGGTGCTGAGGAAAGCATCAAATCGTTCCGCCATCTCTGTTTTAGCCAGCCCCGTCCACGTCTGTCTTACCCCTTAATATTTATTTATCAACGACCTTCAATATTTCGAAGGAGGTTCTCAATTCGTCGAGATCTTTGTATTTGCTGTTTTTAGGGTTCCGTACCTCGAAAGGAAAAACGGAACCCTTATAGGATCACTTTGTTGTCCGTCTGTCTGTCTGTCTGTCTGTCTGTCAAGACCATTTTTCTCAGAAACGCATGGAGGTATCAAGCTGAAATTTATATCAAATACTCAGGTCTATTGCCCCTTGGAGCTGTGAAAAATACAAACTTAAAAGCCAACGTAATCAAAAGATACAGTCGTTTTTGCTGCAAATTTTAGTTTTTCGGCACTCCAAAACCTACGGGGTACTTCCCGTGAACTCAAAAACTTGAAATTTAGGAAGAAGCAACATCATATAGCATAGATAATGGAAAAATTACAAAAAGTAGACGTTTTTAGTAAAATCATACAAAAAAAATTTTTTTTTAATTTTAAACTTACAACCTTTTTCCTCGTAAACGCGTGGAGGTATTAAATTGAAATTCATGTCAAATACTCAGGGCTATAGGAGCTTTCAGATGTAGCAAAACCAAACTTTTATGTAAACGCAATCAAAAGAAATAGCAATTTAAGTTGCATATTTTGAAACTGAGTACTCGCAAGAAACTCAAAACCTAAAGGGTACTTCCTGTAAACTCAGAAACTTGAAACTTGGCACGAAAAAACTTCATATAGCACAGATAAAGGAAAAATTGCGAAAACCGTAAATTTTTAGTTACTATTACATCATATAATAAAAATATTTTTAATAATTTTAAAGTTACTACCCCTATAACAGGTTTGTACGGAACCCTCGGTGCGCGAGTCCGACTCGCACTTGGCCGGTTTTTTTAATGTATGTTCACCGATTATTCGAAGACGGCAAAACCGATTTAGAAAATTATGTTTTGTTTGAAAGAGTATACTTTACAGTTGGTCCCATTGTCATCAGGTCAGGATCGGATGATGGGATCCTGGAGAAATCGAGGGTACTCTTCAACTATTATAGGCACACCTATAGTGATTTCAGTATTTTTTACAGCAGCTCGAGCATTTGCTTTTGGAAAGGTGGAGGCTAAGTGAAGTCGGTTCTTTTTTGTTTAAAAATATTTTATTTAAGTGCTTATGTTACGTGTTTATTCTCACGCAGCAGGATGCACGTTCAGTTGTAACAATACCGTCTTTTGAACACATGTTTTTGAACCGGCATAATGTATAATAACAAACAATCAAGCGTTCTCCGAGACAAAACAGACATTTATAATTTGCCTCAAGCTGCGTTGTTAAATTTGCAACCTTTGTCATTCAAATGTCTTTGATCTAACGATGTCATTATAAAACGTGACGGCACAAACGGTACAATTTTGAAACGTAATTGAACATCGAGTAATGTTTGAACCACACCTATTCTTGCACATTAAAAAAAATTAAAACTAGACTATATTCGTCATTTTACCTTTGCGTAGTAAATTTATTAAAAATATCGATATATCTGTGATCGAATCCAAGCCAACAAAACATAGTGTTTTTTAAATGTTGTGATTATAAAATGACAATATTAAAATGTCCGCAGTTATTATAGTTACGGGTTATTATAGTTATTAGTCGAAGTAGCGCTAAAAACCGGCCAAGTGCGTGTCGGACCACGCATAATGGAGGGCCTATACGGATGCAATAATCCATAGATTGTTTATGATCCAAAGCTTCAATGGAATCAGAAAAAAGTTGTAAATACCAAAAGGAAGTATACCTACTTATCCTATTTGCAAATGAAAAATTTTTTTTAAAGATAATTCAAATACAGTTCACCGATATTGTTCAAAATAATTTTCATTGAAAGAATATAAATAATATCTTCCTGAATTTTTTTTTATTTTTCGGACTTACTATTCAAAAGTTACAGGGGGCACAATTTTTTAAACTTTCAAAGCTGTTATTTAAAAAACTATAAGTTTTGTCCAAAGATTGTTTTAGAAGACCCTTATTTTTTTATGCCTATCCAACGACACCCCACATGATACGATTGAAGCGAAAAAAAAATCGCCCCACTTCATGTGTACGGGAGGTACTATAATTTTTTTTTTTCAAACGGACATGGCGAAACTATAAGGGTTCCTAGTTGATTACGGATCCCTAAAAATTAGTCAATGTTACTGGCTATGACAGGATAAGTTTTAATAATATAGTAAAGGAATGAAGTAAATATTAAAAAGTCTACTAGTATATTCCTTCCATATATTATTCCGCGTACCGCCATGTTAGATCCACTGGAAAACACTAACGAAGGCCATTTATTTAATGGATTCTTTCTTTCCCGCGATTACCTCGTGCCCTTTTGAACCATTAGGAACAATTTACCGACGACCTTCGCCTTTACACGACCTTGAAATATTGATAATGTATCGTGGTACGGCCACGTCTGAAAATATGGATACATTTAATGTGACAAAAATATGTATCCAAAACTTTACGCTTTGGCAATAGAGCCGTGGCTACATATTTTTGTCACAGTAAATGTATTCATATTTTCGGACGTAACTGGACGACTGCGTTTTTACCGACTTTTAATGAACAAGTTTTCAATACAAGTTTTCTTGTAACTATAAACTAAATGGTAGTTTATGTGTTTGGGACATTTCCTAAAAAGAAATCGACACTACTTTTTTAAAAGACTGCAAAAAACTATTTTATATAAATAATAAATACATAAATACTTAAATAAACAAAAATCGTTTTCGCAAACAAAATCATGCTTTAAGCGTGTATTTTTACGTAAACTTCCTCTGAAGAAGTAGTAAAAAGAAATAAATGGACGACATAAAAAATAAGGAGCGTTGGGTATGCATTTTATTTTATATCGCAATCCTGCGTCATAAAGAGGCCCATAAAATAGTGAAAAACATGGTCATTTTCTATGAAGTTGCGTAACAAATAACGCTACAACTTACGGGTATAGAGGTAAATAAATGATAATAAACGAATCAAAACTTTATAAGCACTCTTCGCCGACCTTAAAAATAAACCGGCCAAGTGCGTTTCGGGCCACCCATAATGGAGGGTTCCGAGTAAGAAACAATTATCAAAAAGTCTTATCTGTGTCTAGAAGAGGTTTTTTGGAGCTAGCTCGATAACGCTTTAACCGACAATGTTCAAAACAATTTTCTTTAAAGAATATGAAAGGATATATCTTGTACATATTTTTTAGATCTGCTGTTCAAAAGTTACAGGGGGGAGCACAATTTTTAAAACTTTCGGGGTGATAATTTATGGAAATATTCACTAAATCAAGAAATGTTTCAGGAAACCTCAATGTTACTTTTAAATACTTATCGATTGATGTAAAACATATTGATATTTGATATTTTACATAGTTACATGAATGAATGGAGTGGCCTAAAATATTTTTTTCAGCAATTTTACTACAAAACATACCTTATGATGACATTTTATCAATATAGGTCATATAGTTTCCGAGTAAAATGGCTGTAACATACGGACGGACGGACAGATGGACATGACGAAACTATACTAGGTGTCAACACTACAAGGTTACGGGAAATTCTATTAACAACTCGTTGCGTGACTTGCGTGGTTACATTGATTGTTGTGCGAAGCGACTAGCGAACATAATTTTGTTGATCTTGGTATCAACATTCCTGTAAATATACTAATAATAATACCTATACCATACAGCAATGTACTGACATGCCCAAAGTGAGCTCGTACCTTTAACATGAAGTTTGGGAACGCATGCCATCTAAGAGCGGACCACAGAGTAGAAAAGCAATCATAATAGCTGTTATGCACTTTTACAAGAGCAAATGCCCGAGCTACTATAAAAAATACTGTAATCACTATAGAGTTCTCTCGATTTCTCTAGGATACCATTATCAGATCCTAACCTGTTGATAATGGGACTAACTGTAAAGTGTACTCTTTCAAACAAAAAAATAAGTTTCCATATCAGTCCAGCCATCTTCGAATAATCGGTGAACATCTGTAGATTAAAAAATGTAGCAAAAACAAAGATCCCGACGAATTAAGAACCTTCGAATTCTTGAAGTCGGTGGAAAAAAGACCTTATTTTATAAATCACAGTCGCTGTGACCAAAATCAGGAGGATTACTATCATCATCAGTACCTATTTATTTATTAAGGAACATTGTAGGTATACCTTGGCAACGGTGGCAGTGCATTGAAGCATCATACTCTTATTTTTTTTCTAAATATACTTCTACAAATATGTGATTATTTTGGCAAAGGTATTGCTTGAATACAATATTGAACGTACGACACAAGCAAACGAAATACACACATAAGCACATATACATAAATATACATCGTCACTACTTTGAAAGAAACTCGTAACACGCGACATAAGCAAAGTAAGTATGTTCCTAAAGTAATGTTTTACAAAATATGAAAAATATTACTTTAAGAACCAACTAAATAAAAAACAGTAAAGTACGTTATATCACACAATCCCCTACAACGATGCCATCATTGTTTGTAAAAAAAAACAAGAAATGGTATTTGAACTGTAAAATCATGACTTGTAACGGATTTCGATTTGATCTTCTTTGTCATCAAAATTACATCAAAACCAATTGTAATTCTATCAAACAATGTCACTAAAACGTTTAACGTATTAGATGCTAAGCAATCTCATTTCAATAGCTACATAATGTACGAGTAAGCAAAGAATAACAAGTAAAATACTGTCTGAATAAGCTAAACGTTCATTGAAAGGTCCTTTCTAGTATCAAATAAAAGAAAAGTCAATAAAAAAATCTTTGAATAGACCTACAGATGGCGTCTTAGGTTAGGAGTGACCGTCATATCTCGGGATCATTCTGCTAATAAACAACCTCCAGAGCTTATCCCAGAAAATATCAGATAATGGAGAGGATTTTGTCCGTTATAAGATAACTAACGAATATGCTGCGCGGTTGAGTTTGTGTATTATTTTCTGACTTTGAAGAGTATACATCGGAAGAAGATGCTGTTTAAAAGACAAATAATTTATCGACTTGTGATAACGTGTGATCTTGCTAACAACAATATTGGTCAGAAAAAGAAGCAAATAGCGTAATTGTAATCCCACCAAAAACATAAATGTAAAAAAGGAGAGCCAAGTTCAATACAAAAATTATGCTTGGCTGTGGGCTTCGCCGCAAAAAGAATGGAGATCTAAATGAATGCCAAGTTCTATGCAAAATCCAAATATGTATTTATAGGAACAAAATAACATCATGAACAAGTATTAAACTCTATTTCTTTGCTTTATTGAATACCTATAACAATTGCTGTTATTTAAAAATGTGAGATCTTAAAGTAGGTTAGATTTGACTTGGCCAGTTTTCATTACATCATTAATTTTATAAAGTTATTCAACATATATATATATATACAGGGTGACTGGTAATTCGTCGTATTCCTTCAAGGGGGTTATTCTACAGCTTATTTGGAGTGATTTAAGTCCAGTCAAGCAGGGGTCAAAACTCATTGGTTTTCAAGTTATTCAAGATTTTAGATTTTTTTAATAAATACCCGCTTTTTGACCTAAAACTAGTATTTTTTTTAAACTACGTATTTTTCAAATAAAAAAAATATTTTCCGAATAGCCAATGAATCACTGATTACGTAAAATAATAAAAAAAGTACAAAACATATCAAAATTTTGCAAATAAAAGCATCTGAAGTCAGAAGTTTTTGTATTTTTTTTTCAAATCTTGTTACATTTTAAGGCATAACTAAAAAAAAAAGTAATAACACTTCGCGTAAAAATTACAGAATTTAATTCCTTAGTTCATAAGCTTTCTAAAAAGGTACAACTTATGACATTTTATGCTCATTTTTTACAATTAATAATAATAATACCAGAGCAGGTACAGGACTTAGCGTACTTGACTTTACTTGTTTGTGTCGTTTTAAACTCGCCGAAGGCATACTTTGTCTCCAGTTTGTTATCTTCTGAGACTTTAAGTTGCCCGGGGTGATACTTTGGTAAGTAATTAAGCCCAAAAGTGCAGATTGTGGTAATTTGTTATCCCTTCACGGTCGAAATTAGATTCGTCCGTCCACAAAATTATCTTTAGGTATTCGGGATCTTCGATATCAGCATTAATTAAAAATCTGCAGAAATCCATCCTTCTTGCTGGGTCTCCCTCTTCAATAGCGTGTACTGGAGTGTAATGATACGGATACTGTCGAGCTGAGTGCAGGGTAAACCACACCTTCCACTGAGACATACCGAGCCGGTTAGCCATAATTCTCGTCGAAGTAGTACCGTCTGCCCGGAAAAAGTGCAAGATTTCTTCTTCTTCAGCAGGATCGTATTGTTGAGGTCTTCCAGCATCAGCTTGACGGCGTTTAACTGATCCTGTTTCCCGAATAAGACGGTACGATGAACCAAACACGCTTACGTGAGGTAAACGGCGGTTAGGGTAACGAAGTTGGTACTCCCTTCTAACTGCAGCGGCGTCACCATCACAGAGTCCGTAACAATAAATGATATCTGCGTATTCTTCAATTTCGTAAGCAGCCATTTGAGAAAAAACTTAGTTATCAATATCGTCCGAATTGGAAAGAAAGTTGAAAGTAACTAACTGATTAATTACTACATGACCTTAAACCAGGTTAGTCTCACCCCCACTCCATGAGAAGCATCGCCACCCAGTAAAATTAAGATAAGATAAGGAACAGAAGGAAGGAAGGCCGTAAGAATTAAAGTGACACAAACAAACTAATTAAAGTAATTTAACTTCATTAGCTCATTAGCTAATGACCCTTAATCAGTTTGTTTGTTTCGCCAAAGGCAATCTGCAGTGCCCACTACCTCAAGGAATAATATAAGATAAGTAACTGGAGACAAACTATGCCTTCGGCGAGTTTAAAACGACACAAACAAGTAAAGTCAAGTACGCTAAGTCCTGTACCTGCTCTGGTATTATTATTATTAAGCTTATGAACTGAGCTTATAAAGCTTATGAACTGAGGAAATAAATTCTGTAATTTGTACGCGAAGTGACATTACTTTTTTTTTAGTTATGCCTTAAAATGTAACAAGATTTGAAAAAAAAATACAAAACTTCTGACTTCAGATGCTTTTATTTGCAAAATTTTGATATGTTTTGTACTTTTTTTATTATTTTACGTAATCAGTGATTCATTGGCTATTCGGAAAATCTTTTTTTTTTATTTGAAAAATACGTAGTTTAAAAAAAATACTAGTTTTAGGTCAAAAAGCGGGTATTTTATTAAAAAAATCTAAAATCTTGAATAACTTGAAAACCAATGAGTTTTGACCCCTGCTTGACTGGACTTAAATCACTCCAAATAAGCTGTAGAATAACCCCCTTGAAGGAATACGACGAACTACCAGTCACCCTGTATATATATATTTTTTAATTCTGATAAAAACTGGCCAAGTCAAATCTAACCTACTTTAAGATCTCACATAGGAACAAAATAACATTATGAACAACTATTAAACTCTTTTCTTTGCTTTATTCGATACCTATAACAATTGCTATTATTTAAAAATGTGAAATCTTAAAGTAGCTTAGATTTGACTTGGCCAGTTTTCATTACATCAGTCATTTTATAAAGTTGTTCAACATATATATATTAATTCTGATAAAAACTGGCCAAGTCTAACCTACTTTAAGATCTCACATTTTTAAATAACAGCAATTGTTATATGTATCCAATAAAGCAAAGAAATAGAGTTTAATACTTGTTTATAATGTTATTTTCTTCCTATAAATACATATTTAGATTTTGCATAGAACTTGGCACTCATTTAGATCTCCATTCTTTTTGCGGCGAAGCCCACAGCCAAGCATAATTTTTGTATTGAACTTGGCTCTCCTTTTTTACATTTATGTTTTTGGTGGGATATCATTACTTTTTGTAAAGAAAACTAGACAGGTATTAGATTTAATGTATTTTCTTGCGTTTCTGCTGCATGGTTTTCTTTTTTATGCTATTGCCTACATTCTCTCTTATAGCGAACGGGTTGTATAAAGTATATTTATTTATTCATTGAATCTCATGTATGTCTTCACTTTTATACTGTTACTGGTTTAGGCACGAAGAACGTTTGTGGTTATAGTATGACAATCATTTAATTCATCGTTGAGAAAGAAGCAGGATGAACGTAAATGCAATATTCATATTCATATTCATATTCATTTATCTCGTAAATGCACAGATACAATACACGTCAAAAGAAAAATAAAACTAAAATTTATACTAAAATTAATACTAGTGAGCTATTATATAATACTAATTCGCGATTTATAACAAAAGTCAAACGATGTCAATTCTGATTACAATAAAGCTACACATTTATAATTAAGATAATTTTATGTCACATAATTCTCTAAGGTCAAAGAAAGCATTTTCAATTAGCCATTTTTTTAATTCCTTAAAAAATGAGTTGTTATTTTCTAGGGTTTGTATATACTTTGGGATGGCATTATACAATAAAACAATAAATAACTAAATCGGTATTCGTAAGCGGTGCCTATGTTTTATGTGTTGCTCGGGAGCGCTTTTATGTAGATTTACTTCTGTTCTGTGTATAATTATGTGGTGCCGCGCACCGCCGACGACACACCGTTGGCCGGTCGTTACGCGCGTATTAAAAGTTTTTTTTGTATGGGGACACCACTTATTTTTTGACTTAACTTTATTTTTGTATTTCTGTTATATAGCAAATATAATAATACATATATTGGGATAGTTTCAAATATATGCTTGTAATGGTTCCTCGGATACAATTTAAAAAAAAATGTATGGGGCCCCCCTATTTTTAACTTTTTTTTATTTTTAGATTTTTTCCTACGCTTACACAAAATTACCGAGCTGGATTCAAAATTTCATCCTTCTAGGTCATCTAGAAGTAGGTTAGATTTAGGTACTATATGTCAGTCAGTCAGTCATTGCTAAAATTTACGACTTTTTGACCTTCGTATCTTTATAACCGTTTGAGCTAGCTTCATGAAATTTGGGATTCTAGATGTCCTTATGGATATAATTAAACCCACGTAGTTTTATGTGTTTACGTTAAAGAGGTTTTGAGTTATAGAAGGGTCAAAAGTGGCACCAAGTGGTTCGTGTAATATACACTCGGCGCTGGCTAGCCAGTTCCTTTGCTTGAACTTGGCTTGACACGCTGCCGCGTGTCTAGATTTGTAACTTTTATGAAACGCAACCCTGTTGTATTGTGTAGCCTTATAATGTTCTAGATATTTGGCCCCGAGAAAGTGTCGCTTTATACTAACAGCTTACAAATGGTTATAATGTGCATGCCCCATATACAACTATAGTCGATTCGATGGCTTTCAATGTCTGTTGTCAGAGAGTTAGGAACCTACTTCTTGCGAGTAAATTAAGTTATTGCTACTGGATTTTCGCAATATGACGAAGACCAAATAGAATCTTGTCAGGCTTTACTTAAGTAGTATTGTTTTATAAATGACGTATTTAACTGAATAACAAGCCTAATAAAATAAACGAGAATGAGAGATACAACAATGTTAACAATGATTACACTGATTGACATTAGATAAGTATTACAACTAAATAAGATAAGATTTAATTAATGTTAGATACGTGAGCGCTTAAACCAGTATTACGTTATTTCAAAAGAATATGCGGATTTAAATTTATGAAAATAAAGAAAAGGAAAATGAAAAATTAGTTTATCTAACTGCATATATGTAAAAACTGCAAGATGAAATTATCATATCAATTATTAACGCAAGATTAGTTGGCAAATATTGTAATAATGACAATGAAATTATCATATCACTTATTAACGCAAGATTAGTTTTCAAATATTGTAATAATGACGAAGTAACCTTACTTAACAAACACGGTTTCATAACTATACTTCTTATCATTCGCTATCTGACAATTATAAAACTAACACTCCAATTTGAGTTTAAATAAGCATATGAATGTAAATGAAATGAAAATAATGATCTGCTTCCGAAGAAAGTAGAATAAGCAAAAATAAAGATAGTCATGAAGGAAGGATATACAGATTATAAACTGACTACTAAAGCTATATCCACCGTTGGCGGTAATTATTTCGGATCTTTCTATGAAGTAGATATTTTTGGCAAAACTGAAGATGGCCAGAAAGAAACACATATATTTGTTAAAGTTATTGTCCCTGCAAACTATCTTACTGTCGTTTCAGTTACTGGAATGTTTATCATGGAGTTATTCTTCTACAATGAATTAGCAAGTTGTGTTTGAGGAAATACAGAATAAAGCTAATGTTTCTAAAGAAGAACGGTACAATATTGTTAGTTAATGTAAATTTTACGTAACAAGGGTCCTTAAATTACGAGTATGGTTTTATGAAACGAGCCGCAGGCGGGTTTCATAATAATTTCACCCGAGATTAAGGCCTAATTACGTACAGTTGTGTGTGTATAGTGTATTTAAGTATTGGTATATATTAAAATCTAGTTGGTCATGATTTAAAAATCTGGTTGGCAATGGCGGTCATTCTAATGAAACTCAACACGTTATTGAGGAGTTATAACCTGTGTCTAGTTAAAGTAATGTATGTAACTGTACATAAATAGGCATTAAAACACTCGTGTGATATTTTTATAATACTAACTCCTAAACCACACTCTTAGTTTAATGCCCTTCATTATGTAGCTGTCACATAAACTACTATTTAAATCATGTAATACTTAGAATTAGTTAGATATTAGGTCAAACAATACTACATTTGCCACATAGATCAAATAAACACGTCTACGTAAATCGATTCGTAAAGTAAGCACATGATAAAAAAAATTGTTAAGGAGGGGAGAGGGGGGGCAGCCTGGTACATTTTTTACACTCATTGACGTATTTTAAAATATTACCAATAAAAACTAGTTTTAAGCCTCTATACAACAACGTATGTTATTAACCTATGTAATTAATGCATTTGCACATGACCAAAGCTAAAGACAAAAGTACAATTCAGAATTTTGGAACTCAAAGAATAATGTACAATACTGCCTCAAATGTGGGTAGCTTTGAATTTACTTGGGGCAGATTTGAAATATGGGTTGTAAGGCAACAATATCGAGATATACGTGTTTTTTTTACCTATACTTAGTACAGTTAGTCACTAGAAATGGTCGTATTAACATTTTACTCGTATAATTTGCAGTTATAACTAAGAGGGGGTAGTTTTGTACAGAAATGTTTTTTGTGGTGTTCAAAGGTGCCTCAGGAGGGGTACCTTTGAAAAGTATTGAAATCCTACTAAAGCTGCCCCCTTGAGGCAGTTTTGCACACACTGTTGCTCAAAACTAACCCAACAATGTAACAGGTGATAATAATTCAGTATTTATTATGTTTTGGCCGTTGTTAAATAAAAATACATAAAATGTTCTAATTAGCATTTTTATTTTATCATATAAAGCGAAAGAAAAACAAACAATAGAATCGACTACCCATTGAAAATCTTCTGGAATCATACGACTTTACAAAAATATGGCTCCAAAATTAATTAATATGTAATGTAGCACTATATTATTATGGCACATCCAACTCTTATACCTCTAGATAAACGATGTGTGCATAACAAAACATAAAGATAAAAATCAAATATAATTTCTAAAATAAAACAAAAATGAGATCAATTTCAATACTCTTGACTTCGTTTAATTCGGATTCTCTATTTTTGTAATTCCTTACCATTTTTACCTGCACACAAATAAATCAATAAATTGAAACGATTTAATTATTCATAGTAGGTACCTACACAAATTAAATTTATAGACAGTAATATTTTAGATAAAAAAATCTAATCAATATTATACCAAACAAGACTAAACGTAATAAGTACAAAACTAATTAATTCAGGTAAATGTATTATGAGCGTTTACTAAAATAACTAAGATATTATTTTAGTTTACATACCTACATGTCAAATTATATCAGGGCAGATATGAACATTTCTTATGGCCGGGGTAGTTTTGAACAGACTGCTAGTCAAAACTGCCTCCTATTTTTTTTCCAAAACTACCCCAACACCTATTAAAAAAAATAAACATCGATATCTTCCAAAACAATAGCAAATTCTAATTGTTTATTCTTCGTAACTAAAGCTAATAGATTGTACTATCGAATAAATTAAGTTTCACTTACCGCTTCCTTCAAATACAGCCTGAAAATCCTTAGACACGGGGAGAAAAACCGCTAACGGGTGACATCGAAATCAAAATATGCTACTGGTTCGTTCATGTTCTGTCAAAGTTGTGTGGGTCAGTGTTGCGAGCCCAAAAAATGGATTTGGACCATAATCGCACTAAAAATACGTCTTTGAACGCATTTGTTCTAAGCTGCCTCCAGTGATAGCTGCCCCCCTCTCCCCTGTTAATCAAAATGGCAAATAATTAAATAAATTATACTTAGCCATAGATTAAATATAATTATTACTTGCAAATAAAATAATTTTCGCACTTGACAGATCATATTTATGAATGATGGTTGACTTTTCTGAAATACAAATGTCGTTTGTACCTAGTTATCAGTTAATAACTCGGCAAATATTACAGCAGTTTTAAGAATAACCGCACAGGAAATGACTTGTACAAAACACAAACCTTTAATACAGTAGAAACTATAACGCCACGTTTCAGTTGCTATATGTAGCTTTTGGGGCCTACATCAAAATGGAAGAAAAAAGCTGTGAATGTAACTCGAACGGACACAAGAGTCTGCTTTCTGTGAAGGTTGAAGAAGCGATAAGAAAGATTATCAAAAAAGAAGGATATACAACTCATAATATTATAACTAAAGCGATATCCACTAACGGTGGTAATTATTTCGGAGCGTTGTATGAGGTTAATGTCACTGGACATACAGAAGATGGGGAGAAAGAGACAAACTTATTTATCAAAGGCATCGTACCTGGAGATCATTTAACTGTTTTATCAGTCCCTGAAATATTTGATACGGAATTGTTTTTCTACAATGAATTAGCAGTTGTTTTAGATGAAATACAAAATGAAGCTAATGTTCCGAAAATAGAGCGATATAATATCGCTAAGACGTTTCAAGAAAGTATACCCGAAGCCATTATTATTGACGATTTATCAAAGAAAGGATACAAGACGTGCTTCAGAATGGATGTGATTTCTCTAAACTTTGCAGAGTTATGCATTGAACAATTGGGAAGACTACATGGATTGTCTTTTGCTTTATTTAGAAAAGAAGCGACGAAAATATTTTGATCATAAAATCAGATCACAGAATGCTCCATTTATTTTTAACGAAGACCTGAAGGGTATGATAAGGAATTCTTCGAGCGTAATCTTGGAATGTTTGGATCCCGATGTTCAAGAAAGATTCACTACTTTTCTCAAAAATTCGTTACATAATGTTCAGAGGTACTATTTTGATCTGAAATATAAGCGAACAATTATACACAGTGACAATGTTATGATGAAAGAAATTGTAAGTTTAGTAATTTATTTTCAATATATTGATTGGATTTATTGGACAAAAATATTTTAACTATATTCATATGGGACCAAGGTCATGAACATAATTATATTTCATCCAATAAATTACATCGATATTTGTACACCACTATACGTAGTTATCTTACATCATGATTGAGTACAATAATCTCGTAACTTATCTGTGACTAACTATTCGTAACTATATTTAATCTACTAATTATATTTAATTAAATAAATTATTATAAAGTATAATTTATTTAATTATTTTCCATTTCGATTAAAATACTTAACTATTTTTTTGAGCATGGGCTTACTAAAATATTAACAAGAATAGTAAAAAAAACGATAAGATAAATAAGACTTCATCAATAGAAACATACTTGGTTTCATAAATAACATTAAACAATTTTAACAATCTCCCAAGCCCAATCGGTAGTACCCTATCATCACACTGCCGACTAAACTTGAGGCACTGTGTTTGAATCCCAGTAAAGGCATATATTTGTGTGTTTTCTTCAGATATTTGACCCTGAGTTAAAGGTAGTTGTTAAAACCAAATTTATCTATATAGCGCCTACTGACCCATAAATTTTGTTAATTGTAATCTGTTTAAGATTGCCCCCAAATCTATTGACAAAAAAAAAATCCAATTACGAAATTGCTAATGAACAAATCTGTTTTCCAGGAAGGTGAAATCGTCGACGTAGTCCCAGTAGACTACCAATTTATACACTACGGCTGCCCGGTCATACATAGACTTCTTGTACTTTATTTTTTTGGGAACTGATCAGGAGTTCAGAAAAAAACATCTTGAAGATCTCAAGGACCTCTACTTCGATTCCATAACAAGCATGCTGAAATACTTCGAAATTGATGTAACACATTTTTTCTGACTTTCGGGGTGATTATAGCGTTTTAAAAATACAAATACAAATGGGGTGTAAATAATTTTATTTTTATTTTGCGATAAGCGCCCATATTAATCGTTATACTGTGTTTTTCTTTCACTATTTGTTCAATAATAGACGCACAGGATTTAGCTGTCATTTGCCTCTTAACAAATTACAGTAATGCCAAGAAATGAACCACTTCTGCTGCTGACAGTACCAATAGCGAAAATTAGCATGTTGCTAATTTTAATGAAAAATAATCGAATGACGTCTTCCAAAAATACATGCATATGTTTTTGGAAGACGTTATTCGATTATATTTCCAGTGATATTCAAATGTCCTCATAAACCTACTATCTATTGTAGCCCTGAAACGCCAAAAATGGGAAAATAATTCAGGCGTCTGCATCGCACGTCAAAACGCCCCTCAAAAAGCGTGAGGTGCATGACGTCACCCAGTCCAAGTTGCGGAAAACTGTTTGGAAGGAAGTTTTTGGAAGATTTTTGTCATTTTAAGCGTGAAAAAATGCGTTTAAGTATATAGTTGTGAAAACATTTTATTCTTGTTAGAATAGTAATCGCATGAAGGTTTTGAAAATACAATTGGGGTATTAAAAAATGGCTCTTATTTTACGTTTTTAAACAGCAATATCTTTACAAAAATATTAGAATATTGTTACGGATTTTTACTTTTTTATAATTATATTAATTCGGTGTTGTGGAACGTGTTTATTAAATAAATCCAATTAAATATTTTTCACGCATGTTCTCAATTACTTTTTGTCAAAACATGACCCTTTATTGTAAGCATATATCTATATCAATAGAGTTTGTCCGAAAAGACAAGTCTTATTTATACATGATGAAATTTTAATCATCAGCCAATAAGCAATAGCTCAATAGAGCGAGGGGATTGGGAAAGCCATAGTGAACAATTTTTTACATGGGACCAACTCCGAAAGAGCTGATTTTTATGGCTGTTTCATGCATTTCGGCCAATCAGGTATCGATACTGTATCACTGTCTATGGGGAGGCCAAATTTGGGATTTCCAGGTTGGTCCCATAATTTTTTTTTTTCAGTATAACCTAACCTAACCTAACCTACTTAATCACCTAGCTCTTTTTTTTTATACTACGACGGTGGCAAACAAGTATACGGCCCGCCTGATGGTAAGCAGCTACCGTAACCTATGGACGCCTGCAACTCCACAGGAGTCACATGCGCGTTGCCGACCCTTTACAAAAAGGAGGATTCACTGTGTTGACGGCTAAAAGAACAAGAGGGTCCTCTTTGAGCTCTTTGGCAACCTTACTCACCAGCAGGAACACAACACTGTGAGTAGAGTCTAGTGCTATTTGGCTGTGGTTTTCTGTAAGGTGGAGGTACTTCCCCAGTCGGGCTCTGCTCCAGATTTGAGCGAGATGACATTCGCTGAACGTGCCCTACCACACCAAGCGAGATGCCATTCGCAGTGCCCATACCTCTCTTTTTAGCATAGTTTAAGGACATACCCAAGTCCGGACGTAGTTTAAGGATATACCCCGGGTCCGGGTCAATATGACTGATGATTACAATAAGGGTTTCCGTGACCGAGTTTATCACTAGATGGCAGCACCGTGGTGAGAGGTCTAGCTGTCAGGTCATAACCCACCAATCACGTTTAATCATATTTTTTGATTGATGGATTTTGACAGCTGCTGTCAAAAAGACCTTTCGTCTCGGTGCTGAAATCTAGTGAAAATCTCGATCGGCGAAACCTTCATTTTACCGGAAACTCATTAATTCTACGATACTTCTCTTTCCGCACATACTTACTTACTTATTTGGCGCAACGACCCAAAATGAGTCCTGGCCTCCGACACAAGAGCACGCCATTTTGTTCGGTCCTGCGCTATTTTACGCCAGCTTTCACCGGCACCGAGCTCCTGAAGATCCGCTCCTACTCTGTCTGCCCAGCGATACTTAGGACGACCAAAATATGTTCTTTTTACAGAACGATCTTCTGCCAACAGCGATTCTCTCTTTCCGCACATATACTACAAAATTGCTTTCCTTTCAAAATTCAGGCTTTGCCTATGTTCTCGGTACCTTCCATATACCGCAGCGTCATCTTTGGCATATTTTCTTAGGGTCAACTTTCCTAACAAAATATATGAAAGTGAGACCTACTATGTTAGTGACTCCATAGATACCTAGTGCAAGTGCGTTGCCTACATTACGAGAACTCGATTTTGTACAAACATTGTGAGTTCGTTTATCATATTTTCCCTGATGAACAGTAAATTGCTGGGTTATTATAGTACGATGGTTTAAATGTTGAATTACAGTATTTACAAGGAAAACCAAAGCGTAGCGTACGTTATTACATGTAATAGGGAAGATGCAGCTATAATTTTTACCAATATTTTGTAATCAAAATGATGAAAAAACATAAAATAATAGCTATGAAAACGTTTTTACTTTAATTTATACTAATTTCAAACAAAAATTACGATTTGAAGTAGTGTGAAACGAAACGTATTTTAATCCACCAATCATCGTCTGGTGACGTCACTCCTGTTTTGACAACTTATGGATGGTATAGTACAAGATGATAATCTCATATGACGGAATTTAACACCTTTTAACGGACACTTTTGCACCATAGAGATTGTCATCCTTACCTTCTACCATCCATAGAACCAAGGATGAACGAAAATCACGACTATGGCGAGTGACACTGACACACATGAGTGACGTCACAGGGACTGTAGCTCCGTTTAGGCGCGAAAATTTAAATTGTGAGTTTGTAACAGCGATTTTTTACTATAAATTATAGTATTTTCATTTTTTAATCACTCGTGGTCTATTCCACGTGCAATTCTTTCAAAGTAAAGCATAAATAAAAATATTGCATCTTGCCTATTTGTCTTAAATATATATGTTGTGCTGTCGTATTAATAAGCGGACTGTTGGTTTCAAGCTGGTGTTATCCAAATTAATAAAAAATACAAGAAAGTGATGTGCACAGTCGTTGGGAAATCAGTGAACAACGGGTGAGTTTTTGAATCTATACAAATGTGTCAAATTTTGAGTACAAAACATTGCCATGTTTAAATTTAGGTTTGAAATGTGGATACATTCATAATTATACATTGATTGGAATATTTTACTTAAAAAACATGCAATCTTCAAATTAATAATAAAATTATTTTATTACATTGAATACATATTATTGAAATTATAAGTAGTTGATTTTGGACTTGAATATAAACGAATGAGGCTTAAAACTAATTAGGTTTTAAACGCTTCGTAACACTGTGAGATAACTGCTCAACTGTTCTAAAGACACTGACATTTCTTTCGTTATAAATCTACGTGTGACAAAAAACATGAGATTAGTGCTTCAATTCGAAAATACATACGTAGGTATATACTCGTAAATAACATAACTATCGATTTTCATGCCAAACCCATGTTGATATAAGTTTATTCTTTTATTTTATTTCATAAGAAAACTTACAACTAGTGTAACAAGATAGGTAGTGATATGTAGGTAGAAACAATAAGCTAATTAAAATTTTCCACTGGTAGAAAACTATGTGAAGTGTATTAATGTGCAGTTATCAAATTATCAATTATACTTACAAAGGCTGATATTATTGAAACTAAAGTGAAGTAGCCAAAGTGGATCTATAAATCTGTAAAAAATACTAATTTTAATTCATTATTTATATCTTGTATAATTTTAATCTATTCGCATAAAATACAACCACTGTGTTACTCACAAGCATTACTATAACTAGAGATATTATTTTCAAATTTTATCTTACAAAACGCCCCATTGTTGAAAGTCATCGATAAGACCTCTGACCCTTTCATCCATTTTCGGATCCGTAGTGACAGTTATCGATGCCATATCCTTGTTATTAATATCGGGAATATCGTCATCGGTAGTAAAAAGCACCGGTGTCATCAGCAGACCAGTAATCATAGCAAATTCTAGTCTTTTCTTGTACTCTGCTTCAAATTCATGTCTTGGATACACTGTCTCAACATCCATGTCGAAATATTTTAAAAACTTGCCCAAGCTATCGTGATACAGATCTTTGAGATTATCGAGATGATTTTTCCTGAATTCTGAATCGGTGCAAAGGATGATAAAGAAGTGGAAGTCCATGACTGGGCATCCGTAGTATAGTAATTGATAATCAACTGGTATAACTTCAGTTATATTATCACCATCCTGCAATTAAATAAGACTAATAAAAAAACATTTAGACAAAACTTGTCCTTAAAAAGCGTTTGTAGTTGATAGCCTACTAAATGACAGGTATTTATAAACGTTGTTATTAAACGTTGATATATGTTCTTATTGAAGAACATATATGGCTTACTATTGTCTTATGGATTTTCACACAATATTATAACACACGCCCCAGCGCGGGCACAATCCACCAAGAGATTGAGGTTCCTAAATTGTATAGAATCAGCAGGTAGCAGGTTTGTAAGGCATTCGACGAACGCCTTACAAACCTATTTTGAGCACTAGTAGAAAACGTATTGTATACAGTAGTGACATAATTAAGCTTTTCAGTCTCGTACCTTACTTCAGCAACTCAGCAAGCTTCGTGGCCTGAATGAGGTACTCCACTGAAAAGCTGCTCATTATGTCACGTTTGTATAAAATACGATGTTTGTATTGGTAGGGGTGATGAACTTACTTTTTTCATGAGAATATTGTTAATTCTATAGTCTCCGTGGCATAAGCAACATTTGACACCAGCGTTTTCGGTGTAACTTTGCTTCAGAATTTCCAACATGCGAGTTTTAAGTTTCTGCAATTTCAATTTGACCTCATTATCCGCACACTTTTCACTATGTTTGGTGATGTTGTCAATAAAATCTTGGTAATCTTTTCCGAAACTAAAGTTCGTCCTCATAGTCTTAATCCTCTTTGCAAAATATTCTGGATGTTGTTTCTCTAGGACCCAGGACAAGCCGTGGAACCTCGCGAGCTGCTGAATTGAAAGTTCCATAAAGGCTAAAGGAGGAACCACCATTCTATGAAGAGTTGTGAAGCCCTTTTTGTCTAGATTTTCCAAAATTACTGCATTAGGGTTCGATGTATCGTAACTTTTCGCTATTGCAAACCTTTCTTCCATAGGGATATATGCGTTTCTTAGTATACCATCATATATTTTAGAGAGTTCTCCATAAAAGAAGTTTTCTACGCTATAACATTCATTAGTATCAAGTAATGCCAGTTTTGAGTCTTCTATTTTGTTCTTAATAAAGATATTTGTTTCCTTCTTACCTTCTACCGTTTCTCCTTTTATATCAACTTCGTATAAATCTGCCATGTAATTTCCACCACTGGTTGAGATCGATCTGTTAAGGATTTTGTGTGTTAAATAGCCCTCTTTTTCCAATATTTTTTCAATGGATACTTGTAACGGTGGTGGTAAAATATGGTCTCCGCTTGATAAAACTTTGTATTGAGGACAGGATTTATCTAGGGAATCCATAATAATTAGTAAATTTTAACCAAAAATATATAAACAACTGCGAGCACTTGATAAACATACTATAATTGCCTAAACGTATGTGATGTGTTTCGTTTTATATTAACTAAGTATAAAAGTAAAGGCAAATGCAGATACGTTCATTCGAAAACCGCGGACATACTGTCTACATTTACGAGTATTTAATCAAAACACGCACACACGGTTACGTGAAATTGAATCTGTCCAAATCCGAATTATTTTAAGATAAATAAATTTTCACGAAAGCTTAATTTGATGTTTACTGTAAAATAATGGAATTCGCATACTGGTTCTTTCCGGAATTAAATTTCTGTAACATGGATATAAATTGTTACGGGTTCAAAAAAGAACATGCACACATTTTAAGTATTTTTTAATTATACAGGCTGGCACATTTAGATCGGTCAGTATGGGAAAGTCTGAAACTATAAGACATACGAAGATGTCTTCTTAGGAACCATGTCATCGATTTTAGTAACAAGAAAAACTGCGTTCATAGATTTAAAAAACTTGTACTCAACTCGGGAATCGAACCCGGACGTTTTGAAAATTAAAACTAACACGATTTCTATTTAGATATCGATTGTGTAGGTCTTAAGCAGTTTTAAGTATTTTTTAATTACACAGGGTGGCACATTTAGATCAGTCAGTATGGGAAAGTCTGAAACAATAAGACATACGAAGATCTCTTCATAGGAACCATGTCATCGATATTAGTAACAAGAAAAACTGCATTCATAGATTTCAAAAAAACTTGTACTCAACTCGGGAATCGAACCCGGACGTTTTGAAAATTAAAACTAACACGATTTCTATTTAGATGTCGGTTGTGTAGGTCTTAAGCAGTTTTAAGTATTTTTTAATTACACAGGGTGGCACATTTAGATCAGTCAGTATGGGAAAGTCTGAAACAATAAGACATACGAAGATCTCTTCATAGGAACCATGTCATCGATATTAGTAACAAGAAAAACTGCATTCATAGATTTCAAAAAAACTTGTACTCAACTCGGGAATCGAACCCGGACGTTTTGAAAATTAAAACTAACACGATTTCTATTTAGATGTCGGTTGTGTAGGTCTTAAGCAGTAAATTTTACAATGAAACATGATGTCTAAAATGAATGAATTGCATTGTTTTTATATCCTTTATTTTATGTAAATATATAATACAACATAGGTACAGATTCAAATTAGCGTAGCTTAAATATTTTTTGTGAAAAAAAATATTTTGTTCTTTTTAGTGTTTAGGGCAGGTTCTATTTTGTGTGTTTTTGATTAGGGCAGGTTTTATTTCGTTTCTAAACCATTTTTTGTATGTTTTTTTGTAAATCTTTTTAAAAGGGTTTTTTTTGAAGTCGGTTTTATTTTTTGTTAAAAAGTTTGGTTTTTTTCAAATATAATGAATATTTTTTTTTCTTTCCCATTACAAGTATTTATAGCTTAAAAATTGTTTAAATAAAGTTAATTTGAAGGTGTTGACAGCCTCTTAAATAAATATAAACAGATATGTTACTATACTATACTTTAAAGACTATACAAGACGGTTATATAATATTATAGATTTAATTTATGTTTAAGATTATTTCAATGGAATGTTTACCCAGGTATTGGCTAATGTATTTTTATTTATAACTATAGTACTGTTATGTAGTAAGTTGTACTAAATGTACTTTCATGTCACTCGATGATAATTATATCTTTGTATTATTTTTATTAACATGTATGTAGTGGTTGACTGGTAGAGAATGCCTTAAGGCATTAAGTCCGCCATTTGTATATTTTATATGCAATATAGTTTAAATACTTAAATTAATAAATAAAAGCGCCCTTAAGACACATTCAACATTTTTATATTTTTAATGTTCTTGATATTTTTATTTATATTATTTATTACCCCATCTCACAGCTGGGGAAAAAGCCTTGCTCTCTTTATTCCACGTGCCTCTCTTAATAGCAATTACCTTCCATAGACCATAGTCCCGCTATCCCGTCAAGAACTGGATATTAAACACATTAAAATGATTTATTTCCATCAGTCACGCGTCTTTTAACAATTATACTGCTCACATCGCGGCTATTACTGCTGTCAATTTATTTTTATTAACAATTGACCTGCCCTTGACCCACACTGGGTGTCACTTGACATAACTTATCCTAGATATTTAATTGCAATAGCGATTGAAACGCATTACAACGCAGTAGGAACTGCCGAAGAAAGATAAAATGAGTGCATTTATTCATTTTATTTTATTTTATTTAAATAGGAACAGTAACACATTACAAATTAATACAATAGAGTTTCAAATTCTTACAATTGTCTAAATTTGTAACTTAACAACAACTGTTCACAACATTTGTTAATTTACAGTTAAGATGTAAATCCTGACCAGAATATATATGATCATGCGCCATGTTGCGGAATTTCATTGGAACTAATTTCTTACACTGGCAATAATTTTAATGACAGGCTGTCACTGTTGTCACTTTGGTTTACTTGAATAATAACAAAGTGTTGAATATTAAATAATAAACGACAAAAACTTCCCAAAATTATCCATAGTCAAGAGCGAAAATGTGTAATAGTGTATATAATAAACTGCTGTAAATAATACCCTCGGGAAATGAAACTATTTCGCTGTGAAACATTTTCAAATTAACATCAGAGCTGACAGGTAAACAAATCAAGATGTCACCATACCATAGAGAATAATACGCTCTATGATTATTCTTAACTGTTGCCATATAAATAAGAATAATAGCGCCCTTTTGACAATAATCATATATTTCTGGTCAGGCTTTACAAGATACAGTAATAGAAAAAGGTAAGAAGAAAAACCTGTACATTATTACACTGCGATACTAATTAGTGACTGATGACAAGAGCCATAGCGGCTTTGAAAGCTTGAAGGGACATTGAGAATATATCACATTCGGAACAAATATAATTTAATTTAATTTTTGTAATTTTTAAATTCTGGTGACCAGAGGGCTGGCCACTATTTTGGCCAACGGATAAGCATTGCTATCCAGCCTGGAAATGCGGCCAGCCTTCTGGGCACTCTACCTAGTGATGGGGACCTAGGTCAGGTTTTTTATTTGTAAGTTTTTAGTTAGATATATTATGTTTTTATAGACATTCTAGTTTTGTTTAATAAATAAAATTACTTTAATGTTTGTATAATTATATGAGCATCTACTATGGAGTTTACAATTTTATATAAAAGGGTTACATCAGCAATTTTAGGCCTACGGGCTAAACTATTAAACAATAAAAAAAAATATTGATTTGTTGTGTGAAGCAGTGGCGGCGTGTCCATAGAACTCAATTCCTGCCGGCTTGAAGAAATTTAAAGCCAAATGAATTATTGTACTGATTTAAACTTACACGATGTTCACTCATTATTATGACAAAAACGGGACTTAATCGCGTACACATACTTTTATTATTATCCTGACGTTTCGAGCGTGCCGTAACGCTCGTGGTCGCAGGCAGACTGCTGTGACGGCACGCTCGAAACGTCAGGAAAATAATAAAAGTAAGTGTACGCGATTAAGTCCCGTTTTTGTCATAAAAATTAATTATTTATTGTATAGGTATAATTACTAGGTTAATATTAATTGTAAATATATCGCTTAAGTATTTAATTTCAAACACGCTGTAAAAATTGTTAGTTAGTTCTTTTTTTAAAGTTCATATTAGTACTATTATGTATACACCCCTATTTGTCTAGGCAAACTGACATTGTAAACTCAAATAGATTTACCCAAGTGTATGTTTGTTAACTACAATGTATTGTATGTAGTTGCGAACATTAGTGACCTTACCACTAATACTACATGGATCATTTTGCTTTGAATCTGTGCTGCCAAAATTATTTACATACCTATTTATCTTATCTTTTAATATAATGCTCATATTTACTTTTGTTATCTTTAATATTGTCGTTAGATTGTTGTTTAATATGAATTCTATAGACTTCAGAACAATGAACAGGGTTGCTTTTGTAGGCAAATATCTTAAAAGGTGTACCTCTTTGGTCGCTCCTATTTTCTTTCTTATTTTTTATAAGGGTACAGTTTTTTCCTTTCGAGGTACGGAACCCTTATAGGATCACTTTGTTGTCCGTCCGTCCGTCCGTCCGTCCGTCTGTCAAGACCCTTTTTCTCAGGAACGCGTGGAGGTATCAAGCTGAAATTTATATCAAATACTCAGGCCTACTGTCCCTTGGAGCTGTGAAAAAATCAAACATCTAAGCCAACGCAATCAAAAGATACAGCCGTTTATGCCGCAAATTTTCGAAACTCGCAAGGGAATCAAAACCTACAGGGTACTTCCCGTGAACTCAGAACCTTGAAATTTGGTACGAAGCAACGTCATATAGCACAAATACAGGAAAAAATGTGAAAACCGTAAATTTTTACTCACATCATATAATAAAAATACTTTTAATAATTTTAAAAATCCTACCCCTCTATACCTACAGGTTTGTACGGAACCCTCGGTGCGCGAGTCCAACTCGCACTTGGCTAGTTTTTTTCTTTTTAGGCCAGAGAGCTCAGAGAGGATGCATTGTATTGAAGAAAGGGGAACCCTCTTGTCTCTTTCGCCGTTAATACAGTACATCCTCCTTTATCAACCGACTTTCGAGATTTCGAAGGAGAAGGTTCTCAATTCTTCGGGATCTTTATTATTCCAATTTTTTGATGTATGCTCACCGATTATTCGAAGACGGCTGGACCAATTTGGAAAATTCTTTTTTGTTTTAAAGAGTATAACTTCACAGTTGGTTCCATTGACATCAAGTCAGGATCTGATGATGGGATCCTGGAGGAATAATATATTATATAGGTGTGCCTATAGTGATTGAAATATTTCTTACAAGTAGCTCGTGCATTTCCTTTTGGAAAGGTGGAGTCTAAGGGTGGGTTGCACCACGCATAAGTAATGAACTGATCAACGTTAAATATGGCGACGGAGCTGTCATTCCATAGAAAGCTGGCAAACTTTTCATATAAGAATTTTTTAACGATGACGCATACGTTGACAGATGGTTTGGTGCAACCGGCCCTAAGTGAAGTCGGTTCTTTTATGTTTAATTATTTTGTTTTTTTATTTATTTTCTTACCAAGAAAAACAATATACATAATATAAATGCATAATTTCGCCAAACTGTAGAACAATTTGTTGGCGGAGCGCTCTATACAAGTTTTGGAACACTAGTTTTAGAATCTATTACTATGTAGCTACATCAAACAACAACATATCAATCTCATTACAAATAGGTAGTAATGCAAAGCAAACACATGCATGAACACACAATGACACACACACACACACACACACACACACATATACAAAGACATATTTTAACAATGGCTTACAGAGTACTTATTTAGCAATATTTCTTTGAACTTTGCCTTAAGGGTTCCAATTTTTAATTTATTTTCCTCAAGTAAAATTGGATATTTATTACAAATTTGGGGTGTTACATATTCTTTGGTTCGTCTCCCGTAATAATTCGACGCACTAATCTGACATAATTTCTTCTTTTGAGATGACCTAGTATTATAACGATTACGTGTTCTCTCAACTTTAAATTCTTGGTTATAATAAAATTCTATGGCGTGGAGATATTCTACTTTACATGAAGCGGGGAGGATTTTACAAACTGAGAACAATTTTTCGTAATATAACGTTCGTTTTGTATTTTAACGGGTTCGCAACCCGCGTGTGACACCTCTGGAGCTGCAGATGTTACAGGTAGCTGCTTACCATCAGGCGGGCCGTATGCTTGTTTATCACTGTTATATATATTGGTGAATATCATCTTTACAAACGTCTGTCAATCTATACATCGTAAGGTCATTTATTTTTCAGGTTGTTCGTTCGCTACTTCGATTATTGAAGTAAAGGACAATGGGCAAATTTGTACGGGCACTGTCCCCACCCACCAACAGAAACGAAACATGTCTCATTTAATAGATCTTGGCAACCTGATGATTTGTTATTATGACGAGGATTGCCCTTTGTATGGGGTTTTCTTGGAAAACCATATTTTGTTTATATATATATACGTCACATACATATATTTAGGACAGACATCTTCAATTTTCTTTAAGAGTTTTGGCTAAAAATATTAATAATTTTAAGTTAACACTGACAATATGTATCATATGTTAAGTAGTATTGTAGATCTAATAATATATAGCTCTATAAGCGAATTTTTGTTTTCCTTTTTTTTAACCAACTTCAAAAATAAGAGGAGGTTCTCAAATCGTCTGTATTTTTTTTAAAGAAATGTTGTTGTTTATTATTGCTAGTAATATAATGTTTCTGTAACCTTCTACTTGTAACTTTCAAAGAATTTAACAAAATATATATGAAAACAAAATACGGTTTTCCAAGAAAACCCCATACATATGGTGATCCTCGTCATAGTAAAAAATCATCCGGTTGACACGATCTACTAAATGAGACATGTTTCGTTTCTGTTGGTGGGTGGGGACATTTTGCCCATGGTACTTTTAGTAGAAATTTTATTTTTCAGTAGTTACTTTGTTGAATTCAAATCTCTGTGTCTTTAAGTAAATAACAAAATGTTAAGTGGCTATCCTAGAGAAAAGTGTAATAATTTCTTTGAGAAGTGTTTGTTTACATGATAAGATAAATAAGGATGAATTAACTATACCGCTTTATATATAAGGTGTTAATTTATTAGTTGCGGATATTTTAACAGGTGATACTTTAAAACAATTAACTTTAAATATAAATTAAGAATATTTCATTTTTTTTTACCCAACAAAAAAAAAATTACGTCTAAAAATAATCACCATGTGCATTTAATTGACAAAACGTTTAACACTATTTGTCATGTCACTCATGTCAACAATTGTTTGTCTTAAATGTCATTATGGTTCGACCATGAAGTTATTGTATTCTGATCCGTGGGTTCGACAAACAACATGACATTGACAATCGAGTAATCAACGTCAAGTGGAAGACAGTTAGGTGTTAGGTAAAAGAGGTACTAGAATCTGTTCAATGAGTTCTCATTTAATAATCACATTAACAGGGTGTTTTTACGTAGCAAAATAGATTTTCCGTTTTCTACAAAAATATCATGAAAGCTATAATGTGTCATACTTAAATATACTCCAGGAACCGAGTACTATCAGCTGTAAAAATATCTGCAACTAATAAGTTAGCACCTTATATACCCGACGACTTATACCACGGCTCAATAGAGCCTGAGGTCCGCTACCTCGGGTAGGTACCCAAATCCCAAGGATCGGCGTAAGAATGAAATGGTTATAATAAAAGCGACCAGCTGACCTTCTAGCCCTGATACTTAGGACACTTAGATTCAGAAATGTATGAAACAGTCTGCACTTTTGTCTCAGGAGTCGCCGCTTGTCAGGATTGTATTTATTACAATTATTACACACAGAGACAGGATTTATTACATCAAAAGTTGGTTAAGCTGCCTAGCCTGCGATATCAAGCCGTAGCTAGCCCCCAAAAAAGAGGGGGGACTGGTTGGCTTCTGAGTTCTAACCCGTGCTACATTTCTGCCCAAGATTAGCTACTAGGTTAATCTCGAGTTTGATATCATGTTTTTCTTCGCCTGAAGGCCGACAGACACTGGTAAGTGAGTTCGGCCAATATCGAACATCGGGTAAAATTGTATGATTGATATGTGGGGACTTTTTTTAGGGTAAAATGAAACGATGCGCCGTTTTGTATCGCACCTCTCTTCAGACCTGAGTTATTTTTTTTCTCTAAATTTGACAACACCACTATAAATACGAGCTGTTTACCATTATAGTATGCTTATTTGCCACCGTCGTAATATAAAAAATATATTTTGAAATAAATTAAGTTATTATTTAAAAAAATTACTGGCAATAATAATAAATTATAAAGTAAGGAAAGGTCTTCTAAGACCACTTTCGCGTAGCTGCCCTACAAACTGGTTAAAAATATCCCCTCACTTTATACCTGTATATACCTAATTATGATATACAGGAGAAAACCATTATCTTAACATGAAACCTGACTAAATGTCCCTTCAGATCATGCCACATACACGCTCCCAAATACTTATATTTCATCGCAAAACTTGCACAAAAACACCTCAATTTTACTTGTTTGCGTACCCCGTCACCTTAAGCTTAAACATAGACTAAGTGAAAAGGGTACACGGAAAGAATATGTCTAGTAATTTTTTTTGTAAATTGAGATTTTTATATCAAAATGTAGAGCTTGAAATGAACTATTATTAACAATTTGCGTTTCAGCTGTAAATTTTAACGTAAGTCCACTTTTAAACTCGTAAAAACCATCTAGTTTCGAAAATAGTATGATTATTTGAATCGTTCCAAACTTTAAAAGCGCTGTAACTCAAAATGTTGTCAAAGTGACTAGACATGTTCTTTCCGTGTACCCTTCAAGTGTACTTGTGCTACGAATGTAACACCCATCCCGCGTGGAACTGTCAAACGACAAAAATGTGTCACGGGTAAGTTATGCTAAGGATTCGCGAGAGAGACTATGTCGCGCCTTATCTCGACTCTCGAGGAAGTCGCGCCCAACATGTGCTAGCCGTGTTACAGAGATAAGTTGAGATAACTTATAGCTTTCAGTAATCTACATTTCAAAAATTAATTACAGGATAGGTAACGTATTGGTATTGGAAAGATAAATAATACTACATAATCAAAATTATAAATAAAGTAAATAGCCTTTTTATTCGTTGTACCGAAATAGGTACATAATGCTCAACATTATTTAAATTATGAGACGTGAAATAATTAATAATATAAAAGGTAAAAACATGCTGGCAGCTATCTACTTATAGAGCAGTGAAACTAGATATTAAATTAACAATGCTTGATGTAGTTGAGCTTTTTGAATATGTTGTAGTTACGACCGCTTAGGACAGTATTTTCTGATATTTGCTACGAGTGTTTTGAGCTAGCCGATAAATTCATGAAAAACTGTCATTTTTGTTTTAAGTCCTGTATAAACTCAAAAATTGTTAATTTTTTGACAAAATTTGTTATTAGAGTTATAGAGAAATAAACTATCCATATTTTGAGTTTACATTCAAATCTGTAGATTTTATAGATTTTGAGATACGGCCATTTCATACATTGATATATTTTTTTCTTTTTCGTTTATTTAGGATTACGCTGGTTCCTCGTTACAGTTGCAGGTATATCCTTATATTTCCTATAACAATTGTTGTAAATATACTACCGACAGTCATTAAACACGATTGTGAGTGAGTGTACAGATTTTTGAAAACATTTTACCCGTTTTTATTTGAATTGTGTGTACTATTTCTATACATCTCCCTATTTACCCAGTATAATTAACTACAAATTCAACAGACTTTAAAATCGCCAAAGCAACCTCATTAACAAAATTGACGATTTGTAAAATAAAAAGGAAATGTAAAAATCTATAGTTTTTAATTTATAGCTCAGCTAGCACATGTAGATAGTTGTAGCAAATAAAGGTTTAATAGCCTTGACCATTCCCAAAATCTAGAACTACATCACGCTTTGTGATTTTAGCAATTTTGAATGTTTAATTTCACAGGCCTTATCTGGGTCAAAGAATTGTCTTGCAATCCAGCGACGAAATGCTGCCAGTATCTTCGTTACCATCCCGCAGGAGCCATATTTAGATATATCTGAATTTTATTTTAGAGTTTATTATTTTGTTTATAAGTATTTTATGTTATAGTTTATAGTAGTTGTAAAATATTATTTGTAAGTATGTTATTAATAAATTCTTCAACCTAGTATATTTATTATTTATTAAAGCACTTTATTCCCAATGTTATGCAGTTACGGTTGTACATTGGATTTTTACATATTAAATACTTGATTTTATTTTTTATTTAACGTTAGTAAGGAAGATATTAATTATATGTTTATGTTAGATGTGTTAGTTTACTAAAGTTAGGTATTTGTTATATAGTTAGGCAATTTTTGAATTTGGACGCCCATTTTTGGGCAAAGGCCTTATCCGCTTCACGCCATTTATGTCGATCTCTAGCTATTATTTGCCATGTATTGCCCGCTTCTTTCACTGCGTTATCTTTCCAGCGCGTCTTTTGTTTGCCACGGTGTCTTGTACATTTCTTTTTAGCATCTATTGGGTGCCATTGTATAACGCGTTCGCTCCAACGTCCATTGTTTATCCTAGCAATGTATCCTGCTCCTGCCCATTTACATTTGCGTTTGCATACTGTACGGATGATGTCCGTTATTTTTGTTATTTTCTGTATTTCTGAACTTTTATACGATCAATTATTCTTATGCCTAACATTGACCTTTCAGCTGCTCTTTGAAACGTTCTTAACTTACGTATTGTCTTTGTCGTGAGTGGCCAGTATTGTTACTGTCAGCATCGTGTTGTCGTTATTCTTCTACATACAGGATCGGCCCTGTATGACTATGGTATTTTTGTCGCCGTTCGTAACCGCTTTCGTTCTTGCTGTTCATATGTAATCCAGCTCTACGGCTCTCCTCGTCTAAGGTTTCTAACATAGATTGTAGGCCTTCATGACTTTCAGAAAGGAGCACGATGTCATCTGCGAATATTAAGTGTATTGTGTTTCTCCGTTTATGTTTAGACCTTGGTTTTTTCAATCTAACCGCCTAAATATCGTCTCTAGCAGGGAAAAAGTTTGGGTGGCAGTAGGTCCCCTTGTTTCACTCCTCGTTTTATTGGAAATGGGTCTCCCACACTTTCCAGTTTAATTTTTGCTGTTGAGTTATTTTTTAAATCATGTTTATGAATTTTGTGTTTACTCCCTGCTCTCTGAGACTGGACCATAGGTAGGAATGCGAGATAGAGTAAAATCTTTCGTGTAGTCTACGAATCATATATATTAAACCTTATTGTATTCTTTAAATCTTTCTAACTTAAAATCCTAATACTGGTCATAATTATCACTAAAAAAAATTATACATATCAAATATCACATAACAATACAGTGTCGTTTAAAGTGTTCAGAAGTTAAATTTGATACGAATACTATTAAATAATACAGTTATAATCTTTACAAAATGCCCCAGTTTTGGAAATCGTCCACAAGATCTCTGACCC
The DNA here is from genome assembly GCA_947086415.1 of Pammene aurita. Lineage (NCBI taxonomy): Eukaryota > Metazoa > Arthropoda > Insecta > Lepidoptera > Tortricidae > Pammene > Pammene aurita. The sequence continues at coordinate 34,121,794 of OX352303.1, forward strand.
TTGCAGTCATTTTAGGATCTGGAGTAACAGAAATTGATCCCAAATCCTCCCGAGTAAGGTCAGGGACATCGTTGTCGTCTGTGAAGAGTATTGGAGTCATCATAAGACTCGTTGTCAGACCAAAGTCGAGCCTTCTCTTATATTCAGCTTCAAATTCACTTCTTGGGTACACAGACTCAGCGTCCATGTTAAAATATTTCAAGAACCTTGATAAACTAACATAATACAGATCTTTTAGGTCATCTAAATGTCTGCGTCTGAACTCTTGATCGGTGCAAGGGAAGATGAAATATAGGAAGTCCATGACAGGGCATCCGTAATAGAGTAGTTGATAGTCCACAGGTACGACATCAGTTATATTATCACCATCCTGCAATTAAAAATACATATATGTTAAATTTAAACCTTCGTGCGACATAGGTACTAACACTACAAAATATTTAGTGTTTCACTCACGTCTTTAAGTCACGACGCGCAACATGTTTCGGAATTTTTAAGATGGAGACCTAAGCTCTCCGAAACAAAACGCGAGTGAAACCGTTTTATTTTGTAATAGGCTAAGAAAATTAGATTTTTTTGAAGAATGAATTCCCAGCAGGCTTGAAATCGTTTTAATACCTTCACGTGGGCCTAAATGCATGTGATCTGAGTTTGCCCAATCCCAGGAGGTGTGTATAACTTTTTAGCGAATTTTTTGCTCTTTGTCAGTTTTTTGCTTCTAGCTCGAAAACGGTACGTCCGAAGGAAAATATCATGTATATCAATATTAAAGATGGATAAATTCTGCGTCGAATGAGCATCTTAACTTATAATTCAGTTCAGCGGTACAGCCAAAATCAAAAATTATAAGTCGGAAAAATGTCTAATTTATTTTAAAAACTAATATTTTGACTTCCATACCACATATCTTTGAAACAGATGACTCCTGTTGAAATACCTATAGAATAAAAGTTGAAGAAAATACAATTTCACGATATATAGACATCTCAATTTTCAAATTCAGTCACTTTGAAAGGCTAAATTTGGCATGAGTTTAAAATCGTTTTTTTTCTAAATCCTTCTAAGTTGATAATATTGTCTTCGGTTGCCGCGATAGTTATTCATGAAATAAAACAATAAAAAACGGATTTTATCGCGTGTATTGAGCTTAAATTACATCCCGACGTTTCGAACACTTTACAGCGTTCGTGGTCAACGGGTCGAGTCGACCCGTTGACCACGTTTTTAATTGTCCTTCTAAGTTGCATATTTTCCATAAATATGATGTGTGAGGCCTAAATTTAATGCATTGTTACAACTAAGAACATTTAAGTGCAAATTTCTAAAACTTACCCAATCAGAAAACTATTTATACACCGTGTTTTATTTTATTTCCGGTAATTTGAAGGGTATATTTCTGAGCTTAACTTAAGTTTATTTCTCAAAGACGCCAGTGTCATAATTCGCTCCAGTTTTGAGGTAATCGATATTTCATTTATGTCTTTCTAATTGTGTAAACCTACATTATTTTTATTTTTTTACTCTGAGCACCCGCTACAAAATGATGCACCTGTGTGTTAAGTAAGTCAATACAATACGAGTATGCTTCCTGTGTATTTCAGGCTGTTAATGTTTGAAATGGAATTACATTGACATGTTTAGTTTTCAATTGTTTGGTTTAGGGACCGAATGAGGAATCAATCAGTAACTGCTGAACCTACTGATGAAACTTTGTATAGAGATTGAGATAGTTTGAGTCCGTAAAAAGTACATAAACAGTAGTTTTGATCCCAAAATACCAACTCTTAAGGGGCTGAAATGTGGGTAAGAAGTTAGTATGAAGAGTTATTAATATAGTTAAATCGAATTAGATGAAATTTGGTACCTATGAAAATAGTTTGAGTTCTGGGGAGTTTTTATCCCAGAAACTATCCCTGAAGGGTGTGAAAAGGGGGCAAAAGTTATTTGTATGAAGAATCAATATCCACTGAACTGATTTAAGTCCATAGATAAAATTTGGTATGGAGATAGTTTAAGTTCTGGAAAAGGAAATAGAATAGTTTTTATCTTAGAAGTCATCTCTTAAGAGGTAAAAAGGGGAGTGGATTACTATCTCTATACTAAGTTTCATCTAAATAGGTTCAGCAGTTATTGATTGATTCCCCAATCGGTTCCTAATGTAAATAAGGTAGGTATATTAACTCAACCAAACAATTGAACATTATGACATGTCAATGAAATTTCGAACAATAACAATCCGAGATACAAAGGAACCATATTGTAGTGACTTAACACACAGTTACATGATTTTATAGCGGGTTCTCAGACTAAAAGAATAAATAAATGTAGGTTTACACAATCGGAAAGACAAAAATGAAATATCGATTACCACAGAACTGGAGCAAATTAGGGCACTAGCGTCTTTAAGAAATATTCTTAAGTTAAGCTCAGGAATTACCCTTGGAATTTAGAAATAAATAAAACACGGTGTATAAAAGTTTTCTGATTGGGTACGATTTAGAAATTTGCACTGAAATATTCTTAGTTGTAACGATGTATTAAATGTAGGCCTCACACATCATATTTTATGGAAAATATGCAACTCAGAAGAATTTATAAAAAACTGATTTTGAATTCATGCCAAATTTAGTCTTTCAAAATCACTGTTTTTGAAAATTGAGATGTCGATATAACGTGAAATTATATTATCTACAACTTTTATTCTATAGGTTTTTCAACAGGAGTCATCTGTTTCAAAGATATGTGGTATGGAAGTGAAAATATGAGTTTTTCAATTAAATGAGACATTTTCCCGGTTTATAACTTTTGATTTCGGCTGTACCGCTGAATCGAACTAAAAGATAAGTTGCTCAATCGACGCATAATTTAACCCTCTTTAAAATTGAAATGAATGACATTTTCCATCGGACGTATCGTTTTCGAGCTACAAACAAAAAACTGACAAAGAGCAAAAATTTCGCTAAAATGTTATGCACACCTCCTGGCATTGGGCAAACTCAGATCACATACATTTAGGAGCACGTGAAGGTATTAAAACGATTTCAAGCCTGCTGGGAATTAATTCCTCAAAACACTTTTTATAGATCTTATTTGCTTGGCCTATAATACGTATTTATCTTTGAATTATGTTTGTAAAGATAAAGTTAAAAGCCAAAAGGATTAGCCGTTAGAATACGGCAAAAGGTAAGAATTAAAAGATCTTAATTGAATTGAGATTATATTTTAGAATTTTACGAGCCAGTGGCGTATTTAGGAAAAAAACTTTTAACTACTTTCAAGTTTTGCCCTATTGTTTTATTATTATTTACTACACTACGCCCATGCTTATCTTAGCCTTATATATCTTAATTTGGCTGTGACTTTATCCTAATTACTTTAGCGTGTATGTATGTGTTTACTGTTACTACATTATTATAGTTAATAGACTCACTTACTTTTTTTACAAGAATATTGTTTGCTCTGTAGTCTCCATGGCACAAGCATCTGGTTCCAGTGTTTTCGAAGTAATACTTTCTCGTTATTTCAATACTGCTAGACTTAAACTTGGCCAATTTTAACCTCATCTTATCATCCACGCATTTATCCGTGTGGGTGCTCATAGTATCGATGAAGTTATAGTAATCGTTGTTAAATTTAACCTTTGATTCCAAAGTTTTAATTTTCTTTGCATAGTATTCGGGATACTGTTTTTCCAAGGCCCATGACAAGCCGTGGAACCTCGCGAGTTGTTGGATGGAAAGTTGCGTAAATTTTAGAGGAGCGACCTCCATTCGATATACAGTTGTGAAGCCCTTTTTAGTGAGATTCTCCAGAATGATAGCATCAGGATTCACAGAATCGTAACATTTTACCATTGTGTACCTTTCTTCTGGAGTAATATCGGCTTTATTTTGCATGTCATCGTACAACTTAGAGAGTTGACCGTAAAAGAAGTTCTCCATACTATAGCAATATCCAATATCAATAATGGTCATATGTGCGTCATCTGCTTTATTTTTGATAAATATATTAGTTTCTTTATCACCATCCGCAGTTTTTCCTTTAATGTCAACTTCAAATAGTTCTGCCAAGAAGTTACCACCATTTGTCGAGATTGATCTGTTGATGGTTTTGTGCGAGATATAGCCTTCATTTTTGACGATTTTGTCAATGGATGCTTGAACAGGCGGCGGTAGAATGTATTCGCCAGTGGATAACACTTTAAATTGGGAGTCGCAGCATTTTTCCGTAGCTGCCATGATAATGAACACTTTATTGTAGGTCAAGATTACGAGCACTTGTGACGACGTATGGAGTCAATGGAATAAACGTTGTATTGCCTTATATACTAACTGCGTTATAAAGGCACATTCTAATGCGTACCGCAGGAAACAAGGTACCTTTTCATGAACTTTTATTATTTACAAACGCCCAAGTCGCGCAACAAAATGTTGTGTTTAAAAAATTTATATAATCGAAACTTAATATTTTAGTTCTCACTCACGACATTTTAAATTCTAAAATTTAAAAAAATCTAGTTTTTTGTTTAAATTACATTACAAATATTTAGAAATGCCTACTGATTATTTTGACAAAAACGTGACTTGATTAAGTATTTAAGTCGTACGCGATTGCGTACACTTCGGGAAAATAATAAAAGCAAGTGTACGCGATTAAGTCCCGTTTTTGTCAAAATAATCAGTGAAATTCATGTGAGTTTAAACCAGTACATGCCTACTGATGTCAACACAAACTTCAATAATTACATTTGAAATCATTAAAAAAATAAGGCGCGTGCAAGTGCAAGTATCTCAGTTGGTATCCTGGAATAGCGAGGTCGAGTCTCGACCAAGGCAGTGCTTTCTTCTTCTTTTTTTTCAAATTATATGATAATTTTAGTTGACGTACTTGTCATGATAAATTAGCTTTTACACTAATGTTAAGAATCATACATATGGACTAAGAGCTGGCCACGTCATATGACACAATAATAAGAGCAACAAAACCCGTCTGGTTAGATTGCTATACTATACTTATTGCTCGATCCGGGCATCTGGCAGCTTTTAATGGGGAGTTCAGAGTGACAGACTAGCAAAATTTTTGATTTGGAAAATTATAATACCAAAATAGGTAAAAACTGCCGAAGTTGTCTCAGTTATAAAGGACAGGGCCTATATTTTAACATTAGAACAAAAAACATTGCGTATTATTACGGAAACAAAACTCGAGGATTTGTTTTCTTGAAGTGGTTTGCATTCTTTGACCTCCACCACTGTACAGCTGCCAGATGTCCAGATCTAGAAATAAGCATAGTATAGCAAACTAACTAGAGTGGTTTCGTTGCTCTCATTATTGTGTCATATCTGACGTGGCTAGCTCTCCTTCTAGTGAATGAGGGAAAAGTTTCATTTTAAAAGCTGATCCATTCCATTTTGCCAATTCGCCATGCATAGATCCTTATGTAATTTAGCTGAATGAACCGTCATCGTGATGTGAGGTAGTGTTGTCCAAATGCGAATGCCTGTTATTCAATAACGGTCCCATTAACCGCAAGTATCTATCTAAACATTAACATCAGAAGGATCATATTGCTTTGACATCCTGGTCACACGTAGTTATTTTTACTTCTCTTATCTTGTTATTTTAATTCCCAGACAACGAATCATACGCTGTGTGTGTACAAAAGGATTTTTTTTTATTAAGAAAGATTATGGTAGTAAATAGCTGGCGTGCATGATATTTTTAGGGTTCCGTACCTCGAAAGGAAAAAACGGAACCCTTATAGGATCACTTTGTTATCCGTCCGTCCGTCCGTCAGTGCGTCCGTCCGTCCGTCTGTCAAGACCCTTTTTCTCAGGAACGCGTAAAGGTATCAAGCTGAAATTTAAATCAAATACTCAGATCTACTGTCCCTTGAAACTGTGAAAAAATCAAATTTCTAAGCCAACGCAATCAAAAGATACAGCCGTTTATGCCGCAAATATCCGCAAATTTTCGAAACCCGTAAGGGAATCAAAACCTATAGGGTCCTTCCCATGAACTCAAAATCTTGAAATTTAGTACGAAGCAACGACTTATATAGCACAGATAAAGGACAAATTGCGAAAACCGTAAATTTTTAGTTACATCATATAATAAAAATATTTTTAACAATTTTAAAGTTACTACCCCTATTTACCTACAGGTTTGTACGGAACCCTCGGTGCGCGAGTCCGACTCGCACTTGGCCGGTTTTTTTTTTAATGCAACTAGCCTTAGCCCCGTCTTCTTTCACGTGATAGTCGTTAAAAACTACCACAAATTGGAAACAAGCATACGGCCCACCTGATGATGCAGCTACCGTAATCGTGGACACCGGCAACTCCAGAGGTCTCACATGCGCGTTGCCGACCTTTTAGAAAAATGTATTCAATATTGTTATATATGTGTGCGTGTGGCTGCGTCCACATGCGTGTTACCTATACAAATATAGTCAGTGCGCTAACGGCCGTCTGTGGTTTCACTCGCTCCCACCCATATTTATTAGTGGCGACTCGCGTGCGCAATCTACCCGTACCGTGCTAAAAAAAAATGTCTGGAACTAATTTCGGAATTTTAACCAGTTTTGACCATGCTAGCCAAAGTTGGAAAAGCTCAGAATCCAGCAATATTTTTTTGCAAACGATTTGGACGGGACTACAGATGCTACGGGAAAGAAGAGGAAGGCCATTCTTTTAAGCGCACTCAGCGAAGGCACCTTTAAATTGGCTGAGGATTTGGCTTTGCCGAAGGCATTGGATAGCGTGCCATTCGAGGACATCATAGCATTTTTGGACGCGCATTTTACGCCGACAAGGGTAGGGTTCGGCGAGCGTCATATATTCTACTCCGCGTCACAGCAAGCAGGCGAGTCTCACACGCAATGGGCGGCGAGGCTCCGTGGCCTGACTGCACATTGTGAATTTGGAAATGTGGAAGAGGCGCTACGTGACAGGTTTCTGATAGGCATGTTGCCAGGCCGGGAAAAGGAGAAGCTTTATGCCCAGGATTTAAAGGTTCTGACCCTGGCTAAAGCGGTTCAGTTGGCAGAAACGATTCGGTGTGCCAGCGCAGGGGCCGCTGCGTCAAGCTCGCAATCCGGCGCTGATCAGCTTTTGAAGATATCTAAGACACCGAAGAAAAATGACGGTGTCGCGAAGGTTCCGTGTGCGGTTTGCGGCTATACCAATCATAAACCTGCGGAGTGTCGGTTTACAAATTATGTGTGTCAAAAGTGCAATGTAAAAGGCCATTTACGTAGAATGTGCACGAAAGTGAAGTACGTAAACATGGATCTAGAGGATGAGGGCGATGACGACGGTAAGATATACTTTATTCGTTCTATTCGCGGAGAGCCTATGGTAGAAACGGTAACCATTCACGGGAAAGAATTTAAATTTGAAATTGATACTGGTAGTGCTGTCACAGTCGTAAACCAAAATACGTACAATAAGCAATTCAGCGATATTCCTTTACGCCCCACGAACAAAAGGCTGCACGGTTATTCTGGGGAACCCATTAGGTGTATAGGAATGATTCCGATACCCATTTCATACGCGGGGAGCACGCATTCACTAAATGCTTATGTAGTTTGCGACGAGGGCCCCGCACTGCTGGGAAGAGACTTCATTTCTGTGTTTAATTTGCAATTAACCCCTGTACTTTATTGTAACGACGAAAATGTTGAAAAAAAGTTACAAAAAGAATATCCACACTTGTTCTCGGATAAACTTGGGTGTTACAATAAAACAACAATTAAGTTAACATTAAAGGAAAACTCTAAACCAGTTTTTATTAAAGCCCGACCGATCGCTTTTGCGTTGCGAGATAAGATCGATAAGGAGATAGATAGGCTTGTCGAGTTAGGCGTTCTTGTCCCAATCGAACATTCAGATTATGCTTCGCCAATTGTTCCCGTATTAAAACGGAACGGGACCGTTAGGCTGTGCGCAGATTACTCGGTGAGTATTAATAAACAGTTGGTCGTCGAGCAATATCCGCTACCTACCGCGAATGAGTTATTTTCCAAATTATGTGGTGGGGAACAATTTTCCAAACTCGATCTATCGATGGCGTACAATCAATTCGTGCTCGACGAGGCCTCACAAAACATTACTTGTATTAATACCCACCGAGGTCTGTATAAGTATACTGGGCTAGTTTTTGGGTTGGCCTCGGCGCCGGCGATCTTCCAGCGTGCCATGGAGGGCCTGCTGGCGGGCATGGACGGCGTGTTGTGTTTGTTGGATGACGTACTAATCACAGGTACTGACGAAAAACAGCACGTGGACCGGTTGCACGCAGTTCTTAAGCGATTGCAATCGGCGGGGTTAACCTTACAGAAGGAAAAATGCGTTTTTTTTTTCAAGACGAAGTATCGTACTTAGGATATATAATAAATAAAAATGGTTTAAAAAAATCAACAGATAAAATTGCAGCGATGGTAAATGCCCCTAAACCAAAAAATGTAAACGAGCTACAGTCTTTCTTAGGACTCGTTAATTATTATCGGAGTTTTGTTCCGGAAGCGTCGAGTATCCTTAGTCCCTTGTATGACCTTTTAAAAAAGGGCATTAAGTGGCATTGGTCAAGCCAACATGATAATGCATTTAGCAAAATTAAAAGTGCGTTAGCGTCCGATCAGGTACTTGCGCATTTCAACCCTAATGCGAAGGTCATTTTAAGGTAGGCGTCCACAGGCCCGCATCGCACGCATCGGACGCATCGCATCAAACGGACAAATTTTTCACAGTGCGTCCACTGTATTGGCAGCGTACGGATTACCGACGATGAGTACGAGCATACGGATTGACGAAGCCAGTTAATTCTGATTTTCGTAGTGAGCGCACGTGTGGACTCTGTGGGAATGGAGGAAAGCGATGAAGAACAATTTGTCGTTGTAGCTAGCGAGCGCGCGGGGTGCGTCCACTGATCGGCATTCCGTATGACGTCATCGGCACGCATCGCAAAAGTTGCCTCTCGGAGCAACGGTGTCGGCATTGCCGATGTGCGATGCGTACGATGCGGACAGGTGGACGCACTTATATGAGTTTCTATACAAAGAATACTACGATCCGTTGCGTGCGATGCGTCCGATGCGTACGATACCGACAAGTGGACGCTTACCTTTAACAGTCGATGCTTCCCCGACCGGTTTATCTGCTATTTTATCACAGGTCGAAACAGACGGGAGCGAAAGGCCGGTTTCTTTTGCTTCGCGTAGTCTTAACGCGGCCGAAAAACGCTATTCTCAGCTTCAAAAAGAAGCTACAAGTATTATATTTGGGATACGTAGATATCACCAATACCTGTACGGGAGGTCGATACCTTTCGTCTTACGTACAGATCATAAACCGCTGACTAGTATTTTTCATCCCCAGCGCGGTATTCCAGAAGTATCGGCGAATAGACTGCAAAGATATGCAATGTTTCTAAGTGGGTATAATTATATTATAGAATACGTACGCAGCGCAGATGACAGCGCGGACTACCTGTCGCGGGCTTGCTTACCGCCGCGAGGGGGCGGGGAGGACGACCCGTGCGATAACAACTGGGATCGCGCTGCATACATATGTTTCGTCGCGGACGGTAATTTGCCTATTTCAATTAATGAGCTTCGCGACGAAACTCAAAAAGACACTGTTCTCCAACAGGTAATTGGTTATACATTGGATGGCTGGCCTCGTAAGGTTAACGATATAAAAATAAAACCATATTTTTTGTGTCGTACGCAATTATCTGTGGAAAACGGGTGTATTATGAGGGGTCACAAAGTAGTAATACCGGAGAGTTTGCGGAAGAAAGTTTTGTCCGAGTTGCATAACTCTCACCTGGGTATCGTTAAAACTAAAGCAGAGGCACGTTCAAGGTTATGGTTCCCAGGTATAGACGAAGCAATTGAAAGAATGATAAGTTCATGTGAGGTATGTATCCAGTTACGCCCATCTCCGGCGCGGGCTCCATTAGCACACTGGGACCTACCCCCCACGGTATTTTACAGGCTCCATATAGATCGCTCCCACCCATATTTATTAAATATGTTGATGGGTAAAGAGACAAGAGGGTCTCCCGTCGTCAACAAACTGCATGCTCTCTGGCGACCTTTCTCACCGGCAGGAACACAAGTTACGATTACAATAAAAAACCACGTCGTCGTGTCGTGTCGGACCACGCATAATGCAGGGTTCCGTATCTTCAATGGAATAAGAACCTAACTAATACCAGAAAGTCATATCTAATGCCTGTGGAAAATATGTAATAAGGCGCATATTCTTAATTTTTTTCATATCTCTCAAATTACATCTTTTTGACTTCCAAAGTGATTATTTCTGAAAATATTCACTTAGTAAAAATATTCAAAAAACCTCAATGTTATTTTAAAAGTCCTTACGGTTGATGTACAACATTAACAGTTTAACAGCCTCCTAGCCCAGTCGGTAGTGACCCTGCCTACGAAGCAGGAGGTCCCGGGTTCGAGTCCTGGTCAGGGCATTTATTTGTGTGTTTATCATTATCACAGATATTTGTACCTGAGTTATGGATGGTTTCTATGTATTTAAGTATATATATCGTCGTCTAGTACCCACAACACAAGCCTTATTGAGCTTACTGTGGGACTAGGTTGATTTGTGTTAAATTGTCCCATAATATTTATTTACTAGCCTTTTCCCGCGGCTTCGCCCGCGTACTATAAGTACTCAAAAAGGATACGATACCCATGTTGATTTTCAGACTTTGTGACCATATTTGCCCCTTTTAGGGGTTGAATTTTAAAAAAACCTGAAACACGTGTTTACTCATTTATTGTTAGGAATACTCCTGTGAAGTTTCGAATAAAATAGTCTAACAAATCTTGATTCGCCATACAAACTTTGGACCCCCATTTTACCCCTTTAGGGGGTGAATTTTGAAAAATCCTTTCTTAGTGCATCCCTAGACCTTATAAGGAACCTACGTGCCAAATTTGAAATCCCTAGAAATATTATTTTCTGCAATTTTAATACAAAACTCAATAGCGGCATACAAAACACACCTTATGTCTTATTAACCGACGAAAAAAACGGAGGAGGTTCTCAAGTCGACGCGTATATTTTTTTTTTTTTTTTATGTATGATCACGCATAACTTTTTACAGAGTGGTTCGATTTTGATAATTATTTTTTTATTGGAAAGGGTATACCCCGAAATTGGTCCCATATAAATTTGAAACGAAAATTCCAACCTTTAGGGTAGGAAAATAGGGGATGATTGATTTTTCACTCACCGATTGTAACGTATGACCACGCATAACTTTTTACAGAGTAGTTCGATTTTGATAATAATTTTTTTATTGGAAAGGGTATATCCCGAAATAGGTCCCATATAAATTTGAAAAAGGAAATTCTAACCTTAAGGGTAGGAAAAAAGGGGATGATTGATTTTTCACTCACCGATTGTAACGTATGGCCGCGCATAACTTTTTACAGAGTAGTCCGATTTTTTGGATAAAAATCTTACCCTAAGGGTGGGCAAATAGGGGTAATCACTCGCAGATTTTAAAGCAGAGTTTTTACAAAAAAAACCTCACGAGTTTTGACAATGAGTTTTAGACCTGCCAGTCTCTTCTTTCTATTTGCTTCCATCCTTTTTTTTCTCATTATTAGATTCTTCTAAATATCTTTTTCTCATTCGAGCAGAATTTTTTGTAGGCCTACCCATGTTGGTATATAAAGCCTGTTCTTTTTTAAGTATTTATATTACAGAACAAAATAATAGTTAAAGAAGCTTATTAATATAACAGTTAATAGCTAAAGCAAGGTAGGTAGCTATTTTAAAAGTAATAAAAAATTAAGCATGTAATAATTTTTATAAATTATAGCCACAGAAAATTATGAAATAAAAACTTTTTAACAAAAAAATTGAACCGCCGAAAAGAAAAAAAAAGCCAATAAAAAACCGTTAAAACGAAACGAATCGACCAACAAAAAAAAACAATAGCGCACTGAAAAGAAAAAGTCGGTGCCAGCCTCAAACAAACTTGAGCACCTTTAACCACATAATGTGTTGCGTTCAACTCTTCACTAAGGTGCTCAAGATTGTTTGAGGCTGCCACCGACTCCAAAAATAACTGATTGTAAATATATAAATACGCAGATTTGTGTGATTGATTTCAGAAGTATGTATATAGTTCATACTTTCTAGATGTAATTAAATTGATATAAGCCTAGCGATTGTTTTAGGTATATAGAAAGTGTATAGAAATAGATTATAATTGTAATTGTAGGGTAGGTATGCACTTGCGTTATTGAAGACCAAATTATTATTTTTTTCTTTTCAGTGCGCTATTGTTTTTTTTTGTTGGTCGATTCGTTTCGTTTTAACGGTTTTTTATTGGCTTTTTTTTTCTTTTCGGCGGTTCAATTTTTTTGTTAAAAAGTTTTTATTTTATTTATATGTCTTCTAGTTGCCAAGTAAAATAACTGTGACATACGGACGGACAGCCGGACATGACGAAACTATCCCGTTTTTGCCATTTTAGCTACGGAACCCTAAAAATTAACCGTGAAGGACTCTGGAACATCGGATTCGAACCCACATCCTTTCCTTTCGATAGCCGGTCAAACACGCTTCCAAATAGGAACATACAACTGACGGCTTCCATCGTATTTATAATGATGACAACAGGTCACTAGTAGCGACATCTGTACCTGATGTTCTGAAAGTTTACAAACTTGAGCCAACTCTAAAGGCACGCATGCGTCCACGCATGTCAACCTCCCATCGTACCCCACAACTTCAACCCCGTCCGTTAAGGTTAAGAACTTTCAAGTAAGTAAGTTCTTTATTTGCGGTAAATGTGGTAACAATACGTAAAAGTTTTATGGTTAAAAAATATCACACATTTAGCCGCGTTACGGCATGCAAAATGTATTCTTAAAACTAAAAACTTAAATCTACTAGGGCCGCGATTCGAAAAATAAACACACACACTGGAAAGACACAGCTCCAACCCAACTAAACCCAACTCAACTCAACGCTATAACGACATTGACATTTGCTATTCGAACAGATATTCATTCAACATTGGTATCACATTTTTTTTTTTTTTTTTTTTTTATACTACGACGGTGGCAAACAAGCATACGGCCTGCCTGATGGTAAGCAGCTACCGTAACCTATGGACGCCTGTAACTCCACAGGAGTCACATGCGCGTTGCCGACCCTTTACAAAAAGAAGGATTCACTGTGTTGACGGCTAAAGGAACAAGAGGATCCCTCATCGTCAACACACTGGGTCCTCTTTGAGCTCTTTGGCAACCTTACTCACCAGCAGGAACACAACACTATGAGTAGGGTCTAGTGCTATTTGGCTGTGGTTTTCTGTAAGGTGGAGGTACTTCCCCAGTCGGGCTCTGCTCCAGATTTGAGCGAGATGACATTCACTGAACGTGCCCTACCACACTAAGCGAGATGCCATTCGCAGTGCCCATACCTCTCTTTTTGGCATAGTTTAAGGACATACCCAAGTCCGGACGTAGTTTAAGGACATACCCCGGGTCCAATGGTCACACATTGGTCGCACATTGTAGCAATGTTGTACCAATGTGCGACTAATGTGAGACCAATGTGATACCAATGTTGAATGAATATCTGTTCGAATAGCAAATGTCAATGTCGTTATAGCGTTGAGTTGAGTTGGGTTGGAGCTGTGTCTGTCCAGTGTGTATGTTTATTTTTCGAATCGCGGCCCAGAGCATGCAATATAACACCTTAAAGACCCCGTTCTCAACCCTTTTGGGACCGAAATTTGGAATATTATCACTTGAAGAATATATTTGTTAGGGTCAGCAACGAGCATGTACACCTCTGGAGTTGCAAGCGTCTATAGGCTACGTTAGCTGCTTAACACCAGGCGCGCCGTTTACTTGTTTGCCACCGTCGTAATATGAAAATGTCTTGAATTTCTAGGTTCAACCTTTAACGGGTTGAACTATGCGTTGTCTGTCAGAATCTAGGTAGTTGCTGGCAGTTCGTCATAACCTGGTTGTTGTAAGGACGTCTTGAAGGCTGTTGGTTCATGTTTGGGCCTTGTAGACGCTTTGTTTTGGCATACATCTGCAAACTTTTGATGCTGCTGCCACTGACAAGGCCACGCACGAGGGTACCGCATTATCGTGTAGCCCTACCCCTCCCCTGCTTCGAGGAACAAAAGAAATCTAAGAGCCATCATACTAAAAAACCGGATTTTATAGATAAAAAAAAAACATTAAACTACACCGCCACTTTTTTGCATTTCAGCATTGGTATTTCGTATTCCCCGCTTAAAAACGTGACTAATTATATATATCTCATCTAGGAGACTTATCGAACTAGGTTCAGTGTCGTGGGCTCTTATACTACTAGTACCCACAACACAAGCCTTATTGAGCCTTACTGTGAGACTAAGTTAATTTGTGTAAGATTGTCCCAAAATATTTATTAATATATTTATGTTTTTTCTGAAATTAGGTAACTTTAGCATGCGACTGAGTACGATACAAAATGGTATAGGTACCTACTATAGGTAACACACCAGCTACGGATTTTAGATACATTTTAACTCCATAGATCAGGGTTTCCCAACCAGTGGGGCCCACCCCACTTGGGGGGGGGGGGGGCGTTGACTGATCCAATGGGGGGGGGGGAAGCAAGCGGCTTCAAATTTAAACTTATTAAGGCCTGGGGCCGAATTCTAACTTTAAAACACGTTTAGACACTGATACAACTTCAATGCATTAACTACGCAATACAGCTAGCACCTAAACGTCTGAATCAGAAATATCAGAATTTGCTTGACAATTATTCCGACGCAACTCCAATACAACTTTAATATTTGTTGTGTGTTGGAGATAGTTTGTGTTTTTAACGCTTTTTGAGTATATTTCGCCCATAGGCCGCATGAGTAAAGCGAAGTGCAGTAGGCTCTGAAAAGCGTTCTCTTCACATCCCTGGAGCACCGCGCGAACCTACGGGCGGTCATGTTAGCTCTGACACATAGCGCCCTTCATTCCCGCTCGAT
Organism: Pammene aurita; assembly: GCA_947086415.1. Classification (NCBI taxonomy): domain Eukaryota; kingdom Metazoa; phylum Arthropoda; class Insecta; order Lepidoptera; family Tortricidae; genus Pammene; species Pammene aurita. The sequence goes on from OX352303.1 coordinate 34,136,827, forward strand.
GTCAGCCTTGTCCCTAAGGTCAGACCGAACTATGTGGCCCAGATATTTAAACTGTTCCACCTTTTCTAAGGCTACCCCATTTAAATAAATAATGTATTGTTTATGTATGTTATTTAATCAAATACAAACATTGAAACATTGAAAAAATAATCAACCCAGTTTGACTTGAACAAACATCGATACGCCTTACCGGGGCTCGATATCGCTTTACCAATTAAGCTATGGGTTCAGTTACTGAGCTGACGAAATTCTCAATGCCTTCAATCATCTTTTTGCATTTATTTTTACATCGACTTTATAGCAGCCGTAAGCGACATCTAGGTGCCAACTACTACAGTTAGCTACCCTTCCCGCCGACTCTTTTACAAGTGTCACAACGGAAATAACAGATGGCGCCTGCTATCAACTCATAATTATTTTACTTGTTTTTTAAAGTGGGTATTCCACTCATACATTAGTATGTTATTTAATCAAATACAAACATTGAAACATTGAAAAAATTGAAAAAATAATCAACCCAGTTTGACTTGAACAAACATCGATACGCCTTACCGGGGCTCGATATCGCTTTACCAATTAAGCTATGGGTTCAGTTACTGAGCTGACGAAATTCTCAATGCCTTCAATCATCTTTTTGCATTTATTTTTACATCGACTTTATAGCAGCCGTAAGCGACATCTAGGTGCCAACTAATTTCGAATTTCGAATTTCGATCATTTCGTTGAGAATTTCGTCAGCTCAGTAACTGAACCCATAGCTTAATTGGTAAAGCGATATCGAGCCCCGGTAAGGCGTATCGATGTTTGTTCAAGTCAAACTGGGTTGATTATTTTTTCAATGTTTCAATGTTTGTTTTTTTTTTTTTTTTTTTATACCACGACGGTGGCAAACAAGCATACGGCCCGCCTGATGGTAAGCAGCTACCGTAACCTATGGACGCCTGCAACTCCAAAGGAGTCACATGCGCGTTGCCGACCCTTTACAAAAAAAGGAGGATTCACTGTGTTGACGGCTAAAGGAACAAGAAGGTCCCTCATCGTCAACACACTGGGTCCTCTTTGAGCTCTTTGGCAACCTTACTCACCAGCAGGAACACAACACTATGAGTAGGGTCTAGTGCTATTTGGCTGTGGTTTTCTGTAAGGTGGAGGTACTTTCCCAGTCGGGCTCTGCTCCAGATTTGAGCGAGATGACATTCGCTGAACGTGCCCTACCACACTTAGCGAGATGCCATTCGCAGTGCCCATACCTCTCTTTTTGGCGTAGTTTAAGGACATACCCAAGTCCGGACGTAGTTTAAGGACATACCCCGGGTTGTATTTGATTAAATAACATACTAATGTATGAGTGGAATACCCACTTTAAAAAACAAGTAAAATAATTATGTATTGTTTATGTATTAAAAAATTAGAACACGGCACCTGTACGACGGTACGGACGGTGCCCGCTTTTGGCACTTGTCCCACCAAGAGCGAGGAAGCGATTAGCTATCGGCGATTTTCTCGCCCAAGAAACGAACAAAAGATAAAGGATCCTGTGTTAGTAAAAGAGACACATATATTAATAGTTCATCGTTGGCTGTTCACACTGCCGGCGAGAGCACTCGCTCTACTAGTTTGTCGCCCAGATAACAGCGATAAGATAAAACTAGCTCAGCGGTACTCGCTCGGCGATGCTCGCTTGGTTTAGAAATCAACCTGCGAGACCAATCAGCGGTGATTTTATACAGCGTTTATTTCAGTGCAGATATTTGCAATGAATTTGCGACTCTGCGACGTCTGCGTGTTCGGCTGTACTGACTACACCTGAGCGAGTGACGCGAGTAATAGCCCGTTGCACGCGAACACTCGCCTACAGCTGAGCGACAAAACTATTGGAGCTAACACTCGCTTCTCGCCGCTCGCCCACTCGTTTGTAGTTTATCGTTCTACTCGTTTATCGCTCATCGTTGCCGGTGGGACAAGTGCCTTTGAATCCCTCTTTCGGCCGCGGTGGGCACAGTATTTTATCATAACGTTGGGTGAGGCGCATGGTAAGAGGTTGAGAACCCCAGCCATAGATGGAATAGTGCTAAGCGTTTTAAGTTGCCTTAGGAAAACGATATAATTAAAAAAAAAATGGGAATAATAATAAATTATGAAGTTAGGAAAGGTCTTCTAGGACCGTTTTCGCGTAGCCGCACAGGATCTGGTATATAGCTGCCCCACAAACTGGTTACAAATATCCCCTCATTTTATACCCCTGTATATACCTAATTATGATATACAGGAGAAAACCATTATCTCAACATGAAACCTGACTATATGTCTCTTCAGATCATGCCACATCCACGCTCCCATGTGCTTTAGTTTCATCACAAAACTTACACAAAAACACCCCAATTTCCATCACAAAAAATCTCGCACCTATGGCCCCCGTAGTATACTAGTTTGAGTTTAGGGTAAGGGGGGGGGAGAATTTCCCCTGTTGCCCCCCCCCCCTGCATCCGCGCCTGCTTTAAGCTTATAGACTCCAGATTACAGAGAGAACTAATATCTTTCAGTAATCTACATTGCTAACATTAATTACAGGATATGAATCATAACGGTATTGGAAAGAAAAAAAAATACTCCAAAAATAATATAAAAAGTGAATACATGCTGGCAGCTATCTAGAGCTGTGAAACTAGGTATTAAAGTAACTATGTGTGATAGTTGAGCTTTTTTAGTATGTTGTTGTTAGGACTGGTTAGGGCAAAATTTCCTGATATTTTCTAGCGTTTTGGGCTAGCCGATAAATTCATGAAAAACTGTAATTTTTATTATATTTCCTGTATAAACTCACAAAAACTGTTCGTTTTTTGATAAAATTGTTATTAAAATTTTAAAGAGAAATATCTAATTATCCATCATTTGAGTTTACTATAAAATCTGTAAATTGTATAGATGTGGAGAGACGGCCATTTCATTCGCTGATAAAAATATTTTATTTTATTTTATAGTTTTTTAAGGATTACCTTGGTTCCTCGTTACAGTTGCAGGCTTAATATTTCCGAACGATTGTTGTAAATAATCTACTTACAGTTACTAAAAACTAAAAACAATTGCGAGTAAGTGTATTTTGAAAAAATTGAACCCGTTTTTATTTGAATTGTGTGTACCATTTCTATACATGTCCCTATTTACCTAGTATAATTAACTGCAAATTAAATTCACTATAAAATCGCCAAAGCAACCTTATTAACAAAATTGACGATTTGTAAAATAAAAAATAAAATGTAAAAATCTGTAGTTTTTAATTTATAGCTCAGCTAGCACAAGTAAATAGTTATAGGAAATAATGGTTTAAATAGCCTTCACCATTCCCAATAATATATCAAAAATCCTGGACTACATCACGCTTTGTAATTTTACAATTTTGAATGTTTAATTTCACGGGCCTAATCTGGGTCAACGAATTGTCGTGCGATCAAGCGACGAAATGCTGCCAGCATCCTCGGTACCATGACGCAGGGGCCATGTTTAGATATACCTTAGTTTTAGTTTAGTTTTCTTATAGAGTTAATTATTTTGTTCATAAGTATTTTATGTTTTAGTTTATAGTAGTTTGTAATTATTTGTAAGTATGTTTTAAATAAATTCTTCAAAACATGCTTAAATCTAGTACTAGTCATAATTATCACTAAAAAAATTATATTGATCCAGACCTAGGAATCCGTGGGGCAAATTTTGTTGAGAGGCAGGGACTTCCTATATCGACAAATTAAATTATCGGTGTTCTTTCTATATACTAGTGATCACTCAAGGGTTTGCTTGTAAAAATATGTTTTTATTTAAAGTGTTTTTTTTTAAATAATAACTCAATACTCTTCCTCGTTTTAAAGACAATTTATAAGGTTTAGATAATTATAATTATTAACTATTTTGTATTGCACCCTACCTTTATATAAGTAACCTAGCGATTATTCAAACTCAAACTCAAACATTTATTCAGTAAGTAGGCCACAAGGGCACTTTTACACGTCAAAGTAAAAGAGAGAGAAAAAAAAATCAAACTACACCGGTTATAACCCTACACCTCTGACCCGAGAAGAATTATGTCCAGCAAGAAACTCGGCGGGACTTATTTTTTCAAAACAACAGTACATCAAAACTAAACAATACATATAAGTGCGTTGTTCTATAAGAAAACATATTGATATGTTTTCACCAAGGTTAGATTAACCAACAAAAGGTTATAGTTTAAGAAAAATACCAAAGAAAAAAGATGAATCCAAATCTGACTATTGAAAATGAATAACATACAAGTTTGATATACTTTCTTACCTGAACTGTGTCTTCTACATAAATTTCCAAATTATAATAATCCATCATCAACAGTTAGAAACAAATTTTGAATTTAAATAATTAAAAAAAAAGTACGTAAGTGATTCTAGTATACAATAAATATACTATTTCTAAATTATCCTTAGAGATGTATAAGGTCTCCAAGTGTCTTGATCTATATATTCTATATAATAAAAAAAAAATGGATAATCAAGCATGTTGAAGCAATGTGAGAATGTTGTGTCTAAAGCCAATTAAACTAAAATTAAATATGATTAATAAAAAGTTACGTAAATGTGTTGCCCCAGTTAGCCTAAACAGACCGGTCTCCACAAACAGCACCCGTTCACGAGTATGACGCATATCTCAGCCATCGCCTCCCTCAACCTTTCTTCGGGAAAGTGGCGACCCGATCAACGACGCCACCATAAGCAGAGCCTTTTAAGCGAGCATGACATGTTCAAGCTGGCGGGCTTTATTAATTAATAAAAACTAGCCATGTTTAGTCTGGTGAGAAACAATATTCTGTGCTCGTATTTTACATGCGTGAACTAAATTACAATATAAAAGTGACATAGAGATGTACATGTCTCTAAGCGTCAGGATCATTAAATATATATCTATACATATAAATATTTGCGAATGCAAGATTTAGAGATGTATAACGTCTCTTAAGTGTCCAAATACTAAATAAAAACAAAAAAAATAAAAACGAAAAACAGGTAATACTGGACACTAGTAAAGCTGCTTCATAGAGTAATGTACCTAATAATTTCTCAATTTGTATTGTACTAACAAGGGCTTAAAGGCATCGTTATCCTCAATGAATTCCTTTAAAGTATAGTACTCTCTCCTCAACAAATAGCGCTTAACATAAGACTTGAATTTATTTAGTGGCAAATTCACTACATCAGCGGGGACTTTGTTATAAAAACCTGTACAGTTCCCAGCAAAAGACGTACGAACCTTACCGAGGCGGTGGCCAGGCTCAGCAATCTTATCTTTATTTCTAGTGTTATAGTTATGGATATCACTGTTGAGCTTGAATTCATGGATGTTTTTCCGTACATACATAATGTTTTCAAGTACGTATTGAGATGCTACGGTAAGAATATTTGCCTCTTCAAATTTTCCTCTTACGGATTCTCGACCGCGCATTTTATAAATGCCACGTACAGCTCGTTTATGTAGCACAAATATGGTCCCAATATCAGCTGCTTTACCCCACAACAGAATTCCATACGACATAACACTGTGAAAGTAACTGAAGCATACCAGCCTGGCAGTTTCACTGTTTGTTAAAAAACACACACAATGTTGGGGGCGATCACAAGTATATAGGTATAAAAAGAACACCGATAATTTAATTTGTCGATATAGGAAGTCCCTACCTCTCAAAAAAATTTGCTCCACGGATTCCTAGGTCTGCATATCAATATCACATAACAATAGAGTGTTGATTAAAGTATTCAGAAGTAAAATTTAATACAAATACAATTAAATAATACAGTTCTAATCTTTACAAAATACCCCAGTTTTGGAAATCGTCCACAAGATCTCTGACCCTTTGAGTCATATTAGGATCTGGAGTAACAGAAATTGATCCCAAATCCTCCTGAGTAAGGTCAGGGACATCGTTGTCATCTGTGAAGAGTATGGGAGTAATTATCAGACTTGTTGTCAGACCAAAGTCCAGCCTTCTCTTATATTCAGCTTCAAATTCACTTCTTGGGTACACAGACTCAACGTCCATGTTAAAATATTTCAAGAACCTTGATAAACTAACATAATACATATCTTTTAGGTCATCTAAATGTCTGCGTCTGAACTCTTGATCGGTGCAAGGGAAGATGAAATATAGGAAATCCATGACAGGGCATCCGTAATACAGTAGTTGATAGTCCACAGGTACGACATCAGTTATATTATCACCATCCTGCAAATTAAAAAAACATACTTATTAAATTTAAAGCTTCCTGCGACATCCTAAGTATTTTGTAGTGTATTGCTAACACTACAAAATATTAAGTGTTTCACTCACGTGTTTCAGTCACGACGCGCAACATGTTTCGGAATTTTGAAGATGGAGACCTAAGCTCTCCGAAACAAGACGCGAGTGAAACAGTTTTATTTTGTAATACATATTTATCTTTGAATTATGTTTGTAAAGATAAAATTAATAGCCAAAAGGATTAGCCATTAGAATACGGCAAAAGATAACAATTAAAAGATCTTAATTGAATTGAAATTATATTTTAGAATTTTACGAGCCAGTGGCGTATTTAGGAAAAAAAATTTTAAGAGATACTTTCAAGTTTTGCCCTGTTGTTTTATTATTATTTACTATACTACACCCATGCTTATCTTAGCCTTATATATATCTTAATTTGGCTGTGACTTTATCCTAATAATTTAAGCATGTATGTATTGTTTAGCTGTTACTACATTATTATAGTTAATAGACTGACTTACTTTTTTTACAAGAATATTGTTTGCTCTGTAGTCTCCATGGCACAAGCATCTGGTTCCAGTGTTTTCGAAGTAATACTTTCTCGTGATTTCAACACTGCGAGACTTAAACTTGGCCAGTTTTAGCCTCATCTTCTCATCTACACATTTATCCGTGTGGGTGCTCATAGTGTCGATTAAGTTATAGAAATCGTTGTTAAATTTAAGCTTTGATTCCAAAGTTCTAATTTTCTTTTCATAGTATTCGGGATACTGTTTTTCCAAGACCCATGACAAGCCGTGGAACCTCGCGAGTTGTTGGATGGAAAGTTGCGCAAATTTTAGAGGAGCGACCTCCATTCGATATACAGTTGTGAAGGCCTTTTTAGTGAGATTCTCCAGAATGATAGCATCAGGATTCACAGAATCGTAACATTTTACTATTGTGTACCTTTGTTCTGGAGGAATATCTGCTTTATTTTGCATGTCATCGTACAACTTAGAGAGTTGACCGTAAAAGAAGTTCTCCATGTTGTAACAATGTCCAATATCAATAATGGTCATATGTCCGTCATCTGCTTTATTTTTGATAAATATATTAGTCTCTTTATCGCCATCCGCAGTTTTTCCTTTAATGTCAACTTCAAATAGTTCTGCCAAGAAGTTACCACCATTTGTCGAGATTGATCGGTTGATGGTTTTGTGCGAGATATAGCCTTCATTTTTGACGATTTTGTCAACGGATGCTTGAACAGGCGGCGGTAGAATGTATTCGCCAGTGGATAACACTTTAAATTGGGAGTCGCAGCATTTTTCCGTAGCTGCCATGATGATGAACACTTTATTGTAGGTCAAGATTACGAGCACTTGTGACGACGTATGGAGTCAATGGAATAAGCGTTGTATTGCCTTATATACTACCTGCGTTATAAAGGCACATTATAATGCGCACCGCAGAAAACTAGGTACGTACATGTACTTTTATTAAAAACAAGACACGCAAGTCGCACAACAAAATGTTGTACTTAAAATATGTATATAATCGAAAATAATATTTTGGTTCTCACTCACGACATTTAAAAATTTAAAAATTAAAAAAAAAAACATGAAAAAGTAAATATTTTAATAACGCATTCTGGTCAAGTGATTTTCAGCCAAAAGTGGGACTTCCTTAAGGGTGCACTTAACTTTACCTACTTAAGTATACTTAATGCTTGTTCGTAAATACTTATATATATAAATTTATAACATTGTTATGGCAGGTGTCCGGACCTCTTTTCAATAGCCTAAACTTTAACCAGCCGAACTTCAACACGATAGCCCATTACTCTTTCCATTTTATTTACAGTAGCCACAATGCCTGCTGGAACTGGTTCACGGGTATCCTGGTATGTATCCTGGTCACACGTAGTTATTTGCTGTTCTTATCATGTTATTTTAATTCCCTGACAACGAATTATACGTTATGTATGTGTACAAAAGGTTTTTTTTTATTAAGAATGATTATGGTATGGTAGTAAATGGCACGCATGATATTTTCAACCGACTTTAAGATTTCGAAAGAGAAGGTTATCAATTTGTTGGGATCTTTGTTTTTGCGTTTTTTTTAGGGTTCCGTAGCCAAATGGCAAAAAACGGAACCCTTATGGATTCGTCATGTCTGTCTGTCTGTCTGTCTGTCCGTCCGTATGTCACAGCTATTTTACTCGGAAACTATACGACGTATCTGAATACAATTTACACATAGGGCGCTCTATACATGTAACTAAATTTCAACTTTTTTTTAAACCAAATATCAACACGTGACACATCAATCGATAGGACTTTAAAAATAACATTGAGGTTTCTTTGAATATTTTGTGATTAATTGAATATTATCTGAAATAATCGTTTTGAAAGTCAGAAAAATTGTGTGTTCCCCTGTAACTTTTGAACCGTAAGTCCAAAAAATAAGAAAAAAATTGAGGAGATGGCTTTATCATATACTTTCTACGAAAATTGTTTTAAACATTATCGGTTCAGCCATTTTTGAGTTAACTCCAAAAAACTTCTTCCATGGGCATCAGATACGACCTTTTGGTATTAGTTGGGTTCTTATTCCATTGAAGGAACGGAACCCTCCTATGCGTGGTCCGACACGCACTTGGCCGGTTTTTTTTTATGTATGTTAACAGATTATTCGAAGACGGCTGGACCGATTTGGAAAATTATTTTTTTGTTTGATACTTCACAGTTGGTCCCATTGTAACCATGTCAGGGTCTGATGATGGGATCCTGGAGAAATCGAGGGAACTATTCAACTATTATAGGCACACCTATAGTGATTTGAGTATTTTTTACAGCAGCTCGAGCATTTCCTTTTGGAAAGGTGGAGGCTAAGTGAAGTCGGTTCTTTTTTGTTTAATATTATACTTTATTGTATAAATGCAACTAGCTTTCGCCCCGTCTTCTATCACGTGGTAGTCGTGAAAAATTACTGCAAATTGGAAACGATGTTTTTAAACTACGACTGTGGCAAACAAGCATACTGCCCACCTGATGGTAAGCAGCTACCGTAGCCATGGTTACCGGCAACTCCAGAGGTGTCACATGCACGTTGCCGATCCTTTAGAAAAGTGGATTCACTGTGTTGACGGCTAAAGGGACAAGAGCGTCCCCAGTCAACACACTTATAGAGCTCTCTGGTGACCTTACTTACCAGCAGGAACACAACACTAAGTTACGATTACAATTAGAAAACCGGCCAAGTTTGTGCCTTGTTGAGCTTACGGTAGGACTAGGCTGATTTGTGTAAGATTGTCCCATAATATTTTATTTATTTTATATTTATTCTTTTCTGAATTTAGGTAACTTTAGCATGCGACTGACTAAGATAAAAAATGGTATAGGTACCTAGTTATTTTTATTTTGTTTTATTTTCCTTTCATTCCAAGTGACTATTATGCTAGGTATTTTTAATAAACACAAGCAAACAATAAAAGTGTAGTTTATTTATTCTGTCTGTAATGTCACGAATAAAGATATTTCTACTTCTATTTCTAAAAAACCGGCCAAGTACGTGTCCGACCACGTATGATGGAGGGTTCCGTACCCATTGATTAATTATGTATTCTACTAGATGTGACATCAAGAACAAATGTTGTGCGCCATGTTTGGCGGTTGACAGCTATGACTGAATCAAAGAGTAGTACGAACTTGTAGTGACTTTCAATACAACTTTTGGAACAAAAAAATTCTTAGCAATGTCATCTCCTGTTACTCAATGTCCGTACCTTCAATGGAATAAGAATCAAACTAATACCAAAAGGTCGTATCAGATTTTTTCTGCAATTTCACTACATAACTTAATAGCGGCATACAAAATACACCACCTTATGTCTACATTTTATTAAGTTAAGATACGTAGTGTCCGAGTAAAATGGCTGTGACATACTGATGGACGGACGGACAGATGGACATGACGAAACTATAAGGGCCGTTTTTGACATTCTGGCTACGGAACCCGAAAAATGGCATGTTATTTTCATATAAACAATTGAAAGGCTGAGATATACCTACTTAAAGACAATTTATCTATTGGTCGTTATTTTTTTGACCGATTAGACTAAGAAAACAATAAAACGTAGGTAAACTATCAGTTTAATATATTTTTTACACTCTTCGTGACTCGAGATTGATGGAACCAAGGTGGGTGTTTTTACAACGAACGATCGTCATATAATGTCCTGAAGATAATCTTTTAACTCATTCACCTCTATGCTACGCGCATAGCGCTACGCCGTAACCGATAACATTTTTTTCCGCTATGTAATGAAAATGTCTCGCAGAGTCGTGACGACGACGTGTCGTGATTAGCGCTGAATGGGATAAGCAGGAAGTTTACCCCAGTAAAAATAATAAAGAATAATAAGGATCGTTTAAATAACTGCTATCAGGATAGGGGATATTACTGCAATGTTCTGCAGCCAGAGTGTAGCATATATTGTAAACCATAGAGCATATATTATAAACTAGGCCTTAAACAGTTTTCATATATCATTTGTAATGAATTATGTCATTTGTGCACCTAGGCGGACTAGGCGGTTTGTTTACAGAGGGTCTATAGTGAAAAGAGAATCTCTCTATCGCTCGAATATGCAAGAGTGATATAGAGACAGGTAACGAAATTTCGATTTCCGTGTTTCGCGGTAGGCCCTGTTTGTCCTAGTGCCGCCCCCCTACGCAGAGTTTTGAGTAATATTCCCTATTTAGTCGGTTGAGAGATTGACAAAAACTCAGTACTTAGTAGCCCAAACCTTAGCTAGGTACACACCGATTGACCCGTACGCTTCCGGAGCGCGTCAATCTCACAACGGCCGCTCGGTTTACCGCGGTAAACCACACCGTAACACTGATCCGCCGTTGCAGTCCATTACGGACTACGGTGTTTGTCATGCGTGATATTTTTGGGTGAGAGGTGTAAGGTAGAACCGGTGGAAGTTATTTCTGAAGTTCATTACGAACATTGTGATTTGCGTAAACTGAAGAATAACTTTTTTTTTTAATTCAACTTCGTGTAATAATATTGCTGAGAGAGAATGTCCAAAAGAGAAGTGTAGAAATAGAAATATCTTTATTCGTGACATGACAAAGGAGAACAAATAAAATGCAGATAATTATAGTCTGTGCGGATCACAGACTGCACAGGCACTCATCATTAAGCTTTTACAAGGAGCACGAGGTCACCACCCATAAGCTCAATTTTATTCGTAAATTTCTTCCATTCGAACAGCACATCTTAATAGTATTCTACACCATTTAGTAGTATAACAATTCAAGTTCACGCCTTTAACTAGATTTTTGTGGATATTTTTAATTCACATGAGTAATGATCAAAAACGTTATCAACTGAAATAAGCGGTCGCGCTCTCATACTAAATTAGTACGGGAGCGCCTATGTGTGGTGACCTCGAGTTGTACCAAGAGATATCTCCTCCCGTAGAAACCTTACAAAACACAGCATAAGAAAAGTGTCACGAAATTGTCTCTTTTCAGCGTGTTACTAGCGTTAGCCAGCGCTGATCTTCCGAAGAGACCACCTGGTGAAAAATTCACGGCAGGTAAAATAAGTATTTAAGTAAGTAAAGGTTTCCTTGCATCATTGACCCCTAATTCGTGTTTGAATTCCCGCCACGCGAAGGTGACGGCGAAACTGGAGCCGGATCCTTTTAGAGCTGAAAGGTAACTCGATCGATTGGGTCCATTCAACTCGAGCGCTTATCCTACACAAGTGGACCGCTATTCGACAAGGCACAAGTGATCTAAAGTGTACGGATAGGATGGATAAAAATATTGGAGCGACCGAGTGCAAAGAGCAAACGACTACGTTCACGCGACTTTCACCGACAAGCGACGGGTACTGTAACACAACTCATATAGCGGGGGTTTGAACCTGCGACCTCCGGATTGAAAGTACGCCTTACGCGTGGCTACCCTATTGATCGGATCAATAAGCTATTAGCACCTGCAGTTTAACTTTGAACCGTATCCCCTTGACATAAAGTTCAAGTAGGGTAATTGCACCCTGGCCCAAGCTGTCGTTCAAATTTGAGCCGTGTCTTCTTGACATAGAGTTCAAGTAGGGTAAAAGTCAGGGTGCAATCATAAGCGTAACATAATTCAGTAGGTGGAACGATGTTGGCTTGTGGGACTTGCACAGGGACCAGGTCAACTTTACAAATTTTATATTAATCTGATTTGCTTTATGTGCAGCTCGCACTGATTATAAAGTCTCACAAATATTAATAGCAGATTATTATTTTTATAATAGGTCGAATTGGCCTACATAGTTTTACGAGTAGATCAGCGACACGCATGTGGTAACTGCTCTACAAGGATGTGCTCAAACGGCATCTGCATGCTTCCGCTATCGACCCTGAGCGTTGGGAGGAGCTCGCTGAAAAAAGGTAATTTTGGCGTTCTACCATCTAGGACAGCGTCAAAACATAACAACACATTCGAACATAACCGTCTCACAACCTTAGACGTAAAAGGCAACTACGTAAAGAGAGACGTAAGCCCTCTTACGTGTACACCTATACTACAACGCAACTGGCCAGCTCTAATGCCACATGTGCAATGGTATTTAAGACCAAGTTCGGCTTAGCTAGCCATATTAGGGTTCATAATAGTCAACCTCCATAAGGTTTGCATTAGGGTCACTGTCATCGAAATCGATGAGGACGACTATATATATGTGGTAGCCTTGGGATAAATGTTCATAAGGCACAGAACTCTTCAATTTTGTTTTCTGTCTTGAAGGCAATGAAGGTCTACCAAGACGGAAAATTCTAATTGGAAATGGTTCCAACACGCATTTCAGCAATTTTTTTATGAGTCAAATTATCGACTGATTGAGATAATAAGACAGTTTTTTTTTTGAGACAAGCATTTATTGCTGTACTTTTCTTTGCACAAACCTCACTGCTCACCAAAACGAATGCAACGAGCCCAAACACGACGGGATAATGTTGAGTAGTTGATGAGTTCCTATGGCCACCTTGCAGCTCCATCATCAGATCAGCTCCACGTCATCATAATATTGCATTGTCACGCGATACACATATGCGTACAAAATTTCAGCTCTATCGGAAACCGGGAAATGGGTCAAAGGAGATCGTCAATTCTGGGCCACCTGATAAAAACCGTATACAGTTTGTACTGTAATGTAAAATAAATACTCATTTTATTACTAAAGTAGACAAAATATTGCAAAAAAATGAAACGGGAATTAGAAATACTAAATAAATAAACATTATGTTGATTTTTCCGCGATTAAAATACAGACATAACAGAAACAACAACAGACAGAATAAGACAAGTCGTTAGCGTCCTTATGGCATTGACATAAAATTTAACTTCACCCTGACCTGAAACGGGATTGTTTTTTGGTTTGACACTGTCAATGTATACCGTTACATAATCTGCGTTTTGCGTTCGGTAAGTTAGAACATTGTGATATTAAAATAGTATCTAAGCCTACGAATACGGCAGTTTAAATTAGAAATCGACTGTATTAAAACGCCTAAAGATTGAAAATGCGTTTTTTTGTATTTTTGATCGGAGTTTGAATATTAAAGTGGGTTTCATAATGGCATAATATCATGCTCCTTCAATAACGAAACGCATCTTTTTTTCAATTTTATAATGTCAGATACTAGTGCTATCGCACTTAACGGTGGTAAACCTTATCCCTTCGGAATAGGTGTTAGGAATGTTCAGTTAATAGTACCAACGATGGTTTGACAGCCGTCTTTGTTTACCGAAATACAGGAACTATAAAAACGATCAAAATATGACTTTTTATTATTTCATCATGATTCCCGTTTTGTTTTCAAGTCCGCTTTTGTACATTATCTTTAAAAATTTTTTTTACATTAATATATAAATCATAGGCAAGCACGCTTTCAAATATTGTCCTTATCAGATTCAAGTTTTAAATGCATGATTTTTCAGTTTTCCCATTAGATTTCGCAATATTTTTACCACCATCCTGATCTAGAAATTATGACGATTCTTTAAAGGTAAGAACCATTCCTAAACGGTCCTAAATAATCTGGGCCAGATCACCTAACAAAAATTGACGATCTCCTTTGACTCGCAAAATTTGATTGCAGACGGGTGAATGGGACAGGTGAAATTAAATAAATTGTCCACAGAAAATATATTGTAATTTTTTTCTACTATGCTGATATATATTCGTTTTTAGGGTTCCGTAGCCAAATGGCAAAAAACGGAACCCTTATGGATTCGTCATGTCTGTCTGTCTGTCCGTCCGTATGTCACAGCCATTTTACTAGGAAACTATACGACGTATCTGAATAAAATTTACATATTATTTTATATTTATATTATATTACACCTTATAAACATAAGGTGTATTTTATATGCCGCTACTTAGTTATGGAGTTAAATTTGAAAAAAAAAAAAATTTTTAGGGGGGCGCTCCATAGATGTAACTAAATTTCAAAAAATGTTTTTAACCAAATATCAACATGTGACACATCAATCGATAGGTATTTAAAAATAACATTGAGGTTTTTTGACCATTTTGTGATTAAGTGAATATTTTCTGAAATAATCGCTTCGAAAGTCAACTTTTGAACCGTAAGTCCAAAAAATTATATACTTTCTACGAAAATTATTTTGAACATTATCGGTTCAGCAATTTTTGAGTTATCTCCAAAAAACTTCTTCCATAGGCATCAGATACGACCTTTTGGTATTAGTTTGGTTCTTATTACATTGAAGGTACGGAACCCTCCTATGCGTGGTCCGACACGCACTTGGCCGGTTTTTTATTTTTAAATAAAGTGCAGCGTATTTTTAACAAATGTACCAAAAAAATGTAATGTAAAATGTAATGGGCACCGGAGGCCTAGGTCACTTTTTCCTTTGTGTATGACATCTACATAAGTTTTTACATGTACCAAAGTTTATTTTTACATGTACCATAGTTTGAATCTATACACATTCGATCGATCACACCAAGGGCAGACCAAGTTTAGTCCGATACAGTTTTTGGTACTGTTAAAACAAGTTGCCAGGGCGTATAGAAGTTCTGGCGCAATCATTCACACTTAACCTTCTAAAGACTGACCAGAAATATATGATCATGCGCCATGTTGCGGAAAATTCATTGGAACTAATTGCTTACACTGGCAATAATTTTAATGACAGAATGATATGCATGTGTGAGTGCATGTGAGGCTGTGACTGTTGTCAAGTGTCATTGAGACGGTTTATTTGAATAATAATAAAGTGTTGAATATTGAATATGAAATAATAAATGACAAAAAATCCCTAAATTACACTATTACACTATTTACGATGTTATTAAATACAGCTCAAACAGTCTCCTGAGGGCAATAGCTGTAAGAAGTGAGTGCTCTATTATACAACACTTAATTAAAAATACTTTATCGCTAGCAAAGTATGAATACTAACATAGTTTTAAATAAAATACTAACTCAAAATGGATCATGTTGTCTGTATTAAATAAATAAATTATAATTATAAATTATTAAATAGTGTATATAATAAACTGCTGTAAATAATACGCTCTGGAAATAAAACTATTTCGCCGTAAACCTTTTCAAATAAATATCAGAGCTGACGGGTAAACAAATCAAGATGTCACTATACCATAGAGAACAAGACGCTCTATGACTGTTGCCATATAAATGAGAATAATAGCGCCCTCTTGACAATAATCATATATTTCTGGTCAGGCTTTATAAAACTTTTACACAATTAGAAAACAAATTAGTCATTATATTCTTCGATCAAATAATAGGATACACAATCAGCCGAAAAAATGGCTCCACAATAGTACCGCAAGAACGACTCGGGCGGTACTCTCTTTAACAGTCTTATTACAGTATAAAACTGGCTGGTTACAAATTTTCAGGAGTCATATTTTCAGTAAATATTGTTTGAAACTGTACGTGTAGGGAATTTAGCTGTTGTCAGCCCCTTAACCAACTCATGTTGAGTCTGGATGCCGACGTGTTCGCAAATAGCTGGCACATATTGCTTACTAAAATCAATAGTAATGAATTTACCTAGAAGCCATAGGAGCACATTTTTTATGTTTACTTATTTTATTATTCATAATCAGCTTTCTCGCACAAAGGATTGCTATTGCAATACAGCGCGGGAATGCTGCCTGCGTGATGGGAACCCTGCCAAAGAGTCCCGGTTTAAGTTTACTTATTTAGTTAGTAGTTATTTAGTTACTAAGTTTCTAGCATTGTAGGCGATTTGGTACCTTACTGTAAGCCTATTAATGTAATGTAATTTAATGGATAAATAAAATAAAATAAACAATACACGGGACAAATTGTCTTAGCCTGTATAATTTAAAGTCAGTAGCACAAGTATCGAAGCAGGCAAGGTATTCAGAATGATCTACTCGTAAACAGCAAGCTCTTAAGGAGCTAATAACATATATCTGACCGTCGGATCTAGTTTAGGAAAGGACATGCAAAAGAGACCACGTAATAGCAAAAACACACAGACAAAACGACAACAGACAAACAGTCAGAAACGAAGAGATCCGCAGGAGAACCAAGGTTGTCGACTTAGCTCGGAGAGTTGCCAGACTTAAGTGGCAGTGGGCTGGCCACATTGCTCGCAGAACCGATGGCCGAAGGGGCAGAAAGGTTCTTGAGTGGCGACCGCATACCAGAAGACGCAGTGTGGGAAGGCCTCAGACTAGGTGGACCGACAATCTGGGTAAAGTCGCGGGTAACAGCTGGGCGAATGACCGTTCGTTGTGGAGATCCTTGGGCTCCCCCAAGCAGGGCTTTTGTCCAGCAGGACGTCGTTCGGTTGAAATGATGATGATGATGATGACTAATAAAAAACGGCACTAGTTTTTAAGAAAGCAACCGCCATTTTATCTGACTTTTCAAACCTAGCGGGGAAAGCCCTTATTGGAATTAGTTCCGGTTTCCTCAACATCTTTTCTTTCACCGAAAAGCGACTGGTGAATATCAAATGATATTTCTTACACCTTTGTAAATCCGAAAATCTCAGTGGTACGATCAGCTGCAGAGAACTGTACGAGCCGGGTTATGAACCCGGCACCTCCGGATTGAAGTCGGACGTCTTACGGCTAAGCTACCAGCGCTACAAGAGTCAAATGTAATTTTTAATTAATTAAAATCTTGAAACAGGAACATCGCAAAATCTGTAATAATCCCAAGTAACACATATACTCAACAAGACAGTGTAATTCTATCTTCCACCTAATTAAAACCGAGAACGTTTCCAAAATTAACGAACTAGAAAGTTGATTCTTTGATTAATGTATCGCGCAGATTTCGTTTCGGTGAATTTATTGTCTCTAGGAAACATGATTTACAGACGAAGGCCTTTAACGTGAGGACCGTGTTTAGTAAATTGTGGCCATAAATATGTGGGCTTATAAAGTAGTCTGGTTAGTCGCTAGTTGGAGACGGTAATGGACTAAGAGCTGGCCACGTCAGATATTACGACATACACGACAGATTTAACGGCCTCCTAGCCTAGTCGGTAGTGACCCTGCCTATGAAGCAGGAGGTCCCGGGTTCGAATCCTGGTCAGGGCATTTATTTGTGTGTTCATCACGGATATTTGTTCCTGAGTTATGGATGTTTTCTATGTATTTAAGTATTTATCGTCGTCTAGTACCCATAACACAAGCCTTATTGAGCTTACTGTGGGACTAGGTTGATCTGTGTAAGATTGTCCCATAATATTTATTTATTATTTATATGACACAATAATGAGAGCAACGAAACCCGTCTCGATTGCTATACTATCCTTATTGCTAGATCCGGGCATCTGGCAGTTTTTAATCGGGGTCAGAGAGACAGACTAGCAAAATTTTTGAATTTGAAATTTTAATACAAAAATAGTTAAAAACTACCGAGGTTGTCTCAGTTATAAAGGACAGGACCTATATTTTAACATTAGAACAAAAAACATTGCATATTATTACGGAAACAAAAACAGAGGGCGACAAACTATGAATTAGGTACATTATACGTCGTTTGGCTCTACTTTCCCCTAACTGAAACTTTTGGCAATGATATAATCTAATTATGTATATAAATTCTCATAATATTGCATCAAACCCAGAACTCTAGGATTTGTTTTCTTGAAGTGGTCTCCACCACTTTACAGCTGCCAGATGTCCAGATCTAAAGTCACGTTATACCGCCATATTTTGTCGTAAAATAAAATGTTTCACTACCTACTACTACCTACAATTCGCTCCAGTAAGCTCAAAGGCGTCGAACATTCATCAAAATACCGGGCCGTCATAAACAGTTCAGATCGCTGGCAGCTGGTTTTTCCTATCCCGGGCATTTGGACACAAATTCATGAAATTCGGGTACGCTTGCCGTTTCACTTAAACTTACAATTGACCCCCGAGGTCACCGGGGTTCGATTGGAACGTGCGCCCTTTTCAGGGTTGCGTATGTCTGTATTGGTACTTTTTAGGGTTCCGTATCCAAAGGATAAAAACGGGACCCTATTACTAAAACTCCGCTGTTCGTCTGTCACCAGGCTGTATCTCATGAACCGTAATAGTTAGACAGTTGAAATTTTCACAGATGATGTATTTCTGTTCCTGTTATAATAACAAATACTAAAAAACGGAATAAAATTAATATTTAAGGGGGCTCCCATACAACAGACATGATTTTATTGCCGTTTTTCTAAAAAATGGTACGGAACTCTTCGTGCGCGAGTCCGACTCGCACTAGGCCGGTTTTTTTAAGTTGTTCAAAAAGTGGCTTTTTAGATTAGGTCATGAATTGCAAGTGTATTCATAAAAATACGTAACTGTCACTAGGTGTATGTAGATACTTGAGTAACTACTTAATATATATTGTTTTTTTATTAACTTTTTTATACCACGACGGTGGCAAACAAGCATACGGCCCGCCTGATGGTAAGCAGCTACCGCAACCTATGGATGCCTGCAACTCCAAAGGAGTTACATGCGCGTTGCCGACCCCTTACAAAAAGGAGGATTCACTGTGTTGATAGTCAAAGGAACAAGAAGATCCCCCATCGTCAACACACTGGGTCCTCTTTGAGCTCTTTAGCAACCTTACTCACCAGCAGGAACACAACACTATGAGTAGGGTCTAGTGCTATTTGGCTGTGGTTTTCTGTAAGGTGGAGGTACTTCCCCAGTCGGGCTCTGCTCCAGATTTGAGCGAGATGACATTCGCTGAACGTGCCCTACCACACTTAGCGAGATGCCATTCGCAGTGCCCATACCTCTCTTTTTGGCGTAGTTTAAGGACAAGGACAAGGATATTGGTATTAATTTCACTTTCTTGCAACATTACTGTTTTGAAATATTACAGTATAGAACTAAACTACATTAAATTTATAGATATTTCAACGACCTTAGTTCTCATTTCCAAACCCATGCGAAAACGTCGCTCTTTAAATTGTGATGATATTATTTATTAGCATGTAGTGTCCCACAGGGCATAGACCTTCCTCTCTTTTTCCACGTGGCATCTGTCTATTGCAATATCAGCCCTATGGATATAAATCTCTATGTTACAAAAGTGTCAGTCAAAAGGCGGTAAACTAATGGTGCCACAATAAAATTAAATTTGATTAAATTCATTTTGAAATAAAATAAAAAAATCCAAAATAATTATTTGCGGAGATGAAAAACACTCTGAATATTAATTTGATTTAGAAAGTCATATAAGTATTAAATATCGGTAATTCATTTCAAATGCTGAGCTACTGATATTTGGAACTATTGTTTAGTGCTTACCGCTGGACACTTTTTCGACCGTTTTCCTAGAAGAGAGTTCCATCCTTCCTATAAGTACCATCCATAATCAGCCCAATCACTAAGAAAGACGTCAAGTTGTAATATGAACTGTGCAAGTTCTGAGTTCGCATAATAAATAAAAAGGTCACTCAATAGAACCATCGCCGTTTAAACTTTATTCAACTTGATTCTATTCCGTTTTAAATTTTATTAGATTTTCCTTAAAGACAACTTTATCTTCGCCTAAAAGGGTTTGCCGTTTTGCGTACTTAATTTATTTTGGCCATTGGATTTATTGTGACCACTGTTCGGTTGAAATCGACATTATAATAGGTTGATATTGCAGATTTGACAAAGGAAAAAGGACTAGTACCTAATACCTATTGAGAAAAATTGTTCAATTCTGCATGAAAGACAAGTATGAACCGAAATTGAGGCCTATTCGAAATGTTTAATAATCAGTGTTCGGACAGGTGGTGGCATTATTGAGCAGGGCAATGGAGTACATTAATGATTGAATGACAATTTTTTTTTGTCTAAAACATACATTTCTTATTCCAGTAGTGCCAATATTTTTGAATCGAATTATTGAATCCCCCCTCGCTTTCTCCGCTAGACCTTTGTCTGATGTTTCCAACATATTTTTTGTCTGCCTTATAAAAATTATGAATAATACAATAAATAATTCAATAATACTATCCAAAAATATGGCACTACTTGAATAAGAAATGTATGTATGTTTTAGACAAAAAATAATTTAATCATTAGTCATTCAATCACAAAATGTGACCTAGGCGACTCCATTGCCCTCTCTGGTCAATAATGCCACCACCTGTCCGAACGTTATTAATAATATTCAATAGGTACAGTCAGCAGCACAAGTAGCTAAGCGGGTGAGGTGTTCAAAATGAGCCGGACGCGACTTTATTGTTGAGAGAATAAGAGCGTGTGCAGGTCATTTTGAACACCTCACCCGCGTAGCTACTTCTGCTGCTGACTGTACGTACAAAGATAGAATTAAGTCTTTTTAGTACATATGTAAGTGAAAAGGTACAGTACAAAGAATGACATAATTTCCTACTTTTCTGTTAATTTACAAAGGTTTCCGCTTCCCAAAGGTTGTCTGGAAGAGATCGCTCTTCAGCGATAAGAACGCCAATTGTTTTGCCTCTGCTTTTTTGTTTGTGACATGTGTATACTTTGTGTCTATTATTTAAGGTGTGCAATAAAGAGTATTTAATAGTTAATTTTCCTTGTGTACAGTACACGATATTGTCAAAAACTTTTGTCAATATCGTACACCTATGCTTCGTTTTTTTTGAGATTAGAAATTGAGTAAACGTAGAAACAGTAGTTGCCAACCTGTTCTAAATGTTCAATTTAAACACACTGCAAGCACACTAACAAACGATTAGTTAACATGATTAAGAGTTCACATTTGTGAGTAAATAATAACAATTTGCAAATTAAATAATCCAACACAACAATAAAAACACAATTTCGTTTCGTTTTGCATTATCACGATAGAGACACGCGAAAATTGAAAAACTGACCTGACAGTGGCGCACGTACGTTCTAAAATGGAAACTTAATGTCTAGTTTTTTATCAGTATTTATTCACGAAAATTATTTAATTTACAATCATAAAATGCACTTATAACTTTAATTCATACATTTTCGTAAATAAAAGTTATTCTAAATGTTATTTAATAGTTTTATTATATAATACTAAATAATAAAACAATTGTCTTAGGTGATGGTAAAAGATTTTGTGGACTACGAGGTGGGTTTCATTGTTGTATGCCACTCGGGTAGAGGCAGTCTGATTGCTCCATAACCCTCCAACCAAACGCACAATAATAGAGCAAGCAAATACCTTTCCTTAAATAAGAATCACAATAAGCTTTAAACATTAAAAACTATCCAGGTATGGCTGAGAGATAGTAATGACAGATGACGCGAGAAAATATTTATCAATCGAACCATACATTAATTTCGAACCTCTTCTTCTCTAGGTATTTTATTGTGCAACATTCACAAGAACATTAACAATGATAAAAATAAAATATTTCGTGCGTGTAACTAAAATCAAAATGTTGTTAAATACTCAACATAACATTTACAAATACGTATGCATGGCTTTACTTTATATACAAATATATAATGACGGAGTAGGCTCTTTGACAGTTGTGACATGTATCGATCGAGCCTGATAAAGAACCCTGTATATCGTTCTGTCAACTTTTTTCTAATCTCAAAAACAACGAACTACTTAAAATAAAGGAACCGTCAACTCTTCGATATTGCTTGAAATTAGTACCACAAGTAGCCCTTTACATTCCAGAACGCTCTATTTAGGGCAGTACCAAACCAATCCAGAAACTAACTTACGAAACACTTGTCAATGCCCTTATAACTGAACAGGAATCAATAACTAGGCTCAATAACCTACTAGCGTTTTTTCCGGCTTTTTCCTTGAGCCTGGGGTCCGCATAGCAACTCAATCCCATGAATTAGCGTGAGCACTGGTTTTTACGAAAGCTCCTGCCATCTGACCTTCCAACTCGAAGGCGAAACTGGGCCTTATTTTGATTAGGCCCGGTTTCCTCAAGATGTTTCCCTGCACCGAAATGCGACTGGTAAATATCAAATGATATTTCGTACAGTACATATAGACGGAGAGCTGGCCACGTCAGATATGACACAATAATGAGAGCAACGAAACCCATGTAGTTAGTTTGCTATACTATGCTTATTTCTAGATCCGGACATCTGGCAGCTGTAAAGTGGTGGAGGTCAAAGAATGCAAATAACTTAAAGAAAACAAATCCTAGAGTTCTGGGTTTAATGAAATATTATGGAAAATTATGTAATTAATTAGGTTATATCATATCCAGAAGGTTCTGTTGGGGGAAAGTAGTGCCAAATGATGTAAAATGCAATTTTTAGTTAGTCGCCTACTGTTTTTGTTTCCGCAATAATAGACAATGGTTTTTAATCGAATGTTAAAATATAGGCCCTGTCCTCTATAAACTACACAACTTTGGCATTTTTTACCTATTTTGGTTATACTTTTTTCCAACTTAAAACTTTGTTGTTCTGTCACTCTGACATCCACCCATTAAAAGCTGCCAGATGCCCGGATCTAGCAATAAGGATGGTAAAGCAGTCTAACTAGACAGGTTTCATTGCTCTCATTATTGTGTCACATCTGACGTGGCCAGCTCTTAGACCAATACTCGTACATAGGTAAGTTCCGAAAAATCTTGTACCCGATTCACTGTATTATTTTGGCACTTTTGGGATAAATTCACACATATTTTAACAAAGAAGTGGCTGTGCAGCAAGGTAACGTGGCCAGTATATTTGGCACATTAAAAAAAGTGCCAAAATTACTAGGAAATTCTTAATTTCACAGACAAAATCAGCTTGAAATGCTTTAATTTGTTTATGGTAGCCGAATTTTTTTATGGACAGAAAAAAATAGCATAGACTTTCCGCATTTCCGGCTGCAGCGTTTTCCCGCTTTGCAGGGTTATATTCCTTTCGGCCGATTTCGACCATGGCGACAACTTCGACTCCTAGTTAGTTCGGCGCTCGTACGCCTGACCTGAAGATGTAAAGTGGATACTAACATAGAGTCTGCCTAGCGTAGCGCAACGGTGGCACGGAAAGTGTTGGTTAAGTGCAAAAAATAAAGTATCTAAGTTATTTAATTAAGTGTGTAAGTTTTATAATTACTAATTATGTAGTTTTATTTTGTAATTCTAAGGATAAATTGTCTTCTCTTTGACCTCGTCAGACCTGTCATGGTTGTCATTGTCAATTTAGTTTGTGTAGCTGCCGTTGTCGCTGCTGCATAATGCTGTGCCAAGACAGGTTCGGACTGATGCATTATTGCTGTATAACTTCTAAATTTTCATGTTGTATTTTGTTTTTATAAGCGTTCACTGTATGTTGATTAATTCCTTGTTTTATTGTATCGTATTACTCTTTCTTTGTGTTACCTGTCGTGATTTTTTCACCTGATGGTCTCATCGGAAGATCAGCGCTAGCAATCGCTAGCACCATGCTGAGATGAGGCCATTTCCTGGCACTTTCTCGTTTTTAGGGTTCCGTACCTCGAAAGGAAAAAACGGAACCCTTATAGGATCACTTTGTTGTCCGTCTGTCTGTCTGTCTGTCTGTCTGTCTGTCAAGACCATTTTTCTCAGGAACGCGTAGAGGTATCAAGCTGAAATTTATATCAAATACTCAGGTCTATTGTCCCTTGAAACTGTGAAAAAATCAAACTTAAAAGCCAACGCAATCAAAAGATACAGTCGTTTATGCTGCAAATTTTAGAGTTTTTCGGCACTTGCAAAACCTACGGGGTACTTCCCGTAAACTCAGAAACTTGAAATTTGGCACAAAGCAACGTCATATAGCATAGACCATGGAAAAATTACAAAAAGTAGACATTTTTAGTAAAATCATACAAAAAAATATTTTTTTTAATTTTAAACTTACTACCTTTTTCCTCGTAAACGCGTGGAGGTATTAAATTGAAATTCATGTCAAATACTCAGCGCTATAAGACCTTTCAAATGTAGCAAAACCAAACTTTTATGTCAACGCAATCAAAAGAAATTGCAATTTAAGTCGCTTATTTTGAAACTGAGTACTCACAAGAAAATCAAAACCTAAAGGGTACTTCCCGTAAACTCAGAAACTTGAAACTTGGCACGAAAAAACTTCATATATCACAAACAAAGGAAAAATTACGAAAAGTAGACATTTTTAGTAAAATCATACAAAATTTTTTTTTTTAATTTTAAACTTACTACCTTTTTCCTCGTAAACGCGTAGAGGTATTAAGTTGAAATAAGTAATAAACATACTACAACTTTTGCTTGTTATAGGTTTGTACGGAACCCTCGGTGCGCGAGTCCGACTCGCACTTGGCCGGTTTTTTTTTCTACTTCTTTCCCAATGTATTATATCTCGTGTGTGTGTGTGTGTGTGTCTATGAATAAACTATATTCTATTCTATTCTATTTCCCTAAAATATCTGTTGGCATGTTTACTCGTCCCCCAATGACGTCAGTCAGCCATTAGCAATTAACGAAAGGCTCATTAGTTGAGTTGAGGCCTTCGTTTAGTGGAGGAATTCAATTAACACATGAGTGCGTATTGATTTCGAGGGATTACATACCTCTTGTACAGTATCATTATGGGGGGGATGACCTTGACGCCTTTGACAGAGACTGGTGGGAGACGGGTCAGGACAGGGATACGTGGAAGGTGAAGAGGGAGGCCTTTGCCCAGCAGTGAGACGCTCTAGACTCATATGAATAAATAAATAAATAAAACGTTCCTTACACCGTTTCAACCATACCTGCTGTATAATTAGGAAACCGCTTAGGGTACTGAAGGACTTGGTTGCTTTTTCTTCATTATATTTACAGGCTGACTTCGGGGTGATGCAGCAAGAGAAGAGATGATACAGAATTTAAAGATGACCCTATGGTGTTTACGTTTTTTTATCGTCAATATTGATAGTTATTTTTCAGATAACAAGTAGAAAAAAAAAATTTGGAATACAATTTGGTCACCCTACTCAATGTGACGTCTTGTCGCTTCATACAGCGTGTATGTCAAAATTAATAGGGTGACCATTTATACGAATCATTTTAGATATAAGCACAATTATTGATCACTTACAGAGTCAGATAAAGTAAATAAAAAAGTCGTAAAATGGGACATAATCGCGTATACTTACATTTCTTCTAACGCCTGACGTTACGAACGTTGTCGTAGGCAAATTGATATTAACACTATAATTGTACAGTATGTGGCCTGTAACCCGAGCAAAACATTAAAACGTAGATTCTACTTCTCAAACTATAAAACTTTTGTTCAACAACTTTTAAAAAATATCGAGTCTTTAGATTGTCTCTTTTTCATACAAACTAAATAGTATTATCAATGTACGTTAAAATCCGTCCAATTGACATTGCTTGTCAGTCTTATCACCCTACAGACAATCAATTTCGCAATACATTGCGTATTCGAATACATTTTAAAGTGTATTAAAAATCAAACCATAAGTAAATTTTAAAAGTCGCTGAACAAACGTTGTCTAGTTTGAGGAGTAGAAGCTACGATATCATTTTTTGCTCGTGTAACCCACAGCCGGCGTGTAGGCCACAGTCGGTATACTTAGGTACTTGCAATATGCACCTACTCGCTATTCAAATGCAAACAAAAATAATTGTAACAAATTAGAATAACTTTCAAATTACTTATTTTACAAGTACTTTTTCCGAGTTAATCGATACGACCCCCACTCTAAAAATATAGGTACGATAATACGTTGTCATTGCAGTAAAATTTAAAAAGCGACAGAATTAATTTAACTTAGTTTATGTAGGTCTAGAAATGATGAGCTTCATCGTTAGCCTAAAATCTGAAAATAGCAGGCTTAGCTAGAGGGGCATATCGATCGAGCCTGTATTAGCCTCGGATTACGTAAATCTGCAATTACAATCGCGTTAGAGAACTGGAGCAGATCTAAGAATAATGTTGGGGGTTTGGAACAGCTTTAAGGAATTAAGCTACTCTCTATCTCATCCGATAATTTGGCCACCTGGATGGGAGCAGATTACTCAGTAAAACGAGCATATTTGGGTCGACCGACTGGACGCCGCCCTGTCATCCTAAATATCGCTGCATTAGCGGACCGAGTAGGAGCAGATCTTCGTGAGTTCAGAGCCGATGAAAGCTAGCGTGAAACTTCGCTGGACCAAGCAAAATGGCGAGCTTTCTTGTCGGAAGCCAGGACTTATCCTGAGTGTCAACTAAGCTATTGCCCCCCCCTGAACGAAATCCTGGATCAGCGCATGTATATGACATCGTCTTTTAGGACCTAATTAGGGTCCGGTACCGTTTGAATTCAATACTTTGCGAGTTTCTTTAAGTAAACAACATAAGTGATAATACTGAAAATCCCATAGAAAAGTGTGATAATGTCTTTGAGAAGTCTTTGTTTACTTACATGAAACGGTGAATTCACTATATATACTAAGTTTTTCATGTTAATACGTCGTAAGGACGCTTTAGGTAGTAATAAAGAGAAATATATATTTTGCGATAAATATTATAGTATTGTATTCAAATCTTGCAATTTTTTATTTTTATTACCATTGTTGAACGGTAATTTAAAACAAATGTTTTATGTGTTTAGTTTAGTATCTTTATTGGTAAAAATATTAATACAAGTCGTAGTTTTATGACTAAGCTACAATTTAATAATTTACATTTGGCAGTTTGTAATTAAAATAATCTTAATTACATACTGCGCTGTGGATTTAAGTCATGTTTGGTTATTCTGCCTGAATAAAATTTGGGAATTACATTATTGTAAAATCATTCATCTCATCATACATACATCCATTTATATTCTCACAGTTTTATTATTGTACATACAGTATGTGGCCTGTAACCCGAGCAAAAAATTACAACGTAGATTCTACTCAAACTATAAGACTTTTGTTCAACAACTTTAAAAAATATGGAGTCTTCAGATTGTCTCTTTTTCATACAAACTAAATAGTATTATCAATGTAGTGTATTATTATTTACGAAAGTATTCGTTTTATCCAAAAAAAAATTCAAAAGACCCTTATACTTTTTAAAATGCCTACCCAACGATAGGTTTGGAGTGAAAAAAAAAAGATTTTATTTTACCACTTTGTTGGCGTGATTAAAACACATACTCAAACCATCAGTTACGGAGTCAGAAAAAGTAGTTCAGGATCACCACCCAGACTTCAACCTGTATAGCATTTAAATCTATCCTTTATCGTAATATACGTAAATCTACAGTTCCGAGTTCCCTAATCTGAAATAATCAAAGCAAGGCCGATGTGTACCCTGTCCGGAGCAGTCAACGTTAAAATGGTAGGTAAGCACGCTCGCTTTATGTTTACTTTGAAATATGTGACGGTTTCTAGTCAAAGGTTGTCATAGTCATAGTTAGTTGTCAAAGTCAAAGTCATTACAGTGTCGGTTGTTAATATAGTTTATTTCTAAATGAATTTTAATGCCTTATTGACAACCTATCGACAATTATGTTTTACTTAAAAACGTCGCATATGCGTTTAGAGACTTTGCTTGTCGAACTAGCCTTGACAGTTATATAGGTATATAGAGCGTAATTATTAGGTAAATATTTTATTAAGTACAAATATTTTTACAGCTGATAGTACTCGGCTCCTGGAGTATATTTAATTATAAAACATTATACGGTGGTTTTACGTGGTTTTGTTGGAGAAAACTGGAAAATAAATTTGCTACGTAAAAAATCCAGTTCATGTGATAAACAATAATCAGTAATAACTCCTGATTATTTCTTAACTCTATCACTTTGACCGGCCATTTGCCTAAATAAATGTCAATGTCATTCTATTTTGATGTTGTCTCAGACTGGACAGGCGTGCGATAGACCCCGCGTGTAGATTCTCTTTGACGGCGTAAGTCACGCACCGTCACTTCTTGCTCCTCGCTCTTGTAATAAATGCCGTTTGTTAAAAAAAGACAATCATATTTTGACAGGGCGTCATAACACGTGACTAGTCTCAGAAGAAACCTTTATGAAATGACAAATATCATTAGATAGATAGTTTAACACCTTGTCCGTGAATAAAATAGGGCGATTATGATTGCAAAGAATTTATATTTATTTATTTTGTTCGGAAAAATAAAACAAAAATATGACAAAAAGTTTTCTTAATTTCTATTTAAAGTTAATTGTTTCGGTGTACTTACGTTAACTTCTTTTAAAATATTTGTATTTAATTTGTTAGCACCTTGTATATCGCTATTATAATACCGGCTTGTGCCGTAAATTGGTGCAAGAGTCACACAAGTGCCAATGATGGCAATATTTATTGCGAAGTGATCCGTCCTTGAGTAAATTGCTTCTAATATTCCAACATACCTGTGATTAACTCAACGTAATTTCAACATATAACTCAACTACTCGTTAAGGCTTGTTCGCAAGTCAGAACATGCCAGTAGCAAAGCAAACAGCAACTCATTCAAAGGCCTTCATAATTTAACAGTCGTTGTTTAAGACTATACCCTGAACAACTTTTCAAACTTTCATCATTTGGAAGGGCCGCGGGTAAGATTTGAGACTTCGAAAAATACATTCTTGAAATACAAATAAATCTTGAAATAATAACGTGTTATCTCCCTGCTTTTTCGTTGGAAATGATGTTATTTTTCTTCTGCCGTTTCATTTACATTCGATGGCTGATGAACTAGGTATTTAAAACCGGGAGGGAATTCTTATAAAAGTACGAGTTACAGGTCAATTTTGTTTCAAATAATAGTATTTTATACACTCGTGACATATAGGTAATGAAGAGATTTTCAGTCGAAGTACCTACCATAGCCTAAGTAAGGTACGAGATTGAAAAGCTTAATTATGTCACTATTGTATACAATACTTTTTCTATGAGTGCTAAAAATCGTCGGTCGGTAAAAATTAATTCCGCGAATGCTTTACAACTTAGTAATTTAGTAACTTCGATCTCCCGGTGGATTGTACCGGTGGTCAGGGACGAAAAACGGTACTCCCCCCCGATCGTTGTATAATATTGTATGACAATCCATTTCAGCATAGTCGACGATGCTAAATGCGACTATAAAAGCTCCATCGAAAAGTATGCGCAAGTAGTATGGTCTACAAAGTCTCAATTCAAGCATTATAGTCGATGAGTAGAAAAAAGTTTTGTACTAAATTAACGCCTGAAATATCCAACGCCTGCGAAATGCGACGTGCAACATTCACCCCACTTGTAACATCGGTTGATATCTTATTTGCACCGTAAATGTACTCTCTCAATAAACTGTATGGCAGGAACAAATTAGAATTTAAAACCTTTTTGTCCTCTCAGAGGTTAAATAAAAAAAATCTGAGTTGACTTTCGTTACATCTTAAGAAGAAGTTCAAGCTCTATGTTGACTGGAAATCTCGTGGTAACGCGAATATTTATTTATATTATTTAAACCATCAAGAGTCCGGTAACGATTTGAAAACAAAAATCGCTAATAATGAAATTACGCACATGAATCGTATTTGATAAGATAGTTTGAAGTCTTGTTATTGCAAAAAAGTTCTTTGGGTCTATATATATTAATATTTAATACCCTAAAACTGAATTCTTACAGAGCTTGTTTAGTGAGGACCTTGATTCGTGAAATCTTGTCGCTTGATTTTTTTTATGGCCCCTAATATGTTTTATATTATCTGATTAAACCATGAAGTACAGTTTATTACTGTATTTATATTTTTTTGAAATGCCTTAATACCTTCCCAAAAATATCACCTAAACTTGGTCTAGTGGTTATTCTCTCCCTTAAAAAATATATATGAAAATGAAAAAAACTGTTCCACTTATTCCTCAGACGACTCATTTTTCAACGTTATAATGTATTTTACGTACTAGTATAACTTAGTTTTAATCAATAAAAACCTTCCTCTTTTCACCTCTCCTAGCAAAAATCGCGAAATAGGTGTTAGATTACGGTGAATTACTTATAAATCAAACAAGAAAATAAAAAAGCGTTCCACTTATACAATCAAAAAAAAACGTACTTTCAAAATATGTATACAAACGAATACAAGTTTCGTTAGTTACTGCAAAAGAGTATCAAAAAGTTGAGAGAAATCGAAAAAAAAGTTTACCGGACTCTTAAATACAAAACATGTCCATGCTCAGCGCACCGATTTTATTACGATCTCCATTCTAGACAGGTAAATTCTAGTTTCGCCGTAAACTCGATTCCGATTTAATGGGCCCATTTATGGTCATCAAACGACACTAATTCCATTTTAATAGAGCCGTTTGGCGAGCGCAGAGTATGCATTGCTAATGTTAGTTGAACAAGGCCATACACCAATTTGGAAGTACCGTCGTCAACATTAGCATTATCTATGGTTTTTTTTAAAGGTCGATTTAAATGGCTCAAATACCCTAACTTTTTTTTATACCACGACGGTGGCAAATAAGCATACGGCCCGCCTGATAGCAAGCAGCCACCGTAGCCTATGGACGCCTGCAACGCTAGAGGTGTCACATGCGCGTTGCCGACCCTTTACAAAAAGGTGGATTCACTATGTTGACGGCTAAAGAAACAAGAGGGTCCCTCATCGTCAACACACTGTGTCCTCTTTGAGCTCTTTGGCAACCTTACTCACCAGCAGGAACACAAACTATGAGTAGGGTCTAGTGCTATTTGGCTGTGGTTTTCTGTAAGGTGGAGGTACTTCCCCAGTCGGACTCTGCTCCAGATTTGAGCGAGATGGCATTCGCTGTGCTGTGCCCTACCACACATAGCGAGATGACATCCACAGTACCCATACCTCTCTTTTGAAACCTGTACCTATTATGGTCAGACATATTCTCTGCCTCTTCTACTCGCCTCAAGTCTTCAACTGATCTCGCTGGAAGCGCAAACTCGATAGGATCATTCCAGTTTAACACACCTATCATGTCTGGTCGCGAAAGGGTATTTCACCCGGCTACCATCTCATAGAATAAATAATTTTAAACAAAAAAGAACCGACTTCACTTAGCATCCACATTTCCAACAGCAAATGCTCGAGCTGCTGTAAAAAATACTCAAATCACTATAGGTGTGCTTATAAATAGTTGAAGAGTTCCCTAGATTTATCCAGGATACCCTCATTAGATCCTGACCTGGTTACAATGGGATCAACTGTGAACTCTTTGAAACAATAAAATAATTTTCCAAATCGGTCCAGCCGTCTTCGAATAATCGGTGAACATACATAAAAAAATAGTAAAAAAAATCTTCCAAGAAAAAAAACAAAGATCTTGACGAATTGATAACCTCCTCCTTCGAAATCTTGAAGTCGGTTGAAAAGCCTAAGTCAAAACAAATGTGAAAAGCGTAGCTGATTTGATCCATTTGGAGGGCCGCCTGTTATTGCTTACACACAGCCACTTATTGCACACGAGCTTTGAAGAATTGTTAAGGGTTGTTTTGAAATATCCTGTGTGTTAGCGAAACGTTTAAAATTATCTAACCTGACTTTACTGTTTGGATAACAAGATTGTGAAGGTTATTTTGGTACACCCCACCCGCATATCTATGTCTGCTGCTAACTTTACAACCAACACAGCCACTCGAGGTTTTTCGACATCAGATCATCAACATATATCTCCCAATCAATTGTTTGAAAGCTTCAACAAGTTGATTAATTAACTCGAAAAAATCAATGAGCCATAGACAAATGAGCGCCGTCGTGTTATCTATGGGCGCTGGAACTGATTTATTGTCTGTAGTCGATTGACGGATGAGTTTGTCCGTCGAGAGTTGTACCTACGGAATGTAATGGAATTTTTATCCTTGAGAGATGTTCCAAAAACTACATCATCATCCTCCTAGCGTTTGTCCCGGCGTTTCCACTCAATTGAGCGTTATGGGGTCCGCTTGACAACCTAATCCCTTGGGCTGGCGTAGGCACTAATTTTACGACTGCCATCTGACCTTCCAACCCAGAGGGGAAACTAGGCGTTATTGGGATTATAGACGGAGAGCTAGCCACGTCAGATATGACACAATAATGAGAGCGACGAAAACCCCCTGGTTAGTTTGCTATACTATGCTTATTTCTAGATCCGGACATCTGGCAGCTGTAAAGTGGTGGAGATCAACGAATGAAAACCATTTTAAGATTACAAATCCTAGAGTTCTGGTTTTGATGCAGTATTATGAAAGATTATATAAATAATTAGATCATGTCATTGGCAAAAGTTTCTGACGGGGGAAAGTAGTCCAAAACGACGTATAATATAATTCATAGTTTATCGCCTACTGTTTCTATATCCGAAATATTACGCTTTTGTTGTAATGTTAAAATATAGACCCCGTCCTCTATAAATAAGATAACTTCGGCCGTTTTTACCGATTTTCGTATTACTTTTTTCCAATTCAAAAACTTTGCTAGTCTGTCACTCTGACATCCACCCATTAAAAGCTGCCAGATGCCCGGACCTAGCAATAAGGATAGTATTGCAATCTTACTAGATGGGTTTCATTGCTCTCATTATTGTGTCATATCTGACGTGGTCAGCTCTTAGACCATTAGGACCGGTTCCATCACGACGTTTTCCTTCACGAATAAGCGGCTGGTAAATATCAAATAAAATTTTGTACAATTTACCAAAAACTCAGTGGTGCAAGCCGAGGTTTGAACCCGAGACCTCCGGAATGAAAGTCGGACGTCTTACTACCAGGCTACCAGCACTTATGTTCCAAAAAAATTATGGACCCTGGTCGAGTTTTAAGCCCTTAGTCATAGAATAAAAGATAAAAAAATAAAAGATAAAAGATATTTATTCTTCAATTTAGGCACATTACAATGCACTTATGAACGTCAGAGAGAAAAAAAAAACTACCTCCTGTTCTAACCCTACACCTCTGACCCGAGAAGAATTATTTATGACCGGCATGAAACCAGAGTTGGGCATAGTCAATTACTTTTGGAATTAATTACACGATTACATTACAGTAATCGTGATTCCTCGGTAATCGATTACTTGGGTAATCAAAATTACTGTAATACTGTACTACGATTACATTTTTAATCCATTACTTAGGAATCAGTATTGTAAACCACTACTGTAATCTTGATTCCTCAGTAATCAAGTACTTAAGTAATCTGAATTACTAAATTACTAAATTCCAGACTGGATTACACCGTGAGTGTCATTGGCATGGTTGTCAGGGGTGATTTATAAACAATGATGGATATAATTAAAGATTGCCTGCGAATGGATTATAGAAAAGCCATGTGCGAGTCGGACTTTCACACGGAGGGTTCCGTACCAAAACACGAAAAATAACACGTTTCTTGTATAAGGATCCCTTGAATTTATATCGCATTTTTTTGCATTCTTTGCTTGATCCTCGTGGCCGAGGGACGTGACGATGTGGACACTTTTCCTCTGTGCTCTTCTAGCCGGTCGATCTTGGGTTCGATGCATGCTTGCCTGTAGTGTGTCTTTAGTGGCGGACCGATTTTGTGGCTGACTGTACTGTTCTTTAGACAATCATCTAAATACATATTATAGTTATTATTTATTTTAATATCGTTTAGGAGGAATTGGTTCTAAATCAGTCTACAAGTTTTTGATATTATACGATTTTATGGCAGACTGTACTTTTCTTCAGACAATCATCTGATACTTAGGGTATTGAGACGACTCTAATATCGGTTAGGAGGAAGAGGTACTAAATCAGCTTGCAAGTTTTTGACAGTTTATGATTTTGTGGCTGACTGTACTTTTCTTTAGACAATCATCTGATACTTAGGGTATTAAGACGATTCTAATATCTGTTAAGAGGAATAGGTTCTAAATCAGCTTGCAAGTTTTCGACAGTTTATGATTTTGTGGCTGACTGTACTTTTCTTTAGACAATCATCTGATACTTAGGGTATTGAGACCATTCTAATATCGGTTAGGAGGAAGAGGTTCTAAATCAGTTTACAAGTTTTTGACAGTTTATGATTTTGTGGCTGACTGTACTTTTCTTTAGACAATCATCTGATACTTAGGGTATTGAGACCATTCTAATATCGGTTAGGAGGAAGAGGTTCTAAATCAGTTTACAAGTTTTCGACAGTTTATGATTTTGTGGCTGACTGTACTTTTCTTTAGACAATCATCTGATACTTAGGGTATTGAGACCATTCTAATATCGGTTAGGAGGAAGAGGTTCTAAATCAGTTTACAAGTTTTCGACAGTTTATGATTTTGTGGCTGACTGTACTTTTCTTTAGACAATCATCTGATACTTAGGGTATTGAGACCATTCTAATATCGGTTAGGAGGAAGAGGTTCTAAATCAGTTTACAAGTTTTTGACAGTTTATGATTTTGTGGCTGACTGTACTTTTCTTTAGACAATCATCTGATACTTAGGGTATTGAGACCATTCTAGTATCGGCTAGGAGGAAGAGGTTCTAAATCAGCTTGCAAGTTTTTGACAGTTTATGATTTTGTGGCTGACTGTACTTTTCTTTAGACAATCATCTGATACTTAGGGTATTAAGACGATTCTAATATCGGTTAGGAGGAATAGGTTCTAAATCAGCTTGCAAGTTTTTGACAGTTTATGATCTTGTGGCTGACTGTACTTTTCTTTAGACAATTATCTGATACTTAGGGTATTGAGACCATTTTAATATCTGTTAGGAGGAATAGGTTCTAAATCAGTTTACAAGTTTTTGACAGTTTATGATTTTGTGGCTGACTGTACTTTTCTTTCTTTAAATAATCATCTAAATACTTATTATTTATTCTAATATCGATTAGAAGGAATTGGTTCTAAATCAGTTTACAGGTTTTTGACAATATATACGATTTTGTGACTGACTGTACTTTACTTCAAAAGCAGAATTCAGTCGATCATAGAATAATCAGCCGGAAATCGGAAACAACCCAACTTCCGACAAATTTTTGTCTATGATGACTGAGTTTTGGTATGGAGTCAGACAAAATTCAGCCGGAGGTTGGGTTTTTTCTTACTTACAGCTGATTTTTGTCTATGATCGACCGCTACGACTCCGCTCAAGTGTGTGATGCACCTAATCGATGCCCAAAGCCTGAATCCGAACTGATACATGTAAAAAAAAACATCACAAGCATGACAGCAGTGTGAATTTAATATATATATGTAGAAGTAATCTGGTGGTAATCAGTCAAGAATTCCAGTAATTTGGAATCAATTCTGATTCCCAATTAATAGTAATTGTAATATTTGTATAGATGATTCTTGATTCCTTAATACGTACTGGTAATCACCGTTTCACTTGATTACATTACAAGTAATCTAACAACCGGTAGTGGATTACAGATGTAAAATCAAGTAATCGTGTAATCAGGAATCGATTACGAAATGCCCATCTCTGCATGAAACTCGGCGGGACTTATTTTTTCAAAACAGTAATACAGTAATATTACATCTTAAAGATACACAATAATGCGTAGTTCTATAAGAAGGCATTTCAAAACAGCTTGAGAGACATACAATGTACGTATTGTTTAATTAAAATAAAATAATAATAATAAAATCCAAATCTGATTGATTCACAAAACGTTTGATATGCTTTCCTATCTGAACTGTGTCCCCTAAATGTTAGATGATTTTGTAGTATTTTCTGGTTTGGGCTATGCATCTTTGTCCGTCATAT
Source organism: Pammene aurita (assembly GCA_947086415.1). Lineage (NCBI taxonomy): Eukaryota > Metazoa > Arthropoda > Insecta > Lepidoptera > Tortricidae > Pammene > Pammene aurita. Next base: position 34,173,188 of record OX352303.1, read on the forward strand.
AGTCCTCGACCCTGTAATAACCCTTTGACATTAAACTTCTTTTCAAATATTTCTTAAGAGCGGGAAATGATAAATTTAAAGCATCGACGGGTAACTTGTTATAAATGTGAATACCTTGACCAAAAAATGACTTATATGCTTTGCGGATACGACTACTTCTGATAGCAAGCTTGTTTTTATTTCTAGTGTTATAGCTGTGGATGTCAGAATTTTTTTTAATGTATGTATATTATTTTATTTACAACAAAAATAATATTGTAATAGAACTCCTCACATACTAAGCTTCTGCGGCTAACTGTACCTTAATAAAATCATCATCATCAGTCGTTCCCTCATTGCTGAGGATCGTGACATCATGTCCTTGAAGACCACTTTCCTCCATAGGCTTCAATCCCGTCTATCCCATGCATCCAGCAGTTTTTATTGCATTTATCACATGGTGCCGTATTCGAACTTTAAAATGCATAAACAATACATTAAACATTAAAAACACATTATATTTCCTACAACTCCAACACAACAAATAATCAACCAATACTGGAGTTGTGTTAGAGTTGCATCGGAATAATTTTGATTTAACGTTTAGGCGCTAGCTGTATTGCGTAGTTAATGCATTGGAGTTGATTCTGTCTTATCGTGTTTTAAAGTAAGAAAAGAATACGGCCCATGTTTTACCGACATAGTTTGTCAGAATTACAATTTGTTCAGATATTAATTTGATGGCAATTTAAACACATTCAGATATCAAAATACATAACAAATCATAGTTTCAAAATAGTTGAAGAGGCTGTCATATAACCGTATGCAAATGAAATTATGATATGACATACGGCCCTCTTATGCTTGAACGTGAGGGCAAACGAGGTAAAACTAGGCCAAAATATATCAGATAAAGATGATATATATACGGGGAGCGGCAACGCGGTGTTAATAAATAATCTGAGTTACCGGCAAACTGAACTACCTATACAATATATGTGTAGAAGTCTGAAGACTCAATACTTGTCGTCCTCCTAGCGTATGTCCCTGCTCTTACCATGACTCAATTGAGCCTCCGGTCCGCTTGAAGACTTCATCTCAATCATTGTACTATACAGAATTAGACCTCTCGTATCGTACAAATAAACGTGTGTCAATCTAGATATCGTAATGTCAATTATTTTTGTGGTTATGCGTTCTTTACTTCGGTTATTTAATAAAATTTAATTAAAAATGATATTTTTCAATGATTAAGTGGTTTAATTCTATACTTTGTGAGGTTTTCTAAATATATAATAACATTTTAAGTGGTAATCCCTAAGAAAAGTGGGATAGTCTTTGAGGAATAATTGTTTAGATTATAAGACGAGTAAGAATGATTTATGTATGTATAGCAAAACCATGAATAGTGCTATACTTCTTTATTGTTGCCACAAAAAATCTGTTAAAATTGCGACCATTTCTCCAAGTCGCTTTTACCATGGCACCTACCCAAAGTCTTCAAATTTGGAATCACCAACACCTCAAACCAGGCCAGGGTTCTGCTGGGGGCGGTGCGGAGAATGCGGCGAAGCACAAGCACGCGAAGTACTCCAACCTAAAGCCAGTGTACGACTTTGTGCCTCTTGCAGTCGAAACGGCTGGTCCCTGGTGTTCCGAGGCGAAACAATTTGTTCGGGAGTTAGGCAAGCGTTTGCGAGATCGGGGTCGTGATCCTAGGTCCGGTTCGTACCTCGTGCAGCGTATATCACTGGCCATTCAACGCGGAAATGCGGCCAGTGTTTTTGGAACGTTTGCGCCGGGTACTTACCAGGCGTGGAGATAGTGTTTCATGTTTGTATTTTCCTAGTTTTTGTTTTCGTTTACTTTTCATTTTATTTCATTTTTGGACATTGTGTGTTTTTTTAGATAATTATGACGAAACCTGTTGTGGATGCTTTATTATTTTTATGTTGTATGGACGAAATCTGTGTTGCGGATTTAAAAATAATGTATTTGGTTTTATTTTTCTCGTATGTCAATAAATATTATACATGTATAATTTGGAATCTATTGTGGCAAATATCAAGGTTTGTATTAATTTACTGTTACGCGATAAAATATTATGTTTATTTAAATTCCCGTTTCGTTAGTTATATTATATAACTATAATATACGAACAGTATTTTAACCTGCTAGGATCCAAATGCCTCAACGGAGTTATCCTAAAGATAAATTGAAATTGTTTAACAAAGGTTTATTAGATTTTTTTTTCGTACAGCTTGAAAAGTCACTGGATTAAATTATTTAAAATAAGGTAGAATTACAATTAGGTATCATGTTTGTTACTATTTACCATGCTTGCGCTAGATCGAGTACCATATTCTAATTTTAAAAAACATTAAAAACACAATCAATTTCAAACATAACTCCAACACACAACAAACAATCAACCAATATTGATGTTATAAACTTATATAGGTATAGATGTCATATACAAAGGAAAAAAGTGACCTAGGCCTCCGGTGCCTAGGGCTGGGATCAAACCAGCATCTTCTGCATTCACGGCAGACGCCCTAACCTCTAGGATACCTGGGTCACAGCGGCACCGGTCGAATTTTCCCGTGTATATAAAATATTTGTAAATGCTAAGGCTCATTTAGGCCAACACAAACAAATCAAAATATTTATTACAAATATTGAAGTTGTATTGGAGTTGCATGCGAATAATTTTCAAGCAACTTCCAATATTTTTGAATCAGACGTTTAGTCACTAGCTGTATGGCGTAGTTAATGAATTAGAATTGTATTGAAGTTGTATCGTATCTAAACGTGTTTTAAAGTTAGAATACGGCCCCGAGACAACTGGCTTAAACCCGTGTCGGAGGCCAGAACTTATTTTGGGTCGGTGCGCCAGTTAGTTAGTTTTTTTTGTGAGTATACTAAGCCTCTGCTTGCAACACAGATCTGTGGCTTGCAACTTCGTCCACTTGGATGATGATGAATACCTAAGGAAGAGTAGTGTCTCCCAACACAGGCATTTATTTTGCTTACAGGGAGGCTCCATGGAGGCTCTCTTTGTAACTGTATTAATGTATGCGGAATGAAATCTGGACAATGTGTTGAAGACGTAAAAAGTAAGTAAAGAAATAAACTCAAATTTTGTATAAATGCCAATTGAAAGCTTATCTGTTAATTAATCCCGTACTTTTAATGAGCATTGGATTCTTTATCTTAAAATTATGGTTAATCGAGGAGAACAACGTCGCGGAACAGTATGTAATTTCTACAGTATTCATTCCCTATGGCTGAAAGCGAAGACCGTGGAAAACTTTGTGGAAATGGGATAGAGCTAAAGAGCTACTTATAATATTTTTGCGTTCTTTTTCTTTACAAAAATTGCCACAAGAAAGCCTGGTTCAGGGAAACATTCCAGCATTAGCCAGTTTGCTGAGAGAGATCGATTAAAGAAAATGACAGCCCGCTGAGTCACAAAATCTATTAGAGAACTCAGGAAGGCATTCAAATGTGGCAGTAAAACTGTTTTAAAATATCATGAAGACATAGGTATCAGTTAACAATTAAGAAAAGTTCCGCCCATCGTCTCCAAAAATAAAATAAAAATAACTGAAAATACGGCCACGTCGTCTGGTAAAAAAATGTAAAAACAGGTGTTTTTTTCATTTATGGATTTTTTGAATGACTAATATTATGTTGTTTAAAATGGAAATTCGTGACAAGGTAACTATTATTTTGAGAACACCAATACCGTATAATAATTGACCGTAAGGTCAAGAATGTAAAAAATGTCAAGTATACAAAGCTTCCTTAAAAAGTTTTCCGATGGAAGATAAATTTAGATCTTAAAAAATCTGTACATTGTTGTTGTCGACAGCGATGGACATAAAGTACCACAACTGTCGTTTGAAACCTCGCATTGGAGTAAACTTACTCTGGCGTTTAATGTGATTAAATACATTATTAAAAACCATGAAAGATTATAAAAATAACTATGTTATATTTATTTTATAAGAAATTGAATGTTGTCCAGATTTCATTCCGCATACGTTATATATCTTAAATAAATTAACTGCGAGTAAACCTTTGACTGTGACGCGAATCCATACAAAAGTATGTACAATGTACAGTCACACTCCGTGATTATTGAGCGATTTGGAATTCTAGCTAAATTGGACATTTCATAGCGTAAGTATTAAACAACCAATTTAGCTAGGACCCTAAATTAATTACAACCGTGGAGCGTAGGTAGTAGTTTATATAACCACATTCGTTTCGTTGATTATATTTGTGGTACCGAGTTGATGTTTGCGGTGTGCCAATAGTCCACTTATTTATTTTATCGTTGAATATTCATGGAAGCATTTTCTATCATTTATCTACCTCACTTTATCTTTTTATTATAATAATACTTCTATTCAATAAATATTGAAAAGCACTTAATTTAGATATTTTAGCAATTCACTTTAGCTTAAGTCAGCTTTTATGAAAAAGTTGAATCGATTGTCGTTAATATACGAACTGGAAACATTTCTTGTTTTTATCTTTTCAACCGACTTCAACATTTCGAAGGAGGAGGTTATCAATTCGTCGGGATCTTTGTTTTTGCTTGTTTTTTATTTATTTTATTTTTTTATGTATGGTCACCGATTATTCGAAGACGGCTGGACCGATTTGGAAAATATTTTTTTTTTGTTTGAAAGAGTATACTTCACAGTTGGTCCAATTGTAACCAGCTCAGGATCTAATGATGGGATCCTGGAGAAATCGAGTGAACTCTTCAACTATTATAGGCACACCTATAGAGATTTGAGTATTTTTTACAGCAGCTCGAGCATTTCCTTTTCGAAAGGTGGAGGCTAAGTGAAGTCGGTTCTTTTTTGTTTAAAATTATATATACCACGTTTGTGCCAAACAAGCCTACAGGCTTAATCGTGAATGGTTACCGTACATCCCGTACTCGATGGACGCTGCATGTATATGTGCGTTTTTATTGCAAATGTTTTATGCAGTTATCCTTCTGTAGTACTCTTGAAATGCCTTGAAAAAAATTCGAACGGACCCCACGCACTCTAATTTTAAAATACGTTAACAATACATTAAAAGTGATATTTCAAACATAACTCCAACACACAACAAATAATCAACCAATATTGAAGTTGTATTGGAGTTGCAACCCAATAATTTTGAAGCAAATTCTGATATTTCAGACATTACACTAGCTGTATTGAACTTGAATCGTGTCGGTCTAAACGTAATTTAAAGTTATAATACGGCCCTGGGTCTGTACAACAAACAACACCCTAACGGTCTCTAAAAGCACTTTAAGTCTCCTTTCGCAGCGAAAAGGAAACGCCGACTCATCTGTGTACAGGATGGTATAAAAGCGAGCCATTAACTTTTTGCCGCCGTTACGCCTTTCCGGACACGCTGTATAATGGCCAGGGCTAATATGGGGACGGTGATGGGGCAGTTAAACGTATGGGAACACAGGGTGTATTAGAATGTCAGGAATGCCCACAACATTATTATCGTATAGTGAATTAAGGTTTAGGTTATTCAAAGTCGACGTATGTTTAATCTGTTTACTAAAAAAATATTTTATTGAGAATTACGAGTACTTGCGTGAAAATGCTTTCACAATATTGCAGAGAAAAACGTAGCCTCCACAAATAATATAACTGCTTAAAGATTTTCGTATGAACTGTTTGATTTCAAATCACAGTAGTATAAAACTTGAATATTTATTAATAAAAATCACTTTTATATAGACTTTTTAATTATCTTTCACCATAACTTGTAATTTACATATCAGGTCGGCACACGCCCCAGAATCTCTATATTTTTTGACAGTTGCCACAGAGTATATATGGATTGGTTTTATACAGAGTATACAACATTCCGTCGTTGCGCTTTCCAAAACATATATGTGCATTTTTGAGATTTTTTTATTATTTGCTATTCGTTGGTAATTTTCAAAGCCGCATCTGTTGCAAAAGCAAATATGTCTAAAATGCTAATAGAAACGGAGATAACAATTATTACATGTGAAATAACCAATAAATAAAGTATACAAGTGCCTACGCAACACTTAACTGTTTTATGAAATTAGGCGAGTCGCACTTATCAGGTTTGGTTTGCACATGTCACTTTTTCCTCCTTTATGCATTCTGAGGGTACGTTGATTTGATGGAAGGTTACATAGTTTACAATTAGTGGAAAACTCCGAAAAAGTGCGAAGTAACAGGTAAATTTTTATACTTTTATAATAAATTATGATAATAAAGCCGTAGTAACTTAGCCCTTAGCGAACCAAGATGTTTCGCCCGGTATTCTACCACCACCGGACAGTACGCCCCTTTGCTGGCCCTGCAGAGGGTCCTGTCCTTGACAACTAGAGTGAAAAGAAGTTTGTTTAGAAGGGCATGACCAGTTAGTGCTCTGGTTATTAGTCTGAGCTGCTTCCAAGACAATCCAGGGTTGATCGTCGGGATGGCCTCCTTGGCTTGCCTGCATGCACCTCCAAACTGTTGGTGTTCTACCTTGGTGTAATGTTGTAGTGTTCTCCGCAGCCATGCACCAGGTAGAGGTATTATGGGCTTCGCACCTACCACTTTCGCCTCTGAGCCACCTCTCGCTAATGCATCAGCTGCGTCGTTGCCACGTGAGTTGCTGTCCCTTTGATCCACTTAGGGTTATGCTATTAGTAGACCTGAGGTAATCTTTGACTCTGCAGGGCTTGTAGAACCGATCCACTGTCCTGTATACGGATCCTGTATACGTGGTATACTCTCCAGTATACGGATGGGGTATTCCGTTACCTTCAGTTAGAGGCGATTGCATGAGTGGCCATTATTATGCCCATGCACTCTGCCTGGAAGACTGTGTTGTGCGCTCCTAATGGTGTTGAGATATGTACGATTCGGTCCTCTGAGAAAACTCCAGAGCCAGTGCCAGACCTTGTTTTAGACCTTTCTGTAAAGATCCTCAGCTCCCTTGGGTTGAGATCTTTGTACGGATCCTCGTACAGCTGGATCTTGTACTTTTTGTCGAAAACTAATTGCCTAGATATCGCATCAGTTACTGCCTCTATGAGCGGTTCCTTACTTACAGTCTCGTGGAGGATTTCGGTGTGTGGTGTCCTAGGCGCCTTCCAGACATACATCTTCTTTAGCCGTACCGCCGCAGCTATGGCTTCTTGTTTTACGAAGAGATGTAGTGGCAGTAGGCCCAAGCCAGTGGCAGTTGGTTTAGTCCTCATGCAGCCCGTAGTTGCTATGCAGGAAAATCTCTGTAGTCGTTGTAGTTTGGCTTCGACCCTGGATAGTTTGGTGCGTGGCCAACATACTATCGCGCCGTAGCATATGATTTGTCGAATTACTGCCTTGTATAGCTACAGAGTGATCTTGGGATTCAATCCCCAAGTCCTACCTACCATTTTAAGACATTGCCAAAAGGCTACCGTTGCTTTTTCAATTTTATTGTTGGGAGTGCTCCAGTTTAGTCTGCTGTCGAGTACGTATTACCCCTTGATACTTTACCTCAGATGACAGTTGGAGCTCAGTATTGGACAGTTTTGGGAGGCGGTAGTTTCCCAAAGGCCATTTGATGGTGAATATTACCATCTCCAGTCTTCCTTGGGTTGACCGATAGTTCGTTGTTGCAGCACCAGTGTTCAACTATCGCCAGTGCCGAGTGTGTAACCTCTCATACTGTACTTGCATGAATACCGCTTGTCAGTATCACTATCTCATCAGCATATCCGATTGTATAATAGTGATTGTTGTTTAGTTTGGTGATCAGGTCGTTCACCTCCAGGTTCCAAAGCAGTGGCGATTGGACGCCCCCTTGGGGGCAGCCTTTAGCTACTAATGCTTGTTTGGACTTGTCCGTGCCGAGTCTGATGCTCGACCGACTATCTAATTGGTTTGTTAAATTACGAATTGGTGAGTAAGTTTGAGTCTATCAGACCCGGAAAAAAGATTGGAGATCCCGTCGTAATCGATATCACGGGGTTGTTTTATAAAAATGGCGAAGTATTTTATACATTACGACATCCAGACGATTGGCGACTGTTGTTTCAAAGAGTTTGTGCGTCTAGTGTTCAACTCTAGTGTTTTACTCTCTGCCATGTATGACATGCCTAGGAAGCTTGAGAAATAGAAATATAACAGCTTACAGTCATTGAAGAAATACATGCACCGAGACTATCATTATTTCTATGATAACTTGCTTCATGAATAGTCTTAGATCAGTATGATGACTACCGGTCTAAAAATAGTAGTTTATGTAACTATTACGTAATAAGGCCTAATTACGTACAGTTGCATACACTGCTTTATCTACACTCATATTATTTATCCTAAATGCCGTATTCCGAAACCATAGAATGGCCGCCATTGCACCACCATGGCCAACTCGATTGTGCCGGCGGTCGCGCGGGCGCGTGTCGGCGGCCGCGCCGGAGCGTGCAGGTGTACATTATGTTATCAAAACTTATAACACATCAATAGTTGAGCATGTAAAGTTAAAATTACGTTACTGCCACACATAAAAAGCTTATCATAGTTAAATCGGTTGTGGTAATGCTAGCCATTGCCTACCGTTTTTGAACACGTTTTAGAGGACTTACAATGTGAGTGTAGATAAACATTATTATCGGACATATGTAAAGATAGATCCATACATGCAGTACTAATATTGCTTTGGTTTCATTCTACCTAAATTGCATTATGCCTTATTCTCTAATTTACGGAAATTTAAAATTGCCATGTTGCAGTAAAACCTTAATAACAAATTGCCTCACTCATAAAATGATCAAAAATCATAATGACATTGACTTAAAACCACCATTTCCCAAAATACCTAAATTTTGCAACGTACATTCCTTATGATAGTTATGATTCCCTTTAAATACCGAATGTCTGATACGACCAAAATGCAAAATAAATAAAGAATAAACCAAAATATACGTTATAAGTTAGGTTACTGTCTGAGCGTTAACGAAACTTAAAATTTTAGGTATTTTGGGATTTGATTATTTTGAAATTCCTTCGTAATAAAAATGTGGTGTTTTGAGAAAAAAATTAGGCATTCTGGGATTCAGGTATTTTGACACCGAGTCATTTTGAAATCTAAGAGTTATAGTAACTGGGTAAAATAAACTTAGGGCGTAATGAAACCAAAGCCTAATATTAAACCGGTTAAACGAAAACAATAAAAAACCGTTTTTGAAAGTTTTCCTGATGTGACAATAACATTGGTATATAAGTACTTTGATATAAAAGACGTTCTTGTTTATTTTTGATACGTTTTTTTGTAATAAACCCTTTTTCTAATTAACCTATTATTTTATTTTTCTTTAACATAAATGAATAATTATATAATCACTTAGTTTCAAATAGTTTAAACACATATCTAACAAAAAAATATAAAAAGTTATAGAAACTACATCTGATATGTGCATTGTTTACACATATACAATTTTTTTGACTCAAACCAAACCTGATATGTGCACAAAAACTGAAAAAAAATTAATAACGACTAAACTAGTAATATTTCAGGGGATATTTCCAACTCACAGGAAAATACAGATTTTTCTTCAATTTGATGGTAAATTTTGACAGACTTTCGACTGGTGGTTTATATGTAAAACATTTTTTTTGTCTACTGAAAAGTAATGTCGAAACACATGTATGTTTTGGAAAGCGCAACGACGATTCGTCCCTTTTAACAAGCTTAGTACTACGTGCTTTAAGCAAAACAAAATAAAATAACAACAAAAACAAATAGTCTTCTAAGGAACAATTTGAAACATTATCATGTTAATTAAGTACCGATTATGTCACTAAAAATGATTTTAAATTTATCAGTCATGTACCTATAAACATTAAGAATTCCTTACTTACAAATCTAATCGTTCAGGAGCTTTTCTTACTCTAACTGACCTCCTTAGAACTGGTGATGGAGACCTGAATGGAAAATTTGAATCATCCATTAAGTTCTTTCCCGTCTCCTCACTAGTATGCTCACACTCCGTTTCATTAGTAAAATTTTCATCTTCTTTATGATAGTTACTATTATCTGCATTTGTATTGTCCAACCCCACAGGTGTTGTAATTATTTCCTGTCTTAATGGTAAGGATTCATTTCTCAAGGTGTCCTGCACCAGCTCAGGTCCATTATGTAATTCAGTTTCGAAATCTAAATCAGATTTACAAGGTCTAAGCGAAGATGCATGATATTGCCTATTTACTCCTTAAACTCTTACTATATATCGGACTTCACTTAATCTTTCTATAATTTTTCCCTTCAACCAACCTTTTCCACTACTAAGATTTTTACATCAAACTAGTCTCCTTCATTTAACAGCATAATTTTTTCCCCAGTACTCTTAAAATTTTTCTTTGAAATTACATTATGAGGTTTCATCAAATCAAATCTAGTGCGCGTTTTTTGTTTGAATAAAATTTCGTTTGGAGACATGCCTGTTACAATAGGTGAATTTCTGTATATAAAAAGAAAATTTTGTAAAAGTACTTCCGGGCTTAATGATGAGTTTCATTTTTTCAATCTACTAAGACCGTTTTTAACAGTTTGCACTGTTCTTTCTGCCATCCCATTTGACTCGGGATGATATGGGGGAGTTTTTACTACTTTACATCCATTAGCATTCAAAAATTTTATGAATTCTGAGGAATTGAAAGGGGGACCATTATCACTAGCTAAAGTAGCGGGAATACCAGTAATTGCAAAAGTTTTACATAATTTTTCGATGACATTTGAGGCTGCAGTGCTCTGCATGATATGCACATCTAACCATTTTGACCGTGAATCAGCAATTAAAAAGTATGTAATAGCTCCTACATGAAAAAAATCCACATGAACTCTTTCAAAATTTGTTTCAGTTTTGTTCCAATTTATCAGTGGGCATGTACTTTTGCTCATTAACATTTTAGACGCTACCATTCCTTGGTGAGACTCATGAAACATGCTTAAAACTTTTGATCTTAACTTAGCTGGTATAATGACTCTACATCCCCATAACAAACATTTTTGTTCTATACTTAATTCAGCACGCTTTAAAAAGTAGGGTTTTAACTCATTCTCATTTATACTGTTTCGCCATCCGGAATTAACATACTCATAAACCTTACATAAAATTGGATCAGTTCGGGTAGCGAACGCAATATCTTTAAAATGTAACGGAAAATTTTCAGAAAAATTTAAGAAATTTATAGTGTCCGTTACATCAGCTTCTTTGGGTAAAGGTAACCGAGACAAAGCATCTGCATTACCTAATAAAGTGCCTTTTCTATAAACAATCTCATATGAGTATCCAGATAAAAGGAGAGCCCATCTTTGAAGTCTAGCATTTGCTGTAACCGGTATTTTCTTCAGAGGGTCAAAAATGAATTTTAAAGGCTGATGATCTGTGACCAAAATGAATTTACGACCATAAAGAAATTTATGTAATTTTTTTATAGACATAATTATAGCCAATTCCTCTTTTTCTACCTGTGCATAGTTTTTTTGCGCACAGTTTACTGTTGCTGATGCAAAGCTGATGGGTTCCTCGTATATTTTATGACTAAGAACACACCCTACACCATACTCACTCGCGTCTGTGGTCAAATATAATTCTTTATAATGGGCTAATAACTGATTATCTATCAACAATTGCTTGCTACTCTCAAACACTTTCTCAAACTCCATTGTCCACTTAAAAATGCAATTTTTTTTTAACAATTCATGGAGTGGTTTCAATAACTCTGATAATCTGGGTAGAAATTTACAATAATAATTCAAAAGTCCAAGATACGCTTGTAACTGAGTAACTGTTTTAGGAGCTGGAGCTTTAACAATGGCTTCAATTTTCTCCGGTAAAGGTTTTATTCCTTCTTTACAAATTCCATGACCTAAAAATTTTATTTTCCTACAGAAAAATTGACATTTCTCTAAATTTACTCTTACATTTGAATCCAATTAACGGTCTAACACTTTAATCAGATGTTCATAACAGTCTAAAACATTATCTCCTTTTATTATAACATCATCAATAAAACATTTTACATTTTTCAATCCTTGTAATATTTGGTCCATGACACATTGAAACACAGAGGGACCACTTGATACTCCAAATTGTAATCTAGTCGTTCGGAACAGACCTAAATGTGTATTTATTGTCATATATTCCCTAGCAGACTCCTCTAACAATAACTGTTGATAGGCTCCAGTTAAATCTAAGACACAGACAACACTACCTCCACTTAGCGCAGCAAAAATGTCCTCAGGTATTGGCAAGGGATAGTGATCCGTGTCCAGAACTGGATTGAGTGTTACCTTATAATCAACACAGACCCGCAATTTTTTATCACTTCGCTGAGCCAATACTATTGGACTTGCCCACTTACTATGTCTCACTTTTTCGATAATTCCTGCTTTTTCTAAATTTGTTAGTTCTTTTTCTACTTCTTCCTTTTTAGAATATGGAATGGTATATGCTTTGTGAAAGACTGGTTCAGCTCCCGGTTTAAGTTTTAAATAAGCTTTCATATTGACTATATGAGACGACCGGTCTTTCTCAAAAATCTTTTTATATTTATTCTTACACATTTGTATTAATTTCTTTTCTAAATTATCTTCTACTAACCCTAGACGATCCGCATCTATCTGTTTAACATGACCTAATTTAAAAAACTTTCTCCAGTTTGGAAACAACACTTTTAACCAATTTCGTCCCATTAATGGGTTAAAATACTTTTGACAATCAATCACAATTAAGTACATACATTTTTTAATGGAACTCACCCAAACCTTTACAGCTCCTATTACTTTTAAATTTTCTCCTGAAACTTAGTTTAGTTTATAATGACACACTGTAATGAATCCAAGGGATCCATATAATGCCTATTTCAATGGACGGTAAAATTGTTCGATATTGTGACATTGCTATTAACGTTATGAAGGAGTTAATTTCATTTTTCAGTTTCAGGAAAATTTACGACTTTACGATTAAGCTTTAATGAAAAATTATACTGTAATATTAAAGTTCGAATTACAACTCACCTGGAAAATATGGAGTATCATAAAATCAATTAGTAGTTATGTCTTAATTTTCATAGCTTTGGTGCAGTTCGGGAAGGAGAATTTAGTGTTGAAATAAATACTGAAAACTAGCTTTATTTCAAGTGGCTTTTCTAAATAATATACATTTTCGTTTAGATATTAAGATGGTAATTCATTTGGAATACAGATAATAGTATTTTCTAATAAATTTTGGTTCCTAAAAAAACTAACCTCGAATTTATAGATGTTAGTGTATGTAGCAGAAAACAAATGAAAACGTAAAATCTAATTCCTTGATCTAAATAGGCATTAAAAGTAACAATGTTTCTTGTGAGATCGAATAAAAATAATAGTTATTTAGGAAGATTTGGTTAAGAACAGTATTGTGTCATAAACACGTGATTATTTACTTCCGAGTACAAATAAATATTTTCATTCGATAAACAATATAGTCCTCTTAGCATTCCTATTGATATTTGTTAGAAATATATGCGTATTAATAATTATTGGTGAAAATTGACCATGCGGTTACATTGAATTTGCTTTCGTTTCCTATAGAAACACTATTGTATGTATATTTCATTATCATATATATATTCCCTATATTTTTAGCATATTTATCCAAATGTAGTTTCTAAGTTTTATTCAGCAATTTACCAGAAATTCCTGAAATTGTAATTATTAATTAATAATTTTACATAAATGCGGGTAGGAATAATCTTGCAGCGCGCGAGGTTAATCTTAACCCACCCGCATATTTGCTTAGATTTTCGCAGGCGATCGAGAAGCGGTGTGCAGACGACGAGTGAGGAGTTCATACGAATTTGAACCTTGTCTGTTAGACATTTATTTGGTTTTAGTATCTACAGGTTGGATCATCAATCTTATTATTTAGATAACTAGGTTCGATAGCGGAATCGGATGAGTAATCGGTAAGATTTTTAAAGAGGTGTTTGGATTAAAGCTACAAAGGGGAATGTAGGTGATTGCGGGAGACAGGGTACGGAAATTATAAAAGCGGGTGGTAAGGTTCGAACTTAACTTAGTCGGAACGAGATTTCAAGACATCAGCATCTCTCAGCCAAGATCGAGGTCTACAACTTTATGTAAGTCCTTTTAAATATTTCACTTTTATCTTAATTGTTTGTCGTGTACTAGCATTTTACAATATCTTTACTAGTGAAGCGTACGAATATTATAATAACGGTCAATACCTTTCTTTTATTAATGGAGTTATTTGGGGACTAATATTACAGGCGTTATGCTTATTTACCTGCAGTGAGTGTTAGAATAATGAGGGATATATTATTAATCCACATTTGTAAATATTTTAGCTGTGTTTGGGTTTACAATGAAGTAGGGATCTGCGTTTAAGTATATTAGGTACTATTTCAACTATTACTGAGTGAGCGAAGCGAAGCACTATTCCGCTGTGCCTAGAGCCGTCCGTATGTCTAATTTAAATACGTACTTAAATGTTTTGATTATTTATTGAGTGTGGAATTGAAATACAATCTTCGTCTTCTTTCATAAACGATTCTTAAATCGTATGGACTTTTTAATATAGGTTTAAACTCCGAGCAATGATTAAGTATTTGAGTTATTGCTTGATGTAGGGTATTATTTGACTTGGTTTTCAAACACATATTAACACAGCAAATAAATAATAGTATTTTGCATTTCTGTGGAACTCGTTTTCGTGAGGAAACCATTTAACTATTTGATGATATTCTATTTATTTCTATTCTACTATATAGGCTGATAGCTTATATTCGAACCAGGTTCTTCAATGGCCTGTGTTTGTGGTTTATTTTAACATTGAACCTTTTACGTTTTACTATATATGACTGTGTGTATTTATGTGTGCGTATATTATATTTACAATACCTAACTATTCAGGATACGTAATATTTATTCTCCGTAGTAGTATATATATTCACTGTTGACGTGTCGAATAGGTTCTAGTTTGAGAGTACCAAGCCATATTTTATCTAAGTAGATTTTAATACAGTTTTCGGGTAACTACGTTCTATCTGTTAACTATTTCTTTCTACTACCTTATAAATATAAATATATAGTTTTAATGCAACGTTTAAGTTAGGTTCGATCTTTTTAATGTTAATTGTCGATGTCGGTTAACTATTGGCCATGGTTAAACGATATCGCGTAATATGTATGTACTTCCATGTAACACTTTAGTAATTATATAAGGGATAAGATGCTGGATTTCTAGCGTAGAGATTTATTCCATGTAGAATGCTTATCTGGTGTTTTCTTGGTGGCAACGGGGAACACTATGTGAAGCCCAACGCGCACTGTATCACCCATGGTTCACTTGAACATATGACACGCATTACAGCATGTACCTACTTACAGAGTTTATTGCCATGTAAGTACGCCATTAGCGTACTAGGTGTTCTTAGTAATATCCGGTCTCGTGCAGTGATGACGGTACGGTGAGGGTCTTACACGTCAAGATAACTCAGATTTGCTTATTAACGATGGTAGGTACTTGCTATTTACTTCCTAAATTTATATACCATTCGTCATAAACGGTGGTTGGTATTTGCTTACTTAATTATTAAATGTACCAGTCGTTATTTGCATATGTGGTGTGGAGGAATTGGCGGTTATCTGTCAACTATACATTGATGTATGAAGCGAGACTGTAGGCTACTGGCCCGGTCGCACACTTGGATCATTACAAATGCTCAGAACGCACAATCAACAGGTCTGTAAGGCCACTGGCCGTGGACAACATATATTACCCGATCCATTAAGCTTCGAACTGTAGACTACTGGTCGTGGTTCCACCGTTGGAAGACGGAACCGTCAAAACTGAAATGCCACATATTTTGTACAGGCGTACTTCGCCAACCGCCAACAATCATTACGTCGGAAGTCCAGCAAACCTCCTTACATATATTTTGTTGTAAATATAACTATATATAACAAACAACGAAATATTTAATCAATCATAATAATTCTAGTGTAATTTTAATATTCAATTTGACTATTTATTAGAGTCTGTTAATTAGGGTATATTTATATGATGCTTCTTATTCTATTTTTAACGTCAACAGTTAATATGCTATCCTATCATTGTCTATTGTATCTATATTCCGTTAGATTTAAGTTAGGAATTATATATATTTTAAATATTGCGGTTATTTCTCATCTTATCGAAAAGGACTTGCGGTAACTACACACATAACGTTGGGTCTCCACTAGCTTTCACGATCATCTCGGCCAAACTGCGTATCAGAGCAAGCTACTGCATAGATAGTTTATTAATTAATGTATTTGATTTTATAATTACGTTACTTATTTAACTGTAATACGGCGCGAAGGTTTTTTGCTTCGTTAGTTTCGTTTTTACCTTCGCAAAGCCTAGGAATCGGAAACTAACACCTAATGACGTCTGAAAAGACAGCATTAGGGGTAATTAGTCAGTGTTTCGCTTTTCAATAACAAAAATCCAAAATTAGAACTTAAATAAATAATTTTCTTTTCAACCTTCAATCTTTTGTTTGATTTTCTTTCCCTGTAGTAAGTTCCTTTATGTAGGTATTTATATTTATAGAAGTTTCAGCCTGAAGCTTGAGGTAAGTAAGCTTAGTAGGCTCTTGTAAGCGTTTAGAAGCCTTCGAGTAATAAGCTTTAGGGTAGGCATTACAATGAGGTAGCCGCGACCAGGATAAGGTTTAAAACTAGATTTTAAATTAACACATAGTAGCTTGCTCTGATTTAGGTTTCAAATACGTTTTCAATAGTGGCTTGCTCTGTCGGTCAAAATAGCTTATGTAGGTAACTTGCGTTTTAGTGGGTCGTCAGACCCACAATTTGTTGCCGTAAATGGATAGAAAGGTGAGAAATTTCAAAAATGCGTTTTATTATCTTTTGCGTCAAAGTAGTGCTAAGAGGTCTATATTTTTTTTTTTTTTGTATACCACGACGGTGGCAAACAAGCATACGGCCCGCCTGGTGGTAAGCAGTTACCGTAGCCTATGGACGCCTGCAACCCCAGAGGATTTACATGCGCGTTGCCTACCCTTTAGGAACCTATACACTCCTTTTTTGAAGAACCTCATACTGTAGCCCACTGGGAAAACCTCGGCAGGGAGTTCATTCCACAGCCGCAGCGTTCGTGGGAGGAAATTCCTCTTAAATCGTACTGTGCGCGACCCATTGGGCTCCAGGGTGTGGGGATGAACACCCTGCCGGCGGCGAGCGGTGCGGTGATAAAAAGCTGCCGTGGGCATCATATCATATATGCGGGGAGCAGCGCCATTAGTAAATTTATTTTTAATTTGTGATCTAATATGAACATGTAACAAAAATCGTAGGATATTTATCTTAACTTATATATTCAAAATTTCTTAAGATAAATTTTTCATTTTTTAAAATATTTATTTTCTCAAAATATTTACATAATATATGAATTTACAGGGAAAAACATAATTTAATAATTTACTTAAAACTAGGTAAAAGAGGGTAGCATGCAAAACAGCTAGCCACTACTAACGAGTCGCCTCGTAGCAACATGCCCAGTGCCGTAAACAACCAGAGGCCAGTTAAACTTAGCTTTAAACGTTACTTAACTATCGGTGGTACGTGGGGGTTCAATTTGTAACTGTAGGTTGTTAACTATGACACTATGAGTACCTATTTAACTAACACGATAGACCGGTTAATAGTTCAAAATGTGGGGGGCAGACTATCGTCTGGATTTATTATTGGTTTCATATCTAAAAAGAAAAAAAACGGAACTCTCAAGGTTTGTGTCCGACTCGCACTTGACCGGTTTAATTTATGTTTAAAAGTTTATTCCTAAATCTGTCTTAATACCGTCTAAGTCTCGTATCCCATAGTATGTAATATCATTTTATGTTAGATACCGTCATTACATTATCACTTTTAAATATATTTCAAAAAAAAAAATTTAAGAAAAAAATATATATTGATTTTATTAAAGATAAAACCTTTTGGATATTTATTTTGCTAAGAAAACATACATACATTTATATAAAGTAACATTGTTTCTTGCCACGTGTAGCAACGCGGAATCGGCGAACGTTCATATGCTACGAAGTTACTTCCTATTAATCTCCTTGTTATCTTTGTTTAGTGACTTAAATACGGAATGTCGGAAGTTCATATAAAGTTAAAGTCACTTACGACCTTTTATTCTATCGACCGTTTAAAATAAATTCCCTAATCACCAACTGATTTCATTACAATTCGTAGCTAGTGTAACTTGACCCCGTGAGTCATAGTAGTTGTACGTAATAATAGATTAGGTTTATACTGGTCAATTTTAGGCTAACTTTGTGTAGGCGATAGTAATAAAATCTTTTATGGTAGGGTAAGGTGATTTTTACCATGGATTGATACTCTAATATAATGAACACAAAATTATTTCATAACTTACCTACAGATTAAATTATATTTATCTAGATATATTGACGATCATTACATCTTTGTCATTCTTTTAATTTCGTTTAACAACGTTAAAAAAAAATTACAGTCTCTTTCTCGCGCGGGTGATAGGAACGGGTCCAAATTGTTTGAATTCACTCATTTTAAGAGCTTCACTCTTGCGTATGCATAACCCGCCTGTCATTATTATATATCATAGGGTAAAGTAAGGTAAGGTAAGGATAAGGAGTCTGCGGCGTTGTAGCCACACGAGTTTATTATATGTAATAAATATTTTTATTAATTGTAACACTAGTAGTCCGCCTCGAACTAAGTACTCGCGATTTCCTTGCAAACGTGTTGACCAATATAACAAGACCCTTATGATGATTGTTACGCGTCTTCTAGCTCCATAACCCCTTGATCGATCCTGCTCATATCATCATCATCATCATCATCATCAATGTTACTAAAGTTATACTTATCGCGGAACAAACGCTCAAAATCAAAAGCAATCGAAATGCCGAGACGACCCAGTAGCCATATGACAATTGTGTCGGAAGTTGTTTGTATGAACTTCGCTTCGCTTATGCTCCGCTCGTTCGTTAATTGTGCGGACTCTAAATTCTTAACAACGTAATGGTAAAAACTGATGCAGCAATATTGTATGTCGATACGATTCAGTGTTCAAAACATTGCGGTTTGGAATTTTTTGTCTATCTACATTTTACGTAATTTTATTTAAGGTTTGTTAGTGGTATATTCTCGTACACTTTTAACAATGGAAAAGTGTCATTCACAGTTGAATTGTTTTGGTTATTAATTTTAGTTTCAAGTTGTTTTAAATATCTAAATAAATCTGATTTCACTTTACAATGTTAGCTATTTACCAAGTCGGATTAGTTGAGACGCGATCACTTATTTAGCTTTATAATATACCTAATGTTGGGTTAGTTGGTATTTTTCATTTCATTGGACATTTTAAAGTGATTTAGTCTAACATCAGGTTATTTTAAATTATTTCAGTTCAGTTTAAGTTACTTCAGGTCCAATTCGTTTGGTTTATGTAGTTTAGGATAGTACAGTTTAGTTGAGGTTATGTTGGACATAGTTTATTAAATCTTATTTAAAAATCTTTCAATATGAGGAACAAATAGTCTTTTCTATATGACTTGATATACATAAACACTTGAATCATTTATCTTATTATTGATGGTGGCTTCAATTTAAAAATTTCAAATTAAAATACATATTATAAGTTCGGATTTTTAGCTCGTTCAGTAAATTATTTAGTATCCAATTATTAGAACTTACTACTAGTTTATTTGCCATGGTAATAGTAGTTCATAAGTAAGGTTTTAGATGTTCATTCGGAATGAATACAAACAAATAAGATAGATGATTGGTTCAACTCCGGTTGTAGTAAAATTACTGGATGTTTATTTAAACAGTATTTACTAACATGTTTAGGTCAGTACTGGTTCGATTTCAGTCTAATTAAATTCCAAGATGTTTAAAATTTTAACTTACTTTAGAGTTTCTGTCATTATCAAAACTACTGGTTAAATTCCAGTGCTACGCGATTCATGGTGTATACACCGAAAACTAAACGCTGGTCTAATTCCAGTTTGATACAGTATCAAAATGGTTCGTAATTAATGCTTATATACTATTGATATGTCAACTAATCAATTTATAACTAAATATCTGCTGATTAGAATCCAGTGCAGTGAAAATTAATTTATGGTAAAGGTTATTATAGGATCGTAATCAAAAACTAAAGGTTGGTTCGAATACTTCGAATCCAGCTTGACTTTACTTCTGGATATAAATACATTCGTTGATGAAGAGGTTAAGGTGCATTAACAACAGCAATGGTTTCGTTGTCAACACATTTGAGTAAAATAGTAGTAGGTATGTGAAATATGTTTCATGGCGGATTATAGTTTTACAATTTTTGAGCATTATTTTAAAAGTAGGTAGGTAGGATAGTATTTTATGAAATTGTAACAATGATGTACAATTTATGGATTGATAAAATTTCACCGTAAATAGTTTTCTTACAGACACGATATACATGGAAAGTTCATAGTTTCCTCATTGATTTATCGTTATCCTTTCAAAAAAAAAAACGATCTACTGACTTTTGTTGAAGGTACTTATACAAAATAATGTGATGACATAATTTAGGTCTTATAGCAGTTAGACTTTGTTTATCTTGGACTAATTCATACTCTCGTTATATCTCGTTATAGATGCGAAATTAGTAGAGCGAAGTAGTTGAGAAGTAAAAGGAAATGATATAAACACTATCCCTTACGGGTGTATTCGGATTTAATTGTTTGGGTGATTCAGTAAGACAAGTATATTTCATCAAAGGGTGCGTTCATAAATTAAGTAGGTAACATATTAATATTGTCTTCGGTTGCCGCGATAGTTATTCATGAAATAAAACAATTAAAAACGGATTTTATCGCGTGTATTGAGCTTAAATTACATCCCGACGTTTCGAACACTTTACAGCGTTCGTGGTCAACGGGTCGACTGAGGAAAAATGTACAATTACCTCCGTTCAAAAACTATCACAATATGCAAACCTACCCACATATTAAATATTAAACAAATTTAGTGTTTGCACATGCCAGAGGGGCCTTTATAAAAACAAATTATTTATTATTACAAAACAAATTATTAAACAATTTATTTTATTATTATTAATTATTATTTTTGTTCTTATTTTAAAATTAGCATTAAATTATTATTAGTGTCCACACTGTCCACCATTATGGTCTCACAGTCCTATGTCTAGCTTGCTCCTTAACCAAATGAATAACTGGATCCCAAGCTGGTGGTACCGAAAAACCATCCTCTCTGTTGAAATTTCGATATTTTTTAATCTCGATTGCCTCTCGCAACATCCGGGGAATGTATCGTTTCTCCTTGACGAGGACTTGCGGTTTGTCAAATTTAACTGAGTGGTTGGGCCTATCCATGACATGCTCACAGACTGCTGACCTTGGTCGACGGTGCTTCACATCGGCTATATGTTCCTTTACCCGACTAGAAATGCTCCGCTTAGTCTGGCCTACATATGATAGACCACATTCACATTCCAGCCTGTAGACCCCTGCACTCT
Source organism: Pammene aurita (assembly GCA_947086415.1). Lineage (NCBI taxonomy): Eukaryota > Metazoa > Arthropoda > Insecta > Lepidoptera > Tortricidae > Pammene > Pammene aurita. The sequence goes on from OX352303.1 coordinate 34,194,786, forward strand.
GTAGAGGAGTAGCCGACTTCACTGACCTCAGGAACTGTGACATCTTCTTCATTGGCTTAAAGTAAGTTTTTATAGAAGCACGTTTCAAGATGTTGCCAATCCTGTCAGTGACTCCTCGGACAAAAGGCAAGATGGCAGGCCGGCGCTCAACTGTAGGAATCTTCATCCGAGCCTTCTGATTGAGCCGTGGAATCTTGAGCCCGTTCGCTTGAAGTGCATCCTTGGCATGCCGGAGTTCCGCCGCCAGGTGCTGCTCATCACATATCCTCTGGGCTCTCTGAAACAAAGACTTGCCTACAGTAGCTAGCTGACTGGGGTGGTGGTGTGATCTACCATTCAAATATCTATTTGTATGTGTAGGTTTCCTATATACAGTGCGGCCTAAGGTATTATCAGGGTTTCTCAATACTAGTACATCTAAGAAAGGCAGTGAATAATTATTTTCCAATTCCATGGTAAACTTAATCTTACTATGAATGGAATTGAGGTGGTCAAGGAAAACTGAAACACTATTTTTAGGTAATATAGTAAAAGTATCATCTACGTATCTTTTGAAAATCTTCGGCTGCACGGGAGCCAATGAGAGCGTCCTCTCCTCAAAGTCCTCCATAAAGATGTCAGCGACTACTGGAGATACCGGGGACCCCATGGCTACACCGTCGACTTGCAGGAAGAATTCATTGTTCCATAGTAGATATCCTGATGTAAAGCAGTGTTCCAAGAGCTTAGCATATTCTTCAGACATGTTCTGCTCACGCAACCTCTTCTTCACAATTTCAATGCAGTCTTGTACCGGTAGACTCGTAAAGAGTGACTGGACATCGAAACTGACCATGATCTCGTCATCAGTTAATGTAAGGTCTCTAATGTCACTGATGAAATGGTAAGAATCCTTTGTTTGTGTTCTAGTATTACCCCGTAAAGATGAAAGGACTCCTGCTAAGTATTGAGCCAATTTGTAAGTTGGAGCATCAATTTGACTCACTATTGGACGTAACGGGGCACCCGCCTTGTGTATCTTCGGTAACCCATACAACTTAGGAGGCACCGGGCAATCAGGAACCAAACCTGCAACATCTAGATTAAGGGATTCGCAGCATTCACCAATTAGGTCTTTAGTACATTTTAAGACTCTCGCAGTAGGATCTTTTTTGACATGTTTATAGGTTGTGCTGTCTGCCAACAGATTCTCAATTTTCTGGTTGTAATCGGTGGTGTCAAGTACAACCGTCGCATTACCCTTATCAGCTCGAAGTATGGTAAGGTCTGGTTCTTCACGTAAGGTCCTCAAGGCCCTTATCTCTTCCTTAGGTAAGTTTGTTTTCGGCGGCTTCGCCCTTCGCAATAATGACGAGACATCTTGGCGTATAGCCTCCGAATCTTCCTTTTTCACCTGATTTTTCACCAGACAATCTTCTACACTGACAATAATGTCTTCAAAAGGAATCTTCCGTGGTGCCACAACATAATTTAATCCTTTCTGCAAGACTAAATGCTGCGAATCTGTCAACTGTTTACTTGACATGTTTACAACAGACCGGTTTGACACTGACAGCGACGTCAACGGTCAACGGGTCGACTGAGGAAAAATGTACAATTACCTCCGTTCAAAAACTATCACAATATGCAAACCTACCCACATATTAAATATTAAACAAATTTAGTGTTTGCACATGCCAGAGGGGCCTTTATAAAAACAAATTATTTATTATTACAAAACAAATTATTAAACAATTTATTTTATTATTATTAATTATTATTTTTGTTTTTATTTTTAAATTTTAAAATTAGTATTAAATTATTATTAGTGTCCACACTGTCCACCATTATGGTCTCACAGTCCTATGTCTAGCTTGCTCCTTAACCAAATGAATAACTGGATCCCAAGCTGGTGGTACCGAAAAACCATCCTCTCTGTTGAAATTTGGATATTTTTTAATCTCGATTGCCTCTCGCAACATCCGGGGAATGTATCGTTTCTCCTTGACGAGGACTTGCGGTTTGTCAAATTTAACTGAGTGGTTGGGCCTATCCATGACATGCTCACAGACTGCTGACCTTGGTCGACGGTGCTTCACATCGGCTATATGTTCCTTTACCCGAGTAGAAATGCTTCGCTTAGTCTGGCCTACATATGATAGACCACATTCACATTCCAGCCTGTAGACCCCTGCACTCTGTAGAGGAGTAGCCGACTTCACTGACCTCGGGAACTGTGACATCTTCTTCATTGGCTTAAAGTAAGTTTTCATAGAAGCACGTTTCAAGATGTTGCCAATCCTGTCAGTGACTCCTCGGACAAAAGGCAAGATGGCAGGCCGGCGCTCAACTGTAGGAATCTTCATCCGAGCCTTCTGATTGAGCCGTGGAATCTTGAGCCCGTTCGCTTGAAGTGCATCCTTGGCATGCCGGAGTTCCGCCGCCAGGTGCTGCTCATCACATATCCTCTGGGCTCTCTGAAACAAAGACTTGCCTACAGTAGCCAGCTGACTGGGGTGGTGGTGTGATCTACCATTCAAATATCTATTTGTATGTGTAGGTTTCCTATATATAGTGCGGCCTAAGGTATTATCGGGGTTTCTCAATACTAGTACATCTAAGAAAGGCAGTGAACAATTATTTTCCAATTCCATGGTAAACTTAATCTTACTATGAATGGAATTGAGGTGGTCAAGGAAAACTGAAACACTATTTTTAGGTAATATAGTAAAAGTATCATCTACGTATCTTTTGAAAATCTTCGGCTGCACGGGAGCCAATGAGAGCGCCCTCTCCTCAAAGTCCTCCATAAAGATGTCAGCGACTACTGGAGATACCGGGGACCCCATGGCTACACCGTCGACTTGCAGGAAGAATTCATTGTTCCATAGTAGATATCCTGATGTAAGGCAGTGTTCCAAGAGCTTAGCATATTCTTCAGACATGTTCTGCTCACGCAACCTCTTCTTCACAATTTCAATGCAGTCTTGTACCGGTAGACTCGTAAAGAGTGACTGGACATCGAAACTGACCATGATCTCGTCATCAGTTAATGTCAGGTCTCTAATGTCACTGATGAAATGGTAAGAATCCTTTGTTTGTGTTCTAGTATTACCCCGTAAAGATGAAAGATTTAGTCTTGCAGAAAGGATTAAATTATGTTGTGGCACCACGGAAGATTCCTTTTGAAGACATTATTGTCAGTGTAGAAGATTGTCTGGTGAAAAATCAGGTGAAAAAGGAAGATTCGGAGGCTATACGCCAAGATGTCTCGTCATTATTGCGAAGGGCGAAGCCGCCGAAAACAAACTTACCTAAGGAAGAGATAAGGGCCTTGAGGACCTTGCGTGAAGATCCAGACCTTACCATACTTCGAGCTGATAAGGGTAATGCGACGGTTGTACTTGACACCACCGATTACAACAAGAAAATTGAGAATCTGTTGGCAGACAGCAAAACCTATAAACATGTCAAAAAAGATCCTACTGCGAGAGTCTTAAAATGTACTAAAGACCTAATTGGTGAATGCTGCGAATCCCTTAATCTAGAAGTTGCAGGTTTGGTTCCTGATTGCCCGGTGCCTCCTAAGTTGTATGGGTTACCGAAGATACACAAGGCGGGTGCCCCGCTACGTCCAATAGTGAGTCAAATTGATGCTCCAACTTACAAATTGGCTCAATACTTAGCAGGAGTCCTTTCATCTTTACGGGGTAATAAATACTAGAACACAAACAAAGGATTCTTACCATTTCATCAGTGACATTAGAGACCTTACATTAACTGATGACGAGATCATGGTCAGTTTCGATGTCCAGTCACTCTTTACGAGTCTACCGGTACAAGACTGCATTGAAATTGTGAAGAAGAGGTTGCGTGAGCAGAACATGTCTGAAGAATATGCTAAGCTCTTGGAACACTGCCTTACATCAGGATATCTACTATGGAACAATGAATTCTTCCTGCAAGTCGACGGTGTAGCCATGGGGTCCCCGGTATCTCCAGTAGTCGCTGACATCTTTATGGAGGACTTTGAGGAGAGGGCGCTCTCATTGGCTCCCGTGCAGCCGAAGATTTTCAAAAGATACGTAGATGATACTTTTACTATATTACCTAAAAATAGTGTTTCAGTTTTCCTTGACCACCTCAATTCCATTCATAGTAAGATTAAGTTTACCATGGAATTGGAAAATAATTGTTCACTGCCTTTCTTAGATGTACTAGTATTGAGAAACCCCGATAATACCTTAGGCCGCACTGTATATAGGAAACCTACACATACAAATAGATATTTGAATGGTAGATCACACCACCACCCCAGTCAGCTAGCTACTGTAGGCAAGTCTTTGTTTCAGAGAGCCCAGAGGATATGTGATGAGCAGCACCTGGCGGCGGAACTCCGGCATGCCAAGGATGCACTTCAAGCGAACGGGCTCAAGATTCCACGGCTCAATCAGAAGGCTCGGATGAAGATTCCTACAGTTGAGCGCCGGCCTGCCATCTTGCCTTTTGTCCGAGGAGTCACTGACAGGATTGGCAACATCTTGAAACGTGCTTCTATGAAAACTTACTTTAAGCCAATGAAGAAGATGTCACAGTTCCTGAGGTCAGTGAAGTCCTCTCCTCTACAGAGTGCAGGGGTCTACAGGCTGGAATGTGAATGTGGTCTATCATATGTAGGCCAGACTAAGCGGAACATTTCTACTCGGGTAAAGGAACATATAGCCGATGTGAAGCACCGTCGACCAAGGTCAGCAGTCTGTGAGCATGTCATGGATAGGCCCAACCACTCAGTTAAATTTGACAAACCGCAAGTCCTCGTCAAGGAGAAACGATACATTCCCCGGATGTTGCGAGAGGCAATCGAGATTAAAAAATATCCAAATTTCAACAGAGAGGATGGTTTTTCGGTACCACCAGCTTGGGATCCAGTTATTCATTTGGTTAAGGAGCAAGCTAGACATAGGACTGTGAGACCATAATGGTGGACAGTGTGGACACTAATAATAATTTAATACTAATTTTAAAATTTAAAAATAAAAACAAAAATAATAATTAATAATAATAAAATAAATTGTTTAATAATTTGTTTTGTAATAATAAATAATTTGTTTTTATAAAGGCCCCTCTGGCATGTGCAAACACTAAATTTGTTTAATATTTAATATGTGGGTAGGTTTGCATATTGTGATAGTTTTTGAACGGAGGTAATTGTACATTTTTCCTCAGTCGACCCGTTGACCACGAACGCTGTAAAGTGTTCGAAACGTCGGGATGTAATTTAAGCTCAATACACGCGATAAAATCCGTTTTTAATTGTTTTATTTCATAGGTAACATATTGTTAACAAGTTCTCTTCTTATCTTAGTAAAAATAAAAGTTTTAAAGCGTCGTAATAATCATTATTAAACATAACGGTTCTTAATAGTGGTTCAAAATCATCATCATCATCATCAAAGTTATGTACAAATTATACTCAAATAAGACATTCTAAGTTTTGTAACTGAGATGCTTCAACAATATCAATGAGTAGTTGTACACTATAGTTACTGCCTTTATAGAAATTAAAGATACGTATTCACTTAAGCCTTCCTTAGTACGGTACTTCTACAAATGAATTAAGCATAAATAATACACGTTTAGGTAACTATTGAATTATAGCTTATTGCAATTGTAGGTATTGGATCTCAAATTTCTCAACCAATACATAGATGAATAAAAACATACGGATATCGTGTACGGTAGGGTAAACAAATTTTTACGGTTCAGATGATAAACTAGTTATGAAAAACGCTTATTATACTATACGTTATACGAGTATTTCACTTTGGTTAATTTAGATCAATATTATTTTTAACTTGTCTTGGAATTTGATTGTCAAATTCTGCTTGAATTGTTAAATTATCTTATATTTACAACTTGTGACTGTATTGTTGATCTTAAAACATTGTGAAACTATGAGGAAAAGAGATGAATGGAGTGTGGTTCATGACTAAGTAACAGAGATGACATGACTAATTGGGACAAACATGACAAACGCTAGCTAGCAATGACTTAGGATGACACTGACAATGACTTTGTAGGATGTGTGAATGTTAGGTGATAGATGAATATGAGATAAGGGGAGGTTGAAAAAATGAGTATGCTTTCTCGATTGTTCGGGACAGCAATGCTGTCACAGGTTATATGCAATTAATTGTTGTTGTAAGATTAATTTAAAGTTTTCCTAAAACAATAAATACTACGTTCGAAATCGTAAATTTCTGCACTGCGTATTATTGGGGAGCAGGAGTGCGATTTTTGAATCTCACCAAGTGACTAATTCTCACCGATGTGAGTGATTTCCGATAGTAAATCACTCACATCGGTGAGATTTAGTCACTTGGTGAGATTCAAAAATCGCACTCCAGAACTGTAATGAATCCAAGGGATCCATATGATGCCTATTTCAATGGACGGTAAAATTGTTCGATATTGTGACATTGTTATTAACGTTGTGAAGGAGTTAATTTCATTTTTCAGTTTCAGGAAAATTTACGACTTTGCGATTAAGCTTTAATGAAAACTTATACGGTAATATTAAAGTTCGAATTACAACTCACCTGGAAAATATGGAGTATCATAAAATCAATTAGTAGTTATGTCTTAATTTTCATAGCTTTGGTGCAGTTCGGGAAGGAGAATTTAGTGTTGAAATAAATGCTGAAAACTAGCTTTATTTCAAGTGGCTTTTCTAAATAATATACATTTTCGTTTAGATATTAAGATGGTAATTCATTTGGAATACAGATAATAGTATTTTCTAATAAATTTTGGTTCCTAAAAAACCTAACCTCGAATTTATAGATGTTAGTGTATGTAGCAGAAAACAAATGAAAACGTAAAATCTAATTCCTTGATCTAAATAGGCATTAAAAGTAACAATGTTTCTTGTGAGATCGAATAAAAATAATAGTTATTTAGGAAGATTTGGTTAAGAACAGTATTGTGTCATAAACACGTGATTATTTACTTCCGAGTACAAATAAATATTTTCATTCGATAAACAATATAGTCCTCTTAGCATTCCTATTGATATTTGTTAGAAATATATGCGTATTAATAATTATTGGTGAAAATTGACCATGCGGTTACATTGAATTTGCTTTCGTTTCCTATAGAAACACTATTGTATGTATATTTCATTATCATATATATATTCCCTATATTTTTAGCATATTTATCCAAATGTAGTTTCTAAGTTTTATTCAGCAATTTACCAGAAAATCCTGAAATTGTAATTATTAATTAATAATTTTACATAAATGCGGGTAGGAATAATCTTGCAGCGCGCGAGGTTAATCTTAACCCACCCGCATATTTGCTTAGATTTTCGCAGGCGATCGAGAAGCGGTGTGCAGACGACGAGTGAGGAGTTCATACGAATTTGAACCTTGTCTGTTAGACATTTATTTGGTTTTAGTATCTACAGGTTGGATCATCAATCTTATTATTTAGATAACTAGGTTCGATAGCGGAATCGGATGAGTAATCGGTAAGATTTTTAAAGAGGTGTTTGGATTAAAGCTACAAAGGGGAATGTAGGTGATTGCGGGAGACAGGGTACGGAAATTATAAAAGCGGGTGGTAAGGTTCGAACTTAACTTAGTCGGAACGAGATTTCAAGACATCAGCATCTCTCAGCCAAGATCGAGGTCTACAACTTTATGTAAGTCCTTTTAAATATTTCACTTTTATCTTAATTGTTTGTCGTGTACTAGCATTTTACAATATCTTTACTAGTGAAGCGTACGAATATTATAATAACGGTCAATACCTTTCTTTTATTAATTGAGTTATTTGGGGACTAATATTACAGGCGTTATGCTTATTTACCTGCAGTGAGTGTTAGAATAATGAGGGATATATTATTAATCCACATTTGTAAATATTTTAGCTGTGTTTGGGTTTACAATGAAGTAGGGATCTGCGTTTAAGTATATTAGGTACTATTTCAACTATTACTGAGTGAGCGAAGCGAAGCACTATTCCGCTGTGCCTAGAGCCGTCCGTATGTCTAATTTAAATACGTACTTAAATGTTTTGATTATTTATTGAGTGTGGAATTGAAATACAATCTTCGTCTTCTTTCATAAACGATTCTTAAATCGTATGGACTTTTTAATATAGGTTTAAACTCCGAGCAATGATTAAGTATTTGAGTTATTGCTTGATGTAGGGTATTATTTGACTTGGTTTTCAAACACATATTAACACAGCAAATAAATAATAGTATTTTGCATTTCTGTGGAACTCGTTTTCGTGAGGAAACCATTTAACTATTTGATGATATTCTATTTATTTCTATTCTACTATATAGGCTGATAGCTTATTTTCGAACCAGGTTCTTCAATGGCCTGTGTTTGTGGTTTATTTTAACATTGAACCTTTTACGTTTTACTATATATGACTGTGTGTATTTATGTGTGCGTATATTATATTTACAATACCTAACTATTCAGGATACGTAATATTTATTCTCCGTAGTAGTATATATATTCACTGTTGACGTGTCGAATAGGTTCTAGTTTGAGAGTACCAAGCCATATTTTATCTAAGTAGATTTTAATACAGTTTTCGGGTAACTACGTTCTATCTGTTAACTATTTCTTTCTACTACCTTATAAATATAAATATATAGTTTTAATGCAACGTTTAAGTTAGGTTCGATCTTTTTAATGTTAATTGTCGATGTCGGTTAACTATTGGCCATGGTTAAACGATATTGCGTAATATGTATGTACTTACATGTAACACTTTAGTAATTATATAAGGGATAAGATGCTGGATTTCTAGCGTAGAGATTTATTCCATGTGGAATGCTTATCTGGTGTTTTCTTGGTGGCAACGGGGAACACTATGTGAAGCCCAACGCGCACTGTATCACCCATGGTTCACTTGTTATGTGCGCGTGTTATGTGCGTGTGTGGGCGAATGTGAAGTGCTAGCATTAAGTAAAAGACAAAGCAGTTCGAACCTAACTTCGGTCGCTCTCGCTCCATTGTCGGGACAATTTATGTAACTCTTAGTAATTAAAAAACGTGTAACCTTCAATCAAGTTTTATTGAAAATTCACATTAAAACACAAAGAACTATAAGTGGCGCAGTCTTATAAAGGATAACTAGAGCTTTTCCACTTCAAAAGCCTAGTCACCGGACCTCCGGAGCCGAAAATGCTGTTTGCCGTCGCCATACAGACCCTCCTGATAGGAGTGACCCAAGGGCGTCAAGTGACCCTCACGGAGCTGGATAACAACCCCGGTGTCCTGCCATTTAAACTAGGCACTGCTAAAATTCAGATGACTGAACACGTATTTTTACATTATTACGAATTAGGTAGCATTAAGGATAGTATTAATAATGTAGAGAGTTATATCGGTATCTACTTAGATTATCTTAAATCTGCGGACCCCCTTTATTTTAGAGATACCTCAGCAGTAATGACCACTCAAATTTTCCTAAACGACCTTAACACAATTTATGGTAAATTCAATGCTTTGTACGCTGTTCACTCTAAACAAAAACGCGGTCTAATTAATGGGTTGGGCTCTATCATAAAAAGTATCACTGGTAATTTGGATCACGACGACGCACACCATTATAATCAAGCCATACAAACTTTACAGAAAAATCAAAATATCATTGGAAATAAATTGAATTCTGGAATAAGCATTAACAAACAAATGTTAGAATCATTCAATGTCACTCTGTCCACTATAATTTCCAACGAATATAAAATCCATACAACTTTGAACGAAATAATAACTGATGTTAATATGACCAATTATCACTTGTCTGATTACATCAAAATTAACTGTTTATGTAACATGATAAAAAGTAATTTACGGAATATTTTTGACTTTGTTACCATGCTCGAAAATGCAATTGCTTTCTCTAAATTAGGAATTACCCACCATAGTGTAATAGGTTCCGAAAATATTATGTTCATGATAAATGTTTTGTCTAAGCTTTATCATAAACAAGAAATGCTTATTAATGAAAATACTGAGTTACGAGATTACTATGATATTATTACTTGTGGCTCCTTTTATGCAGATAATAGAATTATATTCGCTTTAAAGTTTCCGATAATGTACAAGAATACATACACCTACTACCATTTATTCCCCACTCCCACTTACAATTCAACCATTCTGATCCCTCCTAAACCCTATATGGCAATGAACGGCGAAAAATACCAGTACATGGAGGAAGAATGCAAACAATTTCAAGAAACATACTACTGCGAAGAAACCTCTTTTACTCTGGCGTCAAGGTCTGATGATTGCATCTACTCGTTGATGCTAAAACACGAAATTTCTACTAGCTGCCAATATACTGCCTTTACAAGTGATTTCGAGTTGCTTCAGAAATTGGATGACTACCATTACGCGATAACGTGTCCGCAACGAACTAAATCACAACTCTTATGCGACAACGAAGAAATTAGATTTATCCAAGGAACATACCTGATCGAAGTCCCGGAAGGCTGTAGTTTCACCACCGCAAGCTCATCTGTTAAAAACTACAGAAATGATATTAAAGGACAGGCAATCAAACTGATATCCTTTCAATTGTCGAATATAACAATCCGAAATATTGCACAACCGTTGAAACTAGAAAAGATTCCATTAGAACAATTGTATAAACTCGAAGCTCTATTAGAAAAGGAGGAACTTCAACAGATACAACCGTTTGATTCTAAAGATAATAGTCACCTATTGTGGACCATACCCTTATACGTGCTGGCTGTTGTAACCGCCGGAATACTGATGTGGAGGAAGATTCAATTACGCCGGTCAACCACGATTCCAAGGACCCAGGACGTCGAGTTGGCCCCAACTGTTCAGCCCTTCTTCACGGGAAGGTCTTCTGAGTGATAAGGGGGGTGTTATGTGCGCGTGTTATGTGCGTGTGTGGGCGAATGTGAAGTGCTAGCATTAAGTAAAAGACAAAGCAGTTCGAACCTAACTTCGGTCGCTCTCGCTCCATTGTCGGGACAATTTATGTAACTCTTAGTAATTAAAAAACGTGTAACCTTCAATCAAGTTTTATTGAAAATTCACATTAAAACACAAAGAACTATAAGTCACTTGAACATATGACACGCATTACAGCATGTACCTACTTACAGAGTTTATTGCCATGTAAGTACGCCATTAGCGTACTAGGTGTTCTTAGTAATATCCGGTCTCGTGCAGTGATGACGGTACGGTGAGGGTCTTACACGTCAAGATAACTCAGATTTGCTTATTAACGATGGTAGGTACTTGCTATTTACTTCCTAAATTTATATACCATTCGTCATAAACGGTGGTTGGTATTTGCTTACTTAATTATTAAATGTACCAGTCGTTATTTGCATATGTGGTGTGGAGGAATTGGCGGTTATCTGTCAACTATACATTGATGTATGAAGCGAGACTGTAGGCTACTGGCCCGGTCGCACACTTGGATCATTACAAATGCTCAGAACGCACAATTAACAGGTCTGTAAGGCCACTGGCCGTGGACAACATATATTACCCGATCCATTAAGCTTCGAACTGTAGACTACTGGTCGTGGTTCCACCGTTGGAAGACGGAACCGTCAAAACTGAAATGCCACATATTTTGTACAGGCGTACTTCGCCAACCGCCAACAATCATTACGTCGGAAGTCCAGCAAACCTCCTTACATATATTTTGTTGTAAATATAACTATATAACAAACAACGAAATATTTAATCAATCATAATAATTCTAGTGTAATTTTAATATTCAATTTGACTATTTATTAGAGTCTGTTAATTAGGGTATATTTATATGATGCTTCTTATTCTATTTTTAACGTCAACAGTTAATATGCTATCCTATCATTGTCTATTGTATCTATATTCCGTTAGATTTAAGTTAGGAATTATATCTATTTTAAATATTGCGGTTATTTCTCATCTTATCGAAAAGGACTTGCGGTAACTACACACACAACGTTGGGTCTCCACTAGCTTTCACAACCATCTCGGCCAAACTGCGTATCAGAGCAAGCTACTGCATAGATAATTTATTAATTAATGTATTTGATATTATAAGTACGTTACTTATTTTACTGTAATACGGCGCGAAGGTTTTTTGCTTCGTTAGTTTCGTTTTTACCTTCGCAAAGCCTAGGAATCGGAAACTAACACCTAATGACGTCTGAAAAGACAGCATTAGAGGTAATTAGTCAGTGTTTCGCTTTTCAATAACAAAAATCCAAAATTAGAACTTAAATAAATAATTTTCATTTCAACCTTCAATCTTTTGTTTGATTTTCTTTCCCTGTAGTAAGTTCCTTTATGTAGGTATTTATATTTACAGAAGTTTCAGCCTGAAGCTTGAGGTAAGTAAGCTTAGTAGGCTCTTGTAAGCGTTTAGAAGCCTTCGAGTAATAAGCTTTAGGGTAGGTATTACAACACCCTTAAATCTTGTTTCGAAAAATACTTTTCATAATCTCTTTTATGAATAACCGACTTACACGCACCTGTATCTACTTCTATTTCAAAAAATTGTCCATTTTTTAGTCACAATGGCATCTTGAAAACCGCCTCCTCCCCTTCAGATATTTGCTGAATACTGCCCAGAATAATTTCTTCTGCCTCTTGCTGTTCCTCTATCCCTTGTTGTTCCTCGACTGTCGTTTTACTCGGAACTGACATTTTCTTGCTAAGTGCCCCTGACGGTTGCATGATAACAATTCCATTGTTTTTTAAAGCACTTATCAGCAGTGTGTGTTGTTCCACCACAACGGGTACACTCGGTCCTGTTAGCAGTATAAGTATACTGTGCACGTGAGTCTCGAGGGCGCTCCGGCGCACGTGATTGAGGCCGTCCTCCATTCTGCTTGTGCACAACCTGCACACTACTAGTCTCAGGCTGTATCTTTCTCATTTCTTTTTCTGCACTCTCGTATGCAGTTGCCACTTTAACTGCCTCCTCGAACGACAGACTGTCACCAATGGTTAGTAATTTTTTTATGAGTCCTTTAGTAGTCCACAGACTAATCTGTCTCTTAATGCCTCATCCAAAAAACTCCCAAAATTGCAAAAGGCTGCCTTTCTTTTAATCTCAACTATGAAATCATTTACGCTTTGACCTTCTTTCTGTCTACACGCGTAAAATTCGTAACGACCAGCAACTGACGACTTTTTTGTTACGTAATGCAGCGTAAGTACTTCAATCAACTTGCCATATTTTAAGGTCGATGGTTTGACTGGAGACACTAAATTCTTCAATACATTATACGTCTCCGGCCCGATCAATGTTATTAGCATCGGTACTTTCATTGATTCGTCCACTTGATTGACTAGCAAAAATTGCTCCATTCTTTCACTGTAGTCTAGAAACTCTTGTTTCTCTGGATCAAAATGTTCTATGTTCCCTATTAACGCCATTGTTCTCGTCGCCAATTTAATGTTTATTAATAAAAACCACTCTTATATAGACTTTTTAATTATCTTTCACCATAACTTGTAATTTACATATCAGGTCAGACACGCCCTAGAATCTCTATATTTTTTGACAGTTGCCACAGAGTATATATGGATTGGTTTTATACAGAGTATACAACAAAAACAAAGTCGCTTTCCGCTGTTTGTCCCCATGTATGCTTATATGTTTAAAACTAGGCAACGCATTTTTATGCGGTTTTTTTTGTAGATAGAGTGATTCAAGAGGAAGGTTTACATGTATAATAAATGCACAATTTAGTAGAGAAACACTGATAATAATAAAAAATATAAAAAAAGAGGTTTCTAATGTGATGAAATAAATATTTTTTTTTGCGTTTACATTGCAAATGCTGACTGACCCTACGAGATAGATCCAAATAATGTACCTTAAAAAGGTCTACAATAAATTCCTCCTCGATGTCTATCTCTTAGGGATAACCCACAATAACCATTTTGTATGCCGTGCGAAGCCGGGGCAAGTCGCTAGTAAATTATAATCAAACATATGAGTCACATGTACATTAAAGTTATTGGTAAATAATACAATATAATATGTATGTATACTCCGTTTCTAATCAAGCTATAGTCCCCGGGTTAACCTATTTATAGCAGCTTGGGGACTTAACAAAGCACACCTTTCAATTTCTTCGCAAATGTATTTATGCAGATTTTCTCACGATACTTTCACAAATGGAGATGGAGACATTTAATACTCGTAAGTTCTGTAAAACTCTTAGAGAATTCAACCAACCGTAGCGGCCATTGACAGGCGAGCATTGGTCTCACATTGGTCACACATTGGTCACACATTGTACCAATGTTGTACCAATGTGAGACCAATGTTGAATGAAAATCTGTTCGAATAGCAAATGTCAATGTCGTTATAGCGTTGAGTTGAGTTGGGTAGAGTTGGGTTGGAGCTGTGTATGTCCAGTGTGTGTGTTTATTTTTCGAATCGCGCCCATGGGCTCTCCTACTATTTGCATGAGCTCAATGACCCTCTACCTATTATACCCAGAGTTTAGTACTACTTATATACACACTTACGTTTCGTTGTAAATACAAAACCATTTATTTTAATGACTGGTTAGTAACTAGCATGTAACCATGTCGCTACAAGCAAATTAGCCAACGTTGGCTTGGGCGGCTGCCAACCACAACATACCTAGGGCCGTATTCTAACTTTAAAACACGTGTAGACACGATCCAACTTCAATACAACACCAACACATTAACTACACAATAAAGCTAGCGCCTAAACGTCTGAATCAGATATATCAGAATTTCCTTAAAAAATATTCCGATGCAACTACAATACAACTTCAATATTGGTTGATTATTTGTTATATGTTGGAGTCATCTTCGATATAGGTTATGTTTTGAATGTATTGTTCATGTATTTTAAAATTAAAATACGGCACCAGAATTTGCTTGAAAATTATTCCGATGCAACTCCAATACAACTTTAATATTGGTTGATTATTCGTTGTGTGTTGGAGTTATGTTTGAGATAAGTAGGTTGTGTTTGTAATGTATTATCCATGTATTTTAAAACTAGAACACGACACCTACTTGGCTTCGGGGTCCGAATATGTTAAACTATGTTATCGACACAGGGCCAATAAAACCTGGGCCCTATACCACGAAGGTTACAATTACATTTTACAAGTGACAATTTACAACTATGTATATAATACAAGCAGGCGTAACACAAAATTTACAAGTCACAAAATTGTATCGGAAAATTTGTACAAATATGTAAATTGTTGTGACAATTCTACAATTCAGCGTATCACAAAAAATTACATACTACAAGTATTTTTCCGGAAAATTTGACAAATATGTAGTTTTTTTTTTTTTTTTTGAATTTTGAAGCAAATCAAATTATTTTGTTCAATATTTTTTGATTTGCAATTTTTAAGTAGTTACACTACTATATATAAACTGAAAATAGATGTCATATACTTCAGAAAAAGTGACCAAACCCTCCGGTGTCCGAGGCCAGATTTGAACTGGCGTCTTCAGCTTTCGCGGCTGACGTCCTGACCACTAGACCACCCGGTCCACCACCACCACCACCACCGGGTGGTCTAGTGGTCAGGACGTCAGCCGCGAAAGCTGAAGACGCCAGTTCAAATCTGGCCTCGGACACCGGAGGGTTTGGTCACTTTTTCTGAAGTATATGACATCTATTTTCAGTTCAAATATGTAGTTTACAATTGTATGTAAACGGTTCGTGTTACAAAAAATTGTTGTAATAAGTGCACATATTTGTGGAATTGTGATTACAAGATGACAATCCTCTCAGGGATGTGTAGAAAGCATGTAATAAGTACAATTTTCAAAAAATCCTTCTACAGCAATAGTTTTTATTTTGCTAAAATGTTTAAATCTCAAGGGCCGAAAATGTAACTCGTTAATGGGTGTAACGTAAAAATTAGCTTTAAACTATATTAACTTAGGCATATGTACAACAAAGATGCGAATGAAATTACGAAAATTTAACATGTGTATTGCAGATTCACTTATAGACTAAGAGCTGGCAACTTCAGATACAGCCTTGGCCAGAAGTGTTGAGAACCCTTGCGATTTTCATACAAAACTCGAAACTTTAGTCCAGCGTTTCTATCTTTTTTGAAGTTATTTTATCAACTAATTCAAACTGAACAGGCATGTTTTGTAACTGCATAGAATATTTTCAATTTGTCGCACCGACTTAAATTCGCATTTTTGCTACCTTAAGAGTTCATATTTTATAGGTACCTTGAAATTGTTATAAAGTGAAGTTTTGTAGGTATATAAATAAAATATAACATTTTACGTCATCGTACATTCTTATGATAGGGAAATAATACTTAACATCATAATTGTAAACAAAAAACTGCTATGCTCAACACTTCTGGCCAAGGCTGTATGACACAATAATGAGAAAAACAATACCCGTCTAGTTCGATTGATATACTTTCCTTATTCCATTTTTTCATCTAAAGGACCTTTTTAATGGAACAGTACGTAAAAACGATAAAAAGTAGGGAAGTAATATTTTTTTATTTAGGAATGAGCCAATGTCTGTTTATTTGTCCAAAATAAATTGTTGATTCCCTGCCGCTTTTTTAAGCACGTCATAAAATGCATTAGGTATTTAATCACTAATCAGTTTCACTTCCTGCCATAACATCAGCTGTTGATTCATTCTGCTCATTTATTAAATTAATTTGTATAATCGTGTCGTCTTGCAAATACAAAGGAAACGTAAAATTAGATGGCCTTTTAATGTCTTGTTCTTTCTCAAGTTTTAGCAGTTGTAAGTCTTATCTAGAATTTTCTCGCTCCAAATTGGCAATTTCTAATTGGGAGTTTCTGTTTTCTCAAATCGAGTACCTCTTTGCTTCCTTCTCCGAATAATTTTATTGGCGTTGGCATAAAGAGTGGACTCTTCGTAGAAGTCTCTTCAGTTTTTCCTAGAAGAATTTCTGTTGAAACTGGAGCGCTAGTGCCAGAAGACTCTGCGGTAGGAATTCCGTTTAAAACTGGAGACTTCTTACCAATATATTTTTTAATTAGTTTGTCTACTATATCAAATCTCATGCCTTTCCTACCTCATGAACCCGTTTTTAGAATACATAATACATATTTCTGAATTGTGAAATAGCATAATTGTAATATGTACAATTCCACATATCTAACAATTCTGTAAATTATCCTACATATCTAACAATTATGTAAATTGTCGTGACACACCATCCATGCTTTGTGTTACGGTCTCACAAATGCGAATTACTTGTAGATTTAACACTTGTAGCCATGACATATATGTAATGATTGTGGTACGTGTGTTAGTTCACAATTTAACAAATTTGTTGAATTTTACACTTGTAAACCTTTGTGGTATAGGGCCCTGGCCTATAACCGCGAATCAATTCGTTCGTCAAATCGTCTATTTGCATCACTCTCTTTCGAATAAGCAAGAGCAATAGAGACGGAGATAACTAAATGTCGATTTTCGAACTTCGCGGTAGGCCCGCAATGACTACTATCGGTGAATTCGGTATATAAAATCGCATTCTTTCAAAATTCAGGGTAAAGTCAGTGTGGATAAGACTGTTATATAGGAAAGCCCGTCTACTCTGGCTATAGGTTTTTTTATATGTATAAGTTCGTAATTACGTACGAAGCTTAGACACATCATCTTTTTTTCGTAGTTCATGTATGGAGAGTTTTTTTTTATTTGTAGTTTTTCTAGTGTCTTATAGACGGAGAGCTTGCCACGTCAGATATGACACAATAATGAGAGCGACAAAATTCTCCTCGTTAGTTAGCTATACTTTGCTTATTTCTAGATCCGAACATCTGGCAGCTGTCCGAGAAAGTGGTGGAGGTCAAAGAATGCAAACCACTTTAAGAATACAAATCCTGGAGTTCTGGTTTTGATGCAATATTATGAAAAATTATATAAATAAAAAGATAATATCATTGCCAAAAGTTTATGTTGGGGGAAAGTAGTCCAAAACGACGTATAATTGATTGATAGTTTATCGCCTACTGTTTCTGTTTCCGAAATATTATGCAAAGTTTTTTGGTGTAATGGTAAAATATAGGCCCCGTCCTCTATAAATAAGATAACTTCGGCCATTTTTATCTATTTTGGTATTACTTTTTTCCAATTCAAAATCTTTGCTAGTCTGTCACTCTGACATCCACCCATTAAAAGCTGCCAGATGCCCAGATCCAGCAATAAGAATAGTATTTCAATCTTACTAGATGTGTTTCATTGCTCTCATTATTGTGTCATATCTGACGTGACCAGCTCTTAGACCATTAGTTTACCGGGGTTGTTCTGTAAGTGACATTTATTTATTCACATTTAGTAATTTTGTTTCAAAAATCTGCAAATGCCAATCGACGTTAATTCAAAGTTTGGGATGGTTTCCTTAGACCATTTTCGCATAGCATCACGGGATCTGGTAGTTGACCTCACTGCCCCTTGGATCCACCCAGCCAAACCAAATAATATCACTAGCTGCGAAAGAAAAACAACTTATCCTTTTTTGGAGGTTGTAGTACTAGCGTAAGAAAAAAACAGTATGATTCTGTCTGTTTTTGCGTTCTGTGCTAAGTGAAGAACTTAGTAGCTAAACTAAATTGGCTCGCTATGAAACCTTAAGAAAGACTTACGCAATACCCTTTACGAAGCTAGACCAGACCAGAAGCAATTACTCCGGTTATTAATAAACAATTGAATAACGACCAGCTCACTAAAATATCGAGAACTTTCCTATATTGTAGAGGCTGTACTTTATTCTGAATGAAATAAGGTAGTGTTTTCGCTGGCAGGTGGAGATGTGACGTTTGGGAAATTGGCTGTAGCGTGAACGGTCAATTCGTAGCCGCCCTTACAGTAACTAGACCATACAATTTATTATTGAGGCAATGCATGGAATCGGTGGTTATATCATAAGAGCTAGTTGCTACCTTAACTAAGCGAATGATTTAATTGTTAGTATTAGCAAATGTATCCATAACATATACATTTTTTGATTGATATACATATTAGTACCAAATTTCAGCTTTCTAGTGCTAACGGTCACTGAGATTATCCGCGGACGGACGGACGGACGGACAGACAATACTGACTGAAAATTGGAATTTTAATAATATTCACTTTATAATCAACAGAAGGCTGTATTCATATTCAAATAAACCTTAATAAACTCGCAACACATATCAAAAAGGGCGTTTAAAACGTCCCTTAAGTCAACTTTTATCATGGTAATGTCCAGTTCGCCTTTGTCCTGTAAACTGTAAATGTCCTAATGGCGAGGAAATGGCGGCTTGAAATTGCCTCGAGGGACTTTATGTTTGGTTCTGTGTCCTTTTAATGAAATCGTCTTGGATTTTATATTTTACTCAAACTCAAACATTTATTCAGTAAGTAGGCCACAAGGGCACTTTTACACGTCAAAGTAAAAGAGAGAAAAAATTAATCAAACTACACCGGTTCTAACCCTACACCTCTGACCCGAGAAGAATTATGTCCGGCAAGAAACTCGGCGGGACCTATTTTTTCAAAACAACAGTACATCAGAACTAAACAATACATGTAAGTGCGTTGTTCTATAAGAAAACATATCAAACCAAGGTTAGATTAACCAACAATAGATTATAGTTTAAGAAAAATACCAAAGAAAAAAGATGAGTCCAAATCCAAGTCCAAACAAATTTTGAATTTAAATAATTTAAAAAAAAGTAAGTGATTCTAGTATACAATAAACATACTATTTCCAAATTATCCTTAAAAGTTAAATCATGTTAGTGAGAAAGAAAACATTAAACATCACTTTTGAAATTATTGCGTAAACCGAATCAAATCAAATAGTTTATTTGTTCGACCAAGCAATGTCAAATTAACATTAAAACGTCTAGATAAAATCTAAACGTTTCTGAAGCTATATTTCCTCCTTACATAACTTCAACACACAACAAACATTCAACCAACATTAAAGTTGTATTGGAGTTGCGTTGGAATATTTCTCAATCAAATTCTGATATTTCTGATTCAGATGTTTATGCCGTAGCTGTATTGCGTTGTTAACGCATTGGAGTTGTATTGAAGTTGGATCGTGTCTATACGTGTTTTAAAGTCAGAATACGGCCCATTTTATAATTACATAATAATAATAATAATAATAAATACTCTTTATTGCACACCTCATACAGTCACAAGCACAAATTTTACAATTAGATAAATTTAGGTAGAGGTAACAACAGGCACATATGTAAAGTTCGCTTAAAATGTTTAACAAGGGTTTTAGCTGGATTCTCTAAATTTACTTTATTATGACTTTACATTACTTACATACCTATACGATAAAAAATAATGTAATCAATTATCACTGTTAGGAATGTTAGGATGACCTCTAACAATTGTACAGGTTTCGTAAAAAAGGATACAAAATAACATACGCAACAAACTTCGTCCACCTCACGTATAGACGGAGAGCTGGCCACGTCAGATATGACACAATAATGGGAGCAACGAAACCCCTCTAGTTAGCTTGCTATACTATGCTTATTTCCAGCTCCGGACATCTGGCAGCTGTAAAGTGGTGGCTGTCAAAAAATGCAAATAACTCTAAGAAAACAAATCCTAGAGTTCTGGGTTTGATGCAGTGTTATGGGAAATTATGGAAATAATTAGATTATAACATATCCAGAAGTTTCTGTTGGGCGCAAGTAGTGCCAAATGATGTATAATACAATTTTTAGTTAGTCGCCTACTGTTTTTTTTTCCGCAATAATAGACAATGGTTTATAATCTAATGTTAAAATATAGGCCCTGTCCTCTATAAATGACACAACTTTAGCAGTTTTTACCTATTTTGGTATTACTTTTTTCCAACTTAAAGACTTTGTTGGTCTGTCTTTGACCTCCACCCATTAAAAGCTGCCAGATGCCCGGATCTAGCAATAAGGATGGTAAAGCAGTCTAACAAGACAGGTTTCATTGCTCTCATTATTGTGTCATATCTGACGTGGCCAGCTCTTAGACCAGTACCTTCGTACCTAAATACATATGTACAAAACTGGTACAAATACGAATAATGTATTTGCAGTAATATGGTTACAATGGTCTTCAATTACAATAGATCTGCATATTACACCGTGCGTGCGAATGTAAATGTGCGAAAATACGCGCTACATGCTTAGTCTATCATGCTATTAATCTATCAACTAAACTATAGTAAATAAGGTATAATGTCATTTCTTATACTCATTAGCAAAAAACTCATTTACCGAGTAAAATACTCTCTGTATAAAGCCATTGCTGGAGTACAACTACATTATGTGTTGAAACAACTAGAGATTGTTTGTAGAGTGGTAGACAGTGTTCCATACAAAGCTAATCGAAGTTGGTGGTGTTGTCGCCCAACTTTGGTTCAGTTCTAACTTTAAGAGATGATTACTTACTCAAGCATGATACACAGTTCTGGAAGAGCAGGCTCATAAACTTTTCAGGCTTTCTAATTAGGTATTTAAATCACACACTTAACACGCAATAAAATAAATAAATAAATACTTGGGGGAAAATCTTACACAAATCTACCTAGTTCCAAACTAAGTAAAGCTTGTACTGTGGGTACTAGGCGACGATACACATACTTATATATAAATAAATATATATTTATGCTTTTACCAGGATTTGAACCCGGGACCTCCTGCTTCGTAGGCCGGATCACTACCGATTGGGCTAGGAGGCCGTTGTGTAATAATGGCGGCACTTTTTGGTAAACCAAAATAATTATATATTATTATTGCATGACGAATCGTCGCTACATATGTTGCAAACATGGTCCAGTGTATGGCATTAGAATTTAAATTATAGATTATTTCCATACCCAAGTGGTAGTGGTATTGAATCTTATTTCGCTATGGATTTGTTAGGAATACTAAAACTTTGTTGCCATCAAATTGACATTAACTGAAATTGTAATTCTGGCTATCAATATCACCAAAATGTTTGGCGTATCGCATTGATACTAAGCAGTCCCATTTATTTGACATGAAATTTATAACCAATTCATAAAAAACTATGATCGAGACGACACGAAAAAAAACCGGCCTAGTGCAAGTCGGACTCGCACACGAAGGGTTCCGTGCCATTATCTATAAAAACGGCAAAACAATCATGTCTGTTGTATGGGAGCCCCCTTAAATATTTATTTTATTCTGTATTTTAGTATTTGTTGTTATATCTGAGAAAATTTCAACTGTCTTTTTTTTTTATACTACGACGGTGGCAAACAAGCATACGGCCCGCCTGATGGTAAGCAGCTACCGTAACCTATGGACACCTGCAACTCCACAGGAGTCACACGCGCGTTGCCGACCCTTTACAAAAAGGAGGATTTACTGTGACGGCTAAAGGAACAAGAGGGTCCCTCATCGTCAACACACTGGGTCCTCTTTGAGCTCTGTGGCAACCTTACTCACCAGCAGGAACACAATACTATGAGTAGGGTCTAGTGCTATTTAGCTGTGGTTTTCTGTAAGGTGGAGGTACTTCCCCAGTCGGGCTCTGCTCCAGATTTGAGCGAGATGACATTCGCTGAACGTGCCCTACCACACTAAGCGAGATGCCATTCGCAGTGCCCATACCTCTCTTTTTGGCATAGTTTATGACATACCCAAGTCCGGACGTAGTTTAAGGACATACCCCGGGTCCGTTGTCTAACGAAGATATGTTCAGTGGTCTGCTCTTCCTCACCGCACTCGCAGAGTCGAGGAACCTTCCAACCCCGTTTGTAGGTAAGTTAGTTGCAACAGCCATGACCAGTCCTCAACCTGTTTAGGCGACACCAAAGTTTGCGGGGGAGATCGAACCCTTTTAATTATTGTGTCGGATCGGTTATAAGGGTGAATTTCCCGGCCGTGTCAGCACCAGCAGACCACGCCACCACCTATCTGATATGCTGAAATTCTATAAATTCTGGGCTATAGCGTAGGGTGGATTCCGGGACTTAGTCGCTAAGGGGGTGGATAGTAGAACTCATTGTATGCTGAGCAGGGCTTTTAGTAATTTTATCGGTTTCCCTCTTCAGCCATTTTACTCGGAAACTATAAGACGTATCTTTATAAAATTTAAACATTAGGTGTATTTTGTATGCCGCTACTTAGTTTTGTAAAAGATTGCTGAAGGCTGAATAAGTATTTTTAGGGATGCCCTCCACTCCAAATATTTAATTAATAATCAAAATTGTTTTTACCAAATATCAACATCGATTTCCCTTTAAAAATAAAGGTTTGTATAAACATTTTTGATTTAGCGATTTCAGTCACCCCGAAAGTCTAAAAAAAAACCGGCCAAGTGCGTGTCTGACCACGCATAGGAGGGTTCCGTACCTTCAATGTAACAAAAACCAAACTAATACCAAAAGGTCGTATCTGATGCCTATGGAAGAAGTTTTTTGGAGATAACTCAAACATTGCTGAATCGATAATGTTCAAAATAATTTTCGTAGAAAGTATATGATAAGGCACATCGCCTCAAATTTTTTCATATTTTTTGGACTTACGGTTCAAAAGTTACCGGGGGGGCTACACAATTTTTCTGACTTTCGAAGCGATTATTTCAGAAAATATTCACTTAATCACAAAATGGTCATAGAAACCTCAATGTTATTTTTAAATACCTATCGATTGATGTATCACATGTTGATATTTGGATAAAAAACATTTTTTGAAATTTAGTTACATCTATGGAGCGCCCCCCTAAAATTTTTTTTTTTCAAATTTAACTCCATAACTAAGTAGCGGTATACAAAATACACCTTATGTGTAAATTTTATTCAGATACGTCGTATAGTTTCCGAGTAAAATGGCTGTGACATACGGACGGACAGACAGACATGACCAATCCATAAGGGTTCCGTTTTTTGCCATTTGGCTACGGAACCCTAAAAATTGTGTCCTACCCCTGTAACTTTTGAACCGGAGAAAAAAAATGAAAAAATTTGACACCTCTGCAAATTCTTTCATCGAAAATTATTTTGAATATTAACGGTGAAAGCGTTTTCGAGTGATGTCTAGCAACCCTCTTCGATAGACAGATACGACCTTTCGATAATGATTTTATAGTCTCTGGTATAACTTATGTAAAAAATAGATCATATAATTTAACTTTATAATAAGTAGTTACTATTCTTAAACATATTTACTTGAGCTTATAAATGCTGTGCATAGTTATAATTTATCAAACTGCTTGTTATCTATTGTTTCGCAATTACCAATGCATAAGTTTGTAACTTATTACTGTGCCTTTATCAATAAAATAAAATAAATAAAAGTTCAATCCCGTCAATATCAAATCTATATGGAAACATAAGACATAATATTTTTCAAAAAGGCCTCCCGCTCAGGTTCTGACAGGTTGATACCCGCAGCAAAGGGGGTTAGGGGCTTATACCCCCACGCTATATTTATGTTCGGTTCACCTCAATACGGCTGAGCGCATTTTTGACATGTTAACAAAGTTAACCAGGGGTGTAGTAGGTAGGTGTTTGCCAATGTGTTTATTTGTGACGTTTTCAAGTCAAGTCTATCATTTTTGGTTGTAAATTAAGTTTCAAACGTTGGTGCCATAAAAATTCATTTAGAAATAAACTCTTTTAACATTCGACAATGATGAATATTCCAAATAGCAATAGCCCAATTCGCCCTACTCATAGTGTAGTGTTCCTGCTGGTGAGTAAGGTTGCCAAAGAGCTCAGAGAGGACCCAGTGTGTTGACGATGACGGACCCCCTTGTTCCTTTAGTTCCCATACAACAGACATGATTTTTTTGCCGTTTTTATAGATAATAGCTTCGTGCGCGAGTCCGACTCGCACTTGGCCATTTTTTGTTTACCTAAACAACATTTAAGCTTATATTGTTAACCGGCTGTACATAAGAAATAAAGTGTTACAAAACCCATAGGCATACGGTGTACATTTATGTATATTCACGGCTTTTTCGAAGAATATTTACTTTTTTCGGTTTGAATAATGTTACTTTGATATTAAACTGGATTAGACCATTTAGAAATTAAAAAGAGCTTGTGCCGTATGGAATGTAGGTATAGGTATAAGTAATATAATTTGTTATTGTAGTAGGTACATATAAGGAGAGGCATGTAATATGACTCTCCTCCATATTAGGTTAGGAATGTAGCCATATACGGAGAGTCATCGGAGACTCATGTAAGATGACTCCTCTATATAAGGAATGGAGGTCAAACCATATGACACCTTCCACGTGTAGCCATCCCCACTTAAACACGTGTAACCTAGATTCATAAGTTTATATATACCTAGTTTAATGAATAAATAGTTCAGTTGTACTCGTGAGTCCGGTGTTTCACTACTGTCCCTGGTCCCATCCTTACATGGCGACCCTGCCAGTGCCGTATTAGGAACACATTCTTTCATCTCGGGTATCCGGCCGCCGCTGCCGAATATGGCAGGATGGGTGTAAAGTGACTAGTGAAATAGTAGAACCCCGCCAGCCTACAACATGGGGAATCAAGGCAGTGTTGTACCCAAACAACCAGCGGAAGGACGTATTTATACGCAAATCGGAAAAACTAACCAGATCGACGTCGACACCGGTATTACCATAGAAGTTTCGCGCATCGGGATTTACCTTTGTGTCGTAACAGTTGAGGCTCTGGTAATCATCATCGTGGTCTGCCTAAGGTATTTCAACGCCTGTTTAAACAAAAGAATTGAGCGACGGGCCCAAAGCGAGCTGATCAAGGGCAGGATTTTGCAAGTTTAACTATGGAAAGATACATTCGGGAGATATTTAGTCATCTGATACTATACTGTCAAGCAAGGGAGATGCAGTTTGTGGAACCCCGGGTGGAAATACATGAAAATAGAGAAGTCGTGAGGGCATGCATCGAGGGGAGAAGCGGGCACTATCTGCTCTGCCCCGGCAAGCTGTCCAAGGAAAATTTTGTGCGTGTCTCTAATGAATTAGACGTGGACTTTACGGACGGAACAAAAGCAGTAGCTGTGATTAAACTGGTGTACGCGGGAAAGGAACTTTGGATCTACGACATTCAGTGGGAGCGTGACTGTGTGTTCGCGAAGTGGTGAAAAAAAAAACATTATGACTTAAGACTTTGTGAAGTGAGTGGTAGATAGTGGTTCCCGTAAGTTCTAGAACAAACTGTAAGTACATCCATAATTAATTGCACTGTGTAGCGCAAAAGTATGTTCAGATTGAAGCAAATTAATGGCTAATGTACTAGAGAAATTAGTTCAACAAATAACGGAAATTAGAGTTTATTTGATAAAATTAGGCCCTAGTAGACGTAAAGGTCAAATGTTAAATAAAAAGCAAGCAGAGGCCGAAGAGTTGCATACACAATTTGTCAGTTTTAAAGAAAAATTAAGCGAACAAGTAAAATTAGGTACTTTAGATGTAAGCACAGAATTAATAAACCAATTAAGCGTAAATTTTCTCAAAATATACGAAGAGATAAAAGAGTTGTGTAAAGAAAAAGAAATCATGGCGACATTTAATTTAAAAACAGCATTAAGCTTGATGCCAGTTATGGACGGAGATGAAAAGGTGACCAGACAGTTGATAGACAACATAGAATATTACGAATCAACTCTCTCGTCACCTGACTGTAAGAAAAGCTTGATTAATTTTGTGCTGAAAAGCAGGCTTTCGCAATTAGCTAAGCTAAAATTAGACGAAAAATACTCAAATGTAGAGGGATTACTAAGCGACATGAGGTGTAAATTACTGCCGCAAAAAGCTGCGACGACAATACAAGCAAAATTACAGCAGCTACGGCAAGATAACTTGACCGTTGCAGATTTTGGACAGGAATTGACGCAATTATTCGTAGAACTGACGATTACGCAGGCCAGTGGCAATAGTAAGAATTATGATGTTTTGAAGCCGCTTAATGAAAAGATGGCCATAAAAAGATTCGCTGACGGACTGCGGAATCGTCGCACAGGCACTATTATAGCCGCCAGAGACTTTTCATCATTGAAAGACGCGATACAAGCCGCTCTGGATGAGGAAATTGCAACAACCCCAGGAACAGGCGTCGTCGGTACGTATCACAGGTCACATTACAATAATGCATATAATCATGCAAGAGGGGGTAGTCAGGTAAGAAAAGGTTACAGGGGAAATTATGCACGGACATGGTCAAATCAAAACTACCGCGGCAACACTAGCAGGTATGGTAATTAATTTAAAAGGGAAAGACAACTCGGTAGCGGACGCGTTATCGAGGATAAAGGTCACATCAGACGAATTAAAAGAAATGACAAACAATATGTACGTCATGACTAGGTCAAAGAGGAGAAAAGAGTTAGGAAATAGCAGTCCAACAGACTCAACTGCCATTCGGTCTGATCAACCGAGAGCAGTAGAAGTTAATACGAAAATAAAAGACAGTGTAGAATTAAAATTTATGCAAACAACTGAGCTCAGTAAGATAAATAAAATGAAGATAAATGAGATAGAGGAATCTAAGTCAATGATATATGTGAAAAGCAACAAAATAATGTATATAAAACCATACTTCCCAGGGCAAATGACGCGAGCCGCCTTTGTCGAGGAACTTGGTATAAAATGTAAAGAATGGAACATAAATGAATTATTAATTGTAAAAAATAAAAATAATGAAATATTTGTTGAAAAGCTAGCACATACAATAAAGAATATGAAGGGATGGACCGGTCCACGTTTATGTATATTGAAATATTTAATTAGAATAGATGATAAATACGAAAGAAAAGTAGTACTAAATGATTTTCATATATTGCCAACAAGTGGCCACGCTGGTGTAAGAAAAATGTATAATAATATAAAAAAACGGTATTTTTGGATAGGTTTAGAGAATGATATTAAGAATTACGTTAGGAAATGCGATAAATGTCAAAACGAAAAATATTCTGTTCACACAAAAGAACCAATGACAATAACAACAACAGCTGACACTGCATTACAAAAAATATTTATGGACATTGTGGGACCATTAAGTAGGGATGATGACAATTACTCTTATATATTAACGATACAATGTGAGTTAACAAAATACATTGAAGCTTACCCGCTAGTTACAAAGTCAACGAAGGAAGTTGCAGAGGTCTTTGTAAATAATTTCATTTTACGTTATGGTATCCCAAGCATCATCGCTACAGACAAGGGGACGGAATTCACCTCAGAACTTTTTCAACAGGTATGTAAATTACTCCATATAGAAAAACTTACATCAACAGCATATCACCACCAGAGTATTGGCGCATTGGAGAATACACATAAGGGGCTGGGCGCGTTTCTACGTATTCAAACAGACAACCACTCTGAACATTGGAGTAAGTGGATACCATATTGGTGCTTTGCGTACAATACATCTGTCCATTCGGAAACAAAATTTACACCGTTCGAGTTAGTGTTCGGAAAAGTATGCAGCCTTCCCAGTAATTTAACCTCTCATGTCGAT
The DNA here is from genome assembly GCA_947086415.1 of Pammene aurita. Classification (NCBI taxonomy): domain Eukaryota; kingdom Metazoa; phylum Arthropoda; class Insecta; order Lepidoptera; family Tortricidae; genus Pammene; species Pammene aurita. Next base: position 34,223,284 of record OX352303.1, read on the forward strand.
CCCTTGTATAATGCTGACAGTTTTTTTTTTTTTTTTTTTTTTTATACTACGACGGTGGCAAACAAGCATACGGCCTGCCTGATGGTAAGCAGCTACCGTAACCTATGGACGCCTGTAACTCCACAGGAGTCACATGCGCGTTGCCGACCCTTTACAAAAAGGAGGATTCACTGTGTTGAAGCCTAAAGGAACAAGAGGGTCCCTCATCGTCAACACACTGGGTCCTCTTTGAGCTCTTTGGCAACCTTACTCACCAGCAGGAACACAACACTATGAGTAGGGTCTAGTGCTATTTGGCTGTGGTTTTCTGTAAGGTGGAGGTACTTCCCCAGTCGGGCTCTGCTCCAGATTTGAGCGAGATGACATTTACTGAACGTGCCCTACCACACTAAGCGAGATGCCATTCGCAGTGCCCATACCTCTCTTTTTGGCATAGTTTAAGGACATACCCAAGTCCGGACGTAGTTTAAGGACATACCCCGGGTCCAAAAGTTACCCATTAGAACTAAAATATAGACTTCAAACTTCACAAAAAGAAGCGAAAGAGAACTTGTTGAAAACCAAAACGATACGAAAAATCAAATATGACATGACTGTAAACCCAGTGATATATGAACCAATTGACAAAATATTAGTTAGAAATGAAAACAGAAGTAAATTGTCAAGTGTATTTTCGGGACCATATTTAGTTGTAAGAGATGTAAGTCCAAATGTAGAGATTTTTGATAATGGTAAAATAAAACTTATTCATAAAAATAGAACTAAGAGATATAATGATTAAATGTAGCAATATAAAAGAAAAAGAAAAAATATATTTAATAATATATTTTTCCTTTTCCAAAAGGAGGGAGATGGAATGTAGGTATAGGTATAAGTAATATAATCTGTTATTGTAGTAGGTACATATAAGGAGAGGCATGTAATATGACTCTCCTCCATATTAGGTTAGGAATGTAGCCATATACGGAGAGTCATCGGAGACTCATGTAAGATGACTCTCCTCTATATATGGAATGGAGGTCAAACCATATGACACCTTCCACGTGTAGCCATCCCCACTTAAACACGTGTAACCTAGATTCATAAGTTTATATATACCTAGTTTAATGAATAAATAGTTCAGTTGTACTCGTGAGTCCGGTGTTTCACTACTGTCCCTGGTCCCATCCTTACATCCTTGGTTCTAATGTTAAAACACATAAACAATACATTAAAAACACAATTTATCTCAAACATAACTCCAATACACAAGAAATAATCAACCAATATTGAAGTTGTATTGGAGTTGCATCGGAATAATTTTTAAGCAAATTCTGATATTTCTGATTTAAACGTTTAGGCGCTAGCTGCAGTGTTGTTAATGCATTGGAGTTGTATTGAAGTTGGATTGTGTCTATACATGTTTTAAAGTTAGAATACGGTCCCTTGTTTACTTCCATATGCTCGTCAAAGTTTTAGTGACATCGGTCCTCAGAGTACAATATGAGCAGATATTTAAACGACAAAATATCGTATTGATAACAAATCTGTATCAAATCGTTGAAAGTCTGAATACCAATTCTAGAAAGCGCCTCAAATATATTTTTATCTACACTCATATTGTAAGTTCTCTAAAACGTGTTCGAAAACGGTAGGCAATGGCTAGCATTACCACGACCGATTTTACTATGATAAGCTTTTTATCCGTGGCGGTAACGTAATTTTAACTTTTCATGCTCAATTATTGATGTGCTATGAGTTTTGATAACATAATGTACACCTGCACCCTCCCGCGCATCCGCCGACAGCCCGACACGCGCCTCCCCGACACAATCGAGTTGGCCATGGCGGTGCAATGGCGGCCATTCTATGGTTTCCGAATACGGCATTTTGGATAAATAATATGAGTGTAGATAAAGCAGTGTATGCAACTAACTGTACGTAATTAGGCCTTAAAACACTCGTGTGATCTTATTATGAAACTCACCTGCGGCTCGTTTCATAAAACCACACTCATGTTTTAAGGACCCTTATTACGTAACAGTTACATAAACTACTAATATTATACTCGTAATGTTGAAAGTTGTAGATGTCTACGGCGGCGTAGCGTCGGTCGCCTACGGCGTAGCAGCGTAGCGTTCTTACTAGTAAGGGGTGAATGCTTGTTCTAGGTTTTTACTGAATTGCGTGTTCGTAAAATAGTGTGATTTACTTAACTGGGTATGTTTCAAAGAGTTTTGGATGAAAAGGATAATTATTTGCTTTCTATTAGTAAAATTCGAGTTGCTAAAATATTTAATTTGTTCTTCATGAATGCTACATTAAAGAGAATGGATCACATGTTTTGTAACATTGATATGAATAATTAACGCGGCAACAGACGACAATATTATATAACTGTATATGCATAAATATAAACTCAAACTCAAACTCAAACTCAAACATTTATTCAGTAAGTAGGCCACAAGGGCACTTTTACACGTCAAAGTAAAAGAGAGAGAAAAAAAATCAAACTACACCGGTTCTAACCCTACACCTCTGACCCGAGAAGAATTATGTCCGGCAAGAAACTCGGCGGGACTTATTTTTTCAAAACAACAGTACATCAAAACTAAACAATACATATAGTGCGTTGTTCTATAAGAAAACATATCAAACCAAGGTTAGATTAACCAACAATAGGTTATAGTTTAAGAAAAATACCAAAGAAAAAAGATGAGTCCAAATCTGACTATTGAAAATAAATTACATACAAGTTTGATATACTTTCTTACCTGAACTGTGTCTTCTACATAAATTTCCAAATTATAATAATCCATCATCAACAGTTAGAAACAAACTTTGAATTTAAATAATATAAAAAAAAGTACTTAAGTGATTCTAGTATACAATAAACATACTATTTCTAAATTATACTTAGAGATGTATAAGGTCTCCAAGTATCTTGAATAAAAAAATATGGATAATCAAGCACCGAATGTTGTGTCTAAAGCCAATTAAACTAAAATTAAATATGATTAATAAAAAGTTACGTAAATGTGTTGCCCCAGTTAGCCTAAACAGACCGGTCTCCACAAACAGCACCCGTTCACGAGTATGACGCATATCTCAGCCATCGCCTCCCTCAACCTTTCTTCGGGAAAGTGGCGACCCGATCAACGACGCCACCATAAGCAGAGCCTTTTAAGCGAGCATGACATGTTCAAGCTGGCGGGCTTTATTAATTAATAAAAACTAGCCATGTTTAGTCTGGTGAGAAACAATATTCTGTGCTCGTATTTTACATGCGTGAACTAAATTACAATATAAAAGTGACATAGAGATGTACATGTCTCTAAGCGTCAGGATCATTAAATATATATCTATACATATAAATATTTGCGAATGCAAGACTTAGAGATGTATAACGTCTCTAAGTGTCCAAATACTAAATAAAAACAAAATAAAATAAAAATGAAAAACAGGTAATACTGGACACTAGTAAAGCTGCTTCATAGAGTAATGTACCTAATAATTTCTCAATTTGTATTGTACTAACTATATCAAGCTACAGGCTTAAAGGCATCGTTATCCTCAATGAATTCCTTTAAAGTATAGTACTCTCTCCTCAACAAATAGCGCTTAACATAAGACTTGAATTTATTTAGTGGCAAATTCACTACATCAGCGGGGACTTTGTTATAAAAACGTGTACAGTTCCCAGCAAAAGACGTACGAACCTTACCGAGGCGGTGGCCAGGCTCAGCAATCTTATCTTTTAAATAAAATTAAATATACTTATGAAGTTGATTTACACAGGAATTTGTTTATACCTATTTTTACTTTTACTTATAAATATATAAATACTAATTAGACTTAAATTTACCCTAAAATATGGCAAAAAGAGGAAAATAGGTCAAGCGTATAACGTATATAAAATTTTATTTAACCCTAACTTATTATATACCCTTTATTTGTGTAAAAAAATAACCACATTACGATTTACCTACTTTAATTTTGTGTTACGAAATTCTACCATCGCGGAATTATTAATATGTACGTGTACTTATATACAACCTGAAGTAAGGCTTTGATAAAATCAAGCTCTAGCCCTTCACTTTACCTCATTAAATAAGTAAGTTTAGTTTATCAATGATTAATCTATAAGTGTATAAAACTCTTAACTACTTTAATAATAATCAACTTACCCTATTAAACAGGAAAAAACTAGTCACTTTAAACGAGCCTACCCTACAACACTCACAACACAAACACTGAACAGGTACGTTGGGGTAAGTTGGACAATGTTCGCTACATGTCGCGGGACGCGTGTAGCCGACCGGGTGCAGCCGAGCACTGAGGGGTGCGACGGACGGTGCACAGAATACCAACCCGCAGACGGGGGACGCGATTACTGAACCACGAATCGTTGAGGGTAAGAACGACGTTTGCATCATATCGCGCGTGGCTAGAACCAGACTTATGTAATGTTATAAAAAAATACCGATGCGTACCGATATATTTCGTTTTGGTGTATAATATTTCTTAAAACGTATTACGGACGTCATTAGTTCTACCTATGATTAAAAAAAAAGAATTGTAGGATCAGTTCACGTATTTATTTACTAGACATGCTAGGTAACAAAAAACTCTAAAGTACTTGTAAACGCCAACTGTCAACGATCGCCACATGTATCAATAATTCTATGAAATTAAAAAATACTAAACCGTAAGTTATAGATATTTATACAGGTAATATCTTATTTAACGTTATTAATTAGCTATGCTATTTTTTCATTTGAGGTATGCAATAAAGAGCATTTATGTTATGTTATTTATATTATGCTCTATTGGGGCTCTGTGCTTAAACCACAACAGTCCGCATTACGAAACGTTGCAATGAATTTTAGACTGGGATGGCCTATAACGGTATTGTAACGGTACGTTCTGAAGGACCGGTAATAATCTAAAGTTTTTATTGAATAACTTTATGCGGGATAACGTTACCATCGCTAGGTCGGCTTGCTTATAAAAGCTCGATATCTTCACCAATTATGGTATACATAGGTCAAGTAATTAGTAAAGCGATGTTCGATGTTGATTCGACCCCAACTCGTTTGACAAATTTTCGATATTTGTATTTCATTCTATACCAAACTATTATTTATAGTTTCCTGCTAGATTAACCTCAATATTAGGCATGATCTTCGACCTGCATAATCTTTGGCAAGTTTCCCGTGCGAGCGAGTAGGCGATACAAAGTAGGCTGCGAGCCTCGCTGGTGTTGTTTGACCAAGTTTTCTTTGGAATAAAATATGACCCCGGCGGCCTGTGACTGATCCGGCAAATATGGAAATACATCTTTGCTGAATGAACGCATTACTTTGTTAGTGTGTAGGTTTATTTTAAGAGAGTTATACTCAAATTTTGTATCTGGGGCACAATCATTAATAACTTCTTAGAGAATTCAACCCAGATGGAGTAGCTGTCTGTCATTTTATATACAAAAAAAAAGTCTGCCGATTTTTGCGGCGGAGGGAAACGTCAACTGTATGGCTATTCGTACATAACGTACAAATAGCTACGTCAGATAAACGTCAGTCCATACATGTGTATGACTACTGGTCATATATTTTCGGCAGAGGGGAACGCCTGTCAATAGCGAAGACTCCGGTTGGTTAAATTTTCTAAGAATAACTCAGACGGGGTCTTGACTATATCCATAGGTAAGGTCTAGAATAGACCCCGCAACAAGAGAGAAAGATCGTCCGAAATAATCCTGGCGTCGCTCATGGCATCAGAGTTGAAGGCAATCAGGCTACCATGGCCCGAGCTGAAGCACGCAGCCACAGACAAAACGCGATCAAGGGACAACGTGGAGACAACGAGGTGACAGCTACAGCTTTGGAACGTATCGGATACGTTATTGGAGTTGTCAAAATCCCTTTCGTTTATTTGCGGCATGACCTTTTGCACTAAAATAATAATTTGATTGGGCAAATAAGGTAATAAATTGGACATTTATTTAGTTTTGTATTAAAATTACTGATAGATTAGGTAGATTGAGGCAGATTGGGACAGGTCCAGCAATAATACTTATTGCGTACTTGTCAACCTTATGACGTCGACAGGTAAAATTGTATAGAGACGACATGTGTCACCGTTCATCTGTCAAAGTTCTGTCAAACGCTGAATTTGTAGGGAAGGCGACCTTCTGTATGAAATACTATTATATTATTCTGTGACGCGATGGCGGAGCACTGTACATGTCTTCTGCCCCACCCATAGCCTATTAGGGACCTAAGAGACATAGATACTCGTAAGTCAAATATGGTTTGACGAAGATTAACCAAAAAATCTGAATAATAAGTCGAGAGCTTTACTCTTTCGAAGAGAACATTTAAAAAATCGGCATTTTTATTTAACTAAAAAATGGCATCTCTGCTGTACTGAATACGTGATAGCTCAAACGGCCTCCTGAAGAATCTAGATGTAAGAAGTACCGTAAACTGGGGTTACTTTGATTCTTGGGGTTACATTGATAAAAACTTCATTTTATTTTTAAACGACAAAATACTCATTTCCGAACGCATCTGTTCATTCTTTTTTTTAAGGTTGGCAATATCGATAGTGGCTGCCATTAGTTTCTCTGACGCAGTGAACAAGTATGGTCGTGGGCAGTGCGGATCACGTGTCAAAATGTAAGTATAGTTTTTTGCTATTTTTCATGTTCAAATAACTTCTAAACTAACGTAGTGGGTATAAAAGTAAAAGGTTCACTGTGAATGTTAGCTTGCCAAAAGTGTGTTTAGGTATACCATTGTATTGAGTTTTGTGTCATAAATTCAAACTAGGTATTTTATTGTTAATTATTTACTTGGTGGGGTGTCTTTGATCACCTGCATGGGGTAACATTGATCACTGATCAAAGAAACCCCGTGAGTGGGCATCTTTTTGCTCTTAGCATATTTTTCATGATTTTCTTTAATACAAAAGAGTATTATTGCTAAATTAATTTATTCTTTTTCAGAAAGATGCCTAGAAACTACGAAAAGCGGTTGGGGTCACGAGACTACAAAAACTATTCTGATAGTGTCCTAGAACAAACGGTAACTGCAGTAGTTGAAGGTCGATTGACATTACGAGGAGCTTCAGAGAGGTATGGCATTCCATACGGCACAATTTATAACAAGTATCATGGCAAAAACATCAAAAAGCCCGGAGCACAAACCGTTTTTTCTGAATCTGAAGAAAAGATGATTTTGAAATCTGCTTCAAAATGTGCCGAATGGGGATTTCCGCTCAATACAATGGATCTACGTATGTTTGCAAAGGCGTTATTAGATCGGCAAGGAAAAATTGTAACTAAATTTGCGAATAACCTCCCTGATGCAGACTGGGCCTATTCCTTGATCAAACGACACAAGTCTGACTATTCGCAACGGGTTGCTGCTAATATTAAGCGAGCAAGATCAGCGGTATGTCCAGAAACTATCAAGGAATACTTTAAAAATTTGGAAAGTGTTGTAAAAGATGTCCCTCCCTCAAATATTTTTAACTATGATGAGACAAACATGAGTGACGATCCGGGGAGAAAAATCGGATTATATCGCAGGGGTGTGAAGTACCCTGAAAAGGCAATTAATTTCTCCAAAAGTGCCACAACAGTAATGGTCTGCGGGTCAGCAGATGGCGTGCTTTTACCGCCATACATTATTTATAAGAGTATACACCTGTATGATACTTGGAAAGAGCAAGCCCCCCGCGGATCACCTTGTTGCAGTCAGCCATGTTGCTCACAAGGTTCCCGGTTCAACAGAACAGCAAGTGGATGGATCGATGCAGCGACTTTCCGTGATTGGTTTGATACTTCTTTCCTTCCTCACGCAAAAAGACTGATTGGCCGCAAGGTGCTTATAGGTGACAATCTTTCTTCTCACTTAGACAATGATGTGCTGCGACAGTGCTCTGAGAACGAAATCGATTTTGTTTGCCTAGTACCAAATTCGACGCATTTGACTCAGCCGTTAGACGTCGCATTTTTTCGCCCCATGAAATCGGCATGGCGTCAAACGTTGATGAAGTGGAAGATGCAGCATTCTAAAGCAGCTTCGGTTCCCAAAGAGACATTTCCCTATCTTTTAAAAAAGGCGATTGATAAAATGGATGAAACTGCTCCAAAACCAAATTCACAGTTCAAAGATATAACTTCGGGTGTTAAGAGAAATATGATGAGTGGATTTTGTGCAACCGGGATATACCCTTTTAACATCCAGAAGGTATTGAAACGTTTTCCTAGTGAAGAGTTAACCGAACAAGACGTGGAAAGTTCCTTGACAAGCTACCTTAAAGAATCAAGGTATGGAACTGACTCGTACACGCCAGCAAGAAAAAGAAAACGTTTGGAGGTTATACCTGGGAGAAGTGTTGCAACGGTTGAAACCCACCAGCAAGATGATGAACAGGATCTAAATGATGGCTTATTAGATGTAGATCCGCAAGAGCCAGGACCTAGTACAAGCCAAGATCTACGTCACTCAAAATAGTAGTCCTCTCAACACCACTTATACGGATTCTATTATCATACAGAACCAAGCACAAGCAGAACATGAAAGTAGTTCAGATGCAGATGGACCCGAAGGTGAAGACGAGGAGCTAGAGTGTGCTGTGGAACGTTTTATCGTTGCAAAGTTTTTCACAGCTCGTGGGAAAAAAATGTACAAATACGTTTGTCAAATTATGAACACTGACCCTTTGCTGGTTGAGGGATACAAATCAACAGACAACACTAAGAAAAAATTCAAAAGAATTAAGGACGATATATCCGAAATAGAGAGGTGTGACATCATATCATTTTTGCCTAAACCTACAACAATTGATGATTATGTAGAATTCCCGTATGCCGTCAATATTTTGGAATTGTGATTTTCTAACTGAGCAGATACTTATGTATACCTTGTTGATTATTGTGTTATATATCTACCTACTATTACTAAGGCTGATTATTTCTTAAGAAGATAGATATCTTTTTTTTTATTCTCATTTTGACTAAGCAAATACTTACACATAGTTGATTATTGTGTGATTATGTCAATATAGTTTATATGAATTCCACAGTGAATTGGTTTAACTGTCATACTGTGTAATTTGTTGAACAAATAAAATAAAAAATAAAAAACACTTCTTGAGGCTGATAATTATATAAGAACGTTTGATCTTTTTGTTATAAATGTTAAGGCAAACCTCAAATAAAGTTGATTTTTTGAAGATGGTAATTTTTATTGATCAAAGTAACCCCAAAGCAACATCAACAGTTGTAATGTAACGTTTGAACCTGCGAACCGATTTTTTTCTTTCCTCGAGATAAAATACTTCTGTAAGGGGTTACATTCGATTACCCTTAAAAAAATATAGGGTATCAAATTAACCCTATATTTTTTTTTTTTAAGTAATGTCAGGTTAAGTTTGATCACAACGTTTTTTTTTTTTCGCCATACATTTTTATGTCTGCACTTTTAGTAGTGAAAGACAAACAAAAGTTGATGTTCCCATTTTTTTTTTCTTACCACTTAATTGTAGAAGTTAGAGAAGTTTAAACTTTCAAATTGATCAATGTAACCCCAGTTTACGTAAGTGCTCAATAATGCAACGCTTAATAAAAAAATACTTTATCTACACCCATATCATAACTTCCCTATAATATGTTCGGAAACAATAATCTAACGGTATATATTAAGAAACCTGTATCTGTGGTACATCGTAAAATTTACTCAAGAATATAGATGTCCGATACTTTAATTGCATTCAAATTTCGAACATCTTCTGGTATACCGGTTCCAGAAGAAATTCGAAATTAGAATGTAATTAATGGCAATGGCGGTCATTCTAATATTGAGGCCACATATTTTTCGGCATTTTTATTTTAACTTGTACTTCAAAGAACGAACTTAAGTCGTGTTTCAGTAACGTATAACCGTCACATTCCTGACAAAATATATGGGATTTGACATAATGTCAAATCCCATATTCACCTTCAGTTTTGTGCCGTTAATGGTACACAGTTAAGTGAAAATGCCCTTTTACAGCTAGAAATAATCTTTATATTTTCGGTAATCTATTTCATAAGTTTACGCAGCTTAGCTGCGCGGGAAAAATGTATTTTTTCCCGCCAAATATGCAAAACCAATCCGTCGGCTGCCGACCGCTAGGGGCCTATTTCTCGAATGGTATTAGACTAAGGGCCTGTTTCACAATCTCCAGATAAACTTATCTTATCTGCCAGTTAAAATTATTGCTATTCTTTTCTTCAGTCATATAAAAGAAAAGGACAGCAAACATTTATCTGACAGATATGCTTTAACTGGAGATTGTGAAACAGGCCATAATATTATTAGTGTGTTGTCATGGAAACACTTGATCTGACAGCTATTTTACTTCTAATTTCTTTCGAGAAATGGGCCCTAGCACTCAGGAACTTTTAAAATCAGTCGGCAGCTTTTTAAATAACCGCTTAGCACTCCAGTGTATAATCAAATCAAATCATAAATGTTATTCGAAGTACATACATAAGTAGAAATAACAAGAACGTTTAAACATTAAATAATATAGATAAGGTATCCAGTGTAGATAAAGTAATGTGCCTAACTGGACATGATTAGGCATTAATTTTTATTATTATTTTTATTGTATGTATTAGATTGTAATATTTGTTTTTGTAATATTTTGTGGGTTTCTTGCCTGCCAAATAAATAATTTATTATTATTATTATAATTTATTGGTTCTTTGTTTTTCTCAGTATTTCAGCAAACACTGGTGTAATGAAATGCACGGGCCGAAGCCAAGTGCACCTCATTTTAATCAATATGGTCGTTTACGTCTTGGTAGCTGGTTAATCCGGACTGTGGTAATGTAACAGATGAAAGTTGATTATTTGTATTAGGTAGTTGCATGTCGGTTTGCAGAAACTTTCTGACTATTCGGCAGGTGTTTAAGATGACTGCTTTCTGCATTTCTAGATATGAAGATGGTGACAACGCCAGGGTTTTTATTGAGGTCTGTAGCTGTTGTGGGATGACACCTGTCGTAGACAAAACAATAGGTACTATGGTGACGTTGTTAAGCTTCCAAATTCTAGTTATTTCATCTTTCAAATCAGTATATTTAGTAAGTTTTTCGGCTATTGTATTTTGTACATTATGGGTGTTTGGAATTGCTATATCAATTAAAAGGGCAGTTTTGTTTGTTTTGTCTATTACAGTGATATCTGGTCTATTATAATGTGTGGTTCGGTCTGTTAGGATAGCTCTATCAAAATACATTCTATGAGAGTGGTTTTCCAAAACACTATCGGGGGTATATTTGTAATAAGGAACGGCTGGTTGGGGGATCAGGTTGTATTTTAACGCAAGTTTCTGGTGTACTATATTGGCTTGTAATATGGCAATTAGCCACTTGTAGTGTTTAGCAGTAACACTCTGGTTTACTGCGACATAAACGCATATTGCTTGTATCAGCGACAACCTATGTGTATAAATAGGTAGTCATTCATTAATAAAGATGAACTCTATACTCGACTACCATGTAAGGTGTTTCAATACTACGCCGTCTCCCTGACTCTGCCCGTCCGTCCATCCAGAACCACCATCAATCACTTTCCATTAATACATGGCGACCTTGCCACACGGACCGACAAAGAATCTTCTGATCCAGCACCAGCATTAGCACCAGGCACTTTAATAATATATGGCGACCTACACTAAACTGTAGGATTGAAGATACTACGGAACAACAGCACATACGAAAATGAAGAAAGAAAATTAATGCAAGATTAACGTACGGAAGATTCAAGATTGGAGTAGAAGAACTCATTTGAAGGAAGGAAAAGATGACCTAAATTGAAGAACGCACTCTAAATAAGAAGACAAAGAAAAGATGATTAAAAATATAAACGCAAATTAAGAAGAAAGAAGACTACGAAGAAAGAAGAGCGTTGTCCAGGGTTTTCCGGCTCGCAAATCAAGAGGTGTCCAGGGTTATCCCGGCCCACGTTCCAGGGAGTCCAGGGTTATCCCGGCCCATCATCATCATGTGCAGCATCGGCGAGCGCAACATGGAGGTGTCAGCGTGCCAGCCGGCGTCCCACCGCCGCTACCGCCAGAGGACACCGACAAACCAGCACGATGTAGGAGGTAGAGGATGGCGATGGCCATTACCAAACTTGTAATTATATTTTGTTTGCAGTTTTAAATTCTTGCCTTTAATTACTAAAAATAATATGAGGTTGTCGCTAATATCTAAACAAATTTATATTCAAAAATAGTAAAACTTTTTTATAGATTACAAATCATAATTCCCTTTTGTTGTTAGAAATCGCAACTTCTATTTACTTATTTTCTTTCGTTAACTCATATCATTAACCATTCATATTGTAAAATATAAATCTATAGTGTGGAATATAGTCCTACATTTTAAATTTCGTAATTCGGTCGTACGCGCCGTCTAGTTGCGCGCGCGTCAGCAAAAATTATCTAGGTCGCGAGGCTTCGCCGCGAATTTACATTATTTTAATAAGCGATGAATTAAATTTGATACCAATCGCATACCAATTAAATAATTAACAGATGTTTCTTAGTAATGATTGATAATTTAGCTACGTGTCTGACTGATCACCTGACATACAGCGAAAGTCTTAGGGCGGGTTGCACCACGCACACTTAACGAACTCATCATGGTTACAGTAGACGTCAAGTCCGTTTTTCCGTTGCACCATGCACTTTAGCAGTCAGAAAGTTACGTTAACCTTAACCAGCCGTCGAGCACTGGTTAACTCAAATCTACGTTTAAATATAGCTGACAGTTTGCAAAAATGTCTCGTATTTCAAGGATAAATGCATTATTAGACAAAAAGACAGTGATATTTGATGAAAAATATTAAAATATTGTTTGCAGTAATAAATATATGCGAGTATCTGAACGTAAAAAGGCGTATACGATTGACGTTTGGTTTTATTCACAATTTTCAGATCAGATAACGGTATTAAATAATAAGTACATACAATTCTTTGTAAAAAGTGCGTTATTTAGTTAAAATCGAGTGCCGAGTGACTTCAGGTTGAAATAGTACAGACTTCTGTTATGTATCACCAACATACCAGAACCTACAGTCATTGTCATGAAAGCCGACAGCCGTAGAATGAGCAGGACCAGAATCATGACAACCATTAAAAAACCACTCTGTTTTTGTCAATGAAGACCAAACCTTTGGAAACAACGGTTGACTTGAATACTGCAAGGTAGAAGACAAAAGGGAACGTAAACCTCCGACGCGGTGGAATGACCAGGTCAAGAAGAAAAACAAGTTTTATGACACGGTAGAACAGGCCACGAACGGGACTTGATGGGAGCAAGTCATACGATTCAAAAGATGCCAGATGATCAGAGAGGTTTCTTTAATGCTTTTAATAAGGGCATGAAGTTATACCACCAAACATTTATCGCCAATGTCCTACAGAAATCGAGCCTCGACACCTAACTAAACAATGTTCAGAACAGTACATGTAAATAAAGTGTGATGCGGAATTTACAATCAAGTAAATAAGAGTGTCATGTGTTGTGGGACAATAAAAAAATAGTTCAACAATGGTTAGGTATCCACAAATTCAAATGTGTATGAAAATTCATTATAGTAATTCATATAATTCTTGTTTTTTATTTGATTTCATTATTTACCTCTTAACAAGCACAGTAGGCCTCTATTTAATGACAACTTGTGATAATGTCACAAAATGTCCGGTCCCTTGAGTGTTGATAAAGAGCTTACACTGTATTTCAGTTTAATTTGTGAAATAATCACAAAGATATTACAGATCTTTTGAAACATTAAACCCATATAAATAAATAAACTATCTACTGACAATTTGGTAATAGCATGGTTTAATTAATTTGACTTCATGTGTGTTGCTCTTCTATGGCAATTGTTACCTACCATTTGCTGCTCGTCGCTGCAATCAGGATTATGGCCAATCAAGTGTTTACAGATGGTGCCGGCATAGGTTGTAGTCTCAGTCCTACCAATAGTGTCAAATTCTTGTTTTATTTGGAATTTACTGGCATTAATTTTAGCCCTTTAAGCCAAATCTCATTCAGCAAAACTAGTGGTAGGTGCCTACTTATGCTGGCACCTCCTGACTTTTGACAGATACCTTCCCCATTAGTATATTTTAAATCGGACATTATTATGAACATGCTTTTTTTAATCCAAATTGTACTCACTGTACAGTTCATGTAGGAAGATACTTTTGCCGGTGACTGTACGCAAAATAAGTACATGCATTTCATTTTGTAAGTATAAAAAGTAGATATATTTTCATACTTACATTTCTATAAGGGAAAAAGCTTCCTAAGATGATGTATGTATACATGCATTTTTGATTAGTCCTAGTCCTATCATCAGTGCTCAAAATCAATTATAAAATATGTGTTATGTTATGATTTTACTATGAATTTATTAGTAATAAATAATAAAGGTCTCTCTTTATCATATATCTTTCCCAACCAGCATAGGTACCTATTTACAAATAAAACATAATAGTAACTAGGTACCTACCTACATGGCTGTTGTATGACTTGTAAACATATATCATTACAAAGAAATAAATGATTATGATTATTAAGATACAAGTGATAAGAAAACATTTTTGGAATCCTAGCCACACTAATGTTTTATGGTCACTTTTACCTGAATAATATTTGTAAAATGTATCAAGAGTAGAGTATTGTTAATAACCATTATCAAAGATTGTGGTTCAGTATATGAAGTTTTTTGTCCGATCAATAAGCTGGCTCACTTTGGCCAAGGGTCCACTTCACACTATCCAAGAACTGATTGACCTGACTTAAAATACTTCAAGTGTCAAGTTTCATTGATTATTTATGTCAAGTGCTAGAAAACTGGTGAATAATATTTGCAGTAGAAATATGTTTGGGGGGGGGGGAGGATCTTGCTTCCATCTACAAAGGAAACCTATGCCAGTGTTTGAATAATAAATAAAACAAAAATAAGGTAACTAAATAAATATAATTATGTATTTTATTATCAAAATTGAAATACTGATTGATTAGGTTAATATAATTATACTTTATTTTTACATTGAGTTGAGATTCTACCAATTTCTTGAAATCACTGCATTTTTACTTTCAAACATCCTGGAGTTAAGCACTGAGTAGCATAACAAGCCTCGATTTCATCTTGTCTTCAATACCAAAGGTAAATTCAAACCTGAAATAAAAAACATTGTGCATCATTATTCATTAGTGTAACATATGTGCTACTCATCATTTGTTAACAAAGATGCTTTAGAACACTCATTTAATAAGTAAGTACATGTATAAGTTCAATATTTAGGACGTTGGTTACAGTGCCAGCCATAATCAACCAGGTTGGAGGGATTCGGTTCCCTATTTTTACGAATTTTCAAGAGTTAAAACTAGTGATGCCTTTGTTTTGCGATTGGGCTCCTTCTCGCCATTTGGTGCTTCCAGCAACGGCTTTACTTGTTTAGGGTTCTGTAAGTAGTAATAAACTAGCAGGATGATTTACTCACTATAATATAATGCACAATACACCAGCCGACTATTCTGGCTTTCGCTTTAAACTCCACTCTCAACACAAGTTGCATTATCCTTTGAAAAAATTTCCTCGTAAGGCGCAATGGATAGCCCACTTTTTGATTGAGTAATAAACATGTTCAGGAATGGCTAAATGTTTGTATATTCTTGATTTTCAAGCTGCAGAGTGCAAAGTTAAGTTTAGTTCGCGCTCGTTTCTTTAGATTTTTTTCTTCGTGTGACGATTTTGACAAGTTTAGTTTGGCATTTATGGTTGTGTTGCCATATTGAATAAATATTCTACCATAAAAATGTGAGTAGAAATGCGTTTAGACAGTGGCATCCCGCTTAACTCTTACGTTCTGTTATTTTGCACTTGGTGCAACCCATTTATGTTAGCAATCGTTAAGTAGCTCCGATTAGCGTAACATTTGGCTTACGTTTACAGGCGGTTTGGTGCAACCCACCCTTAATGTATTACTTGTTTTCATTTGTAATTTTGAAAAAAAAAAATATGATAATTAGTTTTTCTTCTGATATCTTACAGCACGGTACAAGTTGAGTTTTAGGAGTATAGGCACATTTGTATAATGTGACCTTATTGCTAGAGCACTCGTCCTTCGTACTTGATCATAGTGTGATATACATTATCCTCCGTGAAAGTTGTAGGAGACTTATTATGTCTTAATGTATTTGTGTCTCTAGGTGTACCTAGGCAGAGCCGAAGAGCCTGGCCTGATATGCCGACATTAATTATAGGGTGACCATGCCCTTGGGTAGCCAATCCCATGTATAGTTTGAGGTTAAGGGTACGCACGGATGCGTAGCCCATTGTTTTTTTTATAGGGTGACCATGCCCTGGGTAACCATTCCCATTTATTTTATTAGGAGTAGGAACTCCGTCTTAATACGGCATTAGTTATTTTTACGCAATTATTGAGAAGTACTGATACTATGTAAAGTAAAATAAATGTTTTTACACTGTCGAGTAATATAAATAATAATAGTAAAGTTTACAAAAAAAATGATTTTTTTATATTGATAGTATTGACTATTTTACTGCTGAAAGAATTTAATTGTTTGATATTTTATTGCAGATATTTTTAAAATGGGAAATAATTATGATTTTAATTTATTTAGCTTAGCAAGCTACATTTGAAAATATAAAGTATATTTAAAGGACTTCGACGCTAGGATACTCAAAGAATTATTTTTTTTTAGATCGAATTTGACAAATGTTGATAAATTATGTGTATTGATTTTATTTTTCTATACTTTCAGAAAAAATTGTAAACAAGTAACATGCGTTTAAATGTTTTCTACTGCCACCCCGGCGGTGAAGGGACTTTCGGGGGAGGTGTAATATGGCAATTAGCCACTTGTAGTGTTTAGCAGTAACACTCTGGTTTACTGCGACATAAACGCATATTGCTTGTATCAGCGACAACCTATGTGTATAAATAGGTAGCCATTCATTAATAAAGATGAACTCTATACTCGACTACCATGTAAGGTGTTTCAATACTACGCCGTCCCCCTGACTCTGCCCGTCCGTCCATCCAGAACCACCATCAATCACTTTCCATTAATACAGGCTACTTGGTCGTGTCTATGCTTATAATCAGTCTGTACTATTGCTCTGCAGGCTCCGGTAATATGTTGTATGGTTTCACCGGGGCTGTTACATTTTCTGCATAAATCGGTGGCTCTATTTTTCATAATGAATTTTTGATAGTTGCGGGTCTCCATTACTTGGTCCTGTATAGCCATAATAAACCCCTCGGTTTCTGGAAAGAGCTCGCCACGATTCAGCCATGCGTTCGACGCCACTTTGTCGACATTAGGCTGGCTCAAATCGTGATGGTGCCGTCCGTGTAGGGATTTTGCACTCCATTCGGCTATTTTGGTTTTGTTATCAGTAATGTTCTCGGAATTTTGGGTAGTTTTGTCCTTTAAATTTAGGGGTGTAAATTTCTGGTCATTCTGTTCTATGGCATTGTGGATGGGGGAAGAGTTCGATTTTTGATGAAAGTATGCTCTCATTGCTGTGATCTGTTTATTATGGAGATTCGTAATATCTATAAGTCCCCTGCCACCTTCTTTTCTTGGGAGGGTCAGTCTCTGTATGCAAGATCTGGGGTGGTGTTTTCCGAGTTTTGTCATTGTCGTATTTATTGTGCGCTGAAAATTTATGAGATCTGATTTGCTCCATTTGATTATGCCAAATGAGTAAGTTAGGATGGGTATTGCGTAAGTATTTATTGCATTGATGGAGTTTCGTGAATTTAACTGGGTTTCCAATATTGAGTTGAGTCGGTGCTTGAACTGAACTTTTAGTTTGTTTTTGGTTTCATTATGGTGAATCAACTGTGACTGCAAGTAACCTAAATATTTGTAGCCTGATTTTTCATCCAGTGGGTCTATAGTTTCTCCGGTTTCCAATGTGTAGGTATGCTTATGGCATTTTCCTGCTTTAACACTGTTTATTTTGCATTTATCAATTCCAAATTGCATCTGAATATCTCGTGAAAATGTTTCTGCTAAGTTAGCCAGTTGTTCAAGATCATATTCGTTTGAGGCATATAACTTAATGTCGTCCATGGAAAGTAAATGGTTCAAATGTATTTCGTCTTTCTCTGTCTGTCCGTCATTCGTATAGGATTCATACTTAAGCGGATGTCATATGTTTGTATTATTTTGTATGTTCGAAAGGGGATTAAGTGCGAGGCAGAACCAGAGAGGGCTAAGTGCATCTCCCTGGAAAATTCCATGTTGTATTTGAATGTCGTCGGTTTCTATTGTTCCAGTTGGTGTGTTAAGTCTGAGTCTAGTAGTCCAATTGTGCATAGTTACTTGTAGGAACTGGATAATTTGTGGATGGATTTTGTATATTTTTAGAACATGAATTAACCAGGAATGAGGTACAGAATCATAAGTCTTTCTATAACAATATACATAGTGTGTAGGTCATATTTAGATCTATGAACTTGATTTAGGGTTACAGAATCGATGACTAATTGCTCTTTACATCCTTGGCTCAGTTTTCTGCAGCCTTTTTGCTGTTCGGCGAGAATATTGAAAGTATCGATATGTTTGTATGTTAGCTCAGAAATGCAACTTGTGATTATTTTGTAAAAAGTTTGAAGACATGGGTCTATATTTAGCAGGGTTTGTGGGATCATTATGGTCTTTCGGTAGCATGTAAGTTGTTCCTGCTGTGATAAATGCCGGTATAGTATCTGGGTGCAGAATAAACTTATTAATGTGGTTGTGTAAGTTTTGGAGTTCGTATTCGTATCTAAGTCAGTTTGTTGATGTGATGTGTGACCTACTGATGAATAAGTATTTGTACTAGCCTGGACGTTGCTTGTATTTTGAATGTCATTTGAAGTATCATTGTTTAATATATGTATATCCGGGGTGATGTTAAAGTCGTTCACTCTGTCTGTCGGTCTTTGAATTGAAAGTTCCTCCTGTACTTCTTGTCTGATTTCGTTCAGCCTCTCATCAGTAATATATTTGTTGTGTATTATTGTTCTCCTTTGATCAGCTACTCTTTGTTCGCTTACACTCGCCAGTGTTGGTAATTTGGTAATAAACTGTTGATGAAGTGCTTTACGGTATGCTGTCCTGTTGGTTTCTAGGTGGGTTATATGAAAGTAAATTCTAATTATAGCTTCATTCTGTTCATTCGACCATCTCCTACGGGTTTGTGTGTATATTATTTCTATGTTAGTTTGTAGTTTTTGTAAATCTTCCTTAACTTCGGTACGAATCTGATCTATTCTACTCTGTGGTAACAACTTTAAACGTTCCATTGCACGTCTTTGGTCTCCTACCCTTTGTCGGCTGACCTTCATATGAGAATATTTCTCTATGAACTTTAAATGCAACGACTCTAAGTAATTTCGTCTGTTCGTGTCTAGCGATATGAGATGAAGGTAAGTGCGTAGTATGAACTCATTCATTTCAGATGTCCAATTCTTACGCTTAGAAGGTTCGGCCTCGGTGCAGTATCGATATCCTCGTGTAAGAGGTCATCCTGCACAACATCCTCGGCGATACTACTTGACAAGGTGGTCTTTGATCTTGTCATATAAGAGGGGCGAGTTGATGGGATTGAAGAGAATAATGATTCTGTATCATCGCTCGAATCGGCTGTAGCTCTGACATCGGTGGCCCGCCTGCTCAGCTCCGGATGACCGGCTGTAATAGATTGTTCGATGTGAGCCCGCCTGTTCAACTCCACATCGCCGTTAGATCGCATGCTGTGGCATCCAGCAACGGCTCCAGATGCGCCCCGACGATTGCCCTCGGGAAGCGGCCCTAGACGTAAAGTTCTTGATCGAAGCTGCATCATTACTCTAGAGAAAGCAAGAGAAAAAAGAAAAGGAAGGAAGGACAAGAATATATAGGACAGTTGGGATCTTAGTTTGGGAAGGGTAAGCCGAGCTGACATTGGCCATACTTGTATCTCCCTAATTGGGGTGTGGTCTTAGCTGTTAAGACCTGGTTTCTAGTAGTACACCTACCCGTAAGCCTGCCCACCACGGCAAGGTGATCCCTTTGGGGGGTGATTATTATTATTATTAAAACACTCGTGTGATATTATTATTAAACCACATTCGTATTTTAATGACCGTCATTATGCAGCAGCCACATAAACTACTAAATTGATCATGTTGTTTGTATGGAAATGGTAGTTATGGGGTTGCCTTCAAATCAGGTACGGCAATGTACCAATGTTGTACCAATGTGAGACCTATGTGAGATCAATGTGAGACCAATGTTGAATGAAAATCTGTTCGAATAGCAAATGTCAATGTCGTTATAGTGTTGAGTTGAGTTGGGTTGAGTTGGGTTGGAGCTGTGTCTGTCCAGTGTGTGTGTTTATTTTTCGAATCGCGGCCACTGGCTTTGTAAGCAAGAAAGTACGGAGAACCAGCACAAAGCGGCCAATTTCACCAAATGAGCAATTTTGAAATACCAATCACTGAAAATTTTATGCTGATAATTCGATAAAAAAATTGGTACATACTAATTTTCTTATGGCGTGCCAATATGTTTAAAACTATAAAAGTTATTGCAATTTAAAAAATTGGCTCGGGTAGGGAATTTTTCTACTAGTGTGTGGTCCCGTGTAAGCTGGTTGTAATGCGCCCCGTAACGCGTCTTCTCTAAGGAATACGTGGCTACAAGTAGACAAATCTTTAAAGATAAAAGGTTTCTTAACGCTATGATGAGAACAGGGTATTGGCTGCAATTTATTCGCAAAAGATCTCATTCGCGCAGTAAATTCCGTGCTGTCAGTCGTCTCATGCTCCGATTTGTGTCCGAAAAATTCGCCGGGCAGGCGGAGGGGCTCGCCATACAATAGTTCGGCAGAGGATGACTGGAGATCTTCTTTAAATGCACTTCGCACACCAAGTAAAATCAACGGTAGTGATTCGCTCCAGCTGCCATCAGCGTGGCATGTGATGGCGACTTTTAACTGACGATGAAATCTCTCTATAAGCCCGTTACATTGGGGGTGGTAAGCAGTTGTCTTCCGATGTTTAAAACCGATCACCTTAGATAGGTACTGGAACAGAGCAGATTCAAACTGTCTTCCACGATCAGTAACAATATCGGTGGGGCAACCAAATCGCGCCACCCAACTTGATACAAACGCTTTTGCCACTGTTTCTGCGGTAATGTCAATAATGGGCACGACTTCAGGCCATCTCGTGAAGCGATCTATGGCTGTTAAACCATATCGAAACCCACATGATGGTGGCAGTGGACCTATGAGGTCTATGTGAACGTATTTGAATCGCGCTTTTGGTAAGTCGTGAGTCCCCAACGGTGAAGAAACGTGCCGGCTTACCTTAGAGCGTTGGCAAGATTCACAAGCCTGAGACCATTCGCGGCAATCTCTCCGCATTCGTGGCCAAACAAAACGCTGTGCAACTAACTTTGCGCTAGTATTTGCTCCTGGGTGGCTAAGCGAATGCAGGCTTCTAAATACCTGCTTGCGAAATGAAGAAGGTACGAATGGTCTGGGGTTCTGCGTGCTGACATCGCAGTACAATGGTATATGACTACCTGGAATAGACATTTTCGTAAGGCGCAGTGAGGTTTCATTATTTAGATACTGTTTTATTTCTTCGTCACTCTCTTGAGCTTTGGCCAATAGTTCTAAATCTACCGGAATCTGTAGCTCTTCGATACGTGAAAGCGTGTCTGCGACCACATTATCTTTCCCAGCAATATGTTGAATATCGGTTGTGAACTGAGAAATAAAATCTAAATGTTTATACTGACGGGGTGAACAGTTGCCTTTTCGTTCACTAAACGCATGAGACAACGGTTTGTGATCAGTATAGACAGTAAAGTGTGTAGCTTCTAACATGTGTCGGAAATATCTAATGCTTTCATAAATCGCGAGAAGCTCCCGGTCATAAGGGGAGTACTTCTTTTGAGATGAGCATAACTTCCGTGAAAAGAATGCCAACGGTTGCCAAGTACCGCTTTTAAACTGTTGTAAGACAGCTCCAATGGCAACATCTGAAGCATCCGTTACTACTCCTAACCTAGCTTGCGGGTCTGGGTGCGCTAGTAATGCTGCTGTGCAAAGATTGTCCTTACAATCTTCAAACGCCTTCAAAGTGTCTCCTCTTAGTTGAACTGGATGTGATGCTTTCACTGAACCAGCCAGCAAAGCATTCAATGGCGCTTGAATTTGAGCAGCGTTTGGGAGGAATCGACGATAAAAGTTTACCATCCCCAAAAATCGTCGCAGTTGCTTGACAGTTTGGGGTACTGGGAATTGTCTGATTGCCTGGACTTTATCTTCCAAAGGCTTTGTTCCCCTCTCAGAGATGTGATAACCTAGAAACTTTACCTCTGGAACGCCAAAGTTGCATTTGGCTGTATTTACGAGCACCCCGTAATCCCGCATTCTGCTGAAGATTTGACGTAGATGATCTTCATGCTCCTCCTCATCTTTGGAAAATATTAAAAAATCATCTAGGTACGGATAGCAAAAATCCAGACCTCGAGTCATCTCATCCATGAACCTTTGAAAGGTTTGACCAGCGTTTCTCAAACCGAAGGTCATGAATGGAAACTCGAAGAGGCCAAATGGGGTAGTAATAGCCGTCTTCGGAATGTCGGGCTCAAATACTGGAACGGAGTTGTAGGCTTTGACCAAATCAATAGTCGAGAATATTTTACAACCTGAGAGGCTATGGGCAAAATCGTGTAT
Source organism: Pammene aurita (assembly GCA_947086415.1). NCBI lineage: Eukaryota > Metazoa > Arthropoda > Insecta > Lepidoptera > Tortricidae > Pammene > Pammene aurita. The sequence continues at coordinate 34,246,095 of OX352303.1, forward strand.
ATGTCTAATGGGATACTTATCTGGTATTGTCCTTGCGTTGAGCTGTCTGTAATCACCACAGGGACGCCATCCGTTGTCTTTTTTAGGCACCAGATGTAATGGAGATGACCACCCAACTAGCAAAACCATGTTCGAGTACACGTTTCTGCCGCGACTTTTAAGTGTTAGTGTATGGTCGAATAAGAGTCGAATACACGTTTATACGACGGCGTTTGGGCACAGTTATATTGCAATTAAGTGGAGTAGGTGACAAATGAAAACACCGCTATAGATCAGGAATACTGAATAGAAGTTCTATAAATGTCGCGCAATTACTAATTGCGTGTAGTAGTGGCTTCTATCGCAATATTTATTCGGCTTTTATGTCGAGTTGCAGCAGCGAGAACTCCACTATGCAATTATTTGATTCAATAGCGAGTTTTGGAGCAGCGGTTACTCGACTTTTTTTATCAACACGCGCAAGTTCGTCACAATTGTCACAAAGCATAAACTGAAAGAGAAAAAATAATAATTTCGAAATAAGTAAAGTGCATTTTGATTTTGTTATATGTTAAGGATAGTGACTTGAGGTTTATCGATTGTGGCAGTGAAGTTTACCTGCAAACTTATTTTTATGACAAAACATATTATAGTTTATTTATTAAATTTTAATGCCCCTTCGTGATTTTTAGTTTTAAGTGATTTATTATTTAATTTATTATTTAATTATCTAAACAAATGTATCAGTAAGCGACATTAAGCATCTTCGTAACACCTACGCGACTAGTATGTGATATACAGCCGAATACGAGTGCCCCGTTACTACATTATTCGACTATTGTTTCCGCCATAATGCCAACTTTAAGGTTCTTTGTGAAGAATATAAAAACCCTGGATTCGAAAGAATATCAAAGAAATCCTGTGGTAATAGTTATTGTGTTGAGTTATCGGTACTAGTATATAAATAAATACTTTGATATAATGTTATACTTACAGATAATAAGTATTTGGTTGTCTGGAAGAAATCGCTCATTAGCAGAGAGTATTTATTATTATTATTATTACAATTTATTTATTTTTCTTCTTAGTTTAGGGTTTTTACAATATTTTTATAAAAGTAAAATATAAAAATACATCTAAAACATATAAAAACAATAAAAGCATTATATAAAACCTAAACTAGGGTGCCGCCGGCAACGGAGCAGGGCCCAGGCTGCCGGTGGTTAGGGCCGCAGAGTGAGGAACCGTCGGACTATGCGCGCCGTGTCCAAGATTACCGCCTTCTGAATCTGACCCTTAATCCAACCACAACCCCGTAGCGAAAGTCTCTCAAGATGTTGGTCGAGACTCTTCGCTATGAGACCGTTCGCAGAGACAACTATCGGCACAATGATCGCCGAATCGACCTCCCACATGGCGGTTACCTCGTGAGCCAAGTCTAGGTACTTGCTGGACTTGTCCTTCTCGGCCTTCACGAGGTTCTCGTCACATGGGACGGTGATGTCGACGAGCATGGCCCGGCGTTGCGGTCGATCTATTACCACGATATCAGGCCTATTGGCTACAATAGTCCTGTCCGTGATAATAAATCGATCCCAATAGAGCATGGCACGACCATTTTCGAGAACTGGTGCAGGTGTGTACTTGTAGTACGGCACTTCGTGGTCCACAAGACCGTATAGGAGAGCAAGCTGCTGGTGTATAATCCTGGCTACGAGGTTATGTCTGTGCAAGTACTCGCCGTTAGCAAGATGAGAACAACCGGAGATGATATGCCTGAGTGACTCTCCGGGACGGCGGCATGCCCGACAAATGTCGACCGTACCGTCCTTCAGGATATATTTCCGGTAGTTATTCGTCATGATAACTTCGTCCGCAATTGCACAGGCAAAACCTTCGGTTTCTCCGAAGAGGTCCCCGAATCGTAACCAGTTCACCGACGCGAGCAGGTCTACGTCGGGTCCCGTGAGGGCCCTGTAGAACCGCCCGTGTAGCTCCTTGCTCTTCCATACCGCCCTGCGATCCTCGGTGCTTAGCACCACAGGTTTGCGCCAGTTCTTGTTTGCCAAGGAGAGCGGCGTGAGACCCTTACCTACTGCCACCACATCACGATGCATCTCACACTCGTTGTTAAGGAAATAATTCCTGAGATTGTACACCTCACGGTTGTGGAGATTTTTGGCGTTTAAAAAGCCGCGACCTCCACACTTCCGTGGGATGTACAATCTCATAACAGACGAGCGTGGGTGAAGCATACGGTGTGTGGTGAGCAATAGACGGACTCTCCGATCCAGGGCATCCAGCTCGGTCTGTGTCCACCTTAGTATGCCAAAGGAGTATGTGAGTAGGGGCATTACCCAGGCATTGAAGGCGCGCACCTTGTTGCCACCTGACAGAAGACTATTAAGTACTTTTGTCAGCCGACCAAAGAAGCGCTCCTTCAACGCCTGTTTAATACCTACATCCTCAATGCCCAAAGACTGTGACATACCAAGGTATTTGTAGGTTTCTGATTCAGAGATAGATCTGAACGTCATTGTCTCAGAAAGCTGTATATTTGTTGAATTTACTACTTTCCCCCGCTGTACATGCATAACCGCACATTTATCAACACCAAACTCCATCTTGATGGAACTACTGAACACTTTAGTGGTCTTCAGTAGTTCCAACAAGTCTCGATTATTTGGTGCAAATAACTTGAGATCGTCCATGTACAGAAGGTGAGATATGACTTCACCCTCTCTCCGAAGCCGGCAACCTAGCCCTGAATCCTTCAGCAGATTGCTGAGCGGATTTAGAGCTAGGCAGAACCACAGGGGACTCAGACTGTCGCCCTGAAATATTCCTCGCTCGATCCTTATAAAGTCCTGCGGGCCAGGGGGGTCATCCCCGCCTCCTGGTTGACGAAGGACTGTGGTCCACTGCCTCATACACGCGCCAAGGAAGGACCTCAAAGCTGCATCAATTTTATACAGCTCTAAGATCCTCTCCAGCCATGAATGAGGCACCGAATCATAGGCCTTCTTGTAGTCAATCCAAGCGGCCGAGAGGGCCCCCCTGTTCCGCCGGACTCGTTGGCAAATGGTCATGTCTATGAGGAGGAGCTCTTTAGTACCACGGGACCCAACCCTACATCCATTTTGAGCGGAGACCAAAATGTTGTTTGCGACCATGTGCGCGTTTATTTTTGCTCTCAAAATGGATGTAAGAAGCTTGTAGAGCGTAGGCAAGCACGTGATGGGTCGGTAGTTCTTCGCTTCCGTGGTACTACCGGACTTATAGAGCAGGAAGGTTACACCAGTTGTTAAGGAAGGCGGGAGGGAGCCAAGTTCAAGGGCTTGTTGAAATTGCGTTGCCAGCCGCGAGTGCGAGCACCGAAACCATTTTAGCCAGAAGTTGTGCAACCCATCCGGGCCAGGACTTTTCCAGTTCTGGGCCGTACGGATCGCGCAACTTACGTCGTCGGGGCTGATGGTGATAGCCCCCATTGGTTCGATGGACTCGCACTCACGTTCAACAACACTCATCCACTCGCCCTCCGTGTGTTCAACGGGCGCTGACCAGATGCTACGCCAGAAATTAGTCATGGCAGTAGCATCCGGCAGTCGCACGTCGGACACACGGGGGTCGGTTTCCTCCCACCTTCGGTATACCTTCCTTTGGTCACTTTGGAAAAGACGATTCTGCTTGAATCGGTCCACACGCTCTCTGTAACGGCGAATACGGCTTGCCCATGCATAAACTTTCTGCTTCAGAAAGTCGATGCGCTCTACGACGTTGGCCATGTAGTCGCGGGGCTCGATATCCGTCCCCGCGAACGCCTGGTGCACAAAGCGCATTACTCGGGGGCGGTTATTGCCCCCCCTGAAGCAGATCAGCTTTGCAATGAGAGTCCTAAATGAGTTGATACGACGCTCGATCCGCACCTGCCATGCGGGGACACCCCCGGCGGTCCTAGGTGCACGTTCAGCGTCCGGAAACTTGACTCGAGCAACACGGCACGCCGCGATGGCTCCGCAGTACGCTATCGAGTGCGTATCATCTAAGTCTTTACTAGTCCGCAGGAATGGATCTAGCAAATCATTTAGGACTGCCATTAACGCTAGATTGCGTCTATTCATAGGCAAGCGTGGTAATCGTGGCCTAGGGATGTTTGTGGAGCGATACTGCGTAATTGCCTCTTCCAAAGTCCTCCTCAGTTGCTCATTGGCTGAACTACTCACACTCTGATTCGCGATCCCCTCCTCATCGGCACTGGGATCAACCCGCGGTGCCCCCGATGCCAAGTCGGGTGCAGGCATCGGATCCGGCGACGTGGCGAGCGGATCCCGCGCGGAGGTGGTGGTCGCGCAAACAGAGAGAGTCTCCAGGCGAAGCCGATCAAGTGTCGCGTCATCCAACCGCTTTAGCCGCTGAATGACGCGCACCTGATCCGACAACCGCTGCGCAGTCGTGTCAATGGTTGGTTCAAGGGCCTGAAACAGAGGAAGTATCCGGTCACGATACGCGCACAGATTAGTTCCCCCCTCTGTAGCCCCATAATAGGCGCGCATGACGTTTTCATTCATGGATGAAGTCCATCTCATGCGACGCACTATACCACCGGCAGCGGGGGCCCTGGGCGGGACAGGTTGTCCCGCAGGCCCCAAGCGTGCCGGCAGCGGTGGCCGTCCTCGTCGCGCAGGTGGTCGTGGCGGCGGCGGCGGCGGCCCGCACCCGTCGCTCGACTCGCTGGTGTCGGGCACAGTAGCGACATTATTATTATTATTATTATTATTTTGGACCCGGGGTATGTCCTTAAACTACGTCCGGACCTGGGTATGTCCTTAAACTACGCCATAAAGAGAGGTATGGGCACTGCGAATGGCATCTCGCTAAGTGTGGTAGGGCACGTTCAGCGAATGTCATCGCTCAAATCTGGAGCAGAGCCCGACTGGGGAAGTACCTCCACCTTACAGAAAACCACAGCCAAATAGCACTAGACCCTACTCATAGTGTTGTGTTCCTGCTGGTGAGTAAGGTTGCCAAAGAGCTCAAAGAGGACCCAGTGTGTTGACGATGAGGGACCTTCTTGTTCCTTTAGTCGTCAACACAGTGAATCCTCCTTTTTGTAAAGGGTCGGCAACGCGCATGTGACTCCTTTGGAGTTGCAGGCGTCCATAGGCTACGGTAGCTGCTTACCATCAGGCGGGCCGTATGCTTGTTTGCCACCGTCGTGGTATAAAAAAAAGAAAAAAAAAAAAAATTTGTGTGATTTTAAGTACTTTTAGCTACTTGTGCTAAGATATGTAAAGTTTTTTGTGTATCATATTATCGATATTATATTTTTGACAAAACTATGTATACACGTCATTGTTGAAATTCAGGTCATATACCCATACTATGTCAAAGAAAAACGCAATGATCTTGTCTGTACCTACATACAAACAATTATCATTGTTTTGTTTGTGGTACTTTTTCCGACTTGTCGTAATTTAAGAATTTATGGAATAAATCCAGTTGTTGTAATTTATGTACTAGAAAGTTAAGGGGCTTTAACTGTTCCAAATTGTAAAAACTGGATTAATTGCTAAGCAACTAATTAAAAAAAACACAAGTTTTTTTAGTTTAACTGTTATAAAAATAAAAAAAAGTCTGAAAAATTTGCATGCAAAATACAGTTTTACAGTCTTTTAAGGGACCCTAGTAACATATTAAAAAATGCAGCTTTACATCGTGCTTTGCGTGATAAATTGACAATTTAACTGTAGAAATTAAAAAAAAATCTGTACGGAACCAATACTCGCATTGAAATATTCTGGTTGACATGTTTGATGCTGAAATCATGGCGGTCGTGCAATGGTTATACGAGATGTGGGTCAGTAAACGTTATATCTTGGCATCTATAACACAAGCTGTGAAATAAAAGTACTAAACAACTACACTTACACAGCATAAACAATAATTAGTCAGATGATTATACCCAAAGCAACACTTATATCATTATGGACTCTATAGAAATCAGTATGAAATCTATTACTCGATTGTGTAGTAATCGTATTTATTTACTACATTTACATTGCTACATGTGGAATAAAAATTACTTTAAACTCTTTTATACAACAGTTTTCTGAATAAAAGTTGCAACTTACCATGGCAATATGACTAGTCCTATAATGGCAATATTAGAAACGTATAAACGGCTGTTTGTAACATAGCTGCAGTATAATATGCTGTAACGCGATCAATGAGCTGTATAGAAGTAATATTGATGATGGCTATAAAACTGTAGTAAAACAATCGCATAACAAGGTCATACGAGTATAAACGTTTATTCCACTGTACTATTTGACTGAATTGTTGTATAAGCTAATCTGTAATATAATCAGCTACTATACGACATATTATCGCAGCGACTACTGTTACACTACCTTTATCTGACTAAATAGCTCTATAATACCAAGCTTATTCGGCATTTTTTGCTGGTTGGGCAAGGACTATCTGATAAACGCGCTGTACCGTTTGCTAGCATAGCGTCAAATTCTGCCTTTGCAATTTTGTGTTTGTCTGGGGCCAGTCTGCGAGGAGGAGAGGAAACCGGGGGGCCTGGTGTCGTTCTAATGTGGTGTACGGTGTTGTGCGCTGTGTTTGTGGGTACGCCTGACGGCCGTGTAATTTCTGGAAACTCAGAAAGAATTGCATGGAATTTGCTGTTGCCAGTCATGATTTTGACACTCGCAATTACATCATCTGATAAAGGAGTACACGCTATAGCTGAAACATTGGTAGTCAGATCTAAGAGCCGTTGATGACGGACATCTACCAGTAAGTTGTAATAATACAGAAAATCGACACCTATTATTGCTTTCGTGACGTCAGCAACTATAAATCGCCATAAAAAATCGCGTCGGAGACCAAAATCTAAATTGAATTGCACGTAACCATATGTCTCTATTGTCGTGCCATTCGCCGCGCATAGTAGATAGTTAGTCTTCGTTCGACGGTCGTGAAGGGCAGTCCGTGGGAAAACACATAAATCGCTGCCGGTATCCACCAGGAACTGGACCTTTGATCTGCGGTCGGTGACGAAGAGGCGACCAGTTGCAATACGGCAATCGTCCGTCGCCATTATCGACTGCCCTGCCCGTTTCCCGATGCATAATCGCAAGGTTTGATGCATTGTTTCGCTTGGCTGCCATACTTATGATGATACCAACACAATGGGAATCTTCTGTAATTTGACTGCGATCGACTTGCAGATGAGCGCGCGGGGCTACGTTGGTCACGTCTCCCGCGTGAACGGGATCGGGATCTATCATCAACTCTAGAAGACAGGGCGCAAACTTGCATTGAAAGTTCTGTCATTTGCTTGACCATGAGTTCCATGGCGGCTTCCAATCGCGACCCGGAAGATGTAGATGCAGCGCAAGGGGATGCTGAATTTCCCTGCATCGCCGCTACTTGCGGTGCTCCCGGCATGTCGTAAATTCTATCTGCCAACTCCGCCAGTGCATTTATTGGTTGAGTATCTTGGGTGGTAAGAATCGGTTGCAAGGTAGCAGGCAGACGCGTAATCCAAATAGTCTTAAGGAAGTCCTCCGGTATAGTTGGGCCCGCTAAATGCTGCAGATGTCGCAGAAACTGCGAAGGTTTTCGATCTCCTATTTCTTCGTGGCTCAATAACTGCTTAATTTTATTCTGTCGTGATACGGAGAGTCGCTTGATGAGCTCAGCCTTCAGCGTTTTATATTTGTCTGCCTGGGGAGGATTAATAATAATATCCTCCACTTCGGCGGCGTATTGTTGCTCCAACTGCGCAATTACATAATAAAATTTTGTTGAGTCGTCAGTGATCCGTGATATGATAAAATGACCTTCGACCTGCGCGAACCAAACTGCTGGGTTGTCCGGCCAAAACGGTGGTATGCGTACGCCGACACGAAAAATCTCGGATGACGTCAAATTTGGTGTAGTGGAAACAGACTCTCTGATCTTTTGTTGTGGTTGCGCGCCGCCATTGTTTACGGATTTGCCATCACCTTCGCTCATTTTTCCAACTGTTCTTGCTCGGGGTCACCAGTGAGGATGGTAAAAATACCTTTCGTTACCTTCCTCTTGTATGGTCCAATTAGTGTAGCAATAAAAGTCCGGATGTTCCACAGTTTTTTATATTACACAATTACACAACACTTTTAGGAAATTAGCGGAAGCGAAGGAAAGTAGAAGTTTAGAAATTACAGATAAAGTACTGAGTTCGTAAACATAAACAACAAAATGGTTGTACGTTGTTTTATAGACTACATTTTCGCAGAATATTGGTTCATAGAAAATGTTTCTCATATTTTCATTTCATAGAGTGATCATTTGTCAGAGCTCTTACATTGTAGAATCTGGTTTTGTATATTTTTTATTGTTCAGATAAGTAGTTTTTCGAATTTCAGTTCATTACGTTTTAAATCAAATATTATTAATCCGTATAGTATTTAGTTTGTATAACATTTGTTTCAAAGCCTGCATATTCATAAAATGTTGTTTCTGATTTTATCAAACTTAATATTTTCGTTTCATAGAAGACTCAGTTTCTCAATACTTATTGTAATATACATTAAATCCTATATGTTTTTATTCAAACAGAATTAAACTGTAGAATTTTCATATCAATTAAGCTGATTATTAAACTCAAATAAAAAAATGTATCTTTTATTAATGTATTTCATTTCATATATTTAATTTAGCAATATGTTTAATTTTACTATTCTAATTGTACTATTCTAACAACAGTTTGTTTCTGTGGGGGTCGCAATTCTAACCTAACCTAACCTACTTTTCTGGTAACAGTTTGTTTCTGTGGGGGTCGCAGTTCTAATCTAACCTAACCAACTTTTCTGGCAACCGTTTGTTTCTGTAGGGGTCACAGTTCTAACCTAACCTAACCATCTTTTCTGGCAACAGTTTGTTTCTGTGGGGGTCGCAGTTCTAACCTAACCTAATCAACTGTTCTGGCAACCGTTTGTTTCTGTGGGGCTCGCAGTTCTAACCTAACCTAACCAACTTTTCTGGCAACCGTTTGTTTCTGTAGGGGTCGCAGTTCTAACCTAACCTAACCAACTTTTCTGGCAACCGTTTGTTTCTGTAGGGGTCGCAGTTCTAACCTAACCTAACCAACTTTTCTGGCAACAGTTTATTTCTGTAGGGGTCGCAGTTCTAACCTACCCTAACCAACTTTTCTGGCAACAGTTTGTTTCTGTGGGGGTCACAGTTCTAACCTAACCTAACCAACTTTTCTGGCAACAATTTATTTCTGGGGGGGCGCAATTCTAACCTAACCTAGCCAACTTTTACGGCAACCGTTTGTTTCTGGATTTGTTTTTGTGTGTGTAACAGATCTAATATCATTATGTATATTCTTTGCAATAAGTTTCTTTGCAATTAATGTAAAGGAAGTGCATAAATACTAAAATAATAATATTGGAAAAGAAAATACTGGAACTAAATATTATATAAAACAGTAACTATGAAACAACAATCTATGAAATCTGTGTCTACGAAACAAAAATACATGAAATATGATTCTAGTGTTCGATAATTTTGTAAATTAAAAAAGTTTGATAGCAATATACATGGAACTGAATGTCTGTGAAATATGTTTTAACCAATTGAATAGTCTATGAAACAATAATATTGGAACAGAAAGTATATGGACCAAATAATCTATGAAATAATTTCTGAGAAACGAAATTCTATGAATTTTCTGTCTATGAAAGAGGGTGACACCCAACAAAATACATAAGCGCGAGAGCGTACAGTGATCATAGCAACAAGCGACAGTAGGTATGCGTACAGAGGTCAAATCACGACTGGCGTGCGTGCATGCAGCGCGAGCGCACCTAGCGACATCAGAAACCAGTTCGGCGGCCGGGTGTCCACAGTACGGCCGCCACGCGTACGTCACACGGCACGGCAAAGTGCGAGTGTTGATGTCGTATGTTATGTACATATGTTGTATATATATAAATATAAAATCTAATCATTTAATAGATAATAATGTGTGTATATTTATACGAGTAAATATATGAATGTAAGTTACCCACATACCTATGAAAATTAGTTTTTGGTGTTTTGGGAATTGCAACATGGCAATAAAATATACATATTGAATATTTCGTATGAAAACAATAATTATTTAATAAATAATTTAAAAAAATGTTTAAGTTATCAAATGTAACTACCCTAAATTATAAACCGAAAATGAATAATGAGCATGAAAATCCGTTTCTAATCATTATTACACATAAAACACATAATTAATTCTGGGACGAAATAATCACATTAAAAAGTACTTAAGATTTGAAATGTTTTAGGTGATAGCAAAATAACAAATACAGTTCATTGTTGAAAAATGATGTTGGTAGTAGCTTGTAAGTAATTTAATACCTACTACCTACTAATATAACAAAAAAAAATCTATTTGAGGAATAATTATCGATCAAAAATAGGAGTTGAAAATTTCAATTTTATTTTTCGAAATCGTCAAAAAATAATTTTACCTTTATTTATTCAATGTCACCTGTAATTTTTATTTGTGTTACCTGCAGGTAAATGCGTAAACAAGTAATTTCTTAGAGATAACCACCCCTCCTGTTATACCTATACATACTTAGTAGATTTGTAATGGTATTTGTTACTAAATAAATAGTGCGAATTGGCATGATTCACCAACCTTAATATAAGATTCTAACATTAATCTAATATTTCCGTTTTGAACAGACTTCAAGATTTCGAAGGAGGAGGTTATCAATTCGTCGGGATCTTTGTTTTTGCAATTTCGTTTTTTTTATGTATGTTCACCGATTATTCAAAGACGGCTAGAATACAAATCCTAGAGTTCTGGGTTTAATGCAATATCATGAGAAATTAAGAGTACATAAATAATGAGATTATATCATTGTCAGAAGTTTCTGTTGGGGGAAAGTAGTGAAAAATGACTTATAATGTAATTCATAGTTTGTTTCCTATGTTTGTTTCCGCAATACTGCCCTGCTAAACCCAATGGCACTATCACAGAAAAAAATTGAATGCTAACTATTCGATAGCGATATGGACTGTAGGTTTGAAAGCTAGGTTTATGCGAAACACCAGATGGCAGTAGGCTAAGCAAGAGAGTTTAATGATACGGAGTCGGCGATAAACTACTCATAGTTTTGTGTTCAATGCATAGACTAATTAACGCATAGCCGGGCGACCCCCGCTGCCAGGCTTCACGTAATTTCACTCCATAGTGAGACACTAATTATTGGAAGTGACAGTAAACTTATTACGTCTCCATTAATGTCTGACTCTCTCGTACGCCCCACGGAACAATAGCGCGTTCCCTGTCTAGCATTGCGTGTTCCCCTCCCGCACCCCTTCTTTTTGGCAGCTTAGGTTTCAAAGAAATAACCATCGACATATAATTATTCTTCCAAGGAAATAACGCGCTAAGCGGAGTATAGAGATATCTTGTATATGGTTCAATGTAAGTCAGGAAGTTACCTTTGATTCCGGGGACTGCGTTGAGCAGAAGTGTTGGTTTTCGTTGGAGACCGTTGGTGCTGGTCACAGCCTCTCGTTGCTAGCTAGAATGGACTTAAAACCATAACCTTGAGTCGCACAACTTAAACCTCTAATTTATGCACGGGTGTCGTTGGCTGCCTCCAGACTACACGATACTGACTCAAAGGTATTCGCGAGAGAGTAATCGTGCTTTTCCAATATTACGAGAGCGAAAGGATGTGTCTATTCCCGCGACGTACGACATGACACTAATTTTCCTGCTGAACTGACAAGACGAAAAACACTAATATTATCAAATTGTCACTGACACGATGTTGCCACAGTAAACTCGAAACTAAAAAGTCAAAGCTAAACACTAAGTTATACCTTAAATTCTGTAGCTCAGAAATCCATTTTCAAGAGAGTTTCATTTTAAGATTTTAGCTTAGCAGGGCAGAATAATATGCAATGTTTTTTGTTCTAATGTTAAAATAAAGGCCCTGTCCTCTACAAATGAGACAACTTCGGCAGTTTATCCCTGTTTTAGTATTACTTTGTTCCAACTGAAAAAAATTGCTGGTCCGTCACTCTGACCTCCACCCGTTAAAAGCCGCCAGATGTCCGGGTCCGCCAGATATGAAAAAAGACAGTATAGCAACTAACTAGATGGGTTTTTTGCTCTTATTATTGTGTCCTATCTGACGTGGCCAGCTCTTAGTCTATGTAGTATTTAAAGAAGTTCTTATTTGCAGTTGCCTTGCTCCTTACTTCAGCAGCCTCTTTCTTATCAAATGTCACTGACAAGTCGTTCATGATGGCCGAAAAATATGACCCGGAAAACCACCGAAAGCTTCTTTACGAAAAAGTTTGCAAAGCCCTGACTGAGAAGTTTAAAATGCCGTGTAACACGACCTGGTCTTTAGAACGTTTCATGCATCAATACCTTGATGAGGCTGGGGCTTATGTTATCTACAGGACACCTGAAAACTGGACCATAAAGACCCCATCAGAGCATTATGAGGAGACTCAAGATTTGGATAAACACAAAATAGATGTTGATGACACAAGGAGGTTCATGACACACCCAGAAGGTTTGACTTTCAAAGATTTTATAGAAAAATATGAACCGACGACGGTATGGGAGCAAGCCATGGAGGAAGCAAAGATGGTAGGTCGCAACAATACAGACAGAGCTTCACTAATAAAGGGCTTGGACTCGACGGACGAACTTCTAAGCCTCTGGGTCCCGCACAGCGGCCGTCGGTGGTGGAACAATCAGTGGCGACTGCCACAGCTACCGCACAAACCGAGTTTAAAGCAAAAGAAGGATGCAGATTTAAATGATATGTACGTCATTTTGTACTTCATGAAACAAGATATTTATCAGGCTAGAGAAAAAATGAGGGTCATGCAAACGCTAAGGGAGAAGTATAGGAAGACAGCGTTGTACAAAATTGGATACTTATTTGGTAAAACTGATTACGCATGTAAAGTTTTCTCTTCTCTTGCGTACAAGTCTTTTAGAGAATGTTCGACGATCCGTGTCCATATATATGCTGAGTTTCGCCTCTTTATCCACATGCTGGATATAGCGTACAATATCGAGCGGCTAATATGCAGATGGTTTGATGTGGATATATTGAAGGATCTAATAGTGTCAAACGATGTAATAACTCGGAAGGTGATATTAAAGAACAAAAACCTGACCACGCTGGAGGCTATTAAGGCTTTTGACGATATGTTTATCGATTGAGTTTGTCTCTTAAAATAAACACTTATGATGTTATTGGGATTTTGTAATTATTTAATTACTCTCAGCTGCAGATTTGCTTACTTAGTTTATGAATGAACTAGCTTTTGCCCGCGGCTTCGCCCGCGTACTAAAAGTACTAAAAAAGAAGGTTCTCAGTTTGACCCGTATGTTTGTATGTATGTTTGTCCGCTTTTATTTTGCATTTGGCTGAACCGATTTAGATGCGGTTTTCGGAAAAGTATTCGTTACATTCTGGAGGTTTCAGTATACTACGTTTTGGTGAAGGCGGTTCACTTATTTTTAAAAGAAATATTGCAATAATTTTTGAATTGTTACGCCAGCGACGACTTACGACTATTAAGATATTATGATTAATGCAGATTTCTACTCTTAAATAGAAACTTTTCCCCGCGACTTCGTCTGCGTGGATTTAGTAATCCACCCTGCTTTTTACCCGCTTAAAGAATTACTTCTGGGATAACAATTAATATTATTATTATCATAGGATACTGGCAACACTAGCCTTGTAAACACTTGCTTTACGTCCTCTTACTAATCTTAGTTGCAATAAAATACTTACAAATAGAAAATAACTTTGATAGTGACTCCAACAGCAGTGTGTGACAACGATTGTTAGTTTTACGGATAGAATGCAGCCTACGGAAGCACATAATCACAAACAAGGAAGCTGGTAAGATTGCTTCTTCGCCGTTACACTTAGAAAGATCATTCAAAACATCGGAATATAAAATTGTTTCGTTTGTCTTCGACAATAAATAACGGGACTAGCCTCAGCTGATTGGGAGATCAAAAGTCACTGACAGTTGACATCTGTCAGGTGCGTTCCGATACATCAAAACTACAACTTCAGTATTGCTAGGAATATTGCACACGGCGTCAAAGGGAGCTACTAAGGCTACCACTAGTGGCCAAAAGATGGCGGCACCAGTCACGTGCCATACGTGCAAATCTCTAGTGGATATCAAAGGCACAATCGACTGCAAAAAACGCTACGAGTTCGACTGCGCGGGCGTTTCTGAAAAATTGCACCGATTGAAAAGCTTAGAAGCCAAAACGAAATGGAGATGCAAAATATGTCTAGAAAAGCCAAAGGAGGCAATTTCACCTAAAATCCTATTATGTCCTGCAGAAGTGGAAAAACAAACAAAATCGATTAAAGATGAGACAAAAAAACAACCCACTGTAAAATCACCTCTGAGTAACCCTCAACAGTAAGATACGAACCTTCACCCAGATGCATCTATAGAGCCAATAAATCTAGACTGCCCTCATCTGCCCGAAAGCGTAGAGCCCAGTAAAAATGAACCTATTATCTATGCGAGCAGTACCCCATTTTCAAACAGTGATAATCCGGGTAAAGTACTAGAAAACGATCCAAATAATTCAATTCCAAAACTTTCAGATACTGAATTATCGGCAGAGAGTTCATTTGAATCGACTCAAGACGATTCTATTGAAGGAGATACTTCACAATCTTGTATCACCAACAAAAGTTGTCCAGAGTTAAAAAGAACCTCAGAAGATGAACTTTTGGAGTATAAAAACAAATTAAATAACTTAGAGTTACGGTTGCAGTCGGCAGAAAGTAAAATTGAAAATTTAATTTTGGAAAACAGTGGTCTCAAAATACAAATAGAAGATAATGAGAAGACCATAAAAAAGCTGAAAGATATATGTACAAAAAAAAAACAAAAAACATCGAGTGAGCTTACTCTCATCTAAAATAAACTCAAGCGAATCCAAAAAGGAGAGCTTATTAGACCGTAACACCAGTACAGATATTGATATACCTGACCTCTTAAGCGACAGCCCTACGCAACAACCGAGCGACCCTATAACCTCTAGGGATGCTACTAGAAGCTACTAGATCCATGCCGTTTGGCTGCAGTGCCAGCCAAAGTCTTGTCATCTGTGAGCGGTACTTGCAATCAATCCAAGACAAAACTATGCATAATAAGCAATCAAGGAAATAAAAAAACGCTTCAGGCTATTGATAACGCATTCGAGAGTGAAGCTTATTTTTGTCACTATACGTTGTACCTAGAGGCAGCATTAAGAATGTTCTGAATAATTTAGAATCGAAACTAAAAGAATTTACTTTTAGTGATTACTGTATAATTTTCATAGGCGAAAACGACATAACATCAAATAATAGAAGCATCTGTTTAATAAATTACTTATGGGGACTCTTCTAAAAGTTACACATACGAATATAGTGATTTGCCTTCCTATTTACGTCTGCGGAGCTCCCATATACAATTCTAAGGTGGAAGTGTTCGGAAACTTATTGGCTAGGGACCTCCAAAGTCATGACTATGCATATATATTCGACACCAATTACGATTTGTCATTAGCAGTGATCGGAATTGGTAGTGCCATTTCGCGGGAATTCGGTGTGTAAGCTTAGTATGGATATAGTTTTTAACCCCGGGATTTGATATGAAAATTATAAAGTTTGTGCTTGGTTTAAAAAATGTTTTAAAGAACCGCGGGCCTAACGTAAGTATGAAAAATGTGGTTTCAGTTAGATATCGGACGTCAAAAGAAATAGATTGACAGTAGAAAATATTGATAAAAAATATGGTTTGCTACTATAATTTCATGTTTTTGTGTTCATTTAAAATAGTGATGTTGATGTTTCGTGTTTTATTTTATGATTGTATTATTGTTAATTGTAACTGTTAAACGAAAGTAATTTTAAATGAATGATGTATTTATAATGACATTTTTTTTAGTTTTGCGTATTGAAGAAAATTTTCTGTGAGAAATACGAGTCGAAGAATCTCAAGTCTTATCCATGTTCTTTACAATGTTTAAGGTCATTCACCCGAAATGGCACTACCTATTCCGATCACTGGCATTAGACATGTTTTCAGAATATTCTGGAAAAATCACTAATTTGGGCTTAAAAAATATATTTTTGAATTTGAAAATGTACCTGTCGTCCTTTTACAGCGTGAAACCAATTTCATACTCCTCTGAACAAAATGGTCAGCCAGAGTGTCCATCCATTTCTATCGAGACCGAGACTGATAATCTCATAGAACAAAGTCAGGCAGCCCAAGGCAGACCTACTGGTCAAAAATTGTTTTCGTGGCTAATGATAGTAAATATACCTTCAGTATATAGAGTCTGGCTAGCCAAATATTGTTGACAGATATTTCCTTGTTGTATCACCAATTATCTATGATTTAAAGAAGTTAAAAGTCAGTTGTCAATGTATGTCATTCATTCAAATTGTCCACGGTTTATAAGGGGTTTATTTTAAACAATATTGTAAATGACTATACCGATTGAAGTCCGCAAACTATTATTTAAGCTCGTAAATAATTACGACAATGTGCGAAGTTGACGTGAAGCGTGTTGTATAACGAAAGACTGCAATGTTTACAAGTCGTCAACAATTTTGTAGGTTGGTGCTCTATTAATATTTTGATACTTTAAGTACTAGTTGTATCATTTGCCTATAACTTTCATTAAGTACGTGAATTTGTTAATACCTGAATCTCATAAACAGGACAAGTGTGTAAAGAAACGGAAAATAGGAGGTCTGGAAAATATCTATACAATCAAAACATTGGAACGTAAGAATTTACTTACTGAAAACCAATATTTAGAAGAAATCTGTGGAGTGACTGGTCAGTAGTAATTTGATATAAAAATATAAAATAAATAAAAATATCTCGGCGAAACATGTCTATACAGTATGTATACCAACCAAAACCATCCCTTAAAACTAGTGAATAGGGAACTCGATTACATTGTTATTAAATTGTTTTTACTTGCTTCTGACTGAGCATGTTTTGGGGGATTTAATTTCTGTTTGAATTTCTCTTGTTGCAGTCGGTTAATGATCTTTCTAACGCCCTGTGAGGCTTGTTTACTTCTGTGACTTACCTGTCAGTTTACGTGGACTGCGCAATGTTGATATGTAACTAGGGGACCTGATCAACATTTACGTTGTTATGGCTAAACGCTCATACGCGTCGAGTGTTGTTTATATAAGGTGTAACAAAAATTCTGCTGATCTTAAACGGATCAGCAGACGGGCATAATTAGAATCGTGTTTAATCATTCAAAACTAAGAAAAAAAAATTCACGAGAAAATGAAATTGGGATTTGTATGGAGGGTCGGCCGACTGGGATGAACTGTCACATACAAAACAAAATATTTTATTCAAAAATGTCCGGCAAGGTTGACATTTATGGTTAAAAACTAGGCGGCGAAATGCCTAGTTTATGGTCAATAAAAATTAAAAAGTTACGGAAATTGCAGGCTCGATTTCGCGACATAAATGTTGCATACAAATTCCATTTTTGTCGAGGTACAAACTTTTTAAAAAGTTCAACAGCCATACAAAAATAAAGGCACAGGTCCTAAACAGCCAAAACACAACATCGGTATTTGTTATTTTTATTGTTGGTACCGCGACTTTTTAGTTATCTCAAATAGCTTACGATAAATTCAGAAGAAAAATACACTTCAAACTTTTTAATAAAAAAATATAATGGCGGCAAAGCTGAGCGTGTACCGCGAACATAGGAAATTGTAGTTTCGAATAAATCTGTCTCTCTCACTCAACATGAGAAGCGATGGAGATAGAGATAATTATAGGATTCGAATCGAAATTCGATGCTCACGGTAGTGGCCATTCTTTTAACCTAGAAGTTATCCTGAATATATTATTTATGTCAATATTGTTTGTTGTTCATCAACGTTGGCTGTTTTGCATTATTTTTGAATAAAGCACTATATTGGACTCGGCGTGAAGGGCCATTGCTGGCTTCGTATTAAATTAAACGGACTCCTAAAGTCGTCTGTTTAAACGTAATACTCAGCCATCAATGTGCTACTTCACCTCCTCGACAATAATGTACTATTTCGCTTTCAAAAACAATTTCTTCTACTTTATCTTTGTCGCAATACGATACCAATTATACCCTTAAACCTTTGATTATTAAACCAACCGGATGCGAGACGCGCACTCATTTCTATCAGAAAAAGTCTGCCAATTTCGGCGCGGGGGACGAGGAAACGCACACAAATACTGTTAACACTAATGCATTTTCCATTGACGTCGCTACACACGCACACGATAAAATTATCAAACACTAGCATAAAATATACTCACACAAGTACAAACACAGACACAGACAACCTGTCCGTGAACGAGATAATGTCATCTTTAAGTAAACGTACACAGTGCGAGGAACGCGTCGAAAATAATATACTTAAGTATCGATATTTGTGACGTTTTCAAGTCAAAGGTACATCATCGTCGGTTGTTAATAGAGTTAATTTCTAAATGATTTTTTTATGGTAACGCCTTATTGACAACCGATAATGATGTACCTTTGACTTGAAAAGGTCACATTTTATCGTAGATTTATTTATCGTATCCCTACATGTCACTGGATATAGATAGGCATTTCTTCCCTGGGGTAGTGGGAAAGCAGTTGATGAAGAAAATCCAGTGAGTGCTGGTAGGTCCAGGTAGGACAGTAGAGCTGCCAAGTTTGTAACTCTTTTAGCACCACCCAGGGATCACGTGTAGGGTTGTCTAAGGTGTTTCCTACGGACGCAGAGAATCATTGATCGTAGATTAGTTATATATTTTTGTTTCTTTACCAAGTATAAGGTTTTGCTATTGATAAAATTATAATGTTAAGTTGTGATTAAATATCAAGTTTTTCTACCAGAATATTACTTAAAATGTTAGTATTCTACGTAAGTTAGTTTGTCTATTTGTTCAGGACAAATCTTGCAAGCTGATTTAGAATAACTTTTATATTATCAATTTAATATTTTGATGTGTATTTGCTTTTATATTTAGTAGAAAATAGTACAAATTATAAACAAATAACTATTACAATGAAACAATTAACTGCAAAGAACTCTGGAACATCACGGGATTCGAACCCACGTGTTTAGATTACCGTTCCAATGTGCTTCCAATTACACTAGACGTTCCTCTATCCACCTCAGTGAATTTTTCACTGTAATGAACAGTGATCGGAATTGGTAGTGCCATATCGCGGGAATTCGGTGTGTAAGCTTAGTATGGATATAGTTTTTAACCCCGGGATTTGATATGAAAATTATAAAGTTTGTGCTTGGTTTAAAAAATGTTTTAAAGAACCGCGGGCCTAACGTAAGTATGAAAAATGTGGTTTCAGTTAGATATCGGACGTCAAAAGAAATAGATTGACAGTAGAAAATATTGATAAAAAATATGGTTTGCTACTATAATTTCATGTTTTTGTGTTCATTTAAAATAGTGATGTTGATGTTTCGTGTTTTATTTTATGATTGTATTATTGTTAATTGTAACTGTTAAACGAAAGTAATTTTAAATGAATGATGTATTTATAATGACATTTTTTTTAGTTTTGCGTATTGAAGAAAATTTTCTGTGAGAAATACGAGTCGAAGAATCTCAAGTCTTATCCATGTTCTTTACAATGTTTAAGGTCATTCACCCGAAATGGCACTACCTATTCCGATCACTGGTAATGAACAATGATGAATCAGTCACTAGCGACATCGTGATGTTCCAGAGTCCTTCGCAGTTGATATTTTGATTGTAATGGGCATCTGCACAGACTAGATAAATACTAATGGACGCGGTACTGGGCCGGGCGCGCGTTACATGGTTTATGATCAGATGCGCATAAACTTGTCGAAACCTCATGCCGCGCGGTTCAGTCGTCGTTCGACCACGTGTGACGAATTTAGTGCCAAAAAACATGTAAAAATGCCGTGTTGTACAATTTTGTCGTGTCGTATACGAAGCAACGAATTAAAAAAGGCCCCTGGAGTAGTTACTTTCCACCGGTAAGTATAAAAACCGAGTATTTCACATTTTTTCCAAAAATTGTAGGCTTTTATTACGACATTCACCCATTATCTGATGGTACAACAGTATTCATATCAATTGCTCGCTGGCTATTGCTGGCGGTCGCAGGATTACGCGAGTGACGCGCAATGTATTTGGAAATATGAACGTCGCTCGTCAGTCTCGTCACACGATCGGCAGCCACGTTGCTGGGCAACATGGCTGCCGCGCGCCTGCCGCCACGAGAGTGCGGCCCGTTATTTGTTATCGATAATTTCGAACACATTGTTTGAGGTGTAACTTTCTGTCCTATAGTAGAAACTAATTTTCTTTCTTTCGAAAACAAAATAACGTGATTGACTGGATTAATTAATCCAATGATCAACTTATTTTCAACCGACTTCAAGATTTCGAAGGAGGAGGTTATCCATTCGTCGGGATCTTTGTTTTTGCTTGTTTTTTTTTTTTTTTTATGTATGTTCACCGATTATTCGAAGACGGCTGGACCGATTTGGAAAATTCTTTTTTTGTTTGAAAGAGTATACTTCACAGTTGGTCCCATTGTAACCAGGTTAGGATCTGATGATGGGATCCTGGAGAAATCGAGGGAACTCTTCAACTATTATAGGCACACCTATAGTGATTTGAGTATTTTTTACAGCAGCTTGAGCATTTCCTTTTGGAAAGGTGGATGCTAAGTGAAGTCGGTTCTTTTTTGTTTAAAATTATTTATTTATAGATACGATAACTTTATAATGGTACTTCTAACCATACTAATATTATTAATGCGAAAGTGTCTCTGTCTGTCTGTTACCTTTTCACACTTAAACTGCTGAACCGATTAAGATGAAATTTGGTATGAAGATAGTTTGAGTCACGATTATTATTCTAGTATTTTAGCAGACACATAAATTAGATAGATAAGGGTACATCGACAAATTACGTCAAACAAATTTCAACAATAATGTTTAAAATTGCTATTTCTTTATTTTCCCATTTTAAATAATATATTAAATGAAATCAAAGCAAGAAAAATAATAATCCAAAGTGTTTGAATGTCAGACTAGAAGACATAAAGAGTACCTTTCCTTCAAAAAAGTGTACACAGTACTGTACTATGTGTATATATGTACACGATATTTGTATTTGTGACGTCACAAGAAATAAAACTCCCCCTTCCCTTTATCAGAACTCGTCACACTTTGTTAATCCCGCCGACCCCCTTAAAATCTGATGTAATTAATGGATGAACCCTAATTAGGGTAGATTTTTATCCAGCTATTAATAAAAATCGACATTATTTTATTAATATGAGGTGTGGCGTGGTATTATGGAGTTAATTATCGATAATTGATATCGATAAAATATATATATCGAAGGGCCACATCCCTAATGTAGGCGGAGCCTACGAGGCAATGGTAGTGGTTACGTATTTTCTAGTGTACGCACACATCAACACAGCGAATGAGAGACTGACATTTCTTTGTGTGTATCACCTCGTGCGTACTTTAATAAGAATGTGTGCGTGTAAATGCCGGTTACGCTGGTTTTGGAACAAACTACGGCTGATACCGTCTCCATATACTCCGTGGGCATCTGTTTCCAATTTGTGTTTCTATTTCTAATATCTCTTCTTCATTTTCTATTATAAATAAAAAGTATAACATACTGCTAATGTTAATATCGACATTTATTTTTGTGCTGTCCCATCACTAAAACTTACCAAGTGATACCAGAGTCAGAAATTAAAAGTGCCTATTTAAGGGGTTAAGTTTGTATAACGTACCTTATAATAAATAAAATATAATCCATACAAAATTAAAATGCTACATGAAATGTATGGTGAAAATAAAGGAAAGAATTAATTTCTAAACAGGAATATCGTTATTTCAAGCATCTACAAGTATATTTCACTTAAGGAGCGCCACACATTAGAGCGGAATTCAGTGCGGAATTCGGCACACTAGCTGAAATTTGTCTATTAAAACGGAAATTTGTTTATGGTAGCTGTATTTTTGAGACCATAGACAAATTTCAGCTATTGTGCCGTACAGCACACATACGCTGAGTTTCTTACGCTGGTTCTTCTCATTTGGGGCTCCTTTCCGAACCAGTAGTAGTTTATTGCCCTTCCCATAATACGGTTTTAAAAAGATTTGAATTCAATACAGTTTTTAAACCAGTGTTTATGTTTTATTTCATTACCGTGCGTCCGTGCGTAATGTGCTATAGGCTAGGTTATCCTTATAGTGTCAGTTTTTTGAGTTCCAAACCACCTTACTGCCCTGCCCTCGGCGGTCCTCGACGACATATATAATTTAAAAAGCTATGCGTGTGAATGAGTTTTACCTTTGAAGTACTGACGTTAATCTTTCAATTTTTTCAATATGTAAGTTAAATAATTTAAAAGTCGATTAAAATATGTTTAGAAACAATTTAATAACAACACACACACATAGACACACTGCTTTTTTTAACAGAGCAATGCTTTACAATTATGGCTGTATGGCGATTGGGTCTCTGCCTAACCCACGGAGTATCTTTTAAGTGTATTGCCTAACCTGTCACAACATTGACAATGAATGACATAATGGCGGACGTATTTCTGCCGCACTGGAGTCGATTACTCTTGTTTGCAATATTTTACTGACCTCCCTCGATGTAATCGTGTTCATAATTGTATACCCAATTTATGAATGAATTCATTGATAAATTGGGTATGCAATTATGAACCCGATGGTACAATGTACTATGACGAGTCAAGTTTAAAAATTACCGTAAAGTAGATGTAGTACCATTAAGTGGCAACACTTTTTGATTGACAATATTTTTTTAGTTTTTTGCTAATTTCGTGCACTATTTGATGATATTTAGACGTAATTATACTTACAGATGAAAAGAAACGTTATCCTTGTGTAAACTAAACAATTCAGATATTTTCTTACATGAAAACACGCAGCAATTCGGATCGTTCCGCGCTGACTGACATTCATTGAAGGGCGTTTGACGCGCGACAACTAGTTTTATATAACCACTACGACCAGTGGTCTTGTACTTTTGGCAGAGGGGGACGCCTGACAATTACCACTCCATTGGTTTATTTCTCTGAGCCTTAAACGGATCACTACTATTTTTGTTACAGTCTGTACTGTAAGTATCCTAGGTAACAATTTATATAATGGCGGAAATTCAAACTTCAACATGAAGTTTGACACCATTTTGTCTAATGACATTTTAGCGTGCTGCCATTATTAAGATTGTAAACAAAATAATAATACAGAGGGTTACAAAATATTTTTTTAAATTCAATATTTTTAGAGATCACGTAAAGATTGCTTGATTTTAAATGAAATATGTACAGTCAGCTGCGGAGAAGAAGACCCCCATAGGTACTGCATACAAACTTTGTATAAAGCGTGGGTGTTTTTCTCTGCATCTGACCGTACTAGACTCATATTTCTGATCTAAACATTGACGGGTTTCATTAAATGGTTTAGGTACCTTACGTGTACACAGAAAATCGAAAATATTTTCTAGTATCAAAACTATAATTCCTACTACACAAGGTGTGACCAGCCCAAATTTTTTTGAATTTCCCGCCAAAAAGTTGTGTAATATTTCTATAGCCAGACTCTACCATCAAGATGTACAGAGCCTAAAATCTAAAATTAGTCAAATTGAAATTTTACTAGACAACGCAGATATTGATGTACTCTGCTTCACAGAAACTTTTCAAAAAAAGAAAGATGTCTTAACATTACAGATTGAAGGTTACAAAATTGTTTCTCATTATACTAGAAATAGTAAATGTCGAGGAGGGGTTGCAATATACGTTAAGAAATCTATAAGTTGTTTTAGCCTGGAATGGATATCAGATATGTCCGCAGAGTCTGATTTAGAATCTTGTGGTATTGTAATCCCAGATCTCAACTCCATAATACTTTGTATTTACAGGACTCCTAACAGCGACATAAATATATTTATGCAAAAGCTAGAATCTCTTTTTAAAAAGTTAGTATTTCGTAACAAAAAGTTTGCGCGTAAAATCTTTATTGCAGGGGATTGTAATATAAATTTATTATGTTATTTAATCAAATACAAACATTGAAACATTGAAAAAATAATCAACCCAGTTTGACTTGAACAAACATCGATACGCCTTACCGGGGCTCGATATCGCTTTACCAATTAAGCTATGGGTTCAGTTACTGAGCTGACGAAATTCTCAATGCCTTCAATCATCTTTTTGCATTTATTTTTAGATCGACTTTATAGCAGCCGTAAGCGACATCTAGGTGCCAACTACTACAGTTAGCTACCCTTCCCGCCGACTCTTTTTACAAGTGTCACAACGGAAATAACAGATGGCGCCTGCTATCAACTCATAATTATTTTACTTGTTTTAAAGTGGGTATTCCACTCATACATTAGTATGTTATTTAATCAAATACAATCATTGAAACATTGAAAAAATAATCAACCCAGTTTGACTTGAACAAACATCGATACGCCTTACCGGG
Organism: Pammene aurita; assembly: GCA_947086415.1. NCBI lineage: Eukaryota > Metazoa > Arthropoda > Insecta > Lepidoptera > Tortricidae > Pammene > Pammene aurita. Next base: position 34,270,715 of record OX352303.1, read on the forward strand.
GCTCGATATCGCTTTACCAATTAAGCTATGGGTTCAGTTACTGAGCTGACGAAATTCTCAATGCCTTCAATCATCTTTTTGCATTTATTTTTACATCGACTTTATAGCAGCCGTAAGCGACATCTAGGTGCCAACTACTACAGTTAGCTACCCTTCCCGCCGACTCTTTTTACAAGTGTCACAACGGAAATAACAGATGGCGCCTGCTATCAACTCATAATTATTTTACTTGTTTTAAAGTGGGTATTCCACTCATACATTAGTATGTTATTTAATCAAATACAAACATTGAAACATTGAAAAAATAATCAACCCAGTTTGACTTGAACAAACATCGATACGCCTTACCGGGGCTCGATATGGCTTTACCAATTAAGCTGTATGAGTGGAATACCCACTTTAAAACAAGTAAAATAATTATGAGTTGATAGCAGGCGCCATCTGTTATTTACGTTGTGACACTTGTAAAAAGAGTCGGCGGGAAGGGTAGCTAACTGTAGTAGTTGGCACCTAGATGTCGCTTACGGCTGCTATAAAGTCGATGTAAAAATAAATGCAAAAAGATGATTGAAGGCATTGAGAATTTCGTCAGCTCAGTAACTGAACCCATAGCTTAATTGGTAAAGCGATATCGAGCCCCGGTAAGGCGTATCGATGTTTGTTCAAGTCAAACTGGGTTGATTATTTTTTCAATGTTTCAATGATTGTATTTGATTAAATAACATACTAATGTATGAGTGGAATACCCACTTTAAAACAAGTAAAATAATTATGAGTTGATAGCAGGCGCCATCTGTTATTTCCGTTGTGACACTTGTAAAAAGAGTCGGCGGGAAGGGTAGCTAACTGTAGTAGTTGGCACCTAGATGTCGCTTACGGCTGCTATAAAGTCGATGTAAAAATAAATGCAAAAAGATGATTGAAGGCATTGAGAATTTCGTCAGCTCAGTAACTGAACCCATAGCTTAATTGGTAAAGCGATATCGAGCCCCGGTAAGGTGTATCGATGTTTGTTCAAGTCAAACTGGTTTGATTATTTTTTCAATGTTTCAATGTTTGTATTTGATTAAATAACATACTAATGTATGAGTGGAATACCAACTTTAAAACAATTAAAATAATTATGAGTTGATAGCAGGCGCCATCTGTTATTTCCGTTGTGACACTTGTAAAAAGAGTCGGCGGGAAGGGTAGCTAACTGTAGTAGTTGGCACCTAGATGTCGCTTACGGCTGCTATAAAGTCGATGTAAAAATAAATGCAAAAAGATGATTGAAGGCATTGAGAATTTCGTCAGCTCAGTAACTGAACCCATAGCTTAATTGGTAAAGCGATATCGAGCCCCGGTAAGGCGTATCGATGTTTGTTCAAGTCAAACTGGGTTGATTATTTTTTCAATGTTTCAATGTTTGTATTTGATTAAATAACATACTAATGTATGAGTGGAATACCCACTTTAAAACAAGTAAAATAATTATAAATTTATTAAGTAAAGAAACGAATTCAAAAAAAAATATTTCTGTATTACGCAAGTATAACATTCGTCCCACAATTCATGAACCTACAAGGATTACCAGTCAGACCAAGACTTGTATTGATAATATTTTAACAAATACTCGTAATTATGTTTCAGAAGTGTTGAACTTGGCAATTTCAGACCATGCATGTCAGATGCTAAAAATCCCAACAAACAAAAGTTACCAAGAAAAATACTGGTATGTCCGCGTAAGACAGGTTGATCTAACTTTGGAAATTTTTGTTAAATATATTTCACAAATAAATTTTGAGGAAGTGTATCAGCATTCTGATCCAAATGTAGCATATAATACCTTTTTTCAGCTATTTAAATTAATATTTGACCTATGGATACCTGAAGAATCAATAAAAAATACCTATAAGAGGAAAGCAAATTGGATAACCAGAGGAATTAAGACAGCTCGTAAGGTAAAACGAAAAATGCATCTTGATACGCAACAACGGAATGACAAAGTTAAAAAAAGTCAATTTAAAAAGTATTGTAAATTATTTCAGGTAGTAATACGTAAAGCTAAGATACTAACAAATATACATAGTACTAAAAATAAGTCCAGAGCAACATGGAGCTTGATTAAACGTAATACGTGCTTAAATAATTTAATTAGCCCCACGATTGAGATGATCAATGACGATGGTAATATTGTCCCCGTGGTCCCGAAGAAAGAGGGAGGAGGAGGGTCTTTCTTCGGGACCACGGGGACAATGTCGTCCTCGAAACGTCGAAGGTAATTTTAAAAAATATATACGCGGTTAAGTCCCGTTATTACAAATAGATATGTGTAAAAACCGTGAAAGTTTAAATCAGTGGATGGTAATATTGTTACTGATCCAATGAACATGGCCACTAAATTCAATAAGTTTTTTATCAACCTGAATTCTAAGACTGAGGCTAAACCTGCGGAATATAAGCCGATTGATCCCCAGTCGTGCAACAGCATGTTTGTGATGCCTGTTGATTCAGAAGAAATCAGGAAAATCATAAATTAATTAAAATCTAAAAAAAGTTCTGGATACGATGACATACCAGTGAAAGTTATAAAGGCCTGTAGAGAATGCATTGTACAGCCTCTTACATTTATTATTAATCTCTCATTAGAAACTGGCATTTTTCCCGATGAATTAAGAAAAGCCATCATTAAACCACTATACAAGAAAGGTGCGAAGGAGGATATGAACAATTATAGACCCATAGCCCTATTGTCTAATTTTTCTAAAATATTCGAGAAAGTTATTTATAATCGGCTCATTAACTTCTTTACTGCACATGAGATTTTGAGTCCCAACCAATATGGTTTTCAAAAAGGAAAGTCCACCTCTTTAGCCATTTTTAGAATTTTCAAGGATATTTGGGACAAAATGAATAATAAACAATTATGTGTGGCCTTATTTATAGATATGTCTAAGGCGTTTGATTGTGTCATGCATGAGGTCGTAGTCGTAGTAAAGAAGCTAGAAAATGTAGAAATAAGACGTCATGCGTTAAAATTGCTTAAATACTACCTTTGTAATAGGCAACAACAGACAACTATTTCAAAGTATTGCAAAGATACCAAAACAGTTGAAAAATATCAATCTGAATACGAGTTAGTTAAGGCTGGTGTGCCTCAAGGGAGCGTTCTTGGGCCTCTTTTGTTCTTGCTTTACATTAATGAACTCCCGAAGGTCGTAAATGAGCCTTGCGTACTGTTTGCCGATGATGTAACGATACTATTTTCCGATGAAAGCTCGAATGCCACAAATCTGGAGCATAAATTGTACATTAAAATATATTATCGAATGGCTGGTCAAACTAAACTTAAATGTAAATCTAACAAAGACAAAGTTAATGCAGTTTAGGAACTACAAGACAATGCCGTTAACTTTGAATATTAGTAATGCAGGCATAGCCATTGAAACAGTAGACAGTATTAGGTTCTTAGGAGTAAACATAGATCCAAACTTAAACTGGAAATCCCATGTAGAAAAAATCAATAAAAATATATCGTCTCAAAGCTATGCCTTATCTATACTATCTGAAACGTGCTCAGAAGAAATTACTAGAAATGCATATTTTGGAAATATGTATCCGTTGCTCACTTATGGCATCATTTACTGGGGAAATTCCACTGACATCCAATCTACTTTTATCTTACAGAAGGATTGTATCCGCACTATTTATCGTGTGCCAATTTTGTCTTCTGTAAGATCTGTATTCAGGGAAAAGAAGCTTCTTACGCTAACTGGGATTTATATTTTTGAGCTATGTAATTTTCTTAAAAAAGATTAGAGATTTAGAAAATACGATGCATTTCAGCGATAGAGTCACTGCATTGAAAATTAAGGCAGAACCACAAAACATGCTGGTTATACAAACATACATGCCAACAAGCTCACATGCAGATGATGAGGTAGAAGAACAAATGGAAACGTTAATTGACACAAACAAAAGAAAAGAACAGCTGATTATAATGGGGGATTTTAATGCAGTAGTGGGAGAGGGTAGCGAGGGGGCTATAGCTGGCAAATTCGGACTGGGGAAACGTAACCGAAGAGGGGAGAGACTAGTGGAATTTTGCAAGGAACATGAGCTAACAATCACAAATACCCTTTACGATCAACCCTATAGAAGGCGTTACACCTGGAAAATGCCAGGCGACATAGCCAGGTATCAACTGGACTATATACTGGTAAAAAATGAACACAGAAAGTATGTAACTAAATGCAAGAGCTACCCAGGAGCTGATGTGAATACTGACCACAATCTAGTCATGTGCAATATTAGAATAAAGCTAACAAAACCCCTAAAACCCCTGAGAGTAAGTAGAAATAAGACTATAGATATACAGAAATTGAAATGTGATAAGGAAACCAAAGTGCAATATAGCAACTCAGTAGGAGACAAATTGTTAAAATATAAGGAAAAATATATATCAGATGACATGAATAATAGAATAGAAGAACGATGGGAAGATATTAAAAACATAATGAAGGATAGCGCAAGGACTGCAGCAAAGAGAGAAAATATCAGACCAAGGAAGAAATGGCTTACACAGGATATTAAAAAGATAATGATAGAACGAAGAAAGCTGAGAAACAAAGCTGACGATGTAAGTGTAAATAAATACAGAAAACTCACAAATAAAATAACGTTATTATGTGGAGAAGCGAAGATAGAGGACATGAAGAGAGATTGCGAAATGATTGAGGAACATATAAATAAAGGAAACACTGACAGAGCATATGGAATCATAAAACAACAACATAGGAAACATAAAACCAAGTCGACAGTAATAACAAATGAACAGGGTCACATACTAACAGAAAATAAAGAGATACTACAGAGATGGAAAAGGTACATGGAAGAGCTGTATAAGGGAGATGGTTTAAATATGACAGACATTGAGTTAATAAATGAGGTAGAAATGGATGAAATGGGACCTGAAATTATAAGAGAAGAATTTGACAACGCTCTAAGAACAATAAGAGATGGAAAAGCTGCAAGTGACGATGAGATCTTCATTGAAATGATGAAGTACTCTAATAACCCAGCCCTACTAGATGAGGTTTTTGAACTCATAGCAAGCATGTACTCTATAGGAAAGGTACCGAAAGACTTTGCAACAACGAAAACCGTTATGTTGCCAAAAAAAACAAATACCTTAAAGTGTGAGGAGTTTAGAACACTTAGTCTTATATCTCAAGCTTCCAAAATACTATTAAAGATATTACAACGCCGTATAAGGGAAAAGATAGAAAATAACTTAGGAGAAGATCAATACGGGTTCAGAAGGCAAAGGGGTACAAGAGAAGCAATATTGGCTTTGAGATTAACACTGGATAGACGTTTAGATATTGGCCTTAATACATGTGTAGCATTCGTGGACCTAGAAAAGGCTTTTGATAGGGTAAATTGGAAACAGATGATGAATAGACTGAAAGAAATAGGTATTGACTACAGAGATAGAAGAATAATATATGAAATATACAGGCAACAAGAAGCTTTTATAGCAATGGGAAACGAAAAGGGAACGGCTAAAATACGACAAGGAGTAAGACAGGGATGCCCACTGTCGCCACTTATATTTAATATATTCATAGAAGCAGCAATTGTAAAAGTATTAGAGTCTGTAGATGGAGGCATTGAATTTAATGGTAAAAGAGTGGTATTTGTACGATTTGCTGATGACATTGCAGCTTTTGCCAGCACCAGCATAGAACTAGAAAAAATATTAAACACAATGGACACCATCTTTAAGGAGTTTGGAATGAAAATCAATAACACTAAAACAAAATTTTTGATAGCGTCAAAGAAGGGAAATATAAAAGGTCAAATAAATGTAGGCGGAAGAAAAGTAGAGCAAGTCCAAAAGTTTAAATATCTCGGAAGCATTATTACGGAAGACTCAAGGTGTACGTTGGAGATAAAGGCAAGAATTGCTATGGCCAAACAGACATTCTACAAGAAGAAGACACTATTAAAATCTAAAATCGCAATGGCTATAAGAAAGCGATTCATAAAGACATATATATGGTCCATGGCTTTATACGGATCTGAAACTTGGACAATAACGCAGAAAGACGAAGAGCTCTTGAAAGCTTTCGAGATGTGGTGCTGGCGAAGAATGGAAGGTATATCCTGGACAGAGCGAGTGACCAATGAAGCCGTCCTGGAGAGAGTAAGGGAAGGAAGAAAATTGATGAGCACGATTAAAAATAGAAGAGGCAAAATGCTCGGGCACCTGCTACGGCACGACGATTTTATCAAAAACATTATTGAAGGGAAGATAAATGGAAAGAGAGGAAGAGGAAGACCAAGAGATAGTTACATGCACCAGATAAAGAAGTATTTAAACGTCGTGTCGTACCAGGAAGTCAAGCGGCTGGCCTCGGACCGACAAAGATGGAGACAACTACATCAAGCTACACCGACAAGAGCTCCGCTCTTAAGACAATGATGATGTAATTTTCTTAGAAATGACGCCGAATATTTTGTAAAAAAATCTGCAAGTAAAAGAAACCTACGTAGCCAATACCAGCATGATTTAGTGCTTCCCAGGATCCATACACATATCTACATACAGAGTGCATTTATAAGCGCAATACTTGTCTACCATAACCTCCCCGAAGAACTAAAAGCTCTAGAGGGAAAACAATTTAGGTATAAATTAAAAACCTGGCTAATTCAAAGGGAATTCTATAGTTTGAATGATTTTTTTGCATATGATACAAGTACTTAAGTAATATAATTTAATTAAAATATTCAATTTTAATGTATTCAATTTTCCAATCGTTATTAATTTCAATTAATTCAATTTTAACGATATTGGTAGGATAATATTAATTAGTTTAAGGCTTAACTGGTAGTTAAGTGACATAGTTTATAAGTAGGACTTAAGTAGATATAAGTATGTAAATATTGCATGCCCAAATTGGGTAACTGTTGGAACTTATACCTAATATACCATCTCTGTACACAGTTGGTCGATAAAAAATATTCTATTCTATTCTATTCTATGTATCCTTCCCCAGAACTCAACCTACCTCCATTTGTCAGTCATGATATGTCAGTCAGTCAGTCAGTTTCTTCTTTTATATATTTAGATTAGATTTCAATTTGGCACAAATACTTTCAAGAATTTTCATGTCAACAATATTAAATTTCCAAATCGATGCCATTTTCGTAATTTACGTCCCAAAAAAACCATAAAAACGACACCCATATTGATATTTACACATTTCCACCCCATCGCACCCCAACAGTGGAGATGGTAAGTCACGTCCGCCACGTTGGATTTTGTAATCGTTGTTGTTTTCATAGTCAGCGACTCGATAAACCATAGAAACAATACCCATGTTGATTTTCAGACTTTGTCACCACTTTTCCCCCTTTTAGGGGTTGAGTTCTCAAAAAACCTGAAACACGTGTTTACTCATTTATCGTTAGGAATACTCAGGTGAAGTTTCGAATAAAATAGTCTAACTAATCTTGTTTCGCCATACAAACTTTGGACCCCCATTTCATCCCCTTAGGGGGTGAATTTAGAAAAATCCTGAAACACGTATTTACTTATTTATTGTAGGAAATACTCTTGTGAAGTTTAGAATAAAATAGTCGAAACTGATCTGGTTTCCCCATACAAACTTTGAACCCTCATTTCATCCCATTAGGGGATGAATTCGGAAAAATCCCTTCTTAGTGGGTACTAACGTTTTAAAAACTACCTATTGTGAAAAATTTAGCTCTCTAGGTCCAACGGTTCGGGCTGGGCGTTGATTTAAGTGAGTCAGTCAGGACTTTTACGTTTATATATATATATAGATATGTAGATTTATTCATAAAGTGGGTAAGTATTTATTTTTGCAGTTTACGGCAGAATTAGCTAAGCGATTATCAAGTAAACCGTCATGTGAAGATCTTTTTGAACACATCGCCTGCATACCCACTGCTACTTTTTTTTCAATAGCTAACCTAATCAATCTAGTAGTCCGCCTGGAACTCAGAACTCGCGATTTCCTTGTAAACGAGATGACCAATATAATAAGACCCTTATGATTATTTTTATATTACTGTATAACTCTACGGAAATGGTAGTGCATAATATCGGTTAAGTCATTTTTGAGTTTTTGAGCCATCTCCAAAAAACTTCTACCATATGCAGGTACGACCTTTTGTTGGAAGTGTAACGCTGGCCATCTTTAAAAGACAATTTTGAATTTGTATTTGTCAAGGCCCGTGTTCGTTCTAGTTGTCACTCTATGTTGTTTTTCCATGTAAACATGTCATGTAAATTTACTATAATAATATATTAAATATTTACAGTAAGATTTTCTAACTGCGTATCACTCAACTCTGCATACTTCTAATAGGTTATGTGCTACACGTAGTGAAGTGTAAATATTTTGTGAAAATATTATTATTCTACTCGAAATATGGATGAGTATACTAATTCGAAAGTTACTATGGAGAAGCTTAAGGGCACCATTAACTATCGCGATTGGGCGTTTCAAATGCAAAATATACTTGTATTCGAGGATTTGTGGCAATGTATTACTGGAAAATCCGAAACCGCAGGTGAGAACGCTGTCAAATTAGCTCGTAGAGAAGAAAAGGCTCGGGTGAGGCTATGTTTAAGTGTTGAGAAATCGTGCTATCCCCACATTGTGCAGGCCAAAACTGCGAAAGATGTATGGGATGCCTTAAGGAAGGCGTACGATGACACCGGGTTGAACAGGAGGTTGTCGTGTCTGCGAACTTTATGCTCGATTAAGCTGGAACAGTTCGATAGCATGGAAATGTACGTTAACGAGGTCTCGTCACTTGCTGAACAATTGAGTAGCATGAAAAAACCTCTTGACGACGAATTTCTGGCCGCTATTATGCTTCAAGGGTTGCCCCAGGAATATGAGCCTATGATAATGGCTCTGGAGCACTCAAGCATGGACATAACGACGGATATGGTAAAAACTAAACTTCTGCAAGATAAGCGATGGAAAGGGAGCGTCGGTGGCGGCGATGACTGCTTGTTTACAAGGAATCGTGGTAATGACAAGGCCAGTTCCCGAGGCGAGAAGAAAAATGCCTCAAGTACATCAAAACACGCTAGTATCTCGTCAAATACGAACAAGCTGTGGTGTTGGAAGTGTCGTTCGAAAAATCACGTTAAGAAGGATTGTCCTTAACTAAACCGTAACGGAGCGACGTCGACTTCTATGGTGTTGGCTGCACTTAATACTGACAGTTCGTGGATTATTGATTCTGGCGCGACGGATAACATGACAGGATGTCAAGAATGGTTCAAAGATCTTGATGATTCGTCGACAAAGGAGGTGTGTGTTGCTAATGGCAAGAAGTTACCAGTGAGTGGGAAAGGTGATGTACATTTTACAATTAATTCTCGTGGACATACGATAGATACAACTTTAAAAAATGTTATGCTCATACCTGACCTTACTGTCAATTTGATATCCGTGTCTACTCTTGCTGAAAAGGGATTTAAGTTTATTTTTGATAATACTGGATGTGATATAATAAAAGCTGGAAAAGTAGTTTTACAAGCTAGGAAAGTTGGGAGAGTTTACAGACTTAATTCTGTCGGTAGTGTCAATCTGACAACGTCATCTACCTCTAAGGACATGATGTTATGGCATTCGAGATTAGGGCATCTAAATTTTGACAACTTGGCATCACTTAGGAAGGAAGCTAATGACGAATTGATTTTTGACGAGAAAAAAAGTGGGTAGGCAAATAATAAACACGTATTTAAATCTTACTAGGCGAAATTATATTATTTAAATTATTTAGTTACACTATTTCTTGATAAAAGTTACTTTTATGAGTTAATATTCACCTCAGTGCCGCCCACAGCTGTTTTCTCTAAAATATTTGCACTAAAAAGCATAAATTTCGGTTACTGCAAGTCACTTTGAATAGAAACACTTCATCTGTCATGGATCTGGCTCATCTTCAAAAGGAAATGGATAATATGAAGCAGCTTTTCGAGTCCAGAATGAACAGCTTTGAGAACACCATTGCCACCCCAGGGGCTGCTCCGCCGACAGTCCAAGACGACTTTCAGAGCTTCAAGGATTTTATCACAAAGATGGTCTCGGGCCTGCAGAGCCAAATGAATATAGTCCTGAAGACTTTGGAGGAGATGGAGACCCGGTCACGTGCTGGAATCTTACTGCTACATGGGGTCCCGGAGGCAGAGGGGGAGGTCGTCCCGTCTAAGGTGCTGGACATATGTGTGAGCAAACTGCGAATGGTCGACATCAAGGAGACTTCATTTATTCGCTGCCACCGTCTCGGTACTAACAAAGGAGCTTCAAAACCCAGGGCAATTCTGGTTAAGTTTTCCTGTTGTCAGACCCGTGATGCTGTCTATGCGGCCAAGAAGCTCTTAAAAGGGTCTGGCATAGTATTGTCTGAGTTTCTGACTACATCCCGGCATAATGTGTTCTTGGAGGCCAGGCGTCTCTTTGGAGTCAAGGGCAGCTGGACCCGCGATGGACGGATCGTTGTTGTATGTCCAGATGGTTCACGCCGCACGATTACGACAATGGTGGAGCTTCAGGCAATTCCTGTGCCCTCTGATACTGTAAGGACCGCCCCTGAGTCAACTGCTGGGAGCGTGGTTGTCGACGCATTGCCGGCGAATCCGGCCGCCCCCAAAGCGGCGAGCCTGGCAGCACGCAAGATTCTCCCTATCCGAGGGTCCAGGAAATGAAACCCCATCGCCGCGGATCAGCTATTGGATTTGACGTCTTATGCTTTTGTATCTTGTTTGCTCTAAGGAGATAGTTAAGTATAATTACTTATGATCTGTCACTCTTTACTTTCATGAGTTTCTGCCATTTTGAAACAAGGTAAATACATTTCACATTTATTAGTTTACATTGAAGGTGATACTAAATTTTGTTAAATTGTTTACTAACTGTCACTGTCACCGTCGACGTACTGATTGACAGGTTGCGTTCCGTTTCACATGTTTTTTCTTTGTGTATTTTTCTTACAGTTTTTATATCTCGTAATTAAGTTTTTTTTTTAATTACATGTGTATGTATGTGCAGTTAATATTTTAAATGTTACAATTTTTTTTTTTTTGTGTTTGCTACTTCTGTATCAGCTGCTGGCGAGTATTTGAGGAGAATAGCTATAGGATAGCAGTACGCTTTATTGCATATATTATAGTATATTTACTATTAAAATAGATAGGTACTAATATATAATTAGTTTAGGAATATTATATTATATTAGAATAATATCTATACATTTATATATATAAATATTGTATTATACTTTACCGCAGATGTCTGATGTTTTTAATGCAAGCTTAGAGAGCGAGTTCTTTTCTTTGTCCTCGTCTAGCCTTTACGACTCATTTGACGATGCGTCTGATATGCCCGATTTGAGCAAACGTTTACATGATACCTTCGATTGCGCAGCCAAGTGTTTTAATGTTGCACACATTAACGCGCAGAGTATACCGGCACACTTTCCTGATTTGTTAGCCACCTTTGACATTAAAAACTTACACGCAATTCTTATCTCTGAGTCGTGGCTTAAGCCCTCACTCGCGTCTACCCACTATCCACTGCCTGGTTACCGTTTATTTAGAAATGACCGCACTGCCACCAGAGATGGCGGTAGTGTGGTCCGTGGTGGCGGTGTCGCAATATATATAAAAAGTGATTTTGCTTGTCAAGTAGTTGCTCAGTCTCCTTCCGATGTAACTAGCTCGCCAGAATACCTTTTTCTCAGCGTCACATTACATCACAGTAATGTTCTTCTCGGAGTTTTCTACAGCCCTTCTTCTAATATCAACTATTTTGACACTCTCGAAAGCACATTGGTCGATTTGTCTCCACGTTTCGACCATCACATTATTATGGGGGACTTTAATACCTGTTTGTTAAAAAATGACCACCGTTCGCGCAAGCTTCATTCAGTAGCTTCTTCCTTGAATCTTGAAGTCTTACCCCTCGGTCCCACTCACTTCCCACACAATGGCCCTCCCTCTCTCTTGGATTTAATATTAACGTCCTCTGATATTGTGTCGTGCCATGGTCAGTTTAATGCAGCTGCTTTTTCTAATCACGACCTTATATATGCCTCGTTTAAAATTAGACCCCCCAAAAAGCGTCATAGAATAGTAATGCGCCGAAACCTCCATGACATTGACCTACAGGCTCTCCATGACGATCTTCGCAATGCGGATTGGCCTACCCTTGAATTGTCCGATGACATCGAGGTGAAGCTGGGGACTTTCAACGACGTCTTGCTTGCGACTTTTGATAGGCATGCTCCATTGAAGCCTACACGAGTCAAGCACTATCCTGCACCATGGCTAACAGCCGAGATTAGATCACACATGGCCAAACGTAATCGTGCTCGGGTTAGACTTCGCAACGATCCCTCTGAAAATAACCGGCGTGCCTATATATATTTGCGAAACCGCTGCAACAAGGTGTGTAGAAATGCAAGGCGACGATATATCCACCAATCCATTGACGATTGTCCCCCGGCTAAACTGTGGAAATTTCTTAAATCTCTTGGGCTGGGCAAAAGTCAACAAACTCCAACGGGTTTTCTAGACTTAGATGCCATAAATCGTCATTTTTGTTCTTCTCCGGTTGAGCTTGATCGCTCTGTCAAGCAGCGGACGTTATCTCTACTGGACAATACCTCTCTTCCCGATACATCTCTTTTCCATTTTCGCAACATCTTACCGCAGGAGGTTGTGGCCATTCTGAAGACTATTAGGACCAAAGCTGTCGGTGAAGATGGCCTTAGCCTGGGCATGATAATGCTCGTGGCCGAAATTATAGCACCTGTCCTAGCCCATATTATTGATTTTTCCTTGTGCTCCGGCACGTTTCCCTTATCTTGGAAACTTGCACATGTGATCCCTTTACCAAAAGTCCCTACTCCCACTTCTTTTTCCCAGTACCGTCCTATCTCTATTCTTCCAATACTCTCTAAAGTAATTGAACATTTTGTTCACAAACTCCTCTCCTCCTTCCTAAATAAGTACAACCTATTTAATCCCTTACAATCAGGTTTTCGGCCCGGGCATAGTACAGTCTCTGCTTTAGTCAAGGTAACCGACGATATCCGCTTTAATATCGATAACAAGAAGCTGACGGTTTTGGTCCTGTTAGACTTCAGTAGTGCATTTAACACCGTGGATTTTGACATACTACTCGCGGTACTTCGTAGTTATAACATTTCCCCCTTAGCTCTTTCGTGGTTTCGTGAATACCTATTTGGAAGGCGTCAGCGTGTCATGGTCGATGATAGTGTTTCTTCGTGGAGTGAACTGACCGCTGGGGTTCCTCAGGGCGGAGTACTGTCTCCATTACTTTTTTCTCTATTCATTAATGGGATCACGAAATCACTAGTCTCATCGTACCACCTGTATGCTGATGACTTGCAAATTTACGCAGCGGCTAGCATTGATAACTTTGTCTCTTTAATCAGGCAAATTAATAGTGACCTTGATCACATCCGCAACTGGGCATCATCCTTTGGCCTAGTGGTTAACGCGAAAAAGTCGCAGGCTATAGTGATTGGTAGTCCTCACTTCATTGGCAGGCTGTCTGAAATGACAATGCCTATGATTTACTTTGATGGAACACACATTCCTTTCTCACCTACCGTCAGGAATTTGGGCATTGTTATGGATCAGACTCTCTCTTGGGCAGCTCATGTGACTGAAATTAGTAGAAGACTTTTTGCCTCTTTGCACTCACTTCGGCGTCTCCAAAATTTCCTTCCTTTCCACACGAAAGTCATGCTTGCCCGTTCTCTTCTTATTCCCCTTCTGGATTACGCGGACATTGCCATTCTCGACCTGACGGAGGAACTGCTTGACAAGCTTGAACGTTTGCAAAATGTATGCATCAGATACATTTACGGCCTTCGTAAATTTGACCGTATTTCATATTTCCGCTCTCAACTCCAATGGCTGCCTATCCGCCGACGTAGAGACATCCATGTTCTTTCCCTTCTATTTAAAGTTCTGTTCCTTTCTTCTTCTCCACTCTATCTCTCGGAGAGATTTAAGTTTTTGGCAGACGAGAGCGGTCACCGGCTTCGTTCCAGTGCGGATCTCTCTCTCTCCATCCCACCTCACAATCAGCGATCTTTTAACAAATCCTTTACGGTATACTCTGTTAAGTTATGGAATTCTTTGCCGTCTCCTCTTCGACAGTGTCAATCGGTCGCATCGTTAAAGGCGAATTTGACGAAGTTATGGCTTTCAGACAAATAATTTTAATATTATTATTTGCGGTTTAGACTATGTATGTATGTATATATGTATTTATTTATGTATAGTGTACATGTATGTATTTGGTTAGGTATTTATTTATATTTATGTTGTTCTTTTTTTTTTATCTATCTAGTAGGTTAGATTAGAATGTTTAATTATTTTATTATTATTACATTTATTGCCGTTTTGTACAGCCAGGTATGTCTACCAGTTCTAATTCTCCCTCAACTGCTCAAAGGTTGACTGGAAGAGATCCCTTAAGGGATAAGTCCGCCTTTGTACAAATATCATATATTCTTTCTGTTGTATGTTTCTTTGTTGTACAATAAAGTATTATACTACTACTACTACGAATTGATTTTCAGGTTACTATTCAGAAGAAAGTTTGTGATGTGTGTCTTAAGGGTAAGCAATCTCGCGCTCCCTTTGTGACTAACCCTAACAAACAGGTGGCTAAAGAGCGACTGGCGCTCATTCATAGTGACGTCATGGGGCCGATGCCAACCACTTCTCTCGGGGACAAGCGCTACGTCCTCACGTTCCTAGACGACTACTCCAGGAAGGTGTTCGTCTATCCCATTGCAAAGAAGAGTGAAGTGTGTAAGTACACTAAAGATTTTATTAGACTGGTAGAGAATCAGTGTAGTGCTAATGTCAAAGTACTGAGAACAGATAACGGTTCAGAGTATGTTAATACTGAGTTGACGGATTTTCTTAAAAAGAAAGGTATAGTCCATCAGCTGACGGTGCCTTACAGTTCTGAACAGAACGCATGCGCGGAACGTCTTAATCGTTCCTTATGTGATAAGGTCAGATGTCTACTGTTTAACGCAAATCTCGATGACAAGATGTGGGCAGAGGCTGTGAACACAGCTGCGTTTCTTATTAACAGGTCACCAAGCTCGAGACTCTCTGGAAGATTACCAGAAGAGGTGTGGAGTGGTAATAAAGTGAGCCTTAAGAATCTGCGTGTCTTTGGTTGTGAGGCATTTGCACATGTAGATGACTGTAAACGTAAAAAGTTAGACCCCAAAAGTAAGAGGCTAATATTTTTAGGCTACTGTGAAAACGTTAAGGGATATCGTTTGTTCAACCCTAACGAGAATAAGATCGTTATATCACGTGATGTGGTGTTCAACGAGTCTGTGTTTCCAGGTAGGCATTCTAAAATAGGGCCAAAACGTGTGTTTGAACCTATTTATCTTACAGGAAGTGGTGATGAGGCGACTATGAAGACTACGCCAGTTGAGGCGGAGCCAGAATACATTTCGGCTGAGTATTCGGATTGTCTACTTGAGGCGGAGCCAGATACAGTTCCTATCGAATCACCAAATGATCCTGTTGAGGTGGAGTGTGAACGTGAGCCTACTAATGATTTGGTTTTGCCGGAATTGGCATCAGAGTCTACAGGTCAACGATATAATCTACGTCCACGTTTGCCTAATACAACTTGTAACATAACTAACGTTTGTAATGTGATAGAGCCCATAGAGCCGCGTACTGTCAAAGAAGCTATGAGTTGTGAAGATAAAGAGTTATGGCGGAAGGCCATGAAGGAAGAAATTGATTCTTTTGTCTTACACGGAGCTTGGGAGCTTACTGATAAACCAGTTGACAAGAACGTCGTTAAAAATAAGTGGATATTTACACTTAAACGAGACTCAGATGGGAACATTACACGTTACAAGGCACGGTTGGTAGCGAAAGGCTTTACCCAGAGATATGGAGAAGATTTCCATGAAACTTTTTCGCCGGTGGTTCGTCATTGTTCTATTAGATTGTTGCTATCTTTAGCTGTGTAAATGAACCTTCAAATTGATCATTTAGACGTGCGAACAGCATTCCTGAATGGAGAATTGCAAGAGGAAATCTTTATGCAACAACCGGAAGGTTTCATATGCCCTGGAAGTGAGAACAAAGTCTATAGATTACGAAAGGCGGTTTATGGGTTGAAGCAAGCATCGCGATCCTGGTACCAAAAGGTAAAAGATGTTTTACTTTCTTTGGGATACAGACAGTGTAAACAAGAGGACTGCATCTTCACTAAGAGATTAGGTGAGTCGATTGTTTTTATCGCTCTGTATGTAGACGATTTTTTCGCGTTCTACAATGACAAACGTCTGGCTGAGACATTAAAAAGTTCTTTGTTAAAGGTTTTTAAACTCAAAGACTTAGGTCCGGTACGAAACATGTTAGGTATAAAGGTAGAACGTGATGCAACTTCCATTAGACTGAGTCTGGAAAATCGGACTGATAAGTTGTTAGATCGTTTTGGCATGACAGACTGTAAGCCTGTGAAGTCTCCCATGATAACTAATATTAGTTCTCTCATTGAGAGTTCTAATAATGCTACGAATAACATTGTAACGAAGTTTCCGTACCAAGAGTTGATTGGTAGTCTTATGTATTTATGTGTAACTACGCGTCCTGACATTTCGTTTGCCGTGTCATATCTCAGTAAATTTAACAGTTGTTATACGGAATTCCCTTGGAATCAAGCTAAGCGTATACTGCGATATCTTAAGGGTACTAAACAAAAGGCTTTAGTATTTAAGAAGTCGAATGTAGATCCCGTTCTTGAGGGTTATTCTGACGCAGATTGGGCGGCAGATCCTGATCGAAAGTCGTACACCGGGTATGTGTTTAAATACGGCGGTAATTCGATATCTTGGGGTAGCTACAAACAGTCGTGCATATCACTTTCGTCGACCGATGCGGAGTATTGCAGCTTGAGCGAAGCGAGTAGAGAAGCGGTCTTCCTATAAGCCTTAATTAGGGAATTGTTAATGACGACTAGTTGTAAAATAGTAATGTATTGCGATAATCAATCTGCTCTCCAGCTTGCTACCAATCATACTCACCACAGACGGAGCAAGCAAATAGAAATAAGATTTCATTACGTTAGAGATATGTTTGATAGATTTAACGTAGAAATTGTGTACATCCCTACGGATGATATGGTAGCAGATGTGTTTACCAAACCCCTGGGATGTGTCAAGCACGAGGTGTTCACTCGCCAGCTTGGTGTGGCATAAAGCCATGATGATGCCCACGTTATGGGGGGGTGTTGGAAGTGTAACGCTGGCCATCTTTAAAAGCCAATTTTGAATTTGTATTTGTCAAGGCCCGTGTTCGTTCTAGTTGTCACTCTATGTTGTTTTTCCATGTAAACATGTCATGTAAATTTACTATAATAATATATTAAATATTTACAGTAAGATTTTCTAACTGCGTATCACTCAACTCTGCATACTTCTAATACCTTTTGGTACCAGTTTGTTCTTATTCTACCGAAGGTACCGTTTATTATGCGTAGTCCGACATGCACTTGGCCCGTGTGTCATATGCCCATTACAACCTTTAGTAATCAGCCAATTAATGCCACGCAAAATTAGCGCGGTCGAACTTTATTATTGACCACGTGGCTCAGTTTGTAGGAGACTATCCATACTAATATTATAAATGGGAAAGTGTATGTGTGTGTTTGTTTGTTTATTTGTCCGTCTTTCACGGCAAAACGGGGCGACGAATTGACGTGATATTTTAAGTGGAGATAGTTGAAGGGATTGAGAGTGATATAGGCTACTTTTCGTCTCTTTCTAACCCCCCACTTAGATAAGTAAGTGTAGTATTTTAGATAAAATGGGGGGTGGAAGTTTGTATGGAGCATTGCGCAATTTTCAAGGTAGAAAGCTAAAAATTGGTATGCGGACTATTTGTGTGCGGTTTATTCTGTTAAATCAGGAAAGGGGAACCGTGTCACCCCGAATTTAACGCGAGCGAAGCCGCGGGCAAAAGCTAGTTTCAAATAAAAACACAAGTTGCAGCACTCCGGATCTTTATTCTACACAATTCAGAAATAAAATGGGCCCTATCAGACTAATTAATACTTGTTGAAATAGTGGGTGATTAATAGTCATCGTAAAACTACCAATAATAATAAAAAATATATAATTTTATGGTTATGCTGCATTTAAAAAACATTACTTACAGTTTCCAGAAATCCAATGTCGCATAATGATATTAGCCGTTGCTCGTAAGTAAAATTACTAATACTATTTTTTTAACCTGTTGAAGAATTTAAACTTTTTATCATAAAGTTGATGACGCTTTTAACCTGTGCCTTTAAAGGTATTGGAGCAAAATTAGCAAAACGGAGCTATTTTAGTTTCGTTATGTCTGTCTGTCCGTCTTTATATCACAGACACTGTACTGTGTGACATGCTGCATCATAATATGCTTGATACTAAAAATGTGTTTAGAGTGCCGCTTCTTACTTTTGTAAATTACAGTAGAACCCGCTTAATACAATTTATATTACGCCATTTTATATCATTCCCTGCAACTTCATATACCGCATAATACACTTTTAAAAAAAAATTACTATAATTATAGTAAAGCTAAAATATGTTTTAGGAGAGGTACTGCATATACTTGTAAATACATGTTCTTCTATAGTCACTATCAGATATATCAAAGCGGCAAAGGTGGTCACAAATATATGAACATCGCCTCTATTGTCAAGGCGATAAAGTGCATGTTCAGATATGTTTGAGCACCTTGGCCGTTCCGATATATTTGATGGCGACTCTACGTAAATATTGCCAGGAAGCTTTCCTGCTCGCTTTTATCCACTTTGCAATATATTCTTATTGTAAATTACATAAACAATACATTAAAAACGCAATCTATCTCAAACATAACTCTAACGCAAAACAAATATTGAACCAATATTGAAGTTATCTTGGAGTTCCATCGAAATAATTATCAAGCAATTTCTGGGGCCGTATTCTAACTTTATAATTTAAAAAACCGGCCAAGCAAGCGCGTGTCGGACCACGCATAGGAGGGTTCCGTACCTTCAATGGAATAAGAACCAAACTAATACCAAAAGGTCGTATCTGATGCTTATGGAAGAAGTTTTTTGGAGATAACTCAAAAATGGCTCAACCGATAATGTTCAAAACAATTTTCGTTGAAAGTATATGATAAAACGCATCTCTTCAAATTTTTTCATATTTTTTGAACTTACGGTTCAAAAGTTACGGGGTGGGCTACACAACTTTTCTGACTTTCGAAGCGATTATTTCAGAAAATATTCACTTAATCACAAAATAGTCAAAGAAACCTCAATGTTATTTTGAAAGACCTATCGATTGATGTGTCACATGTTGATATTTGGTATTTTTTTATTTAGTTACCTGTATGGAGCGCCCCACTAAAAATATATTTTTTTTCAAATTTAAATACATAACTAAGTAGCTGCATACAAAATACACTTATGTGTAAATTTTATTCAGATACGTCGTATAGTTTCCGAGTAAAATGCCTATGAGTCCTATGACATACGGACGGACAGACAGACAGACAGACAGACAGACATGACGAATCCATAAGGGTTCCGTTTTTTGCCATTTGGCTACGGAACCCTAAAAAGAACCTACTTCACTTAGCCTCCACGTTTCCAAAAGCAAAGCTCGAACTGCTGGTATAAAAATACTCAAATCACTATAGGTGTACCTATAATAGTTGAAGAGTTCCCTCGATTTCTCCAGGATCACATCATCAGATCCTGACCTGGTTACAATGGGACCAACTGTGAAGTAATACACTTTCAAACAAAAAGATAATTTACAAATCGGTCCAGCCGTCTTCGAACAATCGGTGAACATACATAAAATAACCGGCCAAGTGCAAGTCGAACTCGCGCACCGAGGGTTCCGTACAAACCTTTACAGCTTAAAGGTATTATAGACTTGAGTATTTGATATGAATTTCAATTCAATACCTCTACGCGTTCATAAGGAAAGGGGTAGTAACTTTAAAATTATTAAAAATATTTTTATGATATGATGTAACTAAAAGTTTACGGTTTTCACAATTTTTCCTTTATCTGTGCTAAGCCCTGTGGGGTTTGATTCCCTTGCGAATTTCGAAAATTTGCGGAAATTTGCGGCATAAACGGCTGTATCTTTTGATTGCGTTGATTTTTTCACAGCTCCAAGGGACAGTAGACCTGAGTATTTGATATAAATTTCAGCTTAATACCTCCACGCGTCCCTGAGAAAAGGACTTGAGAGACGGACGGACGGACGGGCGGACGGATGGACAACAAAGTGATCCTAAAAGGTTTCCGTTTTTTCCTTTCGAGGTACCGAACCCCAAAAATCATAAACAAAGATCCTGACGAATTGATAACCTCCTTCGAAATCTTGAAGTCGGTTAAAACACTTATGATATGATCCAACTTCAATACAACTTCAAGGCATTAACTTCGCAATACGATAGCTGTAAGATTATTTTTTATTTTCATTACAATACAACTTCAATGTTGGTTGATTATTTGTTGTGTTGGAGTTATGTTGGATATAGGTTATGTTTTTAATGTATTGTTTATGTATTTTAAAATTAAAATACGGCACCAGAATTTGCTTGAAAATTATTCCGATGCAACTCCAATACAACTTCAGTATTTGTTGACAATGGAGGTACATGTTTTTTCAATACTCGTCTTAATGAACAATGTATATTATGTGTATAATTATACATATTATGTATTTTATTGTTTCCGATATTCCGATACAGTTATAATGCGCTACTACTGTACGTAATGTCCCTATTCTCACTTGAAATGAAACTTCACTTCACACAACACTTACTATACAAGTATACACACAAATACATACAGTAAAAAATGTAACTATAGGACTTTCGTGAGACTCTAACATATTAAAAACCCGTATCATCATCATCATATCAGCCGAAAGACGTCCACTGCTGAACATAGGCCTCCCCCAAAGAGTGCCACAATGACCGATCCTGCGCCACCCGCATCCAGCTGACTCCCGCGACCTTTACCAGGTCATCAGTCCACCTTGTGGGGGGTCTACCGACGCTGCGCCTTCCGGTTCGTGGTCGCCACTCAAGAACCTTTCCGCCCCAACGGCCATCGGTTCTACGTGCAATGTGCCCCGCCCATTGCCACTTCAGTTTATCAATTCGGAGGGCTACATCGGTTACTTTGGTTCTGCTGCGGATGACCTCATTTCTGATGCGATCACGCAGAGAGACTCCAAGCATAGCCCTCTCCATTGCCCTTTGGGTGACTTTGAGCCTTCTTATGAGGCCCATAGTAAGCGACCACGGTTTAGTGCCATATGTCATCACTGGCAACACACACTG
Organism: Pammene aurita; assembly: GCA_947086415.1. Classification (NCBI taxonomy): domain Eukaryota; kingdom Metazoa; phylum Arthropoda; class Insecta; order Lepidoptera; family Tortricidae; genus Pammene; species Pammene aurita. Next base: position 34,292,184 of record OX352303.1, read on the forward strand.
GTCAAAGACTTTCGTCTTGAGACACTACGGAATATTGGACAAAAAGATGTGCCGTAGCTTCCCGAACGCTGCCCAACCGAGTCGGATTCGTCGATTAACCTCTTTCTCGAAGTTGGATCTACCTAACTGGACAGTCTGTCCTAGGTATAAATAATCGTCCACAATTTCGAGTGTAAAGTCTCCGATTGTAACGGGAGTTGGTGCTATATGGGCATTGACATGATCTTCGTCTTATCCATGTTCATCTTTAGACCAACTCGCTCGGAGACTTTACTGAGGTCATCGAGCATTGTACTCAAATCTTCCATGGTCTCAGCCAATACTACTATATCGTCAGCAAACCGAAGGTGAGTGATGTACTCGCCGTTTATGTTGATGCCTAGCCTTCTCCAATCCAGAGTCTTGAAAACATCCTCCAGTGCAGCGGTAAACAGTTTAGGAGAAATAACATCTCCTTGCCTGACTCCCCGCTGCAACGGAATAGGCTTCGAGTTCTGGTCCTGGAGTCGGACTGACATAGTGGCGTTCTCGTACAAACACTTCAGCACTTCGATATAGCGATAGTCTACTTGGCACCATTGGAGAAATTGTAGTACAGCCCAGGTTTCGATCGAATCGAAGGCTTTCTCGTAGTCCACGAACGCTAAGCAGAGGGGCAGGTTATACTCCTCAGTCTTCTGTATAACCTGACGGAGCGTATGGATGTGGTCTACGGTACTAAAGCCTCTTAGGAAACCGGCTTGTTCGGGAGGCTGGAAGTCATCTAAACTGCGTGCGAGACGGATCGTAATGACTCTTGAAAACAGCTTATAGACATGGCTCAGAAGTGAAATGGGTCGGTAGTTCTTCAGTAACGCGTTATCACCCTTTTTGAAGAACAGTACCACCACACCTCTGTTCCATGCCTTAGGCGTTCTCCCTTCCAGTGAAACGGAGTCGAACAACTTCTGAAGGGCCATAAGGACCGGTTTACGGCCTTCAGAAGTTCGGCTGTAATTCCGTCTTCACCAGGTGCCTTGTTGTTTTTGAGCTGTTCAAGAGCCATTCTAATCTCGTACAGGCTGATGTCCGGGATATCTTAGGTATAGTTTCGGGTCAGTCTAGCTCTAGGGTCTTCCGCCAGACTAACTTCAGCTCTCCTGGTTGATGTGTATAGCTGTCCATAAAAGGCCTCTATCTCACCCAGAAGCTCGAGTCTAGAGGAAACGATTCTACCATCCTCAGTTTTTAATTTGGCGAGCTGGCTCTGTCCAATAGACAGATCTCTTGCGAAAACTTTAGAACCCTTATTCTGCTTGATGGCCTTTTCAATACGATGTGTATTGAATTGGCGCAAATCACAGGTAAGGGACTTAGAGATCCGTTTATTGAGCTGCCGGTATAGTGACGCATCGGCTGAAGATTGTAGAACCATTTCTCTCCTTTCCTCGATGAGTCTCTGCGTGGAGTCAGAAAGCCTTTTGGTTCTGTTACTCCGCTGGGCCTTAAATAACTTAGACCCAGTGCCGTCGTTGAATTCGTCCACATCGCCGCCTAGACAATCGAAACGGTTTTGGAGTTCCAGCTGAAAGCTATCGGGGTTCTGGATTTAAACTGCTGCCGGACGGAGCGCAGACTTCATCAGTCGAGAGCGCTCTAACTTAACACATATATTCAATGTGCCTCTCACCAGACAGTGATCACTTCCGGTTTTAACCGTATTGATCACAGAGACATCAATGAATATATGCTTCTTCGTCGACATGATGAAGTCAATCTCGTTTTTATTTGCACCGTCGGGACTCATCCAGGTCCACTTCCTGTGCTCATGTTTCTTGAAGAAGGAGTTCATCATGTAGAGTCCCTCCTTCTCCAAGAATCCAGCCAGTAGTTGGCCCCGGTGGTTCCGACTACCAACTACAAATCGCCCCACTCTCAGCTCCTCACCATCTCTTTTGCCCAGTTTCGCGTTGAAATCCCCCATAACAACGGTGAAGGTTTCCCGTATTGGTAACCCGTTATAAATATTTTTATTAAAAGTGTCGTATTTTTTGGAACCGGGGTCGGTAAAATCTACAAAAAAAAACTTTATAAATAACTCCTTTATTTATTTAGCAATGTTAGCATCTTAATCACTCCTCCTCCTGGCGTTTGTCGGGCTTTTGAAACGACTCACTTGAGCCTGCGGCCGCTTGGCAACCTAATCCCATGAATTGGCGTAGGCACTAGTTTTTATGAAAACCATCTGACCCTCCAACCCAAAGGGGACAATTAAAAATTTAAATAATATTTCCTACACAACGTAAGTTCCGAAAAACTCAGTGTGTACAAGCCGAATTTTGAACCCGAGACTTCCGGATTGAAAGTCGGACGTCATACCGTTCAATTTGAACGTCCTTTGGTCCAAAATGACGTAATTGCCTGGTGGCTAGGTACTTTTGCTTTTATTTTTTTCTTATCGAATTGAACCATAAGTGGTCCGACATGCACATGGCTGGTTCCTTCAATTTTACTTCCAAATGTTGTTGCGACTGGCCCTTAACATTCGTTATTCCATTGCATTGTATTCAAGGATGTACATTTATCAACCGTGGAAACGCCGCAAGCATAACGGGTACCTTTGCGCCTCGAGCGAACAAATCCTCGTGCTCGCACCAGGTCTTCACCAAAACCACAAAAATTTTTTTATGGACGATATGCCGACGCTTGACCACGATCTCACCTGATGGTAAGTGATGATGCGATCTACGGTGGAGCACGCTTACCTATGAGATACCTATTTACTTTCGCTTTGAAGAGACCCAAATTTAACTCAAGTGGAAACACAGACTCGGGCAGGCCGTTGCGCTCCTTGGCAGTTCCCATAAGGAACGTTGAAGCGAAACGCTTCGTGCGTATATGTGGAATACCTATGAAGCGGTGCTGGAGTACCGATTGTCTGGTAGTCCGATGGTAAAATTGGGAGTGGGTCTTCACCGAAAGGCAGTGTCCTCTAACTTGGTTGCTCTTCTTTTTACAAGCTTTTATTTAAGTAGCTCACAGTGCTTGTTAGTTGTAGGTAGGATCTTTTAAGCCGGTTTTGACCCAGTTCCTGATGTCCGATGGAGCTGAAATTTAGCATATCTACGTAAGTTGGATAACAATATATATTGCCATCGAGCTGGTCTGATGATGGAGACCGAAGCTGGTCATGATAACCCTGTTATTAAACAATGAAAGCTCATTTGGGTTGGGATCATTAGAATCATTTTGTTAAGCAGTCGATGGATTTTGCAAGAAAAGTACAGTTGACGTTAAAAGCTTGTATTAAAATATTAATTATTTGTCAAAAGCCTATCTGCCTACCCAACCCAGCTATATGACTGAGCTCAGAATGTAATAGAGGGATGTCCCTATCCAACTTCATTTTCGGTCACAGTCTCGTTACAGTATTTCATAGCTTCATCATCCTTCTAGCGTTCGCACCGGTTTTTTGCCAGGGCTCAATTGAGCTTGAGGTCCGCTCGGCATCCTAATCTCGTGATTTGGAGTAGGTACTAGTTATTGCGAAAGCGACGGTCACCTAATCTTCCAACCCGGAAGGGAAACTAGGCCTTTTTGAGACTAGGTCCCGTTTCCTTGTGATGTTTTCCTTCACCGAAAAGTTACTGGTAAATCGCACAGAAGTTCCGAAAAACTCATTGTTAAGGCTTGTATTTGTGCCCGACACATCCGGATTGAAGTCAGATGTCTTACCGCTAGGCTACCAGCGCTTTATTCAGAATTTCCACGGCTTAACATGGGATATTTTCTCGAGTAGACTTGTAGATTGCACAACATGTCCTTTATGACCTTCCACGTCATGCACCTGAAAATTTAGGAAAACAAACACAGGATTTTCACTAGAACCATGACATAAGCAATGAAAAGATCAGATAACAAAGAGCCATTATATAATTAAGCCCTATAATATGGAAAATATAAAGTATTGGTCCGATGTTTACAGAAGTCTTATTTGCAGTTGCCTTGATCTTCGCTTTTGCTGCCAGTTCCATGCCCACTGTCTCTGAGGAGTCAGTTATGGAGCAATGGAGTTATAACCCAGAAATGCGTCGAAAAATTCTGTATAATACACTTTCCAAAGCCATGGCTGTTGAGGACGCAAAACTTGGGAAACCATGTGGAGCAACCAATTGGTCTCTGGAAAATTTCATCGACCGATATTTGGAAGAATCTAATACTTATGCACACTACAAGACACCTGACAACTGGACCAACAATGAACGCCTCTTCCGTTCAGAAATGGAAGATTATTTGAATAAAATTGAAATAGATGAGAATAAAGTGGAAAGAAACGGCGCTAAGACTAAAGAAAGTTGGACGTTTAAAAACTTTATAAAAAAATATGAAGGGACAGCGGTGTGGGATAAGGTCAAAGAAGAGTCGCTGATACTAGGACGCAACGAAACACATGATCGAAAATTCTTTTCATTAATAAAAGGCTTGGATTCGACAGACGAAGTGCTAAGTCTTGAAGTTCCGCGTAGCGGTCGCCGGTGGTGGAACAATCAATGGCCAATGATCACAAAAGCAAACCACCGACCAAACGTAGAGACTGACGATTTTAACATGACCCTTTACTTCATCAAACAAACCATGTACCAGACTAGAGAGAAATTGAGGATATTGCCACCAATAAGGGATGAATTTAGGGCGACAGCTTTATATAAAATGGGGTTCCTTTTTGCAAAAACTGATCACGCGTGTAAAGTTTTCTCTTCTCTTGCCTACAAGTCATTCAGACAGTGTTCGATGACTCGAACCAAAATATACGATCAAGCTCGTGTATTTCTTGACATGATGGATATAGTATACAATATAGAGCGGTTGGAGGACAGATGGTTCGACGTGGATATATTGAAGGACTTGCTGGTATCTAACGACCTGATTGTTCGGCATATGATATTGAAAGACAAGACCCTGACCACGCCAGAAATGATTGTTAAGGCTTTCGACAACATGTTTATTGATTGATTTGGGTTATAATAACAAAAATAGTAGTGATCCGTTTAAAGGCATGATTGGTATCGTATTTTAATTATGAAAAACTAATAAATAAATACGCCTCAAATTTTTGGTTTTGTATGGAGGGTTGGCCGGATGACGTCTCCCATACAACATTCTTTTGCTCCTACTATTTTTTAGTTGCAAAACGATACCAATTAAGCACTTAAACGGATCACCAATATTTTTGTTACAACTTATATAATAGCAAAAAAACTTAAAATCTCCAAAGATTTTAAAACATTTTTAGTAAGTTACAATAAACATTAACATAGCATAGCTCTTAAATACTGATGATGATGATGACAATAAACATTAATTGCTGAAAATTAAACCTAATACATTTTTACGGCCCGCCTGATGGTGAGCAGCTACCGCGGCCTATGGACGACCTACACTTTGCCGGCCCTAAAAATGAAGTCCTTTTTACATAAAACATTATTTTGTCATTTTGATAGTAATAAAGTTAAAACACTGATTATGACTATGTATTTTCATACATCACATCAGGCACTTGCCTCCTTCGGTTTTTCTAAAATGATTGACTTTTCATCTAACTTAACCATATACAAGATATCTCTATACTCCGCTTAGCGCGGCATTTCTTTGAAACCTAAGCTGCCAAAAAGAAGGGGTGCGGGAGAGGATCTCGCAATGCCAGACAGGGAACGCGCGATTCTTCCGTGGAGCGTAAGAGAGAGTCAGACATTAATGGTTGCCATGGAGACGTACTAGGTTTACTGTCTCTTCCAATATTAGTATCTGACTATAGAGTGAAATTACCTCGAGCGTGGCAGCGGGGGTCTTGGGTTAATTATTCTATGAACTTAACATACCCACATACATTTGAATACATAAGTACATGTTAGTCGGCCACTCAAAGGTGGACGAGTAACCATTTACGTTACACGTGAATGGATGAATTCTTCAAACATGGGAGTCACTTTCGGGGAGTAATATAGAAAACAACAAAAAAGTTTTGCATACTATACCGTGTAAATGAAAGGGCATGCTGCAAGAATTTTTAATACCTATATTTTTTTATAATCAAAAAAACAGAAAAAATCCAAAAATAACCATTCCTCGCTGTACGATCTCGGACCGCACATAGACAAAGATTTTAAAATCCAACGTGGTGGACCTGAAATACCATCTCCCCTGTTGGAGTACGATGGGGTTGAAATGTTTAAATATCAATATGGGTGTCGTTGTATGGTTTTATTGAGACGTTAATTACGAAAATGGCATCGATTTTGAAATTCAATATTGTGGACATTGATTTGCTGCGTGTGCTATCAAATATAGGTTCCGGGACCTATATTGAATTAGTCGTGTGGCAGAGTCTCTCAGTCACACTTTGTACAATGCGCAAAATATGGAGATCCCTCCCTTCCTTGCATACCCGTGTTAACTATATAGGTTTATCTCTTTTGCCCATGATGCACATCACATACATTATAGCGGTGTGTAGCATTTTACAAGTGTGTAGGTGCTGGACCACATTTCAGTTTTGTTTACTATGAACGTCACTCATCTTCCTTTTTGTTTATGTCTATAATTGTGGACATGAAAATTCTTGAAAGTATTTGTGCCAAATTGCAATCTTCTTCTTTCTAAATATATAAAAGAAAAACTATCTGACTGACTGACCTATCAACGCACAGCCCAAACCGCTGGTTTTAGAGATTCCAAATTAGGCACGTAGGTTCCTGAAATGGGGGTCCAAATTTTGTATGGGGAAACAAGATTAGTTCGACTATTTAATTCGAAACTTTACAGGAGTATTTCTAACGATAAATGAGTAAACAAGTATTTCAGGTTTTTGAGAATTCAACCCCTAAAGGGGGAAATGTGATGACAAAGTCTAAAAATAAACATGGGTATTGTTTCTATAGTTTATCGGGTCGCTGATTTCGAAAACAACAACTATTTTAAAATCCAACGTGGCGAACGTGAAACACCATCTTCCCTGTTGGGATGCGATGGGGTTGAAATATCTAAATATCAATATGGGTGCCGTTTTTGTGGTTTTTTGGGACGTTAATTACGAAAATAGCATTCTTGAACGTATTTGTGCCAAATTACATTATAAATATATAAAAGATGAAAATGACTGGCTGACTGACATGTCAACGCATAGCCTCAAATGACATGAGGTAGTTTTTATCCAGAAAATCAACCCTTAAGAGGGTGAAAAGTGGGTTGGAAGTTTGTATAGGAAATTTTTAACAGCTGAACCTATCTAAATAGGTTCAGCTGTTTCATCTAAATGAAACTTGGTACACAAATAGGCGAAAATTAACCCTTAAGGGGGTGAAATGGGGGTTGGAGGTTTGAATGGAGAATTTTTAACCGAGAACCGATTTAGATAAAATTTGGTATGGATATAGTTTAGAGTCCCGGGAAATGACATAGTGTAATTTTCATCCCGAAAAGCAATCCTTAAGGGGGTGAAAGAGGGGGTGGGAAATTTGTATGGGAAATATTTTAAAAAGCTGAGCCGATTTAGATGAAACTTGGTATACAGATAATTTGAGTCCCGGGAAGGAACATAAAATTCCTTGGGAAGGGACAAAATAGTTTTAATTCCGAAATCAACCCTTAAGGTGGTGCAAAGCACGGGAGGTTGAAAGTTTTATGGAGAATTATTAACAGCTGAACCGATTTAGATGTAACTTGGTATAGAGATAGTTTGAGTCCCGGTAAACAATGAAGGATAGTTTTTATCTCGAAAATCAACCCTTTAGGGGATAAAAAGGGGGTTGAAAGTTTGTGTGGGGAATTAATAACCGCTGAACCTATTTAGATAATTTGGTATGAAGATAGTTTGAGTTCTGGGGAGGGATATATATAGTTGTTATCCCAGAAATCATTCCTTAAGCGGATAAAAAGGAGGGTAGATTACTAATTCCACGCAGATGAAGTCGCGGGGAAAAGCTTCTATTCAACAGTAGAAATCTGCATTAATCATAATCTCTGAGTAGTAGTAAGTCGTTGCTGGCATAAGAATGAATGTAATCATTTATTTTAAAAAATAAGCGAAACGCCTTCACCAAAACGAAGTATACCGAAACCAGTATGTAAAAATACTTTTCCGAAAATCTCATCTAAATCGGTTCAGCCAAACGCGAGATAATCGCGGACAAACATACATATGTACACAGATACGAGTCTAACTGAGAACCTCCTCCTTTTTTAGTATGCGGGCGAAGCCACGGGAAAAAGCTAGTTTTCAATTATTATCTAGTTGTATGATCTACCCCGTACTTCTCTTTGGTTCCTTTTGGGTATTTTTGTTTATTTTTTGTCCCCTTATGTCGCATCCTGCTAAGCCTAAAATCTATATAATATTTATTTTTTATTTATTTAAACTTTATTGCACATAAAAAAGTACAAGTGGCGGACTTAATGCCTTAAGGCATTCTCTACCAGTCAACCATTGGGCCAAAAAGAAACATTTGTTGGGTGCAGGTTCGAAAATAGAAAATGAAATTATAATGATCACTTACTAAATACATATATATATATATATATATATAATAGTACTTAAGATATACTTACATATATACTTTATATGATATACTTACATACATATTATTATACGTACCTATTATGAAATATAATGCAGACAACTAATCACGTAAATTGTCAAATAAGTGCTTGCGTACCATGCGCTTGAAGATAAATTTGCTCTGAGCTTTTCTGATATCAAGGGGTAGATCGTTCCACAGACGAGTGGCCTGAAGAGTGAAAGAATTAGACAGAAAGCCGGTGCGGTGAGGGGGAATAGACAACTTAAGGCTGCGGGAGGTACGGAGAACGCGTCCTGGGCGAGCAATTACGAATTTAAATTTGGATTTGAGGTAATCTGGTGTGGATGGATCAAAAAGAAGAGAATATAGTAAACATAACATTCTAAGCGACCGACGTTCACGAATGGGCAACCATTTCAGCTGTTTCCGATAAGCAGATACGTGGTCGTACTTTCGAAGGCCGAATATGAATCTAATACCATTGTTGAGCAATCTATCTAGTTTGTTCAAAGAGGCTTGAGCGACATTGGAGTAACAAACATCAGCATAATCAATAATGGGTATTACCAGAGCTTGAACAAGAAGGGTCTTAGTGCTTACCGGTAGAAAATGCTTAAACCTGAAAAGCGATCTTAATGCGTTCGTCACTCTACGACATACCTCGGACACCTGAGGATCCCAACTAAGGCCACTATCTATAATCAGACCTAGGTTCTTCACTTCAAACGACAGAGGAATTACAACATCCTCGAACTGGATCGGCGCCACACAGGACAGATCCATCAAAGCAAGCATACGTGGGCTCCCTATAACGATGGCTTGACACTTAGACGGGTTAACTGCGATCCCAAAAGAGCGTGACCAAGCAGAAAGATAGTCCAAGTTCCTATTTATAGAAGCAACTGCTTGATCAATGTCCTTAACGCTCGCCTGAGTGTAAAGCTGCAAATCGTCAGCATAAAGATGGTAAGAGCAACTAATTCTAGTGGTAATCATGTTAATAAATATTGAAAAGAGAAGAGGCGATAGAATCCCGCCCTGAGGTACTCCAGAAGGGAGGTCACACCAGTCTGAAAAAGATCTGTCGGCCCTGACTGATTGGCGCCGATCATGAAGATAAGAAGTAAACCACTGAGCTGCTGATGATGACATACTTAAGTGTCTAAGGCATGCTAGTAGGAGGTCGTGATTCACAGCATTAAATGCGTTCGAAAAATCGACCAGGACCAGCACCGTTACCTGTGTCAGTTCCATGCCTTGCCTTATATCCTCAATAACTTTGAGCAAAGCAGTGCAAGTACTATGCCCTGATCGGAAACCAGACTGTAAAGGAGAAAGTAGTTTATTTGAATTGATATATAAAGACAGCTGTTTGTGGACAATGGCTTCTAGAACCTTAGACAGGAATGGGAGAATAGAAATAGGCCGGAAATCTTTCAGCAAACTGGGGTTGGAAACTTTAGGGAGCGGTAGAACATAGGCTTTACGCCAAGCAGAAGGAAAAACCCCAGTAGACAGTGACAAGTTAACAACATACGTTATAACAGGGAGAATGCATTCCAAAATGCTTATAATCATTAATCTACTCAGCTCGTCGTGGCCCACGGCATTAGATTTAACAGATTTGATTACCTTAAGTACATCACCATCAGAAGCCTGAGCGAGTGAAAATTCGGTGTTTGATAGACGAGGTAAAGCAGTGATATAAGATATGCTACTTATCAGAGTGCCGGGGTCTAGAGTCAATGATTTGGCAAAATGTGAATTTAAATCGTTAAGAGAAAATGAATTAAAAGATGAGAAAGAGGAACTAGCATTAGTATTGACGACACCGATCGATTTAAGAAATTTCCAAGTTTCAGCAGGAGATGAAGATGCTATGCTGTCATGGATATGTTTACGTTTAGCTGCTCTCACCATCTGATTGCATTTATTCCTGGCTGTTTTAAAGATGCTCCAGTTATCCTCACAACGATCTCGTTTATACCTTCTAAAAGCTCGATCTCGCCTCACCATGGCCATTCGTACTGCTCTGGTAATCCACGGAGCTGGAGGACGTTTTAATTTGACGGTACGAATTGGGGCATGAGTGTTAAATAAATCCAAGACAGTCGAGTTGAGGATGCTTACTGCTTCGTCTACTGACGGTGCCAAAAACAATGGCGACCAGTCAACGGAGCTCGCATCTCGCTTTAAAGTATCAATATCTAACTTTGCGAAACTACGTATTTTAACAGTTACGCACTGCGGTTTGGGAGGCCGGACTCGGTAGCTTAGGAAAATGAGGTCATGGTGTGAAAAACCTGGGGCCGGAAACTGACCGACCGCATCTACCAGATTAGCGGATGAAACTAAAGCAAGGTCCAACCAGGAGTCCGAAGTATCCGCATTGTGATGAGTTGGCGTAAGTGGGAGAATGGCTAGGTCGGCAGACTTCACGGCCGCATTCAACTTGCGCGTCCTAAGGTTATCCTTAGTAAGGTCTGTATTAAAATCGCCCATGATTATTTGATGACGATACTCGGTGCTCAATGGGGACAACATGGCATCAAGATCTGCGAAGTAGTCCACTGTAGGGGGGCAATACACCACTCCAAGAGCCATCTTAGTGCCGCTCATGATAACCTCAATGAACAGATATTCCATAGATCCAGAGGCATGCGATGGGGAGCTTGCAATAATTTTATACGGGACATCACTACGGAGGTATATCGCAACACCACCGCCCCTTCTGCCTTTACGATCATTCCGTAGCAATATATAGCCAGGGAGGTCGAAAGAAGTGGACGAGAGATTGGGCTTAAGCCATGTTTCAGAAATCAGAATGGCGAGGACATTGCAAGAAGAGAAAGATTCGAGAAGATCATTATAATGTCTGGGGATACTTTGCGCATTTATATGGCACAAGTTGAAATTTTTTTGGTAGTTTTTGAAAGAGTTGGATATACGGTTGCCAAGTGAATCAGACTCTGATGAAGAGATATTAAGTGAGTGAAAAGAAGCTGATAAGTCGCAAGCGGAGTGAAATGATTCATTATCAGACATAATATTTCAGTGGTACGTATTTAAATATATAAAATATAAAATATATAATTAATATGTAATATATATATACTTATTCTAATTTACATGCAACAATGCACGCGTAGCAAAAATACAACTAGTTTTTCTTTTTTAACCCACCAGCCGACCGTTCACACACAAAAACAGCATAAAAACCAAATTATATAGAAAATAAACTGAAAAACAGAAAAAAACCCACAATAGAGCGATAAATTAAAAAGAACAAACAAACCTTTCAATAGTATCTAACATTAAGTAAAACTCGTATATACATTAAATGTTCCAGAGACAATCACATAACCAAGTATGAGACAAAACTTATACCAAGAACAAAACGCAACTCACTGACAACTGTCGGAATGACAACTATGACATTTGTTTACAACTATCGGCGAAGTTAGCGTAGACATATAGACGGTAGATAAGAAAATAGATATAAATGGAGATGCATACCGTACCATAAAAACGTACTGCGTTTCGAGCCGGAAGTGACGGATTACATACAAAAATGCACAGGAAATATAAATCACGCAACTTTTAGGACGTAAGACAGTGCACACAGCAATAAAAACAATGTAGTTCAACGCCTCGCTGCTCGCTTTTCCTCTGTCTTCTTGGGTGCCACGGGGGCCTTCACGGCGACGGTAGAAGTTGCCGGCGCCGGTGCAGGCTCAGGCACCGCAGTCAGAGATATAGCAGGCACGGTCTCGCAAGGCGTCGTGTGCGTCGACCGTCCAGAGACAGGGGCATACTTAGCAGACAGGACTTGGAGCTGCTCGTCCGTTGTCATATATATGTATCTATGTTTTTTTTTTGAGCTAGAAACTTTTAACTTTGTAGGAAGATTACTTATTATTTATTACACAATAAAATTACTTTCAGTGTTTTGGAAAATTCCACCCCTGAGGGGGTTAAATAGGGGTGCTAAGTTTGCATGAGGGAAATTGCTTTTTTGAGCTAGAGACTTTTAAATTTGTGGGAGGATAACTTATTAAAATACAATAAAAGTCCTTTCAGCATTATGGAAAATTCTACCCCTGAGGGGGTTAAGGGTACGAAGGTGCTATTATACGCGGACGAAGTCGCCGGACGGAAAGCTAGTTTTGAATTAATACAGAAAATTCATCTTTAGATTACAGGAAAAGTAATAACGGTCTACGGACAAGTGTGAGTCGGACTCAAGAAAAAATAACAATGTTAAAATTGTGTGATGTACGAAACCCTCTTGGGGTGCGAGTCCAACTCACATTTAGTAGGTATTTTTTCTATCCTGACGATAAAAATAGCAATCAAGTATTATAGCCAATTATTATTAAATAAGATCAAGATTACTGATATTACTGGTATTACGCTTATCTGTCATCTAGACACGCGGTAGCGTGTCAAGCCAAGTTCAAGTTTTACAGAACTGCGAGCAACACCGTGTGTAATATTACACGAACCATTTGGAGCCACTTTTTACCCCCTCATAACTCAAAAACTATTTCACATAAACAAACATGTCAAATTTGGCTGATATATTGAAACTTGCGATGTATATATATGTTCTCCAAATTTCATAAACACGCCTCAAACGGTTATTTAGATATTAACGTCCAAAAATCGTCATTTTTATTACGTATTGACCTATACACCAAAACTCAAACCCTCTTCCAGATGACCTAGAAAGTTCAAATTTGGCATTCAGATAGGTAGTAGGAATTTGTATAATTTTGTTTCAATATTTAGCGCACATCAATAGTGTAAGATATTCATTACTTATAAATGGGCAATTCACTTGAAAGGTAATAAGTACAAGAAAATATAGAGAAGAACACAAAAAAGACCCCGTAAACATAGGAAAACAGTAGATTAACAAAAACCATTTGGGATTAATTTTATTACGAAGAACAACCTACTAATAAATTCGTTCAAAATGCAATGATATCCCATCAAAAACATAAATGTGAAATGAGAGCCAAGTTCAATATACATATTATATATGCCTTGGTTGTTGACTTCAACGACAAAAGAAGTGAGATCTAAATGGGTGCCAAGTTTAATGGTCAGTCCTGAAATTTGTTTATAACAACATAAAAAATTATAACAACTCAAAATATAATTTCTTCTTAAAACTTACGATAATATATTCTAGCCTAAAGTTTGACTTGGCTAGTTCTCATATAAGAATTATATTATAGCCTTCGCAAGTTCCTTTTTTATACTTTGCTAAAAGCTGTAAGTTCCTATTTTATTCTTCCTAAAATTTGGCTTGTTGGTAGAAACTAACCATCGAAAATAGGGCTTATCCATGACTGTTTTAGTAGAAACTTAATACTAAACAAGTCAAACCTTAGGCTTCAATATATTATCGTAAGTTTTAAGAAGAAATTATATTTTGAATTGTTATAATTTTTTTCAACACACCTGCTCGTAACGAGGTTCGTATTCCACCGCTTTTATGCTCATAATCTTAGATATTAAACACGCGTGCATTTCACAATAATTATCCAACTAGTGGAATAATTTAATAATCCGATCAAGTGACGTTTGTACTCTAGTACCAAGTTGTACGTACGCAAACGAATCGTTGTAATTTAGTCGGGTATTACCTTTACTTTTTTTTTAACTCTTTATGAGTTTACATTCTAAAAAAGTGAAAAAATGTAAATATATTAAAAATATACACATTTACGATAGAATACAAATTATACAATCCTGATTGTGAATAAGAATCATTTCAACTTATTATATTACTCGTAATACACAATAAATTACGTTTTAAACACGAATTGTCTGTTTTAATATTGGCTGTTTGGCATTATACGTCCGCGCCTTTGCCTCAAGCTGCACGCACATCCAAAAAAGAAAATTGTGCGCCATTTTATAAGTTAACCTCAAATCATTGTTTATTTGTAAGATTTTTCTCGTCGTGTTTTATTAATTTAAACAAATTATATTTTCAATTAATAAGAAGACAACTTTAGCGTTAATTTAACCTCTGGATATATTTCAAAATTGTGATACATACTAGTAAAATGTCATCATAAAAATCTAGTGAGCAATATGTAAGAAAAAAATACTATAATTTATTGCACAATAAATGCGAAGTCTTTAATTTTATGAAATTTAATTATCTTAGGTTCGTAAGTAACTCTATCCTGTAAACATTCTGACAATTAATGTATTTATCAAAAGTTATTAATTATACTATTCTGTTATTTCCTCGCAAGTGTGTTGAAAACGTCGTATGAAACGCGAGTGCTTGATCATTACATAAGCTCAGCTTCCTTATGCTCACTCACATGCGTTCGTGCGCACAATATCGCTTCGTATGTGATCAACTTAGCACACTTGTATCATAATGTACTATTAAGTCGTTATAAACAAATTTCAGGACTGACCATTGAACTTGGCACCCGTTTAGATCTCACTTCTTTTGTCGTTGAAGTCAACAACCAAGGCATATATAATATGTATATTGAACTTGGCCCTCATTTCACATTTATGTTTTTGATGGGATTCATCTATCAAGCACCGATTACATAAAAAAACTTTTTAATGTTTCAGTTGTTATTCTGTTTACTACCAACATTGAGACTCTTCCCGAAGGCAAACAGACTCACAATGTCAGGACTACCAGAAAAACTAACAGTCAATATCCGCCAAAGAATCCATTCAATATTGATAAGTATAAAATAAAGGACATAATTAACAATCCACCGGCAGAGGCATATGAAACAATTGACCTGACATCTGATGAAGAAGTGGATATCAAAGCAAGTATAGACTTAGTAAAAAATTACCAGCTCAAAATGAATACTGACGCGACAACCAAGGCTGCCCGCAGGTCGTTTCGTGAAAAATACGGGACTGTACCACCTCTTAATACACATGCCAAGCCGAAATTTAAAGATTTTTTGGAAAAATACGCACTTTCAACAGTTTGGGACCAAATAGATATAGAACGAATAGTGACTGGTAAAAACATCACGTGGCATAAAGAAATGCTGTCTCTAGTCAAAGGCGTTGATAACACAGACGAGCTTTTGAGTCTTAAAGCAGAAAACGGCGAAGCTAGGCTACCAACAAGCTCAAAGCGAAGGTTCATACCCGGCATGCACAACTTGAACGGAAACCTGTTTAAATTCAATTACATGAATAAACACCAATATTTTATCGAGTTGATGAAGCAAGCAATATACCAGGCGAGGAATAGAATGATTTTCATGCAAGACCTAAGAAAACGGCATAGACGCTCAGGCTTGTATAAAATGGGTTTCCTTTTCGCTAAGACCGACCAGGCTGGCAAGGTGTTCGCCTCGATATCGCAGAAGAGTTTCAGAATGTGTAATATGATTCGGCAAGGCTTCTCCGGAATATACCGCCAGGAACAAAATATACTCGATATTGCGTTCGCCCTCGAGAGAATGGAAACCAAATGGTTCGAAGTGGATCTGCTAACAAATCTTGTCATTGAAAACGATAACTTGGTAGTGAAACGGATATTTAGAAACAAAACATTAAAAACTCCCAGAGAACTTGCAAAGGCGTTCGATTCATTATTTATTGAATAAAATTATGTGTCTTATTTTATGTTCTTTTCTTTTATTAGCGGTAACATTTTTTACTTAAAAAATTGTATTACATTTTCATAATATTGTCTACGAGTAGTATAAATGTTTTATTAACCGACTTCAAAAAAGGAAGAGGTTCTCAATTCGACTGAATTTTTTATTATTTTTGATGTGAAAACTTCTTTAGCGGCGCTGTGCACTTTTTGTGATGGGGAAAAAATGTTAAACTCGCGTCAGGGTCACGTGACCGACAAATTGTGACCGACAGATTCGACAGGTTCAGTGTTGCCAATTTAGCACTTTTGGGGCTAAATTTAGCAGCGTAAAAAAATAACAGTTTTGAATTGAAGACATATATAGGCTAAATTCGGATTGTCGCGTATTTTGCATTTAAAAGTGTTAATTTAATGACAAATGGTGGGCCATATTACATATTTTAGTGGTTGGCAACTTGACAGTGAGGAGTGCGTTCGGAAATTGTGAACTATGTTTACGTCCGGCATATTTGACAGGTTAGTTGGTCAAAAGGAGGACGAAAGTAAATAAATTAAGAAAACCCGGCTGACTGACAAGGCAAGAAAAGCATTTGACACACGACAAAATATATTCTTACAGAAATTAGTTTTCTTTTCACTGAAATATAGGTAAAGCCTGACCAGAAATATATGATTATTGTCAAGAGGGCGCTATTATTCTCATTTATATGGCAACAGTTCAGTATAGCCATAGAGCGTATTATTTCTTTATGGTATAGTGATTCTTCTGACATCTTGATTTGTTTACCTGTCAGCTCTGATGTTAATTTAAAATGTTTCACAGCGAAATAGTTCCATTTCCCGAGCGTATTATTTACAGCTATTTATTTCATACACTATTTACAATGTTTCGCTCTTGACTATGAATAATTTTGGGATATTTTTGTCTTGTATTATTTAATATTCAACACTTTACTGTAATTCAAATAAACCGCGACAATGACACTGACAGCCTATCACATGCACTCACACATGCATATCATTCTGTCAGTAAAATAATTGCCAGTGCAAGAAATTAGTTCCAACGAAATTCCACAACATGGTGCATGATCATATATTTCTGGTCAGGCTTTAAGTAAAAATTGATATTTTTACTAAAAATAAATGTAAATAACATAAAATTCATGAACATTCGTAAGACGGACGCGTGACCTGATCGAAAAATGGTTACAATGCCATTGAAGCCAATCAGAGAGTTCTAAACCAGGAGAGGCCCTGAGTATCATTTCCCCTCTGTCAAAAGTATTGGCGGAAAATCTAGTACATCTATAAAAACTATTTCAATAATCGATGTCACGCCATTTTCGTCATCGCTGTCAATGGATAACAAGCTCCGTGAAAATGCCCTTATGCGCTGTTTTTGGATGTAAAAATATGTCATATTTCGTCTAGTTTTCAAAAAGATGAAATACCATTTCAGATGTAAGTACAGTTTTACTTTATTTATCATTACTTTCGTAATAAAAGATTTAACCTAAATCGAAAATCAAGCTTCGTTTACAGAATCGATTCAAAGACAATCGTTTTCTTTCTGACGGGCAGTAACTATTTGACGTTTGACACTTCTCCATATTTAACGCGCTTAAGGATTGCTGTCTTCTATATTTTGTTTGAAAATACAATCAAAAATGATCCTTGGCTTTTTTGTTTGACATTTGCAAAGACTGCATCCAATAATGAACCATATGTTAAAATTTGTACAGTCGACTATCTATTGCTCCATTTAGTGTTATGAAGTATAAAAAGAATATGTCAAATATGTTTGGTGTTTTCAAGTCAAAGGTACATCTTTGTCGGTTGTCAATATAGCGTCGCTGCCATAAAAAAACATTTAGAAATAAACTGTATTAACAACCGACAATGATGTACCTTTGACTTGAAAACTTCACATGCGTGCTACCTCACCCCCCTCAGATTTTGGCAGACTTTTTTGTTTGGAAAGATGAGGCGAAGCGTACTCCATTTATAGAGCTTTATGAAGCCAATAGACCGCCGGCGCGGCGTGGGAGAGGAAGTATTCCCCTCTCTTTCTACCGCGCGGCGAAAATGTCTGCCTGCGCCTGCTGTTTCGTTCGCAATCGTAATCTTAGCACTACGAAATACAAAACTACTATTGATGCGGTGTTTATTAGACATTTTAATAGGTTAGAATCAAAATTGTTCGTTTCTTATTTCAGCTACCATAAACCTATCGTATCAGTTTTAGAGACTGGCGATGATGGTTCTAAACTAGAATTTATACGGAGTGACTTGACAAGTCAACAAACACAAATGTTGCCACAATTCGGCCAGTGCTGTTCTTATCGATATTTTTATTTATTTATTAAAGAGTTCTACAAACGCCGCGACTTATTGGTTGCGATATTGTCGTTGCAACTTGATTAAGGTTTAAAGGCTGAAGAATGCTGCAAAATGATGTGGACAATACGTTACTTTTACGGAATGACTTCTAAAGGAGATAATAATAATTTCTAAAGGCGGCTACTCACACACCTGCCGCAGGGTTAATACCGGGCGCATGGCTTAGTTCTAACTAAGCGCAAGCATGCGCGGAATTCTCTAGAATTCAACCAACCTAAGCGGCCATGTCTGTCATTTTCTATACAAAAAAGTCTGCCGATTTTTGCGGGGGATGGGAACGTCAAATGAATTTCGTACGTAACGTACAAATAGCCACCTCAGATAAACGTCAGTCCATACAATAAACATGACCACTGGTCATATGTTTTCGGCAGAGGGAAAAGCCTGTCAATGGCCGCTCAAATTAGTTAAATTCTCCAAGCGCACGGCGGTCGGGCCAATATTGGGATTTCTCTACACACATGCCTGCCGTTCAGTTTTTGAGTGAATATCTTGCTGAACACACGTCTCTAAAATGGCGCCAGAGGTAGCTTAGAGTGAGAAATAGGACAGAGGATACTTTACTACTTTTTATCCCGAAAAAAAAAACTTTCAGAGGGCCACTCGATAGCCGAATTCTATGCGGACGAATAATTATCCAAGTATATTTTCGTCTATTTTAGAAGTAGTTAAGTAGGTATTTTTTAGAAATATCGTCTTTGGACTTTAGTTACGTTTGGTTGTTATTACTCGTAGAAGTGTTGAATTAAATTATTAAGTGATGTTGCCTCGGATTACGGATTCATGTGGACGTGCAAGAATCAGAACCAGAACAATGTTCTTCCAAAACGTCGCCTCCATAATGAAGAGCTCAGATTTATAGAAACTATATAATAGTAGTCCACCTCGAACTGAGAACTCGCGATTTCCTTGTAAATACATTGACCAATATAACAAGACTCTTATGATGATTGTTTTGCGCCTTCTAGCTCCATAAGGTTAAATTTACTACACTATCGCATTGGGAAACTATAATGTGAGTTGTATTGTTATTGTGAAATAAACTTTAAAAAAAACCCATTGATCGATCCTGCTTCTTATATACGCACCTCGCACACTGCACCACAGCATGGCTACGTCACCGGTATACGTCACAACGTCGCGTCATCAGCACTGCATCACGCCTGCGTATGCGTCTACGTTACCACGTTACGTTGCAGCCGCCCGCGCCGCGCATCATCGATATTGGGCAATCGGTCCCGTCGTATTGATAAAAGCAGAGTGCGCATCCACTCTGTGCCTTTTGACACCTAACATCGGGTCTTAGGACAACACTTTAGATTAAGATCTAAATGTAATTTTTATATTTTAATTAAATCTCTCTTTCATTCGTCATCTTGTTATAATTTATCTCCTCCACTGCTGCCTCCCTATATAATTGGCGCAGTCGTGAGTCGAGTCGATCGGTATCCCGTCCTGGGCACGAATCTACGTGTACGTCGACTCTACAAAGAACCTGAGGAGCACAGACGATGAGATCTATTTGGCGCTTGAAAGAAAAAGAGACGAAAACGTGAAATGTGGTGGTGAGTACACATAGGGTTTGGTTGCATTCCTGTGTATTTCCCCCTTTCCAAAAATTTTCACCCACTTTTCGCCCGTTCTAGGGTTAGTGACGGTAGGTCCCGGCGCATCGAACGCATTGATTTATTTAGAAACCCCGATACAAACTTTGAACCCCTTTTTAACCCCCTCAGGGGTGAAATTATCCTAAACGCTGAAAGTACTTTTGTGTATTCTAATAAGTAATATTCCTACAAAGTTGTAAGTCTCTAGCTCAAAGAAAGAAGTTTTCCGCATACAAATTTTGCACTCCTATTTAACCCCCTCAAGTCCGGAATTATCCAAAACGCTGAAATCACTTTTATATTTTTTATAAATATCAGCGAACGTACGAAGTTTTAAGTGCGTGTTACTACCCAGCCGGACCACATCTCCTGATTAAGCTCTATTTCTAATGGTGATATGTACCTATGATGTACCTTTTGTACCACGTCGGAAATTGCATGTACCTCCGTAGTTTAGCAGATATAAGACATTAAAGGTGGCCCGGCTGGGGAGTAAAATTTCCAGCCGGACCACGCCTGTACCAGCTGATAACCGCGATTTTAAGATGTGATTCGAATAACAGATGTATGTACCTGTTATGTACCTCCAAATAATCCATTTTTTTATTTAAAAAAAGGTCTTACAAATTACTTTTTCATACATTAACATTTTCAGTATGCGCGAAATACTAAGCACCTGCCAAAAAATTATAGCAAATTTGGACGCACACGTATTTGCGATCACATTTGTTAAAGTATTAATTTGATCTATCTTATTTCATTACATATTTAAATTTACATAAAAATAACTGTCGATAATATTAAAATGTGAAATTTAAGCCGTTAATATAAATCTGTTTTTATTGAAACGGAATAAAAATAAAACTGTGACGAGTTGTCTATGATGGCACTTTAAAAAGTTATGAACGCGGCAAAATCAAAAAAAGTTAAAATTAAAAAAGTTGAATTGTGAGTATAAGTGGTACCTATCTGTTGTCATTTTACAAATATGTGTGTTCATTGAAATAATTTGTAAATTGTATATTGTAATATGTGATAAGTTGCCTTCCACGTGCCCGAAACCACGTCAAAATGGATGTTAATAAATATAATCGTGGGAAAGTAAGTGTAGAGGAACAAAAGAAGGAGTTTTTAAAGTATCAAGAAAAGTTACAAGATATCGAAAAATTACCTTCAAGCACGGATGAGATTTTTAAACAAATTAGTGAATCTCTCGAATACCGCATGTCAGTTAAGGCGCTGTATTTATCGCTTAAAAGAAATTATCATTTGTTTTTTGACTCTGCGAACACTTAAGAATGTTGAAGTCCAAGAACATGGCTTCTCATTTGAAACAACAAATACGGTTAACTCTTCCTCAAGTAGCGTCAGCCTCTCAGATGACCTCAATGAGATTGTTTCAATCCACATTGACCAAGATAGATGGGAACAAATAAAGCCCGTCATGTATTACACTAAGCGAAGCGACAAAAACAGACCAGGTACAATGTTACATAAGAGACATAATATGCCTAAAAATAAATGGACAAACATAATGAGCGAGATACTATGGCAAAATACTAGCAGAAAATGTACGTGGATCTTCAAACATAGCTACGCCACAGAAACGAACTTCATACAATTTGCAGGCTACTGTAAGCAATGTGGGTGTAAAATAAATGCACATACAACATCAGTAAATGAATATTCTGCAACTTTTCAGTGCAAAATTACTGAAGGCGACAAAAAAATAATACACGACTCTACAGTTAAAAACAGAATTACTCAACATAAAAGGGCCCGATTATCAGAGCAATTAAAAAAGGAATATCCAACAGTACTTCACAAAAAAATTATAAACGAAACAATGGAAGATAGTGACGAGTACGAACCACCTTTCATACCATCTCTAAAGTCGTTAGAAAACATTAAAGAAAAAGGTAAAGTGGAAACATACTTTCACAAAATGGTAATTGCGTCTTTGTTTATAATGACGATTACGCCTCCTTATAATGAGTGCATAAAACTTTTAGCATTATTACCATTTATAGTGTTGTATTGGACCAACCTGCAGGACAAATTTTACAAGACCATAACAAATACTAACCAGAAAATTAAATTGAGTTTAGATGCAACCGGTAGCAATTTCAAATCATTGCGGCCTGCTCATGATCCCAATAAATCCTGTAAAATCGCCAAACACATATTTTTTTACGTAGCTGTATTACAAGTTTATGGCCGTAGTTGCGTTCCTATAACACAAATGCTGACAGATTCTCATAGTTTAGATAATATTTACAACTGGTTAAATAAATGGATCTCTGGAAAAAAAACTCCCAATGAAGTTGTATGTGATGACTCGTCTGCATTACTAGGTGCAATAGTTAAAGCTTTCACACACTGTGAAACTACGCGGCAGTACATCTCCTACTGTTTTGACGTCATACAGAAAAAAACACCGCGTAGAAAAGACCACTGACACATCACATTTCGTTAAGGTGTTGTATAATTTGAAGTGTTTTAAGTACATAGACAAAAGAGTAAGGAATTTTTTTGTGAAATATTTACGTAAAATTAAAGAATCGTCATCTTTGGAAGAAATTCAGCGCATATCCGATCGCCTTGTTATAATCGCCCTCAGTAAATTCACCGGAAAATTTGAAAATGGACAACCCACATTATGTGACAATAGCATGCGAGATTTATTACTGTTACCTACTTTACCTGACTTAGACGAAAGTGAAATTGAAGGTGTATACGACCTAAGTGATAATGAGGACACGGAATATGACGACAACGAATTTTTGACGAATTTTGACAGTAATGTCCAAAAGATGACAGTAGAATTCGATTTGACAAATTTGCAGTCACTCTACGAGAACCTCTATTACTTGCCAGACTTCATTCCCACACTTCGAAGGCTATTGTCACGATTACCATTGTGGACAAATGTAATGCTCTCGCATTGCGATACCGATAATGACATCCCTACAAGCTCTGATGTGGAAAGTTATTTCAAAAACATCAAAACTTTATTAAAATACCCATTTGAAAAACTAAGGATTGACGAATTTATTATGAGGCATGTTGAATACTTATCGGGAGAAGTTAAACAAGCTATGAGTGACATAAATTTAGAGGATAAACCAAAGAAAAGGTATAAAAATCCTAAAATTCTTAAGGGTTCAACTAATGAAGATTTTCCCAAATAGTCAATTTTATGTGAAAAACCAATCTTAGTGGAAAACTGGAAAGGCTTAATAGTAAACACAAATGAAAAAAAGCTAAACATAAATACCGTGAATCAACCTATAGACCTGATAAGAAATGGAAACGTATGCTCTTCAGGTGTAAAAGGAATCGTACTTGAAAATACCTGCGCATTCGATTCTGTTCTACAAGTATGTGCTGCTGCGTATGCTGACAGAGAATGTATAAGAAAATTATTCGACGATAGACAGAGTGAATTTGCAGAACTTGTGAAGGCAGTAGCCACAAAAGACTACACAAAAAATATTTATGCTTTGAGAACTAATGTTATAAAACAATACTACTGCAATAAAACGGAGTATAACAATATTACAGTGATAAACTGTCTGTCAAACGTGTCATATGCATTGGATAAAATATTAATCAATGATATTCCTAGTGTGAAATCAGTGAAAAGATGTTCAAACACAGATTGTATCCAAAATAAATCTGAAGTTCAGCGTTATGTATCTTACATGCCATTAGACATACTAATTCTAGCCGAAAATGGTATAACATCACTTGCAGAAGCAGCCACGGGTATGCTGAACCTAAATCTAAATGAAAAATGTATAAAAGTAAATAGAGGACATACATGCTCAGGCAATCTAAGTTTATGTTATTCTGTATCAGATTTCCTCATATTTGAGCTAGACGGCACGGATAAAATGAACATAGATCATATTCCAAACTGCTTATTACTTCAGAATAAGACATATAATTTATTAGCTTTAATTGAATATAAAAGAGAAATGAGCCACTATGTGGCTCACTGCAAACGGTTAAATCGATGGGAATGCTATGACGATTTAAATTGTAAGGGTTCCGTGTCATCTACCAAATATAAGGAAATGTGTGTTCATAGCATTTTTTACACTGTATTATAGTTAAGAACGTTTAGTGCTCTAGATTTAATAAACTAAATAAGGATTTTTATTACAAAGAAATGGGTAAGTACCCACTTACCTTCTTTTTATTTCAAACAGCTTTTCGTATTATAATGAGATTCTATATTTGGTCCTTTTTAGGGTTTCGTAGTCAACTAGGAACCCTTATAGTTCGCCATGTCTGCCCGTCCGTCCGTCCGTCCGTCCGCGGATAATCTCAGTGACCGTTAGCACTAGAAAGCTGAAATTTGGTACTAATATGTATATCAATGACGCCGACAAAGTGGTAAAATAAAAAGTGGATTTTTTTTATAGGGTACCTCCCCTATACGTAAAGTGGGGAGTGATTTTTTTTTTTTTCATTTCAACCCTAACGTGTGATATATTTTTGGATAGGTATTTAAAAATGAATAGGGGTTTACTACAATCACTTTTCGATAATGTAAATATTTTCGGAAATAATCGCTCCAGAAGTAACAAAATATGCGCCCCCGCCCTCTAACTTTTGAACCATACGTTTTAAAAATATGAAAAAAATCTCAAAAGTAGAACTTTATAAAAACTTTCTAGGAAAATTATTTTGAACTTGGTAGGTTGAATAGTTTTTGAAAAAAAATTACTAAATAATTTCTGAACTAAGTTTGTAATTTAACCGTATAAGCAGGTGTTTATTGTACCTGTAATTTCTAAAAAAGACTGACTGAAGAGAAAAGACCGTGGCCCGACGCGCTCTTGGGCGGTTTTTTTAAATATTGCGTAATTGATAAATGTATAGGATTGTTTAAATATTTTGTAGGTAGGTTTCGCTATCTATAGTTTCGCGTTCCATAGAACTCGGCGGGATCCTACAGCTTTTCCGCGACTGCCGCGAGTGTCATTCCGCTGATGATTCCGTAGGACACTTGTAAGTGGCCTAAATTGATTGAATTAAATGATCAAGTATGACAACCTAACCGTCTCATGCTTTGGGAGTGTTTTGCGGGTGACTTCACGTGCTAAGGGTACAAGCTGGAACCCGACCGCAGACCGCAGCAGCAGCCGACATATTGTTGCGACACTACTGGTTTACACGGACTTCGACGACACGTCGCCCGACCGTATATTAGTAATGCCGATAATACCACGTGTCGCTCGACGACACATCGTCTGCTGCTGCGGACGCTGCGGTCTGCGCTTGCTCGGGTTCCAACTTGTACCTTAAAGCTTTACTTGACATGTGTATGTGTACCTAATAATCACCTGCAACACAGCAAGACGTAATACTTATACATGTTAAAATTTTGGTAGATTGTAATTCTTTCAACTTAATCAATTGTACTGCACATATACAATACAACAATACTGAATAAACTATACGAAATAATTATACAACTTAAAAGGTTTGTCTCTTATTTATCTGCTTATAATTATCCTTTTAATAAAATAACACCTGAGTGATCTAAAAGTTTTTGTACCTACCAAACTTACATTACACATTAAATATAAGAATAATGTGTAGGCCTATAGGAGATCTATAGAAGCAATTACGAGTAGGTATTTTTACCCCGTGAAGTTATAGTATTTATTATTGTTCTTAAAATAGGAGTTCTTTATTCCTCGCATACTCGGGGGTTAGCGACATTTTCTTATCACCTTAGTTTCTATAATAGCCATTGAATAGTTAGGTAGTACAGTCAACGCCAAAAATATGTTTACAATTTTGAACCTTATTAAGCTGCGTTTCCACGAGAGATGAGCAAGGATGCGTTGCGAGAAATCTGTTTGTTAAGGACCGAACCTAGAGCTGCGCTTTGCGAGGATAAACAAATGAAGTGATTCTGTTGGTGCTTATCAAACACATTCCTCGCAACGCATCCTCGCTCATCTCTGGTGGAAACGCAGTAAAGTAAGGTGCAAAAGTGTACACATATTTTTTGCGTTGACTGTACATGGAATAAGAGGCACCAGGGTGGATTTGTAGAGTCAGGATAGCGTAATAAGGTGGCAAAAGAAGACCACTTAACTTATTTACTTTGTTCATATTTAGAGCTTTAGGTGGTAATTTAGTTATTTCAGATTCAGGTCAATACTTGTAACACTAATTATTATGGTTTCTCCCATATACCAGCCACAATTTAGGACATTTTTTTGTCTAGAATAGTCAACATTTACACCTAATAGTTCCAATACTTCCTTGTTCCAGAATTTACATAATCAAGCCCGTATCTCTAGGAGCGGGCCCCACCTTTATATGAAAACATATTGCTATTATTTTTTGGCAGGCGCTTAGTATTTCGCGCATACTGAAAATGTTAATGTATGAAAAAGTAATTTGTAAGACGTTTTTTTAAATAAAAAAATGGATTATTTGGAGGTACATAACAGGTACATACATCTGTCATTCGAATCACATCTTAAAATCGCGGTTATCAGCTGGTACAGGCGTGGTCCGGCTGGAAATTTTACTCCCCAGCCGGGCCAGCTTTAATATCTTATATCTGCTAAACTACGGAGGTACATGGAATTTCCGACGTGGTACAAAAGGTACATCATAGGTACATATCACCATTAGAAATAGAGCTTAATCAGGAGATGTGGTCCGGCTGGGTAGTAACACGCGTTTTAAGTCTCTAACTTAAAATTTAAAATCATACACATACAAACTTTTAACCCCCTTTTTACCCCCTTATGGGTTGAATTTTTCATAATCGGTTCTTGTTATTTGAACACGTTATAAATGTAACCCGACCTGCAAATTACAACTTTCTAGCTTCATTTGTTACGGCCTCGCTTTAATACAAACTATTCAACCCCGTTTCAACTCCTCTCGGGTGGAATTTTCAAAAACGCTGAAAGTTTTTTTTTTGCTTTTAAGTTAATAGCCTGCAAACGAAATTTCAAGTCTGTCACAAAAAAAGTGTAATCTCTAAACAAACTTTCAACCCCTTCTTTACCCCGTTAGAGGTTAAATTTCAAAATACGCTGAAATTATTTTTATTAATTTTAATTATCAGTAAGCGTACAAACTTTCAAACTTCTAACCTTAAATTTTAAGCCCCATCCATACAAACTTATAACCCCCCTTTTACCCCTTATGGGATGATTTTTTTCAAAATCGCTTCTTATTACTTGTACACGTTATAAATGTAACCAGACCTGAAATTTTCAACTTTCTAGCTTCTGTAGTTTCGGCTCTGCGTGGATCCGTCAGTCAGTCAATCAGGACAAAGGCATTTATATATATAGATATCAGAACTTATCAAATAGTTAATAAAAAAAACCTTTACTCAATAATTGAGTATTATAGTGTCAGGCACTAATTCCATACTAAGCTAAGATATTATATATTGTAAGATTAGTTTAGGTAAATATTTGCATGCCTATTTCTATAAGGTATCAAGCACTATTGGAACTCATTGCTAACGCTACACCACATGTACCCAATGATTAGCAAATAAATCATTCTTATTCTTATCCTTATTCTTAACGCACTATTAGTAATAGTACGTTAGTACGTAGTACGTAGTAATAAGGACTACGAGTACGTAGTCATTACACTCTAAAGTCGCGCCAAAAACGCCTCGTCTCATAAAACACGAAACCCATAAAACTGTTTTTCCAAAAGCAACTCTTCTCTAAATAAACTCGAAATGCGCCGGGAAGAATCGAAGGTTTCCAAAGACCTATAGACTGTAGAGCACAACATGCTAGGAGTAAACTGGATCGACCGTCGTATCATAGTAGTAGATTGAGTCACAAGGGAACAATATGACCTTAATCCTGACATTTTAGGATTTTTATTCTTCAAAAGTTGATGGCACTTGTTAGTGTTAGTTTTATCTTCTACTAGGTGAATCATTTCGATATTTTTTTAATTTAGTTTTTTTTTTTATATCAAGACGGGGGCAAACAGCTGCCTGATGATAAGCAGCTACCGCAGCCTATGGACGCCTGCAACTCCAGAGGTGTCATGTGAGCGTTGCCGACCCCTTACAAAAAGGAGGATTCACTGTGTTGACGGCTACAGGAACAAGAGGGTCCCTCATCAACACACTGGATCCTCTTTGAGCTCTTTGGCAACCTTACTCACCAGCAGGAACACAACACTATGAATAGGGTCTAGTGCTATTTGGCTGTGGTTTTCTGTTAGGCGGAGATACTTCCTCAGTCGGGATCAGCTCCAGATTTGAGCGATATGACATTCAATGTGCTGTGCCCTACCACACATAGCGAGATGACATTAGCAGTACCAATACCTCTCTTTTGGACGTAGTTTAAAGACGTACCCGTGTCTATCAGAATTACAAATTTGCCAGTTTTGGGTAATGTAACCTCGTATGTTTTTATAAACAGTGTCAGTTTATGAACCGCGTAAAACTGCATTTAAACCATCTCGTGAACCATTTGCACGTCGTACTTGCATTAGTCGGTTTTCACCTTATAAATAATAATAAATATAAATAAATATTATAGGACAATCTTACACAAATCGACCTAGGCCCACAGTAAGCTCAATAAGGCTTGTGTTATGGGTACTAGACGACGATATATAATAGATAAATATGGATAAATACTTAAATACATAGAAACATCCATAACTCAGGAACAAATATCTGTGATAAACGCACAAACAAATGCCCCGATCAGGATTCGAACCCGGAACCTCCTGCTTCGTAGGCAGGGTCACTACCGGCTGGGCTAGGAGGCCGTTACAACTTACCTTAAAACATGAAACATTGAAGGTCGATATACATTTTTGTTATTACCAGGTTGATTAGTACTTTCGAATGGCATAAAGTTCAATTTGCTACTCGATGAGGTATATTTTATAATGATGTTTCGCTGACTGTAGAAGATGCTCCAAGTTTAGCTCAGGCTACCGCGACGTCCTAAAATACATAACTTTTCCCCGTGCATTGCCTTACATAAGCCGAATTATGTTACTCGATGAGGTAGGGTTGTCTACGGCCTGCTATCCTGCTATTGATCTATAAATTAAAATTAAATCCTAATTAAGGTTTTTGACCCGGGATATGTCCTTAAAGTACGTCCGGACTTAGGTATGTCCTTAAACTACACCAAAAAGAGAGGTATGGGCACTGCGAAAGGCATCTCGCTAAGTGTGGTAGGGCACGTTCAGCGAATGTCATCTCGCTTAAATCTGGAGCAGAGCCCGACTGGGGAAGTATCTCCACCTAACAGAAAACCACAGCCAAATAGCACTAGACCCTACTCATAGTGTTGTGTATGTGGTATTAAAAAAAATTTAGTTACGACACGAATGAAAGTAAAGTGTAACAGGGTTTGTTTCATAGAGCTATGCTTGAAACAGCTGACACTTAGTCCTCGCTATCAGACGGGCGACCAGCTACATATCCCACGCTATACGATAGCCACGGAGTTTGGTGCAAGAAAGTTGAGCTGGTAGGATAGGGATGACCTAGATATCAAACTAAGCCGATTTTGATCAATAATGTGCCATGTTCGTTTTTTTATGACGCGGGTGACATAGGTTAAAGAAGATTTTTTTTATAAAAAATGACGTCGGAACAAATTTTTTCAATTAGATGTAAAAATATAAGTATGATAAGCATAACATAATTTTAAACAGTTTAGTTTCTTATTACCAACATAGTTACATAAACAATGAAAATTTTATTGAATTAGTACTTACAATTTTAAATCGAAATTGTTATATTAAAAAAATACAACCATTAAAAATTTTAATGAGCAGAAGCATTAAAAACATTAATGAGCATTAAAACCATTACTAGGTAGATTTTAGGGTTTCGTAGCCAAAAGCCTTCGTACAAGTAACTAATGTAACTAACCTAATATATTTTTGACGTGATAACGTCTTTAAAATCGTTTTAGTCGGGTGACATGTTCAGAAACTTGTGTCACACCAAAACCTCACGAGCGCGATCGCAGGTATAACGAGAGAGAGACGGACCGATCTCCCGTCTCATCTCGAGCGCTGCCAGTCATTCCGTGAAACTTGTCACGCGGAATCCTCACGAGCGGTTAGACGTTATCACGTAAACATCTCGATCGTAAACCTACTTTACAAACAACCAATTTTTTTTTTTACCAAACATCAACTTTTTGCACATCCATTGATAGGTCTTTAAAAATAACATTTAAATTTTGTATATTTTATTTTTATTTACTGAATATGTGCGAAAATAAGCTCCCCGAATCTCAAAAATTGTGTCCCCCTCACCCCTGTAACTTTTAAACCGGAGATCCAAAAGATATGAAAAAATGGAGAAGATATATCTTTGCATATTCTTTCAAAGAAAATTGTTTTAAATGTGATCGATCAAATCGTTTTAGAGTTATCTCCAAAAAGAGAGATAGAGACAGATACGACCTTTTGATATTTATTTTTTTATTCCGTTGAAGGTGCGGAACCCTCTATTATGTGTGGTCTGACACGCACTTGGACGGTTTTTTTGTTATATGAGCGTTATGTAACTTATTAACATACTTGAATACAGTTTACCCTTCCTTTTCGGCATAAGCTAGAGTTTTGAATTTATAGCGAGATGTTAGTTTTTACACTTTTAATTTCAGGTAAATATTGGTATTATAATTGTTACTTGGAATGGCCTATCTATAATGTACGATCCCATCCGATTATGAACGGGTGGAGTCGGCACGCGTTTTACTGGAACCAAGGATAATATAGACAATATCCATAAAAAAATCTTTTTTTTTGTGTGGGGCCCCAGCCGGCCAACCCTCCGCCTCCATACAAAACTTTTTTTTTTTGCGTAAAATATTTTTTTCTTAGGTTTTCATAATTAGAATAGGATACCAATTACGCTCTTAAACGGATCACAGCATTTTTTTCACACCTTATATACCTAGCAACATACAAATGTAATCGAATTTAGTAATTACAGGTCACCTAGCCTCTGCCCGCTTCCTGGTAAGCATGCCCGTGCTCAAGGTTCTCTTCGGGAATAATGTGGGGAGCATGGATGACCTGATGCTGCCACCGCAGTCGCGCCGCGCCAACTTCGACACCGAAGTCCACGGGAACCACGAGGAACTGCCCGACTTCCCTGACTTTCTCCGTGAGATTGAGGACATGCAGCAATGGAGTAAGACTAGAATTATATTAGAACTAGTGATAGTTCAGATATTTAAGATTATAGATTTAAACTTTCACGGATTTTATACAGTCAAGGTGTATTCGTCACTGCTTGTTACGTCTTGAAGATAGACGTCTTTTACTTGACATTTATGTGCTGTATGATATAATTTCAGGACTTATTGACAGTTCTTCACTGTTGTCGGAGATTAAATTCTCAGTCCCATCAATTAGAACGCGTAACTCTGAGCGCTGCCTTTTTAGCCTTCCTAGAGTTAATACTAATTATGCTCAAAACTCGACAATCTACCGTATTTTAAATCTTTATAACAAGCAATTTAATTGTATTGATTTGATTGACTACACAAAAGATACTCTAAAAAATCGAGTACGGATTCTATTTTTTAAACTAAGACAGAGGGCGACAAACAAGCATGTTTGTATTAAACACATTATTTTCTTATTACAAGTACATCCACTCTCATATACACGAACATACATACACACATACAAACTGTAATGAATCCAAGGGATCCATATAATGCCTATTTCAATGGACGGTAAAATTGTTCGATATTGAGACATTGCTATTAACGTTATGTAGGAGTTAATTTCATTTTTCAGTTTCAGGAAAATTTACGACTTTACGATTAAGCTTTAATGAAAAATTATACTGTAATATTAAAGTTCGAATTACAACTCACCTGGAAAATATGGTGTATCATAAAATCAATTAGTAGTTATGTCTTAATTTTCATAGCTTTGGTGCAGTTCGGGAAGGAGAATTTAGTGTTGAAATAAATACTGAAAACTAGCTTTATTTCAAGTGGCTTTTCTAAATAATATACATTTTTGTTTAGATATTAAGATGGTTATTCATTTGGAATACAGATAATAGTATTTTCTAATAAATTTTGGTTCCTAAAAAACCTAACCTCGAATTTATAGATGTTAGTGTATGTAGCAGAAAACAAATGAAAACGTAAAATCGAATTCCTTGATCTAAATAGGCATTAAAAGTAACAATGTTTCTTGTGAGATCGAATAAAAATAATAGTTATTTAGGAAGATTTGGTTAAGAACAGTATTGTGTCATAAACACGTGATTATTTACTTCCGAGTACAAATAAATATTTTCATTCGATAAACAATATAGTCCTCTTAGCATTCCTATTGATATTTGTTAGAAATATATGCGTATTAATAATTATTGGTGAAAATTGACCATGCGGTTACATTGAATTTGCTTTCGTTTCCTATAGAAACACTATTGTATGTATATTTCATTATCATATAAATATTCCCTATATTTTTAGCATATTTATCCAAATGTAGTTTCTAAGTTTTATTCAGCAATTTACCAGAAAATCCTGAAATTGTAATTATTAATTAATAATTTCACATAAATGCGGGTAGGAATAATCTTGCAGCGCGCGAGGTTAATCTTAACCCACCCGCATATTTGCTTAGATTTTCGCAGGCGATCGAGAAGCGGTGTGCAGACGACGAGTGAGGAGTTCATACGAATTTGAACCTTGTCTGTTAGACATTTATTTGGTTTTAGTATCTACAGGTTGGATCATCAACCTTATTATTTAGATAACTAGGTTCAATAGCGGAATCGGATGAGTAATCGGTAAGATTTTTAAAGAGGTGTTTGGATTAAAGCTACAAAGGGGAATGTAGGTGATTGCGGGAGACAGGGTACGGAAATTAAAAAAGCGGGTTGTAAGGTTCGAACTTAACTTAGTCAGAACGAGATTTCAAGACATCAGCATCTCTCAGCCAAGATCGAGGTCTACAACTTTATGTAAGTCCTTTTAAATATTTCACTTTTATCTTAATAGTTTGTCGTGTACTAGCATTTTACAATATCTTTACTAGTGAAGCGTACGAATATTATAATAACGGTCAATACCTTTCTTTTAATAATTGGGTTATTTGGGGACTAATATTACAGGCGTTACGCTTATTTACCTGCAGTGATTGTTAGAATAAGGAGGGATATATTATTAATCCACATTTGTAAATATTTTAGCTGTGTTTGGGTTTACAATGAAGTAGGGATCTGCGTTTAAGTATATTAGGTACTATTTCAACTATTACTGAGTGAGCGAAGCGAAGCACTATTCCGCTGTGCCTAGAGCCGTCCGTATGTCTAATATAAATAAGTACTTAAATGTTTTGATTATTTATTGAGTGTGGAATTGAAATACAATCTTCGTCTTCTTTCATAAACGATTCTTAAATCGTATGGACGTTTTAACATAGGTTTAAACTCCGAGCAATGATTTAGTATTTGAGTTATTACTTGATGTAGGGTATTATTTGACTTGGTTTTCAAACACATTAACACAGCATATAAATAATAGTATTTTGCATTTCTGTGGAACTCGTTTTCGTGAGGAAACCATTTAACTATTTGATGATATTCTATTTATTTCTATTCTACTATATAGGCTGATAGCTTATATTCGAACCAGGTTCTTCAATGGCCTGTGTTTGTGGTTTATTTTAACATTGAACCTTTTACATTTTAGTATATATGACTGTGTGTATTTATGTGCTCGTTCATTCCTCTGCGGCAGAATTGTCTCCTATACTCACCATTATCTACAACAGGTGCCTGCGCGAAGGAGTGTTCCCTGATCCACTAAAAGAAAGCCGCATCTCTCCACTATACAAAGGTAAGGGGAAACCAGACGATATTGATACATACAGTCCTGTCGCTGTCATCCCCGTGTTAGCTAAGATTTTTGAGCATGGCCTAAGTTCGAGATTGACACATTTTTTAAGCTCGACGAAGGCGTTATCAGATAGGCAATATGCATATCGAAAAGGTCGTTCAACTACCACGCTAACACGAGCCGTAGTTCGGCAAATAATGGACGCCCGCGAACGCAAGAACCAAGTCGCTTTACTATGTTGCGACTTGTCGAAAGCATTCGACGTAGCTGATCATAAAGTCCTTATCAACAAGATGCGTCACTACGGCTTCGAAGGTTCTACATTGGCACTGATGGCTGACCTATTGCGGAACAGGACGCAGGTTATTGTCGCGGACAGTGGTCAAGTGCGATCCGACGCAGTGACTACAACTATGGGCGTAGCACAGGGCTCCTCCGTCTCTAATATCCTCTTCTCATTGCTGTTAAATGACCTTCCGGACGCCATTAACACAGGAGAGACGTACATGTACGCTGATGACGTAGCTGTGGTAGTGGTTGCTCCGACATATGAAGAACTTGAGCATAAATTGAATCTAACAGCTGAATCTGTCTCGGAGTGGTTTACGACTAACGGTCTTATTTTAAATACTAAAAAGACTCAATTCATGCACTTTGATCTCTCAGGCCGACCAGCCAGGCATTTGTCAGTGTCCGCTAATGGTAAGCTCATCAACCAAGTCCAGAGCTTAACATTTCTGGGGTTCGAGCTGGATAGCGGCCTTACATGGAGCGGTCAAATTGACAAGATATGTAGTAAACTTGCCCCATCGTGTTTTGCACTGAAACGACTGGCACGTATACTTCCGACGGAAATGCTAAGAGCGTGCTACTTTGCTTCCGTACATGCGAATCTCCAATATGGGGTAGAGCTGTGGGCGGGAGCAGCCGGTCGGGAGAGGGTTCTTCGTCTACAAAAACGAGCAGTGCGAGCTATAGTTCGAATCCCTCAAAGAGACTCTGCAAAACCGCATTTTAAGTCACTAGACATTTTGACGCTACCCTCACTCCCTATCCTACAAATGGCGGTAACCACACGTGAAGAGGTGGATGCAACGCCTGAGAACACAAATGTGGCCCCTCGCAGGTACGCGACCCGCAGCGTGCTCTCCGGGAAACTACCTTGCGTGTCACACCGACTCAAAAAGTCAGGAAAGCTCACGCACATCATGGGTCGCAAGGTCTACA
Source organism: Pammene aurita (assembly GCA_947086415.1). Taxonomy (NCBI): domain Eukaryota; kingdom Metazoa; phylum Arthropoda; class Insecta; order Lepidoptera; family Tortricidae; genus Pammene; species Pammene aurita. The sequence goes on from OX352303.1 coordinate 34,327,468, forward strand.
ACCAGATCCCTGGTGAAATAACAGCTGTGCACAGTGCACAGGTGTATAAAACGAAACTAAAAAAATGGCTTCTTGAGCAGGCGTTTTACGACCAGAAGGAGTTATTTTGTAGTCATAGCAATAGTAATAATATTTATAAATTATAGTATAATAATAACAGTTTACAATTGTATACTGAATGTTTTAATATAATTTTCTCAAACATGCTCGGAAATGTTCCTGTTACGTTAGTAATTAGAGACCAGTAGGGACTCTATTCCAAGGCAGGTTCAGCGCGACGTACGTAAAGGATTTTCATACAACATTAAATCACTCAGCCAGTAACTGAAGCACTAAACAAGTAATTTTATATAAATAAGTTTGAAAATTAGTCGTTTAAGGAATAAATGTAATTTTTTTTTTCATTTTCATACATATTTTTTAAACATGAGTACGTTTACCTAGAGCAATTATAAGAAAAATTGCTTAAGTTTAGGTGGTATTTTTGGGTATGTATTAAAATATTTCCTTACATGTTTGAGAAAAGCACTATACATGCTTCGACCGTAATCAGCTTACCTGGCTTCGTATTGTAGCCGTCCTCGTCTTCGACTCGGACGGCTACTAAATACTCAGCCAGGAAAGCTTACTTACTGGTCTCTGCAGTAATGTACTATTAATATATTGTTATTTAAAATGTAATTGTACTAAATGTTGACTTGTAATATATATTACCAATAAATAAACATAAACATAAACATAAACACTATGTGAAGCCCATCGCGCACTTTATCACCCATGGTTCACTTGAACATATGACGCGCATTACAGCATGTACTTACAGAGTTTATTGCCATGTAAGTACGCCATTAGCGTACTAGGTGTTCTTAGTAATATCCGGTCTCGTGCAGTGATGACGGTACGGTGAGGGTCTTACACGTCAAGATAACTCAGATTTGCTTATTAACGATGGTAGGTACTTGCTATTTACTTCCTAAATTTATATACCATTCGTCATCAACGGTGGTTGGTATTTGCTTACTTAATTATTAAATGTACCTACCAGTAGTATGGACCCGGGGTATGTCCTTAAACTACGTCCGGACTTGGGTATGTCCTTAAACAATGCCAAAAAGAGAGGTATGGGCACTGCGAATGGCATCTCGCTTAGTGTGGTAGGGCACGTTCAGTGAATGTCATCTCGCTCAAATCTGGAGCAGAGCCCGACTGGGGAAGTACCTCCACCTTACAGAAAACCACAGCCAAATAGCACTAGACCCTACTCATAGTGTTGTGTTCCTGCTGGTGAGTAAGGTTGCCAAAGAGCTCAAAGAGGACCCAGTGTGTTGACGATGAGGGACCCTCTTGTTCCTTTAGCCGTCAACACAGTGAATCCTTCTTTTTGTAAAGGGTCGGCAACGCGCATGTGACTCCTGTGGAGTTACAGGCGTCCATAGGTTACGGTAGCTGCTTACCATCAGGTAGGCCGTATGCTTGTTTGCCACCGTCGTGGTATAAAAAAAAAAAAAAAAAGTCGTTATTTGCATATGTGGTGTGGAGGAATTGGCGGTTATCTGTCAACTATACATTGATGTATGAAGCGAGACTGTAGGCTACTGGCCCGGTCGCACACTTGGATCGTTACAAATGCTCAGAACGCACAATCAACAGGTCTGTAAGGCCACTGGCCGTAGACAACATATATTACCCGATCCATTAAGCTTCGAACCGTAGACTACGGTCGTGGTTCCACCGTTGGAAGACGGAACCGTCAAAACTGAAATGCCACATATTTTGTACTGGCGTACTTCGCCAACAATCACTACGTTGGGAGTCCAGCAATCCTCTTTACATATATTTTGTTGTAAATACAACTATTTAACAAACAACGAAATACCTATTTAATCAATCATAATAATTCTAGTGTAATTTTAATATTCAATTTGACTATTTATTAGAGTCTGTTAATTAGGGTATATTTATATGATGCTTCTTATTCTATTTTTAACGTCAACAGTTAATATGCTAACCTATCATTGTCTATTTTACTTATATTCCATTAGATTTAAGTTAGGAATTATATGTATTTTAAATATTGCGGTTATTTCTCACCTTATCGAAAAGGACTTGCGGTAACTACACACACAACGTTGGGTCTCCACTAGCTTTCACGATCATCTTGGCCAAACTGCGTGTCAGAGCAAGCTACTGTATAGATAGTTTATTAATTAATGTATTTGATTTTATAATTACGTTACTTATTTCACTGTAATACGGCGCGAAGGTTTTTTGCTTCGTTAGTTTCGTTTTTACCTTCGCAAAGCCTAGGAATCGGAAACTAACACCTAATGACGTCTGGAAAGACAGCATTAGGGGTAATTAGTCAGTGTTTCGCTTTTCAATAACAAAAATCCAAAATTAAAACTTAAATAAATAATTTTCTTTTCAACCTTCAATCTTTTGTTTGATTTTCTTTCCCTGTAGTAAGTTCCTTTAGGTAGGTATTTATATTTACAGAAGCTTCAGCCTGAAGCTTGAGGTAAGTAAGCTAAGTAGTAGGCTCTTGTAAGCTTTAGAAGCCTTTTAGTATTAAGCTTATAGGGTAGACATTACAACATACACACACACACTAGCACACATCAAAGTGCACTCCCGTACAGATAAGCTAGTTTTATATTTTGTTTAAAAAGTTCAATCTTTCCTTTGCTTATGCTCATGGCACTTATTATTTCCACTTGTTATTGCATGTTAGTTATATTTTTGTGGTCATCTATTATTGGATTTTTCTCTGTTATTTAAGTTTTGTATTATCTGTTGTATTGCTGTTGATGCCCCAAATAAAATAAAATAAAATAAAATAAAAATAAAATATATTTGTAATAACGGAACTTAACCGCAAATTGATTTTTTTATCTACCTTCGACGTTCGAGGACGACATTGTGAGTTGTCCCCGTGGTTGTCGTGATTGAGGTTACTAAATTGTATAGAATCAGCAGGTTGTATGTACGGCGTTCGTCGAACTCAATTCATACCGGCGTGCTTAGCACTCGTGGAGAAAGTATTGTATACAATAGTGACATAATTAAGCTTTTTCACTTCTCATGCTTGTAAAGTTCGACTTTAAGTCGTGCGTGGACGACATAAAATCGCATTTTAAGCTCTAGGGCATAAAGTAAAATTTTCTTCTAAGACTAAGAATGTGGCTCAACAGCCAAACAGAGTCAAAATATATTGCACAATTTAATTGAGCAGTAAAATTTCGTAGAATACTGAAACTGGTTCTTTTATTATATTCTTGCTATAATTATTTATGTTTTCTATAATTAAATAAATGAAATCAAATAAAATAGGATTTGATAATAGATAAGAAATGCCCCCAAAATGTTTTTATGACTTGGCAGAAAACAAGTATCTATGTCTAAATTCACATGTTGAAAATTAAAAAAACAAAAACAAAAATTGAATTGGTGGAAACCATATTTGTTTTCATTGTAATATTTTTGTTACAACTTGAAATTGTTTTACGAATCATCATCATTATCATATCAGCCGAAAGATCACTGCTGAACATAGGCCTCCCCCGAAGAGTGCCACAATGACCGGTCCTGCGCCACCCGCATCCAGCGGACTCCCGCGACCTTCACCAGGTCATCAGTCCATCCGTTTTACGATTACTATGATATATAATAATGACAGATGGGTTATGTACGCTCCAAAAGTGAAGCACTTAATATGAGTGAATTCAAACAATTGTCGCTAGTCGCGCACCGGCCAACGTGAGATGCGGACGTGCCAATGAGCTCCCGCCACCCGCGTGAGAAAGAGACAAACTTTGATGAGAGTGACAAAGATGTAATGATTGTCAAAATAGATAAACATAACAGAATCGTTGCGAGGTTATGAAATAACTCTGGAAGTATTTTTTCTGCTCATTTTGTTAGAGTATAACCCATCCATAGTAAATATCACTGTACGATTACCGATAAATAATTTCCTCGCAATTGAAGTGAAAATTAGAATGTAACCCTCGTCCATAAAACCCATTTTACACTCGACTTTATATCAATCCTCGCTCGCAAGCTCGCTCGGATGGATAAACGCCTCGCGTAAAATCGTACGTTTTATGCACTTGTTGTACAATCTACTATTTCTACTCGTTGATGAGCCATGAATTGAGATTTTGCAGACCGAACTACTAGCGCATACTTTTCGATGAAACTGGTCGCCAATTTTAGCATCGTGGACTATGCTGAAATGGATTCTCATACAATATTATACAACAATCGGGGAGGAGTACCTACCAACCGCCTCGTCAACCGCCGGTACGATCCACCGGGAGATCGAAGTTACTAAATTACTTAGTTGTAAGGCATTCGCCGAACTTAATTCTTATCAGACAAACCGTTTTGATCTAGTCGGGTATTTATTTCATCTCATTAAGATAAGACAGCGGTTCTCAACCTTTTAGAAAACGAAATATTAAAATCATTCTAGCTCTAGGGCCCCTCGGAGCTCACTTTCAGAATGGCTGCATTAGCAATTTGCATGCTTAAAAAAGTAATTAAACTCTAGTCTAGAGCTCCTTTTTCCTACACTTCATTTACATCAAGTCCTTACAACACGCAAATAGTACATGAACTTGCGGAACATAATTTAAATTATTGAAAATTAAATAATTCTACTACGTAACTAACATTAACTTTTAATCTCAGTACTTATCTACTGTTAAGAACTCGTTCGTTAAGTACGTTATACAGCCTTGGCCAGAAGTGTTGAGCATCCTTGCAATTTTCATACAAAACTCGAAAGTTTAGACCGGCGTTTCTATCTTTCTTGAAGTTATTTTATCAATTAATTCAAACTGAACTGGCATGTTTTGTTGAAGTGAGTAGTAACTGCATAGAATATTTGCAATATTTCGCACCGACCTAACTTCGCATTTTTGGGACCTCCACTTTTCATATTTTATAGCTACCTTGAAAGTATTATTAAGTGAAGTTTTCTAGATATATCAATAAAATATAACATTTTACGTCATCGTACATTGTTATGATAGGGAATTATTACTTAACATCCAAATTGTAAAATCAAAAGTGCTATGTTCAACACTTCTGGCCAAGGCTGTATGTATTCTCATATATCTTATTACAATTTACAATTTATTAGAATTTTTCTGAGTATTTAAGTATATCATAACCTTCTCAAGCTATGTGTTTCTGGGTGCCTGTTAAGTGCAAATAGGCAAGTACCTTCATAAAAAAATCCTAGTTATTCTACTAATAATAAAACTTCGGTTCGAAACTTCGAACACTGGGACCAGGTGTCTGTCTGTTTGGTTTGTTTATTTTGTGGTTTTTGGCGGGTGTCTGACTTATAACTACTTAATGCAATTGTCATGTTATTTTTATCTTTTTTTTATCAAAAATAAGTTATTAAGGTTAATAAGTTATTTATTTAAACATGTTTATGTAGTAAATTAAAATAGATTACTTAAACACTTTACATATTTAGTTCTTCTTGCGTATCGAGCATTTATGTGTATTGTAGATTCTCATTGTTTTCTTATATTTGTTATGTTTAATCGTTACATAATGTAATCCAATAGATGACTGTTATTGGCCTTATTTTATGTAAGCATTTTATGTCCTAGTTATATTTACGGCTGTTGTTATCCTGAATACCCCATTTATAGAATAACCCATTGCATATCTCATTAATATTAATTTAATTTAATTCATGAAATAGTTATAAGTCTGCATTCATTTTTTATTGCATAAGCCGCTATGTTTTCTGGTAGTCGGTATTATGTTTTTGACTTCCACGACACAGGCTTTGCCTAGTGTCGGAGTAGCGGATAAACTGTAAACTGTATATTTTAAAAATTATTTTGTTCAATAAAACATTTTTACTTTTTTATAGACATTTACCAAAGAAACAAATTATACAATCCTAATTGTGAAAAATAATCATTTCAACTTATTATATTACTCGTAAATTACGAGTAATCTCGTAATACACAATAAATTATGTTTAACTAGCTTTTGCCTGCGGCTTCGCTCGCTTTAAATTCGGGGTGACAAACCATACAAACTTCCACCCCCCATTTTAGGGAAGTGGGGGGTTAGAAAGAGACAAAAAGTAGCCTATGTCACTCTCCAACCCTTCAACTATCTCCACTTAAAAAATTACGTCAGTTCGTCCCCCCGTTTTGCCGTGAAAGACGGACAAACAAACAAACAAACACACACATACACTTTGCCATTTATAATATTAGATTGGATATTAGCTGTTTGTCATAATAGTTTCGCTCCTTTGCGTGAAGCTGCTCGCGCATCCAAAAAAAACTGCGCGCCATATTAAAAGTTTACCTGAAATCCTCAAAGCAAGTTTCTAGAGTCGAAACCCGCGTTCCCCCAAGAAGGATCGAATACACGCAACGCGACTAATTTTAAAACACGTTTTAAGATGGCTGACAGCATACCGTAACTAGGGTATACACTCACTTGTCAGAATTTCATTTGTCATAATATTCAACAGCCATTATATTGTATCCCATAATTACATATGCGATACTTATTGTTTACTATATTAGTCACGTGCCAGAAACTTTGTTTCCCATAAAATCAATTTCAATAATATCATTTGTCATGATCGTTGTAAGCCATAATGATCACTAGCCATAATATCATTTTCCATCCAAATTGCTTCCCAGAAAGTAGCTTAGGTTAGGTTAGAACTGTGACCTCCTACAAAATAAAACCGCTACCAGAAAATAGGTTAGGTTAGAACTGTGATCCCCAAAAAGCGAACGGCTACCAGAAAGTAGGTTAGGTCAGAACTGTGACCTCCTATGAAATAAAACGGCTACCAGAAAGTAGGTTAGGTTAGAACTGTGATCCTCAAAAAGCGAACGGCTACCAGAATGTAGGTTAGGTTAGGTGAGAACTGTGATCTCCTTCAAAATAAAACGGCTACCAGAAAGTAGGTCAGGTTAGGTTAGAACTGTGATCCCCAAAAAGCGAACGGCTACCAGAAAGTAGGTTAGGTTAGGTTAGAACTGTGATCTCCTATAAAATAAAACGGCTACCAGAAAGTAGGTTAGGTTAGAACTGTGATCCCCAAAAATGCGAACGGCTACCAGAAAGTAAGTTAGGTTAGGTTAGATCTGTGATCTCCTACGAAATAAAACGGCCTCTACATAATAATATGGCTACCAGAAAGTAGGTTAGATGAAGGATGGAAGCGACTTGGATAGCGGACAGATTATTTTTTATAAAATCTACTTGTTTGAATACATAGAAGTTCGCATCATGCTTGCCTTCTAAGTTAAATGATAGGATTATAGTGATAAGTAAATAAATATTTATAGAGCTCCTACAGGAATATAGTGAGCAAATGCATTGTTTATGCATGCATGGATTCGGAAAACCATTATTTAGTATGGAGTTTAAATATTCTATTAAATAGTATTATTAAAATTAATAATATGGACACCAATACGTATCAGAATCAGAATCAATCGTTTTATTCGTGATAAAAATTGCATATAAAAGTATTAAAAAAAAAAAAAAAAAAAAACAATAGAAATCTAGAACATAATACAAAGTTTACCACGAAATGGACCCGCCTCAGCTTTATGCTGACCCTCACTGGCACTCGTACGTTCTGAAATCTAATAATCGGGTAAACAAAGATTATGTCACATCATTTTTAGGGTAAACAAACCATTCGGCCACTTGGTCTTGCAGTCCTTGTGATTTGTTTCCATCTGTCTCGATCTCCCGTAGCCCTCACCGCTTGATGGAGTTTGCCTGAGGTGGCCTTCTTAATTTGGTCAGACCATCTGTTTGGCGGGGGGCCCTTAGGTCTTTCGCCTTCCACTTTTCCGACCAGGATCATTTTTTCTAGGCTTTCATCACCTCTACACATAACGACCAAAGTATAAAAGCAACCGATGTTGGCAGATGGTGGACAAACGTATTTTAATGCCAAGCTGTGAGAGAATTGACACATTTTGAAATTGAAAGTTTAATAAGATTATCCCGTTCAATCTTGGTATTATTATTACCATGTCAGGTCTATGGCTAGTATGTCTATGCTGTAATCATACTTTATTTGTTTGTTCTTTGTGTCATGGTGTTTTATTAATTTAAACAATTTATATTTTAAGTGAATAATAAATTGTATAGTACTATTTCAATCTCGTCTCGTTAAGGCCGGTCACTCAGCAAGCTCGTGGCCTAAACATAGTACACGTCTGAAAATTATGTCACGATTATATAAAATACTATATCACTCTCCTTTTCAGGGCTTAAACTGAACCGCTCTGACCTCGACCTCAAAGACTTAAACGACGCATCGAAAGACCTGATCAACTTGAAGAGAGATCTCGAAACGGTCGCCAAACATAATGCAACCAGGAGGCAGAACGACTTGCCAAACCTGCCCCATGAAGTGCAGAAGCTGTGGAACGATCCGAGGGGTTTGCGGGAGTGGTACTACCAGAAGCTGTGCCTCACGTTTCTGATACACATCCGGTTTCAAGTGGATGCTGCAATAAGACTGAAAATGTAAGTCTTCTTCTTCCATCCCTGTTTCCATTATTTAGGGTCGGGCCTCCTCACATATTTGCGCCAAGTTGTTCTGTCTTGGGTTGTCGTATCTGGCAAATTGGCTTGCTTGAGATTGCTTGAGGTAAAGACAGAAAATGGAAGTATCGCTGACCTTAACACATGTGATATTCTAGATCAAACAGTGCGGTTGGCGGCTTTTATAAAGTCACCAAGCCCTCCCCTCCCGTTAACCAAAAATAAAAACGCCATTTCGTATCTCGAATCGGTTGGGGCACTGGAGGACTTGGGGAGGTATTTTAACTTTAAAACACGTAGGTATAGACACGATCCAACTTCAATAAACGCCTAAACGTCTGAATCAGAAATATCAGACTGCTTAGAAAATATTGGTTGATTATTAACTGTGTGTTGGAGTTATGATTGGGATAGATAGTGTTTGTAATGTGTTGTTTATGTATTTTAAAATTGGAATATGGCACTTGGTGTAGTAGTATCTTTTAACAACTTTTTCAGTTTATAAACAGTGATCGGAATAAGCAGAGTATAAATACCTAAACTTAGTAGAACAGAAACAAGGATTAGGGACTACGTTGCGACAAAAAAATTTTGGTATTTGATTTGATTTGATTTCCAATACATAAAAAAATCTGTAGTAGAAAAGTACAAGTTATTACTATTTTACAAGTAAAAATATGCAATTAGTCTACCATTACAAGTCTACCAAACTAGTCATATTTTGTACTTAAATTTTTAATACCTTCGGGTACGAAATATAAAAATTTAATAACTTATTTAACTTTTTACGGAAATTCCCACAAGAAAAAAAATTGTCGCATTGAATTCCCCAATTCTTGTCTCTGTTCAATTAAGTTTAGGTATTTATAATCTGCCTATTCCGATCACTGGTTATATTATAACTAACTGAAACCTCAATTTGAATATTTTAGCGCATATTGCGTTTATTAAGTTGTGAAATTTTAGTAACATTAGGTAGTTGTCGTATTGGCGCTTCCGCTTTATTAATAATTAAAAGTTGCAATGCATATTTCCCAAGTATCTTCCAATTTTGACTTACTAATCCCGGATTATTTAAAACTTCCCGTGGTAAGTTACTTACTGAACACTTACTTATTGAACAGATTAATTGTCCATAGATCAGAGACGTGTATATTTTTTTTTTATCGAACGAGCGGAGCGTAAGCGAAGTGAAGTTCTTACAGACAACGGAACTGTCAGCTGGCTACCTAGACGTCTGTGCATTACGATGGCTTTCGATTTTGAATGTTAGTCTCGCGATATTTAGTAACATGTTTCTGATATTTATGAAATTTGGTGAGGGTATAGCACAGATAAGTACAATTTGAAAGTTCGTTTATGAGCAGGATCGATCAAGGGGTTATGGAGCTAGAAGTCGCGAAACGATCTTCATAAAGGTCTTGTTATATTGGTCAATTCGTTTGCAAAGAAATCGCGAGTTCTCAGTTCGAGGCGGACTACTAGTTATTTATAATTTTATATTATAGCAATAAATCAATCCAAATGTTGTTTATTTCATATTATTTTATTATGTCCATATTTTAGTTAAACATTTTGATGTTAATTTCCGCTCTGCCGGTCTAGTTAACTTGTTAATTGAAAGCACTCTGGATCAGCAATCCAGATGAAATGAGTTCGAATCTCATGGCCTTCACGGTTATTTTATTTTATTATAATACTATGCTATATAATAATGAGTAATGGCAGATGGGTTATGCACGCTCCAAACGTGAAGCAATGTGTGAATTCAAACAATGGTCGATAGTAGCGCACCGGCCAGCGTGAGATGCGGACGTGCCAATGAGCATGAGAAAGAGACAAACTGTAATTTTCATATGGGCGGCGATTCGAAAAATAAACACACACACTGGACAGACAGCTCCAACCCAACTCAACCCAACTCAACTCAACGCTATAACGACATTGACATTTGCTATTCGAACAGATATTCATTCAACATTGGTCTCACATTGTTCGCACATTGGTCACACATTGGTCTCACATTGGTACAACATTGGTACAATGTGTGACCAATGTGCGAACAATGTGAGACCAATGTTGAATGAAAATCTGTTCGAATTGTCAATGTCGTTATAGCGTTGAGTTGAGTTGGGTTGGAGCTGTGTCTGTCCAGTGTGTGTGTTTATTTTTCGAATCGCGGCCATGGTGGCACCATACTTCGCCTATGCGGACAGATATTCGTGTTGCGTCTCTTTCCTATTCTATACAATAAGAAAGAGACGCAACACTAATATTTGTCCGCATAGGCGAAGTGTGGTGCCAGCATTACAATGAGAGTGACAAAGATGTAATGGTTGTCAAAATAGATAAACATAACAGAATCGTTGCTACGTTATGAAATAACTCTGGAAGTATTTTTTCCGATTATTTTGTTAGAGTAGGTATAACTCATCCATAATAAATATCATTGTTGTAAATAGACATCTGTGTCCAACCTATGGTCCAACCTAAATATCGGGTGTTCCAGAAAGTATAAGCACGAGTTATCATTGATATAAGACGGTTTTTATTTTTATTTTGACAAATATGCTTTTGTCAATATTGGGTTTTAACTTATTGTTAAACAAATTCAGGCACCAATTTATTGATATCGTCAATTATAAACCAGTAATCGCACCTTCGATCTAACGCGCGACATAAGCTTCAGCACAGATTTAACTCCAATGTCTTTGGAGGCTTCCGACCAGTTTCTTTTGAAGTTCTCAATGTAAACTGCTGGCTTAATGGTTTTATCATTGATATGTCTTGGTAACAGGCTAAAAAGTCGCGATCTGGAGAAATGCCTCACATTTCGCATATTTTGCATATAATTTATGCGACAAATGTACATATTTGTTGCTAATTAAGGAAATAACAATTCCATATTACTGTATTTTTCTAGTCAGTATCATGAACAAAGATGTGCCATTGCAAATTCGTGCTTATACTTTCTGGAACAACCGATATCCTTACTAATATCTCGTGCTCGTGCCATGCAGGGCAGTCAACTCCTTCCCAGGCTACCGCATCGGCTACCTCTTCAATCGAATGTTCAGGTTGAGGATTCAAATGACCAGGATAAGGGAAGAATGGGAATCAATGACGTAAGTATAGTTTGGTAAACCATTTTTGTCAGAAGAAAAGGCGGCAAATTCAAAATACGTACATGTGGTAACCCTTTTGCGAACACTTCCATTCACATGCACAACTAACGAACTCGTCAACATTAAATATGCCGACGGAGCTGTCATCCCATATAAAACTGTCAAACTTTTCATACAAGATTTTTTTAACGATGACGTTGACGGTTTGGTGCAATCGGCCCTTAGTCACAGCACAGGGCGGACACGCCATACTACAAAGCTGTTATGAGCGCCTATGTGTGCACGGCACGTCTGTACACGCTTCAATGTGTGCGTATATTCTCAGGGCTGTCATTCAATTATTTTTCTAGTTTCCGCAGTCGATGTCGTAACGTCTCACTCACTCTACAGCGAGTTGAGATAGTTGTGTCCTTGTCGGTACTGTTTCGCATGCGAATGCGTAGGTGGACTAAAGGCGTAAAATGACAACGGTTATGTACAGTCACGAACCTGGATTGTTGAGCTACTTGCCATTGTTCGTAATTCGTAAAAAAGAATCAAATATGATAAATTTAAGTAGTCCATAGTCCAGGTTTTCCATAGCTATTCAACGTGGTAACGCTAGCGTGATGGGAACTTTTGCACCGGGGACAACTCGTGGGGGACTTTTTGAGTAGATAAGTCATAATGTAAGAGTTTTGTTTTTTCTGTGTGTTGCTGTTGACAATTTATATTTGAATATATTATTTTGTAATTTAAGTAAGGTTATATTAAAAATAGATAAGTACCTATCTATTTCACATTACATCTCCGTCTCTATCGTTCTTGCCTATTCGAAAGAGAGTGATGCAAATAGACGATCGAACGAAAGAAGAGGTTAGCGGTTATAGGCCTGGCTACTCCAATAATTGGACGTTTTGACGAGAGCTAACGAACCCCACTGCGGGCCCACCGCGAACATGGAAATTTAGTTACCTCCCTCTCTGTCGCACTTGCTCATAATACGATATGTAGATAACGAAATTTTGGTTTTCAATTTCGCGATAAAACCCTCTTGTCTACGTTCTATAACCTGACAAGGTCGCGGCTGGCAACAGTGCAGCAGTGGCAACGCCGCACATTTTGTTTCGTAATATAATATTTTTGGTAAATAAGTAATATAGATAAAAATAACTACCAAAATCCTTCATCAATTTCATCAATGACACGTCTTTTCTACTTTGAACAACAAAAATATGCGTCATGTATTATATCGTCATGGATTCATGTGCTACTTACGATAAAGCATAATAGTTATTTCGACCGAAAAAATACTTCTTTCCTTATTGTATGTAATTACTTTCTAAACACCCATTAACATGACAATACACCTTGTACGGCGACATTTCGCGTTGTTTCTTCGACGCGCTGCCAACCAGCTGACGGCCTACCAAACGGCCGCCGCGGAGTGAGGTAATTCGAATCGGGGCGTGGCGGAGCGTGGCCATTCTGTATGAAATACTATTATCTCTTCTGTGGTCACAGTTTGTTTTGTATACACTTTTTAAATACTTTTATTTTATTTAGCTTGCCGCCGTATTTTATGTGCTTCAAAAGTACGCTAAATTTCATTCGCTCCCGGTGTCTGATTGCGCCGAAATTTGGTTTACTTCCGTAATTTATAAATGCAAAATAACCTAGCACGGAGCTGATCAGCTGATGCAGTCGTAAAGTGACCTAGGGAACTCAAGGAAGGAATATAACCATATCAAATTAGGGCTCAATAAAAAGGTTTCAAAAAGCAAATGATAAACGTGCAAAGAACAGGAGGTAAAAGTGTGTATCAAAACATATTTGGTGTTGACTGATTTTTTGTATGGAGCTGGGTTTTTTTTACTTCCAGTTGATTTTTGTCTATAATCGACTGAATTTCGCTTTTCAAGTATGAGGAGCACATAAAGATAATATAATTTCACATGTAAGCATAGTTTTACTTTATTTATCATTACGTTCATGATAAGCGTTTTAATCCTAATCGCAAAGCAATCTTCGTTTACAGAATCGATTTAAAGACAATCGTTTTTTATTCTGACAGGCAGTAACTGTTTTGACGTTTGACATTTATCCATATTTAAAGGTCTGCATCCGATAATGAACCATATGTTTACAGTTGTAAAGTCGACTACCTATTGCTCGATTTAGTGCTTTGAAGGGTGCGTGGAACTATGTTTTGGTATGGGTGCATAGTTATAAGAGGGAGTTTGCATTTGTGTGTACAGATTTTATATGTGTACAGATTTTATACGTGTACAGATTTTATATGTGTGCTACCTCGCCCCCCTCAGATTTTGGCTGACTTTTTTGTTTGGAACATTAAGGCGAAGCCGCCTCTTCTGTTTAGAAACACCTTACTTGTTTAAGTATTTGAAACATTTTTGAAGATTAAAAGAATGTAATATCATTAATCAGCGTACCACATCTGATACAAAACCGTCCCAACTGGCGTACAAAGAAGCACAGCCTGCAGATGATGCTGCAGCTGTACGAAAGGGTTCTGCAGCTGGATGTGGACACGAAGGTTTGTTTATTTTTATAAGGTGTTGGGAATTGTAGAAGGACCAGGCAGTATAAAAAAAACCGGCCAGGTGCGAGTCGGACTCGCGCACCGAGGGTTCCGTACAAACCTGTAGGTATATAGGGTAGTAACTTTAAAATTATTAAAAATATGTATTTTTGTATGATGTAACAATTTTACGGTTTTTGCAATTTTTCCTTTATTTGTGCTATAACACGTTGCTTCGTACCAAATTTCAAGATTCTGAGTTCACGGGAAGTACCCTGTAGGTTTTGATTCCCTTGCGAGTTTCGAAAATTTGCGGCATAAACGGCTGTATCTTTTGATTGCATTGGCTTCGAAGTTTGATTTTTTCACAGCTTCAAGGGACAGTAGACCTGAGTAATTGATATAAATTTCAGCTTGATACCTTCACACGATTCTGAGAAAAAGGGTCTTGACAGACAGACAGTCGGACGGACGGACGGACAACCAAGTGATCCTATAAGGGTTCCGTTTTTTCCTTTCGAGGTGCGGAACCCTAAAAATTAAAAATAGAAAATGTACTGTAATCTGCCTTCACAAGTAGGTACATATGAAAATACAAAATTCTGTTGCTTGTTACAAATTCAAAATTGCAATGTCACAGCGATAGTCAGAGCGAATAATGGAAGACGGTGAACGCCCTACGTCCCACCTCAGCCCGGTTAGCACAAGAGTGACGCGACAGGATCTCGCGCGCGAGATAGACTACCCGTCTCTTTTTAATTGGTACAGTCAGAAAAGGACGGATATACTATCTCTCGCACGAGATACTGTCGCGTCACTCTTGTGCTAACCGTGCAGTCCCCGCTGAAGGCTTGCGTTTCGTTCCAACATAAGGTAAGGGTCAAGACAAACACCGGGGGCCGTATTCTAACTTTAAAACACGTTTAGATACGATCCAACTTCAATACAACTCCAATACACTACCTAACGCAGTAAAGCTAGCGCCTAAACGTCTGATACAATAATTTTTAAGAAAAAAAAACCGACTTCAATGGGGGTAGCCGGTGAAGGATTATTGTAGATGGTGCACTTAGATTCCATACAATGAAATAACTCGCTTAACAAACGCAGCGGAGAGGACAAATCGCCAAACGTGAACTATGCGTCGTTGAAGAGTTCCGTTCTGATTATCATCAGCAGTTCCACTTCATCAAATGTCACTCTTTTGAATGAAAATGATGGTTTTGTTGATAAAAATACCAAAATCACTATGTGTAAGCCCTTAAGATTTGAGGAGTTCCCTCGATTCTTCATGGATCCCATCATCAGAACTTGTGCTTGACGAACATTTGTCCTGACAATTAAACTTGCTAAACAAACACAGCGAAGAGGACGAATCGCCAAACGTGAACTATGCGTCGTTGAAGAGTTCCCTTCTGATCATCATCAGCAGTTCTACTTCATCAAATGTCACTGTTTTGAATGAAAATGATGGTTTTGTTGATAAAAATATAAAAATCACTATATGCATGCCTTTAAGATTTGAGGAGTTACCTCGATTCCTCATAGATCCCATCATCAGAACTGCGTTTTGACAAAAACGGGACCAATCTGTATATATATATACTTACAATCAAAAAAAGAATTTTCAAAATCGGTTCAGACATGACGGAGTTATAGAGTAGGTAACAAACATAAAAAAAAAACATACACGCCGAATTGAGAACCTCCTCTTTTAAAATCTTGAAGTCGTTTAAAAATATCAGAATTCGCTAGAATATTATTTCAATGCAACGATGTCAATATTGGTTGATTATGTGTTGTGTGTTCGAGTTATGTTTGAGACAGATTGTGCTTTCAACCGACTTCAAGATTTCGAAGGAGGTTTTCAATTCGTCGGGATGTTGATTTTTTTTATATATTACTTTTTTCACCGATTATTCGAAGACGGCTGGATCAATATGTAAAAAAAGATTTTTTTGTTTGAAAGAGTATACTGAAGTCGGTTCTTTTTACGTATTAATAAAAACAAGCAAATGCAAAGATCTCGACGAATTCAGAACCTTCTCCTTCGAAATCTTGAAGTCGGTTGAAAATTAAAATACGGCACCGGGTATCCAATCAATCAAAGTCAAATCAATTGTATGGTATATGCCAACACTGTTTGTCTTAACCCACCATACCTTACCACAGTGGCAAACTAGCATACGGCCCGCCTGATTGTAAGTAGCTACCATAGTTAATAAACTCCTGCGAGGTGTGTCACATGCGCGTTGCTGGCCCTTTACAAATGCAGGATTCACTGTGTTGACGGCTAAAGGGACAAAAGGGTATCCCGTCGTGACACTACATTCTCTTTGAGCTCTCTGGTAACCGTACTCACCAGCAGGAAAAGTAGTACTATTTAGCTCTGGTTTTCTGTAAGGTTATTTTCACCACACCACCTCGGAAAGCCGCTCTTTACCTATCTCCAAAAAGCTGCGAGGAACAACGTATTTTATCCACATGTTGGGAAAGTACTGCCACTTTGGTGCTTGGTACAAGTTTTAACTTGTTTCTTCAAGTTATCTGACAGGGTGGCCTTTAAACTGATGATTTTGAAGCATACAATTTGATGGCAATCATCTGGCGTCCACTGTTAAGGGGCTGACTACAGCGAAATTCATCTTTTTCAGCCTGAGTGAAAGAGAAACACTGTATTCCTATTAGTATGGGAGCTCATTGCAAATTTAGCAAAATGATGAATTAAAAAAAAGCTACGCATTAATTGAAAAATATACAACAACGAAGTTTTTAGTATTAATATGGTGGAATTTTGTCCTTAGTTACAGAAGTATAAGTTAAGAAACTAAAGACATACAACTGTTTAAATCTAATTTTAAGATGTAACTTTGGAATTATTTTCTATCGAGCCGATTTCGTCCAATCGTGTATCGGAATTAACGAAGTTCTACCAAATATAACGAATATTAACGTATATTTACTTTCTCAAAACAAGTAGTTATAGCTAAAAGCTGTTTCAGTAAAGTCAATTTGAAGGTCATCGGGTGTTGTCAGCCTCTTAATGTATTTTTTTTCTCTCAGTATTTTTCGCCTCTCATACCTTAGGACCCTCGTAACGTTGAAGATTTCACCTTTGAACCACTCACTATGCACGTGGCTCAATTTAGAAAACATTCGCAAGCTCAGGTCTCAATATAATCACGAGAGATAAACACGAACTTTGTCCTCTTGTATAATAAACGACAACGTCATAAAGATAGTTTTGACGCTTGGAGAGCCCTTAGACACCTCACAGTGAAAAATTCATCGCATCGAGTAAGATTCGAACTTCCGACCTTTCGGAACACTGGTCCGTTCGCTCTAAACAACTGAGCTATGGACTCTACCCTCAATTTTTTTTTTTCATTTTGAGGTGTCTAAACTAAATCCTCTCCAAGCGTCAAAACTAAATCTATATGACATAGTTGCAAGTTCCAATCTTGTTCGTTTCGGTGCCTTTTCCATTTTTCGTTCAATTATAAAGTATACATGTTTGAATTGTAATTTTAAGGACACGTATGAGATGATCAACCTAATATATCACGGCCGCAAGGTGCAAGTCACCCAGTACAAGGCGGACCCGACTAAACCTTTCTTTAAATAAACGTCTGCAAGATTTACCTTAGTTTGATTTTACGTTTTTAGAAAAAACCTGGTTTACCCGACTGCCTCGAAGGCAAAAGTGAATAACATAATTTTAGCAGGCTATATATTCATATCAAGGATGATACCTATAAGGCATGGATTGACAATGCCTATACAAAATCGCGTTCCTCGAAGCCTCTAGTTATACGTCTGTTTTCGGTACTATGTGCCACAGCGCCATCTGTCGAGTCTGCCGAGTCGAGTTATTCTGTCAGCGTTAATCACCGAACAAAATATTTAAAACTAGTATTTAGTGTTTGTGGTGACCGATAGATAACGCTAGTGCTATAAGCTGAAATAAGAGAACGTGATTTTGTATGGATATTGTCAATCCATGTCTTATATAATTCTTGATGTATATTTATATATACATATGTTCCACTGGCTTGGCAAAAAGTCGGCTGGATTTAAAGCTTCAAAAGCATAAATGTCAAGTAGGAAAAAAAACATCAAAAACATTGTATTATTTTAAACAAAAAAGAACCGACTTCACTTTAGCATCCACCTTTCCAAAAGCAAATGCTTCGAGCTGCTGTAAAAACACTCAAACCACGATAGGTGTGCCTATAATAGTAGAAGAGTTCCCTCGATTTCTCCAGGATCCCATCATCAGATCCTGATCTGGTTACAATGGGACCAACTGTGAAGTATACTCTTTCAAACAAAAAAATAATTTTCCAAATCGGTTTAGCCGTCTTCGAATAATCGGTGAACATACATAAAAATAAATAAAAAAATTGCAAAAAAAAGTCTGTTGAAAATGCAAATTTGGCAACGTAATTCTTCTACTGCAAAAAGTATTGAGATCTAATGAAAAAACCGGCCAAGTGCGAGTCGGACTCGCGCACTGAGGGTTCCGTAGAAACCTGTAGATATATAGGGGTAGTAACTTTAAAATTATTAAAAATATTTTTATTATATGATGTAACTAAAAGTTTACGCCAATTTTTCCTTTATCTGTGCTATAAGACGTTGCTTAGTACCAAATTTCAAGATTCTGAGCTCACGGGAAGTACCCCGTAGGTTTTGCGAGTGCCGCTAAACTCTAATATTTGCAGCATAAACGACTGTATCTTTTCATTGCGTTGGCTTTTAAGTTTGATTTTTTCACAGCTCACACAATAGACTTGAGTATTTGATATAAATTTCAGCTTGATACCTCCACGCGTTCCTGAGAAAAATGGTCTTGACAGACAGACAGACGGACAACAAAGTGATCCTATAAGGGTTCCGTTTTTTTCCTTTCGAGGTACGGGACCCTAAAAACCGAGCCGGTTTCCATGTAACTCAATCCCCACTGGAGTTTACTAACATGTCATGTGACCCTTTCAAAATTAGATGTCTATATTCTTTGATGCTTTACTTTACGGAAAAGTGTTTCGTAAATATATTGGCTGAGTTCTTTAAGATTCACTTTACATTGGATATTCTATAGTGTAAGTACTATAACAAAAGTAACTTGAACCGCAAATGGCTCAACAATTAGAGAACATCTAAGGCGCAAAGCACACTTGAGTGAGATTCACCCGGTGGACCCGGGGCATATACATGATATCTCTATACTACGCTTAGCGCGTTTTTTCTTTGAAACCTAAGCTGCCAAATAGAAGGGGTGCGGGAGGGGTACAGGCAATGCTAGACAGGGAACGTGCCATTGTTCCGTGGGGCGTAAGAAAGAGTCAGACATTAATGGTTGCCATGGAGACGTACTATGTTTACTGTCACTTACAATAAATTAGTGTCTCACTATAGGGTGAAATTAATTCGAGCGTGGCAGCGGGGGTCGCCCGGCTATGCGGGGTCTTGGGATATTAGTCTATGACCCGGGGTATGTCCTTAAACTACGTTCGGACTTGGGTAAGTCCTTAAATTACGCCAAAAAGAGAGGTATGGGCACTGCGAATGGCATCTCGCTAAGTGTGGTAGGGCACGTTCAGCGAATGTCATCTCGTTCAAATCTGGAGCAGAGCCCGACTGGGGAAGTACCTCCACCTTACAGAAAACCACAGCCAAATAGCATTAGATCCTACTCATAGTGTTGTGTTCCTGCTAGTGAGTAAGGTTACCAAAGAGCTCAAAGAGGACCCAGTGTGTTGACGATGTGGGACCTTCTTGTTCCTTTAGCCGTCAACACAGTGAATCCTCCTTTTTGTAACGGGTCGGCAACGCGCATGTGACTCCTTTGGAGTTGCAGGCGTCCATAGGTCACGGTAGCTGCTTACCATCAGGCGGGCCGTATGCTTGTTTGCCACCGTCGTTGTATAAAAAAAAATCAGTTATAATAGACAAAAATCAACCGAAAAGTGGAAACTTGTCTATGGTAACTGAATTTTTGTATGGAGCTGGTAGACGAAATTCAGTCGGAAGTTGGGTTTCCCCGCTTTCCGGGTGATTTTTGTCTCCTCCTCCTTAAGTCGTCTTTCCTCCTCACTGCTGAGGATCGTGACTTCGACGGAAACGTTGCAATAGGCCCCTCCATTTGCTGCGGTCCTCTGCTTGGTTAAGGGCCTGTGACATTGGCATCTGCAGTTCATTGACCTGGTCGGACCAGGTGGTTGTGGTTTGATTTTTGTCTGCCATAGATGAATTCCGCTCTGAATTCCGCTCATGTGTCGCCTAAATGCATTTAAATCGTTATCCTAAATTAGTTTTTCGTTATCGTAGAAAACAATCAATTAATGGTGTTTGTAATTGATAATTTATTATAACCAAAAATACTAGTTTGCGTAGGATTTTATTTATTATTCAACGAGTGCCACATGCGAAGACTCGTGTTAGCGTTTTCAACGGTTGTGGCCTGTAAGGATAAGTACCATACACATACTAGCCATAGACCTATCATGGTAATAACAATACCAAGATCGAACGGGATAATCTTATTACACTTTCAGTAGGTACGACAGAGAAGGTGCTATCTAGTGGACTAATTTAGCAATAATAGTATTTCATACAGAATGGCCAGTCTCCGCCCTGCCCCGATCGGAATTACCTCACCCCGCTGCGGCCGATTTGTAGGGAACTAGCAGGCTTAATCCGTCAGGTTGGTAGCGCATCGATAAAAAGCAAAATGTCGGTGTATTGTCAAACGTCATTTCGCAGCGGAAACAGCGCCCTAAGACGCACGCACACATTGAAGCGTGTACAGACGTGCCGTGCACACAAAGGCGCTCAAACGAGTTTTGTAGTATGACGTGTCCGCCCTGTGCTACGACTATACACGGATCATTCCCTCTAAGTTTTCCTTCGTCAGGTGGCCTAATCAAACAGGCCGGCTTTTTTGTCACGGCTCACTTTGAACCTGGGGTCCGCACGGCAACCTAATACTATGAATTGGCGTAGGCATTAGTATTTTCGAAAGCGACTGCCATCTCAACTGGCATCCCGAGAAACAAAGGCTTACTGGGATTAGGGATTACTCATAATGTTTTCCTTCACCGGTAAGTGACTGGTAAATAATTAAACCCGCGCGGCCAGCTGGTTGACGGTGAGTGGCGACACCGCGGACCCCTATTCACGAGGGCCCTTTCCATCTGGCCCTCGCCTCTGTGCTTGCCTTAATTGGCCGGCCAGAGTGTAGTGGCAAGAGCGGGACCTATGCTCCAGGTTGGAAGAGTAAAATGTCATAACGCCGGCGGCCTGCTGAACGGATTACTGGGATCTGGCTACCGTAGACTCACCTCTCGACAACCTCACAGCCACTCTCAAGTGTTGCTCCGTTGTCGCACTGTGCGTGCGGCCATTGCGGGGCCCACTCAATGAGTTGGCGAGTCACCACCTGTCTTTTACAATTTTGAGACTGATTGTCATGGCAGGTGTCCGCTAGTCTCCTCTTATAGCCCGACTGGTCCATACAACATTCAAATCAATAGCCTATGGCCTTAGTTCCCATCACAGCACAAAAGTGCTGCACTGCAATTGTCTTTACAGCTGGCGGAGACCATCTCCGGATGTATCATATTGTACGCTCGGGTAAAGGTGGAACTTAAAGGGCCTCTGCGCAGTTGGCTTCGGCCCCACGCAGGCCTACCAAAGGTCCGAGACCCCATAGTTCCGAGATATGAAAAAGACAAACAAATAATAATAATGTATTCTTTATTGTGCACCATACAGTAGAAATAAGCATTCAAAAAAATCAAAATTAAAACTAGGCAACAACAGGCTGCCAGATCTCTTCCTTAAATATCAAACGAACGTTACGAACACAGAAGAAATATTAAACTAGAAGTAGAAAGCACCCTCAATAGTATGCAACCGCGCCGATTTCTTCATAACTTACCTACTTGATAAAGGGATAAGGAAACATCACAATTTAATCGGCCAATATGTTGGGATAAACTATTACTTCGGCGTAATAGACCATTTCCTATTTTATAGTTTAATGGCTCAGCTCCTGGTCATTTGGATAGTTGGCTCTTGGTCGGCTAAATAAC
This sequence comes from Pammene aurita, assembly GCA_947086415.1. Taxonomy (NCBI): domain Eukaryota; kingdom Metazoa; phylum Arthropoda; class Insecta; order Lepidoptera; family Tortricidae; genus Pammene; species Pammene aurita. The sequence goes on from OX352303.1 coordinate 34,349,778, forward strand.
AGGAGGAGTACGAGTAGTTGTTGCTTCTAGTTTAATGTATTTTCTGTGGTTATTAATGTTAAAATTCCGAAACACTCAGTGGTAAGTTTCGCCACTTTGCTCCGTTTGTTCTGTTCCCAGGGATAAATGTTCTGGTCTGCGGCGCATTCCCGCCGCGCGGGCAGATCCACGACCCAGACGTCATGCGCCAGATCGTACATCTAGGACTCTTTCCTGATAAACCCAGGAACATGACCATCTTGGAGTACTTTCAGCAGTTTACAGGTCTGGCCAAGGAGTTGCAGCAGCAGAAGTACTCGTACCTTAGCGGGCGATGTGTTCAGAATGAGCTTGACTGACGTTCTTATTATTCGTCTTTGTTGTGAACTTCAGGCTCCTAGCGGTACCACAGAATAACTGTGGTTAACAAATAATGCATTTTGTGTGTTAACCTACATTACTTTTTAAATTGCATTAAGAAAAAAACAACGGGGTGCACTCCGGTAGTGCCTGCAGAAGTGAAAACTTGAATATTAACGTTGTGCATTTTTGATATTTTGGAATGGTTAGGGAATAATTTTGCACGAATTGCTTTAATTATCAGTATATAAGTACTATCATATATGTGGTAAAATACAATATTCATTTATTGCGCTATCGTACACAAACATGACAATTTATATTACATTAAAAATTTTACACTTCAGAACTATTACAATTATTTATTCGATCAGGTCACGTGCCCGTCTTACGAATTTTCAATCTGACGAATCTGTCGGTCACGTGACCTGTCGCGAGTTTAACATTTTTTCCCCATCACAAAAAGTGCACAGCGCCGCTAAAGAAGTTTTCACTTAAAAAAAAAAAAAATATTACTATTTAATTTTAGTTAAGTAATATAATTACATTTAAGTATACGTATGTACGAGTATACTTATGAGCCCCTTGTTAATCGAAATTAATGTATTTTTAATTCGTAAATTTATTTATCTACACCAATATCATAAATCCTCTATTACGCGTTCGGAAACCATATGTATATTACCACCATTACTGCAACCAGTAACGTAACATCAGTGTATTATCTGTGACAGTGGTAAAAACGTATGAAAATTCATTACCTACGGTTCATTATCTACGGCACGCTCCCGCCCGACCGCCGACACAATCGAGTTGGTCATGGCGGTGCAATGGCGGTCATTCTACTGGTTTCCGAACACATAATTTAGGATTTATAATATGTGTGTAGATAAAGCAGTGTATGCAACTGGTACGTAATTAGGCTTTATTACGTAATAGTTACATAAACTAATATTACTACTAACTACTACTATTCTCATAGCATTATAGCCGTGTCAAGCTAATTTCGAACACCTCACCCGCCTAAGCAGTTACAGACTGTACAATCATTTCAAAGTGTAGTCTAACTTTTAATTCAGTTTTTGTCAAAAAACACAACGCCGACTGTATTTTTGATACCACGCTAACATGTCATGTTTGCCAGAGTAACATGATATTTTTTTTATAAAATACAACATATTTATAGCATATCATCAATAAGTAGGTACTAGTTCGTTGAAGAGTTCACGACAATTGTCACGTCACTAAAAACAATAGTCGATATTTTTCGACATAAGATTAGGCTAGTGTCGGAATTTCGTTACAATTGATGTACAATTGTCGTGTTCTTTGCGACATCGATCGCCCAATGGTAAGCGGTTTCCGAAATCTGTGGGCACTTCGGACGTCAGTAATAACGATGCTAAAATATGTCACCTTTGAAAAAGGGGCCTGGTCTTCCTCAACAGATCAGTTTGACGTCATCGCAATATTGTATAAAGGTGCGACCACACCGCTGCTTAAAATACGGTGACGCTACGGAATCGCAGTGACGCATCGGATCCGTACCGTTTTTATCGCATGCCCCCCACACCGCTGCTCAAAATACGCTGATGGTACGGAATCGCAATGACGTGCCGTAAACGTCACGACTTTAATCGTGACGTTTACGGCACGTCATTGCGATTCAGTACCGTCAGCGTATTTTAAGCAGCGGTGTGGTCGCACCTTTAATATCTAATTAACATATACAGGGTGGGGCCTGTAACTAAAGCAAAAAATTAAAACGTAGATTCTAGTCCTCAAACTAGACAACTTTTGTGTAGCAACTTCTTAAAATCATAAAGTTTTTAGATTGTTATTTTTTCAAACAAAGTAAATAGTATTTTCAATGTACTTAAAACTCCGTCTAATTGACATCGCCTGTCAGTCTAGTCACTCTACAGACATAATCAATTTCATAGTACATTGCGTGTTCGAATTAACTTTAAAATGTAATAAAATTCAAACCGTAATTTTTTTTTTCAAAGTCGTCAAACAAACGTTGCGTAGTTTGAGGAGAAGAATGTACATTTTAATTTTTTGCTTTAGTTACAGGCCCCACCGTGTATATCCATATTTAGCAAATTTCATGTCAGTTCAACCTCTGAAGTAGGTCAACTTGCGTGATTTGACCCGACCCAAGGCAAGTTAAATAAGTCTGTAACACAGTTTGTAGTAAAATAATAAGTTATTGTCAAAAAATTCATTCCTAATACAGTCACGTCTAAAAATACAGATACATTTAATGTGATAAAAATATGTAGCCACAATGCTTAGAAATAAAATAAAAATAAAATAGTAAAAAAAAACAAGCTTTTATTCAAAAAGTGAACTAAAAAGTAAAAAATAATTTAAATTTTAGTGGCATTACTCACTTGGCCCTTGACCGCGTTGTATGGGGGGACATCGTACGTGGTCACGATTCTCTGCGATGAGGGAAAGACAAATAAGAAGAAGAAGAGTCATATATGTGTATAGTAGGTATATTTTAAGGGACAGAATAGTAGAAAAATGAGTTCGAAGAACGTAAGTATTTTATTAACTAGCTGTGCCCGCGGCTCCGCCCGCGTGGAATTCGGTCTGTGTCAGTAAGCGGCTAATTCACCCCTAATATCTCTCCCAAGATGGATACGCTACCCCCCCCCCCCCACTTTTAGACGTTGAATTTTTATACCCTACACCTAACGCTACGTACGTACGTATAAACTGGCTGGGGATTTACTTGAATTGGAATTAGTAATCCTTAAGGGGTGATTTCCGGGATAACAATGCAAAAAAAAACCGGCCAAGAGCATGTCGGGCGATGCTCAGTGTAGAGTTTCGTAAATGCCGCCCTGTTACAAAACATCCGTTCAAAAGGTCGTTTCTTAAGGGATATTTGGCGGCGCTTACGTCATTTTACTATCCGGCACTTCCTTTCACTATGCGTTTTTGACTGATAATTTAAAAACGGCTGAAACAATTTTATTCAATATAGTTTTTATTGAAAGTGCTTATCAGGCCTCACTAAATTTCAGCTTTCTAGTGCGAACGGTAACTGAGCTAGACCGCGGACAGACGGACAGATATGGCGAAACTATAAGGGTTCCTAGTTGACTACGGAACCCTAAAAAGAGATAAATAGTAGTTTATGTAACTGTTACGTAATAAGGCCTAATTATGCACATACATATTAAAAATCCATTGAAACCATTAGAATGACCGCCATTACACCGCCATGACCAAACTTATTGCACCGGCGGTCGGGGGGCGGATTTTCATTACGTTTACGTTTTTACCCTGATGTTACGTTACTGTTTGCAATAATGGTGGTAATTACATACGGTTCCGAACGCGGAATACAGGATTTATGATATTGGTGTAGATCAAGATATTTATTCTTCAATGTAAGCACATTACAATGCACTAATGAACGTCAGAGAAAATTAAAATACGTGTCGTGGAACACTCGGTTGGAACGAAGTTATGTTATTTAATTAAATTAAATTTTTTACTTTTTCGTAAATTTGGTGGCTTTCATTTTTTTTGTATTTTTTTGAAATTTTTGGTTTTTGAAGTATTTGAAATTTAGAAATTTTGCTATTTTTGACATTTTCGACATTTTTTACTTTTAGGTTCTCGACTTTTTTTCACTTTTATCACTTCTCACTTTCACTTTTCACTACACTTCACTTCACTTTATTCTATTTTATATATTTTTTATTTCATTCCATTTTACATGTTTCTCAATCGTATGGGTGTCGCGTTTTCGTGTCGTGACACTTTTTCGTGACGGTTACGTGACTTTTTTCGCCTAGCCGTCCGATAAGGGACTTCGTTCCAAAACTACCACCGGTTCTAACCCTACCTCTGGCCCAAGAAGTATTATGATTATGACCGACAAGAAACTCGACGGGACTTATTTTTTTCAAAACAGTAATACATTATTAGATCTTAAAGATACAAAATAATGCGTAGTTCTTCAAGAAGACATATCGAAACAGATTGAGAGACAGATAATGTACCTATTGTTTAATTATAAAGAAAAATAAATCCTAATCTGACTGCTTCACAAAACGTTTGATATGTTTTCCTACCTAAACGGTGTTCTATACATGTTAGATGATTTTGTAGTAGTTTTTTGGTTTGGACCATGCATCTTTGTCCGTCATATATAGTCCTCGAACTTGCAATAACCCTTTGACATTCATGACATTTTCAAATATTTCTTAAGAGCGGGTAAAGGTAAAAGCATCGTCGGGTAACATATTATAAATATGAATACCTTGACCAAAAAACTACAAATTATTTCAATACTATTGGTTGTTTCTTCCCCATGTAAACTTCCACCCCTTTTGCATCCGCTTAAGAGAATTTCCGAGATAAAACTATTTTATTTCCTTTTCCAGACCTCAAATTATCTGCGTACCAAATTTTATCTAAATCGATTCTGCGGTTAATAATTCCCTATACAAATTTCCAACTGAAAACTATCCTTTGTCCTTTCTTGAGACCCTTACTATAGCAAATTTCATCTTTATCAGTTCAGCGGTAAAAAAATCCTCATACCAACTTCCAACCCCCTTTTCACCCCCACAAGGGTTTATTTTCGGGATAAAAACTATTCTGTCATTTCTCGGGACTCAAATTATCTCCATACTAATTTCTATTCAAAATTCTCCATACTTTCAACCCCCTCTTCAGCTTTATTATATGTATAGATAGATAGTTTTTATTGAAAGTACCTTTCAGGCTTCACTTCCATTATTTTTTTCTATTTTTTTGGACCTACGGTTCTAAAGTAAGATGGAGGGGGGGGGGCTTTTTTGAACATGAAACTATCCTTTGTCCTTTCTCGAGACCCATACTATCTCTATACCAATTTTCATCTAAATCAGTTCAGCGGTAAAAAAATCCTCATACCAACTTCCAACCCCCTTTTCACCCCCACTAGGGTTTGAAAACTATCCTATGACGTTTCTCGAGACTCACATTATCTCCATACTCATTTCTATCTAAATCGTTTCAGCGGTTAAAAATTCTCCATAGAAATTTTCAACCCCATTTTCACCCCTACCAGGGTTGATTTTCGGGATTAAAACTATATATTATCCTTTCCCGGGACTCAAACTATCTCTATACAAAATTTCATCAAAATCCGTTCAGCCGTTTTCACGTGATGCGCGGTCAAATAAACAGACAAACAGATAAACAGATAAACAGACAAAAATTCTAAAAATTGTTGGAACGTGTTCTGTTATCGATTCTAAGTATCCCCAGCCAACTTTTTTTTGATTATCTTCCATGTACAGACTTTCGACCCTCTTCAGCTTTATTATATGTATAGATAATCTCAAATTCTAATAAAGATTTAAAAGCTTGAGGCACTGTCTGATATAGAAGTTACTGTTTTTCAGTGCCTCAAGCTTTTAAATCTTTATTAGAATTTGAGATTATTTATAAGATACTTACGTTCCTCGAACTCATTTTTCTACTATTCTGTCCCTTAAAATATACCTACTATACACATATATGACTCTTCTTCTTCTTATTTGTCTTTCCCTCATGGCTGAGAATCCTGTTAAAACGAGCAACATTTGACTGTCTTAGCACTTTCTAGGTTAAGGAGTTCCGGCTCCATCGTGAGACCCTCGCCATCATGTACAATAGTAAGTACTGAAGGTAACAAAACAAACGACCCCAAACTCGACTATCATAGCACTTTCCGTCATAGAGTTCCAGTGGGCATCTTCCGGCTCCATCATGAGACCCTCGCCATCATGTGCAATGGTAAGTGCTGACCATAACAAAACAAACGAGCCCAAACTCGACTATCATAGCACTTCCCGTCATAGAGTTCCAGTGGCCATCTTCAGGCTCCATCATGAGACCCTCGCCATCATTATCGCAATGGTAAGTGCTGACCATAACAAAATAAACGAGCCCAAACTCGACTATCATTGCACTTTCCGTCATAGAGTTCCAGTGGGCATCTCCCGGCTCCATCATGAGACCCTCGCCATCATGTGCAATAGTAAGTGCTGACGATAACAAAACAAACGAGCCCAACCTCGACTATCTTCCAGCTGCAGCATCAGATCAGCTAATTGATGAAAAAGTATTGCATTGTCACCAAACATACATAAGTATTCCAAATTTCAGCTCAATCGGATTACGGGAAGTGACTGAAATAGTAGTTTATGTAACTGTTACGTAATAAGGGTCCTTAAAACATGAGTGTGGCTTTATGAAATGAGCCGCAGGCGAATTTCATAATAAGATCACACGAGTGTTTTAAGGCCTAATTACGTACAGTTGCATACACTGCTTTATCTACACTCATATTATTTATTCTAAATGCCGTATTCGGAAACCATAGAATGGCCGCCATTGCACCGCCGCCATGGCCAACTCTCGTGTGCCGGCGGTCGCGCGGGCGCGTGACGGGCTGTCGGCGGATCCCCGGGAGGGTGCAGGTGTACATTATGTTATCAAAACTCATAGCACATCAATAATTGAGCATGAAAAGTTAAAATTACGTTACTGCCACGGATAAAAAGCTTATCATAGTAAAATCGGTCGTGGTAATGCTAGCCATTGCCTACCGTTTTCGAACACGTTTTAGAGAACTTACAATATGAGTGTAGATAAAATGGATTGTAAATTTTGACGGACAACTTACATATTTATTTACTTACATACATACATACGAACAGTGCAAGTTAAATAAAAGCTTGTAATAATTTTGGGATATTTTGTCTTGTATTATTTAATATTCAACACTTTACTGTAATTCAAATAAACCGCGACAATGACACTGACAGCCTATCACATGCACTCACACATGCATATCATTCTGTCAGTAAAATAATTGCCAGTTCAAGAAATTAGTTCCAATGAAATTCCGCAACATGGTGCATGATCATATATTTCTGGTCAGGCTTTAAGTAAAAATTGATATTTTTACTAAAAATAAATGTAAATAACATAAAATTCATGAACATTCGTAAGACGGACGCGTGACCTGATCGAAAAATGGTTACAATGCCATTGAAGCCAATAGACCGCCGGTGCGGCGTGGGAGAGGAAGTATTCCCCTCTCATTCTACCGCGCGGCGAAAATGTCTGCCTGCGCCTGCTGTTTCGTTCGCAATCGTAATCTTAGCACTACGAAATACAAAACTACTATTGATGCGGTATTTATTAGACATTTAAATAGGTTAGAATCAAAATTGTTCGTTTCTTATTTCAGCTACCATAAACCTATCGTATCAGTTTTAGAGACTGGCGATGATGGTTTGATGATGGTGTAAGAGTCGTTGAAATTATGGATGGAAGTTGATATTTCTGAGAGATAAACTTTTTAATGTTAAATAATTGTAATAATTCTGAAGTGTTAAATTTTTTATGTAATATAAATTGTCATGTTTGTGTACGATAGCGCAATAAATGAATATTTTATTTTATGCACAAAGTTTATATTCAAGTTTTCACTTCTGCCGGCACTCCCGGAGTGCCACCCTTTTTTTTTCTTTTTTTTTAAGCATTGTGGTATCGTTAGCAGACGTTCTGGATATAATTGTACCTATATAGCCACAACTCTATTACCAAGTCTTAAAGTCTTGGACTTGGACGAATAAATTAAAAGGACGGAGCATGGCTGTACAATAAACTGTGACGCAAGATGGCGGCTGGTTTGAATGTGTGTGTCCAGACTAGTGTTGCCATGTAATACAAATTTTCCCGATTAAGAATACAGTATTTTTGAATAAAAAAATAGATTATTAATATATATGGTTAAATAGAATTTATAAGCACCTGTTTTAATAAATTTGATGAAATATATTTATTTAAGAGGCGATTAAAAGGTAAAATTTAAAAAAATCTAAATTTACCGTTTATTAAAATTACACGACTACTGTTGAGGTGGTCTCTCTTGTCGTCCCAATACTATTATTTTAAGCATACTTTATACCTTTTTAATCTGGAGGCACGGCAGTGCCCTCGCTAAGACGAAGACAACTAAAAGTGTAATTACGTATTCATTTATTACGTTACACGATTTAGGGGGGGAGGGGAATTGACCATGTCTTACTTCTACTGCAGAGAGGATTATTATTATTATTTTTCTTACGTAGGGGCGGAAGGGTGTCTCTGGCGAAAAATGTCTTACGTAATCAATGAACAACGCCTTATTTTATACTAAACCTTGTTTAGAATGTAACAAAAACTTTTTGAAAACTGCATTAAAATCGGTTCAGCCAAGCACGAGATAATCGCGAACAAACATACATACAAACATACGGGTCAAACTGAGAACCTCCTTTTTTTTAAGTAGGTTAAAAATGCTCCTCGATCGATCAACACAATCGGTTTGACTTAAGAGTTGACCTCTCATTCTAACTATAGTTCCATCTCGTTCTAATCGCTTGACCAGTCGATTACTGAAGCCGCTCAGAGTGAGAGGGAGCAGTAGTTAGAATGAGACGAAAGTTTGACAGATCAGTAGTGTTGACATAACTTCGCGCGTACAATCTATTAGATATGGGCTTTTTGTTTTACGAAGTTTTTGGAATAATTTTAGGAAATATATAATTATGTTTATTTATAAATTTTATTCAAAAATAATAAAGAATGATTTGCTCAGAAAACCATAAAAGTTATTAACTATTAGGTAACGTTTTAATATTCGTTGAAAACGTGCGTGAAATAAAACGTATAGTTAGGAGTGTGGACGTCAAATGTCGTATTGACAACATATCGCGGCGATTATAGACCCCCTTACGTTTGGGAAGTTTCCCAATTTAACCACCTGGCAACACCGCTACCATGAAGTTAATAGTTTACGAAATTACTGATTTTTAATATGATTTCGCAATGAATTGTTTACTTAACGGTGAAAAGTTACCCCATCCGTTTTTTTTCTTTCGAACGGTGGCATTTCTGCAGCATTTGACAACGCACGACGGCATATTTTAATTATTTTTTAACAGCACTTGACTGCATAGACGTTTGGACACGACTGTCGGGGGAGCGGCTCATTATTGTTGTGCGTATGTGTGTGTAGTGCATAACCACGAGGACACTGGCTCATTATGGAATCACAAAATGTTGTTAGCAGTACTCCATCTGAAGAATTATATAATCTATGGTCTTGGATACATGTTTTTGTTACATTAAATGTATCCATATTTTCAAATTTCAGACCGTACAGTACACGCTTTTAACGCAAACTGTAGGTACATTTCATGCCAAAATCATCTACTGCTTAACGTGATGATTGTAACATATCCAAACACAGTGAGCTTCCATTGTTTTAAAAATGGCTGCCGTTCCTCGACCTACCAAATTAACGGCAGCTAACCTTCACTGGGCTTCATTATATATCGCCCTTAACCATCGCACAAGTCGCCTGGGATCGACTAAACTTGTTCTTGTCTTACGGTATGTCAACTTAATGTAGGTAATACCTATTTTCTGTGTGTGTATCCCACAGATGTGAACGAAAGCCTGGCAAAGGTATTACAAAGGATAGAATTCAACGTCTTAGACATTGAAAACCTGGACAACGTCATTAAGCTCGCCGAAGACGTCAAAAGGCTGAAAGAAATTAAGATGGCTGCTTTGGACGCTGAAAGAGCAACAAGAGACGAGACTACGTTGGATAATCCTCAGAATGCTAGACGAGCGAGTAAATGGTATCCGGGGGTAGGATGGGGTGTTTCCAACGATGTCTTCCATTTGAAGAAGTTACCCGTAAGTGCACTTTAGTTAAGTAATTCCTGTCCCATCAAAAAACACTTTTTAAGGTGCAAAATGAAAAAAACGGAACCCTTATGGATTCGTCTGTGTCTGTCCGTCCGTATTTCACAGCCATTTTACTCGGAAACTGTACGACGTATCTGAATAAAATTTACACGTAAGGTGTATTTTGTATGTCGCTACTTAGTTATGTAGTTAAATTTGATAAAAAAATATTTTTAGGGGGGGGCGCTCCATACATGTAACAAAAAAAATTTTTTTACATATAGTTACATGTATGGATTTAGTTAGATTTTAGATGTGGCTTAGTTCTGCATACTGTGTAACTCTGGTGAACCTAAACCTGGCCCTGCACTCCGCAAGGTAGCCACATCCACTTAGTTACTTAAAATTAGTATTATTAAAAACAGATGTAGTTGGAATGGAGAATAGACTACTATTTTGTTAGTTATTAAATCAAATACAAACATTGAAAACATTGAAAAATTAATCAACCCAGCAGAACTTGAACCTGCATCGATACGCCTTGCCGGGGCTCGATCGCTTTACCAATTAAGCTATGGGTGAAGTTACTAAGTTGACGAAATTTTCAATCCCTTCATCTTTTTGCATTTATTTAGATCTACATCGGCTTTATAGCAGCCGTAAGCGACATCTAGGTGCTAACTACTAGAGTTAGATACCCTTCCCGCCGACACTATCGCAAGTGTCACAACGGAAATATAGATGGCGCTGCTTTCAACTCATAATTATTGTATGAGTGAAATGCCCCACTTTAAAAACATGCAAAAATAATTATAGACTACCATTTACCTTGTTATTGTTTTTCAGAGCGCATGGACTTTGGAGACAAAACAGAAATTAATACAATTTATGCAGCACTCTGTATATTCTACAAGATACGAAATCAATAAACTTCGCAGCCTCAGAAAACGGTAACGGGCATACTGTTCGGTCAGAAGTCAGAATCAGGCCTTAGCTACATCCGTGTAGTAGGATGATAGATAGATATAGATAGATTCATTTATTTCTTGTAGAAAACCACAATATTTTATTTCATTTCACTAAAAGATCGTCACTTACACTACAATAAAAAAATAATCAATCAGAAAAATGTACAGAAAAAAAAATGTCAGTGGATAAATATAAAGAATGTCAACAGGGATTTTGTGGATGTATACATGTCTAGAGATTCTAAGTAGTGGTATATAAATATTAAAAAATAAAAGAAAAATGTCAACACCTAAAACAAAGTCAATCAATTAAAAATATCAATATAAACAAAAATTACGTAAAAATACTCTATAAAAATAATTAACATTTTGCAGTTCTTTTAAATTCTGCAGTGAATTCTTCGACAGAATATAAATTCCTAGACAATAAAAGTTCCTTTAGTCGGTGTTCAAATTTATTATCGGAAGTTTCATTTCTGAGAGTTGCGGGTAGACTTTCATAAAATTCCGGGCCTATTACACGCGGGCACTTGTCGAGTAATGCAAGTCGACGCTGGACGGGCTGTAGTCGCCCGGTCTGGCGGGTTATTCTGCCGGGCATATTTATACGCTTAAATGAATTTATATTTCGACGCGTGAACATTATAATCTCATAAATATACAGGATGTTGATAACCGGGGACTACGACCAGGCGCGGATCCAGGATTTCGTTCGGGGGGGGGGGGGGGGGGGGCACTTTCCTTCACATATCTCGCAATCCGCACCTACGGGCCCAGTAGTATAGGAGGTTTGCATTTCATCCCCTGTATCCGCGCCTGACTACGACGGGGGCCTTTCTTTTTTTTTTCTTAATCCGGTTAATTCGGGGGAAGGGAAAAGGCTTTTGGACGGTACACCCCGAGGGTAACGGTGAGCGATCTCTTTGGTGAACCCCAAGGGTTTCTTACCGGTGTTGAAATTATCCTCACAGCGGGGGTGTCCGCACATGGAGCACTCTCATTTAGGGACAGCACTTCTGACTGTTGGCTGAAGGGGGCCTTCGGGCCGAGCGGCTTTGGCCGTGTTGAGAGACGCCGCTGTCCTGTATAAGACTGTGGAAGCGTAAAACGTGTCAAGGCAAAGGGCCTATGAGGACGGACCTCGGGTTGACACTGCTGGCCAGTGCCGGGTGTTGGCTGCGAGGACGACCACCTCTAAGGCAACCTGACCATACCTATTCACGCTTAAATCGCTTAACCGATTTAGATCAAATTTGGTATAAAGATAATTTGAGTCCCGGGGAAGAGTTAAGGGGGTAAAAAGGGGGGTGGAAGTTTGTATGAAATTGTTGCTCACAGTTAAAGTATGCCCCTAAAGGAAAATAGCATACGTGCTAAATTAATATTTGCTATGGGATTTCACTAAGGCGTTTCATTAATTTCTTATGGCGAATGTTAATTCCACGAAGACGAAGTCGCGGGGAAAAGTTAAGTTAAGTAACATTACGTATTCCATTCCAGGTACGAGAACAGTACGGTATTCAATATGGGGAAAATTTATGGAAACCAGATGCAGTTGGGGACCACCGCTGCTCTAGTCTTCGGCACCATGATGAGGATGTCTATTAATCAGATTACCATGTTGTGGTAAGAGCAACGCGCATGTGGCAACCCTGGAACAAGCGCCTAGGTCTTCGATAACTGGCAATTACGTTTACGCGTTATACGCGTTTTTTCAGACTTGCCAGAAAAGGTTATAAAAAAGTCCAATTGCCACGGCACGCTATAGCACTGGTACCGTTTTCTAATTTTAAAATCTATAAACAATACATTAAAAATATAATCTAGGTATCTCAAACAGTACTCCAACACACAACAAATAATCAACCAATATTGAAGTTGTTTGGGTTTGCATCTGAATAATTTTCAAGCATATTCTGACATTTCTGACTCAGACGTTTATGCGCTAGCTGTATTGCGTAGTTAATGCATTGGAGTTGTATTGAAGAAGGATCGTGTCTCTAAACCAGGGCTTGGAACCGGTACCGAAAATACCTGTTCTCTATAAAGGTTCCAGGGCTTAAAACCGGTACCGTTTTCTTCATTTCGGTTCCAGAGAACCGGTAAAGAAAAATATACCGGAATTAGTACCGAAAAATACCGGTTCTCTATAAAAGTTCTTCCACTTGTACCTACGCGTCGTTGTTGTTTAGTGCGGTGAAAGTTCGCAGCGCCGGCGCAGCGCGCATACACCTACACTACAAACCATAGACATAGTAGTGGTTTGGTTGGAGCGCCCGTATTTCTGCTATTACTCCTGTGTCTTGTAGCTATCCCACTGCGGTGGCATGGTCACTCATCGTCGACGTCGTCTGGCAAAGATGATATAGACATGGATTGACAATATCCCTTAAAGCACTAGCGTCATCTATCGGTCACACCAGACACTAAATCCTAGTTTTTAATACTTTGTTCAGCGCTTAACGCTGACAGAATAACTCGACTCCAGACTCGACAGATGGCGCTGTGGCACTTAGTACCGAAAACAGACGTATAGCCTGAACGCGATTTTGTATAGGCATTGTCAATCCATGTCTTAATCATCCTTGATGCCTATACAAAATCGCGTTCCTCGAACCTTCAGGCTATACGTCTGTTTTCGGTACTAAGTGCCATAGCGCCATCTGTCGAGTCTGGAGTCGAGTTATTCTGTCAGCGTTAAGCGCCGAACAAAGTATTAGAAACTAGGATTTAGTGTCTGGTGTGACCAATATATGACGCTAGTGCTTTAGCCTGAAATAAGGGAACGCGATTTTGTATGGATACTGTCCATCCATGTCTATATCATCATTGTCGTCTGGTGTGGCCGCGGCGGGCCCGATGGCCCTGCCGTGGCGATCATAGACGTACTATACTCTAGACAGAAAACCTACCATCAGAGATTAAGAGTGTAGCAAGTATAGCTTGTTTTGTCAGAGACAAACTTGCATGATACGTGCTACTATGTTGATGAATTTTTCAACGCCCTGCACGTACAATAAAACACAAACTGGTTCACTACCTACCTAAACTATGTAAACTTGAATTGTATACCTACTTTATATATGACATACCTACATAAGTTTTAAACCTACTATTCAAAACAATTGTCATGATGTGTTATGTAAACCTATGATTACCTGGTCACTTTCAGTTGTCCGCACTTCTCCCATCGTCCTAGATCTCTATTTTATGTCAGCTTTGCTCGCAAGAATTATTCTCGGCACACATTTTTCAGACGAGTCCCTAGTTATTATAATAAGCATATACATTATATTGATCCTTTTCACACTTCCTTGTCTAGTCTCAAAATTAGACTTAAACGTAAATTGTTTTAATTAGTTCAAGTATTGAAAATAATTTTAAGTAACTAATTGTATAAATGTGTCTTTCCGGTGTACCTACCTACCTAACAGGAAAATAAATTGATTATAACTTATCGGATAAAACAGACATAAATGTTAAACCTATTTACCAATATTCTACCTACCCTCTATATAAGTTAACAATACTAATTTTGCTCTGCATACTGACACATAGAATTAAGGTAGGTATGGATCGTGATTTCATTTTTTATGTTTCTTGTTATATGTATAAACATAAAATATATATTGTAAATCAAATATCTACTTAAGCATGGTATGTTAACTTTTTATGTATATTTATGAACCTCCAGGTCTGTTATAATTATTTTATAATTATATTATATATTGTACTTGTAATCTATTTGTGTATGTGACTGTTTGTGTTCTAAATAAATAAATAAATAAAAACAATGGGGTGCACTCCGGGAGTGCCGGCAGAAGTGAAAACTTGAATATTAACGTTGTGCATTTTTGATATTTTGGAATGTTTAGGGAATAATTTTGCACGAATTGCTTTAATTGTCAGTATAAAATTACTATCATTTATACTGTGGTAAAATAATTCATTTATTGCGCTATCGTACACAAACATGACAATTTATATTAGGTACATTAAAAATTTAACACTTCAGAACTATTACAATTACTAGATGAAAACCCGGCTTCGCTCGGGTAAAATAAATAGAGCCTACAACGAAACACTGCCAAATTAATGTAATATATGCCTTACATAATACTAAAGCTAAAATAAAAAAAATACGTAATTATTTACACATATTCAATAAACTCATGTAAAAATAATCCCACCAAAAACATTCTGTAAAAAACTAGCCAAGTCTCGATGGAGCTGGTTGTTTATCTCTAAAAAGTAATGAAATCTAGACAAAGTCGTGCCAAGTCTAAGGTTCCTTACTGCGATTTCTTTATTATTATAGTACCACACTTTAAAAAGCTACGTATATTGACTCTGCCTTGTTTGTATATTTATGAATTAGTTATTTTTGTTAAAAGCAACCTGCACTTACGAGTATTTAAAAGATTTAAGAGTATTCGTTTAAGAAATAAAATAGCTTCAATGTCTTCCGACACAGCATTTTTAAAGAAAAGTATACTTGGTATGGCTCCAAAAATCTATAATAAAGTTCCGAAACAAATAAGAAGTATAGAAAATATTATAAGTTTCAAAAGAAAATTATTTGATTTTTTAGTGGATAGTACATATTATACTGTTAAGGGTTGTTTGTCCGACTGCAATTAATATTAACATGTAGGTAGTTACAGATTTAAAGAAAAAACACTAAAATTTTTATGCCCTGTGGCCCGACATGGTGATGCTACTCTAATTCTGTAAGACCTGTACCTCTGTTTGTACTATATACCCATGTTGTACAAATAAACTATTTGACTTTGACTTTGACTTTGACTTTATAGTTAATGTTGTGTGACTTGGCCGTTGAAGGGTACAAAACCAGGTGCTCCAGCAGACACCAGATTCAATAACCAGTTATTGAATCAACGTTTCCCAAGTGGCAATTTTCCGTCGTCAATGGGTAGCGGTTCTGGCGACAGATTGGTGCAATGGTGTCATGGAGCACCTGGTTTTGTACCCTTGTGTACCCTTCAACGGCCAAGTCACACAACATTAACTATATAATAATAAAGAAATCGCAGTAAGGAACCTTAGACTTGGCACGACTTTGTCTAGATTTCATTACTTTTTAGAGATAAACAACCAGCTCCATCGAGACTTGGCTAGTTTTTTACAGAATGTTTTTGGTGGGATTTCACTTCTTTTTGTAGAAACGTGGGCTTATTGATTTATTTAGACGACAGCGACAGTCAGCGCCATCTAGCGACATGTGCGGGTATCACCGCCACTCTTAGTCCAATGCATTATATTTTGACCAAATTTTGTTTTCTAATCAGGGTCACCAGGTACTCCAGATCTTCGATTATCCTAGTTTTTATAGTTTTCCCTTTATGTGGCCATTAAACCCTAACTCTGTACCAAATTTCAGCTCTCTGAGTTTATGGAAAGTAATAGTTATATTTTGATGATCATGAGCGAGTGTCATAAATGCGAAACTTTGCTTTCGCTTAACTTCGGCACTAAATGACCTACAGACTTGAAATTTTGGATTTTAAGTATGTGATTATAGCTTACTTACTATTATGACGAAAAGTTCTGCGTTCTGGTCTTATCCAGAGGTTCTCAAATAGGGGCCTGAAAATGCGGCGAAATGGTTCCAGTAAAGGATGGTACGGCAGTGTTTGCTTCGCGCTCGACTTGGCGACTTGACAGATATCTAACTAAATAAACAAAACCTAGAATACTAGAAAAGTACTTATAACTAACAATATTACCTATCTAGCACTAATTGTTATAATAACAACCTGCTAATTTACCTTAGCAAACCTCACGAAATAATAAGCGTAATCAACGAAATGCAAATAATCCCTCCTAATCCCTTTTCCCTTTATATAAATAAAGTTAATCATTCGAATACATACATACAACAACTCGTAATCCTACTTAGGGATTGTACATTGAACTACCGTTAGCGCCTTCTAACTCTATGCACAACGCCATCTAGAGGTGAATCAAGTCACTAGTGTAGTAACTCTACGCGCTTCTGGATGGCGTTAGTAGTGGTCACTTCTTGGTGTTACATATGCGTATTAAAAGCAGAAGGGGAGGCATTCGCCCAGCAGTGGGACGCTATAGGCTAGATTAAATTTCAATTAGAAGATGTGTCCCACTACGCTGGATTTTTGCAATGACAATCGATTTTTTTATGTACCAATAGTAGAAGGGGGCATTACCATATCTCTAATACAGCTGAGACCAGCTGAGGGTTCTTCATCAGATACTTCAGACCTTCGAATTTTGACATCAAATGAAGCGGTCCACCAAGTTCAATATTTTTGCCTGCGTAATTCTGGAATCCCGAATCGGGATTCGGGCGTTCCTTATGTGATGTCGTCCCGCGCGTCGGAACAGGCGAGACGGCTCACAACTCCGTCGGTCCGTACGGGACCTCGGGTTTTCTCAAACTAGCTCAGGGATGAGAGGGACACAGGGGAAACTAGAGAAACACTAATTAACAGTGATAAATACAGCGGGCTTTTATGCCGGTTTATTTATCTTAACTATGAGTACTTAATCTAACCTATGCTAATACTGAGCGCGAGACGGGATTCCCAGACAGGGATGTGTAAACCTCGTCCTCGTCGAGGTCCTAGTCTACTCGCGACAACCACGCGGGGTTGTTTGACCCTCGGTACGGAGATCAGGGTCGGTCGGTCGGCGGACGGTAAGGGTGACGGATGAACGGGAAACGGTAGGTACTATAGCGTGCAATTGCTCCTCTACGAACACCGCAACCACTATAGATCAGGATACGGGAATCGGGACGGACGGTAGGTACTACAGTGTGCAATTGCTCCTCTACGGACACCGCAACCGCTGTAGACCAGGATACGGGAATCGGGACGGTCGGTAGGTACTACAGTGTGTAATTGCTCCTATACGAACACCGCAACGGCTGTAGACCAGGATACGGGGGAACAGGCGAGGGGGAAGGGATCAGGACTATGGCGTGCTATTGCTCCTATACGAACACCGCGACTGCCATAGCCTGGGTACAGCAATCCTAGCAGCCGGGCGGCGGCTGCGAGAATCACTGCCACGATGCTCGGCGCGCGCGCCTTATATACGGATCGGAGCGCGGGGGGGGCGGTCGGCTTCAGTCGGCCGGCGGCCACGATGCGGTGCGCTCGCTGCGGCGTTCCGTCGCAGCGTGCGTAGCTCTTTTGTGTACGCGCTCATGGCGCTGCATCACACTTATATCCAGACTATAGGAATCTCTTAAATCCCGGTTTCCCGCAATTCAGTTTTCCCAGGATTTCTATAGCCCCGGAATCCTGTACTTCTAAAGTCCTGGCCTCTCCCGGGACCCTAAAATCCCAATTGCTTGCATTCCCGGAATCCCTGGTT
This sequence comes from Pammene aurita, assembly GCA_947086415.1. NCBI lineage: Eukaryota > Metazoa > Arthropoda > Insecta > Lepidoptera > Tortricidae > Pammene > Pammene aurita. The sequence continues at coordinate 34,368,212 of OX352303.1, forward strand.
TATAATGTCTTGGAATCTCGGCCTCGCGCAGTTACGATATTACGATGTTTTTATATTTCAGAATCCTGGGCTCCTGGGACCTAAATTTCCAGCAAGCCGCATTTTCAGAATTCCGGCCTCCTAAATTTTCGGAATCCCCGATTTCTCTATACCTGGATGCACAGCACCCTAAAATCCTGGTTTCTCTATTCCCGGAATTCGGGGTTTAGTAATTCCCGGATTTATAAATTCCTAGCACTCTAAAATTTCTGCCGCATTTTCGAAATCCAAGCTTTTAAAAGTCCCGGAATCTTGTATTTCTAAAGTTCCAGGTTCCTAATACCTTATAATTCCGGCGTTCCGCTTTATACGAATCCCGGATGTCCCGGAACCCATCCGACTTTTTCGGTATCTAGAATTCCTAAAGTCTCAGAATCCCGCAGTTCCTTATACCGGGACTCCCAGCACAAAATCCGGGTTTCCCACATTCCTCGAAATCCCGGATATAAAGTTCCCGACTCGGGGATATCAAAACTCCGGACTCCCTTGACTCTAAAATCCCGTCGTCCCGCATTTCCGAAATACCCCTGCTTTCTAACGACCCGTAATACCTGGCTATCGGCTTATTAAACTCGGAATTCCAAAGTCCCGGACTTCCAGGATCCTTATACATATCTCAGTGTCTAACATTCTCGGAGTACTTGGTTTTTAATATCTTATCATATATAATCTATAATCTAATCTTTATAATATATAATCCTGGATGCTAGGACTTAAGAAAACACAGCTATTGTAAGTCCCTGAATCCCGGATTTCTAAAGTCTCGGACTCCCAGGATCCTAAAATCCCGTGCCGCATTTCCCGGACCCCGGCTTTTTAACGTATCATAATGTCAGCTTTTTAAAGTTCCAGAATCCCGGGGTTCAAAATTTTCGGTTTCCTGCATTCCAGGGTTCCATAAACTGCGAATTCTGAGACTCTAAAGCCTCGGTACGACTCACTCCCGGGCTCCAAGGATTTGTCGCGTTCCCGGAATCCCTGGTTTTAATAAGTATCTTGGAATGTTCGAAGCCACATTTTCGAAAGCACATAGTCCCGGAATCCGAGACACTAATATCATGCAATGTCGGAAGCATTTCCTTAATTCCAGAATTTCTTAATCCCCGGAATCCCGGACTTTCAAAATCCCACAAACTCAGGACCCCTAAAACCCTGTTCTTGTATTCCCGGAATCCCTGGTTTTAAATAATTTGGAATCCCGGCCCGCGCAGTTCAAAAATCCTTGTTTTTAAAAGTTCCTATACCCGGTATTCTTAAGTTCTGGACTTCCAGGACCCTGTGATTATTACATTAGTGTGACTCCGAATGTGCGATGTACGTTTGTGCGACATTACTTTTGTGCTACCCTACAATTCTTCGAACAGTTCCTTTGTAGGAAGTTAAATTGTGCGGCGTATGACTGTACGATAATATTAGTGTTCGACAGTGGTTTGTGCGACAGTAAATTATGCTACGATTACTGTTGGGATTATTACATTAGTGCGACTCCGAATGTGCGATGTACGTTTGTGCGACATTACTTTTGTGCTACCCTACAATTCTTCGAACAGTTCCTTTGTACGAAGTTAAATTGTGCGGCGTATGACTGTAAGATAATATTAGTGTTCGACAGTGGTTTGTGCGACAGTAAATTATGCTACGATTACTGTTGGGATTATTACATTAGTGCGACTCCGAATGTGCGATGTACGTTTGTGCGACATTACTTTTGTGCTACCCTACAATTCTTCGAACAGTTCCTTTGTACGAAGTTAAATTGTGCGGCCTATGACTGTACGATAATATTAGTGTTCGACAGTGGTTTGTGTGACAATCAATTATGCTACGATTACTGTTGGGATTATTACATTAGTGCGACTCCGAATGTGCGATGTACGTTTGTGCGACATTACTTTTTTGCTACCCTACAATTCTTCGAACAGTTCCTTTGTACGAAGTTAAATTGTGCGGCGTATGACTGTACGATAATATTAGTGTTCGACAGTGGTTTGTGCGACAATAAATTATGCTACGATTACTGTTTGATAATACTAGTGTTCGACAGTTCTTTTGTGCGAAATTAAAGTGTGCTACGTATTTGTTTGCAAGATGCGTCGATTTTTTACGATTAGATATGGACTTTTTGTTTAACAAAGTTTTTGGAATATTTTTAAGAAATATATAATTTTGTTTATTTACAAATTTTATTCAAAAAATAATAAAGGTAACGTTAATATTCGTTGAAACCGTGCGTGAAATAAAACGTCTAGTTGGGAGTGGGGACGTCAATATCGTATTGACAACATATCGCGGCGATTATAGACCCCCTTACGTTCGGGAAGTTTCCCTATTCAACCACCTGGCAACACCGCTACCGTGTAGTTAATAGTTTACGAATTAACTGATTCTTAATATGATTACGCAATGAATTGTTTACTTAACGGTGAAAAGTTACCCCATCCGTTTTTTTCCTTCGACCGGTGGCATTTCTGTAGCATTTGACAACGCACGACGGCAAATTTTAATTATTTTTTAACAGCACTTATACTGCATAGACGTTTGGACACGACTGTCGGGGGAGCGGCTCATTATTGCTGTGCGTATGTGTGTGTAGTGCGTTACCACTAGGACACTGGCTTATTATGAAATCACAAAATGTTGTTAGCAGTACTCCATCTGAAGAATTATATAAATCTATGAATATGGCCGACCATTTGTCATTAAATTAACGCTTTTAAATGCGAAATACGCGAGCATCCAAATTTTGCCCATATATGTCTTCGATTCAAAACTGTTATTTTTTTACGCTTTTTCATTTGAGCATAATTTCATTCGGGTCTACCGTACCCCTGGACGAAATTATTAATCAGATTTATTCGATCAGGTCACGTGTCCGTCTTACGAATTTTCAACCTGACGAATCTGACGGTCACGTGACCCTGATTTTGTTACCTATTGCCACTGTATATTTATTATTATATTGACATGTAAAACTATGTTTTATAAAGGAATAAATGAATGCATGATTGAACAGGGGGTCAGCGTATACGTGGGAAGGGACAGATATACTTTTCACCTCAACAGCTCGAACGGTTCTTTGGTGCTCAATAACGGTGAGCAAAATTCAATAATGATGCGAGCGTGAGATAAAATGACTTTGAGATGTCCTCGGTAAAAAGAAAGAGAAAGTAATATTTTCAAACGTCATCTTATCACTTTTCTTTTCCATTTGAATATCAGACCCCCGATGCTCACCCGGAACCCTAAAAATAAAAAACTGCACGTATACATCTGCGGGTTTTATCCATTTCAACCTTAAGGGTCTGCTAGACGGTCGCCAACAAGCCCCTCCGACAGAGCGACCTTGGTCTGGACGGACCGTGTAGACAGTCGTTTCCAGCAAAATTGTATGAAGCACAAACCAAGGTTAGGGTGACCTTGGACCGTCGGCAGCCTTGTTGGCGACCGTCTAGCAGACCCTTTAGAGAATTCAACCAACCGGAGCGGCCATTGACAGGCGTTCCTCTGTGCCGAAAACATATGACCAGTGGTCATATTTATTGTATGGACTGACGTTTATCTGACGTGGCTATTTGTACGTTACGTACGAATAGCCATACATTTAACGTTCCCCTCCCCCGCAAAAATCGGCAAACTTTTTTTGTAAGTATAGAAAATGACAGACATGGCCGATCCGGTTGGTTGAATTCTTTAAGATATCAGCCATATTTCTATTACCTAGGAAAAAACCTTTTTGCGTTGTGTACGGAAAGAGAAGTGTCGTAGAATGTATGAGTTCCGATATAAACCACGACACTACTCTTTACCGACACACTATAATATTTGTAGGTATGTGTACCACTATACGAAGCTGATGAACCTAGCGCAAGACGTCGGAAGTAACACGGAGCACATGTACTTACTCAGCCAGCACATAAAGGACGGCTACGCTCACTTAAATTGGTACAGAGGGGGGGTATGTATAGCAAACGTTTATTTAATATCCCCCGGAATTTTCGTATTTCCTATGTATGAAATTATTTATCTATATTATTCAGAGCAATGACGCGTAGTTTCAATAACCGCGAGGCAACCGGATCATCATTAGCAGTTTCACTTCATCAAATGTCACTCTTTTGAATGAAAATGCTTGATTTATTGATAAAAATACAAAAGTCACTTTATGTATGCCTTTAAGATTTGAGGAATTCCCTCGATTCCTCATGGAACTCATCATCAGAACTTGAGCTTGTCGAAAATTGGTCCTGACAATCTAACTTGCTTAACAAACTCGGCGAAGAGGACGAATCGCCAAACGTGAACTATGCGTCGTTGAAGAGTTCCGTTCTGTTCATCATCAGCAGTTCCACCTCATCAAATGTCACTTTTTTGAATGAAAATGCTTGATTTGTTGATAAAAAGACAAAAATCACTATGTGTAAGCCCTTAAGATTTGAGGAGTTCCCTCGATTCTTCATGGATCCCATCATCAGAACTTGAGCTTGACGAAAATGTGTCCTGACAATTAAACTTGCTAAACAAACACAGCGAAGAAGACAAATCGCCAAACGTGGACTATGCGTCCTTGAAGAGTTCCGTTCTGATCATCATCAGCAGTTCTACTTTATCAAATGTCACTGTTTTGAATGAAAATGATGGAAATTGATAAAAATCACTATCCTCAAATCTTAAAAGCATACATGCCTTTAAGATTTGAGGAGTTCCTTCGATTCCTCATGGATTCCATTATCAGAACTGCGTTTTGTCAAAAACGGGACCAATCTGTGTATATATACTTACAATCAAAAAAAGAATATTCAAAATCGATTCAGACATGACGGAGTTATGGAGTAACAAACATTTAAAAAAACATACACGCTGAATTGAGAACCTCCTCTTTTGAAATCTTGAAGTCGGTTAAAAATAGGTTTTTTTTTCAAACAACAAAGATCTTTGAGAAAGAACCTATACCTATACCTAGCAGGGGTTGATACAATTACGAATTAAAAAAAACATTTTGGTATCGTAGATAGAGGAGTCACATGCGCGTTGCCGACCCTTTACAAAAAGTATTCACTGTATTGACGGCTAAAGGAACAAGAGGGTCCCTCATCGTCAACACCCAGTGTTCTCTTTGAGCTTTCTGGAAACCTTACTCACCAGCAGGAACACAACACTATGAGTAGGGTCTAGTGCTATTTGGCTGTGGTTTTCTGTAAGGTGGAGGTACTTCCCCAGTCGGGCTCTGCTCCAGATTTGAGCGAGATGACATTCGCTGAACGTGCCCTACCACACTTAGCAAGATGCCATTCGCAGTGTCCATACCTCTCTTTTTGGCATAGTTTAAGGACCGGGTCCAAGGACATACCCCGGGTCCAAAACCCGTCCAAAACCGCCCTGCTTGTAGGGCGCGTAGATTTCTTCCGACCTAGTCTCTCCAGCGGTACTTAGGACGACCAGATAGACGTCGACCTGTAGGGCGTCCTACGTATGCCCTTTTGGCCGCCCTATCGTCTGACATTATATAATATGCTCATTTACAATGTGCCCCGACATGGAACTGGTTTTATGTCTAACTCTTTCACCGTCCAGGCAATCCGACTTTGGAATGTTCTGCCGCTCTCTCTCAGGCAAGCTCAGACTAAATTCAATTTCAAGCGCTTGTTGCGCAAGCATTTCCTTGACAAGCTTTCTTCATCGTCCTCCTGATGGTTCACACAAGGTATATGCAATATATGTATGTATGTACATTATTATATGTGTAAGTTTATGAATATTATGAATATAGCTTAATATGTATCTATTATTAGTTTTTTTTTCTCTTATTAATTCTGGGCCCGCACCTACTTAACCTTTCTGTTTAGCCCATTGGTTGACTGATAGAGAATGCCTTATGGCATTAAGTCCGCCATTTGTACCATCTTGTATTGTGCAATAAAGATTAAATAAATAAATATGCTTTTGCATTACTTAATCTTTTGAATTTGTCATATACAAATGGTATCAAAAACTATTATGTATAACTATGACAGCCATAATTTTAAACAAATTATTTGTATCAAAATCATGAGGAATCATGCGGCAACTTTACCTACTAGGCAGTATTACCAGTTTCCGTTGTACGTACGTTGCTTCACAAAGATATATTTGGTATATTCGGAAAGTTAATATTATATTTAACTGGCTTCCGAATAGCATGAAATTAATAATTCTATGAAAACCGGTAAGTAGGTAAAGATGCCAAACATATGTCAATGCTGTCGCGAACATCGCGAAGCAGTTCGTGCTTGCCGGTTTTTCGGATAGATGGCGGTAGCAGTCACGTTCGATCTCAATATCGCTTTTAGTATGGACGGATTTTTTGAAAGGGGTTGTAGGGAAGATACAGGGACGACGGGAGGAGAGAAGGTTGCGCGTGAACAAATCAATGGTGAGCGCTTTAATTTATCTTTCTACTCGTATCAGTTCATGGACTTTCTTACTGTGTTATTATGATGATCATGTGTCTTGTGTTATTTACCAGCGTGTATCAGTGCTCAGAGAGATCTTTGATCCCAGTGAGTTGTCAATGGTTATGAACTCAGGGTAACCATAGTGTGAGGAACGGGGTCGCTGTAAGGGGAGGTGGAGGCGACTATTTAGCCCGAGATACCAGATGGATAATCACGGGAGGCTCATAGGCCGTAGGAGTAATCAAAGGAGATATCGTCAGCTCACACCATCAACGTCCAGGCCGTGTCTACGTATAGTATCTGCGTGTCCGTTAACATATTTACATCATTCGTATTCTCTAGTCAGTAAACTCATCGGCTCAGTATACCAGAAAAACATGGTGAAGCTGACGACAAATGCATATGTTTACCTGTGTTCGTTTTTCCTCCGTAAAATATTATTTTGTGGGTACCTATATTTAACTAGTTGTTACAAAATCAAGTCCACAGTATATACTTGTCGTATACAATTTACCACATTATAGATACCTGCTTTTATCTATATTTAAGTTTTTGAGTAAAAAATGTGATAAAGTTGCCACGTTTGACGGTACTTAGGTAACAGTTATTTGTGCAACAAGAGAGGAAAGTTGGTTTTTCTTGCGAGTGTTGATTTTGAGTCCCGAGTAAGCGAAGGATTCTATAACTGAATCACGAGCGAAGCGAGTGATTGTAAGTTAGAATCTTAAGCATAGCGAGGGACTCATAAATAAGAGATGTAAAATAACTTTGCTCTCGTGTGACACATACAACTTTTCACCTCAGTAGTGAGAAGATATTAAAGGTTGAAAATATGTATTTTGAATTTGTAATAGACCCCGAAATATGAAGTGGCAGTTCATGGCCTTCACTAAATTAAAAAACTACTTTCGTCACTGTGTATTCGCAGGGAAGTAGGCTTGTTCGAGCTGCTGAGGTGAAAAGGTTATTTCTTACTTTGGTACTATAAATTAAATTAAATTAAATAATCATTTAATTCGGGCAAAGCCCATAAAAGTGTTAGTACATACAAAAAACTTACAGAACTATTGTTAGGCAAAAGTCAGAAACACAAACACGAAGCACAGTAAACGGCACAGAGACATAACCGGATGAGCAATAAACAATAATAGTAAAAATAAAATAACAATAAACAATAAACTATACTTACTAATATACTATACTTAACAGAGAAATTTTATGTTTGTAGTATCCTCCCTACATAAGCATGCCTACTGACTCCGCAGAAGCCACCAGCCTGAACCCGGACGATCTTTACAAGAAGAAGAAGAAAAAGAAATAATGTAGAAGAAAAAGAAACAACGTTTAAATTGTAAACAGAACCATAATTCAAACATTATAAAATTAATTTAGGTAAATATTTAAAAATTGAAAAAATTAAACTTCACTTCAATGCGAATGGTTTTAGAATGGAAAAGTTGCGTGCTCCGATATGCGACCCGAACATTTACCAATTTAACTCACATAAATACTGAGATACATTAGTGAGTTACAAAGTAGATTCCCTTGGCTTCTTACAATAAAACTGGCCAAGAGCGTGTCGGACTACGCATAAAAGGGTTCCGTACCTTACTACCGTAACCAAACTAATAGCAAATCGTATCTGATGCCTATGAAAGAAGTTTTTTGGAGATAACTCAAAAATGGCTGAACCGATAATGTTCAAAACAATTTTCGTAGAAACTATATAATAAGGCGCACCTCCTCAATTTTTCTCATATTTTTTGGACTTATGGTTCAAAAGTTACAGGGGGGGGGCACAATTTTTCTGACTTTCGAAGCGATTATTTCAGAAAATATTCACTTAATCACAAAATGGTCAAAAAAACCTCAATGTTTTTTTTAAAGACTTATCGATTGATGTGTCACATGTTGATATATAGTTTTAAAAAAAATTTGAAATTTAGTTACAGCGCCCCTCCCTAAATTTTTTTTTTTTCAAATTTAACTACATAAATAAATAGCGGCATACAAAATACACCTTATGCGTAAATTTTATTCAGATACGTCGTATAGTTTCCGAGTAAAATGGCTGTGACATACGGACGGACAGACAGACATGACGAATCCATAAGGGTTCCGTTTTTTGCCATTTGGCTACGGAACCCTAAGAAGTGTCGAAATTTTAAAGGAGCACCGGAACTAGGTACGACAAATATTGTAAGTGGGCCTCTATTCGACATGGCATAACTGACAGTAGGTAGCGAGACAACTATGAGATCACATTTTTGTGACAGTTAAAATTTGGGGTGGAATTACTCAAGAGTGACATCTAAAATGGTGGCCATAGCCATAGACAAAACGCTCTAGCGAGACCTACTGACAGGGAGTCTATTCGACATGGCATAACTGACAGTAGGTAGCGAGACAACTATGAGATCACACTTTTGTGACAGTTGATTCACCTAACCACCTACGTCAAAATCAACAGGTCTCGCTAGAGAAATTTCTCTATTGGCATGGGCGCCATCTTATTGTTTTGACGTTGACGTCAGTAAATTATGGGAATCCCACGTAAGGCATTTATTTACCTCTAGTAGGTAAAGAGAGCCTTGAAGCATTTTATGAAAACTCATTTGAAAGCGACATCTCTGAATGTCTTCTGAAACTAAATACGTGTGTATGTGTGTAAATCATACGTGTATTTTCGTGCTACAATACTAGGCTAGAACTAGGGTAGTCTACATAGACGGCTTACAAGCAATTTTTTAGATTTGACGATGCATTTTTGGGTGTAGCAACTATGACGAAACCTCTGCTTTGGGTAAAAGATATGTGACAAATATTACATACTGAATAAAAATTACTGGTATGAATGATTTTAAGATTTCTTGTAACCAATAAATGTTTTTTGTCACAAGAAATAAAACAATACATTGACTTGTAAACCGACCACGTAGATCAAATATTATATAGAAAAGGTTTAGTGTAAATAAATTATAATATCAAGAATACAACCTTGATATCTATCTCACGTGTTTATATCGAGACCCGAAAAAGTGAAAGATTACTAAATTATAACAAGTGTATGGTTAAAAAAGTGGTATCTTGAGCGTTTCGGGGGGCACTAGAAGCAAACAAACTGCTGCCGAGAGTATTACAACATTTTTCACCACGCCACGGCAAAAAAATACAAGCTTAGGTAAATACATAAAACAAAACAAATTAATTCTGCCTAATATTTATGGTTCAAAATCATCGTTCTATAACGTAAAGTAATAACTGTTCTCCCTTGTGAAAAAAAAAAACAATTTTACTGACGCTTTAAAAAAATCAAGATAGGCGGTGGTGCTGATGTGGTGAAAAAGCATTCATACACAAGAAAATTATTTTAATAAGAAAACCTAACTACTAATAATATAATTATTTAATTTTGCAATGTTTTTGTCTGTTTTAATACCTACTTATAGTGCTGCAGTCTTTGTTACGTCAACGTCTATGGAAAGTTTGAGGCATTTCAAAAACATCAGAAAAGAAATTAAATTCGAGAAATAAATGAATATTATAGGACAATCTTACACAAATCGAACTAGGCCCACAGTAAACTCAGTAAGGCTTGTGTTATGGGTACTAGACGACGAGTATATATATATATTAGATAAATATGGATAAATACTTAAATACATAGAAAACATCCATAACTCAGGAACAAATATCTGTGATAAACACACAAACAAATTCCCTGACCAGAATTCGAACCCGGGACCTCCCAAACTCTGGTAGCCTGGCGGCCAGACGCCAGATTTATGCTCTAAGGATCGCGGGTTCAAACTTGGCTCCTACTACTGCCTCCTAACTTAACTAAGGTTTTAGACACTTCAAACAATTTTACACATATTCTTCATAGATTCTAATCTAATGTAAGACTCTTATATTACAAAGGTATTCCTAATCCTGAGAGCTGAGGATGTTATGGCAATATAAACATATCAGGTAAACAAATACAGTGCACAGTAGTACTAGTCATAATCCTCATGATTATAACTAATTGCCACTAACGAGACCCAAGTTTTGAATTACTATTTAGGAGACTCGGGATATGAAAACCAATGGGTCTTCATTTCAAAAAAGAAGTTGACGTTTACTGCAAGTAAATGTAATTGTGTATCTGACTGACTTACGTGTAAGTTATATTCCAATATTATATCATATTATATTTCTTATATAATGAATTGATATGGTTACACATGGCACTTTAAACTATACATACTTGTTTCTTTAAACATCGATTTTTTTTAAGGGTATTGATTGTTCAGTTTTTCAGCTGCTTTCGCCACCGCATCTGTATGTTTATTGGATCCGGTGAGGTGAGAAGCCGCCAGTGTATCTACGCATGTAGTATCCCACATGCACATGTACATGGGGAATGGCTATACAGCCGCATACAGTCAAGGCGTTGTAGGAGCTTTATTGCTAGTGGCTTGCTTAATCTGAGGAAATCTACTCTAACATAGAAATTACACAAAATAATGCAGAGCACAGTGAATGCAGGGCACTGTAGAGATATTCCCAACAGCAGGGTGGAAGAACACCTACAACTCATCGCACTTTTTGATGTTTATCCATTCGCTCCTCGGCCAGATATCGACATTTCTTTTATGGCATGTTAATTGAACTTTAGGTTAAATAGGTAATGCCAATCATATTATATTTTAACAGTTATATATTTTTAATAAATACCTATACTTAAAAATCATAAAAATTATAAATATTAATGTGCTCTCAGTGTCTTAAAATCATATCAATTTTATAATTACTTCTAGTAGGTATCTTACCTAGTTTGAATAGTCAGAAATCAACTTCGCGCAAAAGTTTCGTGGGGGCAATTACTAGAGGTCGCCTCCATCATTACTATCGGTAGCCTGGTAGTTAGTGCCTTAAAGGATTGTTTGACATCTGATACTTCACTACTTAAACATTATAGATACAGGTGCCGGCTATACTGTAAATTTATCAAAAATCTAAAATTGCCGGTCGGCTTCCATATAGCGTTGACAGCGTTGTAGAGCCCATCACGGAGATATTGAAAACATAAGTCTTAAAGGTCGTAAATGGGCGCTAGTATGTGTGGCGTGAAGTTTAAAATACAAAAAAAATACGTTAATTTATCGTTACGCTTAAATTTTGACACACGGCGAAGCCCACTTACTTAACCACCCACAAAATCTACATACTTACCAAATTTAAGGCCATTACGGTGGGCGTATAAGGTTTTAAGACCAGTTGAAAGCGCAATTTGTTGAGCCTTAATTTATTTTTGAGCTTAATGCTCGAAATTTTTACAGAAGCTATAAGACCCGTTTAGTAAGAACATACCAAATTTAAGACCATACCGGTGGGCGCATAAGGATTTAAGACCATTTTAAGAAATAGTCGGCTTCATAACATCAACTGTAAGACACTCCTCCGTCTACAGCTCAGCCAGCCTCGTAGGTAAAGTCACTAAAATCTTACAGGACTCCCACCCCCAAACCATGGAACTGTGGGCTTAGAGGAGGCCAAAAAAGCTTGTTGAAGTGGTTGGCGGGTCAGGATGTTTTTACCCATCCAAATTGCCATTGGAGCTGGGACGACGTATTGTGCCAAACTTATGAGTCACTCACTCCTAAGCCGCAGCACTGGCTACTGGCTTACCCGTCACCAAACAGGTTTAGTGACGGGTGGACAGCTTTTCCAGACACTGTCAGTAATAATGACATTATTTCTCTACTCATCTTGCTCATCCTTCATTCATATACATAGAAAAGGATGGGTACATAAATATTGACATTATTACTGGATATAAATAAGTCAAATAATAATAACATTAAATAATTAAAATACTTTAAAAAAAAGAAAAAGAAAAAATATATAAATGTACAAAAATGTATAACATAAAAAAGTTAAAAACTAAAATAAAAACGTCTTCTAAGGCTTTTCCACAAAATATGCACTTAATGAATACACACAAATCATATGTAAGTTAACCAGTGAACGCACCGGGTAGTTCGGTTTAACTGGTCCCTATGCACAACGTTACATCGTTGCATTGCGCTTGGTGTTACCGAGCGCCTTTGTTCTTAACTCGTCCACCAGTTTTTGCATTCTACCCTCTCCCATTTAGCTTTAAGATAAATATTGTTTTCTCAGTAAGTGATTTACGTAAACCTTTTTGAGAAATAAATGTCTTAAACCGTATAGTATCTGGACCGGCACCTGATTGATTGAAATCTGATTCCGGCTTTGAGTCTGTGTTTGTGCTCCACACAGGTGTTCTTGCGGTACTAAAGTAAATGCCACATGCGTGCCTGTGGGATGCTATATGCGTAGACACACTGGCGGCTTCTCACTTCACCGGAACCAATAAACAAGCAGGTGCGGTGGCCAAAGAAGCTGAAAAACTGAAGACCCAAAACATTTTTATACCTTTCGTAGTCGAGACCCTTGGCGCGTGGGGACCCAGTGCTCAGTAACTTTTTAAACAACGCAAAAAGAGGCTCGTCGACTCAATTGGTGACCAAAGAGTAATAAGTTTTGCGATACAGCGGAGAAATGCTGCCACCATCCTCGTTTGTTAGTTTCTAACATGTCGATACATATAATATATATCGGAACCTCGACAAAACAAATACCCATGGTAAATATCCTTTTTAAATAGTTTTTGTAACTTCCATAAACAAAATTGCGTTCTACGACGTTAAAAAAATTGTTTTATTTAGAACGTCATATAAATATTGGTTACCATTTTTTTTTCAAAAATAAAAAAATATAAGGATGAACATTTAAAGCATTCTTTTAGAAACATGAATGAATGAAAGATTTATTCATGACAATTACAAAAAACATAATAAACAATAACATATACAACCCGAAACATTAATTGCCACGAAATCGTCGCAACTCAGCGTTAAATGCCGGCAGGGCCAGCGCTGGTCTTCCGTTGCAACCATTTGACGACACGGCGCATTGACGCCACGATCACATCCCCAAAGCACAGAATAACTAATAGTACTACCGTACAGAAAATTCACTCCTTCACAAAAGGTAAATTTAGGTATAAAATTATACCTATACTCGCCGCCTGCAAGCAAAATTGAAACTTATAACCGCGCACGAACCGTGAGGCTTCTTTGCGCGCCGCAATTTTATGACCGAGCTGTGAGGGTTGTCACTTGACAAGTTTTTGTACCTATAAGTACCTACTATTTTTATTTTTAAGATAAATATGTAGCAATTACAAACGTTGATTCTGTAAACATAAATATTTTATCCGGAGATAGTATGTCTGATTTTACGGACTAGGTATGCCACAGCCGTATTCCTTTGATGAAATATGTCGGTCAGTTCCTAATATTGTTTATGAGCAACCAATATTCAATAAATTAAGAATGTTTATTTTAACTATTACTAAGTAAGGACTTCGGGAACTAAAGAAGAAATCCGAACCGATCGGGCGCCGCCGCCTTTACGCTTGCTTCCGTGACGACGCGCCATAATCATAGTCTAAGAGCTGGCAACTTATTTATGTTAAGTTTGTTTATTGGACCGATGGGCGTTTAACTGGGTATTAGTAACGAAATAAAATACAAATAAATACAAAAATCAAATATGTTTATTACAAAATTATCTTATAATTGTTTTACTTTTAAGTATTGTTTAATTGATTTTTTACCCAATTTAAAATTTCGATTATTAAATCACAGAGTCGAAAATATACGAAGTCTCACGAACAATCTTAATAAATAGTCTACAGGGAAACACGAACATGGCAATGTAGGTAATTGAATCTCTTGCAGTAATTTAAATATTTCACTTCCAGGATTTCCGTGTAAATAGTGCTTAAAATTGTGTGTAAATGCAATCTCTAATTTTTGAACGTACTCATTCATTTCCTGAGAAGGCATCTTTAGATTTCCATAAAACGATTTATTTTTATTATAAGCTTTGTAGTGAGTAAACCTTGTATAGTCCAAATCCAGTGAAGAGTCGAGCATTTTAAACGTTTCTTGGCAACTGGGGTGTTTTTTAGAACATTTGAAAAGTAAAAAACCCGCAACGTAGGTCAGAGCATTAGCTTCAGGCAAATCTATATGATAATCAATATCACCATTTAAGGCTACCAGCGACGTTCTGGCTTGTTCGGGTGGATTAGAACTGTTTTTCTTAATTATATCCTCAGCTTTAAGTAGCATATCATAAATGTCAGACTCGCAGTTAGTGTTATCACTTTTCAGCATGTTGACATAAAACAATTTTGAAAATGCTCGAGTAAATTGAATAGGTGTCGGCTCAGAAAATGAACCACCTTGTTGTCTAATAGACCCGAAATAGTAGATTGTTTGACAAGGGTCTAAAGTAGGCCATATTAGCACGAGGTGGTTATTTTCCCGCACGAAGTGAGGGAAAATTGTCCGAGTGGTAATATGGCTTTTAGACCAGAGTAATGCATACTATTTTTCACTTCGATTGCGAGAAAATAACATAAGAATACTAATTATTTACGCACAATAACTAAACTAAGGTGAAATGATGGTTTAACTTGACGGTCTTTTAATTTTTTAACTTCTTTGACATAGATACAAAATATAAACACCGCGAATAAATGCCACAGACAATGCCTTTAAACAGTTTAAACACGCTTTAAAGCGCTTCCAAAAAATTACAATCTTTTTTAATGATTGTGAAGTAGGAACTAAAAAACACCTCATGTTTTGAGAAATAAATTGCGTTTCCTGATTGGTCGATTTTAACGTTGCTGTATTTTGATTGGTTGATATTAAATACAATGTTTTTTTTAAGTACTTAATTATTTACACAGTATACGCACCAAAAAAGTATCTAGCGTTCCGATTAACTTCGATATGTGTTGTGATTGGTGGATTTAATATGGTGAAGTGTTCCGATTGGTCAAATTAAAATGTTTTGTAAATCATAAATATGTATACATACTAGCCCTAGAGGCTAAATGTACTACTTTAGTCCGCCTTGGTAAGCATAATATGACACACTTTTTGAGCATGAGAAGTGAAAAAAAATTCTAAACTGTCTTGGTTGAGCCGTCTTGTAAATAGGTACTTAAATCCCTCTGCTTTTAAATCTTCAAACAGTTGTAATACTGACTGAATGGTTATTTGAAAATTATGGAACGTCTTTATCTGATTAGTATTGTCTTTTTGTGTATTACGCTTTTTAGACTTAATAGTGGCAAACATGTGTTGAGCATCTTGTAAAATTATTTTTTGTTCAGGAGTCATTCTAAAAGCTGTCTGATATTTTTTGGCAGATTTTATTTGAGGAAGCCTCCTCGGAGATTTTTTCAAATTCAATATACGTCTCAAGCGCAGCGGATACCGTGTTACTAAATATTTGAGCTGCATATTTCACCCTCATCCTTTGAAAGTTGTTCGGTTCTACGTGAGCATTCGTTATTTTAGGTATCAATCTTAGATTCTTATCTTGTTGGTGTTTATAGAGTGTTTTAATATGATCCCAAGATATAACGTCCTCTTTGTGGTGAGAATTGCTCGATAACAAATTATTACGCACACATTTTAATAAATGTGGCACATCAAAAATATAGAAAATTTTGTGCTCTTCAACAAAAAAGTATGGCTTATCAACGGTCACTTTTTTTATAACTTTCGCATATTTATCAAAATTTGACCCTTGTCTATTTGTAATAACGGGACTTAACCGCGTATATATTTTTTAAAAATTACCTTCGACGTTTCGAGGACGACATTGTCCCCGTGGTCCCGAAGAAAGACTGGCTCCAGTTGACATCAACATCTTCTAGCCGCGCGAGTTTTTCGAACTACCCGCACTTGGTCTTGATTATCAACTTTTTTATATTGTGGAAGACATTACCTCCAGATCGATGGGGTTGCCATGGGAAGCCCTGTAGCACCGGTTTTGGCAAATATCTGGATGGAACATATCGAAGCCAGTATAGACCTGCAGCAATGGGCAGTGAAGTTGTGGAAGCGGTATGTAGATGATGTCTTTTGTATTATGAAGGGTGGGAGGCAGGAAGTAGAGCAACTACTCCAACATCTAAATTCAATTCATCCTAAGATTAATTTTACGTATGAGTTGGAAGCACAGCGCAGTTTACCCTTTCTGGACGTCAAAGTGATTGGTCATACAGGTGGAACCCTGAAGCATACCATATACAGAAAGCCGACGCACACAGACAGGTATTTAAACGCTCTTTCTCACCACCATCCCCGTCATCTACAATCGGTTGTCAGCTCATTAGTGAACAGAGCACATGATCTGTGTGACCCTGGATATTTGGAGAGCGAGATGGCGACATCTCGCTCCAATATGCGAATATTCAGGAGGTACTTAGGTGGAATGGGTATAAGGTGAAAAAGTGGCAACCCAGACGAAAGGCAAGAGTGAAGCGTCCGAATGTGTCAAGACAACCAGCATTTTTGCCTTATGTAAAAGGGATAACGGATAAGATTGGAACAGTACTTGAGAAGTACTCTATAAGGACCGTGTACACACCGTTGTCGAAAATCGGGGAAAATCTAAGGTCACCGAAGGACGTTATCCCTTTTCAGTCACCTGGCGTTTATAAGATTGATTGCAGTTGTGGTAGTTCCTACATCGGACAAACGAAGAGAACAATAGCGGAAAGAGTCAAGGAACATATAGCAGCTGTCAAAAATCGTCAGGTGAACAAGTCTGCCGTTGCTGAGCATTTACTGGAGTCAGGACCGGACCATTGGATTGAGCTTCATAATCCTAAAATCCTTTCTACGGATCGTCGGTTTTACAGTAGAAAAGTTCGTGAAGTCATTGAAATCAAAAAACACTGCAATTTCAATCGGGACGATGGTTTTAGGATCTCATCTACATGGAATCCTGTCATTAGTTAATGTAAGCGTCAACGAATACCGCCGGTTCGAAAGCCGGACATTGTGAGTGTTGTATGTCGACCGAGTGACATCCCTAGTGTGCAAAACGTTCAAGTTGATAATCAAGACCAAGTGCGGGTAGTTCGAAAAACTCGCGCGGCTAAAAGATGTTGATGTCAACTGGAGCCAGTCTTTCTTCGGGACCACGGGGACAATGTCGTCCTCGAAACGTCGAAGGTAATTTTTAAAAATATATACGCGGTTAAGTCCCGTTATTACAAATAGATATGTGTAAAAACCGTGAAAGTTTAAATCAGTGATTTGACCCTTGGTCGGATATAATGGCTTTCACTTCTATACCCACACCAAAAAGTTTTGATATTACTTCATTCATCCACGAATCTAAGTCAGCATAATGTTTAGTACTTCCTAGAAGAGCGTAGGCTATAGGTTGCTTCCAGTTGCAGTATATGCCTTGTAGCATTATAAATTTATAAGATAGGCATTGCTTGCTATTTCTGTAGATATAGTACCGTTTATATTATGGAATCCGACCACTTCGTCTTTTTTTGTATCATAATACAAGTGTTGTATGAGTACCATTTCATCTACACAAATAGTGCAATATTTAGCATTTTCTGGTAAAGATTTAATTTTTAAAGATAGACTATTTAGAACACGATCATCAAGTGTAGGAGGAATTTTCAACTTTAATCTGTTTAATGTACCTACTCTTGCTGGGAAGCTTCAGAACAGTTTGGAGGCAACGATATGCATGTTGACTAGCGTAATGTAAATTCAAAGAAAATATTTTGAATTCCGCCTCGTAGCGATTGCCCTTAAATTTGTTTTTTATTTCGTTTTGCCACTCAACCAATTTCATAAATCGTTGAGCTACTTCGTCTTCGGGACTGGAGAGTAAAGATGCATTTTTTGCTTCTAATTCTTTTTCAATTTTTATAACTTCTTGCTCCAATCGCTTACGTTGGCATTTAACAGTCACAAGTCCCTTTTTCAGTTTTCTTTTACGTGGGAATTTGTCAGATAAGGCTAATGCTGTCTGTGTCATTTTATTTGATGTTTCAATTAAATCTGTTTGCATTGAAGTACAAGTAAGCTTAGGTTTTTAATTTTAATTATTTTATTTGATAATATTCGTACTTTTTTGTGAGATTGTAAGGCAATTGTTTTAGGTTCAGATAGAACTGTTGATTTGGGCTTTGATTCATTAAATGATTTATTATTATTCGGTTGGGCGATCTCAGATTCTATTTCTTTTTGTTCTTGGGTATCGGTTTGTGATTGATTGTGACTATAAGTGGAAACCAATATTTTATCTTTCTTTGTGGGCTTGTGTAAGTGAGACATAATATCTGTGGAGGTCTGTGGAAGAGCTTGAATAGATATATTTTTAGTTGTTATGGTTACGTCACGAGCGTCTGGTGGAATATTTTTCTGAGATTTATCAGGTAATAATTTCGTGGGTGCTGCATCACTTTTCAGTCGCTTCAAAGTAGAAGTTATGATTGCAGAGTCATCAAAATGTGCAGAACAAACAAAGTTATTTTTGGCCTTCTTTAACTTTTTTTCGTCCAGTAAATCTTCTCTGTCCATTGCTGTTAGCCATTCTTGTCGTCTGCAACATAACATAATGCCAGTTTACAATCAGATGTAGGTAATAAAATATTATTAACTGAATATAATTTTATTCTACATTAATAGGTCTATAAATGAGGAATATTTTTTTATTATACAAGGGAGCAAAGTTGTTGTTTAACTTCTCGTGCTTATATTGAGACCCGAGATAGCGAAACCTTGAGCATTGCGAGGGTCTCAAAGCACGAGAGGTTGAACAAACTTTGCTGTCCAGTGTAATACAACATTTTTCACCACTCCACCTCGGAAAGGCGCTATCCTTTAAGAGGCCTTATTCCCAAAACGCGCGATTTTCACGAAATGCTTCATTTTCTTCGAAGGCTATGGCGAAAATACTTAGTTTCTTTAAATCAACTATTGATGCATATAATAGTTCATTTCTTTATCTAGACGGCCATCGGAGCAAATATTACATTTTAACAAGTAAAATATGAAAAAAAAATCGGCTAAGTGCGAGTCGGACTCGCGCACCGAGGGTTCCGTACAAACTTGTAGGTATATAAGTAAAAGTTCACCCATTGCACTGACATAGAAAATTGATTTTGTTACAGCTGAAAGGCATTATAGACCTGAGTATTTGATATGAATTTCAATTTAATACCTCTACGCGCTTACGAGGAAAAAGGTAATAAGTTTAAAATTTAAAAAAATATTTTTTGTATGATTTTACAAAAAATGTCTACTTTTCGTAATTTTTCCTTTGTGTGTGCTATATGAAGTTTCTTCGTACCAAGTTTCAAGTTTCTGAGTTTACGGGAAGTACCCTTTAGGTTTTGAGTTTCTTGCGAGTACTCAGTTTCAAAATATGCGACTTAAATTGCTATTTCTTTTGATTGCGTTGACATAAAACTTTGGTTTTGCTACATCTGAAAGATCCTATAGCCCTGAGTATTTGACATGAATTTCAATTTAATACCTCCTCGCGTTTACGAGGAAAAAGGTAGTAAGTTTAAAATTAAAAAAAAAAAATTTCTGTATGATTTTACAAAAAATTTCTACTTTTTGTAATTTTTCCATTGTCTATGCTATATGACGTTGCTTCGTGCCAAATTTCAAGTTTCTGAGTTTACGGAAAGTACCCTTTAGGTTTTGAGTTTCTTGCGAGTACTCAGTTTCAAAATATGCGACTTAAATTGCTATTTCTTTTGATTGCGTTGACATATAACTTTGGTTTTGCTACATCTGAAAGGTCCTTTAGCCCTGAGTATTTGACATGAATTTCAATTTAATACCTCCTCGCGTTTACGAGGAAAAAGGTAGTAAAATTAAAATTTAAAAAAATATTTTTTTGTATGATTTTACAAAAAAATTCTACTTTTTGTAATATTTCCATTGTCTATGCTATATGACGTTGCTTCGTGCCAAATTTCAAGTTTCTGAGTTTACGGGAAGTACCCGGGAAGAGGGTTTTGCGAGTGCCGAAAAACTCTAAAATTTACAGCATAAACGACTGTATCTTTTGATTGCGTTGGCTTTTAAGTTTGATTTTTTCACAGCTTCAAGAAACAATAGACCTGAGTATTTGATATAAATTTCAGCTTGATACCTCCACGCGTTCCTGAGAAAAATGGTCTTGACAGACAGACAGACAGACAGACAGACAGACAGACAGACGGACAACAAAGTGATCCTATAAGGGTTCCGTTTTTTCCTTTCGAGGTACGGAACCCTAAAAAAAATGGTTGTCTGTCTGTCTGTTGAAAGGCCTTTCCAGATCGACAAAAAAGGGTAACAATTCTTATTCAACTTAAATAAAATTGATTATGTCATGTCTGAGACGGCCATGGAAATAAAAATAGAAGATTCATCTTGGATAATAGACAAAATTATATTTTTATACCAGATTATATACCAGTTTTTTGATGAAAACACGGTTACACTTCATTTTTTCCACGCAAACCCTATAAATATTTTGCCCTAAAAATATTACCATAGCAAATTTAAACTATATTTCTATCAGGATAAAAAAAATCATTACTATAGTGGTAAATTTAATTTAGTATGAGTTTTTAAAACTGACATATAAATCACAGGACACTTTCTGTAAGAATTGTATTTTAGGGTACTTAGTAATAATAAATATGGTTCAAAAGTATTTTTTGTATTACCAATACTTCAAACTATCTTATAAATAGCATTTTATGCAGCTTTTTTCATTAATAGAGTTTTTCGACCTTTTAGGGAATAAGGAGCCTTAATAAGTCTGTGGAAAGTTTTATCCACATGGGGCGAAAGACATTTGGTACAAATTTTAACCACCGTTTTATGTTTCACAAGTATTAACATACACATATACATTTAATGCGATTATTTTGAATGATAAATAATGAATACCAATAATTTTGATTACATTTGCATTATGTATCAACTTGTATTTTACTTCCATTGATGTCGTGAAAAAATTTGTATTGCACTCGGCGGCAAATTTTGTGCAACCTTTCGTGCTTTGAGGCCCTCGCACGCTCGAAATTCCATTTTGCTCAATTTTGGAATCTTTCACTGCCTCGGGTATCAATATAAGCACGAGAAGTTAAACAACAACTTTGCCCCCTTGTATAATAAATAACTGCACACCTATGCGAGGAAACTGCAATCTGATTTCAATGCAACAATTCTTATTACATGTAATAAATATTAATTATATTTAATTTTTATTATTCAAAATAATCGTTTAAGTATTATTAGTCTATCCAACAAGCTAACACGTGAAAAACAAGACAAAAATTGCATCTAATTACTCACTGTTTTTAAAGGATAAAAACAGTCTCCGAGCGGGTGTGGTCAAAAATATTTTTTGTTGTGTGATTGTCGAAATTGTTGAAAAGAAAGTACGATTCACGAAAAGGTCACTAGATTTTAGACTATATCAATCTTCAACCTACTTGACGACGTAATTATAGGTACCTTTTTGTTAAAACAATTGTGATCCATTGTTGTTGATATAAGTTATTTACTAGTAGTCCGCCTCGAACTGAGAACTCGCGATTTACTTGCAAACAAGCTGACCAATATAGCAAGACCCATGTGATGATTTTTTCGCGCCTTCTAGCTCCATAACCGGTTGACCGATCCTGCTCATATACGAACTCTCAAATTATATGTATCTTTGCTACAACCCCAACAAATTTCATAAAGATCAGAGAAACGTTACTAAAGTTATCGCGGAACAAACTCTCAAAATCAAAAAGCCATCGAAATGCTGAGACGTCCCAGTAGCCGAAGTTGTTTGTAAGAACTCACTTCGCTCGTTCGATAAGGCATAATTTAGTAGGTGCTTAAAACACCTTACCCAGGCTATTGACAAATTCTTAGAAGTAGGTACTTACCTAGTCTAAGCTTAAGAATGCAAATTCATTTTAATTTGGTCTAAACTGCATTAGTTTTATGCAAACAAAACGAATCAAAAAGTTATCGAATTTGATTACTTAGTATTTATTTATGTTAAGGTTTAAAATTCACCAAAATAAAATAATTCAACTTACCTTTCAATATCGTCCGGAATTTAAAAAAAACCGGCCAAGAGCGTGTCGGGCCACGCTCAGTGTAGGGTTCCGTAGTTTTCCGTCCGTCACAGTAAGTGTCCCCACTTAAGAGTTAAAATAACACCGCCATCTATCTAAATACATAAAAGAAGAAACTGACTGACTGACTGATTGACTGACTGACTGACTGACTGACATATCAACGCACAGCCTAAACCGCTGATTCTAGAGATTCCAAATTTAGCACGTAGGATCCTTATAAGGTCTAGGGTTGCACTAAGAAAGGATTTTCCAAAATTCACCCCCTAAAGGGGTTAAATGGGGGTCCAAAGTTTATATGGCGAATCAAGATTTGTTAGACTATTTTATTCGAAACCTCACAGGAGTATTTCTAACGATAAATGAGTAAACACGTGTTTCAGGTTTTTTGAAAATTCAACCACTAAAAGGGGCAAATGTGGTCACAAAATCTGAAAATCAACATGGGTATCGTATCCTTTTTGAGTACTTATAGTACGCGGGCGAAGCCGCGGGAAAAGGCTAGTGTAGGATATGATATGAGCGTTCCACGTACAGCGATATCTATCGGCAAATTAAGTAAACTATTGCGCGCGAGCTTAAAGTATGGAAGATGATTTTTATGGGATAATTCTTTATTGCGTGAACCGATTTTCACCGTTTTTACTTTATTTGAAAGCACGTCATTTCATTGTGATTTTGTGGAAATTACAGGTACAATAAACACCTGCTTATACGGTTAAAACTTAACTCAGAAATTATTTTGTAAATTTTTTTTCAAAACTATTCAACCTATCAAGTTCAAAATAATTTTTCCATAAAGTTTTTATAAAGTTCTACTACTAAGATTTTATTCATATTTTTAAAACTTATGGTTCAAAAGTTAGAGGGTAGGGGGTCACATTTTTTTTACTTCTGGAGCGATTATTTCCTAAAATATTTACATTATCAAAAAATGATTTCAGTAAACCCCTATTCATTTTTAAATACCTATCCAACAATATATCACACGTTAGGGTTGAAATGAAAAAAAAAATCACTCACCACTTTACGTATAGGGGAGGTACCCTAATAAAACATTTTTTTCCACTTTTTATTTTACCACTTTGTCGGCGTGATTGATATACATATTAGTACCAAATTTCAGCTTTCTAGTGCTAACAGTCACTGAGATTATCCGCGGACGGACGGACGGACGGACGGACGGGCAGACATGGCGAAACTATAAGGGTTCCTAGTTGACTACGGAACCCTAAAAATGTTATTTCTGCTTCCTTGATCTTCCGTTTTTTCAGACATCCGTAAACAGAACAGTATCTTTTATTCGGATTAGATGTAGATTTAGGTTTCGAAGCCATTGCGTATTTTCAATTTTGCGCGAGCGCCACGTGACACGAGTATCGTGCGAGCCGAGCGGCAGCCCACTGCTATATGACTCTCTGGGAGGCGCGCCGGCCAAATGTACCTAAACTGCGTAGTGAAACCCCCCTGCCCAAAGTAAAAATATCTTAATCAAAACAAGAGAAAAAAAAA
The DNA here is from genome assembly GCA_947086415.1 of Pammene aurita. Taxonomy (NCBI): domain Eukaryota; kingdom Metazoa; phylum Arthropoda; class Insecta; order Lepidoptera; family Tortricidae; genus Pammene; species Pammene aurita. The sequence continues at coordinate 34,392,254 of OX352303.1, forward strand.
CAATAAAAAGCAGGAAAAAAAACATATACCTGTTATACACTTTATAACGGCATGTTAAACTATAAGCCACTTAAACATGGATATCCAGTTATGCGTGTTGTGCCAATTAAGTAAATTTTTGAAACTATTTAAAGTATTTTTTTCAAAACTGTCCCGCAAGGTTAACTTTTACGGTTTAAAATAAGGCGGTGAAGTGCCTAGTTTATGGTCAAACAATTTGGAGTGGTTAGCTCAAAAATAATACAAATGCAAAAATTGCGATTAGATTCGAATCTTAAAATAGGCATGATGACACATATTGATTTATGCAATAAAATTTAGTTGATAGGATGCAAAATGATCAATATATCCAACTAAAGTGAAAATTTATAAATTCTTTTGAAGTGGCTCAAAGATATCAAGCTGCAAAATTTCTAAATTTTACGATTTTTTAAAGTGTGAATTGAAATGATTTTTAACATTGTACTGTAAAATAAATCGTATGGCAACCATACACATAAACGCAACATTTCACTGTAAAAATAGCAATTTTATACTTTTTCCATACTTTAAACAGGGCAACTATGTGATCGTGACGTCACTTTTGCACGTCATTTTGTTAGGAGCGTTTTGAGAAACAAATGCAAATCTCGGACTTTAAGTCTCATTTCTGACTTTTCTGTTGCTTTAACGCAATTGGCCCTATATAGACATTTGATCCTCACAACAAAACGAATCGATTGATACCATATATGAAAAAAATTCACCATGCCTATTGTATGCTCCCACCGGAATTTGGTATGTAGGTTATTTGAAGTAGACTTTACCGTGAGTACAAATTTGGAGCGGTAAAACCACTGATTAATTAACGTTATTTTCTTGTATTTTCAACTTGACGCCATATGATATAATATGATATTTATTCAAGAACAATTTACATCGTGTTATACATACTAGCGCCCATTTAAGACCTAGTAAGACTTATTTTTCCATGATCTCGAAGATGGGCTCTATTATCGCTATATGGAAGCCAACCGATAAGATTTTTGATAAATTTACAGTGGGGCGGGCTAACAAGGTGTAATCTGTGTTTGTATCACGGATTTATATGAAGTGGATCTTTTTCTTAAACCTTGTCCCTAACCAACATTAAGCTCTATAAATGGAGTACGCTTCGCCTCATCTTTCCAAACAAAAAAGTCTGCCAAAATCTGAGGGGGGCGAGGTAGCACGCATGTGATGTTTTCAAGCCAAAGGTACATTATTGTCGGTTGTTAATACAGTTTATTTCTAAATGATTTTTTATGGCAGCAACGCTTTATTGACAACAGACAAAAATGTACCTTTGACTTGAAAACACCAAACATATTTGACATATTCTTTTTATACTTCATAACACTAAATGGAGCAATAGATAGTCGACTGTACCATGGTTAACATATGGTTCATTATTGGATGCAGTCTTTGCAAATGTTAAACAAAAAAAGCCAAGGATCATTTTTGATTGTATTTTCAAACAAAATATAGAAGACAGCAATCCTTAAGCGCGTTAAATATGGAGAAGTGTCAAACGTCAAATAGTTACTGCCCGTCAAAAAGAAAACGATTGTCTTTGATACGATTCTGTAAACGTAGTTTGATTTTCGATTTAGGTTAAATCTTTTATTACGAAAGTAATGATAAATAAAGTAAAACTTTACTTACATCTGAAATGATATTTCATCTTTTTGTAAACTAGACGAAATATAACATTTTTTACATCCAAAAACAGGGCATTTTCACGGAGCTTGTTATCCATCGACAGCGATGACGAAAGTGCGTGACATCGATTATTGAAATAGTTTTTATAGATGTACTAGATTTTCCTGCCAATACTTTTGACAGAGGGGAAATGAAACCTAACGCCTCTCCTGGTTTAGAACTCTCTGCTAACCAAGGATGTGCATTTCTGTCATTGAATTTGACAACTAGTATCCGATACGTTTGCCTAAGTGAGAAAGAGAACTTGCCATGCGTGAAGAAGGGACAACATGATTCGTAACGTCAAAGAGGGACCTCTGTATAGTACTATTATTTACTCGGTGCCCTAGCCACAGTTGAAAATTATTACCGAGTAAAAGAGTCGTTCATAGGCGACTAGCATAAAACCGGCCAAGTGCGTGTCGGACCACGCATAATAGAGGGTTCCGTACCTTCAATGGAATAAAAACCAAACTAATACCAGAAGGTCGTATCTGATACCTATGGAAGAAGTTTTTTGGAGATAACTCAAAAATGGCTGAACTGATAATGTTCAGAACAATTTTCGTAGAAAGTATGTAATAGAAAAATAAGATAATCTTCTCAAAAATTTTTTAAGTATATTATATGGACTTAGGGTTCAAATGTTACGGGGGGGGGGGGGGGTTCACTCAATTTTTCTGACTTTCGAGGCGATTATTTCTGAAAATATTCACTAAATCACAAAATGTTCAAAAAAATGTTATTTTTAAACACCTATCGATTGATGTGCAACATGTTGAAAAATATTTTCTCCTTCAATTTAACTACATATAGTCTGGCCAGCCAACGAACGCAGTAGCAATGTACAGCGACCAAAAGTATGACAACACTAAGAATCAGTGAAAAAAGCTCCAATGATCATCAAATTCTATGTTTTTAATTTTAGTTGGTATTTCCACCCCTTTCATTACGTGACATTCACGGTGTGTAAAAAGGAGACGGATATATTTCGTCAGATTTGTCATCAACTGTAACAAATAATCTGGTTGAGGCAATTGACATATGCCATAAAAACGAATATAAATTTAATGTAGAACGTTGCAGGAGTTCTATCTCACTCGCGCTTAAGACGAGAGAGTGAAATGCACTAGAAACAAATTCAATGTAAAAGAAATGTGAATTGAAATGTTCGTCACGAACACGGTATCTCATCACAAAGGGTTGGCACATGTACGTATTTTGAATTTGCCGCACTTTTCTACTGAAAAAATGGTTTGCCAGACTATAATTAAATAGAGGCATGAAAAATACACCTTATGTCTAAATTTTATTTTATTCGTCTTATAGTTTCCGAGTAAAATGGCTGTGACATACGGACAGACGGACTGACGGACAGACAGACGGACATGACGAAACTATAAGGGTACCGTTTATGCCATTTTGGCTACGAAACCCTTAAAAGTACTAAAAACGGTCCGATAGAGAGCATAATAGTGGGGGGCGGTGCCTCACTCGCACTCGTTACAAAATTGTCACATTTGACACATATTCACATTTTGATTGTCTGATGACGTCATTACCTCCTTAGTCAAAACGAGACACTCCCTTAGATAAGCTTCTCTGTCGGCCTCACTTTGTGACCGAAGAATGAGATCCACTTCATATACATCCATGGTTCGATACCTACGTATACCTACTAAAAAAAAACACCAAACTCTCTGCCATGGGATTCCCAATGTCCTGTCAACATATCTAAAATGGTGGCCATAGCCATAAACAAAACGCTCTAGCGAGACCTACTGACAGCTTGACAGTTAGGTGTATCACTCTATCACCTAGCGAGACAAGTGTGAGAGCCACGTCTCGCAGTTTGGCATCTCGAATCGGGCCCTGATTGACAGTTGGGTGTGGACACATGTGGACAGATGGATTTCAGTCTATCACCCGCTAGGTGATAGACAAGTGTGAGAGCCACGTTTGGTATGTCTAATTATAGTAATTATTTATTCAAGGGTAGTCTCAATACAGTGTTTAACCAAAATAGGTTTATTTTAGGGTGTAATTGGTATCGTAGTCTAATTATGAAAAATCAAAAAACAGTTTTTACACGAAATAAAATTTATTTTGTATGGAGGGTCGGGATGACGTGTCCCATACAAAAAAATATTGTTTCGCGTCCAAAAATGTCTCTCCTACTTTTTCTTAGTTGCAATCCGATACCAATTATGCCCTGAAACGGGGATCCACTATTTTTGTTACACTTTGTATTTGTCAAAATCCACACTTTATTAGTAATAACCCTTCAAGTGGCAAAGTCCGGGAGCCGGACCTGTCGTAAAGTGGCAGGGATCCGGGAGACGGACCTGACATAACCAGCCGTTGAGTGGCAGCGCTACCGATTGAACGGTAGCAGAAGTGGCGCGGCCATTTTGGAAAAAATACCGTCAAGTGGCAGGCCCCTCACAGGTGATCATAGCGAATCTTCCGCGTGTTAGAAAAATGACCATTTCTCAAAAAAAATGTATGGATGCTGTATATAGACCATGTATCCTTATATTGAGCATTAAATAGCTTTGATTATATAGTAATTTATGTCATTCCATATAAATGGATTTCGCTAGTCTTGATCAAATGTTTTTGTCAAAATCATTTTTTTTTCTACTTTCATCTATATAAATAACTATGATTAGGAAATAAAACAATTAATTGTAGAAAACACAGATTTAATGACTGAACTATACAATTATTTACACTTATAAACCTTTTTATTACCCCTCACAATACAATATTTTTAAAATACAAGGTTTCCCGGCTCGGCTGTCGTCACCTCGCGGGTCGGTGGGGCGGGAGTATGACGCAATTTGTAACTAACTTTACTCGGCGCGGCAATTCGACCGTTATTGAATGCCATCCTTGTCTATTGACGAATACATCATGCAAGTGTGACCAAGCTAACAGTAGTTTTGCCCGTTCTAAATTAGGTGCGAAATAGGGCATCGCACAGGGTCCGGGAGCCGGTCTCTGTCACTTAACGGCTTTGTATGTCAGGTCCGGCTACCGGACCCATGCCACTTTCCGAGCGATCCGGCTCCCGGGCACTGCCACTTAACGGTATATTTTCCAAAATGGTCTTGCCACTTCTCTTGCCGTTAGACCGCTGGCGCTGCCACCCGAAGGGTTAACGTAATAAGTGTAAAAACTTAATGAGAGTCCCAGTTATAAGTGTTATAACACACTACACACACTACTGGGCTCGATTCAACATGCCAAACTGTGAGACGTGGATGTCACACTTGTATCGCTAGTGGATAGAGTGATATCCATCTGTCCACACGTGTCCACACCTAACTGTCAAGCTGTCAGTAGGTCTCGCTAGAGCGTTTTGTCAATGGCTATGGCCACCATTTTAGATATCACTCTTGAGTGACTCCACCCCGATTTCAACTGTCACAAAAGTGTGATATCATAGTTGTCTCGCAAGCGACTGTCAGTTATGCCTCGCATTATTTATGTGAGTTCAATTGGTAAATGTTTTTCGGAAATCAGAGCAAGCAAACCATACATTTCCAAGTTAAATGGACATTTATTTCACTTTAAAAAAACTATATCAATGAGGCACTACAAAAATTGGGGCGTTAGAGAGAAAAACAACATTATCCATAGATACTCAATTCATGGGTACTCCGGTGTATACTATCCAATTAATCCAAAAAAATATATAAAAAAATTTAGTTACACGTATGGAGCGCCCCCCCCTGAAAATATTATTTTCTGCAATTTCACTACATAACTAAATAGCGTATGTGCATACAAACTACACCTTATGTCTAAATTTTATTAAGATAGTATTATATTCTCTATAACGGCCTCCTAGCCTAGTCGGTAGTGACCCTGCCTACGAAGCAGGAGGTCCCGGGTTCGAATCCTGGTCAGGGCATTTATTTGTGTGTTTATCACGGATATTTGTTCCCGAGTTAAGGATGTTTTCTATGTATTTAAGTATTTATATGTATATATCTGTTATATATATCGTCGCCTAGTACCCACAACACAAGCCTTATTGAGCTTACTGTGGGACTAGGTTGATTTGTGTAAGATTGTCCCATAATATTTATTTATTTATTATTTATTTATTATTCTTTGATCCATGGATAATGCTGTTTGCATTGATAGTCATAGACAGAGGAGAGAGAAAATAAAACGATGCGTTACTAAACAATGTCTATTTATTTATTTAATTGTAGATCGATCCTAAAATGATAAAACAATAATAAAGGAATGATACAATGTACTTAACGCTTACTTTAAAATATATAATAACATAAAATAACATTCAAAAGTTTTAAATTTTCACCCAAATATTGCTTTGAAATATAATAAAAAAAACAGATGTACAGTCAGCACCAGAAGTAACTTAGCGGGTGAGGTGTTCAAAATGACCTTCACACGCCTTATTCTCTTAAGGGGCTAACAACAGCTAAATTTCCTCCCTATCTTTTTTTCAGCGCGAGTGAATGAGAAACACTGTGTTACGATTAGTATGGGAGATCATTGCAAATTTTGCAAAATGATGAATTTAAAAAAAAAACTACGCATTAATTGAGAAATATAAAACCACGATGTTTTTAGTGTTAGTGTGGTGGAATTGTGTCCTTAGTTACAGACGTATAAAGGTGCGACCACACCGCTGCTGAAAATACGGTGTCGCTACGGAATCGCAGTGACGCATCGTATCCGTACCATTTTTATCGCATGCCCTCCACACCGCTGCTCAAAATACGCTGACGGTACGGAATCGCAATGACGTGCCGTAAACGTCACGACTTTAACGCATGCTCTCCACACCACTGTGCGGATACGTAGCGTCACTGCGATTCCGTAACGTCGCCGTATTTTAAGCAGCGGTGTGGTCGCACCTTAGTCATGAAACTAAAGACATACAACTATTTAAAGCTAATTTTAAGATGTAATTATTTTTCACTTCTCATGCTCAAAAAGTGTGTCATATTATGCTTACCAAGGCGGACTAAAGTAGTACATTTAACCTCTAGGGCTAAAATGTATACATATTTATGATTTACAAAACATTTTAAATTGACCAATCGGAACACTTCACCATATTAAATCCACCAATCACAACACACATATCGAAGTTAATAGGGACGCTAGATACTTTTTTGGTGCGTATACTGTGTAAATAATTAAAGTCCTTAAAAAACATTGTATTTAATATCAACCAATCAGAATACAGCAATGTTAAAATCGACCAATGAGGAAACGCAATTTATTTCTCAAAACGTGAGGTGTTTTTTAGTTCCTACTTCACAATCATTAAAAAAAATTGTAATTTTTTGGAAGCGCTTTAAAGCGTGTTTAAACGGCTATTAGACATGGCAATTTGTAGGGCCCCATCAATTGTGTCCAACTCCTGTCGGCCCCAACGCACTTTATTACACTTTCCCTACAAATCCCCCTAGCTCAACGTTTACAGAGATGCCTTCAAAACATCTAAAAAATGTATTTGGTGAAGCACGGTGATAGTACTCATAACAGTACAGTACACATTAAATAAAATCTGAAACTGGTTTTTTTATTATAGATATTTAAATGACCGCTCGAGCTGCCTGAATCTAAATTCATCTGCCCAACCCTTCTATTATTTAAATACAAAACTAGGTAAATATATTAATTGCCAGCGAATCTACACAATTTAACTTTTATTTTAAATAAAAAACCAGACGGAATGTGTAGAAAATGGCTAACATTATAAATAAAAAAGGTAAAATAACTCTAACGACCTCCATAAACAGCTGCGGGTGTCGGGGCACTGCCGATCGCCCTAGATCGGGACTCCTACTCCCTAAGTACCATTACACCTACCAACCCGACAGGTTGGACCCTACAAATTGCAATGTCTAATAGCTACTTTAAAGAGCTAATTATACCGTCGTCTGTGGCATTTATTCGCGGTGTTTATATCTTGTATCTATGTCAAAGAAGTTAAAAAAATTAAAAGACCGTTAAGTTAAACCATAATTTAACCTTAGTTTAGTTATTGTGCGTAAATAATAAGTATTTTTATCTTATTTTCTCGCAATCGAAGTGAAAAATAGTATGCATTACTCTGGTCTAAAAGCCATATTACCACTCGAACAATTTTCCCTCACTTCGTTCGGGAAAATAACCACCTCGTGGTAATATGGCCTACTTTAGACCCTTGTCAAACAATCTACTATTACATTTTTTTAAAGTGGGTATTCCACTCATACATTAGTATGTTATTCAATCAAATACAAACATTGAAAACATTGAAAAAATAATCAACCCAGTTGAAGGGTATCTAACTCTAGTGGTTGGCACCTAGATGTCGCTTACGGCTGCTATAAAGTCGATGTAAAAATAAATGCAAAAAGATGATTGAAGGCATTGAGAATTTCGTCAGCTCGGTAACTGAACCCATAGCTTAATTGGTAAAGCGATATCGAGCCCCGGTAAGGCGTATCGATGTTGGTTCAAGTTCAACTGGGTTGATTATTTTTTCAATGTTTTCAATGTTTGTATTTAAGATGTAACTTTGGAAATATTTTCTATAGAGCCGATTTCGTCCAATCGTGAATCGGAATTAACGAAGTTCTTCCAAATATAACGAATATTAACAATTTTTTTTTTACTTTTTCAAAACAAGTAGTTATGGCTAAAAAACTGTTTGAGCAAAGTCAATTTGAATGTCATCGGGTGTTGTCAGCGTCTTAACAATAAAGTCGTGTCCAGCTCATACTTCTGATGCTGACCGTACAGTCGCCATCAGATATATCGGAGCGGCCGAGGTGGTCATAGATATCTGAACAACGCCTCTATTATGAAAGCGATAAAGTGCTCAGATATTTTTGAGTACCTTGGCCGCTCCGATATATTTGATGGCGACTGTACAATGCTTGAGCTCCTAATGAAACATTCGGATTTCGACAATCGACAATTTTAAATATTTTAAAACTTACCTTAAAACGTTAAGTAAGCCTGAATGTTCTTAAAGCTCACGGACTGTAGGTACAGTCGCCATCAGATATATCGGAGCGGCTAAGGTGGTCACTAATATCTGAACAACGCCTTTAATGTTAAGGCGGTAAGGTGCTTGTTCAGATATTTTTAAGTACCGTGGCCGCTCCGATATATGTGATGGCGACTGTGCGTGTTGCGGAAAGTCTACAAATTTAAGAAAATAGGAAATTTATACAGGCTGGCCAAAAAAGAACTAGATTACCGTTGGCTGTAAGGTTTCGGGACCCAACCAACCCTCCCTAGATAGATTTGGAACCTCTCAGATTGATTGTTGGAAGGGTCGAAACGTTTTTGAAAATACGTGAACTTCATTAGAACTTCTGCTTATTCACATATAATTCGAAAATGTTAAAATTATGTTTGTTTCTTAAAATTATTTATGTACTTTCACTTGCTAATTTTGAAAAATATTAGTGCAGATATTGGCGTTGAAAGACATTATGGAAGAAGTTAAGGAAGATTTATTTAGAAACTTAATAAGACGATAAATAATTAAGTTATTCTATAACTATAACAAAAATATTAAATAATCAACAGCAAAATAATCTCACATGATTCAATGAGGGTTTCCGCGATTGAGATTTTCACTAGATGGCAGCACCGTGACGACAGGTCTTTTTGGCAGTAGCTGTCAAAATCCACCAATCAAAAAATATATGGTTAAACATGATTGGTGGATTGTGACAGCTAGACCTGTCGCCACGGTGCTGCCATCTAGTGAAAAACTCGATCGCGGAAACCCTCATTGTACAATAAAATAAATAATTTAAAAAGAAAATAAATTAAGTAACAGTCACTTATAAAAGTTATAAATACATGAGTGATAATTTTCTTCTAATTGTATTATTGCAAAATATACACCAGCAATTGTAATAACGTCAACACTGTGAATCCTCATTTATATTAAAGGGTCGGCAACGCGCATGTGACACCTCTGGAGTTGCAGGCGCTTACTGCCTTGCCTTACTACCAGGTGGGCCGTATGCTAATTTGCCACTATGGTGGTATAAAATGCATCGGAATGACAGACGCAAACAAAGTATGTAACGTGATCATTAGCATGCGTTATTACAATTTCGATTGGCTTGTCGATAATCCATTCTCGCTTGGATACCATTTATAAGCTGAAAAACTGTCAATAATAATAATTATTAACTCATGTATATACAGATACCTTAAATGATGAACATATGATCAAGTAACTTTAAACAATCATCGTGTGCGTCAAATTCGGTAGATCTGATGTTTTTGCAGACTTGTTTGTAATGTTGGCCCAATAAATAATCCAAGTTTGTGACCTCGAGCGCCGAACGCAACTTTGTCAAAAAACGAATTATCAGTTTTTTTTTTAGATTTTGGCGATTATAACCCTAAAAGACTAGTTTTTGACAGTACCTTTTCGAGACATTTTTAAAGTAGACTAAATTTGCTACAACATAAGACTAGAATTGTCTCTGTAGACCCAATAGTTTCCAAGATAAAGCTTTTCAAAATAGAACCGTTTTTTCAGAAGAGAAGGGGAAGGGTATTAGGGTAAACTGTTCTGGGAAAAATGATTCTATTTTGAAAAGCTTTATGTCGGAAACCGTTGCATCTGCAGAGACAACTCCAGTCTTATATTGTAGCAAATTTAGTCTACTTTAAAAATGTCTTTAGGAGGTACTATCAAAAACTAGTCCTTTAGGGTCATAATCGCCAAAGTCTGAAAAAAAAGGATTTTTCGATTTTTGACAAAGTTGCGTTAGGCGCTCGAGATCACAAACTTGGATTATTCATTGAACATCATAAACAATTCTTAAAAAAGTCAGATCTACCGGATTTGACGCACAGTACCCCGTACTTTCAGGCGAGAAGGTTCCTGGATTAATAATGTTATAAATCTTATTTCTACTTTTCAAATAACTCTGCATCAAAACAATATAAATAGCAAACAACGTAAACGACCGTTGAAACACTTAATAGTTTCAGTGTTACGGTAAAATAAAAATGGCTGACTTCGGAAGTGGAGTATAAAAAGGAAGTATGATAACATTGATAACTACAAGTCAGCTTATTTCTAAAATTATTGAACTATCACTAGACTCGATCTAATGCAATATTCACAGCATTTTCTATAAGCAATGTCAAATTGCAAATAGAATTATAATTAAAAATATACCTACTAGAAACATAAGTATAGGAAGCGTGTGTGAACGGTAGGGGACACACAAGTTAATGTGTATAAATTGACAATGTAAACGTTGTTCTTTACGAAGCAATGAAGGTTGACTCTCCTATTGATCTCGAATTTATATTCTGCCAGGCGTTTTCTTGTAAAGGGTAAACGCAAGGAGCGGTACCGGTTACCAATAATGGAGTATTTGATAGGGTTCTACAAACCCTATCAATTCGGCAAGCACATCGTGGACTTACTCAAAAGAAAGCGTTTACCGAAATGAAATGAGGTTCCCCTATCAATTGTTTTTAGAATGCGATCAAGCTATTTTTATAGGATTTCAAGCTCTCGTGGTCATTCACTATAACTATTATTTGTAACGAGCTATTTACCATGTATATTGGAGTGAAGTTAAACAGTTACACCTGTGCCGAAATATCGGGTGCTCAAAAACTCCAATATACATGGTACCCGGTTACAAATAATATTTATCTCTATTGCTAAGATATTCGACAGGGAAACCACATTTATTATGGTGGTTCGTTCAAAACGGTTTACAACACGATAGGCTAACCCTAATGATAGAGTAACCATATCATTGGGTAACCATTTAGTAGGGTTACCAATTGAAAAATTTTATCAAATGAAGGGGTCTTCCGGTCCCTTGGTAAAAGTAAAGCATTATTATTCCCTTCTACTGTTGCGAGTTGGACATGAATGTAGCATTCAACAGCTAGGGTAGTCAAAAGATGTTTTACACTGTACCTACCAATTGGTTTTAATAACTAATAAAATTTACCAATCCTGTATTACATTTTGTGTGTTACAAAGTTAAATGTCAAAATGTAGAATAGGAACAAACAATTATTAACGACATTTTACATTAACCAACTTAACTTTTATGAAACACGCCGTTAATTTATTTTATGTGTATTGATAACTAAGTATAAAGTCACTTAGTATATTAACTGTCTAAATATTACCGATAAAGCAAAAATACATTGGCTACAATGTAAAACATACTTATACTATACTATATTTACAAATCATCGCCATGTAAAATTACATCAACTCAACATAGGCTTACACCTCAATAAAGTAATACCTCAATAACTATGCATAATTTTAGTTGGTCGGGCCGGGTGCAGTCGTAGGGTCAAATGCACCATAATGGCCATAAATAAAAGGGTTACAGGCCAGGGTCAGGTCACCATAGCCACATTTTTCACAAGGAATGGGAGTCACGAAGGAAGGTTTTCAAATCATTTAGGTACTGTCATCTCTAGGGTGCCTACCCACACTTGACCCGACCAGACGCGAATCCAGGATTTCGTTCAGGGGGGCACTTTCCTTCACAAAAAACCTCGCGGTTCGCACCTATGGACCCCGTAGTATACGAGGTTTGCGTTTCAGGGGGGGGGGGGGGCAATTGCCCCTGTTGCCCCCCCACCCCTAAATCCGCGCCTGCGCCATATTGACCATATATTAATACATATTTAAAACATTACCTATTTAATACGGCTTAGCTATTCAGTATTCAGCATGTCTTCGTTTCAAAGGAAGAATTAGAATAATTTTACAAAATTGCAACTATTCTTAGTGTTTTTCTAATTTATATAAAATAACTTACTTACTATGAGCATTTTAAACTATAGTTAAATACAACCTAATCTACGCCTACGTTAAATTTGTTTCCTATAAGAATACATTCTTCTGCAAAATTTAGAATTTATTGCACGATTATCAATTTATCACACTTACAAATGGCGATGCACAATAATCTTTAGCAACGAAAATACAAAAAAAAACACAAAATATAGGTACGTACCAAAGTATTTCAGCGATTTTACATTGATTTGTTACCACAATTAAGTGTATTTTAGTTGCTTGATAAATACAAAACAATACATGAAGTAAGTAAACTTGATTAGGATTTTTCGCAAATATTTTACTACAGTCGAATAAAATCTATTTTGTAGACCCGTAAATATATTGAATTGAAGTATAACATTAAATAATTAATTAATAAATCCCCCTGCCTATACAAAGTATTAATAAACTGAATAAATAGCTGAAATAAATAAGTAGCCTCTATCGAATGACTTCAGGACCTATTTTTATATGCGCTATATCTCGCAATTTAACATTATTTAATAAATAACGAGTATAACAAAATATACTCACTAATAATTAATGTCACTGAAAAGCATTATTCCTAAATCTTACAAATCTATTAATTTGTTGTTTAATTTCCATACCCGCGTTGTTTATCATCGGTACGCACTTTCATTTGTACATCATTGGCCAAATCACCTAGTATTTTTTATATAAGGTGTTTTAATGTTTGTACACCATTCCATACCCTGCTATGTCTACTCGTAATTTCATTATTAATCATCATCATCAAGATTACCATTAGTACTAGCCTATCAGCCCTATAATTCTTGACGGTGGTTTGAGGGTCACTCTGTATATCATCTCAGTACTATTTCAACCGTGTACAGTCGCCATCAAATATATTGAAGCGGTCAAAAGTACTCAAAAATATCTGAACATGCACTTTATTGCGTTGACAATAGAGGCGTTGTTCTGATATTTGTGACCACCTCGGCCGCTCCGGTATATCTGATGGCGACTGTATACATGTTAATATGACCACAAGCTATTATGATTTAAACTTTAGTTTTTCCTTCGATTTTTACTCTAATAATATCTGCATTTGAATATAATTGCATTAGTTCAACTTTCACTTGAGTTTCATAATGCTTTGCAATTTTAGTAAAAGCATATTAAACTGATATTTTGTTAGATTTTTGATGATTGGTCGAAATTTTTTGGGTCGATTCGGGTTTACAAGAAATCTCATGCAGTCAGGTGACCGAAACTCTTAAAGTGCAAATTAAGTTGACGCTCGAGGTGAAAAGCGGAGCGTCCGGCATTCACGTAAAGTGTATCAGTACCTAAATGTATGCGATCGGCCTCACTGCTTACAACTTTTTGACGCTAAACGCTTGCCATTGAGGCACATTTATCTTTGTACATTTTACATGTATTCCTGCACATTTTTTGCCGCAATTTTTGTACAATTTTCCACATAGAGATTTTCGGAAAATTCTCGTATTCTTCTACAGGAATTGAAACTTTCCACTTCTGAACATTCCAATTCCCTATAGTCCTAGTGAAATTTTATAGAAATTTCCGAGAACTTTTCAAATTATCTGGAAAGTTACTGCAACTTTCAGATCTGAATACCGGCGAAAGAAAACTATAGTCTAGCTGGCCAAAAAGTGCAGTAACAGTGGAAGTAATAAGCTATCCTCATCCCTTTTTCAGTAGCGAGGGTACTAGCGTAAGAAAGAGACAGTATGATTCTCTCTGTCTATGCTTGAAGTAAAACCCTGGCCATACTATAAGTACGATTGTGAGTAACTCCCTGGCCAAACTATAAGTAAGATTGTGAGTAACTCCTTGGCCAAACTATAAGTAAGATTGTGAGTAACTCCCTGGTCAAACTATAAGTAAGATTGTGAGTAACTCCCTGGCCAAACTATAAGTAAGATTGTGAGTAACTCTGTGGCCAAACTACTAGTATATATTAGATGGCAAGTCAGTGGTGTGGAGTGCGCCGCTGACGGAGGTGAGCTGGGATCACTGCGACTTGGGTTTGGGCGCGCAGTCGCTGGTGAACAGGAATGAGAAGAAAGACTTCTTCTGTGCGAAAGCGATGAATTCATCTGCAAAAGGTTTATAAATTATGTGAGATATGGTAACCGTTACATAATGATGAAAAAAGGTTTGTTTTATTATGCCGACCATTTTACATAAATAATGAATAATAATAAATTAATAAATAAATATCATGAGACAATCTTGCATAACTCGACTTAGTCCCATTGTAAGCTCAATTAAGGCTTATGTTGTGGGTACTAGATGACGATATATATACTAGATAGATATAAATAAATACTTATATACATAGAAAATATCGATAACTCAGGAACATCTGTGATAAACACACAAATAAATGCCCTGATCAGGATTCGATTCCGGGACCTCCCGACTCCGACCGACGTCTACTACCGACTAGCCTAGGAGGCCGTTGCGTTATAGGTACGTAGTTTAAAATTTCAGTGTGCGTGCAAAATGATCATATAATTAACATTTACTTCCTTTATTATTTCATAAATACAACGAACTCACAATGGTCCTAAGTGCATGCCATATTTTCGAATGGCGCATTCGTAATCCATACTAATATTATAAATGGGAAAGTGTATGTGTTTGTTTGTTTGTCCATCTTTCACGGCAAAACGGGGCGACGAATTGACGTGATTTTTTAAGTGGAGATAGTTGAAGGGATGGAGAGTGACATAGCCAACTTTTTGTCTCTTTCAAACTCCCCACTTCCCTAAAATGGGGGGTGGAAGTTTGTATGGAGCATTACGCAATTTTCAAGGTAGAAAGCTAAAAATTGGTATGCGGACTATTTGTGTGCGGAACCGTGTTACCCCGAATTTAACGCGAGCGAAGCCGCGGGCAAAAGCTAGTATTAAATAATTCCCAAAAACTGAATCGACAATATAATTCTATATGATTATCAAACCAACAAAACGTGACAAAAGTTGTTTGTTTGTGACTGTTAGTTTCTAAATAAAAACAATAAAAAATAAACCTGCCGACATTTTTTAAAGAAAATCGATTTAGTAGTGCAGCCTGTATAGAAAAACCAAACATATCAAAGCATCATTGCTCAAGCTGAAAAGCAGTTGAACAGTTCGCTTCGGCTCGGTGAACAATGATCCAGCACCGCCATAGGGCAGACACTCACCGTACGTGAGCCAGCCCTTCCCGTCCAGGTCGGCCTGGCCGAAGGTGTTGCGCGCGTCCTCCTGGCACAGCCCGAGGCAGCGCCCCGCCACCTCCTCGAACGCGGCCGCGTCGGCGCGCCCCGCGCCCGCGCCCGCGCCCGCGCCCGCGCCCGCGCCCGCGCCCGCGCCCGCGCCCGCGCCCGCGCCCGCGCCCGCGCCCGCGCCCGCGCCCGCGCCCGCGCCCGCGCCCGCGCCCGCGCCCGCGCCCGCGCCCGCGCCCGCGCCCGCGCCCGCGCCCGCGCCCGCGCCCGCGCCCGCGCCCGTGGCGTCGTAGAGCTACACGTGGGGACGATTATTTATTGGTTGTGGGACATGAGCTAGCGTATACAGATCCCGTCGTATCTGTTTGACGAGTATCTATTCCCAGCAGGCAGATCCGTTCATGTGTGACAGGTCTGTGCGTATATAACAGGCTTTAGAAAAAGGGTTACATTTTTGTAATGACAGGGTTGTTTCCAATTTATGAAACGCAAATATAACGTTCTGTATTGACCAAACGTTGCCCTAGAATTCATGATTTGCCTCGAAAGGGGCTTTAAATATGGGAAAATTAGAAAACATATTTAGAGAGATGCTTTCCGCCTAAAACGCTCTTTGGAAAATGTGTGACGTCACAACTCATGCTCTGACACACTGCAATTGAATAAGAAGTGCGTTTTGTTATAACCAGATACTTTTAAAAATATCCTAGCACCGCATCTTCTGAATCAGATTATCTAAAACGATTTTTTTCTTGTTAATCTTGGTTAATCTAGTACTAGTAACTGAAAATAGATGTCATATACTTAAGAAAAAGTGACCAAACCCTCCGGTGTCCGAGGCCAGATTTGAACTGGCGTCTTCAGCTTTCGCGGCTGACGTCCTGACCACTAGACCACCCGGTCACGGCGGAACTTGACAAATTTTCTCATGTATATGCAATCTCTGAATTTGAAACGGCTAGGCGCCGTTGACCATACTCTAAGGGCATGCGCAGTACGTGCTTGCACCTCCTATCCGAATCTCTTACGTGATTCTGGTATAGCGAGAGAGATGGTGCTGCCATCTATGAATCTTGAAGCAAATCAAATTATTTTGTTTAATATTTTTTGATTTGCAATTTTTAAGTAGTTACACTACTATATATAAACTGAAAATAGATGTCATATACTTAAGAAAAAGTGACCAAAGTATTTTCAGTTTATATATAGTAGTGTAACTACTTAAAAATTGCAAATCAAAAAATATTAAACAAAATAATTTGATTTGCTTCAAGATTCCTAGTACTAGTAAATTAAAATAATTTTTCATTTTCTGCAAGCCTATCCTATCCTGTGGAAAACTATTTGGTTATAACGAAACGCAACTATTATAAGTCATTGTCTTAACTGTCATGTGATGTGCTCTCAACAGTGTCAAACCTTGAGTTGTGACGTCATCAGAATCTTCAATAGCATTTCGACTTGGGGCACCTGACGCTTGTCAACAGATATTTAAATATGTCATTTTCAAAAATGTGCTCATTAAAGGTTCACGAAAGTTAGTTTTACATGTTCTTATAATCGGAATAGTAGTTTATGTAACGGTTACGTAATAAATAAGGGTCCTTAAAACATGAGTGTGGTTTTATGAAACGAGCCGCAGGTGAGTTTCATAATAAGATCACACGAGTGTTTTAAGGCCTAATTACGTACAGTTGCATACACTGCTTTATCTACACTCATATTATTTATTCTAAATGCCTTATTTGGAAACCATAGAATGGCCGCCATCGCACCGCCACCATGGCCAACTCGATTGTGCCGGCGGTCGGGGAGGCGCGTGTCGGGCTGTCGGCGGCCGCGCGGGAGGGTGCAGGTGTACATTATGTTATCAAAACTCATAGCACATCAATAATTGAGCATGAACATTTAAAATTACGTTACTGCCACGGATAAAAAGCTTATCATAGTAAAATCGGTCGTGGTAATGCTACCGTTTTCGAACACGTTTTAGAGAACTTACAATATGAGTGTAGATAAAGAATTTAATGCGCTACAATTCAACCCTAACTTTTTTAGGTGGAATCAACCCTATTGGCGTAATTTGAATGCTTTTTTAATATCGTTAAAATCATAACACGCCAAAAACCGCCAATAAGTGTGCACGCACCAATATACCGTAACGAAAACGTTTGGTGACTTCCACGCTGAAGTATAAAAGCAACTATTTTATATGAATTGTAAAAACTGCTGCTAAAAGAGGTTATAAGTACCTTGAAAGCGTAAGACAGGAGCTGTGTGAGCGGCTCATGCTGCAGGATCAGAAACGCGGCACACAGCAGGTAGTCGGGGAAGTAGATGAGCCCGGTGGAAGGCTGGAAACATTCACTTACATGAGAACAACGGGATTCTAACAAATTATAGCACATTGAAAGAATCTATACATATAAGTAGTCACTGTTAAGAAAATGAGATTTTTGAAGAAGCGAACCTGGCTAGTGGAACGATTCTGAATTACTGTTTTTGTTTTGTTTCAATAGTTTGTTCTGCAATTACATTTTCACCTCAGCAGCTCGAACAAGCCTACTTCGATGCGAATACACAGTGACGAAAGTCGCACTTTCGTCAAGAGACAAAGTAGTTTTTTAATTTAGTGAAGGCCATGAACTGCCACTTCATATTTCGGGGTCTATTACAAATTCGAAATACATATTTTTAACCTTTAATATGTTCTCACTACTGAGGTGAAAAGTTGTATGTATCACACGAGAGAAAAGTTATTTTACATCTCGTGTTTTTGAGTCCCGAGTAAGCGAAAGATTCTATAATTGAATCACGAGCGAAGTGAGTGTTGATTTTGAGCAGGACTCAAAATCAACACTCGCAAGAAAAAACAACTTTCCTCTCTTGTTGCACAAATAACTATACTCGTAGTACAGTTATTCAAATTAAATTAAATTTAGTTGATATAAAAACACTTTATCTACACTCATACTGTAAGTACTCTAAAATGCGTTCAAAAACCGTAGACAATGACAAGCATTACAACAAACGATTTAACTATGATAAGTTTCTTATCTGCGGCAGTAACGTAATTTTATCATTACATGCTCAAATATTGTTAAGCAATGAGTTTCAAATTTGGAACATCGAATTTGATAACATAATGTTACCGCCATGGCCAACTCGATTGGTCCCGCGCGAGCGCTGACACAATCGAGTTGGCCACGCCGACATAATCGAGATGGCCACGGCGGTGCAATGGCGGCCATTCTATGATTTCCGAATACGGCATTTATAATAAATAATATGAGTGTAGATAAAGCAGTGTATGCAACTGTACGTAATTAGGCCTTAAAACACTCGTGTGATCTTATTATGAAATTCGCCTGCGGCTCATTTCATAAAACCACACTCATGTTTTAACAGTTACATAAACTACTATTATTGATTTAAATATGAGCAGGATTGATTAGGGGTTGTAGAGCTCTGGGACCGCTGCCACCTGGACTAGACCTGAAGCCCTCACCTGCTGGAACAGCTGCGCCAGCCGCTGCACCTGCGGCACCTGCACGCCGAGCCGCCGCGCGAACTCCTCGCCGCTCAGCCAGCGCGCGCGACGCGCGACACCTTGTGCTATAAGGTGGAGCTCGATCTGGGAGCGCTCCAACCTGGAACGTGAACGTTACATTTCAAATTTAGTGGGCGATCGCGATCGAGCTACGGCAGCTGGCTGCGCGTTTGGCGTCGCGTTCATGACAAACAAATGAAATCGTATGGGAGTAACCTCATTGAATTTGATCCTAGGTTCATGCAGGCAAGCCAAGGAGGCCCCCCGACGATCAACCCCGGATTGTCTCGGAAGCTCACAGCTCAAGAGGCCGCAACTCAGATTACTAACCGGAGCACCAACTGGTCATGCCCTTCTAAACAAACATCTTTTCACTCTAGGTCTCACGGACAGTCCCCTGTGCAGGGCCTGCATGGAGGAGGACGAGACAACCGCCCACGTCATCATCACATGTCCGGGGGTGGCAGAATACCGGGCGATACACCTCGGTTCGCCAAGGGCACTCCCGGAAGTCGTCGGCAACATAAAGGGTCTGCTAGGCTTGCTGGAGGAACTGGGTTGGCACGAATGAGGCCACCCAGCACGGAAAATAGGCGTAATAATAGACGTTGAGTTGCGGAAAACAGCCCGCGTTAACCTTAACGTTAACCTCATAGAACGCTGCTCAAAGCTGTGCCGAACAGCCGCCGAACGCTTGACACTATGGGTCGTAAGAACTATTATATAATCTGTACTATGGGTCATTTGCAGGAAACCGTCTATCACCGTTCGGTATATTTTTTTTATGGAAAATTTCATAGTACATACCCTGCCGAGTGACGCTGATGAGTCCGTCAAAAGTGATTGGTGCAATTGGCCCTTGAGTTTAAAACGTTTGGACCAATTCATATCGCTGTACGAAGTGCATGGTGGGGGTAACGTGAACGATCGCAGTGCACAATGTGACAAGAAATGAAACTGCTAAAGGGACATCACTTACATATGTCACCTCAACACGGTCAACTGTCAAAATAGTGAATCACCCAGACATTTCATACAAGCAAGGAGTACAAGTCATTGATAAAAACAGAAAAAAATTGATTGAGCCCTGGCCCAAATGATGGCGACACAATCATGCACACAGCGAATATAAAAGATACTATTTTCGCAATGAACAGATTAGACTGAATCTATGAAGGTCTGTGGCGTCTCCTCTGCCAGCTGTATATTCCAGCGTCGCGCCACAATTCCGACAGATGGCGACCTAGTAGCGACAAAACTGTCAACTCCCATAGAAAGAGTACAACCTGTATCAAGCGCCCATATACATTCTACATCGCGCTAACGAACTTTCTGGTTTCAGCTGCGTATATACAAGTTTCAACCAACTCTCATTGGACTTCGGTCCCTGAGAGATCTCTCATTTTGTCACTCTTACCACAGGTCTCTAAAGTGAACAGAAAAGGGACAGAACCTCACCCAAGTTGCACCCTCAACTCCGCCACCTCTCTTACTGAGGGTCCGTTCGGAAAACCAAGTTGTTTCTTTTGAGACGATCAGACGTCATATGTGTAGCCCAGCAATGGCACTGGGCTCTGAAGTGAACAGGAAAATAGAGCTCACCCAAGTTGCGCTCTCAACTCCGCCACCTCTCTTACTGAGGGTCCGTCCGGAAAACCAAGTTGTTTCTTTTGAGACGATCAGACGTCATATGTGTAGCCCAGCAATGGCACTGGGCTCTGAAGTGAACAGGAAAATAGAGCTCACCCAAGTTGCGCTCTCAACTCCGCCACCTCTCTTACTGAGGGTTCGTCCGGAAAACCAAGTTGTTTCTTTTGAGACGATCAGACGTCATATGTGTAGCCCAGCAATGGCACTGGGCTCTGAAGTGAACAGGAAAATAGAGCTCACCCAAGTTGCGCTCTCAACTCCGCCACCTCTCTAACTGAAGGTCCATTTGGAATACCCAGTTGTTTGGCCTTGGCGATCAGTCGGCAGTCATCGTACGTGTAGTCCAACACTGGGACTCCGAGGGCCCTGAAAAATCAAACAAATAATTTTAAAAAACTTTTAAAACTTTCCATATTGTTCGTGGTGACTTTGAACGGTCGCCGTTCAAAGAAAAAAAAATCTGTTAATTTGTTAAGTACCTAGTGAAATGGGGGTTATAAATTACAACCAAAGTATGAAGGTAGGAATCTCTTAAACGATAATCACGGTCAAAAGCTGATGGAAAAAAGTTAATGCTTTACGCCCATTTGGTTTCGTTAGCTTAATTTAAAAATGTATGCCTAATGTACCTAGAAAACGGTCAAAACCCAGTCAAGATTTCTAATTAAGAATCAAGCCAAGGTCAGATGACAGTTAGACTATGTCTAGAATCTATTGTTACCGTGAAGTTAAGTAATAGTTGTGACCTCAGTCCACGGCCGCGACGAAACTTCGTTGACCGTAACAATAGTCGGGACACTTGTGACCATTGTGCTAGTGACACCGCACTTACAATATAAAAAGGTAAAATACTGTGGATGTCACACTTGTATCGCTAGTGGATAGAGTGATATCCATCCTATCCACCCGTGTCCACACCTAACTGTCAAGCTGACAGTAGGTCTCGCTAGAGCGTTTTGTCTATGGCTATGGCCACCATTTTAGATATCACTCTTGAGTGATTCCACCCCGATTTCAACTGTCTCAAAAGTGTGATATCCATACATCGGGGTTTTCGGTGCGGGAACGATTTGAGAAAGAGTAGAGATAAACAGAATAGGTTAGTCTGAGAAAATATCATATTATGCCTAATGAATAACTACCTCTCTGTAAATAGTATACACACTATGATACGAGATTTTTTTCTTGGAGGCATGTTTGTATTGACTATTATATAAAAATGCAATTTCATATGCAAAATTTATCAACTAGATAATTATAATTACGTATTAGATAATTACCTAAGACAAGGACACGGTATGACAATAAGTGTCAAATATTAATCTTGAAGGCCGATATTTATGAACTATTTACGTATAAATGATTGGGAACTTAACTGTAGAGGTTGATAATGATCAGTCATTAAATGAATTAATAAAAAAAATACTTGAAAAAATCATAGATACATGTACCTACAATATATATATACATAATAGTCAGCTATTACATATAAATTGTATATACCTATGATTTTTTCAATCAATTATTCATTAGGTAGAAACCTGCTAGAGTACATTCTGTTTTTTAAGTTAATGCCTACTCTTTGGCTAATGTCAAACATTCCCGCACCGAAAACCCCGATGTATGGCTGATATCATAGTTGTCTCGCAAGCGACTGTCAGTTATGCCATATCGAATCGGGGCCCAGTTCTCTTGATAACCTTTGACATTACATTTACAGAAATATGTATACGCTTTTTTTTTTCAGTCAAACACGTGTTCGTCATAGCGAAAAGGCTAAAGTGACGCGCAAAAAATCCATTAAAATTGGAGATGCTATTTTAATGCATGTAGGTAAGCGCCATAGTAAACGCGTTTTATTTATGTCTCAAGAAATTTAATATCCTAGGCAATCCTAACAACGTTTTAAAAAACCTGTTATAAAATATGCCTGGAGTCACAAATTCTAACATGTTTAGCTCAATTAATTTCTTGTAAGTAGGCACAGAATAAATAATATTATTTCATACCGAATGGCCACGCTACACCCCGCCCCGATTGGAATTACCTCACCCCGCAACTGCCGAATGGTAGGAAACTAGTAGGTTATCAGTCAGATTAAAGATGAACTCAGGCACACATTGAAGTTTTTACTGTACTGACGTGCCGTGCACACATATGGGCTCAAAGTAGTCTTGTAGCATTTATGAATGAATTCATTTATATTTTGGGTATGAAATTTTTTTTTTCTTTAGGGAAACAAACAGCATATAATAATACAAGAAGGTAAGCATATAAGTTAATACATAAGCCAAAACAGTTTCCACTTATAAGTAATACAGAATTCCTTTACTCCGAAAAAAAACCCATCCCGCTAGTACATAATTACATATGTGGAGTGCCACAGGGTCCGCTATATGCAATAGAGTCCACTCAAAAATGAAGCAAGCGAGTGGCTATAATATATACTCATATAGCGGACCCTGTGGCATTTAATCTTAAATATATAAAAGAAGAAACTGACTGACTGACTGACTGACATATCAACGCACAGCCCAAACCGCTGGTTCTAGAGATTCCAAATTTGGCATGTAGGTTCCTTATAAGGTCTAGGGGTGCACTAAGAAAGGATTTTTCAAAATTCACCCCCTAAGGGGGTAAAATTGGGGTCCAAAGTTTGTATGGCGAATCAAGATTTGTTAGACTATTTTAATTGAAACTTCACAGGAGTATTCTTAACGATAAATGAGTAAACACGTGTTTCAGGTTTTTTGAAATTCAACCCCCAAAAGGGGCAAATGTGGTCACAAAGTCTGAAAATCAACATGGGTGTCGTATCCTTTTTGATAACTTATAGTACGCGGGCGAAGCCGCGGGAAAAGGCTAGTTATTTATATACTAGCGGGGTGGGTTTTTTTTCGGAGCAAGGAATTCTGTATTACTTATAAGTGGAAACTGTTTTGGCTTATGTAGCCTAGGTAGGTAATAAATAATGGTAATTGATTTTTTTTTGTAGACTCTATTGCCAAGCCTAGGTAATAATGGTGACGGCTGGTAACTAGAGCTACCAAAAGCAAGTGAGTCGGTAACTTGGTACTCACTTAGCCATGACATCGCGTACATTCCTGGCGTACAGTTTAGGGTCCCGGCGTTCTTCCTCGCTGGGGTAGTATACGGGGAGGAACTCGATCTCACACGAGCTGTGGACTTGAGTTAGCGTCAACCAGAGCAGTTTCAATCTGGAAATTAAAGCTCATTTTATAACCTTATGTACGTACTGTTAAGGTTGGATAGCAACCTCTACATTAATCTCTCGTTTCATGTCAAATCTATATATATAAATGCCTTTGTCCTGACTGACTGACTGACTGACTGACTGATCCACGCAGAGCAGAAACTACTGAAGATAGAAAGTTGAAAATTTCAGGTCTGGTTACATTTATAACGTGTACAAGTAATAAAAAGCAATTTTGAAAAATTCAACCCCTAAGGGGGTAAAAAGGGGGTTGAAAATTTTATATGGATGGGGCTTAAATATTAAGGTTAGAGATTTGAAACTTCGTCCATTTACTGATAATTTAAACGAAAATAAAAGTAATATCAGCGTTCTTCAAAATTCAACCTCTAACGGGGTTAAAAAAGGGTTGAAAGTTTGTATGGAGATTTTTTTTTTGTGACAGACTTGAATTTTCGTTTGCAGACTAAGACTTAAAAGCAAAAAAACTAATTTCAGCATTTTTCAAAATTCCACCCCAGAGGTGTTGAAACGGGGTTGAAAAGTTTGTATTAAAGCGAGGCCCTAACAACTGAAGCTAGAAAGTTGTAATTTGCAGGTCGGGTTACATTTATAACGTGTTCAAAGAATAAGAAGCGATTTTGAAAAAGTCATCCCCTAAAGGGGTAAAAAAGGGGGTTGAAAATTTGTATGGATGGGGCTTAAAATTTAAGGTTAGAGGTTTGAAACTTTGTACGCTTCCTGATAATTAAAAAAAATAAAAATAATTTCAGCGGTTTTTGAAATTCAACCTCTAACGGGGTAAGAAAGGGGTTGAAAGTTTGTATAGAGATTACATTTTTTTTGTGACATACTTGAAATTTCATTTGCAGGCTACTACTAACTTAAAAGCAAAAAACTGATTTCATCGTTTTTCTAAATTCCACCCGAGAGGAGTTGAAACGGGGTTGAAAAGTTTGTATTAAAGCGAGGCCGTAACAACTGAAGCTAGAAAGTTGTAATTTGCAGGTCGGGTTACATTTATAACGTGTTCAAATAATAATAACCTTTTTTGAAAAATTCATCCCCTAAAGGGGTAAAAAGGGGGTTGAAAATTTGTATGGATGGGGCTTAAAATTTAAGGTTAGAGGTTTGAAACTTTGTACGCTACCTGATAATTAAAAAATAATAAAAATCATTTCAGCGTTTTTTGACATTCAACCTCTACGGGGTAAAAAGGGGTTGAAAGTTTGTATAGAGATTAATTTTTTTTGTGAGTCTTGAAATTTCGTTTGCTGGCTACTAACTTAAAAGCAAAAAAACGAATTTCAGCGTTTTTCAAAATTCCACCCGAGAGGAGTTGAATCGGGTTTGAAAAGTTTGTATTAAAGCGGGGCCGTAACAACTGAAACCAGAAAGTTGCAATTTGCAGATCGGGTTACACTTTTAACCTGTACAAATAATAAGAAGCGATTTTGAAAAATTCACCCATAAGGGGGTAAAAAGGGGGTTAAAAGTTTGTATGTGTAGGATTTTAAATTTTAAGTTAGAGACTTGAAACTTCGTACGTTTTCTGATATTTGTAAAAATTAAAAAGTGATTTCAGCGTTTTGGATCATTTTTCAAAACTTTTTTCTTTGAGCTAGAGACTTACAACTTTGTAGGAATATTACTTATTAGAAAACACAAAAAGAACTTTTAGCGTTTAGGATAATTTCACCCCTGAGGGGATTAAAAAGGGGTGTAAAGTTTGTATGCGGGAAATTAATTTTTTTGAACTAGAATCTTTTAACTTTGTAGGAAGATTACTTATTCAAATACAATAAAAGTACTTTTAGCGTTTTGGATAATTCTACCCCTGAGGGGGTTAAAAAGGGGTTCAAAGTGTGTATGGGGGAAATTTATTTTTTTGAGCTAGAGACTTTTAACTTTGTGGGAAGATAACTTATTAAAATACAATAAAAGTCCTTTCAGCGTCATGGAAAATTCTAACCCTGAGGGGGTTAAATAGGGGTGCGAAGTTGCTATCATACGCGGACGAAGTCGCGGGGCGGAAAGCTAGTCTTCTATATTTAAACTAAAAAGTATCCATCAATAATTCAAATAATTCGAATCAAGAATAATCAAGAATTCGAATACTATCCATCAATATAGTATTTATAAATATATAGTAGTATATTTATCTATATATCTGTGGCCCTACTGAAAAGGAGTACCTACAAGTCAAATTGACTCAGCGAAAAAGGGTATAAGTGCCGTACATATTATAGGACTTGTGCGCTTTTTCGCTGAGCCATTTTGACTTATACCACTTTTCACTAGGGTCACAGATATATTCCTGGTACTTTATTTGTGTATATTTTTATGTAGATTAACCTTCGTATTTAGCTAAGCTTTCAATGATTTTAACTGACTATTCTCTTTCTTTTCTCTGCACCTTTTTGTCATGTCTCTGTTAAGCCCAATGATTGACTGGTAGAGAATGCCTTTAGGCATTAAGTCCGCCATTTGTAATTTTTTCTGTTGTGTTCAATAAAGTTTAAATAAATAAAAGTGAATGTAAATACAAAGATCTTTCGGCGCGCCTAATAGAGGCTTCTGGTGACCAGAGGGCTGGCTATTATTTTTCACAACGAGTAGCTATCGCCATTCGGCGTGGCAATACGGCCAGCCTTCTGGGCACCTTGCCCATTGACAGCGATCTAGGCCAAATTTTTTATCTCTAATTTTAAGTAGTTTAGACCTTTAGGGTAGGGAATCTGTTTCTTAGGTTTCTATTGTGTTTTACTGCATTGTGTTTCAAACAAAAACTATGTAAATAATAAATCATAAAATGAAAATCAGTTGCCATCCAGGCTCCAGCCTCAGCGCCTCGCGTCTCAATGATATTTAAAATGTTGTGTTTAATTGTGCTACACCTCTACTTTCAACCTCTCATAGTATTTAGCGAATTTAGGAGATAGAAAGGGTTTTGCCCTGTTTGCTTTCTCCTTACAAGGTTGACTGATGATCTGGTCAAGATCATTCTAGTCATTGTGGAGATGCTTCCATATATAATTTGGTCAGAGTGATGGGCATGTATCCCAGAGTCGCGAGTTCGAGTTTCGCCGGAGGCAGTGGATCTTTCTACTTTTCCATTTTTCCTAAGCATTGTAGTAACAAAATAAGTTAGTAACTTACGCTCCAGGACCCTCCCAGGTCCAGGTGACAGTATCCCTGGCGTTAGGGTACCGGATGGTGACAGGCTGGACCGGCACACCGGGGTAGAAGCCTCCGGACTTGAAGGTGATGAGGCACGAGCGGTTGGTGCAAGTGCCTTCAGGGAAGATCAGGATCTGAAGAGAAAAGGAGTATGGTGTTCAATTTTATGATTAGATAAAAGTGATTTATTCCTAGTAGTAGTAGAAAAACACTTCATTGAACAAAAAAAATAGTGAGCGATATACCGAGTGTGGACTGTGAGCAAAAAATTAAAACGTAGATTCTACTCCTCAAACTAGACAACATTTGTTCAACAACTTTTAAAAATATCTTGTAGTTTGAATTTTATTACAGTTTAAAGTTTATTCGAACACGCAATGTACTACGACATTGATTAATATCTGTAGGGTGACAAGATTGACAGGCGATGTCATTTAGGCGGAACTTGATGTACACTGAAAATACTATTTAGTTTGTTTGAAAAAGAGACAATCTAAAATCTACATAACCTTCAAAAATTGTTGAACAAACATTGTCTAGTTTGAGGAGTAGAAACTACGTTTTAATTTTTTGCTCCTATTACAGGCAGGGATTGCACAACCGGTTTTATTAAATACTTGTAAACAAACTGTCAAACTAATAGCGGTTTAAATTTTATACCTGTATTCAAATTAGAGGTATTATTATAATATTGCTAATATCATTATGACAATTCAAGTCCTAATTTCAGTATTCTTTACCGGTATTCAATACCTATATTCAATGAATGACAATTTTATTACTAGTGCGAGTGAGACATCTGTATCTAAGTTACGGTCTCTATCGGGCCGAATTTATACCTAACCGACTAGTTCGACGACAGACGACAGACCTGCTAGTCTAATATGGTCGGATTTTTATCACCTGTCACCATAGCTGTCACGTTCTAACAAGTATGTAAGTGCGAAAGTGACGCATGACGAGATAGGCGATAAAATGACAACCATAATACGCATCCTAAGGCGTTCCTATTTCAAATTTTCTAGAAATAAACCAACTAAATAAAGTAGTAGTACAAAGTGTCGTATTTCACAAATTAATTTCTGACTTTTCGAGTCTTATGCCTTTTAGGCGCTTGTCTTTTGACTTCTTATACCGATAATAAAATCGATTACAGGTAAACATGTCATTTGCAAACACCGATAATGATTTTGAATACCGGTAATACTTTACCGCTATTCATGTTTTTAGCAATATAAATAGTGAAATTCAAGTATAACCGGTTAAACCCAAATTACAACCGGTTTTGAGAATACCGGTAACGATCCCTGATTACAGGCCACACCCGGTATAACACAACATATAAATACAAAGGCGAACTTGTCCCTTTAAGGGATGTCGTCCAGTAACCTTTGAGCAATTGAGATAGATAGTTGGAAGTGTTAGGCGGACCTACTGTATGACACGCTAAGATGAAAATCAAACAAAAAATAAAATCCTCAATTTAGGCACATTACAGTGCCATATAAACGTAGAAAAAACTACCACTTGTTTTAATTCTAACACTATAGGTAGGTCCAGTGAGATTCAAAATTGCATGACACATTATAAACCAATTAAAATCGTCCAAAAGGCGGCAACTAATAGGGTCTGGGTCACTGTACCGCGGAATTTTGGTCTCGCTTGGTAACTAAATAACGGGCCCTCGAGGGTCACCATTTTCACGCACTGAATCAGACATAATCAGGAACGGCATAAAACACGCAAGTGACCAATTACCGTGATTATGGGGTTTACAATTGGTGTGTTATAAGTTCTGCGGTCAAAGAGCTGGGTTATACAAGGGTTTTGGTTTGTAGGAAGTCGTATAATTTACATTATAGTACTGGAGTCTCGGGGGAGTTAATTTTTATAAATCTTACAGTACCATACAGTGTTGTAGAGATCAGAAATCACGGAGATAAAAAAACATAAGTTTTAAGAATCCCATTTCCGTTACGAGTACTGATGCTGAGTCCCAAGTAGACGTGTGCGCCGCGCCGGCGTGGCGTAGCCGCGCCGTGAGACCCACGCCGCCGCCGCCGCCGCGGATTTCAAAATCCACGCCGTTGGCCAAACTTTTAGAAATCGGCAAAAATTTGCCAGCGCCAATAGTCGTTGAAGCAAAGTAAAACAGTCATGGTGAACAATTAACATCGTATATTAATAATTTAAACCATAAAAACATCTAAGTATACATTGACATAGCTAAGGTTTGGTCAATTCTATCGTTACGGGAGATTAATAAACTGTATCTACATTGATATAAATTTATGAGATGTAAGTACTGTATTTACGAAGATAATGCAGAGAAACAGAATTGTTTGCACTACAACCGCTTTTACTAATTTTGGTTAGATATATAAAATTGTATTAAAGACGTGATCTTGACGTGAACTTCCTCCGACTCCATCCTGCCCCCATCACAACACACCCATTACTTGCTTCACGAAACAGCGGCACCATGTTTTTCTTCTAGCTCAAATAAAGTAGGTAGATATCAGGTTTGCTGAGGTTATGACCAATTCAACACCATTTCCGTGATTGGATCTGCTTCTGTATAACTGACCTGATGGTGACCCTTTATAGCTGAGGGATTTGCGTAAGCATTTGTCCACAAAAACTTGCACTTGATGACATTTAAATTCGTGGATAAATCAGGTTTCATATCTTCTATTTAAGACAGAAGAGTTCCACACCAATCCGAATAAGTTATTGCAGCTCTGATTGGTTTCTGCGCACCTCGTTGACTGTTTCTAGCATTCCACTTAGGGTTTGCTCCCGGTACCCGTTTTCTATACAAATCCAGTACCGGGACTGGGAATTCCCGGTTCTCGCCATACAAAATCAGAACCGGGAGCATTCCCTAATTCCACTGTTATACACAAAATACTGCTCAAATATCAGAACTTTCCTACTTGACCGACCTAGTTCCCTTTGGTCGGCATAGAAATTAAATCAGCGGTGGTTTCTTGCATTTCCGTACCGCTTTCTATAGCTAATAAATACGCTATCACTTTGTATTTCTCCTTTAACAGTGACTTCTACTGCTTTTAGTAGATCTTCTCCTTATTCTAAACTAGCATACGAGTATTTCCGTATTTTTATTTTTGTCAGAATAAGTGACCTGACTTAAAGTTTTTGGCGTGTACGTACCATGCATTTCGTAGTCCCGCCACACTAGCCAGAGTAAGCGAGTGTTTTCGGTGGCAGGTTTGATCCTTAATGCTAAAACGGTATTTTTAGAACCACTGCGAGTTAAGAAAACGATTTTAATAAATCACAATTGTGAAAATCAACGACATAAATGTTGTATCCGAAAAGAAGACTAGGCTAAGGTGCACTAGAAAAACACCCTTAAATATGTAAACGACATTAAAGATTTGTTTTATGTCCCGTTCCTAAAAAATTGCTTGATTTTAACATATTTTTTATGTGAGCTATCATACATCCTAAAGTGACCTTGACGCCGGCGTGGCTCAGCCACGCCGGCAGAAATTCTCGGCGCGCCGCCGCCGCGGGTTTTTATGGTGGCGCACACGTCTAGTCCCAAGCAAAGAGTAGGTTTAGCGAGTGATTTTAGTCGAACGAGCGAGCGCGGCGTAGCGAAGTTCTTACAAATTTCCGACACAAACTGGTATGGCCGTGCATTTCGACGACTTTTTGATTATGAATGTTTGTTCCGCATTAACTTTAGTAGGTAACGTTTTTCTGATCTTCATGAAATGTGTTGGAGTTGTAGCAGGGACAAACATAATTAGGCAGTTCTAATATGAGCTGGATTGACCACGGGGTTCTGGAATCAGAAGGCCTAAGAATTTCGTTAAGAGATCTTGTTATACTGGTCACACCGTTTTCAAAAATATACAGTTCTTAGTTCGAGACGGACTACTAACTAGTTTAGATTTATCTAAATTGTATCGAGTACAATTCATACGAAAATGCATGAAATGTACAGTCGCCATCAGATATATCGTAGCGGCCAAGGTCACAAATCTGAACAACGCCTCTATTTTCAAGGGGATAAAGAGCATGTTCAGATATTTTTGAGTACCATGGCCGCTACGATATATTTGATGGCGACTGAACAACTTAATATTAAATCAACCACGAACCTGGGGCCAGTCTTCCTTGGAGGTCGCTCGCTGGATAATCTCCTTTATCGTGTTAGCCCTGGAGTTGGGGTCATCCCGCCACACGTACACTGGTTGCGTGTAGTTGATCAGTTCTGGAATAGGGTAATTTAAGTAAGGTGGTTTTCCCATCAAAACTGGTAACACACTAGCATGGAAGCGTTGAAGGTTTATCAGTATTTGTATATTTATTCATTTTGTATTCATCAGAACGTCTGCTAACGATACCACAATGCTTGGAAAAAATGGAAAAGTAGAAAAATCCACTGCCTCAGGCGAGACTCGAACTCGCGACTCTCGCGAGTCTCGCCTGAGGCAGTGGATTTTTCTACTTTTCCATTTTTTCCGATGAATACAAAATTAATTGTAGTATGGGGTAGCGCATTGTTATCGGTGAATTCTCAATACAACTTGGGACTCCGATGGCCGGTTGAGAAGTGTAAGACTTCTTCGGCAGATGTCACTAGGCGTCCCCCTAAGACGCATATGGGATATAGTGGAGAAATTCGCAGCCATCAGGTGTGTCTTAGTAGCTCAGTTGGTCAGAGCGATGGGCATGTATCCCAGAGTCGCGAGTTCGAGTCTCGCCTGAGGCAGTGGATTTTTCTACTTTTCCATTTTTTCTAAGCATTGTGTATATTTATTATTAAAAGTTTGTATAGAGTTCTCAAAATAGTTTCACTCATTGTCACTATTCTCTGCTGCAGTCAGCAGCAGAATGGACCGTAAGCCAGGAGCAAATTTCACAACCAATCGCGTACCAGGCGATAACTTGTGAAGTGGTTAAGGGCGATTAATAATGAAGCCTCGTGAAAGTCAGCTGCACTCCTTTGGTGGGTTAAGGAACGGCAGCTATTTAATCACTTAAAAAAAACTGTCATTGCGACACGATTGAAAATTTGTCAGATGATATTTTATATGCTCTTACAAACATGAAAAATCGTCAGCCGGCTGTATCTAGGTGGGACGACCGTCAGCTGATGCCCTGAAGATCGTATGTTCACGTGACCAGCTGACGGTCTTTTCACTGCGATACAGCTCTCTGACGATTTTTTATATTTATCACAAGATACAAATCATCTGACAAAGTTCCAATCGGGACGCGATCACTTTTTTTTAAATAGATTAAATATCTGCCGTTCCTCAACCCACCAACTGAGAGGCAGCTGACCTTCTCGAGGCTGCATTACACATCGCCCTTAACCACTTCACAAGTTGTCGCCTGGGACGCGATGACCGATGACCAACGAAATTCGTTCCTGGCTTACGGTCAAGTACGTGTACGAGTCTCCTTAAATAGTTAAAGTTGAGTACTTTCGTGTATCATTAAACTTGTCCCTCAGTAGTCATTAGGTATAGCATTAAGATAGAAAAACCCCACAGACGGCCGTGATAGGAGATAGGATGGTTGCTACTTATATATCCGGAAACAAAAAAACAAACAAACGTACACGGCTGAAAATGGTTTTATTGTTTTTCAAAGTATTCCCCTTGATGATCTATGCACTTTTGCATTCGCGTGAACCAATTTTTAAAGCACTTCTGCCACTCCGCCTGAGGTACCTCCATAACGTGTTGTTTGAATGCGTCGACAGCATCTTCAGCGGTCGAAAATCGTTGACCGCGTAATTTATTCTTTATATTTGGAAATAAATAAAAATCGTTGGGTGCCAAGTCAGGGCTGTACGGCGGATGACCCGTTAATTCCACATTTTGACCCTCTAAAAATAGAGTTGTTTCGCGTGACGTATGACAGCTGGCATTGTCATGATGAAGAATGATTCTTCGTCGCTGGTTAGTTTTACGAATTTGTTCAAATACTTCCGGTAAGCAAATGGTCGTGTACCACTCTGAATTAACCGTTCTACGGTTTTCTAGTGGCACTGTAGCTACATGGCCATTAATACCGAAGAAGCAGGCCACCATTTGTTTCAATGTACTTTTTGCACGAGTAACTTTCGTAGGGTTCGGCTCATTTTGAAACACCCATACCGTTGATTGTTGCTTCGTTTCGGGATCGTATGCATAGATCCAGGATTCGTCACCTGTATAGATGTTATAAACGGCTTTTGAGTCACCACGGTTATATTTTTTTTACATTTTATTGCACCATTCGACGCGAGCATCTTTTTGCTCTTTTGTTAAGTTGTGGGGTATCCAACGCGAAAAAATTTTTTTTACAGCCAAATAATTATGTAATATGCTATTAATGCTGGTCATAGAAATACCCAGAGTCGCCTCTATCTCGCAGTACGTAACATGTCGGTCGTCCATTATAAGTTTTCGCACAGCCTCGATATTTTGTTGTACAACGACCGATTTCGGGCGACCTGCCTTAACTTCGTCCGTAAGCATACTACGTCCACGATTGAACTCACTAAACCAGTGATACACAGTAGTTTTAGATGGGGCTTCATCACCAAAAGTTGAAGTTAGTTGATCTATGCACTGTTGTTGCGTTAAACCACGCCGAAAATCATAATAAATCATAGCACGAATATTTTCACGAGTGAGTTCCATTTTTGCTGCGAGATGACATTTAAAACCCGTCAAAAACAAAACACGAGCGTTAATAAGAAAGAAAAAATATACCGGCCAGTACTTAAAAAAGTTCAAATTTTACCATGGAGGTCAAATATGCTATTTAAGAAGATTGTAATCCCGGTTTCCGGATATATAAATAGCAGCCTATGTAGCTAAGCGGTGTTAAATGATCTTGGCGTTTATTGTTAAGAGAATAAGAGCGAGTACAGATCCACTGAACACCTCACCGGCTAAGCTACCTTACAGAAAACCACAGCCAAATAGCACTAGACCCTACTCATAGTGTTGTGTTCCTTCCTGCTGGTGAGTAAGGTTGCCAAAGAGGTCAAAGAGGACCCAGTGTGTTGACGATGAGGGACCCTCTTGTTCCTTTTGCCGTTAACTCAGTGAATCCTCCTTTTTGTAAAGGGTCGACAACGCGCATGTGACACCTCTGGAGTTACAAGCGTCCATAGGCTACGGTATTTGCTTACCATCAGTCATATAAATAAAAAGCTACTTGCTGTGCTGACTGTAGTCATAGGAAGGTAAGTACTGTTAGTAGGTAAAGCAACCGCATCGAGTATTTGTGGCATATTTACGGAAGCATTTTGTCAATATTGACAGAAAAGGAAGGTCAGCTAACAGTCAATGATGGTAAATAATAGTAAGAATGGTCAATAGACCATAATTCTTAAGAACAAGGGCAAGGTTGACAAATAGTCAGTTATGTTTCCCACCGCCATGTAGCAAATAGAAGGTACGGTACTGGAAATATGGATACCTACATTTAATGTGACAAAAACATGTAAGTATCTAAGATTTTACGCCTTGGTAATAGAGTCGTGGCTACTTATTTTTGTCACATTAAATGTATCCATATTTACAAACGGGACTGACCTTAAGATATCTACACAAAACTTCTCGGCGGCCTACCGGGGAAGTCGAAAATAGAAATTTCGTTATCTCCCTCTCTATCGCACTTTCTAATACGTTCGAAAGAGACGCAGCTAACGAAGTTTCGATTTTAGATGAACTCAACATCTGTACATAATCATATTTCTACAGAATTTAAAGGAAGGCAGGAAGCCCTTATTGATTATCATACATTTTTTCGCACATTTTTTTTATTTCAAACAGGTTTCCAATGTATAGCGAGCTACAAAATTGCATGGACACTTTATTGTTTATTTTATTAATCAACAAATTGAATTCAAGATTCAAGATATTTATTCATGACGAACATACACAATACTACATAAAAAAATACAGACAAACAAAATAAAGACGTATAGGTGTAGCACCACGAAATGGGCCCTGCTCAGCAAAATGCTGGCTAGTATGTCAGCTAGCGCTGGTCTTCCGTAGGGCCCACTTGGTGATGCCACGACAGATAACACAAACTGAAGACAAAAAATAGAAAATAAAGTTATACTTAACACAAACAATTAAAAAGAGGAAAATTGAATCAATTAATTAATTCATAATTTGACCATGCAATTTTGTAGATCACCGTTCACACACGGCTCTTATGCCGGCAGGGTTGCAACTAGCAAAAATCATGCGAAGCGATACATGCTAGGTAGCAACTTAAGAAAATAAAAACTGGCCAAGAGCGTGTCGGGCCACGCTGAGTGTAGGGTTCCGTAGTTTTCCGTCCGTCACAGTAAGTGTCCCCACTTAAGATAACACCGCCATGTAGGATATGATATGAGCGTTCCACGTACAGCGACATCTATCGGCAAATTAAGTAAACTATTGCGCGCGAGCTTAAAGTATGGAAGATGATTTTTATGGGATAATTCTTTATTGCGTAAACCGATTTTCACCGTTTTTACTTTATTTGAAAGTACGTCATTTCATTGTGATTTTGTAGAAATTACAGGTACAATAAACACCTGCTTATACGGTTAAATTACAAACTTACTTCAGAAATTATTAGTAGCAAATTTCAGCTTTCTAGTGCTAACGGTCACTGAGATTATCCGCGGACGGACGGACGGACGGGCAGACATGGCGAAACTATAAGGGTTCCTAATTGACTACGGAACCCTAAAAATGGGTCTTGGGTTGGGTTTTTTTTTTGTTTATTTTCGTGGTTTAATGTGTAATATTAAGCTTATTGTGCGGTGATCTAACGAGCAAGTCCCAAGTAACACACCGGAGCAGTATAACGGCCGTCTTACAGCATATCTGTATGCTTTTAGCATTTTCAGTTCGTTTTATAGTAGCATTATAAACGTTTATAGTGCTGATATAGGTCTTAAATGGGCACGAATTACCCAGCTTGAGATCCTATACAGGTCATTTAATAGCATTACAGACGCAATATGTCTACGCTATTAACTAGCATTATCGTTGTCATGGAAAGTGCCAATCGCATTAAAGAATCATAAGTACGCTCTATTAAGTTGCCAACTGCATTAAAGAAGCATTAATACGGCCAAAAAACTTGCTAATCGCAGTAAAGAAGCATAAGTACTCTCGATTAACTTGCCAATCGCAATACAAAAGCATTATACTAGCATAAGAGTGTAGTAAAATAAACCTTACATCAATGCAAACACGTCTCTAACACCGACGCAACAAATGTTATAATACAATGAACGTTGTGATTTAACTACTTTGTCTCGCAATATAAAATGGACGAAGACGGTACAAAAAACTGAATGAGTGACACGTCATATTTGTTTGCATCCTAACAAAATGTATAAAAGTTTTTGACTCTTTTACGTTATTATATCCTTCAAATATTACTGCGCAATGTAGTTTACTGTAAATGTGTATATAAGTTTCATTGAAAATTATCACGCGCCTTTGATTTATTGTGGTTTTGCTATAAAATATTATAAAAAGATATGCGTCAAATAAACAAAACAATTGTGTAATCCTCGTATAGAACGAGTTTTGCATTATTAACATAATAGTGTTGGTTGAGCAGTCTTAAATTAAGTAATTTCATTATTATATAGGTATTTTCCTTGTATAAATAGGTCCGCATGATTTTATTTTTAGGTTATAAATTATTTACAAAATGGCGTTGGTCTATATAGACGGAGAGCTAGCCACGTCGGATATGACACAATAATGAGAGCAACCAAACCCCTCTAGTCAGTTTGGTATACTATGCTTATTTCTAGATCTGGACATCTGGCAGCTTTAAAGTGGTGGAGGTCAAAGAATGCAAACCATTTCAAGAAAATAAATCCTAGAGATCTGGGTTTGATGCAATATTATGAGAAACTATACAAATACTATACAATATGGCAATAGCCTTTGTTAAGGATCTAGGGCGACGTATTGCCGAAAGGGGGTGTGATGTACGCGCGGGTTCTTACCTGGCGCAAAGGTTGTCCATCGCCATCCAACGTGGCAACGCTGCCAGTGTGATGGGCACCTTCGCGCCTGGTACAGCTCGAGGGGGGCTCTTTGAGTAGTTTTTAGTTTAGTTTAGTTTTTACTAGTGTTTTATATTTAAATTTAATTTACGTAACATGTATTGTAACTTAAATAGTAGATACTAATAAAATTTTATGCTATACAATATTAAGAGAAATTATACAAAAGTTTATGTTGGGAGAAAGTAGTGCCAAACGATGTATAATAAAATATAGTTCATAGTTTGTCGCCTACTGTTTTTGTTTCCGTAATAATCATACATCGGGGTTTACGGTGCGGGAACGATTTGAGAAAGAGTAGAGATAAACAGATAGGTTGAGAGTTAGTCTGAGAAAATATCATATTATGCCTAATGAATAACTACCTCTCTGTGAATAGCTTACACACTATGATACGAGTTTTTTTTCTTAGAGGCATGTTTGTATTGACTATTATATACTTAGTATTTTAAAAATGCAATTGCATATCCGAAATTTATTAACTAGATCTACCTAAGACAAAGACACGGTATAATAAGTGTCAAATATTAATCTTGACGTCCGATATTTATGAACTATTTGTATTAACTGAAGAGGTTGACAATGATCAGTCATTACATGAATTAATAAAAAAATACTTGAAAAAATCATGGGTATATGTACCTACAATATATATACATAATAGTCAGCTATTACATATAAATTGTATATACCTATGATTTTTTCGATCAATTATTCATTAGGTAGAAACGTGCCAGAGTACAATCTGTTTTTTAAGTTAATGCCTACTCTTTGGCTAATGTCAAACATTCCCGCACTGAAAACCCCGATGTATGGTAATAATACACAATATTTTTGGTCTAAGATTTTTTTTTATCGATTTTTGACCAGTTTTGAGTCGATATTCCAACATATTCACTATAGATAGAATTATAAGGCAAACGACTATCGGTTTTTGAATCTTTTATCTCCATTCTGTAGAGCCGGATCTTGAAATAAATGAGCCGTTATTTTTTTATGATATTTTTTAAATATGGTCTAAAAAAACACTTTTATCGATATTCGAATGGTGTAAAGAATCTTACATATACGTAATCTACATATTAGGGTTCCTATTTGATGTCTCTAAAAACTGTAGAGAGATTTCAATTTTTAACTAATTAAAACAAAATGTATGACCATAAAACCACTTTTTTAGCCTAAACCGGTTCGACTTTGATGTCAAATATCTCGAAGACAATGAATATTGAAGTAAATATAGGATACTATATTGTTTAAAGCCGTTACTGATAATATGATAAGCTATATAAATAATTAGAAAACTAAGGGAATCAGATCTAAGGTCGTTGGCGCCAGGGAGCCCCTTAAAATATAGGCCCTGTCCTTTATAACTGAGACAACTTCGGCAATGTTTACCTAGTTTGGTATTACTATTTTCCAATTAAAACATTTTGCTAGTCTGTCACTGTGACCTCCACCCATTAAAAGCTTTTTGTTGCTCTCATTATTGTGTCATTGACGTGGCTAGCTCTTAGTCCAATAGCAGCTCAATGACCCTTAAAAAATGCCTTATTTATGCCTACAGCATTACACGTGAATAATTATGCTATTAAACAACATTAAGCATTTATTTATGCTATTGTAGAACCTAAGGCACTAAAACTGCTAAAAGCTGTATAGGGGCTGTTCATAAATTACGTCATCAATTTTTGATGATTTTTACCCCCCCCCCCCCCCCCTAAAATCATCCAACCCTCCCCCTGCCAAAAAAAATGCGTTTTAAGCTTAATTGTAAAATAAAAAACTATGTAGTAGATAATATTTTATAGCATTAAAAGTTTATAGAAGCACGACTTTCATTCCTTTTTTTACACATTGATGATGTGATCTTCGGAATGACCGCCCCCCCCTCCTACGTCATGCTACCATCATCCGATGCCCAGACCCCCCCCGCATTTGAAATGACGTAATTTATGAATAGCCCCTTATAGTGAATTACTTGGCTTTATAATGGTTTATATTATTGCTATTGTACTGCATTAGGCTGCTATTGTACGTATTACCTACTTATAAATGCTATTGTACACCCTAAGGCATTAAAAATAGCTGAAAGCTGTATAGCGAATTTACGTGGCATTATAATGGCTAATATTCATGCTCTTAAACAGCATTAAGCATTTATTTATGCTATTGTAGAACCTTAGGCACTAAACCAAACCGAAGCATTAGTGTAGCAAACCAAAACGCAACTGTACAGCATTCAGCTGTACAGTTGCATGTTGTTCGCTGCACTAAAACTAATTGCTAAACAAAAGCATTTACATATGCCATTATACAACCGTTATACAGCGTAAAGCATCATAAAACGCTATTGTAGAACCTAAAGCACTAAAAACAGCTGAAAGCTGTATACCGGATATACGTGGCATTATAATGGCTAATATTCATGCTCATAAACAGCATTAAGCATTTATTTATGCTATTGTAGAACCTAAGGCACCAAACCACACCGAAGCATTAGTGTAGCAAACCAAAACGCAACTGTACAGCATTCAGCTGTAAAAAAGCCTTTATACATGCCATTATACAACCGTTAGACATCTTAAAGCATTATATAATGCTATTGTAGAACCTAAAGCACTTAAGTGCTTTTAAACAGTCAAAAGCTGTACAGTTGCATTGTGGTTTGCTGCACTAAAGCTAAAGGCTTTACAAAAGCATTTAGATATGCCATTATACAACCGTTATACAGCTCAAAGCATCATATAATGCGACAAGTTGCTCGGTGAACGTATATAAGAGTTTATACGGTCCTTAAGTTCGAAATAAGTTAACTATTCATATGTTATAATGCTTCCTGTGTTACTTGGGGTGTGCAGCTATTAAGTATTAGTCTCGAAACGCGAGTAACCATTGGTTGAACAACCTGTAGTCGCCAGGGTCGGGCCCCGCGTGCTGTTTTGTAGGGAGCAGCTGACACTCTACAAATAGCAAGGCCTATACCGAACAACGTTGACTATATTTTTTTTGATTAAACCAAAAATATCGATCAAAGACATTGTACCCAAAAATTTATTAACTTACAAGCATTCAATTTCCCGCCTTTTATTACTTGACATTGGGTACAGGCAATACCGCCTGTCCATCAGCAGAAAAAAAAGATAAAATTGTGTGATGTACGGAACCGTGGAGACGTGAATCCGACTCCCACGTCGCTAAGGAGGTCGGAAAGGAAAAAGTAAAAATAAAAGTCCGTAGCTTAGGTTAGTAATAAAATGGCTGAACGTCGCACGAGGTTCACTCAGGTCAGTTTTACCGCAGGCATCGCGTTCTTACTGCATGCAGTACAGACTTTTGCTGTTCTAATTATAACGTCGACGTTCATATTATACTATTGAACTATGGAACCAACTATAACACCGCGAAAAAATCAGCTGTTTCAATATCAGCGAAACATAATGTCGATGATGTCTATGGATCAGGCAGACTTTTTATCTTGATTTCGGGGTTGGTCCCATGTAAAATTTGTTCCGTAATTAATTACCTATACCTAATTAAATCCTGTCTATATAGAGTATGTTCAGATATAATATAAAATAATCATTCTGTATAAACAAGTCAGTAATAACGGCCTTTCATCCTCCTAGCGTTTGTCCCGGCTTTTTGCTACAGCTCTATCGAGCCTGGCGTCCGCTCGGCAACCTAATCCCAGGAAATGCCGTAGAAAATAAGATTACACAAGTAACTAGACACATAAATATTACATACGTTACTGAACAACGCCTCTTACACTTTTTTTTCTTTTTATACCACGACTGTGGCAAACAAGCATACGGCCCGCCTGATGGTAAGCAGTTACCGTAGCCTATGGACGCCTTCAACCCCAGAGGATTCACATGCGCGTTGCCTACCCTTTAGGAACCTATACACTCCTTTTTTGAAGAGCCTCATACTGTAGCCCGCTGGGAAAACCTCAGCAGGGAGTTCATCCTCACACCCTGGTGCGATGCGGTGATAAAAAGCTGCCGTGGGCATCATATGAAACAGTTCTTCAGAGCACAACCCATTGTACAAGCGATAGAATAGAACACATAAAAAGGCAAAGTCTCTCCTTAGACTCAAAGGTTCAATATTGCTCGTGAGTTTGGGGTCGTCGTGATTTGAGGCGGTGTTTAGCAACTTTTGTAATCTTATTACGTTCGGCAACTTTCGTTGCTGACTGTACATCTAGACAGAGACATAACATAACGCACAAATATAAAAACGAAACGCAATTAGGAATTGGTAACGCCGGCCATCACGGAAATACTCAACCTCATCAAACGTATACTTTATTACCTTGAAATAGAGTTCACCGAAGATCAGTTTAATGTTTACTGCTTGAACCATCGTTGACACATGCCAGTAACCAAAAGTCATCCTTATTCTCTTTACATAAGATTCAATGATGATCAAATAAGTGTGTTCGAAGGAAACACGCAACGAAAACGGGGCTCGACATTACTGTACCTATGTTATAGGAAATAGGCCTATTACCGTCAATTTGGAGTTTAAATCGCATTTTAATTGAATAACAGTTCCACAGATGTTCTCACGGTGTTTTCTTTTGAGGATAGGTATAGAATAGCTAGGTACATTAAAACATTTCCAGTGAACCTACTTTCTTTCAGTCGGCCTATCACGTTCAAAACGCCAAATAAAATAATTTTAAACAAAAAAGAACCGACTTCACATAGCTTCCAAAAAATACTCAAATCATTATAGGTGTGCCTATAATAGTTGAAGAGTTCTCTCGATTTCTCCAGGACCCCATCATCAGATTCTGACCTGGCTACAATAACCTCCTTCGAAATCTTGCAGTCGGTTGAAAAGTAAGTGTAAGTACATACGTGATCAAGTCCTATTGTTAATATTTTTTGTGTTCTCATATCCGAAGGTGTCAATGACAATAAACCTGAATCAATTAGTATGATGAATGTCTATCGACGTTAATTATATGTTTACCTAACGGTACAGCTAGCTACCGGAATAAATCGATCAATGATTTCCAACGAAAGGTATGACCTGTCAGAAGTCAGTGATAATAACAATCCATCTTTTTATTTTACATACCGTCAACTGCTACAACTTTGCTTACGATTCTCAACTTTACTTGCCTTGAAAAACATGGTGAGTGAGATGGGAGAAAGGCGGCCGTCTCAAGAATAAACTATATAAAAGCCAAGTTATCACTATACTCATATAAATGTACTAGTAATCTATACACCTCAGTCAGGACTGTTGAGGAGCTAAATGCATGTTTGTTAAAGTAATTAATGAATCTTAAGCATTGTGTACAATTAACTCTGTTTGTTCTCCTAATAAATAAAATATAAAATAAAGATATAAATAGCTGTTTGGTGAAAAAAAACATGTTTTGCAAGCCAGGCAAAGTTGAGCATGGCAGGCAAAGTTGTAGCAGTTGACGGTGCAAATATGTCAGCTACAGTGCGCTTTAGCTGTCAATTATTGACGCAGCGATAGCGAAGGTCTCCGTTTCATCAGCTTGGGCTTCATGCTTTCGTATGTCCGTCCGGCGTCTGTCCGGCTGTTCGCTGGTCGCATTTCTCTACCGATTCCCGTGATTTTTTGTGAGCAGGTTCTATATTTAGGTCTGCAGCTCACAGAGCTACGAGTTGATTAAGGTGAAACGGGCAAAGATGAATATGCACACAATACTCGCCCGCTGCTTCTTTCGCGTAGAAATCTTTAGACACAACCATATCACCCCCCCTTAAGGGTATCAATATTATAGCTTATTTTATGTAATTAATTTTGTACTAAGCAGAAACGTCTTCAAGCGAAAATTTCAATTTTATAATTGAAGGAAAAATGGAAAAATTCACCGCGTCGAGCAAGGTGTTCCGAAAGGTCGCAAGTTCGAATCTTGCTCGACACGGTGAATTTTTCCATTTTTCTTTCAATTATAAACTTATTTTATGTAATCATGTTTCCATATTACTCTAATTCTTAACTAAAGCTGTTCACCATTAGTTTCCATAGTTAATAATATTAGTTAAAGTAGTGTTAGCAAGCTTAGTAGAAAGTTCTAGAAAAGAAACACACATACGTTTGAGAGAATCATGTGTGGCGATACGGCTTCCTCGCGCTATGCAATCTCAATATGTGTTAGGCATAGACATAGGACAAAAGGTATAGACGGGGCATGGTAATAATAATATCAATATCGAACGG
Source organism: Pammene aurita (assembly GCA_947086415.1). Taxonomy (NCBI): domain Eukaryota; kingdom Metazoa; phylum Arthropoda; class Insecta; order Lepidoptera; family Tortricidae; genus Pammene; species Pammene aurita. Next base: position 34,435,897 of record OX352303.1, read on the forward strand.
GATGGTCTTATTATACTTTCAATAGGTACAACAGAGAAGGTGCTATCATCGTTGGTCCTTGTCATAATTTCACATTTTTTGTTACCCTACACGCCATTACTTATAGCAATGGAGGGTCACAAACAGATATAATTTGCGATTTCGTCAAGAATTTCTGTGTTTACTACGAGAAAACCTGATATTTATCTTAGAAAGTTGTGTCGGCTAAGGAAAACAATGGTAAATTGTTTTGATTTGTGCTGTAGAAGTGATTTTATGTTAAATGTTAGCATAGTTTTTAATGTAAGTACCTAAATTTAAGTTTTTACTAACAATTCTATGGATTTTTATGGACCGATTTTTTTTTATACCACGACGGTGGCAAACAAGCATAAGGCCCGCCTGATGGTAAGCAGCTGCCGTAACCTATGGACGCCTGCAACTCCAAAGGAGTCACATGCGCGTCAAATAAACAGATTTTATTTTTATTATTATTTATCGTCATCTATGTCTACCCCTTACGGTAGTACAGTCGCCATCAAATATAGCGGCCAAGGTACTCAAAAATATCTGAACATGCGCTTTATCACCTTCACAATAGAGGCGTTGTTCAGATATTTGTGAGCGCCTTGGCCGTTCCGATATATCTGTTGGCGACTGTACGTGCTAGTTGAATTCTTGCTTTGAGGTGTTAGGCCTCTTTCGCTGTTGTCGCCATCCTGCCTGTTATATTTAGCTGTTGTCGCCATCTTATGGTATACTAGCTGTACCCGCGGCTTCGCCCGCGTATGTGGGAGGTCATTTTCAATTACTATCCAGACCATTAGTGTAGAATTTACGGCGTTCTACTTATAAATCTATCTAAATTTATTAGTCTATCTGTGATAAAGATAACTGACTAAAAGACTTGCGTCGAGACCTGCGAATGCTAATGGCCGAATTCCTGCAGGAGAACATGCTTCGAACAGAGGGTCAAACGCTCAAGGTATGAGCGCGAGGTAGCGTGTGAGCGCAACGTCCCAGCGAAAACTGCTTTTGGCAGCAGCATGCCAAAATCTAATAAGGCCAAAGGCAGCAAGAATTGTTTCAGCAGGAGCATGAAAGGGTCTCCACAAAGCTCAATGGGCAAGTTTTTTGGTGAACCCGAACGCCGAAGCCGTGACGCGGCGAGCGGCAATATCGCGAAACCTATAGGGTGAGTACCGCGCAGGACCGCAGCGAGAATTGCTTCAGCAGAAGCAGCATGTCAGGGACCGGACATAACTCAATGGCGAAGTGTCTTTGCGAACTCGAGGGCTGCGGACACGAGGGTAAGCGGAAATGTATGTGAAAGTCAAAGGCCGAGTACCGCGTAAGGTCCAAGCTCGGAACATCGCAGCGAGAACTTCTTCAACGTCATGACAGGGACCGGACATGACTTAAAGGCGAAGTGTCTTAGCGAACCCGGGGGCCGTGGCTCGAGGGTGAGTGGCAACGTCTGAGAAAGCCAAAGGCCGAGTACCGTATAGGGCCCACGTCAGCAGCAGTACCATGACATCAGGGACCGGACATATCTCAATGGTGAAGTGTTTTGAGGCCCGAGGATGAGTGGCAATATCTGCGAAAGCCATAGGCCGAGTACCGCGTTGGCCCAAGCCCGGAGCGTCGCAGTGAAAATTTCTCTAGCAGAATCAACATGATATAATCCGGACCAAACTGAATGGCGAAGAATCTTAGCTAATCTGAGGGCCGGAGCCCCGAAGGTGTGCGGCAATGTCTGCGAAAGCCATAGTCCGAGTACCGCTTAGGCACAGGCCCGGAGCGTAGCAGCGAGAATTGCTTCAGCAGCAGCAGCATGACAGGGACCGGACATATCTCAATGGTGAAGTGTCATAAGGCCCGAGGGTGAGCGGCAATGTCTGCAAAATCCATAGGCGGAGTACTGAGTAGGCCCAAGCCCGGAACGTCGCAGCGAGAATTGCTTCAGCAGCAGCAGCAGCAGCATCACAGGTACTGAACATATCTCAATAGTGAAGTGTCATAAGGCCCGAGGGTGAGCGGCAATGTCAGCGAAAGCCATAGGCCGAGTACTGAGTAGGCCCAAGCCCGGAGCGTAGTAGCGAGAATTTATTCAGCAGTAGCAGGAAGCATGACAGAATCCGGACAAAACTCAATGGCGAAGAGTCTTAGTAAATCTGAGGGCCGGAGGCCCGATGGTGGGCGGCAATGTCTGCGAAAGCCATAGGCCGAGTACCGCGTAGGCCCAGGCCTGAAACGTCGCAGCGAGAATATCTTCAGCAGCAGCGTGACAGCTAGCAGCTAGTAATTGCTAGATTCATGACTACCCTTTTTATTGCAATCAGCTGTTAAAGCGAGATAATACATGTTGCTCTCACAAACGGTACAATTATTGCTGTCGGGTAAATCGAAAAAGATAAATCTTAACTACCTGTTTTATTTGTTTTTACGTAATATTGTAAGTAGTTTTCATGTATTGATAAATATATTATTTTTACGTTGAGTATAAAGTACCTCCAGGTATTAATGGATCACAATATATGTCCGGATACTTACAATTTCCAAAACGATGTAACACGTTTTAAAAATATTTAACCCGCAATCCTTAAATTGGGAAAGCATTTAAAAATCCATGGTGTAAACCTCGGCGAAACGCAACAAACCGAATCGCTTAATTTAATCTAAAGACGTCCTTAAATAATGTTTGTATACAGTATACAGGGTACCTATACAGCGCCATCTGTGACCACTTTTGAGAACAATTTTTATATGAAAATTATGTTTGTAATAACCAGAATAAAAACTACCCTATATGTTGCTCCGGGGTATAAACTGTTACTATACAAAATTTCGTAAAATTCTGTGCAGTAGTTTTTACGTAGTGCGCGGACAAGTTCACAGACAGACAGACAAGAATTCCAAAAATCACTGAAATGTATTCAGTCAACGTTTCTAAGACCCCCTGAATACGTTTTTCTAAAATATCTTCAATGTACATTTTTTTTCTCCTTACGCGTTTATTATACATATGTATAGATTACTTACGAGTCATGCATTCTGTGTGTAATATCAAATTAACCCTAACCTTAAACCTTCAGCCTTGTAGAAGACCTGACACGCAACGGATCAATATTCGCTTAGTTGTCGTTATTACATAAACGCTTTTATTTCCAACAGTGCCATAAAACGATTCCTATCAACCATCAAGTAGTAGAACGGGCGGCCACCGTATGATCTGCTACGTTACGTGATACAAGGATAAGCTCCATGGCACATGTTCATAAAAGTGATGCTGAGTTCCGAAAAAATAGTTTAAAAAATTACAATTGGCCGAAAGCACAAAAAAGTACCACTTCCGGTGTAAAAATAGTAGTTTATCTACACTCACATTGGAAGTTCTCTAAAACGTGTTCGAAAACGGTAGGCAACTAGCATTACCACAACCGATTTTACTATGATAAGCTTTTTATGTGTGGCAGTAACGTAATTTTAACTTTACATGCTCAACTATTGATGTGTTATGAGTTTTGATAACATAATGTACATCTGCACGCTCCCGCGCGGCCGCCGACACGCGCCTCCCCGACCGCCGGCACAATCGAGTTGGCCATGGCGGTGCAATGGCGGCCATTTTATGGTTTCGGAATACGGCATTTAGGATAAATAATATGAGTGTAGATAAAGCAGTGTATGCAACTGTACGTAATTAGGCCTTAAAACGTAACAGTTACATAAACTACTATTATGTAACATAATAATAGTTTATGTAACTGTTACGTAATAAGGCCTAATTACGTACAGTTGCATACACTGCTTTATCTACACTCATATTATATATATTAAATTAAGCGTTCGGAAACCATAGAATGACCGCCATTGCACCGCCATGGCCAACTCGATTGTGCCGGCGGTCGGGGAGGCGCGTGTCGGCGGCCGCGCGGGAGCGTGCAGATGTACATTATGTTATCAAAACTCATAACACATCAATAGTTGAGCATGTAAAGTTAAAATTACGTTACTGCCACACATAAAAAGCTTATCATAGTAAAATCGGTTGTGGTAATGCTAGTTGCCTACCGTTTTCGAACACGTTTTAGAGAACTTCCAATGTGAGTGTAGATAAACTACTATTTTTACACCGGAAGTGGTACTTTTTTGTGCTTTCGGCCAATTGTAATTTTTTAAACTATTTTTTCGGAACTCGGCATCACTTTTATGAACATGTGCCATGGAGCTTATCCTTGTATCACGTAACGTAGCAGATCATACGGTGGCCGCCCGTTCTACTACTTGATGGTTGATAGGAATCGTTTTATGGCACTGTTGGAAATAAAAGCGTTTATGTAATAACGACAACTAAGCGAATATTGATCCGTTGCGTGTCAGGTCTTCTACAAGGCTGAAGGTTTAAGGTTAGGGTTAATTTGATATTACACACAGAATGCATGACTCGTAAGTAATCTATACATATGTATAATAAACGCGTAAGGAGAAAAAAAATGTACATTGAAGATATTTTAGAAAAACGTATTCAGGGGGTCTTAGAAACGTTGACTGAATACATTTCAGTGATTTTTGGAATTCTTGTCTGTCTGTCTGTGAACTTGTCCGCGCACTACGTAAAAACTACTGCACAGAATTTTACGAAATTTTGTATAGTAACAGTTTATACCCCGGAGCAACATATAGGGTAGTTTTTATTCTGGTTATTACAAACATAATTTTCATATAAAAATTGTTCTCAAAAGTGGTCACAGATGGCGCTGTATAGGTACCCTGTATACTGTATACAAACATTATTTAAGGACGTCTTTAGATTAAATTAAGCGATTCGGTTTGTTGCGTTTCGCCGAGGTTTACACCATGGATTTTTAAATGCTTTCCCAATTTAAGGATTGCGGGTTAAATATTTTTAAAACGTGTTACATCGTTTTGGAAATTGTAAGTATCCGGACATATATTGTGATCCATTAATACCTGGAGGTACTTTATACTCAACGTAAAAATAATATATTTATCAATACATGAAAACTACTTACAATATTACGTAAAAACAAATAAAACAGGTAGTTAAGATTTATCTTTTTCGATTTACCCGACAGCAATAATTGTACCGTTTGTGAGAGCAACATGTATTATCTCGCTTTAACAGCTGATTGCAATAAAAAGGGTAGTCATGAATCTAGCAATTACTAGCTGCTAGCTGTCACGCTGCTGCTGAAGATATTCTCGCTGCGACGTTTCAGGCCTGGGCCTACGCGGTACTCGGCCTATGGCTTTCGCAGACATTGCCGCCCACCATCGGGCCTCCGGCCCTCAGATTTACTAAGACTCTTCGCCATTGAGTTTTGTCCGGATTCTGTCATGCTTCCTGCTACTGCTGAATAAATTCTCGCTACTACGCTCCGGGCTTGGGCCTACTCAGTACTCGGCCTATGGCTTTCGCTGACATTGCCGCTCACCCTCGGGCCTTATGACACTTCACTATTGAGATATGTTCAGTACCTGTGATGCTGCTGCTGCTGCTGAAGCAATTCTCGCTGCGACGTTCCGGGCTTGGGCCTACTCAGTACTCCGCCTATGGATTTTGCAGACATTGCCGCTCACCCTCGGGCCTTATGACACTTCACCATTGAGATATGTCCGGTCCCTGTCATGCTGCTGCTGCTGAAGCAATTCTCGCTGCTACGCTCCGGGCCTGTGCCTAAGCGGTACTCGGACTATGGCTTTCGCAGACATTGCCGCACACCTTCGGGGCTCCGGCCCTCAGATTAGCTAAGATTCTTCGCCATTCAGTTTGGTCCGGATTATATCATGTTGATTCTGCTAGAGAAATTTTCACTGCGACGCTCCGGGCTTGGGCCAACGCGGTACTCGGCCTATGGCTTTCGCAGATATTGCCACTCATCCTCGGGCCTCAAAACACTTCACCATTGAGATATGTCCGGTCCCTGATGTCATGGTACTGCTGCTGACGTGGGCCCTATACGGTACTCGGCCTTTGGCTTTCTCAGACGTTGCCACTCACCCTCGAGCCACGGCCCCCGGGTTCGCTAAGACACTTCGCCTTTAAGTCATGTCCGGTCCCTGTCATGACGTTGAAGAAGTTCTCGCTGCGATGTTCCGAGCTTGGACCTTACGCGGTACTCGGCCTTTGACTTTCACATACATTTCCGCTTACCCTCGTGTCCGCAGCCCTCGAGTTCGCAAAGACACTTCGCCATTGAGTTATGTCCGGTCCCTGACATGCTGCTTCTGCTGAAGCAATTCTCGCTGCGGTCCTGCGCGGTACTCACCCTATAGGTTTCGCGATATTGCCGCTCGCCGCGTCACGGCTTCGGCGTTCGGGTTCACCAAAAAACTTGCCTCATAACGTATCAATATATGAGCATGTAAAGTTAAAATTACGTTACTGCCACAGATAAAACGCTTATCATAGTAAAATCGGTTATGGTAATGCTAGCCATTGCCTACCGTTTTTGAACACGTTTTAGAGGACTTACAGTGTGAGTGTAGAAAAATACAGTAAAAAGTGCCCGGCAGACTGTTTTAAAAGTGACGTACATTTGGAATCAAACGAGTTACTTTTTAACCAGTCTCCCGGGCACTTCCGGGCATGCAGACTGGATTTTTCGGTACCTACATAAAAATTGATATTTGTTGCCACAAGTGTCATCTTTGTATCAAATGACGTAGGTAAATAACATGCATTTTTTACACCGGAAGTTGGAATCTTTATGTGCTTTCGGCCAATTCTAATTTTTAGGGTTCCGTACCTCGAAAGGAAAAAACGGAACCCTTATAGGATCACTTTGCTGTCCGTCCGTCCGTCCGTCTGTCAAGACCCTTTTTCTCAGGAACGCGTGAAGGTATCAAGCTGAAATTTATAACAAATACTCAGGTCTACTGTCCCTTGGAGCTGTGAAAAAATCAAACTTCTAAGATAACGCAATCAAAAGATACAGCCGTTTATGCCGCAATTTTCCGCAAATTTTCTAAACTCGCAAGGGAATCAAAACCTACAAGGTACTTCCCGTGAACTCAGAATCTTGACATTTGGTACGAAGCAACGTCTTATATCACAGATAAAGGAAAAATTTCGAAAACCGTAAATTTTTAGTTCCATCATATAATAAAAATATTTTTAATAATTTTAAATTTACTACCCCTTTCCTCATGAACGCGTAGAGGTATTAAATTGAAATTCATATCAAATACTCAGGTCTATAATACCTTTAAGCTGTAAAGGTTTGTACGGAACCCTCGGTGCGCGAGTCCGACTCGCACTTGTCCGGTTTTTTTACTATTTTCTCGGAACTCAACATCACTTTTATGAACATGTGCCATGGAACTTATCTTTGTATCACGTAACGTAGCAGATTATACGGTGGCCGCCCGTACTAAAGGGTAAACTACCCGTTTATTGGCATAAAGAAACCAGACATTGGCGGCGAGTTTTTGTCGAATGTTGACGCTATTGCCTAGAAATTGGATTAAACGTAACAGTTTTGGAGGAGTGCCAATACGTAAATTTACCTAACCTGGTGAAATTGATTTAAGTAAGACTTACTACGACCTGGTGTTTGGTGTGTCCCGCCGGGTACAGATGGGAATAGGGTTTTTCATAGTATAGTAACCATTCCCATTTGTCTCCTAACGCCATACTCGCGTACGGGAGGCGCGGACGGGTGGGAAAACACCAAGAGTTTACATGTTTCGTTGTACATGATATTATTGCACGTTACAGTATAGTTATAATGAAAATAGGAACTGAATAACTGAACACGCGCTTAATATCAAACCTTGTACTTCACCAGTGTAGGTACCTACTCGTTACAACATGTTAGTCAATCTTGGAAAAAAAATCGTTCAAACCAAAACAATCGACGACTTGTCTGAATAAACCATGTTTATACATGATTTGTAAGGAGTTTGGGGCTACCGCTATGAAATCAAATATTTGAATTTCAAACGTGAAATAGGAAATGTTTATACTGTAGGTTTCCACCTGTAAACTTGTAAATTTCTAAATGAGGGTCCTGAAGTTGCAGTTAACTTTTATCAATTATTTATTTGCAGTAAAACGCGAAGTTCCACGGTGGTCTGCTAAATGGCTACTTACCTACACTATTCCTACATTTTATTACCTTTTCATTTTAGCATGCTCCTCTAAACACTACACACAATTGTGCTTTATAACCTTTTGCTGTTTTACGACTTTAACGATCCATTCACTCGTTAAGTTCTGTACGGTCACTTTGTAAAGCTTAATGTTCAATAGCCCAAGATTCGTTCATTCATTCAGTTCTGTAAAGTCTTGCGTTGCTTTGTTAATGGCACATCCATAAACACATTCATTCATCAGTGTCGTCTGAACAGTGACATACCATCGTACAATTTATTGGCCCTATTAGAACCTTACCATTAAAGGAATAAGGCCTGCCGCGGTTAGTCAAGTTTCTGTTAGTACCAATACAATACTGGTACGACATGTAAAGGCAGTAGAAAGTGTTCTTTCAATCCACACGTGAAAGATTTGAATAAAACTTAAATAATAAAGTGAGAAATTTCGAGCTGTATAACAATTGGTATTGAGACTTAGAAAAGCCAAACGAATTAGTAGGATTTAGAGCAAAGCTTGTCAATTGTGAAACTGGGGACAGACAAAGATAAACTGATCTGGATTATTTAGAAATGCTTTCTGGCGTTTTGTTCTTTCCAGCCAAAGAAAGTTGTAATAAATTTGTATCAATCAAGTCCATACAATGAATCTATTACAAAATCCAGATCCAATAAAGAGACAACATGTTTTTGTCCCTTGACTATCAAAACAATAGAATGGAATACGAGTATGAAGTTAGTTTCCAAAGTTAATAGATAATTTATAGTGAGCAGAAAGATTTTAATCGCCAGTTTTTAAAGAATATAATACTTAGAAGTACTGTATTAAAATATCAAAAAGCTATGTGGAAGATAGCTAGAAGACCATCACCTACAAGATTAGAACTTACGAAGTTAGAACTATGTAGTTTGACCGTATATTATTGAAGTATATTGTTAAAGTTAAATTGTAATAAATATAAGAACACTTCTATTTATGACAAATAATTTGGCTAAATATCCGACTCAACGAAATATGTTGAACTCATATAATACAGAAAATGACAGTTAGCACGTACCTAAAGGTGACAGAGAAAAATGGGGTTCTAATATGACCCTTTTTACGACGAGAGTCGAGCAAACACTGTCTGTGATTCGCTGTATTACATAAGCTCAATGTACCTAAACGGTCAAACTACAACATATAGTAAAACACACCACCACCAAAAACCCCAAGAACCGCCAAACATACTTCCAACATAATTATCCATCGACTCCTTCCGCACGATGACCGACGACATTCTCGTCGCGTACACAATGCAGCTGTCAAGGAACGACGAGTGCGGGGCCACGACGAGTATGGGGGCCTCGTTGCGGGAGGCCTGGCGGCCTCGCACGCTGATGGCCATGCCGCCAGCCAGGTAGGACATCTTGCCGATGAAACATATTAGCGGCTTGAGAGCCCTAGAAATAATGGGGATAGTCAGTGAGGTTTTAAAAATTCGTCGTGGTTTTTGCAAACTTGAGGCTGGGTCAGATAGGCATTTGCGATAAGTTTTATAAAAGGTACGTGATATTTCGGCGCTCAAGGGATTCTACCGAACCGAATCCTTGACGGAAGCAGAGCAAATGACGCAAAAGTAATCCGTTGTTTTAATTTAGATTTGTTATGTAATATTACATGTATAGCATAACCGAAAGTTATTTAAATATATGAAGTATGTTCTTGAACATTTCCCTGTTATGGTGCTGCCACACTGCAGTAAATGCAGGTCAGTCTCAGGTCTTAACCTTAATCCACGCTGAAGGGTGTCGCACTTTGACGTTTCGGAGGCCGTTTGATGCTACTTTCGCCTAATTGACGCCATTAATTTTAATAAATACCTATCACACATATTTTTTTATATTTCTTAAATATCCAAATCAAAAATTACGTTTATTCAAGTAGGCCTAACATCAAGCATTTTCAAATCGTCAGCTATTCGCTTATGCTAATACTTAAATAAGAGCTATTTATTGATGTAAATATAAATTTAAAAAGTATTTATATGTTGTCTACGAGGAGATACAGTAATTTTATAATACAATCATCAGGACTTAAATTTATTCATTACACTTTTGTGCAATAAACACTTTATAAGAAAGTTAAAATAAATAAATAAATATTATGGGACAATCTTACACCAATCAACCTAGTCCCACAGTAAGCTCAATAAGGCTTGTGTGGAGGGTACTAAGCGACGATATAAATAATAGATAGATGATAAATACTTAAATACATAGAAAACATCCATAACTCAGGAACAAATATCCGTGATATACACACAAATAAATGCCCTGACCAGGATTCGAACCCGGGACCTCCTGCATCATAGGCAGGGTCACTACCGACTGGGCTAGGAGGCCGGTGAATGAATAAATTATATAAATAAAAGTAATTATAATATTACTGATGGTATATAACCAACAGGTTCAGTTTCATAACGTAAACCGTAAGTACCGTAACGTAACGTATCTTAAAAATATTATGCCTACCGCTTTCGCTTCTTTGTCGTTTATAATCTCGGCCACATGAGCTCGATTTTTAAAGATCCGTTAAGTTATCTAAATATACAAAAGAAGAAACTGACTGACTGACTGACTGACTGATTGACTGACTGACTGATTGACTGACTGACTGACTGACTGACATATCAACGCACAGCCCAAACCGCTGGTTCTAGAGATTCCAAATTTGGCAGGTAGGTTCCTTATAAGAGATGCACTAAGAAAGTATTTTTCAAAATTCACCCCCTAAGGGGGTAAAATGGGGGTCCAAAGTTTGTATGGCGAATCAAGATTTGTTAGTTATTCAATCAAATACAAACACTGAAAACATTGAAAAAATAATCAACCCAGCCGGACTTGAACCTGGCATCGATACGCCTTACCGGGGCTCGATCGCTTTACCAATTAAGCTATGGGTTCAGTTACTGAGTTGACGAAATTCTCAATGCCTTCAATCATCTTTTTGCATTTATTTTTACATCGACTTTATAGCAGCCGTAAGCGACATCTAGGTGCTAACTACTAGAGTTAGATACCCTTCCCGCCGACCCTTTTACAAGTGTCACAACGGAAATAATAGATGGCGCTGCTATCAACTCATAATTTTTTTACATGATTTTTTAAAGTGGGGCATTCCACTCATACAATAGTATGTTATTCAATCAAATACAAACACTGAAAACATTGAAAAAATAATCAACCCAGCCGGACTTGAACCTGGCATCGATACGCCTTACCGGGGCTCGATCGCTTTACCAATTAAGCTATGGGTTCAGTTACTGAGTTGACGAAATTCTCAATGCCTTCAATCATCTTTTTGCATTTATTTTTACATCGACTTTATAGCAGCCGTAAGCGACATCTAGGTGCTAACTACTAGAGTTAGATACCCTTCCCGCCGACCCTTTTACAAGTGTCACAACGGAAATAATAGATGGCGCTGCTATCAACTCATATTTTTTTTACATGATTTTTTAAAGTGGGGCATTCCACTCATACAATAGTATGTTATTCAATCAAATACAAACACTGAAAACATTGAAAAAATAATCAACCCAGCCGGACTTGAACCTGGCATCGATACGCCTTACCGGGGCTCGATCGCTTTACCAATTAAGCTATGAGTTCAGTTACTGAGTTGACGAAATTCTCAATGCCTTCAATCATCTTTTTGCATTTATTTTTACATCGACTTTATAGCAGCCGTAAGCGACATCTAGGTGCTAACTACTAGAGTTAGATACCCTTCCCGCCGACCCTTTTACAAGTGTCACAACGGAAATAATAGATGGCGCTGCTATCAACTCATAATTTTTTTACATGATTTTTTAAAGTGGGGCATTCCACTCATACAATAGTATGTTATTCAATCAAATACAAACACTGAAAACATTGAAAAAATAATCAACCCAGCCGGACTTGAACCTGGCATCGATACGCCTTACCGGGGCTCGATCGCTTTACCAATTAAGCTATGGGTTCAGTTACTGAGTTGACGAAATTCTCAATGCCTTCAATCATCTTTTTGCATTTATTTTTACATCGACTTTATAGCAGCCGTAAGCGACATCTAGGTGCTAACTACTAGAGTTAGATACCCTTCCCGCCGACCCTTTTACAAGTGTCACAACGGAAATAATAGATGGCGCTGCTATCAACTCATAATTTTTTTACATGATTTTTTAAAGTGGGGCATTCCACTCATACAATAGTATGTTATTCAATCAAATACAAACACTGAAAACATTGAAAAAATAATCAACCCAGCCGGACTTGAACCTGGCATCGATACGCCTTACCGGGGCTCGATCGCTTTACCAATTAAGCTATGGGTTCAGTTACTGAGTTGACGAAATTCTCAATGCCTTCAATCATCTTTTTGCATTTATTTTTACATCGACTTTATAGCAGCCGTAAGCGACATCTAGGTGCTAACTACTAGAGTTAGATACCCTTCCCGCCGACCCTTTTACAAGTGTCACAACGGAAATAATAGATGGCGCTGCTATCAACTCATAATTTTTTTACATGATTTTTTAAAGTGGGGCATTCCACTCATACAATAGTATGTTATTCAATCAAATACAAACACTGAAAACATTGAAAAAATAATCAACCCAGCCGGACTTGAACCTGGCATTGATACGCCTTACCGGGGCTCGATCGCTTTACCAATTAAGCTATGGGTTCAGTTACTGAGTTGACGAAATTCTCAATGCCTTCAATCATCTTTTTGCATTTATTTTTACATCGACTTTATAGCAGCCGTAAGCGACATCTAGGTGCTAACTACTAGAGTTAGATACCCTTCCCGCCGACCCTTTTACAAGTGTCACAACGGAAATAATAGATGGCGCTGCTATCAACTCATAATTTTTTACATGATTTTTTAAATTGGGGCATTCCACTCATACAATAGTATGTTATTCAATCAAATACAAACACTGAAAACATTGAAAAAATAATCAACCCAGCCGGACTTGAACCTGGCATCGATACGCCTTACCGGGGCTCGATCGCTTTACCAATTAAGCTATGGGTTCAGTTACTGAGTTGACGAAATTCTCAATGCCTTCAATCATCTTTTTGCATTTATTTTTACATCGACTTTATAGCAGCCGTAAGCGACATCTAGGTGCTAACTACTAGAGTTAGATACCCTTCCCGCCGACCCTTTTACAAGTGTCACAACGGAAATAATAGATGGCGCTGCTATCAACTCATAATTTTTTTACATGATTTTTTAAAGTGGGGCATTCCACTCATACAATAGTATGTTATTCAATCAAATACAAACACTGAAAACATTGAAAAAATAATCAACCCAGCCGGACTTGAACCTGGCATCGATACGCCTTACCGGGGCTCGATCGCTTTACCAATTAAGCTATGGGTTCAGTTACTGAGTTGACGAAATTCTCAATGCCTTCAATCATCTTTTTGCATTTATTTTTACATCGACTTTATAGCAGCCGTAAGCGACATCTAGGTGCTAACTACTAGAGTTAGACTTTAAAAAATCATGTAAAAAAATTATGAGTTGATAGCAGCGCCATCTATTATTTCCGTTGTGACACTTGTAAAAGGGTCGGCGGGAAGGGTATCTAACTCTAGTAGTTAGCACCTAGATGTCGCTTACGGCTGCTATAAAGTCGATGTAAAAATAAATGCAAAAAGATGATTGAAGGCATTGAGAATTTCGTCAACTCAGTAACTGAACCCATAGCTTAATTGGTAAAGCGATCGAGCCCCGGTAAGGCGTATCGATGCCAGGTTCAAGTCCGGCTGGGTTGATTATTTTTTCAATGTTTTCAGTGTTTGTATTTGATTGAATAACATACTATTGTATGAGTGGAATGCCCCACTTTAAAAAATCATGTAAAAAAATTATGAGTTGATAGCAGCGCCATCTATTATTTCCGTTGTGACACTTGTAAAAGGGTCGGCGGGAAGGGTATCTAACTCTAGTAGTTAGCACCTAGATGTCGCTTACGGCTGCTATAAAGTCGATGTAAAAATAAATGCAAAAAGATGATTGAAGGCATTGAGAATTTCGTCAACTCAGTAACTGAACCCATAGCTTAATTGGTAAAGCGATCGAGCCCCGGTAAGGTGTATCGATGCCAGGTTCAAGTCCGGCTGGGTTGATTATTTTTTCAATGTTTTCAGTGTTTGTATTTGATTGAATAACATACTATTGTATGAGTGGAATGCCCCACTTTAAAAAATCATGTAAAAAAATTATGAGTTGATAGCAGCGCCATCTATTATTTCCGTTGTGACACTTGTAAAAGGGTCGGCGGGAAGGGTATCTAACTCTAGTAGTTAGCACCTAGATGTCGCTTACGGCTGCTATAAATTCGATGTAAAAATAAATGCAAAAAGATGATTGAAGGCATTGAGAATTTCGTCAACTCAGTAACTGAACCCATAGCTTAATTGGTAAAGCGATCGAGCCCCGGTAAGGCGTATCGATGCCAGGTTCAAGTCCGGCTGGGTTGATTATTTTTTCAATGTTTTCAGTGTTTGTATTTGATTGAATAACATACTATTGTATGAGTGGAATGCCCCACTTTAAAAAATCATGTAAAAAAATTATGAGTTGATAGCAGCGCCATCTATTATTTCCGTTGTGACACTTGTAAAAGGGTCGGCGGGAAGGGTATCTAACTCTAGTAGTTAGCACCTAGATGTCGCTTACGGCTGCTATAAAGTCGATGTAAAAATAAATGCAAAAAGATGATTGAAGGCATTGAGAATTTCGTCAACTCAGTAACTGAACCCATAGCTTAATTGGTAAAGCGATCGAGCCCCGGTAAGGCGTATCGATGCCAGGTTCAAGTCCGGCTGGGTTGATTATTTTTTCAATGTTTTCAGTGTTTGTATTTGATTGAATAACATACTATTGTATGAGTGGAATGCCCCACTTTAAAAAATCATGTAAAAAAATTATGAGTTGATAGCAGCGCCATCTATTATTTCCGTTGTGACACTTGTAAAAGGGTCGGCGGGAAGGGTATCTAACTCTAGTAGTTAGCACCTAGATGTCGCTTACGGCTGCTATAAAGTCGATGTAAAAATAAATGCAAAAAGATGATTGAAGGCATTGAGAATTTCGTCAACTCAGTAACTGAACCCATAGCTTAATTGGTAAAGCGATCGAGCCCCGGTAAGGCGTATCGATGCCAGGTTCAAGTCCGGCTGGGTTGATTATTTTTTCAATGTTTTCAGTGTTTGTATTTGATTGAATAACATACTATTGTATGAGTGGAATGCCCCACTTTAAAAAATCATGTAAAAAAATTATGAGTTGATAGCAGCGCCATCTATTATTTCCGTTGTGACACTTGTAAAAGGGTCGGCGGGAAGGGTATCTAACTCTAGTAGTTAGCACCTAGATGTCGCTTACGGCTGCTATAAAGTCGATGTAAAAATAAATGCAAAAAGATGATTGAAGGCATTGAGAATTTCGTCAACTCAGTAACTGAACCCATAGCTTAATTGGTAAAGCGATCGAGCCCCGGTAAGGTGTATCGATGCCAGGTTCAAGTCCGGCTGGGTTGATTATTTTTTCAATGTTTTCAGTGTTTGTATTTGATTGAATAACATACTATTGTATGAGTGGAATGCCCCACTTTAAAAAATCATGTAAAAAAATTATGAGTTGATAGCAGCGCCATCTATTATTTCCGTTGTGACACTTGTAAAAGGGTCGGCGGGAAGGGTATCTAACTCTAGTAGTTAGCACCTAGATGTCGCTTACGGCTGCTATAAAGTCGATGTAAAAATAAATGCAAAAAGATGATTGAAGGCATTGAGAATTTCGTCAACTCAGTAACTGAACCCATAGCTTAATTGGTAAAGCGATCGAGCTCCGGTAAGGCGTATCGATGCCAGGTTCAAGTCCGGCTGGGTTGATTATTTTTTCAATGTTTTCAGTGTTTGTATTTGATTGAATAACATACTATTGTATGAGTGGAATGCCCCACTTTAAAAAATCATGTAAAAAAATTATGAGTTGATAGCAGCGCCATCTATTATTTCCGTTGTGACACTTGTAAAAGGGTCGGCGGGAAGGGTATCTAACTCTAGTAGTTAGCACCTAGATGTCGCTTACGGCTGCTATAAAGTCGATGTAAAAATAAATGCAAAAAGATGATTGAAGGCATTGAGAATTTCGTCAACTCAGTAACTGAACCCATAGCTTAATTGGTAAAGCGATCGAGCCCTGGTAAGGCGTATCGATGCCAGGTTCAAGTCCGGCTGGGTTGATTATTTTTTCAATGTTTTCAGTGTTTGTATTTGATTGAAAAACATACTATTGTATGAGTGGAATGCCCCACTTTAAAAAATCATGTAAAAAAATTATGAGTTGATAGCAGCGCCATCTATTATTTCCGTTGTGACACTTGTAAAAGGGTCGGCGGGAAGGGTATCTAACTCTAGTAGTTAGCACCTAGATGTCGCTTACGGCTGCTATAAAGTCGATGTGAAAATAAATGCAAAAAGATGATTGAAGGCATTGAGAATTTCGTCAACTCAGTAACTGAACCCATAGCTTAATTGGTAAAGCGATCGAGCCCCGGTAAGGCGTATCGATGCCAGGTTCAAGTCCGGCTGGGTTGATTATTTTTTCAATGTTTTCAGTGTTTGTATTTGATTGAATAACATACTATTGTATGAGTGGAATGCCCCACTTTAAAAAATCATGTAAAAAAAATTAAGATTTGTTAGATTATTTAATTCGAAACTTCACAGGAGTATTCCTAACGATAAATTAGTAAACACGTGTTTCAGGTTTTTTGAAAATTCTACCCCTAAAAGGGGCAAATGTGGTCACAATCACAAAGTCTGAAAATGAACATAAGTATCGTATCCTTTTTGAGTACTTATAGTACGCGTGCGAAGCCGCGGGAAAAGGCTAGTGTTAAATAAATGTCTGCCTACTTATACTAATTCATCACTTATTTAGCCAAATTACTATATCGTTTTAATTTAGCTTGCAGACACAATTTCATTAAAATTCAATTAAATTAGATTAACAGTGAGAGTTTAGTTAGTTTCACTTTACTAGTTAGTAACGCGAAACTAACTGAACTCCCACTATTAATCTAGTTTAATTTAATTTAATTTTAATGAAATTGTGTCAGATTTCAGATACTTAGTCTAAAATGCGAAAATATTCACACATGCCATACATTTTTTTCTTGTTAGAGCACAAGTACCCTAATAAAACTATTTAAAATGCAACCATAAAAAAAACTTCAAAAAGTTTTAATTTTTTAAACTGAAATGTTTTTACAAAAAAATGTGATTTCCACTTTTTTACATTAATTTGGTTTAAGTTTACTTTGAAGTGTTGTTTCTCGAGAACTATGAGGTGTTAGTAAACTTAATTAGGCTCATTATATTGGAGATATAGTGTACTATAAAAGGTTTTTGGGAAAACACGTTCTTTTTTGTTTGTTTTTTTTTAATTATTTGACATTGAGCCGGTGTGATTCTGAGGTCGGAAACTCTTGCCTAACATAAGTATTTCATCACTATTAATATATAAAAATAACCAATCTCGGATTTGATGTAAGGCAACACCCCTTAACAACTCCCATATCCATGAGCTATAACCCATAATTATAACTAACTCCGTCCGCGACCTAGCCATGACGTCGTTAAAACCAAACCCCGTTTTCATCCAGTTTGACGTGAAACAAATGATTTCTTAGTAGAGCTCCCAGAACATTAAATTTCAAGCCTCGACAGTTCCCGCTGTGCGTTGACGCCGCGCGCCGTTGACTGTCGGGATTTTAGTAATTACTTTTACCTCCCATTTCGATGTCATTCATTTAATCGGTTTATACTTTCATTCAGGTAATTAACAGTAAGTTTTTATAAAAGGCGGTAATCTCTTAAAATCCTGTTACGCGTGAATTTAATAATTGCAGTAAGTACGTTTAATTCGAGATAGGTATCATTTCACTCACGTACTGACACGTATTTCTTAAATGTACAGAATAGGTGCTTGGCTTTCCGAAAAAGGTCAGAGACATTTTACTGATGTGCAATTTAATGGACGTTTTTTCATGAAATAATGACATACATGGTTACGTTTAATTAAGAATAAACTTTAGTTGTAATTTAGTTAAAGCAATGGCACGTAGTTACAGTGTCCGAGAGGCACCCGGATGGCTCGCGGTATTTAAGCTCCCTACGTGTTGTGGAACCATCCAGTGTAACCCGAACTGACACACGTTGGACTTCGTTTTTCACCTCTCATTTTTTCCGGCTTCCAACTCTGACGGATCGATAACTGACCAGCCGGTGTGAATGGCAATTTGCATGCACGTTCTTTATCACATACACATACTGAAAATTGAGGGGGGGAATGAAAAACCAAGTCCAACGTGGGTCAGTTCGAGTTGCACAGGGTGGTTCCATAACACGTAGGGAGCTTAAATACAGCGAGCCATCCGGTTGCCTCGCGGAGACTGAAACTATGCGTCATTGCTCTGAATAATTGGCTGGCAACGTTTGGGAAAGAACAACAAATAGTATATCTTTAAATACACTTTAAACGCAATTTTAAGATTTGGCCAGTAATTGGAAGGTGGCCAGTTATTGATGATTTACCTTACTTACAAACCATATAATCATTGTATATGGACCAATAACATTAACCGTAGGTAAAACATGACACACGTCGGTGGCAAACAAGCGTATAGTGAGCCTGCTGACGGCGACATACCATTTATTTTCATGTTTTGTTTTCTGGTCTCCACTTAGCCTCTTGCAGTTTAAGAGTTATATAGAGCTAATGGTGGTAAGGTAGCCGTGGGAAAATTCAGGACTCTTCCATACCAGACTTTATTTACTATACTGGAATGCTCCTATCGAGCTTACAGATTGAGAGCTTGAGATCAGTTGAAGCGAGTTCAGCTGATCTCGCTGGAGTAAGCGGAAATAATCGAACTAATGGGAGTTTTGTCGCTGGCTCGCCCGGCCAAGAAGTCTCCAGCAAGAAAGTCGGCTTGGTCGAGTGACTAGATAATTCACATACGATAAGATTAAGTGCGGTTGGATAAAGCAACTGAATGTTCCGGAGACGCCATTGACAGGCGTTCCCCTCTGCCGAAAACATATGACCGGCGATTATACATTACATCACTTATTGTATGGACTGACGTTTATCTGACGTGACTATTTGTACGTTACGTACGAATAGCCATACATTTGACATTCCCCTCCCCCGCAAAAATCGACAGACTTTTTTTGTATAGAAAATGAACTAAGAACTTAATGTGTCTTCCACATTCGTAATTGCAGAAACTTGCTCGTTAGTTTATTTAAAAATCTATAATTGTAATTGCAGTTTGTTAGCAAGGATGTCCAAAATAACTCCCTCTACCAAAACTTTTAAAAAGCAAATTGAAGTTTGCTTACAAGGGCTTTTTAATAATTCAGTGCAGCTTTCAAAGCTGAGCAGTCTATCTTGTGCATTTGCCGCATGGCTCACTGCCAACGCTTTACATTATCTTTTTGACTGGAATCTGCATCATTATATTTCGAAAAGATGTCCACTGCTGGACAAAGACGGTCCCAAAGATCTCCCCAACGACCGGCCGACAAAATAAAATACTTAAGGTTATTAAATTGCCTGCCTACCTAATACAGAAATGCGCAAAAACGTTTTTACAAAAATAACCATTAGTCAGTGTATTGGTTAAATCAACAAAAAAGCAGACTATAAACAAGTGTAACAATACAATCGTTTAGACATCAAATCCGTTTGATCGGTACTGCGCAGTTGCGTCACTAAACTGGTTTCTTCGAGAATATCTACCGCTATCAAGCAGCTTAGTAAAGTTTAAAATGGCGTCACGATAGTTTACACACCTACGTGTCTAGTTGTAAGCTCCGTCAAATGTATAAGCCTCACATAGGTGAGACACCTACATGAGTGAGTTCCAGTGGTTCCGCGGGTGTTCTAATTTTAAATTTTGTGCGATACTAGGCATCGTCGTGCTTGGACCTATTCTCGAAAGGTATTAGACCAATATTATAGTACGAGAGCCCACGACCAAAATTTTTGTCTCATAGCAATGCGGCCAAAACCGCATCAAATCGATAGATACGATTATCCTGAACTCGAAAATACCAATATCAGACATTTTCCGCGTAGCGTTTGATCTGACCGAATTTTCAAAATTGTCAAAGAATTTTACCGAACTGCATCATAGCAATATGTCTGATTTGAAGACTGTAGTTGAATGATAGTTCTGAGATACCGGAAACATATTTTTCAGACGTTAGTGGTGTAGCGCAAACCCGTAAAATCACTTAAAAAAATTAAAAATGAGACAAAAAAAATGTCTCATAGCAATACGTCTGAAAATCTTTTTTATTAGTAAATTTTGGTTATTTGATGCGAACAAAACAATTTTCAGACGAAAATGTGAACGCATTAAATTTTGAAACCGTTTTGAAAATGTTATCAAATTTTACCGATCGGTATCATAGCAATATGTCTGAAAATTGTTGGACATGATAAAATAAGTTGTCCACATGTGCAAAAAATTTATATCAGACAAATTAAGTGTAGCACCTTCTCTATCAGACAACTTTTCGATACTCAGATATCATTCAAAAATCGTATTGAGGCATCTTGAATTCTCTGTTACAAACCAATGAATACGTTGCGACCCTGAATTTATTAGATGATAATTAACAAAGTATTTACCCGAAACCGTAATAGTAAGAAAGGGGCAGGAGCGTAACACGCGAAAAGCCGTACCCGCCGCAGGAGCGTAACAAGCGCTGAGGCCAGGCGACTCCGAAACGTTATTTTCGTTTTTGGGAGTATATGCTACACTTAAAGTGTCTGAAAACAGGTTTTTGGTAATCCTGGCAGCAATACGAAAAGTTTAAATTTTTTTTTATCCGTATTGCTATGATACAGGTCGGCTAAATTTGTTGACATTTTCAATAATGTGCTCAGGCTATATGCTACGCGCAAAATGTCTGAAAACAAACTTTTTCGTAATACAATTATAAAATCTATGTACATTTTCAATATCAGACGTATTGCTATAATACCGACTGCCTTTTTTTTTTGACACAGCAGAAATGGCCTCCCACGCAGTTGCTACACTTTCGACCGTTACTACACACCTAGTCGGGTTCAGAATCATATAATCTAACGATTTTATAGGGTTTTTGCCGTATTGCTATGAGACATGGTTTTGGTCGTGGGCTCTAGTACTATTATGAATTAGACTAACTGACAAATTGTGGGTTTTCCATGACAAAGACACTAATAATATTACTCTAATACGTTTCGAGAAATGGGCCCCTTGAGTACCCCGGTACATGTCATCGTTAAACTTTAATCATTAGCAATGAAGGTGACAACGGGTGTCATTTTCGGTATGTCCCTCTCTATCGCTCTTGCATAATCGAAAGATAGTGATGCAAATAGGCAAACGAACAAACGAAGTGGCTCGCGGTTATAGGCGAGATTAAAGAAAATATTCATGTTATATTCCATTTATTCCGATTATCCCGGACCCATCAAAGCAATTAAATAATGTCCGACACTAAATGTCTCCACTCAGAGTTAAAGAATCCAACAATAAAACACTAACTGAACTTTAGCAAAAAATAATAATGAAATGAGAAATGAAATGAAATCTAAACCAATTTGCAATTTGTATATTTGTTCCATTACTACCGATATATATTGCAGATAGCTCCAGTTCTCATTTCAACATAAAAAAACATGCTATGCCTAGGCTACCAATTGTATTAACTACAAATACCACACTAATGACTTTTTTATATATCTGAACAGCAAACAGACAATAGAAATCGAAATGCGATGCGATTTAACACCTGATATCAAACAGCGCGAACATAGCTGTTAAGCATTACACAGCATTTTTGACTGCAAGACCAACTTATGGTGGTCCGCAGATGCTGGCACACGAAGGACCACTATACACAGGACGATGGTGTTGCATGCAAGCTCGAAGCGTGCATTTCGTGTCCAAGACGCGAAAGATGCTATTTGGTAGATAATAGGTTAGTGTATATGACTTAGATTGTTTATTTACTACTTAAGAAGCAGTAGGTATTAGTTAAAGCAATGGCGCGTAGTTACAGTGTCCGCGAGGCAACCAAAAGGCTCGCGGTATTTAAGCTCCCTACGTGTTGCGGAACCGCCCTGTGCAGCCCGAACTGACCCACGTTGGATTTGGTTTTTCATCCCCCCCCCCCTCTTTTTTCCCCCCCAATTCTGACGGATCGATAACCGACCAGCCGGTGTGAATGGCAATTTCCATGCTCGTTCTTCATCACATACAGATACTGGAAGAAAAACAAAGTGCAACGTGGGCCAATTCGAGTTGCACAGACTAGTTTCACAACACGTAGGGGGCTTAAATACCGCGAGCCATCCGGTCCTCGCGGATACTGAAACTACGCGTCATTTCATTGCTCTGAATATATGACACAAGCTGTATTTCGAGCATTGGGAATAGACGTGTGCGCCGCGCCGGCGTGGCGTAGCCGCGCCGTGGGACCCACGCCGCCGCCGCCGCCGCGGATTTGAAAATCCACGCCGTTGGCCAAAATTTCAGAATTCGACAAAAATTTGCCAATGACAATTACCGATGAAGGAAAGTCAGTTGAAAATTTAACAACGTATATTGACGAATTAAACCATGAAAACATCTACACATTGAAATAGTTTGGGTTTGGTCAATTTCTTCTCTTTCGGGAGATTAATAAATGAGTATGATTTAACCGCTCACCTAACAAATATTAAGTCGATGGCCTTATTAATAAGATTGGTTACGAAAATAATAAATCTGCTATCAAAATTGTACCACCAACTAAATTATCCTGAGAAAAGAAGTGTTTCCGGTGGCAGGATTGATCCTTAATACTGAACAGTATGTTTGGACCTACTGCGAGTCAAAAAAGGATCTTCATCATTACTAGTCGTTCCGTCAGAGCTGAGGATCATGTCTTTCTGTTGAAGACCAGGTTCCTCCATAGGCTTCTATCCCTCGCTAAGCGCATGGCTTCTTGCAGTTTGAATTGCATGGGTGCAGTGATTTGGGCACACCATCTTGCAGAGGAAGGGCCTCTTATTCTTGTGCCTTCAACTTTTTCCGTTATGATGATCCTCTCCAGGTTATCCGAGAAGCGTCGAGAGAGGTGTCCGAAGTATGTGGTCCAGGCACGTCGTAGACAACCAGCGTTTTATGCGTAGCTCCTCTAGTATGGACTGATTACGTACTAATCGCATCGCAGTCCAAGGTAACCGTAAAAGCCCTCGCCAACACCACATCTCAAACGCGTCAATACGGCTTTTCAGATCTGCCTTGATAGTCCAAGTTTCAGAACCGTATAGGAAAATTGGAAACACCAGGGAACGCATAAGTCTAACCTTAGTCTGCCTCTGTATGCCGCGATCTCTCCAGACCCTATCTAACCGAGTCATAGCACCCTTCACTATTTGAATCCTCCTGATGATTTCACGTTCATAGGACTAATGGCTTGTTCCATTCACGACATCTCTCGATGATCTGGAGCACGATGAAAATCTGCTCCCGTTTCCCTCGCCCAGACACAAACCCAGCCTGCTCTGCAAGTATTTGCCGCTCCAGGAACTTTGTCAATCGCGAATTCATGATGTCAAAGAAATACTTTACTGGCTTGCGATATAATAGACAAAGTTCTATAGTTGTCACATTTTAGCGTCGAGCCTTTTTTATGGAGAGGTATAACCATGGATTCAGTCCAGTCTCTCGGCCACTGGGCAGTTCTCCACACTTTGCAGCAAATCTGGTGTAAGAACTGTGTACCTTGGCCACCTAGATTATTTAGGAGACTAGCGCATATACCATCAGTACCGACTGCATGAACTTTCAGACGTCTGATAGCGTGTTCCACTTCGGAAATAAATAAGTCCGGCTCTAGTGGATGCACAGCGTCATTTCGCACTAAAAGATATTCCAGAATTTCTCGATAGAGTTGTTCCGAATCCATCTAGCCAACACTTTTCCCAGGTCTGATAAAGATCAGTATCCGCTATCTACCAGCTTCTAGGTTTGTAATCGCGGGTGAGAAGTTTGACTTTCTGGAACAAGTCTTTAGAATGGGCAGTTGCAGCATGTTTTTCGATTTCGTCACATAAAGCATGGATTGAATTATTCTTATCGCGTCTGCATGCCCTTTTCACGCAAGTCTGTGTTAAGGCCTTGTTCTTTGAGAGTCCTCTGTCGCTCAATAAGTTCCCAGGTAGCATCAAAAATCCAGGGTTTCCGTCTTGCTTGTTTCGGACGCAACCGCCTTGAAGCCATTCTATGTTATCTCTGTATCTTCAAAAGGATCCCTTATAACGTCGTGTATCTTGAGAGGCAACCTTCTGGCGAGCTCCCGCAAGACATTTCTTGGTAACTGGCTTTGGTACACGCTTTAGATGGAGTTGGCTTTAAAAGGATCTTAATTTATCACAATTATGAAAAACATCAACATAAAAGCGTTTTCCGAAAAGGCAGGACTGAAGTGTACTAGAAAAAAAAACACCCTTAAATAAGCCAACGGCCCTATATGTCGTTTTATGTTCCTTAAAAGTTTTTGATATTTAACAATTTTTAATGCGAAACGTGAGCCTTGCGAGTATAGGCAAAAGTGACCTTGACGCCGGCGTGGCGCAGCCACGCCGCCAAAAATTCCCGGCGCGCCGCCGCCGCGGATTTTTATGGCGGCGCACACGTCTAATTGGGAATGAAGTATTTATTGCACATTGTACCTGTTTTACCTAATATATAATACTAGCTTTTGCCCGCGGCTTCGCTCGCGTTAAATGCGGGGTAACACGGTTCCCCTTTCCTGATTGCCCCCCGGAATGCTCCATACAAACTTCCACCCCCCATTTTAGGGAAGTGGGGGGTTAGAACGAGACAAAAAGTAGCCTATGTCACTCTCCATCCCTTCAACTATCTCCACTTAAAAAATCACGTCAATTCGTCGCCCCGTTTTGCCGTGAAAGACGGACAAACAAACAAACACACACATACACTTTCCCATTTATAAAATTAGTATGGATCGTAAAGTAAGAAGCACCTATTTTATATTGAATTTTCATTGAAGGAATAAAATGAGACTCTAAAAGTTACGATTGCACTCACGTTTATTTATTCCCTATGCGCGATTTCCATCTTCAAGCAAGATCGGCCTTAAAAAGCCACATAAGAGCGCTTACGCATATCACGCGACTATCGCGACATCTAGTGACTAAATATACGGAGTGAAAAGTGATCTTTTATGGTGTTATGTCTCACGAAAGTTAACTTCAATTGAATTCAACTTCATTCTATTCAAGGAGACAGGAGAGAGCCCGGACGCAACAACCAGGTCGAGTGTAGTCTCGACACTAATATTGCAATCGACAGGAGACACAATGCCATTCCGTTACTACAGACTTACAGAATCATCGTAGATGGTGAACTGACCACGTCAGATATGATAAATAATGAAAGCAATGAAACCCCTCTAGATAGGTTGCTATACTATGCTTATTTTATTTCTAGATCCGGACATCTGGCAGCTTATCATAGGTGGAGGTCGAAGAATGCAAACCACTTGAAGAACACAAATCCTAGAGGGTATGATGCAATATTGTGGGAAATTATGTAAATTATTAGATTATATCGTTTAAACGGCCTCCTAGCCCAGTTAGTAGTGACCCTGCCTACGAAGCATGAGGTCTCGCATTCAAATCCTGGTAAGGGCATTTATTTGTGTGTTTATCACGAATATTTGTTCCTGAGGTATTGATGTTTTCTACGTGCCTAAGTATATATTTATCTATATATAAATATATATATTGTCACCTAGTACCCATAGTACAAGCTTTGCTTAGTTTGGGACTAGGTTGATTTGTAAAAATTGTCCCCCAAATATTTATTTATTTATATCATTGCCAGGAGTTTATGTTGGGTGAAAGTAATAGTGACAAATTACGTATGTATAATGAAATTCTTAGTTTATTGCCTACTGTTTTTGTTTCCGCAATAATGCGCAATATTTTTTGTCCTAATGTTAAAATATAGACCAAAAAATGTTGGCCTTCCCGTAGAAAACGTCGAAAACAGCCAAAAAAATTTTTTGTGATTTCGGAGTTGATTCCGTGGTGAATGTTGTTTAGTATGGCCTACCAAATTTCCTCGCGCCATGTGGCTGCCCAAGTAGCAAAATTTGGCACTATAAAAGTCCTGAGAACATTTTAGAACGTGCTAATTAGTGTTCATGATTAGCACTATAATGGTGTCGTAAACCTTTACCTAACCCCAAATAGGCCCTAGTTTTATCACTGATTTATTCTATAAACATTACATAAAGGCTCTCACTGTGATAAATCAGCTCTATAATTGAAATGTCTGCAATGTTTATGTCACAATTAGGAACTATTAAAGTAACCAAAACATGTTTATAGTGCTAATTTGCGCCGTAAACGATTCCAGTGATCTTTTTTATCACCAAAAGCCTCGTGTTGTGTGCTGTCGTCGTCGTGAGGATATTTCACAAGAAATTAAACAAATATATTTGTAAGTCATTCGCCATGTCCCTTTAGTTCCTTAAAGTGACATATAAAGGTACATACTAAAAAAACATTCGTGAACCGTAATTCTGCCGGTACTTGCACTTGCGAAAATAATTGTATTGACAAAATCATTATGCTGATTTCAAATTTGACCATGCGCCTTCATAATTTTACTGTTTTAATTAAATTTTAATTAATAAAATTAGGACTTGTCCCGACTGTGGCTGCTATAGTACACATGGGCTCCAGTCATGCTGCTAATGTGCTATCACTTTCAGAAAATGGCAGCCATATTTTAATGGATTTGGGTAGCCCTATAGCGATGTTGAGGGAGCATTTAAAAAGCTAAAACGTTATGTAATGGTCGTGCAAAGTCCTTTTATAGTGCAGATTGATCCTGTAATAGTGTTTGCGATACTGCTACAATACTAGTACTATAAAAGTTAATTCGACGCATTATTAGTGCATAATAGTTACATAAAAGTGTCAGTAAAGTGTCTATAGTATTAAATAGTACTATAATCGCTTTTTGCAAATCTATTACAGTGCAACACTTTAAAGATTCTTTTTATGGTCCTTTAAGCGTTCTAAGAGCTAACTTATAGAACTAAATTGCTCTTTAATTTATAGAACCAAAACGCTCTATTAAAAACCTTTATAGTACAAGCAGTCACAATGGTTACCATTATAGGCCTACTATATCACTGATTGGTGATAAAAGGCCTTAGTTATAGAAGCTTTTGTTACTTGGGTGGTTGTTGAAAAAACAGCCTGTATAATAACCACAGCGTAAATAAAAAATGTATGAACAGCCAATTTTTTTGTGTTTTTGGAGATAGATAGAAAACATAGAAAACAACCTGTATATTGACTGACTTAATGTATTTGACACAACATTTTTTCGTTAAAATGGGGCCCCAACAATTGCATTTCCTAGGGGCCCCGTGAGGGGTTAGTCCGGCCCTGCATATGCAGGGTACCATTTATTTTGATAATGATCTCTTCGAACTTAGATTTATTTATTGACTTTATTGTTTATTCCATTAAACTATTGTTTTGTTAAGTACGTCGGTAGGTACGTCTCATTTTTTACTGTTATATAAAATAGTTATACGCATACTAGTTATTGTATATTTTCTGAAATAATCCCTTCGAAAGTCAGAAAACTTGTGTCCCCCTGTAACTTTTGAACCGTAAGTCCAAAAAATGTGAAAAAATTTTAGGAGATGCGCCTTATCATATACTTTCTAAGAAAATTATTTTGAACATTATCGGTTTAGCCATTTTTGAGTTATCTCCAAAAAACTTCTTCCATAGGCATAAGATACGACCTTTTGGTATTAGTTTGGTTCTTGTTCCATTGAAAGTACGGAACCCTCCTATGCGTGGTCCGACACGCACTTTGCCGGTTTTTTTGATAAAAGTTTGGCAGACTGCGCTCGGTATTTGTGATTTTATTCTAGACATGTTAACAGGATATGTTGATAGACTGACATCATTTATCTGCATCAATTCAATATTTGAAGTATTTGAACTAATCTACTTTCTAAAGTAGACAGTAACGGACGGTTTAAATGAAATACTAAATGGGTGGCGTGTAAAGCTAATTGATTTCACACCCGAGTCACCCATTTAGTAAATAATTTGCAGGGTTAGTTAAGTTTTTCATTCGCTTAATATCTCTATTTTATAAGTATGTGATAATAAGAGATGACATGTTTACCTGTTATCATTATGAACAAAGTAAATAGCGTATTTTAAGCAGCGGTGTGGAGGGCATGCGATAAAAACGGTGCGGATACGATGCGTCACTGCGATTCCGTCGCCGTATTCCGTAACGTCGTCGCAGCGGTGTGGTCGCACCTTTACGAGCAGAAATCAGCGTGAAAGCGGAAAAATACAACTTCTGACAGAATTTTATCAATGGGCGCCATACAAAAAATAACAACTCAGGTTGATTTTTAGGGTTCCGTAGTCAACTAGGAACCCTTATATGTGTAGTATAGCCATGTCCGTCTGTCCGCTGCTTAGCTCAGTGATGATTAGTACTAAACTGAAATTTGGTATGAGTATGTGTTTTCCAACTATCCCTATCCTGCACGAGTTCCTTGACCTTTTGATACGACACGGCTCCTACTTTTTCCTTCACTTGGTCTATGTAGCTGCGTCTGGGTTTACCTCGACCTCTCTTGTGTTCTATTCTTCCTTCTAGAATAGTTTTGAAGAATTGATCGTGTCGTATCAAATGGCCAATCATTTTGAACTCGCGCAGGATAGGGATAGTTGGAAAATACTCCACCGACAAGAGGATAACTCTTAAATTGATGATGATGATGTGTTTTAATCACGCCGTCAAAGTGGTAAAATAAAATCTGGGTAGCAAGCGTAACCGAACATGTGTAGGTAAGGTAGTTAGGCAGGTACCTTTATATTTTTACAATTCATAAATCTCATCGTCTGACTTTAATATTTTTAACAGTTAGGAAGTCAGTAGAGCGTATAAAACTAAAATATACAGAGTGAAATTAAAAACGCGATACAAGATAGCATAATTTTAAACAAAAAAACCGGCTAAGTGCGAGTCGGACTCGCGCACCGAAGGTTCCGTATAAACGTGTAGGTATATAGGGGTAGTAACTTTAAAATTATTAAAAATATTTTTATTATATGATGTCAGTAAAAATTTACGGTTTTCGCTATTTTTCCTTTATCTGTGCTATAAGACGTTGCTTCGTACCAAATTTCAAGATTCTGAGTTCACAGGAAGTACTCTGTAGGTTTTGATTACCTGGCGAGTTTCGAAAATTTGCGGCATGAACGGCTGTATCTTTTGATTGCGTTGGCTTAGAAGTTTGATTTTTTCACAGCTCCAAGGCACAGTAGACCTCATTATTTGGTATAAATTTCAGCTTGATACCTCCACGCGTTCCTGAGAAAAAGGGGACAGACGGACGGACGGACGGACGGACAACAAAGTGATCCTATAAGGGTTCCGTTTTTTTCTTTCGAGGTACGGAACCCTAAAAAAAACCGACTTGAATTAGGCTACACCATTTCAAGAATGCCCGAGTTGCAGTAAAAATACTCAAATCACTACAGGTATGCCTATCATAGTTAAAGAGTTCCCTAGATTCCTCCAGGATCCCATCATCAGATCCTGACCTGATGACAATGGGACCAACTGTCAAATATACCGTTTCAAACAAAAAATAATTTACCAAATTGGTCCAGCCGTCTTCGAATAATAAAATATAAAAAAAAAACAAAAACAATGATCCCGGCGAATTGAGTCTGTTGAAAACCTGAATCTATTTATGATTTTGACCAACTTTGTCTCTCATACATTTTGACCTAACTGTCCAACGTCGAGACCTTATTTTATGAAACCGCTTAATTCTTTGTGTCGAGAAATTCTTAATTTGGAATTATTTCGATTTTTACTTTAGATCTCGAAGACCATAAATTGTCACAAAGTTTTTTTGAGTAGGTACACTAGAATTCAGTGGTCTAGCAATTATTTTAAGTAGGTACACTATAATTCAGTGGTCTATGCAATTAGCACAATAAACTCTGATTGGAGTTTCACTTTCTCTCAAATGACAGAGTTGGGAAACGCGCAAACACACCGGCGCAGGCGCATTTACACAACAAGATTGCCACAATATTTGTCAGCTTAATTCAAATATTGAGAGAACAC
This sequence comes from Pammene aurita, assembly GCA_947086415.1. Taxonomy (NCBI): domain Eukaryota; kingdom Metazoa; phylum Arthropoda; class Insecta; order Lepidoptera; family Tortricidae; genus Pammene; species Pammene aurita. The sequence goes on from OX352303.1 coordinate 34,466,325, forward strand.
TTGGAAACTAACCAGTGCGTTTGTTTGTTCGGTTTTTAGGTTATATAATGGTAAAACATGAAGCTACACAAACGCTTGTACAAATACATACATATTTATATTTAAAAATAAGGACACTCAATTTAACGTTCATATTGCTATCCCCGCGTATTTTACTAAAGGTATACTTACGTACCAAATACCTAATGGAAAACTTTGTGTTCCCTACATCACGAGGTATAAGTTATTTAAAGTGGAAAAAGTGTAGACTTAAAAGCTTTTCTTATGCGAGAGCCAACTTAAATGTCCAAAGAACCAAGTTATATTATATAAATATTACACGTTTGATAAGTACACGACGAAAATAAAACAAACAAACTGTACCTACCCTACAGGCGCCACGCCAGCAAAACAACACAATAACACAACAAACTTAATATGACGTAATGAACGGCAGCCGTAAAGGAACATAAATTTGAAAAAAAGACAAATAAGTCACAAAACAAAAACACAACAACAACAAACAACGACACACGTCTGATAAATGGCAGCCTTGCTGTACCCGCCTTAGCGACCACGCTCGGTGCCCCCAGGCACGCAATAGCATTGGATGGAGTCGATAAACCTCCAATAGGCTATTGTCACTTTTCTACTTACATTTTGTGCCTATAACAAATGGGATGACAAAGAGCAGGAAAATTAAAACAAGCCAGGCAAAACAAAAACACAACAACAGCAAACTACGACATTCGTCCGATGAAGGGCAGCCGTGCGTTGTCCGTCTAAAATTATAAAATAAAAATACGAGCCAGGCAAAACAAAAACACAAAAACAACAAACTGCCAGATACGTCCGATGAACGGCAGCAATATCGTCGAAGAAACTGTAAAAGGCTACCTTTACGGCTTCTAAGACGTTTAAGAGTCCGGTAACGATGTGAAAACGTAAATTGCTAATAATGAAATAACGCACATGAATTGCATTTGATAAGATAGTTTGAAGTCTTGTTATTGCAAAAAGCTACTTATGGTACATATTTATTATTATTTAATACCCGAAAACTCAAACCTTACAAAGCTTGTTTAGTGAGAACGTTAATTCGTGCAAACTTGTTGCTTTATTTTTTATTACTATTTGTTATGCCCCTCCAATTTTTTTATATTATCTGATTAAAGCATAAAGCCCAGTTATAATGGTTTAACATCATTTTAATGGATAAAAATCTTACTTTGTTTCCCCTCTCCAAGCAAAAATCGTGAAACAGCTGCTAGGTTAAGGTGAATTATTTATAAATGAAACATCAAATCCAAAAAGTGTTCTACTTATGCAGTTTAAAAAAAAAGCAATCTTTCAATATGTACCTATAAAAACTAATAGAAGTCTTGATAGTTACTGCAAACTGGAATCAAAAATTTGAGCAAAATCGAAAAAAAGCTTTACCGGACTCTTAATCATAGATCTTGTCGCTTCATAACTACAACTTGTTCCATATAACAAGAGATATGATAAGAAACGAAAAAAGAACACAAGCCAGGCAAAACAAAAACACGACAACAACAAACTACGACATACGTCCAATGAACGGCAGCCTTGCTGTATCCGCCTTAGCGACCACGCTCGGCGCCCCAAGGCACACGATCGCTATGGCGTCGAAGAAACTCGAATGCGGAGCCATAACGACCACGGGCGCCTCGCGATGGTCGCTGGGCGCGTGCTTGGTGCCCAGGATCTTGACGCGGTGGAAGCCGGCGATCACCACCACCAATCGCATCAGGGAGAGGATGGAAAAGCGGAGCTTGCTGAAAAGTTAGTTGAGTTTAGGATCACGATAAACGAAGAATCAATGGTATTAGGAAAAAAAGTTACTATTGTAGACTCAAATGAATCTAACGTGCTGGACAATAAATATTTGATAAGCTAGCTAGCTAGAGCTAGCAAGACGTCGAGCTTAATAATAAAGTTTTGGATCAATCGGCACGTTACTTTGGCCTCATAATAACCTCATAACCTCACAATACTGACGCACACAAAAGTTTCTATATACAAATTAAATTATAGACTACAGTGCACTGTCTGAGCCATTATTTGAATGTTTAGATTCTTTTCAATTGGTTCATTTTCGTGAACACATTTTTGACTGGTTTCTGACTTATAAAATGGATGGTGATGTTGATGTGTCAAGTGTGTAGTTCATATAATTAATATTTATATGAAAACTCCATCTTTTCTGACAAGTACATCACCTGTAAAGTGTTTTTGCTATGCAAAGTCTATTGACGTCCGACCTCAATGATGGAAATTGGAAAGTCTTGAGGTCAAAAGCATCCTAGAGGCGATCGGCGATCACTTATTATAGAGCTTAACCCGTAGCACACCTTTATTGATTTACTTAAAACAAAATTTTTACCTGCTGGAAGTTAAGTACGGCATAATAACATTAATAATTATCATAAACGTTGGGCTAGCCAATGAGAACATGTTTTCGGCCGATTTTTTTTGTCCGGCAGAGGTACGGTAGGTAAGTACGCTCATTTCTTAAACGGAGTAACGTTGATCGTATCTTTGGCTGGCATGTAGCCTTAATGTCGATCAAAACATTTAAGGGCGTGATATAAAACCGATTTTCCTCTGGGCATAATAAAGATACTAGAGCATTATTTCTGGTTGTGAAATACGAGATCATCCAAAACCGGTCTCGAGTATCTCGACGTTGTCTTCGGGTGTATCAAAACGTGATCAAAACAGTAGGCTAAATGCCTATCTTATTTTGGGAACAGAAAGACAAACAAGATTAAATCTGCAGGTCACATAGGTAACCTACATTAAACTTTAAAAACATAAAATTAAATGAACATACTAATAAAAGAAACTTTATTGTGTGGCTTATTCGAAGAGTGTCTGACAATGATGCTGCACGATTGTGAAAAGGTATTGTAAAGGTATTGTTGTCACAAATAGCTTTGTGGCCATGCAAGGTCTCATGTCGATTCTAATTCAACAAAGCCATATAAGAGAGGAGTGCGATGAGCACTACGAGTATACTTGTTACGGTGTAGATATAAGAACAAAATTTTTCATTACTTAGGTATAAGTACAAATATTCTCTAAATAGTTATCCTTACCTAAATTCTTATACCTATTTGTATTAAGACTAGATAAATGTAAAAACCCAGAAAATGCTCTTTATAGCAAAGAAAAGTGCCATTTGCAACTATTTTTGAGGAATACTGACAGTTTACAATACAAATTAGGTTGTTAATCATTGAGTGCCTCTGCTATCTTGTGCACGGTCGCGGGTACCTACAAATCAAGGAAAAATCCGTTGCAGCCTAGTGCGTTAAAGCACTGCTCATAGTATTCTACCCGATTTGTAGCGTACGTTTACCATACTATACGTGCACTTTTCTACTTGACCTGAGACCACCGCATCGATGGTAGGCGTTTCCTTTTACCTTCTTCATGGTGACTTGTCATTATGGTGGGGACCATAATGACAAGTCAACATGACGTCGCACAAATCGCAACGGAAAGAAATCTCATCTTCATGAAATCTCGTAACGGAGCTGGAGGTTTAAAAATAACCCCTCAATTTTGTAAAGCGACGGCAAATATATGTTTACACTTTTACATCGTATTACAAAGCAGTAAGGTGCAGGAGCATATACATATTTATGACGCCGACTATGCAATTACAATGTTTTGAAGAATGGCACGCGCTTTGATGCGTCAGGCGATAACTCCTCAGATAAACACGATATCATCTTTTTCACGCTACTGTTCGGAAATGTGACAAAAGATGGTGAAAATCCAAGCTGGAAAGTAAGCATTTGCTGTAGCACCTGAACCACCACTACAGCAATGTTATTGTAACGATGAAATGTCATTAGTTGGAAAGTAAATTGTACAGTTATGTCATTGCACTCATTAAAAACATTAAAAGGTCTTTTTTTGCCACAACTTTGTTTCAAAAATAAAATAAGGTTGTTTATCGGGCCAACTACCTGTTTAAAAAAAAAAGAAACGTCAAAACCATTTTTTCTACTCCGGTACTTTTATCTGTCAATTATATCAATTATATGGTCCCGCAAACGAATATAAAAGCATGTCTTATGCAATTTCAAAAAAGTCTATCTAGTCTATTCTTCATAAAGACCCTAGGGTTATTATGTGATATAATGCAACTGCAAACAGAGGTGCCCTGTGAACACAACAATTTTTATCTATCATTTATACATTCGTCATCATCTATATACTCGAAGAAACACAGATAATATACTCAAAGAAAAGTCTATCTAGTCTATTCCCCAAAAAAACAACTTAAATAAAAGCGCCAAAATAGAATGGCGTGCAGTCACGACTTTAGAAGAAAATAAATTACTGCCAACCTAAGAAACCTAAATAAACGTAGCGTTTTTAGAAAAAAAAAAAAATGAAAAAATGAAAAGAACCACGGACATACTTTGTAGTTTTTACGTTTGCCATTCGTTTGTGGTAGCAAACTTTGAAAATAATACATTTTTACTAATCTCTGTCGCTCTTTGATAATTGATTTAATAACGACGGTGTGTGTTTGTGTTAGTAATCTTGAAATACAGTGTTTTAAAACGTGAAACTTAAATTATTGTTGATTATGTTGACAAAATAACTGCAATATCCATGAAGTGTTCAATTTCGCACTTTTTGTAAAACTATGTGTAGTCGTAGAAAAAGTATTGTATGCAACGTCGTATAAGTAGGTCAAAAAATGTTCGTGGCGTTTTTCTTAACAATTTTCGCCTCCGGCTGCGCCTACGGCTCAAATTGTTACCCACGCCACTCACCTTTTTTGACCCCTCTTATACAACTGTTGCATAAAATACTATATTCACCCTTAAGGCGTTTTTGCTTTTTTAGCCGTTTGTGGTTTTGTATCAAAAACGCCTCTAAGTAATGAGTCGGTTTGAAGCAAACAACAGAAAAACGCTTCTTGAAAGTGAAAAAAAAGTAAAAAGGCGGGGATGGAATACTGAATTGGATATTCTATTAAAGCATTTATTATTATGAGTATTATGACAAATGTTTTTTTTAATTTCCTCACAGTAGTCGTGAAAAGCACTATGTAATATCTCGGCCGAAAGCGCTATAGGTGGACTCGTATCTTCGAGGGCCTCCCCTGGCGGGTCGGCCCTCGAACTAACTCGATCCACCTATAGCTTACTTTCAAGCCTCTACAACAATGTACTATTATTGCAAGTTCTTTTCGGATGCTGACTACGTGTGAGATACAAGATACTTTCTTGGTTAATTAAATTTACTACCTACTCGGTCTGGATACTTATCTCTGCCTTTAATTGGACAACGCCAACATATTTGCAACCATCCATGACAAAAAAAACCGGCCAAGTGCGTGTCGGACCACGCATAGGAGGGTTCCGTACCTTCAATGGAATAAGAACCAAACTAATACCAAAAGGTCGTATCTGATGCCTATGGAAGAAGTTTTTTGGAGATAACTCAAAAATGGCTGAACCGATAATGTTCAAAACAATTTTCGTAGAAAGTATATGATAAGGCGCATCTCTTCAAATTTTTTCATATTTTTTGATCTTACGGTTCAAAAGTTACGGGGGGGGCTACACAACTTTTCTGACTTTCGAAGCGATTATTTCAGAAAATATTCACTTAATCACAAAATAGTCAAAGAAACCTCAATGTTATTTTGAAAGACCTATCGATTGATGTGTCACATGTTGATATTTGGTTAAAATTTTTTTTTTTTTTTTTAGTTACCTGTATGGAGCGCCCCCTAAAAATTTTTTTTTTTTCAAATTTAACTACATAACTAAGTAGCTGCATACAAAATACACCTTATGTGTCAATTTTATTCAGATACGTCGTATAGTTTCTGAGTAAAATGCCTGTGACATACGGACGGACAGACAGACAGACAGACATGACGAATCCATAAGGGTTCCGTTTTTTGCCATTTGGCTACGGAACCCTAAAAACGGAAATATACTTTGTATACTTTTAACTTACAATAGCTCACTTTCTATTAATATTTCTTCATGTATATATAGGTATACTAAAAAATAAATAATAATAAATAAATATTATGGGACAATCTCACACAAATCAACCTAGTCCCACAGTAAACGCAATTAAGGCTTGTGTCGTGGGTACTAGACCACGATATATATAATAGATTGATATAGATAAATACAATTATCTGATAAACACACAAATTGATGCCCTGACCAGAATTCTAACCCGGTTTCGAAGGCAGGCCGGCAGGCAGGCCTTCCTGCTTCATAGGCAGAGTCACTACTGACTAGGCTAGGAGACCGTTAAACTACTACTGTGACCGGTTATCATTGCTTCCGAGTCTGTTTAAAAGAAATACAGTTCCAAATCAAATGTTTTAACAAAAATCTGTCACCGATATCGATAAGTTGTCATGCTCTAACGTCAGTATGTATGCATGTCGATTGTAAATAGGTATGGAATAATTCATGGCATAATTATGCCATTGTATACCTATGTAGATATGTAAGCTAAAAATGTTATATTTTGTGTGATTTATTGTTAAAGAACATTCTTCACTATAGCATACAGCAATTTCTCAAATATGTAGGCCTTTAATTACAGCAAATGTTTAATTAAATAATTTGGGACCCGCTTTTCCCGTTAGAGGTATAAATCACGCAAGTATTGAATAGTTTCTTGTCATAATAATTACAGTTTCTTCTTTTGCACGTTTCTTCGTTTAATAAATAATTATAGTAGAGGTGCCAGTGCCAACATATATCTGGTTATTAAAGTCAAAATCATTTATAAGTAGGCACAGTAATCTTCACCTGTCATTCACACCTCATTAAATTGTGAAAGCGTCGGTCGTTATGGTGAATTATTTCCAAATTTCAGTATAAAAATGTTGGATGAAACTTCCGTTAAAAACAGCCTGGTTAAAAAGATTAAATCTTCTTTTCAGTCGATGCAACTTACAGCTAAGAAACAATTATTTTTTTACCAAAACTAATTCTTAAGTTTTATAGTCAAGTTACTAAAAGTCAATCAGTAATCGCCAGTGAAAAAATGTATTGCGATATGTCAAATGTTGGATTAAAGTTTCGATTTATTCCTATTTAACTGTGTCAAATAGCAAGAGCTTAAATTTTGAAAAATAACAGAGCATGTAATTAATGATTTTTAAGACGACGGGTAACTTAAGTTCAAAACTTACTTAAGACTTAAAAATATTGAAACGTTCCTGAAAATCGCTCCACATGTGTCGCTCTACATTTTCGACTTAATAGAAACCGGCCAAGTGCGAGTCGGACTCGCGCCCTAAGGGCGCCGTATATCACACAATTTGAACGATCACCGATCATTGATATAACGAAAAGAAAAATTGGAGTGAGAGACAGACTTTGAATTTGCCGTTGAAAAGCTGCTGTCTCCATACATCGGCAATATCGACATAGGTTGCGAAGTTTACCAACTGCAAACAAGTTTGTAATCGTTTTTTATCTACACTCATATTGTAAGTTCTCTAAAACGTGTTCGAAAACGGTAGGCAATGGCTAGCATTACCACGACCGATTTTACTATGATAAGCTTTTTATCCGTAGCAGTAACGTAATTTTAACTTTTCATGCTCAATTATTGATGTGTTATGTTATGAGTTTTGATAACATAATGTACACCTGCACCCTGCACGCTCCCGACGTCGACGCCGACAGCCCGACACGCGCCCGCGCGACCGCCGGCACACGAGAGTTGGCCATGGTGGCGGTGCAATGGCGGCCATTCTATGGTTTCCGAATAAGGCATTTAGAATAAATAATATGAGTGTAGATAAAGCAGTGTATGCAACTGTACGTAATTAGACCTTAAAACACTCGTGTGATCTTATTATGAAACCACACTCATGTTTTAAAGACCCTTATTACGTAACAGTTACATAAACTACTATTTTTTGTTTGTGACGGAACGACATATTAATTGTTTTCGGACTTTTTCCCCTAAATTGTGCTCTAAGGCCTTCATTGTTGCCAAACATGATATACCTAGACAGATGTCTTTTAGGTCTATGGGAAATACCGGATATACCGTATAAATATTGATTCCACTGCGAAGTGTTACAAAATAAGATTCAAAAGGTCGTATCTTTGGATATCGATGAATTAGAAGCTGGGTTTTTATCAGCGTAGGGACCGCAGCCGTAAGTATTTGATGTTCATTTCTACTTAATACCTACACGCGTTCCTGAGATAAAGGGTCTTGACAGACAGACGGAAAACAAAGTGATCCTATATTAAGGATTCCATTTTGTATCCTGTTGTAGATCCGAAACCTTAAACCCGGAGTTACCCGTTTCAACATATTTATTAAATAACTCTACTTTGGTATTGTAATGTTCACTTTCACTTTTAATTACATTTTTACTGCAATTCAATGCACTCAAGTTATCAGCGATCGATACGCCCGCTGACACTGGACTCTTGTCAGATTTAAAGATCACTTTTTGGGCACTTTCTCCCTTAATGATGTAAGAAATATTTATGATAAATGTTGCTTATTATAGATAGGTTTGGTTCGTGTCGAAATGAAACTAATTTTAAAATGCTTGAGTAAGGACAGTTTATAAGTACTTAGTTAAGATTTAAGATGACTTCCAAAAAATATATATGAATATTAACATACGAAGTAGGTAGTTCTACATACCCAAATGATGAAATTTGATCAAATACTTACTAAATAAGGTATAATAAATTAAGCATTTTTAGGGTTCCGTAGCCAAGATGGCAAAGACGGAACCATGTTCGTCTGTCCGTGCGTCCGTATGCCACAGCCATTTTACTCGGAAACTATAAGACGTACCTAAATATAATTTTAACATAAGATGTATTTTGTACGCCGCTACTTAGTTTTGTAGTAAAATTTATGAACAAAATAATTTTAGGGGGGGCATACATGTAACTATAATTACTATAAATATCAAATTATCAAATATTAACGTTTTGCATATAGGTCTTTAAAAATAACATTAAGGTTTCTTTAAAAAAACAAGAAGTAAATATTTTAAGAAATAATCACCCTGAAATTCAAAAAAATTGTGAGGCCCCCACCCTGTAACTTTTGAACCGCAAATCCAAAAAATATGAAAAGATGCATCATTGTATATACTTGTAAGGAAAATTGATTTGAAAATTATTGGTTAATACGTTTTAAAGTTATCCCCAAAAATATTTTTTATAGGCAGTTACGACCTTTTGATGTTATTTTTTTTTGACGAGGGTAAGCGGAAGTAAGGCGGTCAACTCCTCAGGTACAAAGAGGTGCTTAAACGAGACATGAGAAAGTGTGGCATAGAGCCCTCACAATGGGAGTGGCAAGCCGCTATCATCATCATCATCATCATCATCATCATCATCAGCCTATATTAGTCTACTGCTGGACATAGGCCTCCCCTAATGAGCGCCATAGCGCCCTGTCTTCAGCTTGCCGCATCCAGGATCTGCCAGCAGTCTTTCACAGATCGTCATCCCACCTGGCCAGAGGGCGTCCTACACTACGTTTGCCGAGTCGCGGTCTCCACTCAAGAACACGTTTACCCCAGCGGTTGTCGGTTCTTCGAAGCCGCTACAGTACGCGAACAGTTTTGAGCTTCGATAACTCACAAGTGCGATTTTCTTTTTTAGTTAGACAGTATGATATGATTACTTATAGTAAAAAATATTTTCTAACAGTTTTTGACGTCGCGCTAGGTATTATAGATATTTGTTAAAAACAACAAGAAAATATTATACAAGATATATTTTCCTTTACCATACTATTGCATTCAACTATTTCAACATCATCTGTCATTTTATAACAGTTTGGTCAATAGATTATGTGAGCATAATCGAAAATAATTTGTCAAAATATAAGTGACCTTGAATTCTAAACGAATTACAAATGGCTAAGACGACATGCTCTTGACACAACCGTTATAAAATGTGAAGTTATGTTGCAATAGGAAAAAGCGATAGCCTGGTGGAGAAAAATAAAACTTGCATAATCTTTTCTATGTGTAGCAAACAAATACATGTATTATATCTAGCGCAATGCTAACAATTGTTAGAAAATATTTTTTATTATTATTACTTAACGTATTCTAACAGGTCACAAAATAAAATCGGACTTGTGATTTATGTCATTTTTATAGGTTAAAAAGGCGTTCCCGTACTCCACTAATAGGTACGGACAAAGTGGAGGGCTACCATAAACGAAGTAGTCAATGAGTTTGAGTCTCACCGGCGCGTTTAACTTGATGCCAAACGCGATGAGATCGAAGCCCGCCCACCTGCGGCGATAACTTATAACTATGTCAATGGTGTGCTCGCATGCCCGCAATGTTTGCGTACCTTTATTGTCAACAAGATTGGCTACGTTACGTTAGCCACATGCGAGCTCATCAGACACGACATTGACAGTAAAAAATAATGTGATTTGTATCTGTATTGGTATTTTCCGTATTTTACTAACATAGGTTTAAGCGTCTTGTTTAGGTTAAGTTTTATAGGTATAAGTTTAACACATTATGGATTTTTTAAATCTGAAATAAATATTTTTTATTTTTTATTTTATTATTTTTTTATATATTGGAGTCGACAGCAGTCGCCGTGACCGAAACCGGTTGTGGAGCTATTACTTACTTACTTACTATTAGTTTTTTCAATAGTAGGTACGGAACCCTCCATTATGCGTGGTTCGACACGCACTTGGCCGGTTTTTAGTATTTAGATAAAAATTCAAGCCTCGGATGCGCCTTTATATAACACACTTATAAAATATGTCTCTCACAGACGTTGTCAAACTCTTACAAACTAAATTAAACTGTGGCGATGACAAATCAATCCTCAACATCCTAAGTACCAACTCTTAAAGAGAAACCTAGTAAATAAACATAGATGGGACATCCAATGGACCACATCCTTGTCCTAAACTTATTCAAACCAGGTTGAGATAACAAGTCCGCTGTCTAGTAATTGGCACAGATGACACAGCCAGCAGATACCACGTGTAAACAACAGGTTAACGGTGCCACTGACTAGTAGATGTCAGCGACAGGTAAAAAGGCAGAGTGCTCGTCCCCGTACAGTTTAGGATATTTGATCAGTAATTAAAGCTAACCAAGTGGCAATCGTTGATCGATAACGTCAATCAAACTTAAATAATGTTTGGCAATAGCACATGGCGGACACGTCATATACTACATGACTCGTTTGAACACCTTTGTGAGCACGGCACATCTGCACGCTCTTCAATGTGTGCGTGCTTCTCAGCTTAAGGTGCTGTTTCCGCTGTCGTAAATGACAATACACCGCCATTTTGCTTTTTATCGATGCGCTGCCAACCTGACAGATTAGCCTACTAGTTCCCTATTCCCTACAAATCGGCCGCCGCGGGGTGAGGTAATTCTGATTGGGGCGGGGCGGAGCGTGGCCATTCTGTATGAAATTCCATTATTTATTCTATGGCAATAGTCGGTTGGTAACGTGACCTTTCGTTTGTTTTTAGATTTAAAATGATTGTCATATTTTCCAGAGTCAAGTATCAGTCAGTGCTAATTATATTTGCCAGAGTGGACAGTGTTTTAAAATCCTTGCTTAAGCTTCACAGTTTTAAACAGAACGTAGTTCAAACCCACGTTTTCTTATATGATGTGATACAAAATAATGATGTCGAACTGAAGACCTCCCTCATTGGCATATTAGCCATCTGAGCTGAGAGTACAACAATGACTAGGAACGTTTAATAATTTGATTTAATTCATAAAAATCATATCTGTTTCCTAAGGTTAACCTGTCTTTTGGGTAACTTTTGACTGTCACAGGGTTTGACTGTCATTATCATTTACACGTCTCTGCTCAGCTGGACATTAAAGTTGCATTGACTCTCTTGTGGTCGCTTTACTTTGTTCAGATGTTTTTGTATACATATCTAAATATATAAAAGAAGAAACTGACTGACTGACTGATTGACTGACTGACTGACTGTCATATCAAAGCACAGCCCAAACCGCTGGTTCTAGAGATTCCAAATTTGGCACGTAGGTTCCTTATAAGGTCTAGGGGTGCACTAAGAAAGGATTTTTCAAAATTCACTCCCTAAGGGAGTAAAATGGGGATCCAAAGTTTGTATGGCGAATCAAAATTTGTTAGACTATTTTATTCGAAACTTCACAGGAGTATTCCTAACGATTTTGTAAATTCAACCCCTAAAAGGGGCAAATGTGGTCACAAAGTCTGAAAATCAACATGGGTATCATATCCTTTTTGAGTACTTATAGTACGCGGGCGAAGCCGCGGGAAAAGGCTAGTCTATAATAATCCGCTATGTTACTATGGCCGGATATGGTTTTATCAGTGTAGCCATTGAGTTAGGATATATAGTAGAGGTACAGTCTCAAGGTCTCAAACAAGATTTACGGAAAATATGGCTCGTGAAAATTTGTAACCGGCCAGTGTTACACCGTAGTAAGACTGTCAGAAAAACTGCTGTACGAGTCGTTCTTACAGCACTATTGTGGGGCCATTTTTTGGGCTGATTGTGTATCCCGTTATTTATTACATATTGGTGGGTGTAGCTTTTATTAGTACGAACGTTAAGTATACATACATTTACAGTAGAGATGCAGGTACTTAATACATATATGTAAGTAAATCTGCTCGAGTAAGTAAATCTGCTCGAGTAATAATAAATATTCTCTTTCACACCTACCGACCCAAAGCTCCACCCAAGTAACACATCAAAGCAGTATAACGGCCGTCTTACAGCATATCTGTATGCTTTTAGCATTTTGAGTTCGTTTTATAGTATATAGTGCTGATATAGGTCTTAAATGGGCACAAATTACCCAGCTTGAGATCCTATACAGGTCATTTAATAGCATTACAGGCGCATTATGTCTGCGCTATTAGCATTATCGTTGTCATGGAAAGAGTCAATCGCATTAAAGAAGCATGAGTACGCTCTATTAAGTTGCCAACCGCATTAAAGAAGCATTAATACGGCCAAAAAACTTGCTAATCGCAGTAAAGAAACATTAGTACTCTTACTAGCAACTTGCCAATCGCAATACAAAAGCATTATACTAGCATAAGTGTCGCAGATAGCTTAAAATTACTGTTGTTTTTGTGTAACTACACCTAAGTCAATCATTTTCTCTATTTATACCCATTTGTTTGTGATTTGTAATTTAATAACGTGTATAAATATTGTGTTTCCATGTCTAGTTCTTAAGTACTGATTTATGTCTTAATTTTATTGATATCATGTCATAATACGCAAAATGTCTAGATTATAAGAATTTTGTACTAATTTATGAAGAAATGTCCCATATAAATATCAATTTTAACCCTCCTACCAACATGTAATACTGTAAGCTTATTCGTGAATAAATATCTAATTTACACGGCACATACCAGCCACTAGTACAAGCACGCTAGAAAACTCATAAAAGAGGCCAGCACTCGTACTCGTTGCTCATTCACTTCTCACCGCTCACTTCTACAACTACTCCCAGCGGGGAAACACCTGCAACTACACTGCTCAAATGTTTTACAATTCTAAATAAGTGTTTTTATTCATCTCCCTACATGACCTGGTAAATGGTACAGCGGGTCAGCGCTGCTTGGTTCGACGTGGTAATCCGGTCTGCACACAACAGCTGGTCCTCCGAGCTCCGGATATCAGAAAACTGCGGCCAATTGAAGAAAGAAACAAGTACGCGCTGAGCTGGATTAATTTCGCTCAGAATCTCCATACGGTGTCCGGCTTAACCGCTGATACACCTGCCCGCTTTCGCGGAAGAGCCTTGTGCTATTTACCAGCTTGCTGGACGGACCGCTCGTGTAGAGGCCATACTCCACGTTCGTGTCCTGGCAACTTTCGTTGCAACGTCACATGGTTGACGTCTTCACACTGCTTTCGGACGCTCTGGCACTTGCACTTAGCCTTTGCGCGAGATTCAGTGCATCAGGGATTTACGCCCAAGAGTAAGTAAAGTGAACGTAGGGCCGCTTTCACTGCACTAGGCAGTGTCAGCCATTAGGTATTAGGTAGGTAAGGTTAGGGAACCCCACGTGCGTCAAGAAGAAAGAAGAAGATGTCCGACCATACAATCAAGATGTCTCTTCGCTCACACAAGGGACAACCTGCCAGAGCCATTACCCCGCCGTCTGGTAAAACAACCTCCGGCGAAACTAATACATGGGACATAGGCACCAGCGACAACCATAACGACGGCCATATCGTCAAGCCGCCGCCGGCACAGGCGCCGGCGCCCGCGTATTCGGATATATCGGGAGACGAAGTAGGAAAAACGCCAGATAGGAGTCCTCCGGGGACATTGTGTAAAGTTAACACGTCCGCCCGTGAAAAGGACCGCGTTTCTCAGTGCCGCGACCGCGTTAATAGTGAAGTGCGCGAAAATCGTAGTGCGAGTAGTGTAAAGTGCGACGAAAAGTTAGCTTTGTTACTAGCGGAACTCGAGGTTCATAAAGCCGCTCTCGCCGTTGCTAATAAACAGTCGGAAACTGCCAAGTTAAGGCTACAGATTGCCCAGCAGGAGGCGCAATCTGTTAGCGGTAAGACCGAATCTGTAGTCGATAAAGACGAGCAACGTGTGAGAAATTGGGTAGAACGACAGTCCCAGCTAGATCAAAGCAATTATATAACTAAAATTGAAGCGTCCGCCGCACACGTTACGCGTAATTTCGCGCCCCGCGAGTCGCATATAAACACACGTCTGCCGCCCGAGCGGCTGGAAGTTCCAACTCATTACGCTCCCATTTTCGGCAAATTAAGTAAACTATTGCGCGCGAGTTTAAAGTATGGAAGATGATTTTTATGGGATAATTCTTTATTGCGTAAACCGATTTTCACCGTTTTTACTTTATTTCAAAGTACGTCATTTCATTGTGATTTTGTAGAAATTACAGGTACAATAAACACCTGCTTATACGGTTAAATTACAAACTTACTTCAGAAATTATTAGTAGCAAATTTCAGCTTTCTAGTGCTAACGGTCACTGAGATTATCCGCGGACGGACGGATGGACGGGCAGACATGGCGAAACTATAAGGGTTCCTAATTGACTACGGAACCCTAAAAATGGGTCTTGGGTTGGGTTTTTTTTTTTGTTTATTTTCGTGGTTTAATGTGTAATATTAAGCTTATTGTGCGGTGATCTAACGAGCAAGTCCCAAGTAACACACCAAAGCAGTATAACGGCCGTCTTACAGCATATCTGTATGCTTTTAGCATTTTCAGTTCGTTTTATAGTAGCATTATAAACGTTTATAGTGCTGATATAGGTCTTAAATGGGCACGAATTACCCAGCTTGAGATCCTATACAGGTCATTTAATAGCATTACAGGCGCAATATGTCTACGCTATTAGCATTATCGTTGTCATGGAAAGTGCCAATCGCATTAAAGAATCATTAGTACGCTCTATTAAGTTGCCAACTGCATTAAAGAAGCATTAATACGGCCAAAAAACTTGCTAATCGCAGTAAAGAAGCATAAGTACTCTCGATTAACTTGCCAATCGCAATACAAAAGCATTATACTAGCATAAGAGTGTAGTAAAATAAACCTTACATCAATGCAAACACGTCTCTAACACCGACGCAACAAATGTTATAATACAATGAACGTTGTGATTTAACTACTTTGTCTCGCAATATAAAATGGACGAAGGCGGTACAAAAAACTGAATGAGTGACACGTCATATTTGTTTGCATCGTAACAAAATTTATAAAAGTTTTTGACTCTTATTAACGTTTATAGTATATAAACATATAGTATAATAACGTTATTATATCCTTCAAATATTACTGCGCAATGTAGTTTACTGTAAATGTGTATATAAGTTTCATTAAAATTTTTCACGCGCCTTTGATTTATTGTGGTTTTGCTATAAAATATTATAAAAAGATATGCGTCAAATAAACAAAACAATTGTGTAATCCTCCTATAGAACGAGTTTTGCATTATTAACATAATAGTGTTGGTTGAGCAGTCTTAAATTAAGTTATTTCATTATTATATAGGTATTTTCCTTGTATAAATAGGTCCGCATGATTTTATTTTTAGGTTATAAATTATTTACAAAATGGCGTTGGTCTATATAGACGGAGAGCTAGCCACGTCGGATATGACACAATAATGAGAGCAAACAAACCCCTCTAGTCAGTTTGGTATACTATGCTTATTTGTAGATCTGGACATCTGGCAGCTTTAAAGTGGTGGAGGTCAAAGAATGCAAACCATTTCAAAAAAATAAATCTTAGTGATCTGGGTTTGATGCAATATTATGAGAAACTAAACAAATACTATACAATATTAAGAGAAATTATACAAAAGTTTATGTTGGGAGAAAATAGTGCCAAACGATGTATAATAAAATATAGTTCATAGTTTGTCGCCTACTGTTTTTGTTTCCGTAATAATCATACATCGGGGTTTTCGGTGCGGGAACGATTTGAGAAAGAGTAGAGATAAACAGATAGGTTGAGAGTTAGTCTGAGAAAATATTATATTATGCCTAATGAATAACTACCTCTCTGTGAATAGCTTACACACTATGATACAAGCTTTTTTTCTTAGAGGCATGTTTGTATTGACTATTATATACTTAGTATTTTAAAAATGCAATTGCATATCCGAAATTTATTAACTAGATCTACCTAAGACAAAGACACGGTATAATAAGTGTCAAATATTAATCTTGACGTCCGATATTTATGAACTATTTGATTAACTGAAGAGGTTGACAATGATCAGTCATTACATGAATTAATAAAAAAATACTTGAAAAAATCATTGGTATATGTACCTACAATATATATACATAATAGTCAGCTATTGCATATAAATTGTATATACGTATGATTTTTTCGATCAATTATTCATTAGGTAGAAACGTGCTAGAGTACATTCTGTTTTTTAAGTTAATGCCTACTCTTTGGCTAATGTCAAACATTCCCGCACCGAAAACCCCGATGTATGGTAATAATACACAATATTTTTTGGTCTAACGTTTTTTTTTTATCGATTTTTGACCAGTTTTGATTCGATATTCCAACATATTCACTATAGATAGAATTATAAGGCAAACGACTATCGGTTTTTGAATCTTTTATCTCCATTCTGTAGAGCCGGATCTTGAAATAAATGAGCCGGTTTTTTTTATGATATTTTTAAAATATGGTCTAAAAAACACTTTTATCGATATTTGAATGGTGTAAAGAATCTTACATATACGTAATCTACATATTAGGGTTCCTCTTTGATTTCTCTAAAAACTGTAGAGAGATTTTAATTTTTAACTAAATAACACAAAATTTATGACCATAAAACCACTTTTTTAGCCTAAACCGGTTCGACTTTGATGTCAAATATATCGAAGACAATTAATATTGAAGTTAACATAGGATACTATATTTTCTTGTTTAAAGCCGTTACTGATAGTATGATAAGCTATATAAATCATTAGAAAACTAAGGGAATCAGATCTAAGGTCGTTGGCGCCAGGGATTCCCTTAAAATATAGGCCCTGTCCTTTATAACTGAGACAACTTCGGCAGTTTTTACCTAGTTTAGTATTACTACTTTCCAAGTAAAACATTTTGCTAGTCTGTCACTGTGACCTCCACCCATTAAAAACTGCCAGATGCCAGAATCTAGTAATGAGAATAGTATAGCAATCTAACCAGACGGGTTTTGTTGCTCTCATTATTGTGTCATATCTGACGTGGCTAGCTCTTAGTCCAATAGCAGCTCAATGACCCTTAAAAAAAGGTTATTAATGCCTACAGCATTACACGTGAAAAATTACGCTATTAAACAACATTAAGCATTACATACTACTTAAAATTGCTATTGTAGGCCCTAAGGCACTAAAACAGCTAAAATCTGTATAGGGGCTGTTCATAAATTACGTCATTAATTTTTGATGATTTTTTACCCGCGCCCCCCCCCCCTAAAATAATCCAACCCTCCCCTGCCCAATAAAGTGACGTCATTTAGAAAAAAATGCGTTTGTAGCTTAATTGTAAAATAAAAAACTATTTAGTAGATAATATTTTATAGCCTTAAAAGTTTATAGAAACATGAATATCATTCCATTTTTTACACATTGAAGCACTTTTTAAAGATGCGAGAGATGATGTGATCTTCAGAATGACGCCCCCCCCCCCCCCCTCCTACGTCATGCAACCATCATCCGATGTCCAGACCCCCCCCCTCCCAATTTGAAATGACGTAATTTATGAACAGCCCCTTATAGTGAATTACTTGGCTTTATATTGGTTTATATTATTGCTATTATACAGCATTAGGAATGTATTACCTACTTATAAATGCTATTGTACACCCTAAGGCATTAAAAATAGCTAAAAGCTGTATAGCGAATTTACGTGGCATTATAATGGTTAATATTCATGCACTTAAACAGCACTAAGCATTTATTTATGCTACTGTAGAACCTAAGGCACTAAACCACACCGAAGCATTAGTGTAGCAAACCAAAACGCAACTGTACAGCTGAATGCTATTGTAGAACCTAAAGCACTTAAGTGCTTTTAAACAGCTGAAATCTGTACATTTGCGTTGTGGTTTGCTGCACTAAAGCTAAAGGCTTTACAAAAGCATTTTGATATGCCATTATACAACCGTTATGCAGCTCAAAGCATCATATAATGCGACAAGTTGCTTGGTGAACGTATATAAGAGTTTATACGGTCCTTAAGTTCGAAATAAGTTAACTATTCATATGTTATAATGCTTCCTGTGTTACTTGGGCAGTCGAAAATGAAAATATTTTTTTTTATGAAAAATATTCTATTTCCTTAAAATTTTGACATAATGACAACAAGGTGCAAACTTCCTATTAAGTAAAGAATACCTGTTTCCCGTTCTACAGTTAATGATAAACCT
The DNA here is from genome assembly GCA_947086415.1 of Pammene aurita. NCBI lineage: Eukaryota > Metazoa > Arthropoda > Insecta > Lepidoptera > Tortricidae > Pammene > Pammene aurita. Next base: position 34,485,278 of record OX352303.1, read on the forward strand.
ACTTAACAGAGACTTAGCCTTCTTTTTATGCATACGTATTATACCTATATAATATATTTTTTAAGAAAAGAGAACGGATTTCACTATGATATTCTACCCTTTCAAGAGAACAAGAGGAAATGCCCGAGCTACTGTAAAAAGTACTCAAATCACTATAATATTTGCACAGTTCCCTTTGTTTCTCCAGGATCCCATCATCAGATCTTGACCAGATGACAATACTCCCAGATCCCGACATTTGAGAAGCTCCTTCGAAATCTTATAGTCGGTTGAAAAAAACATTAATCAAATCTCAAAAAAAAAGTACGCCTATCGAATTGTAAATTTAAAACACATCGTTCGTGTCTTCCATTATTTTATAGATTGATAAATGAGATGTTTTACACTTCCCTGCGTTAATTGTGTGACGCCCATATAAATGTTCGGTTCTAATTTGTATGAGGACAGCAAGAGAACAGTTATGATTTATCTAGACACACGGCAGTGTGTCCGCCAAGTTCGAGCAAAAAAAGCGACACACCGGCCGTGGGTTATATTACACGAACCATTTCGGGCCAATTTCGACCCCCCTATAACTCAAAACATATTTTATCTACGCATATGAAATTTCGAGTGTCTGTTGACATCCCCTTAATTGTCTAGAATACAAAATTTCATTATTCTACCTATAGCAGTTCTTGAGATATTGACGTCAGAAAATCGCTATTTTTACTATACACTCACTCACTGACTCACTCACTCATCAAAAACCTAGACCACTTCGAATGGTCGTACTGACTTGAAATTTGGCATGGAGATAGGTCTTAAGGTCAAAGTAAAGGGAAAAATCTGAAAACGGCCAAGTGTGATTCAGTTTTAAAAATAGCGAAGGTGTAACTTTGTTCTACTGTGAAGTCATAATGAACTAAATGGGTATATCTTCCAATGGTCGTACCGAACTGTAATTTGGCTCGAAGGTTTGTCTTTAGGTCGAAATAAAGTAAAAATCTGAAAACGGCCAAGTGTGAGTCAGTTTCGAAAACAACGAATGTGTAATTTTGTTCTACTATAAGTAGGTATGGAGTGGAAATGAGATAAGACTTATTTAAATTTAGATACATACCAATTTAAGACAATACATGTTTGTCTTAAAGACAAGAACAATAAAATTGTTCACCACTCTGTGTGTGTCTGTTGCGGGAACCGAACCCACGATTTACGAAGTGCAAAGCAGGTCACTAGGTACCAGTGTTGGCCGATAATTTCAATTAGAATTGAAAATTGATCAATAAGATTGAAGATTAATTCCGTAACTAATCAATTACACTAACATCAATTTTTACTAACGTTAGTTCGCATTGATTTTGTGACGTCGTTAATTACACTAACCGTCAATTAGAATTAACCTATTAGTTACACTCGAAAATTTAATAAGAATTACAGTTAATTAGATTAACGTTAGTGTAACTAAATTAATCCTGTCTTACACTAATAATTAATTTTAAAACTGCATCTCGGGTTCGGAAGTCGGGACCAATATCACAAGATGGAGCTCATGCTGGACCCTAGGGCTACCTACTGGATCTCTGGTTTGGCGCATCATAGGCTCATGCTGTTTGGGCTCATTCGACTTGTACTGATGAGCAGATGGTACCGGTATCAAAATCTGGAGCTCATGCTGGACCCTGGGGATCCCTACTGGATCTCGGGTTTGGCGCATCATAGACTCATGCTGTTTGGGCTCATTCGACTTGTACTGATGAGCAGATGGTACCGGTATCAAAATCTGGAGCTCATGCTGGACCCTGGGGATCCCTACTGGATCTCGGGTTTGACGCATCATAGACTCTTGCTGTTTGGGCTCATTCGACTTGTACAGATGAGCAGATGGTACCGGTATCAAAATCTGGAGCTCATGCTGGACCCTGGGGATCCCTACTGGATCTCGGGTTTGGCGCATCATAGACTCATGCTGTTTGGGCTCATTCGACTTGTACTGATGAGCAGATGGTACCGGTATCAAAATCTGGAGCTTCTTTTTACTTTTACTTTCTTTGTGTGAAAGTAAAAGTCAAAGTCAAAGTCAAATTCAAAGTCAAAGTGAAAGTGAAAGTCAAAGTGAAAGTCAAAGTGAAAGTGAAAGTTAAAGTCAAAGTGAAAGTGAAGGTGAAAGTCAAAGTGAAAGTCAAAGTGAAAGTCAAGGTGAAAGTGAAAGTCAAAGTGAAAGTCAATGTGAAAGTCAAAGGTAAAAGTCAAAGTGAAAGTTAAAGTGAAAGTCAAAGTGAAAGTCAAAGTGAAAGTCAAAGTGAAAGTCAAAGTGAAAGTCAAAGTGAAAGTGAAAGTGAAAGTCAAAGTCAAAGTGAAAGTCAAAGTGAAAGCAAAGTGAAAGTCAAAGTGAATGTCAAGGTGAAAGTGAAAGTCAAAGTGGAAGTGAAAGTCAAATTGAAAGTGAAAGTCAAAGTAAAAGTGAAAGTGAAAGTGAAAGTATAAGTGAAAGTTAAAGAAAGTGAAAGTAAAAGTGAAAGTCAAGGTCAAGGTCAAGGTAAAAGTAAAAGTAATCAAAACCTCTTAGCTTAACCTAAATTCGCGTTTAGTTAGGTAAATTATTAATGTCAATTACCAATTCAATCTACACTAAAAATTAAATTTATGTTTAAATTTTTGAGAAAGACTAAAAATTTAATATCTTCAATTATTAGTTATTCGCAAAGGATTAACACGTTAGTTACAATTAATTTCAATTCTAATTGAAATCAATTTGCACTAAACTATTAGTGTTCAATTTTAACTAACGTGTTTCAATCTTCAATTTTTAATTTTCAATCACACTAACGTTCGGCCAACACTGCTAGGTACACTAGGTGCGCTAAATCAGTCAAACAAAAATGAAAAGACTATTTTTTCTCGCATAGTCTAAATAATTTCTATTTTTACAACTAATAAAATCGCAGATTCAAGAACATGGAACTGCTACACTCGTCCGCCGCGCTCGCGCCGTCCGTGATAAAAAAATAATAAAGAACCTACACCTAACAAAAATAAATGAAATCCCATCAAAAACATGCTTCGCCTATAAAAGAAGTGAGATCTGAATAAGTACCAAGTTCCATAAAAATACCTCAAATCATAAATAGTTATAGGAATGCACACTTGATTTCCAGCAGTTTTTAAGGTACATTTTGAATAAGTATCACGTTACATAGAAATACCTAAAATTATAATAGTCAGAGAAACGCACACCGGTTTTTTTAGCAGTTTCCTTATAACATTTATTATTTTTAGTACTTTTTAATGATGTAACTTGGCAAGTTTTAATAGAAAATTATATACTTGACACATTGCAGTCCAAAGGTGTCGATTCATTGCATTGAAAAGGTGTGTGGTGTGTGAAAACTTGCCAAGTAACATCATTAAAAAGTACTGAAAATAATAAATGTTATCAGGAAACTGCTAAAAAAACCGGTGTGCGTTTCTCTGACTATTATAATTTTAGGTATTTCTATGTAACGTGATACTTATTCAAAATGTACCTTAAAAACTGCTGGAAATCAAGTGTGCATTCCTATAACTATTTATGATTTGAGGTATTTTTATGGAACTTGGTACTTATTCAGATCTCACTTCTTTTATAGGCGAAGCATTCCCATAGTATCGAACTTGGCAGCCTTTCACATTTATGTTTTTGATGGGATTTATATAACTGTGATGTTCCATCTATTCTCCTTACTTATTTTCTAATGTAACTTTCTGTTTGCGGATAGTTTAAAGTGTTATTACACAGTAATTATCAACTATTGATGGCCAATGAAATGAACCAGTAATTAAAAATGGGAGGAAAAAACCGGCCAAGTGCGAGTCGGACTCGCGCACCGAGGGTTCCGTACAAACCTGTAGGTATACAAGTAAAAGTACACCTATCACGACAATTGAGTCATAGCTACGCGTTCATGAGGAAAGGGGTAGTAACTTTAAAATTATTAAAAATATTTTTATTTTATGATGTAACTAAAAATTTACGGTTTTCGCAATTTTTCCTTTATTTGTACTATAAGACGTTGCTTTGCTTCGTACCAAATTTCAAGGTTCTGAGTTCACGGGAAGTACCTTGTAGGTTTAGATTCCCTTGCGAGTTTCGAAAATTTGCGGAAATTTGCGGCATAAACGGCTGTATCTTTTGATTGCGTTGGCTTAGAAGTTTGATTTTTTCACAGCTCCAAGGGACAGTAGACCTGAGTATTTGGTATAAATTTCAGCTTGATACCTCCAGGCGTTCCTGAGAAAAAGGATCTTGACGGACGGACGGACGGACGGGCGGGCGGACGGACGGACGGTAGGACAACAAAGTGATCCTATAAGGGTTCCGTTTTTTCCTTTCGAGGTAGGGAACCCTATAACAGACTAAATAAATGTCTTCATTGCTAACTTCACGGCTTTTTTCGTGCTTGATGAGACGTTGATCGAATTTATTGTTTATTGATGAAGCTTGATATTGATCTGAATGATCTGATAGTGATATGTAGGTAGCTATATTTATCATAGTCACGTCATGCGCCCCGTCAGTTCCGTTTTCCGATTGGGCGACTTATGTACTACTACAACAGTTAAGAGTGTGTTGTGTTGTCTGTTGTTTTTTTAACCTTCTATTGAACTTATCTCTGTATGTTTTGGATGTCGAGCATCTGATGATGGAACCACAGGATGGATACTGGAAATTAAACAGCACCAAGTGAACATTTCTGTTTATTAGTTCTACGTATTCTTCTTCTTTCTTAAAGGACTTTTTCTTCAGGACAGAATAACAGCGTTGCAAATTGTGGGGTCAACTCGCAATTTCGCAACATTATGCTGAGTCTGAGCCTTTTCTTTATCGCGCACATTGCTGAACACATTGTGAACTTCTGTAGGTTAGGACTAGTGTTTACCTTTAGGTATGCATTTTTCAACCTCTGTTTTTTATGTTCTGTAGTGTGTGCTTTATTGAATAAATTTATATCTATCTATCTATCTATTCGTCAGTTATAATAGTTACCCTTTTTTTTCATTGTACTCGTAATGTTATAGCTAGTATAGTTACCTACATAATTGTAATATTGGCTTAGTTGGATTTTTTATAATATATATGTTAATGCTAATTAGTTATTATTGGTGTTGACTGCTTTTGATGCTCTTGCAAATATATATAAGTATAAGTTATGTAACTTACTCATTAAGCGAAATGTACATTTCTTTTGAGTAATAAAGTTCTTTAAACCTAAATTCTTTGGTAGCTACTGGTAAATCCCTCGAGTTTTACCTCTTATGACGTGTTTGACGAATCCAATACTTTTCACGTACACGTACGTACGTACGTAAAGTCTACAAATTAGTGAGTAAATTCACGACTGAAAATATGGCTACATTTAATGTGACAAAAAAGTGTATCCAAGACTTTACGCCTTGGTAATAGAGTCGTGGCTACATATATGTATTTGTCACAGTAAGTCTAAACTCCTTCCATACTAATATTATAAATGCGAAAGTGTGTCTGTCTATCTGTCTGTCTGTTACCTCTTCACGCTTAAACCGCTGAAACACATAGGATAATTTTTATCCCAGAAATCATCCCTTAATGGGGTGAAAAGGGGGTGGAAGTTTGTATGGAATTATTGTTTAAATAACTAGACGTAAAATAGCATGTGCGGTAATTTAATATTTACTATAAGATTTTACTACAGCGTCTCATTAATTCCTTATGGAGAATGTTAATCCCACGCAGACAAAGTCGCGGACTAAAGCTAGTGCATCCATATTTTCAGTCGTGACTGTATATGTACAGTAAGCAACGAAAGTTGCCGAACGAAATAAAATAGATTAAAAAAGTAACTAGACACATAAATATTACATAAGTTAGTGAACAGCGCCTCGGACACTTGTTTTAGTAACTTGTGTAAGTAATATTTCGAGTTGTGTCGAGTTACTTTTTTAATCTATTTTATTTCGTTCGGCAACTTTCGTTACGTACCAAAAATATTTAAAAAAAACGTATGATGATAGGTACCTTCCACTTAGGAGCTATCGAGTGGGGACAAAGATGAATATACCTTATAAGCCTATTATTAAATCTTATAATCAATCGGAATAAAACAGCAAAGGCAGCACGCATATAACTGTAAAATAATTAAACGATGTGTTTCATGGTGTATTAATTAAATTCGGTAACAGCGTAGTTTATGTGGGTCAATGGTATAACTGTTCGGTACATCGCGAGGTACATTACAGGCACTTCACGCAATTTCCCACGCATTTCCATGTTTAGGTACGTCAAATAGCATCTATATTATTATTTAGAACCCACAGGATGAGACGGAAAATCATGCCGGCTTTAAAGCTCCATTACATTTGTTCTAGTTAGCTTCCTAAATGATTTAGTCACTAAATTTAGTCACATGTAACCGCATTTAGCAAGTTTCCTAAAAAGTAACCTATTTAAGAAGCTAGGATGGTCACTGACGAACTTATAGAGTTAAGTTAACATCCTAATTAGGACGGAAGAAAGTAAAGTGTAACAGCGTTTAGTCGCCAATCGACCTAAATGTCATAGATTTTATTAATCGCAGACTGATTCTGTTTATTGTGAATTTAAGATCCTAATTAGGACGACTAATTAAAAAAAGTAAAGTGTAACAGGGCTTTTAGAACTACGTAAACTATTTCTCGGGCCAGTCGGACCCTGATTCTCGTTACCCTACGTTTCTAGGTTTATGTAGCACTAGCTTTTGCCGTACAAACCATACAAACTTCCACCCCCCATTTTAGGAAAGTGGGGGGTTAGAAAGAGACAAAAAGTAGCCTATGTCACTCTCCATCCCTTCAACTATCTCCATTTAAAAAATCACGTCAATTCGTCGCCCCGTTTTGCCGTGAAAGACGGACAAACAAACAAACACACACATACACTTTCCCATTTATAATATTAGTATGGATATGGATAAAGCTCCTACCTCATGGCCGCCAGGCATTCATCAATATCACAGACATAGCCACAAAAGCCTTGTTACATTTGTCCTAGTTAGCTTCCTAAATGATTTAGTTTCTAAATTTAGTCAAGTCTAATCGCATTTAGCAAGTAAATTTACTATTGAAAAAAGTTAGGATCCTAATTAGGGTGCTAGTTAGGACACTAAAAAAAGTAAAGTGTAACAGGGCTTTAACTCATTCGTAAGTTTTTCAAAGTTTAAAATGAGAAATTGCAATAAGTAGGTATCCGTATTAATAAATATGGACGAGTTTAGTGAAAGGGCCCACGCCCACCCCACTTTGTCGGTTTACAAGGACACTTAATTATTTCACTACATGGATAGCGTAAGTATATTTTGTAGTTTTTGGGAAGTACCTACTAATATGTACTTAAGTCCATATCGGAGTCGGACCTTTTTTCCTGGACTGACACATACCTAGAAATATGTAAGTATTTATTGCAATACAAAGATTACGTTACGTACGTTGCAACTTGCATAACTAAGTACTATCTATAGGTACTACTTAGTCAATTCTCTCACTGTATATTGCAATAGGTATCGCAGTTAATTACTATATTGCAACGTAACTCTTTCGCTTTTAAACTACCAAGTCGATGGCATTTTGAAATATAAAATGGTTGCCATTTCACATTAAAATACCTAATTACCAAAGATTGCTAATTCCTTATAAACTAGTTAAACCAAGCCACATCGGCGACCGCGAGCTTACAGCGTAACTCCGAAAGTGCAATGACCAAAACACTGCTCGGTTTGACTAATAGGATGCCTAGCGTAGCGTATTAATAAGTTAATAACATATAAGTCTGGCCAGCCAACGAACGCAGCAGCAATGTACAGGGAACAAAAGTATGACAACACTAAGAATCAGTGAAAAAAGCAGCAATGATCATCAAATTTTATGTTTTTAATTTTAGTTGGTATTTCCGCCCCTTTGATTAGGTGACATTTACGGTGTGTAAAAAGGAGACGGATATATTTCGTCTGATATGTCATCAACTGCAACAGATAATCTGGTTGAGGCAATTGACATATGCCTTAAAAATTAATTTAAATTTAATTGGGGACGTTGCAGGAGTTCTATCTCACTCGCGCTTAAGATGAGAGAGTGAAATGCACTAGAAACAAATTCAATGTGAATTGAAATGTTCGTCATGAAATACGGTGTCTCATCACCTTCTATTTTGAATTTGCCGCGCGTTTCTACTGACGGAAATCGTTTGCCAGACTATAGCAATTTTTATGGGTTATACATATTTAGAATTTACCGCCATTTCTTTTTTTTTTCGTCCAACTCCGTCCGTGCCATACTGCCTTGTTATAAGTAGTTTTTTTTTTCCTTTTAATGAGTTCAATCCGGTTAATGTCTTCAGTAACATGGATTTAGGTATATGAAGTGGATCTAATTTTTCGGTCACAAAGTGAGGCCGAAAGAGAAGGTTATCTAGGGGATGGTGTCTCGTTTTGACTAAGGAGGTAATGACGTAATCTCGGCAAATTTCTATTTTGCAGTTGTTCAAGATAAAACATTTAGTCATTTTCGCGAAAATAAATAAAAACTACTTCCCGCTTTTCTATGGACCAATGTTGAAGATGTTACTTTGAAAGTTGCCTTCCCCATTCCGAGTCCAATACGTCTTCAGTAACTTATTTTTCTTCATATGAGGATGATTTGAGGGCAACTGCGTCTCTTCCATTTTGTGCCGCCTTTTCAATTTTGCGACAGTAGCGATTTCCTGAACCGATTTTTTCCGAATATTTACCGTTTTTTTTTTCTTTTTAAGTGATAAATGTCTCATATGTCGATTATATAATTTAATATCACATATTACCAACTTCTCTTAGTTGAAAAGTGTGAGGACCCATACAAAAAGTGTGAGGTTTGTGACGTCACCGACCTCAAAGTTACAAAAAACTGTTTGGAAGGAACAAGTTTTTGGAAGATTTTTGTAATTTTAGGCACGAAAAAATGCGTTTAGCTATATAGTTGTTGTACATTTTTTTCTTGTTAGAACATAAGTAATCGAACTAATGTTTCGAAAATACATTTGAGGTATATAAAAAAATGCCTAAAATTTTACGTTTTTAAACCGCAATATCTTTAAAAAACTGTTAAAACTTATTACGGATTTCCACTTATTTATATTAATTTAGTGTTTTTGAACGTGTTTATTAAACAAATTCAATTAAATATTTTTCACGCATGTTCTCCATTCGGGAAAAAGTAAGTCACTTTCTTGCTAAATTATTTTCTTACACATCAACTTCAGTGGCATTTTAACCCACCTGCTGCTCCAAGTATGGGAGGACTATGGGAATCGGTGGTGAAATCTTCCAAGTTATTACTAAGACGTATAATAGGAGATACTATCCTTACGTTCGAACAACTGAGCAGTATATTTTCCAAAATAGAATCTATTTTGAATTGTAGACCTTTGTGTCCCATTTCTGACGACTTAGACGAAATAAACGTTTTAACACCAGCCCATTTTCTCATAGGAGAACACTTTGTGTCATTACCGGAACATGACTTTCACGCCGAAAAGATAAACCGCTTATCCCGTTGGCAAAGTATAACCCAACAATTTTGGCGGCGCTTTAACGTTGAGTATTTGCATCATTTGCAAAGTCGCAATAAATGGTTCAAATCTTCGGAAAATCTTAAGGCGAATGACATTGTACTCATCATGAACGAGAATACGACACCCTATTGTTGGAAACTAGCTCGTGTAATCTCTTTATCGCCCGGAAAAGACGGCATAGCGCGTGTAGCTACTTTGAAGACTAGTACAGGCAACAATTTAGTCGACCTGTATCTAAACTCTGTCCTCTTCCTCGCCAGAACTGACTAAAGGTTAAATAAATCCTTTCATAGTTGTAAGAAACTTAGCAAGTTTTTTTTTCTTTTCTTTCCTTACTGTATGTTCTACAGACTGCAGACATTTGTAAGCATTTCTTAAGAAATCTTAGAGATTTCTTCCCGGGCAGTATGTTTGGGAAATAATAATTGAATCTAGCAACATTAAACGTCAATTGGTCCATCATTCATTTTACCGGATATCCATTTTCTGATACATACATTCTGTCACATTTCGGAAAATACATGGAAATATAGCTCAATGGCGGACATATCGCCCTCTCGCCTTTAATTTGTTTTTTAGAGTATATAAGTGGTGTTACCTACACATTTCTCCCCTTTGCATTCCTCCCGGCTTAATTAAAGACTAAAGTGACAGACTAAGTGACAATCTAATAAGAAATAAAGAAGAAAGAAGACCAGAAGAAAGCGGGCCCGTTCCACGAGGGATTGTCCAAGTAATTTAAATGTGGACTGACCAAGGTACTGTTTGCTTTTTAAATGTCTAATATCCCCCTTGAATCGTTCTGTTTCTAACAGAGTAATTAAATAGCAAAAACTAATTACAATAAAGCAATACGCCAGACAACCTTCATGGTAATACGATCTTTTTGTTAACTGCGCCTTGAGATGTTTCCAAATTGCATTCTTCGAGTGAAACAACACTGTGACATCAAATTCAAGAACATTTGCTAAAGTAGCAATCATTGTTATGACCGTCGTTAAAATTGAAACATTAAGAGCAAAGAGTAGTATGACTTAAGTGTACTACAGAAGAAAACAAAATTATGTCCATTACTTCAGTTATACCGATCATGAAATTGATCTTTTCCTCATTACATATCTACAGATAGCTTTCATAATCGCGCAAAAGTAGAGTTTGGAACTGTCGTTGAGTTTTATTGAATTATATACTCGTACACTTTTTCTTCACGACGTAAATGGCAATCACTTCTAGATATGAAATACTGTAACGTTACCTTTCGGCAACTATCCGTATTACTTTCTCAGAACGAGCTATCATCTTCCGGCTCGGTATTAGATAACGCTTAATTTACGTATTATATACCTTCTCCATCCTGTCATAGGCTTCCGCCTCAGATCTTCCTCGCTCAGACCGTAGAGGCCGATGCACGCGAGGAACCAGGCGGTCACTATTAGGTAACAAATGACAATCACTCGGAAAGGCAGCAGTATCACTGTGAATATCGCCGTCTGCAACAAACGGAACTTTTATTAATACTGCATTATGAAAACTACTTATGCCACTACGAGTATCAGTGTATTGATACCTATGTATATCATTAATGATTCAGTAACTTTATACAATCATCGTGTGCGTCAAATCCGGTAGATCTGATTTTTTGCAAACTTATTTGTGATTTGGCCCAATTAATAATCCAAGTTTTTGACCTCAACCACCAAACGCAATTTTGACAAAAAACGAATAATCAGATTTGTTCGGAAACTATTGGGTTCGGAAACTATTCTAGTCTCATATTGTAGCGTCTTCTTTTAAAAAATCCGGAAAAGGTACTAATAAAAATCAGTCATTTAGGGTCATAATCGCCAGAGTCTGAAAAAAAAATCGATGTTTCGATTTTTGACAAAGTTGCGTTCGGCGCTCGAGGTCTCAAACTTGGATTATTCATTGGGCCTTGGCATCATAAACAAGTCTGCAAAAAATCGAAACTACCGGATTTGACGCACAGTACCCCGTACTCTTAGGCGACAAGGTTCCTGGATTATAAGGCTTCAGCGTATTATTTTACATTTTATAGTGAAAAACCTCAAACACACTAATTTACAATGTGCTTTTGACAAATCACACACATGAGTTTACTAATGATGAGTCTTGGAGATTTGTATACTTACTTCAAGGTCATAGAAATTTTTCGAAGTAAATTTATTGAAGTTTAGCATACTAGATGACTAAAAGACCGATTCAAATCGCTGACTATATATTCCAATAAAATGATTTAAAAAAAAAACCCGATTTTCCAAATTCCTAACAGTCGAATATAATATAACTGTACTGCCGCGCCGCATCTCGATGAAACTCGAGTTTCTAGGTTTTCGACAAATAAGTGCCTAATTTAACATGTCACGCTTACTAAAGCAGAGAGTCGATCTTACAAACGAGTTTTTGTTTGCTTCTAGTATGTGGCCAAGATTCCTAGCCTACTTTGTCTATTTGTCGTACATACTCGTAGACAAGACACAAGAAAGAAAGAAAAGAATCTCATCCATCACAATGAGCGTGAAATGAAGCTTTAGTCAGTCTTGTAAGACATAAATAATGAATAGCTATCTCTTTAATCTCGTTACACATAATGGGCTTTAGGAATCGTGCAGTCAGCAGCTGTAGCTGAGCGGGTGAGATGTTCAAAATGACCTGCACGCGCTCTTCTGTGTACAATAAAGTCGTGTCAAGCTCATTTTGCTGCTGCACTTCTTCTGCTGTTGAACTAGACTAGATCCGTCAACTTGTTATACAAGCTACTCTGCTCTTAATCTAGGTAGCGAAGCATATAATCTCATCGCTTGAAGCTAGAATGACATCGATCGAGCAACCCAGCCGAGCATAAACGCGTAACTTCCAAGGAAACCATTGAAACCTTACATTTCCTGGCCATTACACCTAATCGACATTAAACGACTAAGCCAAGCTTATGCTATCTTTGGGATTCGGTAGCGGTAGCGGTAGGTCCACTGTCCAAGTTTAGGTGAACCAATGACCTTCCCTAACATTGTCGATTGCATTGTGACTGCGATGTTTGCCGGCTATGATGGAAAGAATCGTATGAACGAGGCAACTTTCTCTCCGCGTTAGAGTAATATAACTGTTTGTGCAAGTACTTTATAGTTGCTTTCGAGCTAGATGAATTATAGTGATTATATAAATTGTATTTTCCATGCCAGAAATTAAAGGGTGTTTCTACAAATACATATTTACGTCCGCGTTGTTGCAAACGTTTTCTTCACAAACTATTTTTTTATTTTATAAATACAGGTACTTAATTTAATTTATCACGAATTGATTAAGCTAGTGTTAGCGCGCCGTCAACAATTGTTATGATTCATTACAAATTGAATTAGTATGCCATTTGAATATAATTCAAGGTTTTCCTGACAGAAGCAGTATGTTATCTGTTATACTTATTTGGCAATCAACTCTTCCTATATAAGTAAAGAGTGTGACGTTGTTTTGCGTATCGTTTATAAAGGAATGTGTGTCGCAGATTAGGTACATACAGCTTATATAAAGCCCATTAAATTATTTCCAATACTGCTAAAACCATTGCGTTATTTGTGTTATATGTTCCAGCGGTGTTCAAAATATAATATATTTTTAATACGGCATGTAAGTATGATAATAATGATAAATCCAAACTTCGAGTCTGCGCTTTAGCGTTAAGTAACTCCTGAAAATATTTACAACCAAATGCTTGCACCTACTTATAAAGTAAACATTTGATGTTTTTATACCTTTATTTTATCATATGTGTTATCTAATTCCACTTTGTGCACAAATGGGTTTAATATTTCGGCGCGCATGTCGTCAGATGAGAAAGCGCCGGTTTCACTATGCATTTTGCCATTCATTTTCACTAAACAACGTGCACAAAATTTCTTATATTAGGGAATCAATCAAATCGCACTGTTTACACTCATTTTTCACATGGAAACCGAATTTTATCTATACGCGACACTTTTATTTTGTAAATAACTAGATTGCATCGAGATTATTTTCGTTCAACGCGAACGTACATTCCCCGTCGAAAATAAGCTGAGACTGGTTGTCCAGGTTGTTAATGTTGTCTTTTACTTAAGTTAAGATTCAACCAATAGGAGTCAAGAACAAGCGCTTTCGTCATTGGTTAAAATTTGACAGTACCATCAAACCGCATTCGCAATCGACCTGCATCCGAACAAAAACGACTATCCCCGAATAAAAACGAAAATTATTTCCTTTCTCAACAAGGAGGAGGTGGTGGTGCTACTATCGCGTAAGATGTCATCTGTCATTAACCGGTTTTCACAGCCTCTTTACAGCACTAGTGATGCTCTGGTTGTCAACGAGTTGTCATTCATGTTTACGTTTAGAAAAATAGCTAGCTAGACCTACACACGTGAAGTGTTATTGATTTGATGTATTTAGAATTATCTTTGGCTTGATATATATTAAGAAATGGCATTAAATAAAATATGTGTCAAGTCGATATATTTTTTTATGTCCTTTGTTTGTGAGGCTAATCGTTTGTTATTGAATAAATGATAGATAAATGATGCGTGCAAAGATTTTTCAATCAATCTTCATAAACGGGGTGATCAGTCACTGTGCTTGTGAGTAAAGTACATTATTTTGGTTTGTTTTAATAATTGTTTTGTATGTAAAACATTAAGTTGCAACGAAACGTTTAAAACAATCAATATAACAGTGAAAATGTACTATCCGTACCATGGAATCGACCGTACAAAAGCAAATCATTGACTTCTTTTCGTTCTTCGAGGAATTCCATAACGTATCTAAAACGTGTTTGAAAGATTGCCAAAAGTGCGCAGTTACTATAAATAAGCTAATTTATCGGTGTAAAAACATTAGATAGTGAGTTGATTTTATGTAAATTAATATATTAATTGCTATTTTTGATACCCTTTGTAATTTTATATGGTTTTCCAGTGCCGAGGTGACCCGCACGCCATTAGAAGAATTCGAAGGTCTTCAGGGCAAGCTCTGTGCAGCTCTTCATAATCTTATATCTGAGGAAATACATGAACTTAAACTCCATTTGTAAGTACAATATGTATCAAATTAACAATAAAATTGTGAAAGTAAACATACATTTTGAGGTTATAATCATAACATTACATGTATGTACAAAATTACTTAATAAATGATGCGTTGTGTGCCATTACATGTTATTTTTTTGTTTTTAGGTGCACCATAGAAGATTTATTTGATAAGTTGTGCAACAAACACAAAGTCTTCCGTCAGAGTTGTGAACTGTTAGATAGTACTGAAAACTCTATTCTCATCAAAGGATCCCCTTTCCAGCCCCCTCTGCAGCAACTTCTGGAGTTTGCTGATGATGCACTGACCTTTGGCGGGCAAGTCTGCGCTCAAATTGAAACCTCCATAAGCATACTGACATTTAAAGGCTTGAAATCAGATTCCTTAGTTGAAAACTTTAAAATCCCTAGTGATTGGGGCAGACGCATACCAGAAATCCTAGCGTATACTTCATTCTGTGCAGACAACCAAATATAAACATGGACTTACTAGGTTCAATTTTAAATTCCATGCAAAAACCACCTTCAGCGAGTGAAGCACAAAAAAATGCTGCCAGAAAGCAAAAAGAGGCTCTTGAGCGCAACCAGAAGGAAGAAAAAAACATGTTAAATAGGTTTAGAAAGAGAGTCGAAGATAAAATAAGTGATTTCGTCAAAGGGTCCAAACCAAATTTAGCGTTTGAACCAATGGACCAGACCTACAGAGCAATTATAAGAGATGTCGCTGAAATTGCCAGTCTTCAAGTATTTTCCTTCGGGCAGGATGGAATTGACAGATATTCAGTTGTTTATACCAAAGAACGTCCACCTTCAGAAGACGAATTAACAGTCCGTAGAGCCGGTGGTATTTGGGATGAGGAAAAAGCCGCTGAAATGGCAAAGGATCGTATCAACAGACAAAAACTGGCAGCTTTAGAATCCGAAGAGGAGAAAAATAGGAAACGTAAGAGAGGGAACGAGGAACTCAGTGGTACGTTCTACAAACAGAAGTATGCTCACTTAATTGGTGAAGATGCTGCTTTAAGAGCCGCTCAAAAGACAAATATGAATAAAAGCTACGGAGAAGTTCCAAGTGAGAATAAAAAAGATCAGCGCTCCATAGAACAGACCATGGCTGATATTAGGGCTAAGAAAATTAGGAAAGCGGAGGCAGAGGCTAATGAAGACCAAGCTTGATATCCTACTTACTTATTAAAAAAAAATTGTGACAGTTTGCTTAAAAAGGTTCCATTTGGCGACCGGCACTTACGCTCTTATTGCCTCAATACAAATTAAATCTGTTCAACGTACGACGTAAGCGGCTTCCGGCTAATGATACCTTTTCATGTAGACTGTCACATTTATTAGACAAAGCTAAACTGCTCAATGGTTGACACTGAGTAGGAAGTACCGGTCGATGGCACCTTACTCAAAACACCCCTGCTGCCTTAAAATAAAGTTGAAGGTGCCAACCATTGGCAGGGTGACAACGATAGAGAAGTTTATTAACAAGGTCAAATTTAATGACATTTGGAGCAATAATGCCTTTTAGAATAGTTGTATGCATTGTTCTTTGAGTTCTTTCTCACTATTTCATTTTATCTACACTACTATGTTATGTCATCTTCCTCAAACACGTAATTATAAATCATTGTTGCATACAGAATGTAATAATAATACTAGGGATCCGTTTAAGGGGATAATGTATGTATGGGTTGTGCTCTGAACTGTTTGTTGATATGATGCTCACGGCAGCTTTCTATCACCGCACTGCTCGCCGCCGGCAGGGTGTTCATCCTCACACCCTGGAGCCTAATGGGTCGCGCACTGTACTGTTTAAGAGGAATTTCCTCCGAACGCTGCGACTGTGGAATGAACTCCCTGCCGAAGTTTTCCCAGCGGGCTACAGTACGGGGTTCTTCAAAAAAGGAGTGTATAGGTTCTTATAGGTAGGCAACGCGCATGTGAATCCTCTGGGCTTGCAGGCGTCTATAGGATACGGTAACTGCTTACCATCAGGCGGGCCGTATGCTTGTTGGCCACCGTCATGGTATAAAAAAAAAAAAAAAATTGGTATCGACTAAGGAAAAGTAGGAGAAAGTTTTTCGTACGCAAAAAAAAAATTTTTTTCGCGCAAATTTTTTTTGTATGGGACACTTCGTCTCAGATGGCCTTCCCTCATACAAACAATTTTATTTGCGCGAAAATTATTTTTATTACTTTTTCATAATTATAATATGCTACCAATTATCCCCTTAAACGGAACCCCAGTATTTTATTACACCTTGTATGATTGCCAATAAGATTTACTTCATTTCGAAATGTGGCACTTTGATATAAAGGGACTCTCGGCTTAGACTCTACTGAGGTCTCCTTTCACTTTCAATGGCACCTTTACACAGTATATTATTTGATGTCATATACAAATCTTGTCAATCGTATCTCTTTCTTCGGCACGACACAGACTCAGCGTCTCTTGAGGTTGCTGTACATTAATACAGGATGTAACAAGAATACTGGTCGTTAACGCGAAAAAAAAAAATTTGAAAAAAAAAAAAAAATTTTGCGCGAAAAGAAAAAAAAAATTGTTTTCTTCTTTTTTTTTCATAATTAGAATACGATACCAATCATGCCCTTAAACGAATCACTACTATTTTTGTTACACTTTGTATATAATATTAATAAGGCTGTGGTAAATACAAATAGTATAAAAAGCTAATTTGTGACGTTTTCAAATCAAAGGCGCATCATTGTCGGTTGTCGAAACGTTACTGCCATAAAAAATCATTTATAAATTCTATTAGCAACTGACAATGATGTACCTTTTACTTGAAAACGTCACATTTTTAGCCTCAACCGTATCATAGATGCATCAAATAGTGCAAAAATGTCTTAGGTAGCTATAATTTCGACAGTTTGGACCCATATTTCAAACGATATTAGACTAATATTATGAACTCGCTCAGTTTTAGTAGCTCAAGTTACCAGCCGTCGCCCTTATTACCTGAGCAATAGAGTCCACTGAAAAATATTAAGCAAGTGAGTGTGTATTAGTAAACGAGCGATTCCTTGACAACACACTAATAAATAATAATATTAGTCTAATACCGTTTGAGGAATAGGATCCCGTTAGTAGATGGGCGTATTACAGCGCTACACGTTTAAATCATTATTACCATTCAACGTATGGCATCGCTCTGTTAAGAGGTCGACAGTGCCACCTACTTCAATTATTAAATTTGCAGCTACAATATATTTACTTCAACCCGGGCGGTAAGTGAGATTTACCGCCCGCGCGCGCAGTGGCAAATCTCACGCCACGCCCAGAAGACGTAAAATTGTGTACGCACCACGGGCGGTTATAAAGAAGGCCTAGCCATTAAGAGGTTGTAATAGATCTTAAAACAATGCAGCTCAAACTGAATGGAATTAATAATAATATTATGGGACAATCTTCCAAAAATCGTCCTAGTCCCACAGTAAGCTCAATAAGGCTTGTGTTGTGGGTACTAGACGACGACATATAAAATAGATAGATATTGATAAATACTTAAATACATAGAAAACATCCATAACTCATGAACAAATATCCGTGTTAACACACAAATAAATGCCCTGACCAGGATTCGAACCCGGGACCTCCTGCGATGGGCCTATCGCTTGTTTATGGACCTCAACTTCGGTTCGGGCCACAAATGACCGCCATCTGAGCCTTTTTTTATTTTACCGCCCGTGGTGCGTAATGTACTAATGCGCCTTATATCTTTAACTCTGTATCTTTAGGTATTTAAATAAAAGTAAATAAGATCTACCCTCAAATGGCTCCTTAAGCCAGTTGAGGGTAGATGAAAACATTACACGATCAAATAATATTGGTTAAAGCCAGGTCGTTGTGACAGATCCAGGAAGTTTTGTATTTGATTGGTTAACCAATAAAAGTTATAACTACCCGAACATGTAAAAATTGTTTGTTTACTTTTATTTAAATACCTAAAGACATAGAGTATATATCTATGTCTATGGTCCTTGAAGTTCATACTTCTCACAGAATCGTAACTCCTATACTATTAGCATTTAGAAAAATTATAACTGAGTAGATAGACTAAAGATAACTGATTATAAACAATTAGGAATATGCATGATTTTTTTGGAAGTCGTCATTCGATTCTGTTTCCCTGTAGATTCAAATGTCTCTAATAAAACTACTATCTACGATAGCCCTGAAACGTCAAAAATGTGAAAATACGTTAGGCGTCTGCGCCGCGCGTCAAAACGCCCCATACAAAAAGTGTATAGATTGTGACGTCACCGTTCACAAAGTTGCAGAAAACTGTTTGGATGGAACAAGTTTTTGTAAGATTTTTGTAATTTTAGGCACGAAAAAATGCGTTTAGCTATATAGTTGTCGTACATTTTTTTTCTTGTTAGGACATAAGTAATCGAACTGCAGTTTCGAAAATAGATTTGATGTTTAAAAAAAAATGCCTAAAATGTTACGTTTTCAAACCGCAATATCTTTAAAAAACTGTTAAAAATTATTACGGATTTCCACTTGTTTATATTAGTTTGGGGTTGTTGAACGTGTTTATGCCACAGATTCAATTAAATATTTTTCATGCATGTTCTCTATTATTATCCAATCACAATGAAGGATATGTTTTGGGTGCTTGAAGAAAAAAGTGTAGCCCTTTTCATAGAATTATCAGTGCAACAATTAAATTAAGTACAGCCGCCATCAGATATATCCGAGCAGCCACGGTGGTCATAAATATCTGAACAACGCCTCTATTGTCAAGGCGATAAAGTGCATGTTCAGATATGTTTGAGTACCCTGGCCGCTCCGATATATTTGATGGCGACTGTACAAGCAACATTTATTAAATGTCAAAGATTAATTTTGAATTGAAATATAATTAATTATTTAATTAAATGTAAAACGATACACTGCCAATTCAAATTAATTTTTTAGCACGTTATGTATGTACCTACCTAAGTTATTATACGCATAGGTAATCACTAATCACGTAGATATCAAATGAATTTGAATGTTCTACGCTGTAGTTAGAGTTCATTTTCGAATGTGTTTGCTAAGTGGAATTTTTTCGACCAGGTAGATTCTAATAAAATCTGTATTTTTTTATTGATATGATACGGCGATGACACGTCATAACCGTACCAAAACACCAAATCAAATAGAGATTTTAAACCTGAATACGTCTCCAATACATCCCTTCAAGAGATTCTAAATGGGGAAAGCTCAACGGTTTGCGCAGATGGGAGCATAGATTGTACCTATCACTAGTATTTTTATGAGATTTGGCTTAAAGGTCTAACATCCACACCAGATTTTTTTTTATATATTCGATTCTATTCGTAGGACTGCAAGATACAACCGATGCTAGTGCCATCTGTGAAAACCTTCGACCGCCCAACCTCATTAAAAGGAAGTTATTTTTATACACGCCTATAACATAAGACTGGATATAATTTGTACCTAAGAGTAATTTATTGTAGATTAGTTTATGGTCTAAGAAAATAATGCGACCTTAAGTATGCTACGGACATACGGAGGACCCCATACACTATCCGATGTCAAAGTTTGACTAAGTTAGCACAAAACAATGCGCCGTATAACCGCGCTATTTAAGCTGTCAAACTTCTTAGATTATAATCTTATTCTACAATGAATCACTCATTTAACTGTAGATAGTACCTTTGTAATTGATAGATAGATCTTTTGACAATATGTCGCCTTACCTTTTTGCCACTCTGAATCATTAGAAAGATTGCCAGAGCACCTGAGTATGCACTGATGGCAGTGAGGAGCCGAGTCGGCATTCATTATTTAATGGTGCTGCCACACTGCGGTATAACATAGTGATAACAAGGTCACCGTTATTGATAATTATAAGTACATATAATAAAGGTGCCCTGTTACATTATATTGTAGAAGGTTATGTATTTAACTGCGTAGCAGCACACAGACCAGAGTGATTCATTTGGTTCTTTTATAGTATTGGCTACGCCCTTGTGACCACCATTGGAGTTCGTCTATAGGCTTCGGTATCATATCAGGCGGGTTGTACGCTTGTTTGCCTAGTGATACACGGAAGTAGCCTATGGACGCGCAACTTGTGTAATTGAAAGTGTTCTTATTTTCATTAAGTTATAATAAGCAATTATGAATACTGTAACCAGTATAATCTGTTTGACTGTACCTTATGAAACGTACCTAATATAATTTATGATATGATCAATAAATGAAAAATAAAATAAAAAGTCCTTTATTTTCCCAACATAGTAAAAAGTACAGTAACAGAGATATAATGAAAATGATAGTTTCATTAAAAGAAAGTAATCGAACGAGCGGAGCATAAGCGAAACAAGTTCTTACAAATAACTTCTGGCTACTGGGACGTCTCGGCATTTCGATGACTTTTTTATTTTGAGAGTTTGTTCCGCAATAACTTTAGTAACGCTTTTCTGATCTTCATGAAATTTGTTAGGGTTGTAGGGTTGAGCAGGATCGACCAAGGGCTCATGGAGTTAGAAGGTGCGAAAAAATCATCATAAGATTCTTTTTATATTGGTCATCTCGTTGGCAAGGCGGGCGGTTGGTCAAGTTCGAGGCGGAGTAGGTACTAATATTAAAACTAACTTAATCTAATTATTATTAATGTGGGTTCGTCCATTTTTGGACGTAGGCCTCCATGTTACACCACAAGTTTCTGTCGGCGGCTAGACTGGGCCAGACTACGCCTGCCTCCTGGGCAAGGATGATATAGACATGGATCAAGGATGATATAGACTGGATGGACAATATCCATACAAAATCGCGTTCCCTTTTTTCAGATTAAAGCACTAACGTCATCTATCGGTCACACCAGACACTAAATCCTAGTTTCTAATACTTCATTCGGCGCTTAACGCTGACAGAATAACTCGACAGATGGCGCTGTGGCACTAGTACCGAAAACAGACGTATAGCCTGAAGGTTCGAGGAACGCGATTTTGTATAAGCATCAAGGATGATTAAGACATGGATTGACAATGCCTACACAAAATCGCGTTCAGGCTATACGTCTGTTTTCGGTACTAGTGCCACAGCGCCATCTGTCGAGTCTGGAGTCGAGTTATTCTGTCAGCGTTAAACGCCCAATGAAGTATTAGAAACCAGGATTTAGTGTCTGGTGTGACCGATAGATGACGCTAGTGCTTTAACCTGAAAAAAGGGAACGCGATTTTGTATGGATATTGTCCATCCATGTCTATATCATCCTTGCTCCTGGGTTATGTCATCTTTCCAGCGGCGGAGCGGGTGACCTTTACCTCGACCCCCGTCTGGCGGGTACCAGTCTAATACTCTCTTACTCCATCTGTTGTCTTTTGCCCTCGCTGTGTCCGGCCCACCGCCACTTCAAGCGGCATGCCATTTTCGCTGCGTCGACTTTATTTGACGTTGTACGGATGTCGGTGCTCCTTACCCTGTCCTTTATATGATCAATAGTTATACTTTTACTTTAATGTAGCCTCTGTTCCGCAACCACTTACATTAATGGTTCTTAACCGGGGGTCCGCGGACCACTGGTGTGCTGGTCCTTGGACCACTGGTGTGCTGGTCCTTGGAAGCACCTAAAGTTGTCCGCGAACTTAATTAAACTAGTAGTCCGCCTCGAACTCAGAACTCGCGATTTCCTTGCAAACGAGATGACCAATATAACAAGACCCATATGATGATTTTTTTGCGCCTTATAGCTCCATGACCCCTTGGTCAATCCTGCTCATATACGAACTCTCAAATTATATGTATCTCTGCTACAACCCCAAAAAATTTCATGAATATCAGAAAAGCGTTACTTAACACGTTCACTGTCCGTGCCCCCAATGTGGGGCCACGGCTAGCCTCTATTACAAAGCCATAAGGTTCACATGTCAGATTCGGACAGTGAATGTGTTAAGTTATCGCGGAACAAAGTCTCAAAACCAAAAAGCCATCGAAATGCCGAGACGTCCCACTAGCCAGAAGTTGTTTGTAAGAACTTGCTTCGCTTACGCTCCGCTCGTTCGATAACGGGGGGACATAAAACAAATAACGTATTTTTCAGAACGTTTATTTACCATCAACACTTTAATATAATAGATATTATAATACACAGAAACAACGAGTCGATCCAAACAAAATGATACTATACAAATTTCGACTTTAATTTACTACAGATATGATTAACTATCAAATGGCATCTTATACGATTTAAATGGACTATATTTTCGTATTACTAAACAACTCTAGTCGCAGGCTTCTATAGAATACTGCATTTTTTTGTGAAATAACAATATTTCATAGCTAACTAAAAACCTCAGCATTAACTTTATAAATATAACATCGTTCCTATGGAAAATGTCATATTTATAGTCAAATTTTTATCTTTATTTAAAACTAGTAGTCCGCCTCGAACTCAGAACTCGCGATTTCCTTGCAAACGAGATGACCAATATAACAAGACCCTTCTGAAGATTTTTGTACGCCTTCTAGCTCCATGACCCCTTGAACGATCCTGCTCATATAAGAACTCACAAATTTTATGTATCTCTGCTACAACCCCAACAAATTTCATAAAGATCAGAAAAACGTTACTAAAGTTATCGCAGAACAAACTTTCAAAATCAAAAAGCCATCGAAATGCCGAGACGTCCCAGTAGCCGAAGTTGTTTGTAAGAACTCACTTCGCTCGTTCGATAAAGCGGTAAAAGGGTTCACGATAAAATCCTGTTTTTATTGAAATAATTAGTGAAAATCGAGTAAATTGAAATCGATTTTATTAATAAAGTAATCGTTATTACATTATTTGATTTCTTCCATTAGGTTTATGTCCAGATATGTAGTCAAATATGTTTAGTTATGATTTATTAATTATTTCCGCGCTCCCTATACAAGTATCGAATCACTTGATTTATATAATATAGAGGGTGTTTAACATGATCAAAATTTTATTACGAAACAATCATATTGCTAACTGCCTAATCTGACAAACAAAATTCACATTAATTAAAGAAGATACTTACTAAAATATAGTCGACAGACTAGAGCCAACCATCGTTGTGCGTTTCTCATTCGTGGGCCTAACATGCATCGCCTATTTAGTAGATTTATATTATTAACTTATTTTCTTATATTAGAACATCTGCTGTAGCAGAGGCCGGGAAAACAGGGCTTACCGGTACCGGCAAAGTAGGTATAGACACGCATGGGAATACGAGGCCGAGAATTTGTCATCACGCCGAGGTATTAAGAGTGCTTTTCTCAAACAAGCAATGAAATAAAGAAATAAACTTAAAAAAAAATTGTTTACCTACTCGTAAACTGCTATTATTATTCTCAGTTCAGATACGATAACCATCTTGTTAAAAATAAAAAACCTAAATAAGCTGTTCGTCCAACCTGCCGCCATCTTTGACGCGAAGTGTACTTTGCAGACCGAGTCCTGAATTTCTTTATGAAATCCTATTACAGTCCCCTCGAGTTACGAAGCCCGAAACAGGGTACTTCCAAGTTTATTATAATTGAAAGGAACGTGACATCCGTAGCAATATTTCATTGCATATTTGAGAAACATAACTTTATTTACCAATGAAACTGCTACCTAACTACTTTAATTAGGTAGTTTCTTGAAACATTGAGGTTAACTCATGAAAAATTAAGCGACATATCATAATTGAAGTAAGCTATCCCTCCAATTTAAACGATTTAAGGAATGTGTCCGAAATGAGCTTGACATTGACCTTATTGCCAAGAAAACAAAAGCTGAACACTCTTCCCAATTAACCTCTTTTGATTCTGACTTAATTATATCTAATGAAATATTCCGTCCAATGAGAACTTAAACCCTAATTCTTAATAAAGTGGAGTAAACTAACAGCTCCTGTCATACAAAGTAGTTTACCATGTATGGCAGGACCTGTCAGATTACTCTAGTCAATTAAGTATTAGGGTTTAGGTTAGGCGACAAGAGTTCAAGCATTAGTTGTATGTACGGTTTATTCAGAGGTCCCTGGACGCAACACTATACGAACCTTATAGTTCTACTTACTCTACCTACTTATTTATTTATGAATACAAACAAGAATCGTACCTATAAGGCTATAACAGAAGCAATGGGTAACATTAGCGTTAAGTGTTTGCGACATAACATTTGCAAATTAAATAACATACATTCAAGTGGTGTAACTGCGACAGATTAACAATAGACACCGATTTTTTGCAAAGTTAACTTAAATAATTACATGAAATACTTAGAGCGATTTCGCACTACACCCGATCCTAATCCGATCCGAATCCGTGAAAATATGGTCCGAAGTAGCCGTAGAACTATTTCTATGGTATTTTACGCACTAGATTTCTTTACGAAATCGGATGACGGAGATCGAATCTAGTGCGTAAATTACCATAGAAATAATGCGAAACCGCTCTTAGCCTGGTAATTACAGATTTAAAAAAAAATAGTACAATTCTAATTACTTCCCTTGTCTAAAGTAACCCCTCTGTCCCAAGTTACACCATTTGACATATGTGTAGATAAATACGAAAGTATCCTATAGTCGTAAGACGTAAGTGTATGTAAACTGTAGATATTAGTAAGACGACAAAGTCATTAATTTAAATGTAGTAATTGACATGAATTGTACGACTCATTAAATGATTGTGAATAATATTGAAATAGCTATTGTATAAAAAATAAAGATGACTCCAACACCAACATTGTCGGCGTAGGTGCGTAAGTAAGCGAATGGTAATAGTATGTTCATAAAATGCACAATTATAAATATACAACTATAAAAAATCTTTTACGTCACACCTTGCCATAATGTGAGTTTTACCGCACGCTACGCGTACAGTAAAATTCGCATTATGGCCAGGTGGAGACGTAAAATTGTGTACTCACCACGGGCAGTAAAAAAGAAAGCCCTCTATCGCATATTTACTACCCTCGCCTGCGGCTCGGGTTACAAATACCTGCGATTTCGGGCTTTCTTTCTTTTACAGTCCTTGGTAAGTAATGTACTATTACATAACAAATGCTTAATTAAAAACCATTATTATACATATTTTCTATTTAGCAGTGACAAATTTAATTTAATTCTAGCATTTTTATAGAATACTAGCATTAGCCCGCGGCTTCGCTCGCGTTAAATTCGGGGTAACACGGTTCCCCTTTCCTGATTGCCCCCCATAATGCTCCATACAAACTTCCACCCCCCATTTTAGGGAAGTGGGGGGTTAGAAAGAGACAAAAAGTAGCCTATGTCACTCTCCATCCCTTCAACTATCTCCACTTAAAAAATCACTTCAATTCGTCGCCCCGTTTTGCCGTGAAAGACGGACAAACAAACAAACACATACACTTTCCCATTTATAATATTAGTATGGATTAAATAAAATAAAGAATAAAATTTTTGTTATAGTTAAAACCACCAAGTGCTAAGTTTTATACCTGTCAAACAGTCTATAAGTGGTCTATCGAAAAATAAGAAGACTAGCGCCGTAATTCGGATACATGAATTAAGAAATAGATATCAAAAGCATATTATAATTACGAGTAACATCTATTTATGTTCATATCGATTAGGTATACAACGGTTTCTATTCTATTATTTGCCGTATTCTTACAAGTTATTACAACACTACTAAAGATTTTAACAACTTTAAACTACTTTATGTATAGTTTTCAATGAGTATGACTACTTAGACATGATCAACTTTTAATTTTAACTTACCTATTAGAATTATATGATCGGATAAGGTTTAAATAAGTACCACTTTTTGAACCCACAAGAAACGGACAAAGTATTATTTTGCTTATTTATTTTTTACGTTGTTATTTATCAAAAACAAACGAAGCGAACAGGTTTGCTTTGTCTTATAGACATCTGAGGTCTACAAATCCAAAAAATAATTAATCAAAGTTTGTCGGACAAACTGCGCCTCTAGGGGCTACCACTCATATCCTTAGATATCGTCATAGATATTTTTATGGGGCCATTCCACAGTTTCTTTCCCAATTCCTTCCTATGACAAGTTGAGCCGTAGTATACTGGATTATATTGTAATATTGGATGTACTTTCTTACTTAATCTGTCATCTAATCTATTTGTGACTATTCTATGGAGCGTGTAAAAGTGCATTTATTAATAAGTTTATAAATCTAGTCATTTATAAGTCACTTATGCTAAACCTACATTTAAAACAGATATGTTGGCGAGCGAAACTTTTTCGTTAGCTCATTTTATTTATTCAATGTTAAACTGTCGTGAGTCTCATTTATTTAAATTTTGATCGGTCAAACTTTTCAAAACATGCTTCGGGCATTCCTCATCAGGCTTGTTTCAAGTGTACTGTGATGTCCCCTCCGTCGCAGCAACTTCGTGAATTTGACTGCTATGTATTTTTCTAATATTGGTGTTGGTATTATTTAATTAGAAAATATCAGTTAAATCGTAACTACATGAGTCGACAACGATGACCACTCTTACGACGGAAAAGAATATATGATAAGTTTTAGAAAAATGATTTTAGCACGTGTGAAATAGTAACTGCCATATAACTACGTACGGTTATCATTATCAATTACTTAGTCAATTTATAATGAAGCTAACAAATATTTTTCGTGAAAGGGACGATTTGGTTTGTAAACAAACTTTGTGGTCTCATTTTCACAGATGCAAGTAAATATTATGTATTACCGTGGCTTTAAAATGCATGGGCGACTTGAAATATTCAATTTATATGCTAAGGTCCTTTTTTCCACCAGACTTTTGGTAACAAGTTTATACGATTATAGTCGTTGAGCAAAATAGAAAGTAAATTAAAACCAATGCTGCTTTTAGGGCCGTTTGAAATATACCAAAGTCGCCCCTAATGTTACAAAGTTCACCCCATTTTACGGTAAATAATTTACAGAAGGTACATTACCAGAAACGTCAGTGAAAATTAGGCTCTGCCAAGTTCACGCCATCTTCGCAATATTATTTATAAAGATAACAACAATTATTATCACATCGAATTACCTTACATTATCTCGCACAGTCATTTGACTTACATTTGATATTGTCTTCAATGCATACATTATACTAATATTTGTATAGTTACAATGCTATATTTATGTAGTAAACACCAAGAGTGGGTAACATTTTATATAGGTTTTAGGACTAGTAACACATCACATAAGACAGATTTTATAGCATTTTAATATAACATTATTATCAAATTTTTGGCGACCAAAATGGGTATATTTATTGTCTTAAAACATGATCGATATTTAGATATTTTATCCATTTGAAAATGGCTAAGTAAGTAATTTAAAAAACTATATAAAATACCTACAAATACAGTAAATAGCTGCCTTTATTGTCATATTCGGGTTTCTATAATTTATTGTCAGCTAGAATAGTTAAAAAGTATTTATCTTAAAATTATAACATAAACTTAAAACTATAATATTCAAGTAATATATCATTTTCACTACATAAAATAAGACAAAAACAGTTCTGTGGGACATTTTTGTGCTAGTATTAAATATGATATAATTCAAATATAAAATAGAATAATATTTTTTAGCGTATTAAAATCATAACACGTCACGTTGCACAAAATTGCAATTACTATAAAAATTCGTAATAATGATGTCACAAGATGTATGTGCAGACTAGAAGAACATTTATATTATACTAAGTAGATATGACAAGACATTTGATATTTTTGTTACATCGTTTTTTGCATACTTTAATTATATTAAGATATGTGTGTCCTATATGTATATTTGTATTATCATGTTTTTTACAATCATAATATCTTAACAAAAAACCAGGTTACAATGAACCATAAGTTCTAATACTTCCTAAAAATGTATATTTTTGTTTTATTTTTCTATATAAAACATGAAGAAAAACACACAAATGAATCTCATCCACATTATCATTGAATATTTATTTATTATTGTCTTAATTTGTTTTATTTTCTTTTGCAGTAAAATGTTAAAAACGGGACCTTACTACAAAGTATTACTTTTACTTGCTTGTTTCAAATTCAGTCCAAACATATTGCTCTCCAATCCCTAGAAATACGTATGACCACTCGCAAATGCTTTTATACAGATTTGAACAACACCTTATTGTGCGCACAAGTGAATAAGAGTGTCTAACGATGTAACGATATACGTCTTCGTAGCACGCCAATTATATCATTGACTACAAAGGGTCAATTGCACCAACTAGTTTTTACGGACTCCCTAGCGTCACCCGGCAGGGTGCTGTGAAAATGTCTGTACCTATAATGAAATTTGGCGAATGTTTTAACGGTGACTGACGGGTTGGTGCAACCGAGCCTAAGTTGATCCTGGTTAACGTCGGTTTCAAATCGGGCTTCGTTACCAATACGTAGAGGTAAATAAACTACTTTTAATGGCCGGGACGGACATTACGAATTTGAAAGAATGCCTTTTAGACTAAAAATAGGCTCCTTCTAAAATAGGCCTTTTATATTTTTGTATAAAAATGATTGCCAAGATATATTTTTATACCAAGACGGTGGCAAACAAGCATACAGCCCGCCTGATGGTTAGCAGTTACCGTAGCCTATGGACGCCCGCAGCTCCAGAGGATGGACATGTGCGTTGGCTGCCCTAATAATGTGAACAAAACATAAATCGAAAATAACATTTTGATTAAGGCTCACCGTTCACATGAAAAATTCTATTCATTAGACTATCAGCAGCTAAAAAGCAAAGTCTACTCTTCGTTTTTCGTACCGGACTTAACTATTGTGAATGTCCTCTTCAAGGACATCCTACAAGACGCTCGTCCTAAAGCAGTTAAAACTACTCTTCATCATCAGTTTCGCAGCAGCCAGGCCAGCAGCACCCCTCGGTTCCATCAGGCCTGGTGCAGAACAACAGGGTCTCTGCGGAGGAGATAGGGCGAGGCTCGATGCCATGGAAATCGCGAAGATCTTCAGCTGGGAACCAAGCACGTTCTTCATCTTCGATTATGGGGATGTTGAAATATCTGGAAATGCAAACGAAGTTTGTGTGTAAATTATTTAGTCCGCGACGAGAGGACGCTACTAAAGTCCATGGCTATGCCTGATTAAAGCAGGGATCTTACAAGGTCAAGAAGTTTAATCATGATCACATACGAGTCATCTCACGATTGTCTCGTGTATATCAGCAAGATGAAGAAAAACTATCCCAGTAACATTTATAATCATAATCATCAAATGTCGGAAAAAAAACAAAAACAGCACTTATCAAGACAGCGGACTGAGCGGACTCAGGGTATCAAATATCAGGACAGCGGAAGAAGCTTAATCAATTTGTGATGATGAGGTGGAGACCCTAATTATAATTAGAAATGACACCCCTAGCGTAGTGTACCACTTGCTTGTAATGTCGTTAAAACAAACACGTTTTCCTATTTCCTATTCCCTACAACTCATCTGAGTGGTCACAAAGCTGAGAATGAAGATTTAAAGACTTCCATGTTTCGGAAATGGCGATGATTATAACTCATCCAGCTTATTAGACGTAGGTAAACCATTTAAATCAAATGCTGGTCTGCCCTGTGAGGGTTGCGGTTTGGAAGGTTCCTCACCTGCAGATCGCTAGGCCGGGGATCCACAGGACGGAAGCCAGGACGAGCAGCAGAACCACGAGCACAGCCCAAATCGGCCAAGGCTTGCGAACTGTGCCACCCAGTTCTGGTATCCAGGCGTCGTACCTGCACAGAGAACAATATTCATTGGAATAGTTTTTTCATGACTTACTTGGGGATAAATGTTACTCTGCGTCCGTAGGAAACACCTCAGACAACCCTACACGTGATCCCTGGGTGGTGCTAAAAGAGTAACAAACTTGGCAGCTGCACTGTCCCATCTGGACCTCGCAGCACTCACTGGATTTTCTTCATCATCTGCTTTCCCACTACTACTACCCCAAGGAAGAAATGCCTATCTATATCTAGTGACATGTAGCCATACGATAAATAAATGTCTTACTTGGAATCCACTGGTTTTCGCAAAACAGCTTGGAACCTAATAAAGTATTTTCAAAGTGCTCTTAACATGCTAGGACTAAAGAGGAAGCAGTTAATTGGAAGTGCCATTCTATTTAAATAGTACCACAAGGTTCTGTATTGGGTCCACTACTTTTTAAATTATTTATCAATGATTTCATTAAACCTAAAAAACGAAACTACCCAAGATATGCAACAATTTTAATTAATGTCAAATAATAAATGATTTACCCTGATCCCTCAGTGGCCAACTCTACGAACGAGGATATAAGGATGGCTAGCATAGCTAGAGGCGAGAGGTACTTCCAACAGATGAGCCAGTAGATGCCTGGTCGTGTGCCCGTCATCAGCTCGATGTCATCTGCGAACCTGGAACAGCATTTTAGTCATATTTAAAGATAAAAAATATTTAGTCTTAAATTAAGGCACTACAATGCACTTATGAACGTCAGTAAAAACTACCACCGTGTACCGATTCTAACGCGAGCAAAGGTATGATAGGTAAAAACTCGGCGGCACTTATTTTTCCAAAATTTTCCAATATAAATCCACGGAGTCATCCACAGTCTCGTACTCGTATACGATAATTACTCCGATTCCGATTACATTTTTATGTAATTTATTGTGTACGTCATGTCATGAATAAATGTCTTAAAATAAAAGATGCCAGGATCTGCTAAGCACAATTTACAACAATAATACAATATTTTTTTCTTTCAATTATAAAATATCTTAAACTTGAACGTGAACTTGAACTTTCAGGCCGGGTAATAGTAAATTGTCAATTTTATAATTGAAAGAAAAAAATATTGTATTATTGTTAGTAAATTGTGCTTAGCAGATCCTGGCATCTTGCGGATTGGCACTTGAGCGGAATTTTAAGCTATCATAGACAAAATAGCGTAAAAATTCAACTTCCGGCTGAATTGCCTTTTTGTGCTCCATACGAAAATTCTGCCACCATAGACAAATTTCCACTTTCTGGCTGATGTTTTTATATAATAGCTAAAAGGTTAACTGGAAGAGATCCCTAACTTTACATCTTCTTTTAATTACTGTATTTATCTATTGTGTTATGTACAATACAGTGTTCGGTACTTGCTTACTTCCGACATAATGAAAAAGAAATGCATCTAACATTTTTTTTCTAAACAGATCTATATATATAAACGTAAAAGTCCTGACTGACTGACTAACTCACTTAAATCAACGCCCAGCCCAAAACGTTGGACCTAGAGAGCTGGATTTGTCACAATAGGTAGTTTTTATAACGTTAGTATCCACCAAGAAGGGGTTTTTCAAAATTCATCCCCTAAGAGGATAAAATGAGGGTCCAAAGTTTATATGGGGAAACCAGATCTGTATTGACTATTTTATTCTAAGCTTCACAAGAGTATTTCTAACAATAAATGAGTAAATATGTGTTTCAGGATTTTTTTAAATTCACCCCCTAAGGGGATGAAATGGGGTCCAAAGTTTGTATGGCGAAACAAGATTAGTTAGACTATTTTTTCGAAACTTCGCAAGAGTATTCCTAACGATAAATGAGTAAACACGTGTTTCAAGTTTTTTGCAAATTCAACCCCTATAAGTGGGAAATGTAGTCACAAAGTCAGAAAATCAACATGGGTATTGTTTCTATGGTTTATCGGGTCGTTGATTACTGATGGTGACTTACCATCTCCCCTGTTGGGGTGCGATGGGGTGGAAATGTCTAAATATCAATATGGGTGTCGTTTTTATGGTTTTTTGTGACGTAATTACGAAAATGGCATCGATTTGGAAATTTAATATTGTGGACATGAAAATTCTTGAAAGTATTTGTGCCAAATTGCAATCTAATCTAAATATATAAAAGAAGAAACTGACTGACTGACTGACATATCGCGACTGACCAATGGAGATAGTTTGAGTTCTGGGGAAGGATATATAATAGTTGTTATCCCAGAAGTCATTCCTTAAGCGGGTAAAAGGAGGGGGATTACTAAATCCACGCAGCCGAAGTCGCGGGGAAAAGCTTTTACTCAAGAGTAGAAATCTGCATTAATCATAATCTCTTAATAGTAGTAAGTCGTTGCTGGCGTCACAATTCAACAATTATTGCAATAATTTCTTTAAAAAAATAAGGAAACCGCCTTCACCAAAACGTACTGAAACCTCCAGAATGTAACAAATACTTTTCCGAAAACCGCATCTAAATCGGTTCAGCCAAACGCGAAATTAAAGCGGACAAACATAACTACAAACATACGGATCAAACTGAGAACCTTATTTTTTAGAACTTTTAGTACGCGGGCGAATTTAGTACGCGGGTAAATACATATTCTGAATCAGCAAAAAAGGCGATTCCGAATATGTAAAAAACTCAGTTACTTACGAAAAAATGTAACTGCGTCTTCTTTCACTATGACGGCAGTAAGTATTATATTTAGCAATAAGTTTATATCCCCTTATAAGAATAGACAAGTATTTAATCTTAGATTACTCTAGTTAGATCAACTACAATACAAAGCAAACGTTAGTAAAAACCTCAATATTGATTTTGTCCCACACATTAGGTCTAAAGGTCCACAAAGAACGTCTCAGTCGACCCGGACCAAGATTAAGACGCTTACAAAGTTTACAAACGTACATCTACGTAACCAAAATAACTGTTCATTTTATCTCTTATTGCTAAAGCTTTAAGGTTCAAAATCAAATAGCGGTATTAGTGGTATATCTAGCAAGGCTCTAGAGCATTGTAATTTCGCCTTTATTTGCACAGTAAACTACCAGTGGCTTAAGAGCTTGTGGATAACATTGTATGCTTCAGTTTGGGTTTCCAACACCCTGAGGGTTAATTTCGTAAAGTAGGCGATCGGAACAATCTGGTGTCCTAACCATTATTCGGCCAAAAGGAATATATGGCTTCCTACCCGGTCACAGACTACACAGACTACTCATCATTATTAAGCTTTTACAAGGAGCACGGGGTCACCACACATCAGCGCAATCTTATTCGTTAGTTTCTACGATTCAAACAGCACATCTCAATAGTATTCTACACCATTTTGTAGTATAACAATCCAGGTTAGTCCCTATTACTTGATTTTTATGGATATTTTTAATTCACATGAGTAATGATCAAATGAAATAAGCGGTCGCGCTCTCATACTAAATTAGTACGGGATCGCTGATGTGTGGTGACCTCTGTGTTAGTTGTTATATGCTAAAATGTATTAAAATCAGGTCTTTAAAAATAATTTTGAATTAATTCTATTCAATTTTAATTAATTTTGATTGGATTTGTATGTTTCCAATAGATTGTTGCCTGTATCCGAGAAAATTGTCCTCTTCTATGGCATTCTCACCTCTACGCAGACTACGCACCTCAATTTCAAATATTTCAATATCCCAATAAATGAATAGGAATTTAGAATATCTGGCAAATATGTATAAAGGAAATCGCTCCCCCACCTGGCAGTATCGCTGGATATTGACGATATTGAAGACAGATATATCAAATGATCGAAAACCTCCGAAATTTGTGGTATCAGCAGTTTCTACCGTTTACTATACCTAGCACTGATTTCGAATTATGGAAATCTCTTAAATTGTGTATGTAATGTAAATTTCACCAAGTTAAATTAAATTAATTCATAAATTAAACCGGTACATATTTTTTTAGAACTCAATCACAAATGCCTATGCTTGTTCAAGGAGGAAAAATTCGATATAGGCATATTTATGTAAAGTATATAACAATCTACGTAGTTTAATTACTTAAATGAGTTATAATATAACATCTCATAAAAATAAAAGGAGGTCTCTCGTTCTTATATTAATTAGCAACCTCATCTTCCTGGGGCATTTTAATTAAGAGTTTTTTCGATTAAGGACAGTATTTAAATTGATTTCATTTTAACAGTTCTGTGACAAAAAGGTCATTGATATTTAGATACCAAAATTTGCGAAAATAATAATTTTGCTTGGAGATGTTTGCCTTATAATAAAAGTAAAATTCAATACTTTTAAAAGTAAATAAAAAACCGGCCAAGTGCGAGTCGGACTCGCGGACCGAGGGTTCCGTACAAACCTGTAGGTATATAAGTAAAAGTTCACCCATTGCGTTGACATAGAAGTTTGATTTTGTTACAGCTTAAAGGTAGGTATTATAGACCTGAGTATTTGATATGTATTTCAATTTAATACCTCTACGCGTTCATGAGGAAAGGGGTAGTAACTTTAAAATTATGAAATATAGTTTTATTATATGATGTAACTAAAAATTTACGGTTTTCGCAATTTTCCCTTTATTTGTGCTATAAGACGTTACTTTGTACCAAATTTCAAGATTCTGGGTTCACGGGAAGTACCCGGTTTTGATTCCCTTGAGAGTTTCGAAAATTGCGGAAATTTCCAGCAAAACAGCTGTATCTTTTGATTACGTTGGCTTAGAAATTTGATTTTTTCATAGCCCTGTAGCCACAGTAGACCTGAGTATTTGATATAAATTTCAGCTTGATACCTCCACGCGTTCCTGAGAAACAGGGTCTTGACAGACGGACGGACGGAAAACAAAGTGAACCTATAAGGGTTCCGTTTTTTCGTTTCGAGGTACGGAACCCTAAAAATCACTCAGCAATACTACAAGACATCTTTTTTTTATACTACGTAGGTGGGCAAACAAGCATGGGCCGTATGCTGGCTGATAGTAATCATCTACCGTGCCTATGGACACATTGCCACTCCAGAATGTTACATGCGCATTCGACCCTTTAATACAAAGGAGGATTCACTGTTGAGCTTTTTAATTTGGAACTACAATCATGAATGTTGGTAGCGAGAAGTAGTTATACAGGGTTTAATAAAAATACTGGTGATCCGTTAAAGGGCATAATTGGTATCGATCGAATTGCGAGTAAGAAAAATTGGAGAAAAAATGATTGGACGCGAAAAAATTTTTTTTTGTATGGGACACGTCATTCCAGCCAGAGCCGGATTAGTCTTTAGGCAGAATAGGCAACTGCCTAGAGGCCCGCATTGGTCAGGGGCCCGCGTGCACAGAAAAAAAAATATTGCATAGGCTGTAAATTAAATTGGATTTTTTATATATACAAGGTGCCCGCGAGGAAAGTCTCAAGTTCTTAAACTTCTTAACATAAGAATACCTAGTTTTTCTATAAAAACAGCTGACGATTGAAGCTTCCGTTTTCATATAGGACTTCTAAAACAAAATTCATACACCAAATTGAACCTGTCAGATAACTAGCCCATATCCGTTACCTATACACAGTGCTCGCGAGGAAACCGCACCACTCCAACAGCGTTATCCCGACCTTATTTAGAGACTAAAATGTCAAATAAACTTTTCTGAAATTCATCTTGTTTCGGAGTTATAACCAATTAAAAAAATAAAATATTTTGATTATAACTCAGGACTGAACGCTTTCTTAACGGCAATTTCACCACAATGGAACTCATTATAGGCATCCCTGTTGACAGACATCAAAGTGACAGGAAACACTTTGCTTTACCTTTGATTTTAAGAAAAAAAAAGTAGTTTTATTTGTTTTTAGGCATAGTTTTGTCATTAACATTTATTTTTAATTTAAGAATACATTCAGAAAACAAGAAAAAAAAAAAACAAAAACTTTTTTTTTTGGCGGAATTGTCCAAAAGTCATATGATATTTTTTACTTCTTTTGGCCTCAGGAATACGCTGTCAAAATTATGCGGCTTCCCCGCGAGCACCCTGTATAAGACTCTAAACCCCACCAACTGTGCCTTTACATCAATTTTTCATCCCAATATCCCTGTTTATAAAATCAAGTCATTCTACGTCGATTAAACCTCACAAAAGGCCCAGCGGAGCGTTCCAACTCGTCGTATATCATGTAAGGTGGTATATATTGGCAAAAAGACTAGAAATAGGGAAGATGCAGCTATAATATTTACCATTATTTCGTAATCAAAATGTTGAAAAAACGTAAAATAATAGCTATTGAATACTTTAGTTTATAATTATTTTACATGTTTTTAAAATGGGTCTTCCACTCATACATTAGTATGTTATTCAATCAAATACAAACATTGAAAACATTGAAAAAATAATCAACCCAGTTGGACTTGAACCAACATCGATACGCCTTACCGGGGCTCGATATCGCTTTACCAATTAAGCTATGGGTTCAGTTACCGAGCTGACGAAATTCTCAATGCCTTCAATCATCTTTTTGCATTTATTTTTACATCGACTTTATAGCAGCCGTAAGAGAATTTCGTCAGCTCGGTAACTGAACCCATAGCTTAATTGGTAAAGCGATATCGAGCCCCGGTAAGGCGTATCGATGTTGGTTCAAGTCCAACTGGGTTGATTATTTTTTCAATGTTTTCAATGTTTGTATTTGATTGAATAACATACTAATGTATGAGTGGAAGACCCATTTTAAAAACATGTAAAATAATTATAAACTAAAGTATTCAATAGCTATTATTTTACGTTTTTTCAACATTTTGATTACAAAATAATGGTAAATATTATAGCTGCATCTTCCCTATTTCTAGTCTTTTTGCCAATATATACCACCTTACATGATATACGACGAGTTGGAACGCTCCGCTGGGCCTTTTGTGAGGTTTAATCGACGTAGAATGACTTGATTTTATAAACAGGGATATTGGGATGAAAAATTGATGTAAAGGCACAGTTGGTGGGGTTTAGAGTCTTATACAGGGTGCTCGCGGGGAAGCCGCATAATTTTGGACAGCGTACTCCTGAGGCCAAAAGAAGTAAAAAATATCATATGACTTTTGGACAATTCCGCCAAAAAAAAAAGTTTTTGTTTTTTTTTTTCTTGTTTTCTGAATGTATTCTTAAATTAAAAATAAATGTTAATGACAAAACTATGCCTAAAAACAAATAAAACTACTTTTTTTTTCTTAAAATCAAAGGTAAAGCAAAGTGTTTCCTGTCACTTTGATGTCTGTCAACAGGGATGCCTATAATGAGTTCCATTGTGGTAAAATTGCCGTTAAGAAAGCGTTCAGTCCTGAGTTATAATCAAAATATTTTATTTTTTTAATTGGTTATAACTCCGAAACAAGATGAATTTCAGAAAAGTTTATTTGACATTTTAGTCTCTAAATAAGGTCGGGATAACGCTGTTGGAGTGGTGCGGTTTCCTCGCGAGCACTGTGTATAGGTAACGGATATGGGCTAGTTATCTGACAGGTTCAATTTGGTGTATGAATTTTGTTTTAGAAGTCCTATATGAAAACGGAAGCTTCAATCGTCAGCTGTTTTTATAGAAAAACTAGGTATTCTTATGTTAAGAAGTTTAAGAACTTGAGACTTTCCTCGCGGGCACCTTGTATATATAAAAAATCCAATTTAATTTACAGCCTATGCAATATTTTTTTTTCTGTGCACGCGGGCCCCTGACCAATGCGGGCCTCTAGGCAGTTGCCTATTCTGCCTAAAGACTAATCCGGCTCTGGCTGGAATGACGTGTCCCATACAAAAAAAAATTTTTTCGCGTCCAATCATTTTTTCTCCAATTTTTCTTACTCGCAATTCGATCGATACCAATTATGCCCTTTAACGGATCACCAGTATTTTTATTAAACCCTGTATAACTACTTCTCGCTACCAACATTCATGATTGTAGTTCCAAATTAAAAAGCTCAACAGTGAATCCTCCTTTGTATTAAAGGGTCGAATGCGCATGTAACATTCTGGAGTGGCAATGTGTCCATAGGCACGGTAGATGATTACTATCAGCCAGCATACGGCCCATGCTTGTTTGCCCACCTACGTAGTATAAAAAAAAGATGTCTTGTAGTATTGCTGAGTGATTTTTAGGGTTCCGTACCTCGAAACGAAAAAACGGAACCCTTATAGGTTCACTTTGTTTTCCGTCCGTCCGTCTGTCAAGACCCTGTTTCTCAGGAACGCGTGGAGGTATCAAGCTGAAATTTATATCAAATACTCAGGTCTACTGTGGCTACAGGGCTATGAAAAAATCAAATTTCTAAGCCAACGTAATCAAAAGATACAGCTGTTTTGCTGGAAATTTCCGCAATTTTCGAAACTCTCAAGGGAATCAAAACCGGGTACTTCCCGTGAACCCAGAATCTTGAAATTTGGTACAAAGTAACGTCTTATAGCACAAATAAAGGGAAAATTGCGAAAACCGTAAATTTTTAGTTACATCATATAATAAAACTATATTTCATAATTTTAAAGTTACTACCCCTTTCCTCATGAACGCGTAGAGGTATTAAATTGAAATACATATCAAATACTCAGGTCTATAATACCTACCTTTAAGCTGTAACAAAATCAAACTTCTATGTCAACGCAATGGGTGAACTTTTACTTATATACCTACAGGTTTGTACGGAACCCTCGGTCCGCGAGTCCGACTCGCACTTGGCCGGTTTTTTATTTACTTTTAAAAGTATTGAATTTTACTT
The DNA here is from genome assembly GCA_947086415.1 of Pammene aurita. NCBI lineage: Eukaryota > Metazoa > Arthropoda > Insecta > Lepidoptera > Tortricidae > Pammene > Pammene aurita. Next base: position 34,524,422 of record OX352303.1, read on the forward strand.
TTATTATAAGGCAAACATCTCCAAGCAAAATTATTATTTTCGCAAATTTTGGTATCTAAATATCAATGACCTTTTTGTCACAGAACTGTTAAAATGAAATCAATTTAAATACTGTCCTTAATCGAAAAAACTCTTAATTAAAATGCCCCAGGAAGATGAGGTTGCTAATTAATATAAGAACGAGAGACCTCCTTTTATTTTTATGAGATGTTATATTATAACTCATTTAAGTAATTAAACTACGTAGATTGTTATATACTTTACATAAATATGCCTATATCGAATTTTTCCTCCTTGAACAAGCATAGGCATTTGTGATTGAGTTCTAAAAAAATATGTACCGGTTTAATTTATGAATTAATTTAATTTAACTTGGTGAAATTTACATTACATACACAATTTAAGAGATTTCCATAATTCGAAATCAGTGCTAGGTATAGTAAACGGTAGAAACTGCTGATACCACAAATTTCGGAGGTTTTCGATCATTTGATATATCTGTCTTCAATATCGTCAATATCCAGCGATACTGCCAGGTGGGGGAGCGATTTCCTTTATACATATTTGCCAGATATTCTAAATTCCTATTCATTTATTGGGATATTGAAATATTTGAAATTGAGGTGCGTAGTCTGCGTAGAGGTGAGAATGCCATAGAAGAGGACAATTTTCTCGGATACAGGCAACAATCTATTGGAAACATACAAATCCAATCAAAATTAATTAAAATTGAATAGAATTAATTCAAAATTATTTTTAAAGACCTGATTTTAATACATTTTAGCATATAACAACTAACACAGAGGTCACCACACATCAGCGATCCCGTACTAATTTAGTATGAGAGCGCGACCGCTTATTTCATTTGATCATTACTCATGTGAATTAAAAATATCCACAAAAATCAAGTAATAGGGACTAACCTGGATTGTTATACTACAAAATGGTGTAGAATACTATTGAGATGTGCTGTTTGAATCGTAGAAACTAACGAATAAGATTGCGCTGATGTGTGGTGACCCCGTGCTCCTTGTAAAAGCTTAATAATGATGAGTAGTCTGTGTAGTCTGTGACCGGGTAGGAAGCCATATATTCCTTTTGGCCGAATAATGGTTAGGACACCAGATTGTTCCGATCGCCTACTTTACGAAATTAACCCTCAGGGTGTTGGAAACCCAAACTGAAGCATACAATGTTATCCACAAGCTCTTAAGCCACTGGTAGTTTACTGTGCAAATAAAGGCGAAATTACAATGCTCTAGAGCCTTGCTAGATATACCACTAATACCGCTATTTGATTTTGAACCTTAAAGCTTTAGCAATAAGAGATAAAATGAACAGTTATTTTGGTTACGTAGATGTACGTTTGTAAACTTTGTAAGCGTCTTAATCTTGGTCCGGGTCGACTGAGACGTTCTTTGTGGACCTTTAGACCTAATGTGTGGGACAAAATCAATATTGAGGTTTTTACTAACGTTTGCTTTGTATTGTAGTTGATCTAACTAGAGTAATCTAAGATTAAATACTTGTCTATTCTTATAAGGGGATATAAACTTATTGCTAAATATAATACTTACTGCCGTCATAGTGAAAGAAGACGCAGTTACATTTTTTCGTAAGTAACTGAGTTTTTTACATATTCGGAATCGCCTTTTTTGCTGATTCAGAATATGTATTTACCCGCGTACTAAATTCGCCCGCGTACTAAAAGTTCTAAAAAATAAGGTTCTCAGTTTGATCCGTATGTTTGTAGTTATGTTTGTCCGCTTTAATTTCGCGTTTGGCTGAACCGATTTAGATGCGGTTTTCGGAAAAGTATTTGTTACATTCTGGAGGTTTCAGTACGTTTTGGTGAAGGCGGTTTTTTTTTAAAGAAATTATTGCAATAATTGTTGAATTGTGACGCCAGCAACGACTTACTACTATTAAGAGATTATGATTAATGCAGATTTCTACTCTTGAGTAAAAGCTTTTCCCCGCGACTTCGGCTGCGTGGATTTAGTAATCCCCCTCCTTTTACCCGCTTAAGGAATGACTTCTGGGATAACAACTATTATATATCCTTCCCCAGAACTCAAACTATCTCCATTGGTCAGTCGCGATATGTCAGTCAGTCAGTCAGTTTCTTCTTTTATATATTTAGATTAGATTGCAATTTGGCACAAATACTTTCAAGAATTTTCATGTCCACAATATTAAATTTCCAAATCGATGCCATTTTCGTAATTACGTCACAAAAAACCATAAAAACGACACCCATAGTGATATTTAGACATTTCCACCCCATCGCACCCCAACAGGGGAGATGGTAAGTCACCATCAGTAATCAACGACCCGATAAACCATAGAAACAATACCCATGTTGATTTTCTGACTTTGTGACTACATTTCCCACTTATAGGGGTTGAATTTGCAAAAAACTTGAAACACGTGTTTACTCATTTATCGTTAGGAATACTCTTGCGAAGTTTGCGAGCTGACGAAATTCTCAATGCCTTCAATCATCTTTTTGCATTTATTTTTACATCGACTTTATAGCAGCCGTAAGAGAATTTCGTCAGCTCGGTAACTGAACCCATAGCTTAATTGGTAAAGCGATATCGAGCCCCGGTAAGGCGTATCGATGTTGGTTCAAGTCCAACTGGGTTGATTATTTTTTCAATGTTTTCAATGTTTGTATTTGATTGAATAACATACTTTAGTTTATACTAATTTCAAATAATAATTACGATTTGAAGTAATGTGAAACGGAACGTGTTTTAATCCACCAATCAGCGTCTGGTGACGTCACTCCTGTTATGACAACTAATGGGGTTGGCAACTGTCTATAGGATTCAGGTAAAAAAATAATAAAAAAAAAACAACAACTTGACACTGTGGACGAACAAATATGCGAATGACACACATGAGTGACGTCACAGGAACTATAGATCGTTTAGTCGCAAAAATTTAAATTGTTAGTTTGTAACAGCAATTTTTGACTATAAATTATAGTGTTTCAATTTTTTAATACACTCGTGGTCTATTCTACCTGCAATTCTTTCAAATGAAAGCATAAATGCATCTTGCCTATTAATAGGGTTGTCACTTTCGCTAACACATTTAGTACGACCTAGACATTTTGATAGGTACTTGACCTTGACCTGCCGCCCGCCTTCTAGGTGCGACATCACTTTCGTCATCTCCGCGGTGGACCGACCAGGCTGATAAGTCTATTGCTGATGATTCAGCAAGTCGTTTTTGCTAATGTGCTTAATATTTCGCAAGTTTTCACCAGTGACATTGAAAACCACTTTGTGTATGAAACGGCTTATTGTTTGTATATTGCTAGCTGATCTTATTGCATTCTAACACTGATGAATCCACAAAATTAACTAAATAATCCAAAATAGTAGGGTTTCCTCTCAGTACAAAAGTGAATTTTTTTTTATCTACACTCATATTGTAAGTCCTCTAAAATGCGTTCAAAAACCGTAGGCTATGACCAGCATTACAACAAACGATTTCACTATGATAAGTTTCTTATCTGTGGCAGTACCGTAATTTTAACTTTTCATGCTCAATTATTGATGTGCTATGAGTTTTGATAACATAATGTACACCTGCACCCTCCCGCGCTACCGCCGACAGCCCGACACCCGCCCGCGCGACCGCCGACACAATCGAGTTGGCCACGCCGACACAATCGAGATGGCCACGGCGCGGTGCAATGGCGGCCATTGTATGGTTTTCGAATACGGCATTTATAATAAATAATATGAGTGTAGATAAAGCAGTGTATTTATGCAACTGTACGTAATTAGGCCTTAAAACGTAACAGTTACATAAACTACTCGTACTAGTTCGCATCGAGAAAAAATAGTGAATTTTTGACCATGGATATAGTGCCCCACGGTGAATATGTTTTAGTATTGGAGGTCCGTAAAATTTTTGGACCCTCACGTCGAAAGCAGGGGTGCAATATGTTTTTACTCTCTGGTTAAGGCTGCTAGGGGTTGTATGGTATCGTTTCCTTATAAAACAGACATGCAGAATTCATTTTTGATATTAAAAAGTACAAATCCATATTTAAAAAAAATCCGCGGAGAGGAAAAACACTCAAAAATATATTATTTTCTAGAACGTTATATAACTAATAAATGTCATTTATTTTTAAATAAAAATATCATAAGGAAGCATATTTAATGCAGTTTTTATATATATACAATTTTAATGCTTTTATCATACAAAAACTGCGCGGAAAAAAATCATTCGCGTCATGGTGTATATGTTTTCTCCATAGTAAGTATCGAAGATCAATGTGAAACGTGAACATCCATAGCGTATTGACCTTAAAATGTATATATTATTTATTATTAGTCAATTTAGCTCAGAGCACCTTCTACAAAATGCAAAAATGCAAAAAAAAAGAATTAAAAAACACATTTGTTCCAGTTCTAATGATTAATACTTGTTAGTAAGGAAATATGTGTTTTTTTTTCACTTTGTAGAAAGTACTCTGAGCAAACTTGACTAATAATAAGCAATAAGTACATACATTTTAAGGTCAATACGTTACGGATGTTCACGTTTCACATTGATTTTCTGTACCTACTTACTACGGGGAAAATATATACACCACGACGCGATTGATTTTTTTTCGCGTAGTTTTTGTATGAAAATTATATATATTTAAAAACTGCATTAAATATGCTTCCTTGTGATATTTTTTTTATTTAAAAGAAAATGACATTTATTAGTTATATAACGTTCTAGAAAATAATATTTTTTTGAGTGTTTTTCCTCTTCGTAGAACTTATTTTTAAATACGGATACTTACTTTTTAGGGTTCCGTAGTCAACGGAACCCTTATAGTTTCGCCATGTCTGTCCGTCCGTCCGTCCGTCCGCGGATAATCTCAGTGACCGTTAGCACTAGAAAGCTGAAATTTGGCACTAATATGTATATCAATCACGCCGACAAAGTGGTAAAATAAAAAGTGTTTTTTTTTTTATTAGGGTACCTCCCCTATACGTAAAGTGGGGAGTGATTTTTTTTTTCATTTCAACCCTAACGTGTGATATATTGTTGTATAGGTATTTAAAAATGAATAGGAGTTTAGTAAAATCATTTTTTGATTATGTAAATATTTTCGGAAATAATCGCTCCAGATGTAAAAAAAATGTGCCAACCCTTTTAACTTTTGAACCATAAGTTTTAAAAATATGAAAAAATCTCAAAAGTAGAACTTTATAAATACTTTCTAGGAAAATTATTTTGAACTTGATAGGTTGAATAGTTTAAAAAAAAAATTGCAAAATAATTTCTGAATTAAGTTTGTAATTTAACCGTATAGCTTAGGTGTTTATTGTACCTGTAATTTCTACAAAATCACAATGAAATGACGTGCTTTCAAATAAAGTAAAAAACCGGCCAAGTGCGAGTCGGACTCGCGCACCGTGGGTTCCGTACAATCCTATAACAAGCAAAAGTTGTAGTATGTTTATTACTTATTTCAATTTGATACCTCTACGCGTTTACGAGGAAAAAGGTAGTAAGTTTAAAATTGAAAAAAAAAAAATTTTTTGTATGATTTTACTAAAAATGTCTACTTTTCGTAATTTTTCCTTTGTCTGTGCTACATGAAGTTTCTTCGTTCCAAGTTTCAAGTTTTTGAGTTTACGGGAAGTACCCTTTAGGTTTTGAGTTTCTTTCGAGTACTCAGTTTCAAAATATGCGACTTAAATTGCTATTTCTTTTGATTGCGTTGACATAAAAGTTTGGTTTTGCTACATTTGAATGGTCCTATAGCCCTGAGTATTTGACATGAATTTCAATTTAATACCTCCACGCGTTTACGAGGAAAAAGGTAGTAAGTTTAAAATTTAAAAAAATATTTATTGTATTATTTTACTAAAAATGTCGACTTTTCGTAATTTTTCCTATGTCTGTGCTATATGAAGTTTCTGAGTTTACGGGAAGTACCCTTTAGGTTTTGAGTTTCTTGCGAGTACTCAGTTTCAAAATATGCGACTTAAATTGCTATTTCTTTTGATTGCGTTGACATAAAAGTTTGGTTTTACTACATTTGAATGGTCCTATAGCCCTGAGTATTTGACATGAATTTCAATTTAATACCTCCACGCGTTTACGAGGAAAAAGGTAGTAAGTTTAAAATTTAAAAAAATATTTATTGTATTATTTTACTAAAAATGTCTACTTTTCGTAATTTTTCCTTTGTCTGTGCTACATGAAGTTTCTTCGTTCCAAGTTTCAAGTTTTTGAGTTTACGGGAAGTACCCTTTAGGTTTTGAGTTTCTTTCGAGTACTCAGTTTCAAAATATGCGACTTAAATTGCTATTTCTTTTGATTGCATTGACATAAAAGTTTGGTTTTGCTACATTTGAATGGTCCTATAGCCCTGAGTATTTGACATGAATTTCAATTTAATACCTCCACGCGTTTACGAGGAAAAAGGTAGTAAGTTTAAAATTTAAAAAAATATTTATTGTATTATTTTTCTAAAAATGTCTACTTTTCGTAATTTTTCCTTTGTCTGTGCTACATGAAGTTTCTTCGTTCCAAGTTTCAAGTTTTTGAGTTTACGGGAAGTACCCTTTAGGTTTTGAGTTTCTTTCGAGTACTCAGTTTCAAAATATGCGACTTAAATTGCTATTTCTTTTGATTGCGTTGACATAAAAGTTTGGTTTTGCTACATTTGAATGGTCCTATAGCCCTGAGTATTTGACATGAATTTCAATTTAATACCTCCACGCGTTTACGAGGAAAAAGGTAGTAAGTTTAAAATTTAAAAAAATATTTATTGTATTATTTTACTAAAAATGTCTACTTTTCGTAATTTTTCCTATGTCTGTGCTATATGAAGTTTCTTCGTGCCAAGTTTCAAGTTTCTGAGTTTACGGGAAGTACCCTTTAGGTTTTGAGTTTCTTGCGAGTACTCAGTTTCAAAATATGCGACTTAAATTGCTATTTCTTTTGATTACGTTGACATAAAAGTTTGGTTTTGCTACATCTGAAAAATCCTATAGCCTTGAGTATTTGACATGAATTTCAATTTAATACCTCCACGCGTTTACGAAGAAAAAGTTCATAAGTTCAAAATAAAAAAAAAAAAATTTGTATGATTTTACTAAAAATGTCTACTTTTCGTAATTTTTCCTTTGTCTGTGCTACATGAAGTTTCTTCGTTCCAAGTTTCAAGTTTTTGAGTTTACGGGAAGTACCCTTTAGGTTTTGAGTTTCTTTCGAGTACTCAGTTTCAAAATATGCGACTTAAATTGCTATTTCTTTTGATTGCGTTGACATAAAAGTTTGGTTTTGCTACATTTGAATGGTCCTATAGCCCTGAGTATTTGACATGAATTTCAATTTAATACCTCCACGTGTTTACGAGGAAAAAGGTAGTAAGTTTAAAATTTAAAAAAATATTTATTGTATTATTTTACTAAAAATGTCTACTTTTCGTAATTTTTCCTATGTCTGTGCTATATGAAGTTTCTTCGTGCCAAGTTTCAAGTTTCTGAGTTTACGGGAAGTACCCTTTAGGTTTTGAGTTTCTTGCGAGTACTCAGTTTCAAAATATGCGACTTAAATTGCTATTTCTTTTGATTACGTTGACATAAAAGTTTGGTTTTGCTACATCTGAAAAATCCTATAGCCTTGAGTATTTGACATGAATTTCAATTTAATACCTCCACGCGTTTACGAGGAAAAAGTTCATAAGTTCAAAATTAAAAAAAAAATTTTTTGTATGATTTTACTAAAAATGTCTACTTTTTGTAATTTTTCCGTTGTCTATGCTATATGACGTTGCTTCGTGCCAAATTTCAAGTTTCTGAGTTCACGGGAAGTACCCTGTAGGTTTTGCAGGTGCCGAAAAACTGTAAAATTTGCAGCATAAACGACTGTATCTTTTGATTGCGTTGGCTTTTAAGTTTGATTTTTTCACAGCTCCAAGGGACAATAGACCTGAGTATTTGATAGAAATTTAAGCTTGATACCTCCACGCGTTCCTGAGAAAAATGGTCTTGACAGACAGACAGACAGACAGACAGACAGACAGACAGACAGACAGACAGACAGACGGACAACAAAGTGATCCTATAAGGGTTCCGTTTTTTCCTTTCGAGGTACGGAACCCTAAAAACGGTGAAAATCGGTTCACGCAATGAAGAATTATTCCACAAAAATCATCTTCCATACTTTAAGCTCGCGCGCAATAGTTTACTTAATTTGCCGATAGATGTCGCTGTACGTGGAACGCTCATATCCTACATGGCGGTGTTATTTTAACTCTTAAGTGGGGACACTTGCTGTGACGGACGGAAAACTACGGAACCCTACACTGAGCGTGGCCCGACACGCTCTTGGCCGATTTTTTTAATATCAAAAATGAATTCTGCATGTCTGTTTTATAAGGAAACGGTACCACACAACCTCTAGCAGCCTTAACCAGAGAGTAAAAACATATTGCACGGGACCCCTGATTTTGACGTGAAGGTCCAAATATTTTACGGACCTCCAATACTAAAAAATATTCATCGTAGGGCACTCTATCCATGGTCAAAAATTCACAACTTTTTCTCGATAGGTACGCACATTTTTTTCAATTTCAAGCTCTGCTAAAAATACAACAGCGTTGACAGCTTGTCTACTAAGATCGCGTATGTGACACCACTAGAGTTGCAGGCGTCCATAGGCTACGGTAGCTGCTTACCATCAGGCGGGCCGTATGCTTGTTTGCCACCGTCGTGGTATAAAAATAAGATGTGACACTTCAATCGAAGTTGCCTGTGTCGAAAAAATTAATTCCGTTTCTAGACTTTTTTGACAATTTATACATTGCGTTATACGACCTTCGAGCGTTTGCCCTTACAGGGTTGGCCTTCTACGTTTACTTTAGTGATCTCGAAGGATACAGAACGTTTAAAAGCATAGGTTGTTAGGATCATTTGTTATTAGAATCTGTCCGGAAAAAGAAGTCTCGGATAATGTACAAGCTCCCATAAAAATCAGACACTTGTATCCGGACAAACTCTATAGGATATTAATTTAGATGACAAAAGACGATCATATTGATACGAGTCTCTCATCCGTATCCAAACAAGATTTTAAAGTTATTTAAAATGCATAGGTATAAAACGTTACTAAAGTGACAATCAAGTTTTAACGGCCTCCTAGTCCAGTCGGTAGTGACCTTGCCTATGAAGCAGAAGGTCCCGGGTTCGAATCCTGGTTAGGGCATTTATTTGTGTGACTGTCACAGATATCTGTTCCTGATTTATGAATGTGTTCTATGTATTTAAGTATTCATCCTCGAAGACCAAGACGGAGGTGGCGGCATTATCTGGACACGTATAGTAAAGAATGGTGGGAGTGGGTGATGGACAGGAAAACATGGCGGAAAAGAGGGGAGGACTTTGTCCAGCAGTAGGATACACTACCAGGCTAACAAAAAAAAGTATTTATCCATATTTATCTATTATAGCTATCGTCGTCTAGTACCTACCCATAACACAAGCCTTATTAAGCTTACTGTGGCACTAGGTCTATTTGCGTAAGATTGTCCTATAATATTTAATATTTATTTATAATCCTTATTATTCTGCAGTGGCTTTTATTATATTGCACTGTAAATTCCTTTCTTCTAAACCACTACTCGAATTCCCGACATCAGGAGTGCATCTAAAGCAATATAAATCTTGAAGAACCCTCAACTAGATAGCTCTTGGAAAAGGGAACACATTTCTGAATAAATAACCAGTAAGTACAAATCTTATCAGCACAGTGTTTCAATATAAGAGTTTAAATAGTTTGCATAAATATCATGTGGTTTATCTATTACATTATTAAGCCTTTTAACTGAAATACCTGTGTAATACGTTTTGTAGTTGTTTAATCGGCGTTTTGTCGTAGTACCTACTTATTACTATTACAAGGTACAGTCACACACCGGCAATAGTATCTTTTTACTAAAGGCCGCAAAAATATGTGACACGCTCTTATTTGTAGGGCCATAAGAGCGTGTCAAATGTTTTTGCGGATTTCGTGTAGGAAGATACTATTGCCGGTGACTGTAGTGAGAGAAGTCTAAACATGAATCTGGCATTACAATACCTTCATTTTGTAGATACTGAAAAGACTAAATTGACTATAAACTATCTATACTACCTACCAACTCTAGATCATAATAAAAGTTACGCAAATCTGTCAAGTTCCGTAAAAAATAACCTCAACTCAGCCTCAACTAGACAGATGGCCTGACAATATAATCTCATTTTAGGGTTTCTATTTCTTTCTTCAGCTATAAGAAACTTTTACTATGTAGGGGCGTATTTACCCCAGGGCCAAGCCGCCCCTGGGGCGGCGTGAGCTGCCCCGCGTACTGGGTTCAGGGCGCCGGTCAGTCAGGTACCGGACCACAACGCCTTTATGGTCCGGGGCGCCAAATAACAAAATACACCTTTGACTCTATACATGTTTTAGAGAGTCTAGGTCTCCATTTTCAAGCAATACATAAGACTGAACTTTCGCGTCGACGATGCGTTGCGTACAGTCGAGGACAAAGAGATGTATACACTTTTGGACCTTATTGCGTTGTAATAAGGTCCAAAAGTGTATACATCTCTTTGTCCTCGACTGTACTATGGTACTAAACTCAAAAAAAATACCGTAAAATATTTATAACGTTTATAGTTAAATATCGAAAATCCAAACTGAACTGGTATTTGAAAATTACCAGTCTAAAATGCGGAAGTAATCGAATCAATCAATTTTAATTGCAGCCTGTTATATATGTAATAGGGGGTAGTTTTAAGTGTATATGCGCCGACTTGAGGGTGGTCAATTGTTTGTAAGTCAGTTCCCAAATAGATATGAATAAGTGAACACGGTGTCTCATTGCTGCCCCTAGACATCCCTTAAGGACCTCCACCACAGCTCCCAGTGGCATACATAATAAACTGGCGACGAGTCGTGATCGAATCAACGAGTGCGCGAACGTAGTTGAGTGTTAGTTGCATAAATATCTTGTGTGAATAGAATGGCAAAAATGTCGGTTGGCAAGATGGACGCGTTCGATCGGCACAAAGACAATTGGGCGACGTATGTGGACAGGCTGGAACAATATTTTATAGTGAATGATGTGCAAGATGACCGCAAAGTACCATTATTAATTACCGTGATGGGAGCAGAAAGTTACGATTTATTGGTGACCTTGTGTACTCCGACTAAACCGTCAGAAAAAACCTACAATGATCTTGTTAAACTCATGTCGAATCATCTACAACCACGACCCAGTGTTTTAGCGGAGAGATACAAATTTCGTCAACGGAAACAGTCAAAACAGGAATCGATAGCGGATTTTATTGCGGACTTACAGAAATTGACTAAGTACTGTGATTTTGGGGCATGGTTAGAGGATAGCCTGCGGGACCAATTCGTATGTGGATTGTATAGCGAGACTATTCGGCAGCGTTTATTTACGGAGACAGATTTGAAGTTTACCAAGGCTAAAGGTATGGCAATAGCAATGGAAGCAGCAGAAATAAATGCAGCAGCGGTAGAAAGTCGAGGGCAATCGAGCAATGACGCCACGGCGCCGTGTTTTGCGATGGCTAATAAAACTTCAAGTTCAAAGACACCATCATGGAAAAACCGAACTTATCCGAAGCGAACCGAGCATACAAAATTCGTTAATAACGAAGTTAACCGGGCGACACCGAGTGGACAGCGGGCGACTAATACCTACCGGAGATCGGAGACGTCGGGATCAGCGGACGGCAGCCGCGCGCAACTAGGTCAAGGTCAAGGGACATGCTCGGCGTGTGGAGAGGCGCATTCGACTCAGACGTGCAAATTTCGTGTTTATGTATGCCGGGTTTGTAATCAAGACGGGCACTTAAAAAAAATGTGTCCAAGGTTAGCGAAGATTACTAGACATAACTACGTCGCGGACGAGTATTCGGAGGAGGAAGAATATGAATTAGAGGTAAATCTTTCGTTTGTCAAAGATGATAGTTTGAGTAAATACCCACCTTTATATTTGACTATTAACGCTAATAAACACGACATAACAATGGAAATTGATACGGGTTGCGCTATAAGTTGTGTTAGTCCAGAAGTTTATGAGAGATATTTCTCGGATTGTGATTTAAAACCAGCTTATCTCAGATTAAGATATTATACGGGTGAGATAGTCCGTGCATTAGGTAAGATTAGGCCACTTATTAAATACAAAGACCGCGAGTTGCCACTTGATTTGTATATTGTAAAAGATGGCAAAACTAATTTACTAGGAAGGCAGTGGTTAGCTGAGTTAGGCATTTTTAGTGGTTTGTTTGAGTTATGCTCGACAAATTATGTGAAAGCAACGGGTGATTTTAATTTGGAAAATTTCAGTTCCAGATTTAAGAGTGTATTTGCGGAGGGCCTGGGGAGGTACAACGGCGGGCTGGTGTCACTGCGAGTGCGGCCGGACGCGCGGCCGGTGTTTCTGCGCGCGCGCCCCTTGGCGTACGCGCTGCGCGAGCCGGTGGAGCGCGAGCTGGAACGGCTAGAGAGCGATGGCGTTATCACGCCCGTCGAAACCTCCGAGTGGGCGACGCCTATCGTACCGGTGGTCAAGTCTGACGGAACTTTACGCATCTGCGGGGATTATAAGATAAGTCTTAATAAACATTTAGATGTGGACCGTTTTCCTTTGCCTAGGGTCGAGGATTTATTTACAAAATTACATGGAGGTCAAAAGTTTAGTAAAATTGACCTTTCTCAAGCATATGCTCAGTTGGTGCTAGACGATACGTCCAGATATACGGTCATTAATACGCACAAAGGTTTATTTAAATACAACCGCTTGATTTATGGCTTGTCCTCGAGTCCAGGTATTTTCCAAAGGATCCTAGAGCAGATGTTTGCGGATTTGCCGAAAGTGGGAGTGTTCCTAGATGATGTAGTCATAACGGGTGAGAATGACAAGGAACATATTGAAAACTTGCATAAGGTATTTGAGAGGTTAGAAAAATACGGGTTAAAGATTAAAAAAAACAAATGCTCTTTCCTTGCTGATTCTATTACCTATTTAGGTTATGTGGTAGATAAAGAGGGACTCCACACCTGCCCTAAGAAGGTTAGGGATATTTTAAATGTCACAACGCCTAGTAACGTGTCCGAATTACGTTCGTTTCTTGGAATGACGATGTATTATGCTAAATTTGTGAGAAATATCAGTACAATACTCACACCTTTATATCAATTGCTGAAAAAAAATGTTCAATTTGAGTGGACAGAATCATGTGAAGAGGCTTTAAATAAAGTCAAGCAGTTGTTGGCTTCCAGCGAGGTGCTGGCACACTACTCGCCGGAGCTCCCACTGATCCTGACGACTGATGCCAGCAGTGTGGGCGTGGCCGCCGTTATTTCGCACGCCTGGCCGGACGGCACAGAGCGCCCCATAGCATACGCTTCAAGAGTACTAAACAGCGCGGAGAAGGCATACTCACAAATAGAACGAGAGGGTCTTGCCATCCTCTATGGAGTAAAGAAGTTCCACCAGTACTTGTACGGCCGCAGGTTTATTTTGAGGACCGACCACAAGCCACTGGTGACAATTTTCGGAGACAAAGCTGGCATTCCGGTGATGGCGGCTAGCCGCATGCAAAGATGGGCAATTATTTTAGGAGGATATCAATACGATATTGAGTATGTACATACTACTAAAAATGGAGCTGACGCCCTCTCCCGACTACCACCATATAGACCAAACAATAATCAGGTTAAGGGTGAGATAACATATCTGAATTTTGTGCAAAACTTTTTGCCCATTACCAGTCAGGATGTGCAGAAAGCGACAGAAAAAAATGCTACATTAAGACAAGTACTTATGTACATTAAAGCAGGATGGCCGACGTCTTGTACTAGCGAGGAATTAAAACCATTTTTCTCTAGAAAACAAGAACTGTATGCCGAGGGTGGTTGCATTATGTGGGGTTATCGTATGATCATTCCAGAAAACTTAAGATCGTTCATCTTAAAGGAATTGCACAGCAGTCACCAAGGGATGGTCAAAATGAAGAGTGTGGCTCGTAGTTTTGTTTGGTGGCCAAATATTGACCAAGACATAGAAACCGTAAGTCGAATGTGCGCCATTTGCACTGTGGAAGCTACAGCCCCACCCCGAGTGAAATCACAACCCTGGCCATATTACTCAGAGCCCTGGAGTAGACTACACGTAGATTTTCTAGGACCCTACGAAGGTAGAACTTTTTTTGTTTTGATTGATTCGACCACCAAATGGATTGAGGCCTTCCTAATGACTAGAACGACAGCTAAGGCGGTGATCAAGGTGTTGCGGGAGACATTCGCGAGGTTCGGACTGCCAAAAGAGCTTGTCTCGGATAACGGCCCACCGTTCACTAGCCAAGAGATGGATAATTTTATGAAATTAAATGGAATAACACATACATTTACAGCGCCGTACCACCCAGCATCCAACGGCGCCGCTGAGGGCGCGGTTAAATTGTGTAAAAAAGCTATAAAAAAAGCCATTAGAGAAAATCAAGACATAGAAGAAACTTTACAAACCTTCCTACTAAATTACCGCAACTGTGAGCAAGGTACTACGGGAGAAACTCCAGCTATGTTACTACAGAAACGAGCGCTTCGATCTAGATTGGATCAATTAAAACCTACTGGCTTAGTAGAGAAGAAAGTGCATCGTACACAACAGAAACAGATTGAATCAGCAGGGGGCATTCTACCTAAGCAAATGGACAAGGGAGATCCTGTATGGATACAGGAATTTAACGCGAGGAATAAGTGGGTACCGGGAACGGTATCAAAAGTAAGTGGCTCTCGTAATTACGTAGTGACAAGGGAAAACGGCACCACATGTAATAGGCATCTAGATCAATTAAAGTCGCGAATGGCATATTGTTTGCCAAGCTCTATTCTGTCAGACGGCACGCCACAGGTGCCCCCCGACCGCGTATCCGTATCGCCGCCGCGCTCCCCCGCGCGGCCGACGCCGCCGCCGGTCGCGCCGCCCGCGCCGCCAGCGCCACCTGAGCCTGCCGCTAGCCCGGCCGAGCCCGCATTGACACTAGCCCCGGCCCCTGAATTGAAACGCATAAGGAAACCACCTGTGCGCTATGGTTTCGAAATTGATTGACACAAAATTGTTTTTTTTTTATTGTATCACTTGGTTTCTCTTTATATAAATGTAGGTACGGTACGTTAGTAACTTAGTATTTATAAGTACTTATATCTCTTAAGGGTAATTCTTGGCTAATCCCTACTGCTAGCTAGGTTTATTTTATTTAATTGGTAACTTGTTTAGATTAAAATTGTAGCATTAATTAAGGAAGAGGGTGTTATATTGTAATAGGGGGTAGTTTTAAGTGTATATGCGCCGACTTGAGGGTGGTCAATTGTTTGTAAGTCAGTTCCCAAATAGATATGAATAAGTGAACACGGTGTCTCATTGCTGCCCCTAGACATCCCTTAAGGACCTCCACCACAGCTCCCAGTGGCATACATAATACAGCCATGTGTGAACGGTCTCAACAGGCTTAACTCTCAAGCCTGTCAAACAATCGGTGCCCGGTGCCAAATACTGGGGATTTGCACCAATGTCAAAATTCTGGACGGAAAGATAACATTATTTAGGATAACAGATATTTCTGTGATAAGTAGGTATTTAACTTAAGAGGCTGACAACACCCGATGACCTTCAAATTGACTTTACTCAAACAGTGTTTTAGCTATAACTACTTGTTTTGAGAAAGTAAAAAAAATATATGTTATTATTCGTTATATTTGGAAGAACTTCGTCAATTCCGATACACGATTGGGCGAAATCGGCTCGATAGAAAATTTCTTTCTGTCTTTAGTTTCTTGACTTTATACGTCTGTAACTAAGGACAAAATTTCACCACACTAATACTAAAAACTTCGTTATTTTATATTTCTCAATTAATGCGTAGTTTTTTTTTAATTCATCGTTTTGCAAAATTTGCAATGAGCTCCCATACTAATCGTTACACAGTGTTTCTCTTTCACTCGCGCTGAAAAAGATAGGGAGGGAACTTAGTTGTTGTCAGCCCCTTAATCTAAGGAATAGTGATCAATCCATACTAATATTATAAATGGGAAAGTGTATGTGTGTGTTTGTTTGTTTGTCCGTCTTTCACGGCAAAACGGGGCGACGAATTGACGTGATTTTTTAAGTGGAGATAGTTGAAGGGATGGAGAGTGACATAGACTACTTTCTGTCTCTTTCTAACCCCCCACTTCCCTAAAATGGGGGGTGGAAGTTTGTATGGAGCATTCCGGGGGGCAATCAGGAAAGGGGAACCGTGTTACCCCGAATTTAACGCGAGCGAAGCCGCGGGCAAAAGCTAGTAGGTACTAAATAAATTGTAAACTTAAATTGATGTCATATTATACATATACAGGGTGTAACAAAAATGATGGTGATACGTTTAAGGGTGTAATGGTATCCTATTCTAATTATGAAACCTAAGAAAAAAAAATTACGAAAAAAAAACCGGCCAAGTGCGTGTCGGACCACGCATAATAGAGGGTTCCGTACGGGCTATCGAAAAAATTCATATCGCAAGGTCGTATCTGCCTACGTACGTAGTTTTTTGGAAATATCTCAAAAACATCTAAACCGATAATGTTCAAAATAATTTTCGCGGAAAGAATATTCAAAGATGTATCTTCTTGAATTTTTTCATAATTTTTGGACTTACGGTTCAGTGGGGGGGGGACAACTTGTATGACTTTCGGAGTGATTATTACTGAAAGTATCTACTTAATCAAAAAATGATCAAAGGAACCTCAATGTTATTTTTCAAGCCCTATCGATTGATATGCATCATGTTGATATTTGGTAGAATTATTTTTATTGACAATTAGTTACATGTATGGAGTGCCCCCCTAAAAATTTTTTTTTCAGCAATTTCAGTACAGAACTAAGTAGCGGCACACAAAATACACCTTATGTTAAAATTTTATAAAGATACGTCTCATAGTTTCCGAGTAAAATGGTTGTGACATACGGACGGACGAACAGACGGACATGACGAAACTATAAGGGTTCCGTTTTTGCCATTTTGGCTACGGAACCCTATAAAAAGGTTTTGTATGGAGGGTTGGCCGGCTGAGACTACATGCCTCATACAAAAAAAATTGTCCTACTTTTTCATTCGAAATACGATACCAATTATGCGGTTACCTATCATAATGTCGAAATTCGTTACTCCGAATATTATTAGCCCGAAAACGTTTCCCTTTTTTCCACTTCGCGTAATTATTGTTTGCCCGAAATTACGTTTCCCATATTATTATGTCCCCTATTTTTATTTCGTCGCAATTTCATTTCGCTTATGATTCGAATCGCCACTTATTGAAATCCCGAAGTTTCATTTGCCAACTAATTTATTTGGCGTAAAGTTTTACTTCCGAAATATTACTTTTCCGCTGTGTCAAAACATCGAATCGCATGAGTTTGCAATGTAATTTGCGTAGGCGTTAATGTTATTAATTGGGTGGGTAAGTTAATAAAATTGTCAACCCAATCTTGTCATTTGTTTATTTTATCAGAAAGGTTACAATTGCAGTGTGGGTTTATATAAAATGGCACATAAATACGGGGAGCTATTTAAATCTAATAGGGGAGGGTTGAAACTATATTTCGAGGGTTATACTTTTGAAAGGAACAAAATCAATAACAATCGTTTTTATTGGGTTTGTGAGTTTCGACGGGATAAGATTTACAAGTGCAAAGTTTCAACAGTGAGTACACCAAACGTAGCTAATGACAAATTGCATGATATTCAAAAATTGCCAGATGAACACAACCACGAGCCAAATCCATTGCGCAAGGAAATGTCAGAATTCATGCAAAGCGTTAAGGAAGATGCCAAAAAAACGGGATTAAAAGTGTGTCAAATACTACATAACCAACAAAGTTCATGCAGTGACGAAGTTTTGGACAATTTACCATCTAAATCAGCATTGAAGCAAGTGATTTACAGAGCTAAGGCGAAACTTCCTAAAATTAAGGAACCAAGTGATATATTATTTGAAATTGACATAAAAAATACCCAAATTAAAAACAATAACTTTGTCTTAAAAGATCAAATTTATGATGGAGATCACCGTATTGTACTATTGTCAACTAATAACATGATGAAACTATTACAGGACGCTGATTTTTGGATTATGGACGGCACATTCAAAATTGTGCCTTCCATTTTTCAGCAATTATATACCATCCATGGAAACATATCCATTACAAATAATAAATACAAGACATATCCTTTGTTTTTCGCATTATGCACGCACAAAAACAAAAGGTCATACGATGTTATGTTTGAGTTATTAAACGAATATGGCACGGAAAACGATTTAACTTTTAATCCAAAAGTATGTATACTGGACTTTGAAAAGGCGGCTATTAAAAGCTTACGGTGTAATTATGAACATGTTCAGCTTCATTAATGCCATTTCCATCTTGGCCAAATTATATACCGGCAAGTTCAAGAACACGGCTTCGCCAAGCGATACGCAAGGGACATCGTATTCAAAAATGAAGTAAAATGTTTACTTGCATTAAGTTTCCTGCCTGATACAGAAATTCCTCTGTACTTTTACAAGCTGTTAGAAACGTTACAAGGTTAGTACTTTAATAACTTACTTAAAATGCTACACAATGGTTTTTTTATAACATGTGTCTAATAAAACCCTTTTTTTATAGGTGATGCAAAAACAATAGCCACTTGGTTCGAGGAAAACTACGTAAGTGGTACGTGCACTAGCCCTGCAAAGTACATGCCAGAATATTGGAGTTGCGATACCGTCAATCAATTAGGGTTCCCGAGAACTCAGAACTCAGCTGAAGCTTGGCACCACCATATAAATCAAATCATAGATAAGAAAAAACCAGGTTTTTATTTACTTGTCAATGAATTGATCAAAGAAACTATTATTAATGCTTCCGATATTGATAAAATGATATGCGGGACCCCACCAGAGAAGAAACGAAAGAAATACTTGTGCAAAGAAGAGAAAATCCAAATAATTATGGAGAAAAAAAAAGATTTAAGTGAGGTTAAATTCCTGAAAGAAATGAGTAAAATTATTTAAATATAATTGATTTCTTAATTTAACAATCAGCATAATATTGATTTTGCTAATAAAATTTAAAAAATGCACTTATAGTTTTATTTACCCATCTACTAGAGTAACAGTTTTTTCCGCAGGGTCGCAGTTCTAACCTAACCTAACCCACTTTTCTAGCGCCAGTTTGTCTCCGCGGGGTCGCAGTTCTAACCTAACCTAACCCACTTTTCTAGCGCCAGTTTGTCTCCGCGGGGTCGCAGTTCTAACCTAACCTAACCCACTTTTCTAGTGCCAGTTTGTTTCCGCGGGGTCGCAGTTCTAACCTAACCTAACCCACTTTTCTAGCGCCAGTTTGTTTCCGCGGGGTCGCAGTTCTAACCTAACCTAACCCACTTTTCTAGCGCCAGTTTGTCTCCGCGGGGTCGCAATTCTAACCTAACCTAACCCACTTTTCTAGTGCCAGTTTGTTTCCGCGGGGTCGCAGTTCTAACCTAACCTAACCCACTTTTCTAGCGCCAGTTTGTTTCCGCGGGGTCGCAGTTCTAACCTAACCTAACCCACTTTTCTAGTGCCAGTTTGTTTCCGCGGGGTCGCAGTTCTAACCTAGCCTAACCCACTTTTCTAGCGCCAGTTTGTTTCCGCGGGGTCGCAGTTCTAACCTAACCTAACCCACTTTTCGTGCCAGTTTTTTTCCGCGGAGTCGCAGTTGTAACCTACTTAACCCACTGTTCTAGCACGAGAGTCGCAAAAACCAAATCATAACACAAAAAAGCGACAAGCAACAAATTTCCAAATGCCGGGAATAATTAATAAAATCTGTTGCAATTTTTTTTATGGCATTCGGTGTAATGATATTAGGGGAAATGAAATTTAGGTGTAACGTAGCATCGGAATTATGAAAAGTGGGGTAACAAATTAGTTGTCAAACAATAAAGTTGGCAAACGTTCTTCGGGCTATTGAGTTTCGGGAAAACGTTAATTCGGGGAAACAAACCAGCGGCGTTTCGTAAGTATGGTAAACAAAGCAGATGGATTTTAAAAATTCGGGGAACTGTTTTCGGACAAGTGAAAATCGGACAAGTCAGTTTCGGAAGATCGATAGGTTACCCAATTATGCCTTATATGATTTCAAGCTCACATGGTCATTCACATTATAAATATTACTTGAAACGGGATATTTACCGTGTAGATTTGTTTCCCCCCACCCTCGCCAACTGTACTCTGTAGTGACGTCACTTACCGACCGTGCATACGAGTACAACCTATGCGATGACGAGCATTTAAATAAGGAACTGACACATTTAAGGGACGTCTTACAGAGGAATGGTTATAATGGGCGGATAATGCCACCTCGACACACCGATACCCCTAAGCGCCTGAACTATAAAGTGGAGCGACAACCGGCGTACTTACCATATATAAAGGCTGTGACAGATAAAGTTGCTAATATTTTAAAGAAGTTCTCTGTCACTACTGTCTTCACCCCTTATAGAAAACTGTCCCAATATTTACGCACACCAAAAGACAGTTTCCCACTTGAACGTCCAGGTGTTTATAAAATAGACTGTAGCTGTGGTACTCGTAGCTCTTACATCGGTCAAACGAAGCGCACAATCTCATGCCGTATAAAGGAACACATCCGAGCGTACAGGAACAATGATCCTCGGAAATCGGCGATCGCGGAACATCTGCTGGAGGCGGGAACAAATCATTGGATTGAGTTACACAACCCTCAGATACTTTCGACCGAAAGGCACTACATACCCAGGATGGTCAAAGAAGCCATTGAAATTCTTAAATATAAGAATTTTAACCGGGAAGATGGGTTTCGTCTATCAAGTGTCTGGTATCCAGTGATCCGGAAGTTCTCTAATCCAAAATATACTGTTTCGCAAAAAAACGCGCGAGTTGATACTGTAAGTGTTGTGTCGCAATCGTGATCGAATTACAAGTGAGAACGCGGACAGTAGTAGTAGCAGTGACAATGGACGAAAAAAGCGAACTCGAAAGAGGGTAGATCGCTACGGTGTGTGGGTAGACCACTAAAACTCGCCGCAACGTTAGTTACTCCGTGATGATGGTGCATGCAACTGCGCCGAAATATCGGGTGCTCGTAAACGCAAATATACATGGTAAATATCCCGTTTCAAGTAATATTTATTTATTTGAACGGCCTCCTAGCCCAGTCGGTAGTAACCCTGCCTACGAAGCAGGAGGTCCCGGGTTCGAATCCTGGTCAGGGCATGTATTTGTGTGTCTATCACAGATATTTGTTCTTGAGTTATGGATGTTTTCTATGTATTTAAGTATTCATCCATATTTATCTATTATATATATCGTCGTCTAGTACCCATCCCATAACACAAGCCTTATTGAGCTTACTGTGGGCCTAGGTCGATTTGTGTAAGATTGTCCTATAAGTAATATTTATTTATTTATTTTATTTACAATTATGCCTTATACGGATTACCAGTATTTTTGTTATACGTATACGAAATAATCGACATCTTTTCAGTTTATTTTATATGTGAATTTCAAACTAAAACATTTTTTTTTAATAACCTGACAAAGTTATATGGATGCACACTTGCATTAAAAACAAATTAAAAGAAAAGACGAGGGAATTGCATCGACAAGACATTATCTCTTAAATGCAGGGCTTGTAAACCGGTTTTCGCAAAAAGCCCCGAAATAACTCAATATGTTTATATATTTTATGGTTTTTACGTAGAACTCGTATTGTTTTTAGGTTATGTTATGACTTTATATTATAAGATTTTTCGATTAAATATCAAATAGTAAACGAAAGAACGAAAATTAAACCGGTATTTTAGTATGGAGCAAAATACCGGTTACAAGCCCTGCTTAAATGTGAATAGATCCTGACAAAATTATACCAGCGCCATCTATCGAGTGTGTATCTACCTTTGGTGTATCACCTAACATTCGCCGAAAACCGCAAATGGTAAGTACCGTAGCCTGTGGACGCCTGCAACTCCAAAGGTGTCACATGCGCGTTTGCGACCCTCATATATGCGTTCACACACTGTAGAAACGGTCGCGTCTTCGTATGCGTAAACGTAATAAATATTTTTATTTTTATCAATAAACGAATTGAGTTGAATTGAATATACACAAACGGGGCATTCAAACAAAATTTTGATTGTGTTAATAATAAAAGTATCTAATAAACTTCGCGTTATCAAAATAAAGTGCGCAACGGCCAGAACCGTAGTTACAGTTTTTGAAAATATCTTGATTTGTTCTTAAACTGATATCAGCCTTAGTACGTCGTGCTCGCACCATTGTTAATATATTTTCACATTGATTATAGCAAAATAAAAATAGTCAATTTAAGTATATCAAGGCAACCCATAAATAAACGCATCTCTTAGAATTTATTAAGAGTGTAAAATAATTTTGTCCAGCTAGATCGGGCGTTTGGGCCATAGTGCGCCGCCGTCGCGCGCGCAAAAAGTGCCTGATCTTCATAGATTATTTAAACAACTTTATTCGTTGTCAAATGATCTGTAAATTTTGAAAATTTGTAATTCAACTCTTCCTTAATGCATAGGAAATTATAACGTTTATCGAAAATTAAAATACCCTCCCAGTCGATTTAAAAA
Source organism: Pammene aurita (assembly GCA_947086415.1). NCBI lineage: Eukaryota > Metazoa > Arthropoda > Insecta > Lepidoptera > Tortricidae > Pammene > Pammene aurita. Next base: position 34,547,173 of record OX352303.1, read on the forward strand.
AAGGTCACTTTTTGCAAAAGTCGACGGTTTGCAAAAAGTTTACAACATTTTTATCTGAAAATTTAACTGTAGTCAGAGGACCACAAACCTGACATCATATTTAAATTTCAACTCTCCATTACTTCCGGAACGCGAGTTTTTGAATTTACAATATTTGCAACACAAACAACAAAAACGTGTTTTTCTCTTTGTTTTTTTATTGTGCACTTTTGTTGGATTTAACTTTTTTTTGTCCGAGCTGTAGTTTTTCCTCTAGAAGCGAAAAACTGGTTTTTACCATTTTTTTGGCACCTTAGCGCCCAGTATTCACTTATAAATTTTATTGGTATCAATTCCTGACACTTTAATTTATACAAAAAAAAAATTTCCCGTCCAATAGGAATTTTCTGTACTTTTTATGATTTTTCCGCTAATTCTATCTGAGAATAAGTTTAAGCAAGCTGCAAGATGCTATGCGAGTAAATATCAAATCAATTTTAAAGTTGTAAATTTCGAATGCGGCCCCAATTCAAAGAGCGGACGAGAAACATGGCGGACGTGAGTGGAAACTTAACCTAAAATTGTAATAACATCTAATATGAAATATACAGTATGGCTACGGAGTTTTCCAAATTTCCACTTACAGTGTTGTCTTTTTCAACTGACTTCAAGATTTCGAAAGGAGGAGGAAAAATTGCAAAAACCGTAAATTTTTAGTTACATCATATAATTAAAAATCGGCCAAGCACCGAGGGCTGCGTACTATCCTGTAGGTATATAGGGGTAGTAACTTTAAAATTATTAAAAATATTTTTATTATATGATGTAACTAAAAATGAACGGTTTTCGCAATTTTTCCTTTATCTGTGCTATATATAAGACACGAAGCAACCTTTCGTACCAAATTTCAAGATTGTGAGTTCACGGGAAGTACCCTGTAGGTTTTGATTCCCTGGCGAGTTTCGAAAATTTGCGGCATAAACGGCTGTATATTTTGATTGCGTTGGCTTAGAAGTTTTTTTCACACTTCCAAGGGACAGTAGACCTGAGTATTTGGTATAAATTTCAGCTTGATACCTCCACGCGTTCCTGAGAACAAGGGCCTTGACAGACGGACGGACGGACGGACGGACGGACAACAAAGTGATCCTATAAGGATTCCGTTTTTTCCTTTCGAGGTACGGAAACCTAAAAATATTTTTAATAATTTTAAAGTTACTACCCCTTTCCTCATGAACGCGTAGAGGTATTAAATTAAAATTCATATCTAATACTCAGGTCTATAATACCTTTAAGCTGTAACAAAATCAAACTTCTATGTCAACGCAATGGGTGAACTTTTACTTATATACAGGTTTGTACGGAACCCTCGGTGCGCGATTCCGACTCGCACTTGGCCGGTTTTTTGGTATAAAGGTTATTATTATGAATCTAGTGATTTGTCGCTCATTTATGTATTTACTACCGTTCGACTTAACTACTCGTATGTCACAATTGTATAAAATCATATTTTATAGATATTAACAATACTTAGCTTCGTCAGGTGGCACAAAGCTAAAAACGCACGACGGGAGGACCGTATTGTCGAAGCCGGAGATCTCCGCCGAGATAGAGGATTTTTATGGCCGGCTCTACTCTGCACATGCCCCCCACACCCGACGAGACGACCATGATTCAAGAGCCACCCTGACACGCCACTATACCGACGAACTGCCAGACATCAGTCAAGACGAGATCGTGTTAGCTCTGAGGCAGCTTAAAAATGGAAAAGCTCCGGTGAGGACGGTATTACTTCAGAGCTTCTGAAGGCAGGAGGAGCTCCTGTTATACAGGAGCTGCAGAACCTCTTCAATGCCGTCCTTCACAGTGGGAGAACTCCTAAGGCGTGGAGCGGGAGTTTGGTGGTGCTCTTTTTTAAGAAGGGTGATAAAACCCTCCTTAAAAACTACAGACCCATCACACTTCTGAGCCACGTCTATAAGCTTTTCTCACGAGTGGTCACGAATCGTCTCGCTAGGAGACTCGACGAGTTCCAGCCACCGGAACAGGCTGGGTTCCGCGGAGGATATGGCACCATAGACCACATTCACACAGTGAGGCAGATTATACAGAAGTCCGAAGAGTATAATCAGCCCCTGTGTCTCGCTTTTGTGGACTATGAGAAGGCCTTTGACTCAAGGGCGTATTTACCCTATGGCCAAGAGGGCCATGGCCCGGGGCGGCAGGTTGCCAGGGGCGGCGCGAGCCGCCCCGTGTGCTTGGTTCTGGGCGCCTTTTTCGATGCTGAACTTCAGTTAGGTAGTAAGGCCTAAGAAAGAGTAATTTTAAACATTTTCTAAACGCCACAATCTAAATCAACATGAAGGGCGTTATTTTGTACTTAAGCCCCCTTCCATATCTGCCATTACCATGTATCACATAAAGTAAACTGCATTTTTTCCTAAAAAGGAGAACAATATAACTATGCCTGGTTATTTAGCTAAGCTTCCGTTTTCAGTCGGTAAACTTAATCAAGTCAATAAAAGTGAGAATCCGCGATACAGGTCTACCTTTCCTGATCTTAGCGTTCGTCCAATCTAATATATTTTGCACCCTCCAGATACTCAGTCGTCAAGTTACTGGGAATGGTAGTTTCGGTATGGGTAATGATTGGGAAAGATGGATGGATAGGCTACGTACGACTCACAGAGTGGTACGACTACAAGCCTATTGGACCGGGCGGCCACCGTATGATCATGATCACTTACCTCACCGAGGAGCAGTTTGGGTTGGAACCTTATTCATCGAAAAGAAAAAATAATTGGTCACAAATCACTTGGTCGGACAGCTCTCACCCTGTTCCGTTCCGTTTTCGGACACTTTTAGTGGTCCAATTTTTGGGATTTTTTGACCTCATCGAGTAGCGCGATGAAACCAATCTCATTTGATAGCTAAAGTGATGCTCTTTCAATCTTTTTTGGTCAGACAGCGCTCAGTCTAGTCCGTTCCGTTTTCGGACACTTTTAGTGGTGCAATTTTTGGACACACCAAAATTTCATAAATTCAGGCATTCGCCTGAATGGCTTTTATAACCCGGTATATATTGGAGCACAAGAATTATTTTTAAAAACATTTTAGGTGCACTCCATACATGTAACAATTGTAACTGTTGAATAAAACAAAAACAAATGCTGAGAAATAAATTACTGATGTTCAGTTAGGTACGTTTTCAAAAATAAGTTTAAAGTTACTAATTTTTTTTTATACAATAAATATTTCATAAGATGTTTGATATACAGTTTTATACTCTTTCTAGCTTCTAAAATATGCAATTAAAAAATAAATCCAGGAGATAGCTCTTAATACACTCTTTCATGTAAAATTAATTTGAAAATCAAAACCGACTAGGCTGAGGGCTGTCCAACCAAGTGATTTACCGACCTATAAATTTTTTACTTGCCGATAAATAAGGTTCCAAACTGCTCCTCGACGAGGTAAGTGATCATACTGTGGCCGCCCGATCCTAATACCACCTTGACTTTACACATAAACACGTTACCCGGTCCCATTACGCCTTTTGCAAATCTTCGTAGTCGATCGATAACGCGGTATAATTATACAGCGCAGCACGTTACGCCGCGAAACCAGAGCGGATCGAGTGCGAATCAAGAACGGAATCAAAACCGCGGAACCTCTCCACTCAAATTCGCACTTGTTTTGCTCTCGATCCGCTGTTGTTACGCGCCGGAATGTGTAGCGCTGCATCGCGGTGTCCATCCCGCTACGCAGATGTGCAAAAGGCGTCAGCAGGGTGTTTTTAGGGTTCCGTAGCCAAATGGCAAAAAACGGAACCCTTATGGATTCGTCATGTCTGTCTGTCTGTCCGTATGTCACAGCCATTTTACTCGGAAACTATACGACGTATCTTAATAAAATTTACACATAAGGTGTTTTTTGTATGCAGCTACTTAGTTAAGTAGTTAAATTTGAAAAAAAAAAATTTAGGGGGGGCGCTCCATACATGTAACTAAATTTCAAAAAATTTTTTTTAACCAGATATCAACATGTGACACATCAATCGATAGGTCTTTAAAAATAACATTGAGGTTTCTGTGACCATTTTGTGATTAAGTGAATATTTTCTGAAATAATCGCTTCGAAAGTCAGAAAAATTGTGCCCCGTAAGCCCAAAAAATATTTAAAAACTTGGGGAGATGCGCCTTATCATATACTTTCTATAAAAATTGTTTTGATCATTTTCGGTTCAGCCATTTTCGAGTTATATCCAAAAAACTTCTTCCATAGGCATCAGATACGACCTTTTGGTATTAGTTTGGTTCTTATTCCATTGAAGGTACTGAACCCTCCTATGCGTGGTCCGACACGCACTTGGCAGGTTTTTTCAACTTCAACCGTACACTAAGGGTTCAGATAGTCTCAAGAAAATTTTAATATTCTGTCTGGTTAAGTAACAGGGGCGGCAAATTTTTCTGGCCCGGGGCGCCAAATTTCCAAATACGCCTCTGCTTTGACTCCGTGGAAACTTGGGCTGTTCTGGAATCCTTACAGCGATGCCAAGTAGACTATCGTTATATCGAGGTGCTGAGATGTCTCTCCGAAGCCGCCACTATGAGTGTCCAAGAACAGGGCCAGCAGTCTAAACCCATCCAATTGCGCAGAGGGGTGAGACAGGGGGATGTCATATCCCCGAAACTGTTCATAAGCGCATTGGAAGACATGTTTAAGACGCTGGACTGGAAAGGTAAGGGCATAAACATAAACGGCGATTACATCTCACACCTGCGATTCGCTGATGACATAGTCGTAATGGCGGAGTCGCTAGAGGAGCTGACCCGAATGCTGGACGGCCTAGCTTCAGCCTCGCGACGCATCGGTCTTGGCATGAATTTGGATAAAACCAAAGTCATGATCAATGGTCACATTGATCCAGGACCGGTGGTCGTACATGGCCACCTTCTTGAAATTGTTTCTGAGTACCTACCTTGGGCAGATCCTGCAGTTAGGTAAAAACAATTTTGAGAAGGAGGCCAAAAGGAGGATCCAGCTAGGCTGGGCAGCGTTTGGGAAACTACGCCGAGTCTTCTCGTCATCCATACCGCAATGCTTGAAAACGAAAGTTTTTAATCAGTGCGTCCTACCCGTAATGACCTACGGAGCTGAGACGTGGACACTCACGATAGGGCTGGTCAACCAGTTTAAAGTCGCTCAGCGAACTATGGAAAGAGCTATGCTCGGAGTTTCTCTGAAGGACAAGATTCGTAACGAATACATCCGACAGAGAACCAAAGTTATCGACATAGCTCAAAGAGTTAGCAAGCTGAAGTGGCAGTGGGCCGGCCATATCTCGCGAAGAACCGACAACCGTTGGGGTAAACGTGTTCTTGAGTGGAGACCGCGACTCGGCAAACGTAGGGTAGGACGCCCTCTGGCCAGGTGGGATGACGATCTGCGAAAGACTGCACGCAGATGCTGGATGCGGCAAGCTGAAGACAGGGCGCTATGGCGCTCATTAAGGGAGGCCTATGTCCAGCAGTGGACTAATATAGGCTGATGATGATGATGAACAATACTTATTCCAATTTTCACGGGTTTAAATTAATGTTAAGTTACCAAGTCAGTTTCTCCGAAATGCACGTCTCAAATAACGTGAGTTTGCGAACCCTTCCAAATATTGGTGTACTACTTATACAGGCTGACTGGTAATTCGACCTATTCCTTGAAAGGGCTTATTCTAGAGGTTATTTACAATGTTATTAGCCCAGTCAACCAGGGGTCTAAATTCAGTGGTTTTCGAGTTAGTCAAGTTTTTAGTGTTTTTTAAAAAAACGCCATCTTTCGGCGTTTACAAACTACAAATATGAATTAGGATGGTTAATTAATTGTTTCCTGGTAGCCAGTGAACAAAAGGTTACTTCAAACAAAAAAATCATGTCAAAAAAATGAAGACTTTAGATATAAAAGGTATATTATTATTATTTTTTTTTTTAATAATTTAGTAAATCATGTCAACATTTGTACCTTTTCGGGAAGGTTATGAATTTAGGAATCCATTTCTGTTATTTCTACGCGCAATACACTTTTTTTAGGGTAATCGTCTTAAAAAAAATACGATAGCTTGTGATTCATTACCTTTTATTTCTAAAGTCTTAATTTTTTTTAACCAGGAAACAAATAATTAACCATCCTAATTCATGTAGTTTTTTTACAATTGCCATTTTAAGGCCGGAAGATGGCATTTTTTTGAAAAACACTAAAAACTCGAATAACTCGAAAACCACTGAATTTAGACCCCTGGCTGACTGGGCTAAAAATATTATAAATAACCTCTAGAATAACCCATTTCAAGGAATAGGTCGAATTACCAGTCACCCTGTATATTACCATATTGACTACCCGAAGTGCCCGCAAGCGTATTACCAAGTTTTGGCAAGTTACGAAGCGAAAATGGGACAAGGTTTTATTTAAGTTAAATAAGTTCGAGACGGGGTGTGATTTATTTTTAGAAGCATTTGCAATTACTGAATCTTGACACGCGGCAGCGTGTCAAGCCAAGTTCAAGCGAAGGAACTGGCTAGCCAGCGCCGAGTGTATATTACACGAACCACTTGGTGCCACTTTTGACCCTTCTATAACTCAAAACCTCTTTAACGTAAACACATAAAACTACGTGTGTTTAATTATTAAATATTATCTTGTCCTTATCCATAAGGACATCTAGAAGCCCAAAGTTCATGAAGCTAGCTAGGTTATAAAGATATGAAAGGTCAAAAAGTCGTAAATTTTAGTACTAACTGACTGACTGACATATAGTACCGAAATCTAACCAACTTCCAGATGACCTAGAAGAATGAAATTTGGAATCCAGCTCGGCAATTGTGTGTAAGCGTAGGAAAAAATCTAAAAATAAAAAAAAGTTAAAAAATAGGGGGGGGTCCCCATAGAATTTTTTTTTCAATTGTATCGTTGGAACCGTTACAAGCAGATATTTGAAACTATTCCAATATATGTATTATTATATTCTTTACAAAAAGTAATGATATCCCACCAAAAACATAAATGTAAAAAAGGAGAGCCAAGTTCAATACAAAAATTATGCTTGGCTATGGGCTTCGCCGCAAAAAGAATGGAGATCTAAATGAGTGCCAAGTTCTATGCAAAATCCAAATATGTATTTATAGGAACAAAATAATATTATGAACAAGTATTAAACTCTATTTCTTTGCTTTATTGGATACCTATAACAATTGCAGTTAGTTAAAAATGTGAGATCTTAAAGTAGGTTAGATTTGACTTGGCCTGCGTCAATAGATTTGGATTTTGCATAGAACTTGGCACTCATTTAGATCTCCATTCTTTTTGCGGCGAAGCCCATAGCCAAGCATAATTTTTGTATTGAACTTGGCTCTCCTTTTTTACATTTATGGTTTTGGTGGGATTTAAACTTACGTGAGACACTTTTTATTGTTTTCTTCATTTTAATGGGTAGAAAGAGGAATGCCTATTTTTAGGGTTCCGTAGTCAACTAGGAACCCTTATAGTTTCGCCATGTCTGCCCGTCCGTCCGTCCGTCCGTCCGCGGATAATCTCAGTGACCGTTAGCACTAGAAAGCTGAAATTTGGTACTAATATGTATATCAATCACGCCGACAAAGTGGTAAAATAAAAAGTGGATTTTTTTTTTATTAGGGTACCTCCCCTATACGTAAAGTGGGGAGTGATTTTTTTTTTCATTTCAACCCTAACGTGTGATATATTGTTGGATAGGTATTTAAAAATGAATAGGGGTTTACTAAAATCATTTTTCGATAATGTAAATATTTTCGGAAATAATCGCTCCAGAAGTAAAAAAATATGCGTCCCCCACCCTCTAACTTTTGAACCATAAGTTTTAAAAATATGAAAAAAATCTCAAAAGTAGAACTTCATAAAAACTTTCTAGGAAAATTATTTTGAACTTGATAGGATGAATAGTTTTTGAAAAAAAAATTACAAAATAATTTCTGAACTAAGTTTGTAATTTAACCGTATAGCAGGTGTTTATTGTACCTGTAATTTGTACAAAATTACAATGAAATGACGTGCTTTCAAATAAAGTAAAAACGGTGAAAATCGGTTCACGCAATAAAGAATTATTCCATAAAAATCATCTTCCATACTATAAGCTCGCGCGCAATAGTTTACTTAATTTGCCGATATATGTCGCTGTACGTGGAACTCTCATATCATATCCTACATGGCGGTGTTATTAACTCTTAAGTGGGGACACTTACTGTGACGGACGGAAAACTACGGAACCCTACACTGAGCGTGGCCCGATACGCTCTTGGCCGGTTTTTAAATAAGACTATACCTAGAGTACCTGTGCGTTATAAACGGAGAGCTTAGCCACGTCCGATATGACACAATAATGAGAGCAACGAAACCCCTCTAGTCACCCTGCTATACTATGCTTATTTCTATATCTGGACATCTGGCAGCTATAAAGTGGTGGAGGTCAAAGAATGCAAACCTCTTCAAGAAAACAAATCTTAGCGTTCTGGGTTTAATGCAATGTTATGAGAAATTATACATATAAATAATTCGATTATATCATTTCCAATAGTTTCTGTTTCGGGAAAGTAGTATAATGTAATTCATAGTTTGTTGCCTACTGTTTTTGTTTCCGTAATAATACGCAATGTTTGTTGTTCTAATACTAAAATATAGGCCCTGTCCTTTATAACTGAGACAACTTCGGCAGTTTTTACCTATTTAGGTATTACTATTTTCCAATTAAATTTTTTTGCTACTCTGTCACTCTCACCTCCACCCTAATGGGTGGAGGTGAGAGTGACAGTGAAAGCTGCCAGATGCCCAGATCTAGCAATAAGCATCGTATAGCAATCAAACCAGACGGGTTTTGTTGCTCTAATTATTGTGTCATATGTGACGTGGTTAGCTCTTAGTCCATTGACAGACATTGCAGAATATTAGCAAATTCTTAACGCCTACAACACCTGGTATCCTTTTTAAGTTAACGGCCTCCTAGCTCAGTCGGTAATGACCCTGCCTGTGAAGCAGGAGGTCCCGGGTTCGAATCCTGGTCAGGGCATTTATTTGTGTGTTTATTACAGATATTATTTGTTCCTGAGTTATGGATGTTTTCTATGTATTTAAGTATTTATTTATATCTATCTATTATATACAGGGTGATTCATGAGACGTGAGCAGGCTTAACACTACGGATTCAGTTAAAAATAAGCTATTGTTTGATATCAGTATTAGTGTGATAAGCGCAAAAATTTTTTTTTTAATAAAAATAAAACGTTTGAAATTATTTACGACACGCATGGTCACTCTACAATAGAATACTCCGTCGAGTACTGATATTCTCTTGTTTTTCTGTGATATGTGTCAAATTGATGTCTGGTTACTTTTGAAACATCGTATCTCGCTTATTTTTTTATTTTTATTTTTCATAATCAAAGTGCTGTCATGATTCTCGAAGAGGTTTTATCTTTATTGATTTGTTTATGTGAGGTGACCATGATTACAGAGAATAAAATTTCTACGAAACGAAAAGGTAAAAAAAAAATTGAAAGGCGTTATTGTTTCACTTAAACATGATGGCGGTCGATTCATTATCGTTAACTAAGTGTGTAGGGTTGTTCCTGCTCACGTCTCATGAATCATCCTGTATATGGTCGTCTAGTACCCACAACACAAGCCTTAATGAACTTACTGTGGGACTGGGTTAATTTGTGTAAGATTGTCCTATAATATTTATTTATTTAATTGTCAGGTAGTTTAAATACCTATAGCTGCACCTAAAACCTTTTCTTAAAGGTTTTAACTCCTGTTATAAATAAATGTTTTCCTTACCTCTTAACTCCATACACGTACGAAATCCCAATGCACTCGAAAAACGCGATGATCAGCAGTGGAAAATTCCCGCTATACATATCGAAGAGCAGGAAAATATAGCTTCCCGCTCCATGGGCGAACGCCATAGACAACAGACAGCAGGTCAGGCAGATCCCTCCCGTCAGATACTCTTTCCTTAAGTTCGGGAACAGTTTCATGTCCACGATGGAGGTGACGACTCCCTCTAGAGTGCCGAATTGGGAGTCGATGCCGAGGGTGAACAGCATGAGGAAGAAGAGGACGGACCAGAACTGGGCGCCGGGGAACTGGTTGATGGCTTCCGTGAAGATGATAAAGGCGAGGCCGGTACCGGAGGCCGTCTGGAAAGAGAATGGACTGGTTAGTATAAGGACGTGACGTAACAAACACTCAAGAGCAAAACTACCAAGCTAGCTCCAACAGCGCGCGAGGTGCTCCAGTCCAGTGCGACCGGGTAAATATTTCGCTCAGTGGCTAAGTCTGGGAGTTAAAATATATTTATTCTTCAATTTAGGCACATTACAATGCACTTATGAACGTCAGAAAAAAAAAATCCAACGATTCTAACCCTACACCTCTGACCTGAGAAGTTTTATGACCGGCAAAAAACTCGGCGGGACTTATTTTTTCAAAACAGTAATACATTAGATCTTAAAGATACACAATAATGCGTAGTTCTTCAAGAAGACATAACAGCTTGAGAGACATAGAATGTACCTATTATCACAAAACGTTTGATATGCTTTCCTACCTGAACTGTGTTTGTAGTAGTAACATAATTTTGTAGTAGTTTTTACGAAAAAATGAAGCAAGTTACTTTGGACGAAACGCAAAACCCGGGGAAAAAGGGACAAAATGTCCGATTTATAATTATGGATAAGATCTCTCAGAGCACTCAGAAGAAATATTGTTAGGGCTTCTGGACACACCTACCTGAAATTATATCACTGCTATTAATCTGAAAGGGTATTTCTGTTTTGTAGCATCATCTTCATTTACAAGGAGTAGAATCTACGTTTTGATTTATTGCTCGTGTTACAAGAAACAGCCGGTGTATATATAAGTAAATACATATACGAGTACGTCAATCTTTCAATGTCCTCACGTTAATTTGACACAATTGAAGACTTTACACACACCCTTAAATCCTTCGCAGATTCTATTAAGGAAAAACTACTACTGGGAAAATGTCTTAGGCTATTTCATACATGTCTTGAAACTCAATTTGCGAATGAAAAAAATAGTTTTATGACAGAAAATGCTTTGACAACTTTCTATTTGGCCCTGAGAAAGTGTCGCTACATATGGCAATAATGTGTATAGTGAGCCGATGAGGGCCAAATAGAATCATGTCGGGTTTAAATGGGGGATGGTAAACAATTTAAACCATGGAACTTAACCCGTGCGAATGCATGAGGTTTGCATATCGATTGGCCGGCCGCGCAGCCGTCGGCGTCGAGCATCGGCTACGTATACTTCCCTAATTTGCAACTTATTGGAATTTACTCACGAGAGTACTAGGATACTAAGACTTTAAACATCTCCGAATTTCTTGCAGATTGGTTATCATTATCATAAAGCCATTTTACATTTTAATTTTAATGATCTAAAACGTTCACGTGGCGTAGCTTTATAACTATAAATGTATCGTCACATTCACTGCTGAGTTAGCTATTAGTAAATGTAGTGTAAATTAAGGCAAGAGGAACGTTATTCATGAAATGGCAGTTAAATGTCAGAATGGAAATTATACAATGAAAAAATCCATTATTATTATAAACCGAATTTTCACCACAAAACCAAAATTAAAGCGTGAAATCATCTCGTTAAGGTGGTGAAAAGAGGGGAGGATTTTAACGTAGTCTAATTATAATTTTTTCCATTCGATTTCATTTAGAGACGTATAAATATCACTCATTTGTAAACAAAGTTAGTACTTACTATATTAGATACTAAAAAAGCGGAAGTAAAATATAAACTCACATTGTCCAGCTCTTTCTGCAAATCGCACTCCGGCAGATGCGGCATCACCAGCTTCGTCAGATTCCCGTTCAAGTCCACCGTCACCAACTGCCCAGCTTCAGGAAACCTCATGGACCTGTACCCAGACCCGAACAGCTCCAGCAGCGTCTCATTCCTCACGTCCAGGCACTTCTCATATACCATCGTGGCTTTAAACCCAATTATGGAAAACACCACGATGCCAGCGAACATGGACGTTAAGCAGTTAGTCATAGACACCATAATCGCATCTCTATAACAGTTGTTGTCTACTGGGTTGTACGAGGAAAATGCTATTAGACCTCCAAACGCTAGTCCAAGCGAAAAGAAGATCTGCGTGCCTGCTTCTAGCCAGACTACTGGGTCTAAAATCGTATGCCATTTCGGAGTAAAGAGATGTATAAGGCCATCTCCCATGCCTTTTAAAGTTATTCCTCTAAAGAAGAAAATAACTAGGACTATGTAGGGGAATGTGGCTGTGACGTAGACGACCTTTCCTGAGGAGGCGATGCCTTTGATCATGCACATGTAGACGAGGATCCAGGCTATGACGAGGGCGAGAGCGATCTTGTAGTTGAAGGTCAGAGGATGGTTGATGTCCTCAGCGATTTGGAGGGTGGTTCTGTACCAGAAGTACTGGGTTGGACTGCTGACCTGAAACAAGAGAAAACGGGTTAGTTTAAAAAAAATCGGCCAAGTGCGTGTCGAACAACGCATAATGGAGGATTCCGTACCTACTATCGAAAAAACTAATATTAAAAGGTCCACTACGTCTAATTAAAATAAGTTTTTTGGAGATTACTCGAAAACGCCTTAACCGATAATGTTCAAAATAATTCTCGTTGAAAGAATATACAATGATGTAATAATGATGATGATGATGTCTTTTAATTTTTTTTAATATATTTTGGTTCAAATATTTAAGTTCGAAGTTAACGAAGTCATAGGCAAAAGCTACTTTGCTTAAAAATTCAGCTGTCTATGTCAAGAATTCAAAGTATATTGTGTGTAGAGCAAAAAAACGTCGAGTATCTTAAGCTTAGTTCTTAGATCTTCTGAAATCCTGAAAGTGCTCACTTGGCTCAACTGAGATAAAGCGCTCACTCAACTGTTTTATCTACATATTATGCAACATGTATGAATAAAACGATCTAGGAGCGGAAACTCTGGGTTTTGCAATATATCCGTTTTGAGATTATAACTAATCGTCTAACATGACGCGTTAGGCATTCGCCAGTCTTCACTGTGAAAAGTGGCACGAGGGTGCTGGCAAACAAACATACAACCTTTCTGGTGGTAAGGGGAATTTCCTCCCACGAACGCTGCGACTGTGGAATGAACTCCCTGCCGAGGTTTTCCCAGCGGGCTACAGTATGAGGTTCTTCAAAAAAGGAGTGTATAGGCTCCTAAAGGGTAGGCAACGCGCATGTGAATCCTCTGGGGTTGCAGGCGTCGATAGGCTACGGTAACTGCTTAACATCAGGCGGGCCGTATGCTAGTTTGCCACCGTCGTGGTATTAAAAAAAAGCAGCTACTGTAGCCTATGGACGCCAATAAGAGATGTCACATGCGCGTTGCCGACCCTTTATAAAGGAGGATTAACTGTGTTGGCAGCTAAAGGGGCAAGAACGTCCGTCGTCAACGCACCGCATCCTAAAATACGACCTTTGACCTAAAATCCGATTCTATTAGAGTCTCAACTATTAGGAAACTCCCGAAGTTATCAGGCGTGGTTATTCATGGCTAACGAACAAACAAGAACTGGAACTCGGAGATAAACGGCTTTACTTAACATCACAATCGTCTTCGGGCTCCAAATTATTCTTGTAAAGACGTGGTATTTGCGAGTCAACTGCCGGTATTAGAAGTAGGCAGTGTAGGTACTCGTATCAAGCGCATAGGTATTGCGCGCATTATGGTTTAGGGCCAGATAAAAGGGGAAAGACAAGAAAACGGGGGAAAAGTAATAAAATCCTACTCAACCGAAAACCGTCGCTTATATTTTATGGAAAATTAATATATTAAGATAATAAGTCTACACCTCGACATTGGCAAAATTCACCTCGCCAAAATCGGCGAGGAGTAAAAGCCATAACTATACACGGTGCCCATGAGCATTGCGAGAGATTTTAACCACGCATTTCTGAGGTCAAAACAATGAAAAAACATTATATGACTTTTGTTGTAAAACGCCAAAAAAATTTTTTTTTTTATTTATTTTTTTCAGTTTTTTGGAATGCTGTTCTACATAAAAAGTAAATGTCATTAGAAAAAAGTAACGGAAAAAGTAAATTGCTACATTTTTTCTCGTAAAAACTAGTCCATGAAAAGTGTTTCTTAGGTCTTTGATATCAGTCAATAAGAGATGTCTAGACTATGCCCCATACCGGTGAGATCCCCATCAAAAAATCATTTTACACTGAGAAACAATTCAAAATGCAATTTTTTGTAAGTAGCATTTACTCTGAAACTATGGCGAATTTCGGAAAAGTTTAAAGGACATGTTGTTCTCTAAATATGATCATGAATACACTGTTAAAGTCTCTCGCAATGCTCACGGGCACGTTGTATATAAAAGAAAAAAAATCCTAAAGGTTGTCTGGGAGAAATCGCTTTTTAGCGAAAAGACCGCCTGTTGTTTACCTCTATTCTGACTTTATGCATTTTCTGTACTGGTTTTCCTTTTGAGGTGTTCAATAAAGAGTATTTGTATTGTATTGTATAAAATCACGAAATTCAGGTAACGTAGCTTGTAAATGTCCCGTTGAAATAGGGTACATATGAAATCATCCAATAGGATAAGAGCCACAGCTTTTCTTATGCTTTACCAAGGATCCAGTAAGTACCTGAACTGACAATGTCTATACAAAATCAAGTTACTCCAAAATTTAAAAAAAACTCTGTTTTTAGTAACGGTGCCGCAGTACCATACTTTACGTAATTTATCCACCTAAAATATTGAATATATTTGATAATGACTAATATTTATACAGTGAAATAATTTGTAGTGCTTTGAATATAAAATGCTGACATCTTATATATAAAGTACTAGCTTTTGCCCGCGGCTTCGCTCGCGTTAAATTCGGGGTAACACGGTTCCCCTTTGCCTTCCGCAATGCTCCATACAAACTTCCACTCCCCATTTTAGGGAAGTGGGGGGTTAGAAAGAGACAAAAGTAGCCTATGTCACTCTCCATCCCTTCAACTATCTCCACTTAAAAAATCACGTCAATTCGTCGCCCCGTTTTGCCGTGAAAGACGGACAAACAAACAAACACACACACTTTCCCATTTCTAATATTAGTATAGATGTTCCTATTTTGCATGTTTCTATCTGGCGATACCTATTGTTTTACTTCAAAGGAGATCGTCAATTTTTGTTAGGCGATTTGCCCCAGATCATAAAGATGCGTATAATTATGAAACAGATATCAAAACATTCGCTTTAATTTCTAGATCAGGGTGGTCATAAAATAATCATGAAATGTAACGGGAAAATTGAGAAATCGGGATGTAAAAACATGAATGTGATAAGGACAATATTTTAAAGCGTACATGTTTATGATTTAAAGTATAGCACAAAATAAATACCTGTTTTATAAAGAATTTCTACAAAATCTGACATGATAATGAAACGGAAATCATAATAAAATAATAAAAAGTCATATTTTGATCCTTCCGCAGATTTCTTGTATTTGGGTAAACAATGATAATGGCTGTCAAACCATCATTGCTACTATTAACTAAACAATCGTAGCACTTATTACAAAGAGATAAGGTTTATCACTATTAGTGCGCTCCTACTAGTATCCATGAAGTTATAATTTTAAACCGGAGCACACTCTTGGGCCAAAAAGCAAGGCCGAAAGAGAGAGTAATTTAGGGAGCCGCGTCCCGCGTTGACTTAGGGAGTTTTGACGTCATTAGACAATAATGCCAGCATAACAACAAGTCAAAATGTCAATGTATGTATGGCAATTTTGTAACGAGTTCGAGTGAAACACCGCCCCCCATATTATGCCCTCTATCGGACCGTTTTTTCTAGTCACCTATGAACGTCTATTTTACACGGTAATAAGGTTCATCAGATGAACCTTATAATCTGTGGTTAGGGAAAAAGTGCAACAATTACATCCACTTGTTAGAAATCCATGGTAGTATCAGACATTACTTAATAGAAAAATAGTCAAAACGAGACGCATCCCCCCCCATACCACCAACTCCTTCGGCCCCACCTTGTGGCCGAAGAGCACACTCCAGTTTCAAATTATAACTTCATGCGGCAGACATGGATGACGGTTACGTCATACATTAATAGTGTCAAACTATAACCATAAACAAGATTAGCAAAATAAACGTAACTCCTTACTGAAAATGTCCGTTTCGTCTCGGCCCAGGAGAAGTTAACCTTATGTCAATGCTGTAAAGACGTTAACAAGTTATTTAGCACTATTTGGATGGCGGAAGGATCAACGAAATTACTTTTTATTTTTCATTTCTAATTCCCGTTTTATTTTCATGCAATATTTTGTCTAGTTTCGTAATAAAATGGGTATTTGCTTAAAATTAAAGACCAAACTTTATACGAGACCATATCGCAAGTGGGCCTAGAATTGACGATCTCCTTTTAGCTCTGTGCTGCATGTTACTTATAGAAATATATTATAGCTATTAAGTCCAATATTGTACGCCCTAACAGGGTATCATGTACTGACTAAGTAAATGTAATACCACAGGTATGTACTGATGAACATGATAACAATGGAATAAATGAATGAATGAATGAATGAATAAATACATTGGATGCAAGCGAACAGCGTAAAATCGCTGAACAAAATGTATGGAACTGAATTTGCTGCGTTAGTGACGCGATAGACGGCGCGATTTTTTTATATATATTACATTCAGTCCAGATATTATATGGTCCTTGTCCCTTACTAAATATAAATGCGAAAGCAGATTTGTCCTTTTTCACGCGTCAACAGAGTCAGACCGACGTACTTTTTTCTTGGAAATCATTTTTCAACACACCTGCTCGTAACGAGGTTCTTATTCCACCGCTTTTATGCTCATAATCCTAGATATTAAACACGCGTGCATTTCACAATAATTATCCAACTAGTGGAATAATTTAATAATCCGATCAAGTGACGTTTGTACTATAGTACCAAGTTGGACGTACGCAGACGAATCGTTGTAATTTAGTCGGGTATTACCTTTACTATTTTTAAACTCTATATGAGTTTACATTCTAAAAAAGTAAAAAAAAAATGTAAATATATTAAAAATATATACACATTTACGATAGAAAAAATTATACAAATAAGAATGATTTCACCTTATTATACTACTCGTAATACACAATAAATTACGTTTTAAACACGAGTTGTCTGTTTTAATATTGGCTGTTTGGCATTATACGTCCGCGCCTTCGCCTCAAGCTGCACGCACATCCAAAAAAGAAAATTGCGCGCCATTTATAAGTTAACCTCAAATCATTGTTTATTTGTTAGATTTTTCTCGTCGTGTTTTATTAATTTAAACAAATTATATTTTCAATTAATAAGAGGACAACTTTAGCGTTAATTTAACCTTTGGATATATTTCAAAATTGTGATACATACTAGTAAAATGTCATCATAAAAATCTAGTGAGCAATACGTAAGAAAAAAATACTATAATTTATTGCACAATAAATGTGAAGTCTTTAATTTTATGAAATAATTTGAAAAAGAGTTCCAGATACTCAATAACATCACAAAAAAGGTTAGTTTAATTTAATTATCTTAGGTTCGTAAGTACTTCTATCCTGTAAACATTCTGACAATTAATGTATTTATCTAAAGTTATTAATTATACTATTCTGTTATTTCCTCGCAAGTGTGTTGAAAAACGTCGTATGAAACGCGTGTGCTTGATCATTACATAAGCTCAGCTTCCTTATGCGCACTCACATGCGTTCGTGCACACAATATCGTATGTAATGATCAACTTAGCACACTTGTATCATAATGTACTATTATGGGTCGGAGAGCAACACTAGTACCTTATGTAACATTTAGGTAACACAGGTATGAGTCGAGCAAAGAGCCTGGTTCCCAAGGGTTGCTCAAGAAAGTTGTAAAGCCTCGGCAAATATAGAATTAAAATGTTCCAAAGTATTGTCTGGTCTTGAAATACAGAAAATAAAGAATTTTTCCCAGCACTTATTAGGAAAAAGGCTTTTTTCACACCACCCAATCGTATACGGGCTTTTTCATCCCCAGGGAAGAAAATGGCACTTTCCTGTTCTAGGACATTAGCTTTTTTTTCAGCCAGTCCATCATTAAATACAAATTTCTTATTAAATTAATATAATTCATTATAATCGGGAAGCACACTAAGCACATATAAAGTTAAAATAAGTATGATTCAACAATTAAAAAAATATTTTCCTCGAAGGTGGTGTGAAAAGCAGTAGGTATCACATAGGAGCAAAACTATTTTCATCTTGGGCGTTAACACTGAATCCCTCACTACGCTCAGGAGTCTACTAGACTATGAGGCTCCGGAGTATTATAGACTCCATCGCTTCGTTTGGGATTCAATACATGCCCTCGCCGTAAATATTTCAGAAATGTGGCAAAAGGTGGTCTAAATCCAAGCTGGAAAATAAGCATTAGCTGTATACCTGAACCACACCACTACAACAATCTTTTTGTAGGATTTCATTGGTTGGCGAGAACCACGTAGTGACATTCGACCACTCGTAGCGTAGCGGCCAAGCGTAGAAAGTAAACGTCCAGTCGTCCTCCCCGACCGCCGGCACAAGATGGTCGGGGAGGAGGGTTTCACTTCTTTAGACATATTTTCATTTTAGGAGACATTTTAATTGTTTGGTGGGGTAGGTATATCTACTATTCTGGTACCAGAACGCATTATAGCCTCAGAGTAGTAGTCGTGAAAAGCGCCATTTAATGCCTCGACCGAAAACGGTAAAGATGGACTCGTATATTACTCAAACTCACTCGACCATCTTAAAACGGTTTTCCAGCTTCTCCAACAATTTACTATTTCTTTTTTCTTTAAGAATAAAATATACGAAAGAGTCTATAAACAAAATACTGCTTAATATTCATTGCTTATGATTCGGATGGACGCGCGTATGGTGCAGCAATCGTTAAAAAACATTGCTTTGGTCATGTCTATGAAATCCAGACACCATAGACATAAGTCTTAAACTTATAGATCATTTCTTAAACTCTAGACTGAACACAGTCTTGACAAAAGACAGACCAATTATAAACCAGTGAATTTATAGCCTCATTCTATCATCGTTTGTTCCATTCGCCGCTCAAATAGCGAAAACCATATTTTACTAAAGAGTTAAAACACAGGCAGAACACCTCTGTCGTAATATATTTACAGCAATCACACTCACCAGCAGACGCGAGCAAAAAGGTCATAGAGCTTTGTGTGTGTCAGTGATGAATGGACATTTCCGCACACTCTAAAACATCTTTTGTTGTTTATACTTCAAGTAGACATGTGACTTTCCGGATCTGCGCATCATCGACGCACGCGCGTGAGGTAGAGGACTAATTCATAAAGCTTCGAAATTATGACAATAATAAAGATTGCTTGCGCTCGATCGTTTTTGAACCACATACAAAAATTTGTATTGTTTTAAGTTTAACGCATATGTATGTCTATCTGAGGCATTAGTAGACGGAGAGTTAGCCACGTCAGATATGTCACAATAATAAGAGTGACGAAACCCCTCTAGTTAGTTTGCTATACTATGTTTATTTCTAGATCCGGGCATCTGGCAGCTGTAAAGTGGTGGATGTCAAAGAATGCAAACCACTTTAAGAATACAAATCCTAGAGTTCTGGTTTTGATGCAGTATTATTAGAAATTATGTAAATAATTAGATAACGTCATTGCCAAAACTTTCTGATGGGGGAAAGTAGTCCAAAACTACGTATAAATTAATAATAATAATAATAATAATAATAATAATAATAAATACTCTTTATTGCACACCTCATACAGTTACAAGCACAAATTTTACAATTAGATAAATTTAGGTAGAGGTAACAACAGGCGGTCTTATCGCTAATGAGCGATTTCTTCCAGACAACCTTTGGGTAGTGGAGACTAGAGAAAAACAATAAGCAGTAGGTGGTGCATAGAAACAAAAGAGACGAAATAGATAACACAGCACATTCATATGAATATACATACTTAAATAAATACAAAATAAACATACATATACGTACATATATACATATATAATACACACAATAAGAAACAACAGTGTCAACTTAAAAACCTAAGGAAGAGATAAATAGTATTCCTTAAGTTGCGATTTAAAGCTACCAATAGACTGCGCGCGTTTAATGTTGAGAGGGAGAGAATTCCACAAACGAACGGCCTGGAACGTAAATGAGCAATTATAAAATTTGGAAGATGAAGATGGCACTTTTAGGAGCAATTTTTGAGAGGATCTAATAGAATTAAGATAAGAGAAACGCTCTTTGAGGTAGCGGGGAGTTGCAGGGTTAAAAAGTATAGAAAAGAGTAAAGAAAGTATGTGAGAGTTACGGCGGTGACGGATAGGGAGCCATTTGAGTTGAGAACGAAAACTAGAAACATGGTCTAATTTGCGTAATCCGAAAATGAACCGAATGCAGGCATTTTGAATACGCTCAAGCTTATTAAGTTGCTCCTCGGTTAGGTCTAAATAGGAGATATCTGCATAATCAAGAATGGGGAGAAGTAACGACTGAGCAAGCGCAATTTTAGTAGCATTTGGCAGGAAATTCCGGAGCCGTCTGAGAGACCCTATGGCAGCAAACATCTTCCTGCTCACTTCACTCACCTGAGGCACCCATGATAGACAACGATCCATGATTACGCCAAGATTTTTCACTTGGTTGGAAAAAGGAATTTGGATACCATCGAAGACTATCGGAGGGAGCCTGAGAAAGTCAATTTTGGAGATTTGTTTAGCGCTACCCATCACAATTACCTGTGACTTTAGGGGGTTTACTTTTAAACCGTAATTTTGACTCCAATTTGATATGCGGAGCAGAACAAGATTCGTGGCTTCTATAACTGAATTGAGATCGCTATGCATACCCTGCGAATATATTTGAAGGTCGTCGGCATAGAGGTGATACGAAGAGGAGAGATCAAGAGTTATGGAATTAATGAAGATAGAAAATAAAAGAGGAGACAGCACACCACCCTGTGGAACACCAGCTGATGTGCTGCACCAGGAAGAACACGAAGAATCTAGTTTTATTCTTTGCCGACGACCAACCAAATAGCTGCGGAACCAGTCAATCGCTGCAGCCGATATGTTAAGAGACTGTAAGAACGCGAGCAAAATGTCAAAATCGACCGTGTTAAAGGCATTACTGAAATCTAGAAGTGCAAGAACTGTAAGCTTCTGGTCATTCATACCCAAACGGATGTCATCGGTAACCTTGACAAGAGCCGAGGTAGTACTATGGCCCGGACGAAAACCAGATTGAAATGGGTTTAGGAGGTCATTTCTATTCAGGAAGGAAGTTAGTTGCTGATGCACTAGCCGTTCGAGGACTTTGGATAGGAAAGGAAGAATGGAGATGGGGCGATAGTCAGAGAAGGAACTGGGGTTGGATTTTTTGGGTAAAGGAATAATATTGGCATCCTTCCACAGACTGGGAAAAGTACTTGATGAAATGGAAAAATTCAGAATACCGGTAATAATAGGAACAAACAAATCAAGGAGAGGGAGTATCATATTTCGGCTAACACAGTCAACACCAACGGCGTTAGAAGTGATATTCAATATACCCTTCCTAACATCACTCTCACAGAAATGGCTAAAATAGAAAGAAGAGAAATCTAAGGCAGGAAGTGATGAAAGATGATGAAGTGAGTTAGATTTCTTAGGACCACTGAAACAGGTGGACGATGAAAAATGCTGGTTAAGCTGGTCAACGCTAATATTGTTTAAATTGGTTGCCTGTTGAGATTTGCCAACTCCGAGACCTTTCAAAAATTTCCACACTTTGGCTGGATTTCCATCTTCAACAGAACTGTGAATATGACGCCTCTGAGCATCTCGACATATAGTGCTACAGCGATTGCGCAGGGTATGATATTTAAGTTTATTTTTCTCAGAGTTGTTAGCCTTATTCTTAGATTTAGATTGATTCTTCCTCTCTATAAGGGCTTTAATATCCTCAGTGAGCCAAGGAGCAGGGAGATGCTTGACTTTTATTGCACGAACAGGAGCATGAGCGTCATAAAGTTGTATGAGGAGCGAATTAAAGAGAGAAACTTGATCGTCTACCGAACCCGCTCGAGCGATACTGCTCCAATCGATTGTTAAAGCGTCATCTCGAAGCTTTTCCACATTTAATCCACTAAAATTGCGCTGCAAAAGAATTTTTGATTTAGATTTGGGAGGACGAATTTTGTAAGAGAGATAGAGCAGATCATGATATGAGAAGGCATCCGCGGAGTATTGTCCAAATTTAGACACATGAGAAGTCGAAGAAACTAAAGTTAAATCAAGAAGAGAAGGCGAGCAATTTGGAAAATAGTGTGTGGCGTCTGAAGGGAGAATAGTTAGATTGCATGCATCTACCAGGGATTTAAGGCGCCGGGATCGACTGTCATCCTTCAGAAGACACGTATTTAGATCTCCCATAAGAATGTGATGATTATAAGAAGGCATAAGGTCTTCGAGAAGTTTCTCAAGAGAATCAAAGTAATTAACGTGAAGGGAGGGGGAATAAAAAACGCCAAGTAAAAGTTTGGAATGAGAGAGGGAAACGTCGAGAAACATATACTCTGCGGCATCAGAAGTAGAAGAGCTGGCAGATACATTAACAATTGAATAGGGGATGTAAGAACGAAGGTAAATCGCAACTCCACCGCCACCTCTTCCAAGGCGGTCGTGCCGAATTAAATTGAAACCAGGTAAAGAGTAAGACGTTGAAGGCAAAGCTGGTCTGAGCCACGATTCGGAAATTAAAATAGCATGAATGTTCTTAATGTCAAAAGAGAGTAAAATATCGCTGTAATGTGCAGGAATACTTTGCGCATTTAAATGCCCAACGTTAAAATTTTTAGGTACATCATTAAACTGAGATTCCAGAAAGTCGTGAAGCGAAGGAGGCAAACTATGGAAACTGTCTTCACTTACACTATCTAAGGAGGAAAAAGATAAATACTGATCACTGTTATCACTGAAAGGCATCTGAAAAATATATATAAAATTAAAAATACAATAAGTATATAATAAGTGTATACTAATATTCAATATATATAAAAATATATACAGTAAAAACTAAACAAAAACTCCACAATCTACCCGCCAGCAGCAAATAAAGAAAGAAATACTCTTATAAAGAAACGGAAGTTCAATTTAAAAATACATGTTGGCTTCAGATTCGACAGGCATTAAGTTATATCACAAAACTAAGGAAATAATTAACTAAGAAAAACGGAACGTAATTTAATAAGGAAATATTTAACTTGGTAAAGCGGACCGCAATTTAACAGTTGGCAACACTATACCTGCCATCCGTCAGCACACATGTCAACTGTCAATGTCAGTTGGAACTTGGCAAAGTGACATTTAAAGTTAGCAATGAAGTTATTGGAATTAATCCATACTATAATATTATAAATGTGAAAGTGTGTCTGTCTGTCTGTTTGTTTGTCCGTCTTTCACGGTCTAACGGGGCGACGAATTGACGTGATTTTTAAACTGGAGGTAGATGAAGGGATGGAGAGTGACATAGGCAACTTTTTGTCGCTTTGTAACAGCCCACTTTCCTAAAATGGGGGGTGGAAGTTTGTATGGAGCTTTCCGCAAAGGGGAGGGGGGACTCTTATTTCCACTTTGGAAGTGTCTCTCGCGCTAACTATTTAGTTTAAAAATATCAACATTACATTTAACCATAAATCAATCAGGTTTTGAGAAAAAAAAACATTGGAAATATAAATAAGTGTTTCTCATGGATCCCAATAGATGGCGCTGATAAGGTTATGAAACATGCTAACGTTGTGTGCTCTCGATTTGTACTTAAGTGCGGGCATCGGCTCGCGCTTCGCTATACAGTGCATACGGTACCTACACTCTGTTACTTGAATTTGACGATTGATTAACAGTATTATACACTTATATTCTTGATATTCTTGATTCAACTGCTTTCGATTTTTGACTATTCGTGTTTAGCTTTGCGATTTAGTATTGTTGTCTTGGTTTGGTTTTCCCATTTCGAAAAAAATCTCGGTTTCGGATTGAATTAATTCATTTACTTAAAATTTATAATATTCCTCGACTTTTTTAAGGAATACAACAATCACTTTGGTTTTGGAATTAGTTTAGCATCGTGGTTTTATTTTTTTTGGTTAATAATATATTAATTAAAACAAAACCATTTTACCCACTTATACCTAAATAATTCTTTGACTTGATTAGAGAGTTTTTTGTATTTGTTTAATTAGAGTTAGCATCTCTATCACTATTTAAATTAATTTAAAATGCCTCGCAAACGCAAGTCGAACCTTTCAAGAGTGTCTTCTCAAGCACAAGCGAAGAGATTAGCTCGGTCCCAGGAATCTCTTGAAGATACTGAACTGAGAAGGCAAGAACAGGCAGAACGTCAAGCTGCTTTGAGAGCATCGGAAACACCTGTTCAAACTCAGCAAAGGGTACTTGAACAGACTGAGCGTCAAGCCTCTTTGAGAGCCGCTGAAACACCTGCTCAAACTCAGCGGAGGCTACTCAACGATACAGAACGCCATGCTGCTTTACGAGCCGCTGAAACACCTGCTCAAACTCAGCAGAGGCTGCTCGACGATGCAGAACGCCATACTCTTTTAAGAGCCACTAAAACACCTGCTCAAACTCAGCAGAGGCTGCTCGACGATGCAGAACGTCACGCTACTTTAAGAGCCGCTGAAACACCTGAACAAGCACAGACACGCAGAAATTTAAATGCGCAGCTCCAAGCAGAACGTCGGCGTAATTTTGAACGAAACAATTGGTCGGTATTTAATGAAGCTGCATTTTATTACGATTCACTAATTGATTATAAAAATCACAGGTTGATCGTTGTAGGACTGATGGACAAGGTGTGTCGTTTTTGTAGTGCATTAAAATGGAAAGATGAGACCCCCGGCATGTGCTGTAGCAGCGGCAAAGTTTCTCTTCCTCTACTCGGGACCCCAGAGGAACCATTAAAAACTCTATTTTTATATGATGCTAATGAGTCACGGCGCTTTTTAAATAGGATCCGGAAATATAACTCATGTTTTCAGATGACGTCTTTTGGAGTAGATCGGGAAATAATAATGCCAGGATTTTCGCCAACATTTACGGTGCAAGGGCAAGTTTATCACAGGATCGGTGCACTTTTTCCAGCTGAAAACGAAGAGCATAAATTTTTGCAGGTTTACTTTATGGGAGACGAAGAAGTTGAGGTTGACCGCCGCTGCCAATTTATCCAGGGAGTAGAAAGAGACACAGTGCTGAAAATTCAAAGATACTTGCATGATAATAATATTTTAGTCAACACCTTTAAAACTGCTTTAGAAAACCTACCTGAACATCATTATAAGGTAGTTGTACATGCGGACAGGACTCCTCGGGGAGAGCATGAAAGGCGCTACAATGCGCCATTGATTAATGACATTGCAGGCGTAGTATGTGGTGAACAATTTTCTTCACGGGACATTGTCTTGCGAGCACATGATGACACGTTGCAACGGGTAGCCGATACACACAAATTTTATGATGCTCTGCAATACCCATTGATTTATTCCACTGGACAAGAAGGGTATCACTTTCAAATTCCCCTTATTAATCCAGTGACAAAACAACCCCTAACAAACAAAAAAGTATCGTGTATGGATTTTTATGCCTATCATATGATGTTACGACAAAATGATTTTAACCTTTTACCTCGGTGCAGGCAACTATTTCATCAGTTCTTGGTGGATATGTACGTGAAGGTGGAAAGCGAACGTCTTCGTTTTATTACTTTAAATCAAAAAAAGCTACGTGTTGATAATTACATACATTTGCAGGATGCAGTTGCTAGCGACGCCAATGTTAATCCTTCAGATCTAGGAAAAATGGTAATTCTTCCGTCAACATTCGTTAATAGCCCCCGCTACCTACACCAATACACACAAGACGCATTTGCTTATGTACAAACTTACGGCAGACCTGACCTTTTTGTCACTTTCACTTGCAACCGTTCATGGAAGGAAATAACCGATGAACTATTACCGGGCCAAAAAAGTACTGACAGACACGATTTAGTTGCCAGAGTGTTTAGATTAAAAGTGCAAAAATTAATTAATGTAATTACCAAGGGTAAACTATTTGGGGAGGTACAATGTTTCATGTATTCTATTGAATGGCAAAAAAGGGGACTACCACATGTGCACATGGCTATATGGCTTAAAGTAAAGATGCGGCCCACCCAAATAGATGAATTAATTAGCGCTGAGATTCCTGATCCCGAGCAAGATAAAGAATTGTATGACACTATTGTCCGAAGCATGGTACACGGTCCCTGTGGTACACGAAAGCCAGCATCACCCTGCATGAAAAATGGAAAATGCACAAAGAGTTTCCCTAAACAGCTATTAAAAGAAACTGTGCACAATGACAATGGCTACCCGTTGTACAGGCGCCCAGCACCCGAAGATGGTGGCCGAACAGTTACAATTAAGACTCGATCTGGAGCGTACGAAACCTTAGACAACAGTTGGATCGTCCCGTATTCACCCATTCTATGTAAAATGTTTGATGCTCATATTAATGTAGAAGCCTGTAGCTCTGTCCGTGCAATCAAATATATATGCAAGTATATAAACAAAGGAAATGACCAGGCTATATTTAATCTCAGGAATGAAGGTGGAGCACAGCTTCTAAATGAAGTGCAAACATTTCAAGCAGGACGTTACGTCAGCAGTAATGAGGCAGCGTGGCGGCTCCTTGGCTTCCCCTTGCATGAAAGGCATCCAACAGTAACCCACCTTGCTGTACACTTAGAAAATGGAGAGCGCATATATTTTACCGAGAACAATTTCCAAGAAAGAGTATCATCACCACCCAAAACAACATTAACAGCCTTTTTCCATCTTTGTCAGGTCGACCCCTTTGCAAAAACGTGTTTCTATGCCGAAATCCCCCGTTATTACACCTGGAACACGTCTACAAAGGAGTGGAAACGCCGTATCCAAGGCGTGCCTGTTGTGAATTGGCCCGGAGTGAAATCATCGGATGCCCTTGGTCGTGTGTACACCGTCCACGTTACTAATTTAGAATGTTTCTGTTTACGTTTGCTGCTACACCATATCCGAGGTCCAACAAGCTATAGAGATCTAAAAACTGTCAACGGCCTGGAATGCGCAACATATAGAGAAGCATGTGAAGCTCTGGGTCTGTTAGAAAATGATCATCACTGGGACGAAACTATGGAGGAAGCCGTTCAGTGCCAATCGCCAGCCAAAATTAGGGACCTTTATGCAACCCTTATATCATCTTGCGGGCTATCTAATCCTAATGAATTATGGGATAAATATAAAGACTATATGGCGGAAGACATTTTGCGAAGGTTACAGCAGACACACACGGACATGACATACAATGAACATATTTATAACGATGCCCTTGGAAAATTTGAAGACAAAGTAATGACAATGGTGGGTAAACGGTTGAGTGAATTTGGAATGACTAGCCCTCGGCGAACGAACGAAAATGAACTATCTGATGAGATTGCACGGGAAACAAAATATGACATACCAGCTTTGCAGCAGCAAGTAGCTGAATTGGTATCCCAATTACTACCAGAACAAAAGCGAGTATTTGACCAAGTTTTGCAGCAAATAGAATCTGGATATGGCGCACTACTCTTTGTTGATGCACCAGGAGGAACAGGAAAAACATTTTTACTAAATTTGTTGCTGGCGCAAGTAAGAAAACATAACAACATTGCTGTGGCCGTAGCTTCCTCCGGTATAGCCGCCACGTTGCTGAGCGGTGGTCGTACTGCGCATTCTGTTTTAAAATTACCATTAAATCTCGCCCAGGAAGATTCACCTATGTGTAATTTTAGTAAAAATAGCGCAAGGGGTGCTATGCTACGTCAGTGCAGACTCTTAGTGTGGGATGAAAGTACTATGGCGCACAAAAAAGCGGTAGAAGCACTAAACCGAACGCTTCAGGATTTGCGCAATAGTACCGATGTTATGGGAGGGATGGTGGTTTTATTGGCTGGTGATTTCCGCCAAACGTTGCCAGTCATTCAGAAGGGGACACCTGCTGACGAAATTAAAGCATGTCTCAAGTCGTCCACTCTATGGGCCACCGTAAGAAAGTTCAGTTTGACTACAAACATGAGAGTGCATCTATATGATGACACAAACGCTGGCAACTATGCTGAAACACTATTGAAAATAGGAGATGGTCGGTTAGAGACTGATGCAGAGGGCTGCGTGACACTGATGGGAGATTTTTGTCAATCAGTAAACAGTGATTCAGAATTAGTTGCAAGTGTTTACCCAGATTTACAAAACCATATACACGAAAATCAATATTTATGTGAAAGAGCAATTTTAGCACCTAAAAATGATGTTGTTAACAAAACAAATTCAGACATATTGAGTAAAGTACCAGGAGACACAACAGAGTATTTATCAGTAGACACAGTTATGGATACAGAACAGAGCACATCATATCCCGTAGAGTTTCTAAATTCGCTTGAGCTCTCAGGTGTACCCTCACACAAGCTTCAATTAAAACTAGGCGTCCCAGTCATGCTTATGCGAAATTTGGATGCCCTGAGATTATGTAATGGGACGAGACTTCGTGTCACACAACTTGGCCGCAATATCATTAGCGCCACTATCTTAACCGGTGTAGGAAAGGGTGAAAATGTGATGATCCCACGAATCCCAATAATTCCTACAGATCTCCCGTTCCAATTTAAAAGACTACAATTTCCTCTTAAACTTAGTTTCGCAATGACTATCAACAAAGCGCAAGGACAAACATTAAAGGTGGCTGGGGTGAACTTAGAAAAGCCGTGCTTCTCCCATGGACAATTGTATGTAGCATGTTCGCGTGTATCCAATGCCCAAAATCTTTACATTCTATCCCCAAATGGTAAGACATATAGTATCGTCTACAGAAGCGTATTAAAATAATAATCTGGTGCGATTTCTACATCAGGAAAGGGGAACCGTGTTACCCCGAATTAACTCGAGTGAAGCCGCAGGTAAAAGCTAAATTATAAATGCGAAAGTGTGTCTGTCTGTCTGTCTGGCTGTCTGTTTGTCTGCCTGTCTGTCTGTTTGTTTGTCCGACTTCACTACAAAACGGAGCGATGAACTGACGTGATTTTTTAAGTGGAGGTACTTGAAAGGATGGAGAGTGACAAATGCTACTTTCTAACGCGAGCGAAGCCGCGGGCAAAAGCTAGTTTATAATATTTACGGGAGACTATTAAAGAGGGTATACAACAAATAACAGTCATTACACGTCGAAATAGAAAAGCGTCAAGCAGTATAACCCGAACAAATACAGAA
The DNA here is from genome assembly GCA_947086415.1 of Pammene aurita. Lineage (NCBI taxonomy): Eukaryota > Metazoa > Arthropoda > Insecta > Lepidoptera > Tortricidae > Pammene > Pammene aurita. The sequence continues at coordinate 34,576,627 of OX352303.1, forward strand.
GAAAGCTACACTATGTACATACTAAGGCTTCAATTTGGCAGCCGCACGTCTGGACTTTATCTGTTTCTCCGGTTTCTCGGCTTTGCTGCAATTATCTGCCTTGGGAGGAGCATCTACGCTTGGGGTCGGAGTCACAGGCTGCTCTGGCGCATCCGAAATCGCCTCAAGCTCTGCAAGGCTCACCACACGCCTGCGCACGTCGCTCGCATCCAAGACATGAACAACGCCGTCCCAGGTCCAACATTTACTGACGCCAAACCGCTCCCGAGCTGCCATGAAGGTCTGCTGACGTGATTTGGTCAAGAACTCGGCTATCGTTACGCCGGAGCCTTTCAATGCCACCTTACCAAACCACACTTTATCACGGACGGCAGTCTCACAGAACTTCACCACAATAGCCCTGGGTTTGCTGCCTCTGCGACGGCCAAGTCGGTGGCTGCGCCTTATGTCATTTGCAGCCACGTCAGCCTTAACAGCTTTGAGCTGTTCAACTACAAGGGCTGTTGTGTCCTCTTTGTCAGCCTCCGGAACACCATGGATGACCAGCATCTTGCGTCGAGATCGCATTTCTATTTGATCGACCTGTTGAGCGATGAGCTCCACCTGCTTCTGGAGTATATTGAGAGAGTTCAAAACAAATGCTTTGAAGCTAGTGAAGTCCGCCGCTACTGCCTCAATACCGCTCCCAGGGTTGCTTGAGCCCGCTTTGTCCAAATTACTCTGCATCTCAGCCATCCTGGCATTGAAGGTTTTAGTGAGCTCCGCAATTGATCCTTGGATTGAGTTGATGTCCGACATAGTGTGTTGATGTTGACAGTTGAAGTAGGTGAAAGTGCAAAAATCAATGTAACTTCCTGGAGAAATGCTTGAATACTACTGGTAGGTAAACTATATTATCTAACCATCAATTTTATTGTGTCAAATTATCCAAATTACTTTTAATTCTATTTTTTCTAATAAAATATGTGAACAGTGATGTGGTTCGTTTTATTCACCTACCCGTGAATCCCGTAAAGTAATTCATAGTTTGTCGCCTACTATTTCTGTTTCCAACATAATACGCAAGGTTTTTTGATCTAATGTTAAAATATAATAATAATAATATAGCCATTTATTCCCATAAATATTACATTTCATAATATTTGATTTCATTTTTAAATAATTTGCTGTATGTAAATTCATTTGTTTAATTAAGTATATTTTTGTTCTATTTATTTATTGGGATGTCCATTTGTGGACATAGGCCTCCTCCATCATGTGCCACGCGTCTCTATCAGTGGCGAGTCTCGTCCAGGCGATGCCGGCCACGGCCACGATGTCGTCCCTCCAGCGTCGCCGCGGGCGACCGCGCGCCCTCTGTCCGTCGCGCGGGTACCAATGTAGCATTTGTTCGCTCCAGCGGCCGTCTTTTGTTCGCGCCGTGTGCCCGGCCCATCTCCATTTCAGGCGGCAAATGAGTTCGGCGGCATCCAGGATTTTTGTCTTCTCGCGGATGTCTGTGTTCTTTATCTTGTCTACTAATTTAATGCCTAGCATGCTGCGTTCTGCGGTTCTTTGGAATACCTGTACTTTATGTATTAGTTCCTTAGTTATGGTCCAGGTTTGGCATCCATAAATAAGAGTTGGAGTGATAACTGAGTCCATCGCTTTCTTTTTGAGTTTGTTGTCTAATTTTGATTTGAATATGTGTTTCAATGACCAGTAAGCGCTCCATGCTTTCTTTATACGTTTTTCAACCTCATCCAATTTATGTTTAGTGAAGGATATATTCTGGCCTAGGTACAAGTATTCCTCAGCGTAGGCGATATTTTGCGACTGTATAGTTATGGATATTGGTAGACTATTCGACATTACACGAGTTTTATCCGGGTTCATTTGTAATCCGCATTCCTTGCTTTGACAGTCTAACGTTTGAAGCATGAATTGAAGTTCGGGATGGCTCTCTGTCATCAGGACGATGTCGTCGGCAAACCGTAAGTGATTTAGTAATTTTCCATTTATGTTGATGCCGCAATGGTTCCAGTTTAACCTTCGAAAAATATACTCTAACAGAGCAGTGAACAAATTTGGCGAGATCGGGTCCCCTTGTTTTACACCTCGTTTGACCTTGAACTTGTCTCCATTCCTTTCTAGCTTTACTACAGCATTGCTGATTACATTATGTCAGATATGACATAATAATGAGAGCGACGAAACCCCTCTCGTTAGTTTGCTATACTAAGCTTATTTGTAGATCCAGACATCTGGCAGCTTTAAAGTGGTGGAGGTCAAAGAATGCAAATCACTTTAAGAATAAAAATCCTAGGGTTCTAGTATTGATGCAGTTTTATGAGAAATGATATAAATAATTAGATTATATAATTTCAAAAACTTTCTGATGGGGGAAAGTAGTCCAAAACTAATGTTTCAATATAGACAGAATAAACAAATTATTATAATGTTAAAATATAGGCCCTGTTATTTATACCTGAGACAACTTCGGCAGTTTTTACCTATTTTGGTATTCCTATTTTCCAATTCCAAAATTTTACTAGTCTGTCAATCTGATCTCCACCCATTAAAAGCTGCCAGATGCCTGGATCTCGCAATAAGGATATTATAGCAATCTAACCAGAGGGGTTTTGTTGCTCTCATTATTGTGTCATATATGGCCAGCTCTTAGTCCATAGCTTCTAGGTAAAGCGATTTTAGTGTTTCAGCGTAACTTGTAATTTGTCGAGATGTTTCTTCGATTCGCAAAAAAAATATCGGTAGGTTTTAATTTTTGAACGGCCTCTTAGCCTAGTCGGTAGTGACCCTGATAAGAAGCAGGAGGTTCCGGGTTCGAATCCGTCAGTGCATTTATTTGTGTGTTTATCACGGATATTTTTTCCCAAGTTATATATTTTTTCTATGTATTTAAGTATTTATCTTTATCTATCTATTATACACGGTGCCCGTGAGCATTGCGAGAGACTTTAACAGTGTATTCATTGTCATATTTAGAGAACAAAATGTCCTTTAAACTTTTTCGAAATTCGCCATAGTTTCAGAGTAAATACTACTTACAAAAAATTACATTTTGAATTGTTTCTCAGTGTAAAATGATTTTTTGATGGCGATCTCACCGGTATGGGGCATAGTCTAGACATCTCTTATTGACTGATATCAAAGACCTAAGAAACACTTTGCATGGACTAGTTTTTACGAGAAAAAATGTAGCAATTTACTTTTTCCGTTACTTTTTTCTAAAGACATTTACTTTTTATGTAGAACAGCATTCAAAAAAAGTGAAAAAAAAGTAAAAAAAAAAATTTTTTTTTGGCGTTTTACAACAAACATCATATAATGTTTTTTCATTCTTTTGACCTCAGAAATGCGTGGTTAAAATCTCTCGCAATGCTCACGGGCACCGTGTATATATCGTCAGCTAGTACTTACAACACAAGCCTTATTGAGCTTACCGTGGGACTAGGTTGATTTGTGTAAGACTGTCACATAATATTTATTTATTTATTATTATATTTTATTTTCTAACGAAGCAAAGTCACGTTGTGAGAGGACAAAACACGGATTTAGTATAGAATTGGTTTTATATTAATATGGCATCATCGTGCCTGAATAAGGGCTCTGACTTGCAAGAATATCAGGGTGAGTTGGCTCGTTACTTTAAGTTTAAAGATCTTACTGAAATCGGGGTAGGGTGATTGTGCTAAGTTTTCCACATTTGTCAGTTTTCCGTTCATACCTTTTTATATATTTATTCAAGTTTTTCCCAAAATAAAGCTTTAAATTAAAAAAGTGTACTAAAGAATAAACTATAAATAAGAAAATTGTTGACCTTAAAAAGATTTATTTATTTAATATTTATTGCACAAAAGAAAAATACAACCTTGTACCTGGGCTCGTGATAACAGCTTGACTCTGAATAACGATAAATGTTCGGTGATTACATATGCGCGAATTCGGCTTCCCATTTACCATCCCTATACAATTGAGGGCAATCCCTTAAAACGCGTCACCGAAATAAAGGATCTTGGTACATGGTTTGATACGCAACTTACGTTCAACCAGCATATTATCAAAACCTGCAACGAAGCCCGAAAATGTTTGGGATTCGTTTTACGCCAGGCTAAGTTATTCACCAGTAGGCACGCGATGACTGTCCTATACAACGCATTTGTTCGGACTAAGTTAGAAATCAACGCCATCATTTGGAATCCGCACGAGAAACACTACACACTTTTACCAGAAAAAGTTCAAAAGTCGTTCGTAAGATCCCTATATAAGAAAGTATACGGCTACTACCCTTTTCTTTACCCGACGCTGTTTTTATTGGGTATGGTTAATTATAATTCCCTCGAGACTCGTAGACATATTTATATTGTAAAATATTTCTTTCAACTGATACGCGGGGTGATAACAAACCCACAATTACTGTCACAAGTAGCTCTCCATGTCCCACGTCCTTCCCCAATGCTACTACGTCCTCGTCGCCGCGATCTCTTCGCTGTGCCTTATGCCCGTACTCAAATGCATGCTGCCTCTCCTCTTCACCTAGCTATTAATCTGCTGAACGACATCCTGGACAGTGATAACCAGCTAGACATATTTTTCACGACGGAGACCAAATTTCTAGCAGCATCTAATCAATATATCGAAAAAATCGCTACCACTAGCTCCATCGCTTAATACTAATGTAAATAATAGGTATGACATACAGTATTAGGTTTTTGACATTTATATTATTATAGTTTATGATTTAATTTGTACACCTTGACTTAAGCAATTTTTTATTTTAGACATATTTATTTTCATATAATGTAATATTTGATTATTTTCACTTGACATTTACGTTATTTTAATAAGATTTGATTTGTACAAACTGACATAAGCATTTTTGACGAAATATTTTTTGCTTTTAATCTGACATATGTATTTTATTTCTCTCAATTAAATTTGTCATTGCATTTATTTTATATTAAACACGCGCACCTGCCATGGCACAAGTGCACTGGTCGTTTGTCATTTATTGAAAACAAAGTTTGTTTTTGTATGTAATAAAACCACTATAATGCATGTTAGTCACTAGATATAAAATACCAATTAGCACGTAAGGTTTAGCTGTAAGTGCTTATTGTAGAAATAAATAAATATAAATAATATAAAAACAACCGTACAACAGGTGGACTTAATGCTATATAGCATTCTGTACCAGTCAACCTTTGGGCAAAGCAGATAAGTTTTAGGCGGTGCAACAACATGTACATATATATGGTACTGAAAAAAATACAGATAAACATAGGACTTGATACAGTATAACTAAATATACAAATTAATACAATATACAAGCATATGAAGCATAAACATACATACATACTTAATATAGTGTAGTTTTCCCATATATTAGCAGCAGTTTAATCAAGTGGACAGTAAACTGGCTGTCGTGGATAGTCAAATCGCCTATTTGCATCACTCTTTCGAATATGCAAGAGCGATAGAGACGGAGATAGATACTAGCAGAATAACCCTCTTTACCATATAAAACGTTTTTGGGTTTCCGATTTTTCGTATTGCAAGGGGCTTCATACAGCATTGCTCTCTCAAGTATTAGTAACAGGTTTTCAATAACGGTGTAAAGCTTTATAAGGATGTAAAGGCACGTGAACTCCTCAAGGAAAAGAAAATAATAATAATATATTCTTTATTGCGCCAAAACAAAAATCGTTACAGAGTAACGTATACGGAATGAAATTGGACAACATTCAATTTCTTATAAAAGAAATATAACATTGTTATTTTTATAATCTTTCATGGTTTTAAACATAAAGCTCTATAAATGGAGTACGCTTCGCCTCGTCTTTCCAAACAAAAAAGTCTGCCAAAATCTGAGGGGGGCGAGGTACGCATGTGATGTTTTCTAGTCAAAGGTACATCATTGTCGGTTGTTAATACAGTTTATTTCTAAATGAATTTTTATGGCAGCAACGCTTTATTGACAACCGACAAAGGTGTACCTTTGACTTGAAAACACCAAACATATTTGACATATTCTTTTTATACTTCATAACACTAAATGGAGCAATAGATAGTCGACTGTACAAATTTTAACATATGGTTCATTATTGGATGCAGTCTTTGCAAATGTCAAACAAAAAAGCCAAGGATCATTTTTGATTGTATTTTCAAACAAAATATAGAAGACAGCAATCCTTAAGCGCGTTAAATATGGAGAAATGTCAAACGTCAAATAGTTACTGCCCGTCAGAAAGAAAACGATTGTCTTTGAATCGATTCTGTAAACGAAGCTCGATTTTCGATTTAGGTTAAATCTTTTATTACGAAAGTAATGATAAATAAAGTAAAACTTTACTTACATCTGAAATGGTATATCATCTTTTTGTAAACTAGACGAAATATAACATTTTTTACATCCAAAAACAGCGCATAAGGGCATTTTCACGGAGCTTGTTATCCATCGACAGCGATGACGAAAGTGCGTGACATCGATTATTGAAATAGTTTTTATAGATGTACTAGATTTTCCTGCCAATACTTTTGACAGAGGGGAAATGATACCTAAGGCCTGTCCTGGTTTAGAACTCTCTGGTTTTAAATAATGTATTTAATCACATTAAACGCCAGAGTAAGTTTACTCCAATGCGAGGTTTCAAACGAAAGGTACAGATTTCCGACAACAACAATGTACAGATTTTTTAAGATCTAAATTTATCTTCCATCGGATAACTTTTTAAGGAAGCTTCGTATACTTGACATTTTTCACATTCTTTACCGTAAGATTATTGGCGTTCTCAAAATAATAGTTACCTTGCCACGAATTTCCATTTTAAACAGCATAATATTAGTCATTCAAAAAATCCAAAAATGAAAAAACACCTGTTTTTACATTTTTTGACCAAACGACGTGGCCGTATTTTCGGTTATTTTTGGAGACGATGGGCGTAACTTTTCTTAATTGTTAACTGATACCTATGTCTTACTGCCACATTTGAATGCCTTCCTGAGTTCTCTATAAGATTTTGTGACTCAGCGGGCTGTCATTTTCTTTATTCGATCTCTCTCAGGAAACTGGCTAATGCTGGAATGTTTCCCTGAACCAGGCTTTCTTGTGGCAATTTTTGTAAAGAAAAACGACTCAAAAATATTATAAATAGCTCTTTAGCTCTATCCCATTTCCACAAAATTTTCCACGGTCTTCGCTTTCAGCCATAGGGAATGAATACTGTAGAAATTACGTACTGTTTCGCGACGTTGTTCTCCTCGATTAACCATAATTTTAAGATAAAGAATCCAATGTCCATTAGAAGTACGGGATTAATTAACAGATGTAAAAGCTTTCAATTGGCATTTATATAACATTTGAGTTTATTTTTTTACTTACTTTTTAAGTCTTCAAAACTTTGTCCAAATTTCATTCCGCATACGTTATAGAATAGAATAGACTAGAATAATCATATATTGATTTAAACTGACACCATTTTCACTCATTATTTTGGCAAAACGGGACTTAATCGCGTACACTTACTTTTATTATTTTTCTGACGTTTCGAGCGCGTCGTAGAATAATCATGTACAATAGATGTTACAGTCAGTAATAAGGTTTCACACATTCTACCAGCATCTGCATGCAAAATGTATATGTCTTTATACAAACATAAAGTTTTATTATTTTCCTATATTATATATTATTTTCTACATATAGATTTTGCATGCAGATGCTGGTAGAATATGTGAAACCTTTTTATTACTGACTGTAACATGTATTGTACATGATTATTCTACCACGCGCTCGAAACGTCAGGAAAATAATAAATATATATTTACATCATGCAGATATATAATTACGGTTAGGTAACTTAATACAAAATAAGATTAAGTATACTTTAAAAAGTGAAAGGATCCATCCACTAGCTCCGTTCCGAAAGCCGGCGCGCGGCGCTTCAAGATGTCAGTGTTTTTCTGAGTTGGTCAATTCTGAAACCGCTAACGTTTGTCACCCTGTTTAATTTATGCTTTACGCTTATATCTCGTCACAAATAAATGTTTAGCAAGAGTTGTTTTTACACTACGGGAAGGGTTACGATTAGAGCAGTCTGTCTGTTCATGTTTTGCTCGATCCCACTGTGGCCGGGGGTCGGCAAACCGCAGCTCGCGAGCCGCATGCGGCTGTTAGAAGGGTCAGTTGTGGCTCTTCAAGTTCCCTTCAAAAAATATTTAATTCACAGTTAGTAAGAAAAACCGGCCAAGTGCGTGTCGGACCACGCATAGGAGGGTTCCGTTCCTTCAATGGAATAAGAACCAAACTAATACCAAAAGGTCGTATCTGATGCCTATGGAAGAAGTTTTTTGGAGATAACTCAAAAATGGCTAAACCGATAATGTTGAAAATAATTTTCGTAGAAAGTATATGATAAGGCGCATCTCATAATTTTTTTCATATTTTTTGGACTTACGGTTCAAAAGTTACAGGGGGGGCACAATTTTTCTGACTTTCGAAGCGATTATTTCAAAAAATATTCACTTAATCACAAAATGATCAAAGAAAACTCAATATTATTTTTAAAGACCTATCGATTGATGTGTCACATGTTGATATTTGGTAAAAATATTTTTTTTTTAACTTAGTTACATGTATGGAGCGCCCCCCCCTTAAAATATTTTTTTTTTCAAATTTAAATACATAACTAAGTAGCGGCATACAGAATACAGAATATGTGTAAATTTTATTCAGATACGTCGTATAGTTTCCGAGTAAAATGCTGACAGACATGACGAATCCATAAGGGTTCCGTTTTTTGCCATTTGGCTACGGAACCCTAAAAAACACTGCGACTCTATGAAGTAAAAAAAATCCATATTTTTGTGAGTAAAAAAGTTTGCCGACCCCTGGTGTAGGCCAACGTCGGCCAATATAAAGGGACGCAGCTATACGATGGAACGAGATCGCGATATCACTTGCGACTTCTAACTGCGTCCCTTAGCACATTCAGTGTCACCTGGTGCTACGAGCTACGCTCATACCCCGTAGCCACGTATTCGACGCATGTAGCTCGTAGTAGCTACGAAGTTACGAACAGAGAACCCGACAGTCGGGTTCTTGGCGCTTAATGTGTTAGACTGGCCGAAGTAGGTCCAGTGTGTGGAATACCAAACTTAAATACGATTGGAGACATTTTATCTATACAAGGATGGTCAAATAACAGGTACACACTTTAGTTTTGGTAATGTTATTCTATGAAATATATTTTTTTAAAGTATTACTTGTTAAATATAGTATTTAGGGCTGGCAATTAAATATGGAAAATAATGTTACACAAACGTCAACCTCTAGCAGCATGGCAGATGTGAACCCTTTTCATCGCATGTTTCATCACATTTTCATACATTTCCTGCGTTATCTCAGTGACTGTGTCTCGAATATTGTACTAATTGCTGAAGGTTCATTGGCCTGTTAGCATAGACAAAGACACGTCCCTTTAGATAGCCCCACAGAAAAAAGTCAGTAGCTTATATTGTTAGCCCCGAAGGTAAGTGATTTCTACCAAAAATTGGCCGCACTTTTCTTAGAGTTTCCGAGTAGAACATTTTAATAATTAAAACACGTTGTTTAGTCGTAAAACGCTCCATAACAAATTTGCCGTATATCTACACAAAGTAATTTTCTTGCATCAACTGTCATATTTGCCGCAGAAAGAAAATGGCAGTAAAAAAAGTTGTATACCTCCAAGTTGGCCACACTGTATGTAGTGTATGACTTTGACATAAACTGATGTTTAGAGAATGTAATGTTTTAGAGCGCCATCTACACGTTGCTTTTCACGTTTATTCATATCATGATATTGTCGTATTCGTGATATCTCAAGCTAAGGGCGTGTACAGCGGACCCGGAGTAATCAGGGTAATGCAGAACAGAGTGCCGCGATTATAATGAGGGGCCAGTGTGGGACGCCTGCGGTACTTACATGGATTACGGATTTGTGACAGTCTACCTCAAAAGGTACTACGAGTATATGGTACAGATTCAATATTGTATTCAAGGAATAGAAGCGTAAGCGCCGACCGCCAAGCGGTATAGTCGCGTTTATAAATATCTATACAGCTGGATGCAAAATATGTAAACATTTACACCTTATTGTCAATGTACCTTTTGATGTAGACTCACATTTGTTATTTGGTAGTTTGAAATGATAAAAGGGCTGGAATATACTGCATATATGATATAGATAATGTAAAACCATTAAAAATAGAATGCGCTACATAAACGTACCTAGAAATAAAATAGCACATTCAAATTAACCCATTTGGAACACTGACGCTCTAGACGGAGTTAATCGCCCGTCAATGTGGCTCAGAATTGTTCACGACACTTCACAAGCATATGTATATGATAACCAATATGCCTGAACTCTGATAGTAAAAACTAGACATTGCATTTTTAAACATACCTAGGCCGCGATTCGAAAAATAAACACTGGACAGACACAGCTCCAACCCAACTCAACCCAACTCAACTCAACGCTATAAAGACATTGACATTTGCTATTCGAACAGATTTTCATTCAACATTGGTCTCACATTGGTCACACATTGGTTACACATTGTACCAATGTTGTACCAATGTGAGATCAATGTGTGACCAATGTGAGACCAATGTGAGACCAATGTTGAATTAAAATCTGTTCGAATTGTAAATGTAAATGTCGTTATAGCGTTCAGTTGAGTTGGATTGAGTTGGGTTGGAGCTGTGTCTGTCCAGTGTGTGTTTATTTTTCGAATCGCGGACCTATACGTAAATCTTTTATTAATGCATATATCGTTTATTAGTTTATCGTGACTTGAGTTATCGATGTTTTCTTGTACAGTCGCCATCAAATATATCGGAGCGGCCAAGGTACTCAAAAATATCTGAACATGCACTTTGCCATCTTGACAATAGAGGCGTTGTGAAGATATTTGTGACCACCTTGGCCGCTCCGATATATCTGATGGCGACTGCACCTATGTATGTTATTATCTATTTAAGCGTGTATTTAGGTACTAGTCCCTATAGTACGGTCGCGTCTAAAAATATGGATACATTTAATGTGACAAAAACAAGTACATATCCAAGATTTTACACCTTGGTAATAGAGAGAGTGGTGATATTTTTGTCTCATTAAATGTATCCATATTTTCATACGTGACTGTACGTACAAGATAAGAAGATAAAGGATATCTTATTTTATTTATTCTTCAATATACAATACACATTACAATGCACTTATGAAAACAGCTTGAGAAGTTTTACTTTGTTTGGGGCTAGATCTATTTCTGTTAGATCGTACCTACCGCTACCTGATATTTTGTGAAAATAATAATGCTGTCCAGCATTAGCTTGGAATATAGGTTGGTACAAATCCGTCCGTAGGATCTGCTCACAGATCTGCCGGAGATCTGTCCACAGTCACATGCGTACCCGATTCCCACTAAACATTGACTACTCCGCAGGACCCACCTGCCAGTCAGATCTTATTAGCTATTATGAACAGAGCAACGGTCTCGACTTTGACTAAATATTGTTTATTTCAAAAATTAAATCTTAATCTTTGGTAATAAGACTGAGATTTCATTTTGGTGTTAATCTCAAGTATATTTAAACGACCTTACAGACGCGTAAGTATAGACGTTTTGCGAAGAGATATCCGGCATGATATGAGATTGCACACTCAATATTGGTTGCCTTAATGGCATTCAGTCAAACGGGGATATTTGTATATGTCAGTTAATAATATCACTAGGTAGCGAGTTAGGTACCTATCAAATTTGAGGTTAAGTTAATATGCTATTGAGGTAACTATTTAGGTATATGAATACTTTGCGCCTCAAAATGGTAAATTGGATCCGAGATAAAGTTCTAATATTAGTTTTGTACCTAAGTAAAGTCTCTAATACCCTTTCACTAGTCTGCTATACATATTATTTAATGTATATAATGTTTTTATTTATTCAGGCGTAAGTATTATGTAGTTTGCGAGTTCAATAATTGAGAACGGTATGCTGAACTATTGACTAAACTATCCCATGGTGGAATATAACAAGGTATCGCCATCAGTACGTAGTGATGGTCTGTGACGTCACAGACACCAATTTGATTCTCTAATTTGAAAATTTAGAGTAATTTTAATCATAGTGGATTTGTGGCCACCTTGCCGAGTGCAGGACCAGGTTTAAGTTCATCAGAGTTGCAGAGTATGCAGATACCACAAAAATAAATTACCCAAAAATGTAAATTTTGAAAATCATTCATCAAAGTGATGTCCGTGTCGTAGTGATGGCGATACCTTGTTTTATTATACCATGGACTTATCCTGAAAATGTGGAAGGAACATGCTGTTCCCACATCGAGATGCTTATGAGTAGCAGATTTTTCAACCAGCCTCATGCAAATATCAAATCATCATAACATACTCGTATCATAGGCCCCATTTGCACATTGATTAGTGTTAAGTGCGAGTGCATACATTTGTTACTAAACACAAGTAGAACACACACTTTAAACTCTAATCAATGTGTAAATGGGCCTTTAATGGCAAAGTATTATGATTCCCAGAAACATTGTATAGTACAAATCGTATTGGCGTTAAATAAGAATCAGATTTGACTCGTTATGAATGTAGCCATGATAGCCTATTCCAAAAGTAAACAGCCGGCTTTATATCCTATTATCAATCGAGATTCCGACACCGAACGAACATATTGTTCATTTTATTGTTGCCGTTACCCCGGCCGGGCGAGCCAGGAGGATTAGAACCAATGGAGTATGCATGAAAAAGCAAATTTCATTACGTCAGGTTGTATTTGCCTCTGCCTTTGCGTCACATTGGTACCTTCATGGTTAGGACTCTCAACAACTTCTGTCGAGTAAATTCAACTTCACTAGAGACATAAATATTATTTATAGACGGAGAGCTGGTCACGTCAGATATGACACAACTAGCCTTTTCCCGCGGCTTCGCCCGCGTACTATAAATAAGTACTCAAAAAGGATACGATACCCATGTTGATTTTCAGACTTTGTTACCACATTTGCCCCTTTTAGGGGTTGAATTTTCAAAAAACCTGAAACACGCGTTTACTCATTTATCGTTAGGAATACTCCTGTGAAGTTTCGAATAAAATAGTCTAACAAATCTTGATTCGCCATACAAACTTTGGACCCCCATTTTACCCCCTTAGGGGGTGAATTTTGAAAAATCCTTTCTTAGTGCAACCCTAGAACTTATAAGGAACCTACGGTTTGGGCTGTGCGTTGATATGTCAGTCAGTCAGTCAGTCAGTCAGTCAGTTTCTTGTTTTATATATTTAGAATAGATAATGTGAATTGATCCATTATTGGTAGCAGACGAAGACGGGTTTCATGCAGTAATGCGAAAACATTAGTGTCGATCAGAAGCAAAATTCAGGGTGGTTCCAACAGCCTCATAAACACGTTAGCGGATAGACCGGACAGTCTTTTGCAAGGACACTGGATGTCGGCAGTAAAGGCCTCTGCAGACGTAAGCTACAAGTCAACGGTGACGTCAGTTGACATCCCTACTCCCAACTTCACGTTTGATTTTACGCACTTTTTCGATTAATATTAACACATTACTAATAGTTAATAACTAATTTTTTGTAAGAAAATTATATTCTTTACTACTTGTTGAATAAAATATGTAAAAAAACAAAACTATTTATTTCCTAAAATAATTACAAATATTTCGTAAACTAAAAAACCCGGCGACTTACTTAATCGCCGGTTGAATGCGCATCGATGATCAACACAACCATTTTGACAGCTGACCTCTCATTCTAACTATAGTTCTATCTCGTTTTAAACGTTTGACTAGTAGCTTACGTCTGTAGACAGCATAATAAACCCTCATTCGGGGGATGTTTATTATGTAAACTAGAAAAGTAGATTTTTACTTTTAGTGTTCTAACCTAGTTTATAAGTTTTAATTATAATTGATTAACACAAATATGGACCATTGGCTATCTGAATAAAGAAATTATTTGTTATTTATTATAAAGTACCATTATCTCATCATTATCATTAATTAACAATATTTACACATTTTATTACACTACTTTCAAGAGAATCACCTACATAAAAAGACAAATCACGAATCACTTATAAACAAACTCTTCTTCAACCGTGTAAGAGATGGAAACTCCTTTGTTTCTAATCTTCTTGGTCACTCTGTGAAGTCCGGGCTGACTATTATTTCGTACCATCATCGACACAGATACCTGACCAAAATCATCCTTATTACAAAGAGGTAAGGTCCACAATGGTGATGCTACTACTACAGCCGATGTCAAATATATATTAACAATGTTGAACCTTATTGCAAAGGTATAAGGTGCAAAAGTGTATGCATATTTCAGACGAGTTGTTGGAAATGTTGCTATTACAAGGAAATTACGAAGTGCTGGCAATTACTTGGCCCTAATGTTTGTTGGAATGGCCGTAATTGATTAGGCGTTGGTGCTAATAGCACAACTATATTTGGAAGAACTTGGCGATTAGGGCAACGAATCAATAGTACAGTCAGCTGCAATAATATCTACATCAAAGAAGGCCGCAAAAATACCTGACATAATCTCATTTGTAGGGCCATAATAGTGTGCGATTTGGGGGCTTGAGTAATATTGTATAGGAAAGTCTGATAGAAATACTAGAGCGAAGCTGAACTTAAGCAAGCTCGAGTTTATAAAGCCCTCCTTTATTAACTCGAGCTTGCAATATTATTACTTTTCAAATTACACAGATAAATAACATTAAACATAAATAAAAGAGCATTTAAAAGACACATACAATACAAACTATAACATTAAAGACAAGTAAGATTTCTAAATTTTCATGTTGTATTTTGTTTTGTTCTGTTTATCGTATATTGATTAATTCCTTATTTTATCTACACTCACATTGTAAGTCCTCTAAAACGTGTTCTAAAACGGTAGGCAATGGCTAGCATTATCACAACCGATTTTACTATGATAAGCTTTTTATCTGTGGCAGTAATGTAATTTTAACTTTACATGCTCATATATTGATACGTTATGAGTTTCAAATTCCGAACATCGAATTTGATAACATAATGTAAATCCTGTCCTCGTTCCCGACCAACGGCACGCGTCCGCGCGACTGCCGGCACAATCGAGTTGGCCATAGCGGTGCAATGGCGGTCATTCTATGGTTTCCGAACACTTCATTTAGGATATATAATATGAGTGTTGATAAAGCAGTGTATGCAACTGTACGTAATTAGGCCTTATTACGTAACAGTTACATAATAGTAGTTTATGTAACTGTTACGTAATAAGGGTCCTTAAAACATGAGTGTGGTTTTATGAAATGAGCCGCAGGCGAATTTCATAATAAGATCACACGAGTGTTTTAAGGCTTAATTACGTACAGTTGCATACACTGCTTTATCTACACTCATATTATTTATTATAAATGCCGTATTCGAAAACCATAGAATGGCCGCCATTGTACCGCCGCGGCCATCTCGATTGTGTCGGCGCGGCCAACTCGATTGTGCCGGCGGACGCGCGGGCGGGTGTCGCCGGCCGCGGGCGCGTGCAGGTGTACATTATGTTATCAAAACTCAGAGTACATCAATAATTGAGCATGAAACGTTAACATTGCGGTACTGCCACAGATAAGAAACTTATCATAGTGAAATCGTTTGTTGTAATGCTGGTCATAGCCTACGGTTTTTGAACGTATTTTAGAGGACTTACAATATGAGTGTAGATAAACTACTATTATTGTGTCGTATTACCACAGAATAACTAATAGTACTTAGTATTACTCTTTCTTTGTGTTACCTGTCGTGATTTTCTCACCTGATGGTGTCATCGGAAGATCAGCGCTTGCAATCGCTAGCACCATGCTGAGATGAGGCCATTTCGTGGCACTTTCTCTTTTTTGTAATTCTTTTCCAATATATTATGTCTGAGTGTGTGTGTCTACGAATAAACTATATTCTATTCTATTCTATTGTAAAAGCAACTAAAAGTTCATAGCTCGCTCAAGGATTAAGTTTCTGTATGGGACGTTGCTACAAAACAGCTTTTTAGAACTTAAGCTTTATAAACTGAAGATAGATGTCATATACTTCAGAAAAAGTGACCAAGTCCTTCGGTGTCAAGGCCAGATTTGAACTGGCGTCTTCAGCTTTCGCGGCTGACGCCCTGACCACTAGATCACCCGGTCATGGCGGAACTTGACAAATTTTCTCATGTATATGCAATCTCTGAATTTTGAAACGGCTAGGCGCCGTTGACCATACTCTAAGGGCTTGCGCAGTACGTGCTTGCACCTTCTATCCGAATCACTTAAAGCCTGACCAGAAATATATGATTATTGTCAAGAGAGCGCTATTATTCTCATTTATATGGCAACAGTTCAGTTCTCTATGGTATGGTGACATCTTGATTTGTTTACCTGTCAGCTTTGATGTTAATTTGAAAATGTTTCACGGCGAAAAAGTTTCATTTCCTGAGCGTATTACCTACAGCAGTTTATTATATACACTATCTACAATGTTCCGCTCTTGACTATGGATAATTTTGTGAATTAAACCGCCTCAATGAAAGTGACAGCCTATCACATGCACTCACGCATGCATATCATTCTGTCATTAAAATTATTGCCAGTGCAAGAAATTAGTTCCAATGAAATTCCGCAACATGGCGCATGATCATATATTACTGGTCAGGCTTTACGTGATTCTGGTATAGTGAGAGATATGGTGCTGCCATCT
This sequence comes from Pammene aurita, assembly GCA_947086415.1. Lineage (NCBI taxonomy): Eukaryota > Metazoa > Arthropoda > Insecta > Lepidoptera > Tortricidae > Pammene > Pammene aurita. The sequence continues at coordinate 34,593,423 of OX352303.1, forward strand.
ATGAATCTTGAAGCAAATCAAATTATTTTGTTGAATATTTTTTGATTTGCAATTTTTTAAGTAGTGTCTTCGTGACCTTTCCAACTACCATATGACATGATACAACATGTCAGTTTAACCTGAGAGCCGATCAATCGGTATCAATCCCTGACCTTTCTACCGTTCCATAAGGAAACTACGCCATTTGATACCGTAATTTGACATGTGTATCCAATTCAACAAATGGAAAAAGGGAGGTAAAAAATAAAAATAAATATTTTGGTAAAGGTACTTTTACCACAAAGCTGTCACATATCTTAGGAGCTTTATAAATATAGTATTGTGTTATAATCCGGGCTTGAAACCGGTTTTCGCAAAAAACCCAATATATTTCATTATTTTATTGTATTTATGTTGAACTCAGTATTGTATTTAGGAAAAAATACAATACTTTAAGGGATCTCTACCAGTTAAACTTTGAGTGAATGAGAATGCAATTGAAATAAGGTAGAAAATTACAGCAACATGTACAACAAGGTACACAGTACACAATCTATATATATATAACTCACTAGCCTTTTCCCGCGGCTTCGCCCGCGTACTATAAGTACTCAAAAAGGATACGATACCCATGTTGATTTTCAGACTTTGTGACCACATTTGCCCCTTTTAGGGGTTGAATTTTCAAAAAACCAGAAACACGTGTTTACTCATTTATCGTTAGGTATACTCCTGTGAAGTTTCGAATAAAATAGTCTAACAAATCTTGATTTGCCATACAAACTTTGGACCCCCATTTCTTCCCCTTAGGGGGTGAATTTTGAAAAATCCTTTCTTAGTGCTCCCCTAGACCTTATAAGGAACCTATGTGCCAAATTTGAAATCTCTAGGCCCAGCGGTTTGGGCTGTGCGTTGATATGTCAGTCAGTCAGTCAGTCAGTCAGTCAGTCAGTCAGTCAATTTCTTCTTTTATATATATAGAAAGGTGACTGACTGACATAGTGATCTATCAACGCACAGTCCAAACCGCTGGTTCTAGAGATTCCAAATTTGGCACGTAGGTTCCTTATAAGGTTTAGGGGTGCGCTAAGAAAGGATTTTTCAAAATTCATCCCCTAAGGGGGTGAAATGGGGGTCCAAAGTTTGTATGGGGAAACAAGATTAGTTAGTCTATTTTATTCGAAACTTCACAGAAGTATTCCTAACAATAAATTAGTAAATACGTGTTGCAGGTTTTTTGAGAATTCAACCCCTAAAAGGGGGAAATGTGGTCAAAAAGTCTGAAAATCAACATGGGTATTGTTTCTATGGTTTATCGGGTCGTTGATTACGAAAACAACAACGATTTTAAAATCCAACGTGGCGGAGATGAAACACCATCTTCCCTGTTGGGGTACAATGGGATTAAAATGTCTAAATATCAATAACGGTGTCGTTTTTGTGTTTTTTTCTACTCCAGCACTTCTATATGCCAATTAAATGACTGATAGTGGTATCTAAAACTACATCATTTAAGTGAAGGCGCTAAAGTCTATTTGTCTATAGGTACTTTCTATAACTGCTAGCAGTCACACAAAACATATTGTGCAACTGTTTTTGTTTTTTTAATACACTGACTTCCAGGTGCCATGTCTAAAAAGGGTTCGTTCTTGTTTACAATATAAATTATATTTTTATACTTGAAATTATTTTTGCACAAACTATGATAAAAACATTATCATGTCTTTTTTAAAGTATTAATATCTTAAATAATTTAGTTTTCATATTTATGAAAAGCATAATAGTACTTTAATTGCATTGAGAGTTACTTGAACGAAGCCATATTTTTTTGCAATTGAAAACCAACTCGTGGTCTGTCTATGACATTTAGTCAAAAAGTTAATATTTAAAAAGTTTCAACACAATGTACGGCTTAATTTTTGTATTTAAACTCGTATATTATGTTAATATCAAGAAGTTTATGTTAATTATCATAAAATAAGTGACAAGAAAACTTCACAGTGAATATCCGAAGACTTCGGCACAAAAGTAAGTTATTAGTTGATAGAAAAATCTTAAAACAAAGTTGATTTATGTACTCGTGATACTTAAGAACTTTAAAATTATTTATTAATTACGTTTTTGCTACTGTCGTAGAAAAAGTTTCGTGTGCAACGGTACATAATTAGGTCTTAAAATTCTCGGGTCTGTTATTACAAAATTCGGCTTCGCCTCATTTTGTAACTTCGACCCTCGAATCTTAAGAACCCTTATTATGTACCTGTTGCACAAAATACTATTTTGGGACGTTAATTACACATGAAAATTCTTTTACGTATTTGTGCCAAATTGCAATCTTCTTCTAAATATATAAAAGAAGAAACTGACTGACATATCAACGCACAGCCCAAACTGCTGGTTCTAGAGGTTCCAAATGTGGCACGTAGGCTCCTGATAAGGTCTAGGGATGCACTTAGAAATAATTTTTAAAATTTACCCCTTAAGGGGGGAAATGGGGCCAAAGTTTGTATGGGAAACAATATTAGTTCAATTATTTTATTCGAAACTTTACAGGAGTATTCCTAACGATAAATGAGTAAGCCAGTGTTTCAGCTTTTTTTTAGAATTCAACCCATCGAAGGGGATAATGTGGTGACAAAATTTAAATATCAACATGGGTATTGTTTCTATGCTTTATCGGGTCGCTGATTACAAAATCAACACTTAAGGGGGTGAAATGGGGGTTGATAGTTGTATGGGGAATTTTTAAACGTTAAACCAATTTAGATGAAACTTGGTATAGAGATAGTTTGTATCCCGGGAAGGGACAAAATAGTTACAAAATAGTTGAAAGTCTTATGGGGAATTATTAACAGCTGAATCGATTTCGATGAAACTTGGTATAGAGATAGTTTGAGTCCCGGGAAACGACATAGGATAGTTTTTATCTCGAAAATCAATCCTTAAGGGGGTGAAATGGGGGTTGGAGGTTTGTATGGAGATTTTTTTACCGCGAACCGATTTAGATAAAATTTGTTGTGGATATAGTTTGAGTCCCAGGAAACAATATAGAATATTTTTAACCCCAAAATCAATCTAAGAGGGGTAGAAAAGATGTTGGTAGTTTGTATGGCGAATTATTAACCGCTGAACAGACGATTGAAATGAAACTTGGTACATATTATATAGATTGAGTCGCGAGAAACAATATAGGATAGTTTTTATCAAGAAAATCAACCCTTTAGGGGGTGAAACGGGGGTTGAAAGTTTGTATGGGAAATTAATAACCGATGAATCTATTTAGATGATTTGATATGGAGATAGTTTGAGTTCTGGGGAAGGGAAGGATATATAATAGTTGTTATCCCAGAAGTCATTCCTTAAGCGGGTAAAAAGGAGGTTGGATTACTCATTCCACGCAAATGAAGTCGCGGGGAAAAGCTTCTATTCAAGAATAGAAATCTGTATTAATCATAATCTCTCAGCAGTAGTAAGTCGTTGATGTTGGCGTAACAATTAAACAATTATTGCAATCATTTCTTTAAAATAAAAAATAACGGAACCGCCTTCACCATAACGTGGTATACCGAAACCTCCAGAATGTAACGAATACTTTTCCGAAAACCGCATCTAAATCAGTTCAGCGAAACGCGAGATGATCGCGGACAAACATACATTCCTACATACAAACATACGAGTCTAACTGAGAACCTCCTCTTTTAGTACTTTTAGTACGCGGGCGAAGCCGCGGGAAAAAGCTAGTATAACTATAAACGAGATCGATACAAAAACGTACAAAATAAAGAAAAAGTATAAATATTACGTTTACCGTGAAAGTTTGAAACACAGAGATTTAAATAAAATGTTACCACGTGACCAAAACTGCTATTACACCTATGAAAGTCGGTCAGAGCAGTTTAAATGCTGTCCATCTTACCCGGCTCTTAGAAATAGATTTCGCTCATACCGATCGCGATATACTGCGAGTACTATCAAATAAATATCATATCAAATTAAGATTAGTAACGTTGAAATGCAGCTCAATCTCGCCTACGCGTTCATCGTCTGCGGAAAGTCTCGCCTACGCTTGTATCAGTCGTAGCGTGGGCGCGGGTCGCTACGCCGTAGCTGCTACGACAGCGCTACGTAGACGGAACGGTGAATCTCAAAGGTTATCAAAGATTGGAGGATCAGAGGGCTTAGCCAAGATGACAATCGTTTATATAAAACGAAACGAAACGCTATCGGTCTCTCTATCACTCTTCCATATGAGTGCGAGTGCTCCACGGTGCGTAGCCAACGTACCAATCGTGCAATTTTCACTGTTGCACATTAGTCGCATATTAATGGAAGAGTGAAACGGTAAAGAGAGGTGATTTACGGTACGGTACGGAGCGTTGACGACTAACATCTAGGCCCTAGATGCTAGTGAATGCAGTACCGGTATCGGTATTGGCCGTACAAATTATACCGGTATTTCATTCCCTACTAGCATGAGGCACCTGGCTAAGATGAGGCACTTTCACGTTTTTTTTAAATATATTTGTATAAATTACGAATACGTATAAATTAATTTTATTCTATTATATGTTTCAGATATGGTGTGTTGCACTAACCGCCGGTCACAGTTACAACGTTTGCTAAACAGGCAAAGGGTCGGCAACACGCATGTAACACCCAGGACGTCCGTCCAGTTGCAGGCGTCCATAGGCTAAGGTGACCGCTTACATTCCGGCCCATATGAGTATTAAGCAATGTGATAACCGCCTAAGGTTAGTAAAACCCAGAATAAGTAGTCGAAAACTTAATTTTATTATTGGAAATAATCTTAACGGGATGAAAATAAGGTTAATAATAATAATAAATATTTTTTTCACCACTCCAGCCCGGTAACGCGCTCTTTATCCCCTTATGTGGGGAAATACCCATTTTATCCACATGTGGGGAAAGTAATTTCTTACCAGTTTTGGCTTGTTTTTTTCACGTTATCTGGCAGGATGGACTTTAAAGAGATGATTTTGAATTATGTAAATTTGAAAGCATTCATTTAGCTTCGATTTTTATATATTTTTCCTGTGGTGATTGGTGATGTGGTGAAAATTTTTGTATTATACTCGGCAGCAAAGTTTGTTCAACCTCTCTTGCCTTGAAGCCCTCGTACGCTCAAGAATCTTTCGCTAGCTCGTGTCTTAATAAAAGCACGAGAGCTTAAACATCAACGTTGTCCCCTTGTATAATAAATAACTATTGTAAGGTATAAATACTTTCACTGATTAAATGACGAGCAGAGATTACTTCGCTACAAAAATAAACCAGACAACGGCTCAGACTCGAGAAACAGACATAGGATAGGGAATCCAGGGGATAAATTTTTTGACAGAAAGGGAGTTCCTATATCGATAAACTCAATTATCGATGCTTTTTTCATATAGAGGTGATCGCCTCCAGCATCATGTCTATTTTTTTAAATTATCAGTCAAGACGGAGACGTTTACCGCCCGAAAAAATGATGAGTAATGTTTCAAAAATCATTTTGAAAAAACCGGCCAAGAGCGTGTCGGGCCACGCTCACTGTAGGGTTCCGTAGTTTTCCGTCCGTCACAGTAAGTGTCCCCACTTAAGAGTTAATAACACCGCCATGTAGGATATGATATGAGAGTTCCATGTACAGCGACATCTATCGGCAAATTGAGTAAACTATTGCGCGCGAGCATAAAGTATGGAAGATGATTTTTATGGGATAATTCTTTATTGCGTGAACCGATTTTCACCGTTTTTACTTTATTTGAAAGCACGTCATTTCATTGTAATTTTGTAGAAATTACAGGTACAATAAACACCTGCTTATACGGTTAAATTACAAACTTAGTTCAGAAATTATTTTGTATTTTTTTTTCAAAAACTATTCATCCTATCAAGTTCAAAATAATTTTCCAAGAAAGTTTTTATAAAGTTCTACTTTTGAGATTTTTTTCATATTTTTAAAACTTATGGTTCAAAAGTTAGAGGGGGGGAACGCATATTTTTTTACTTCTGGAGCGATTATTTCCGAAAATATTTACATTATCGAAAAATGATTTTAGTAAACCCCTATTCATTTTTAAATACCTATCCAACAATATATCACACGTTAGGGTTGAAATGAAAAAAAAAATCACTCCCCACTTTACGTATAGGGGAGGTACCCTAATAAAAAAAAAAATCCACTTTTTATTTTACCACTTTGTCGGCGTGATTGATATACATATTAGTACCAAATTTCAGCTTTCTAGTGCTAACGGTCACTGAGATTATCCGCGGACGGACGGACGGACGGACGGGCAGACATGGCGAAACTATAAGGGTTCCTAGTTGACTACGGAACCCTAAAAAGAAGAGATTATTTTATGATTTTGTTCACTTTTTACGGTTTTAATAAAAACATATTCTTACAAACAAAATTTGGAATGATTCACTAATATATGCAAAAAGCATCGATAATTGCGTTTATCGATATAGGAACTCCCTACCAGTGGTAAAATTTTGCCCCGTGAATACCTATGTCTACTCGAGATATAATCGGAACGAGCAAGGTTTTAGCTATCAAACCTTTTACTAATGAACGCTTTCAACGGAAACGAAACAACCTATAAAATTCACATTAAATGTCTACAAAACGAACTAAATTGCCAAATACAGCTTTATTTCGTAGGCAGTAGAGGTCAAAATTGTAAATATTCAATAATTAAATAGCGGCGAAGTCGTGTTAGTTGTACTTAAATAGATGTTTAAATAGTACTTGTTCCCAAATTAGTTGATAAGTTAGTACGTTACTTATAAAATTCTAAAAGCTGTGAATCAAATACTTCGAAAGTCGACTTAATATACATAAACATCAAAGGATTTTACAATATTCGGCAATGCCTTCTAAATAATTTCTTTAAAGCTTTCTAAAAGCTTAATATTCTGTTTACTTGGTGCCGTATTCTAATTTTAAAATACACAAACAATACGAGTACATTAAAAACAGAATCTATCTCAAACATAACTCCAACACACAACAAATAACCGACCAATATTGAAGTTGTATTGGAGTAGCATCGGAATAATTCACAAGCTAACTCTAATATTTCTGATTCAGACGTTTAGGCGCTGTATTGCGTAGTTAATGCGTTTGAGTTGTATTGGAGTTGGATCGCGTCAAAACGTGTTTTAAATTTGATGACAAATCTTTTATTTGTGGCATCTCTAGTACAGTCACCGGTAATAGTAACTTCCTACACGACCGCCGCAAAAATATGTGACACGCTCGTATTTGTAGGGTCATAAGAGCGTGTCACAATTTTTTGCGGCCGTCTTGCAGGAAGATACTATTGCCGGTATCCCCTAAACTTGGTTACCTTCACAAAAGTTTTTGATATAAATAAATTAAACATTTTGGCCTCTTGAGCTCAAGTATGAGTTTGTGTGTCGTCGTACAATCACTGGCAATAATACGAGTATCTTCCTACACGAAGGTCACAAAAATATGTGACACGCTCTTATGGCCCTACGAATAAGAGCGTGTCACATATTTTTGCGGTCTTCGTGTAGGAAGGTACTAATACTAATGCTGGTGATTGTACAATGTGTACAATCTGAGCAAGGTTTACTGTTTATTTAGCTTTATTTTGGTGCGACCTTTTCACTTAATTCAAAGCCTAGATGTAATAAAAAACAACGTAGAAACGTTCCTTTTAAATACACAACCTTTTTGTGCGGTTTATTTTTCTTTTGTGGATTGAAATGACGAGAATGCTCTGCCACCGTCGCTTTCATGTCAGTGAGCTTTAAAAATAGAACTGTTTTCTTTTGATTTCAAATATCAGGATCGGAATAACTAGGTAGTTATAGTAACGGTACCGGTGGATAGTTTCATTAGGTTTCCAGTTACTGTCAGGATCAGATGACTCTGATCGGGTGAGGTGTTGACACGACTTAAGAAAACAAAAGAACGTCAATATAATTTTGAACATCTTGTCCGCTTAGCCGATTCTGTTGCTGACTATGCAAATAGAGAAGATCGGTCTGTTAAGGCTAACTCGGGCTACACAATTACGTAACTTTTTATCAATCATATTTAATTTTAGTTGAATTGGCTTTAGACACAACATTCGGTGCTTGTTTATCCATATTTTTTATTATATAGAATATATAGATCTTGATCTATAAATAAAAAAATACTATTTCCAAATTATTCTTAGTGTCAAGACACTTGAAGACCTTATACATCTCTAAGAATAATTTGGAAATAGTATTTTTTTTGTATACTACAATCACTTACTTTTTTTGATTATTATTTAAATTCAAAATTTGTTTCGAACTGTTGATGATGGATTATTATAATTTGGAAATGTATGTTGAAGACACAAAGTATATCAAACCTGTGTGTAATTCATTTTCAAATAGTCAGATTTGGACTCATCTTTTTACTTTGGTATTTTTCTTAAATTATACATATTATTAATTTCTTAAGTTTTGATGTACTTGCCGTTTTGAAAAAATAAGTCCCGCCGAGTTTCTTGCCTATCATAATTCTTATCGGGTCAGAGGTCAGAGGTGTAGGTATAGAACCGGTGTAATTTGTTTTTTTTTCTCTTTTACTTTGATAAACTATCTGACGTGTAAAAGTGCCCTTGTGGCCTACTTACTGAAGAAATGTTCGAGTTTGAGTTTGAATAGTTAACGAAAAATTTCTTAACAGATACATTTGAGAGCGTAGTTTTAATATAAAAAGTGCATACAATAAATAGCGTGGTACATTGTGGTACCGTAAGGCGGTTATCACACTGATGTGGTTTCCGCATGCGGCGCCACTGTGTGAGCCGCCTAAAAGACAATTTGGAACATAATATTTAGTTACAGTCAACCACCCTTAGAGTTTTGCTATGTACGTCCGTCTGTCTGTTTGTCCGTCCGCGGCTTGCTCAGTGATTAGTTCTAGATTATTTTCTAGGTCGTTAAGTATTGAAGCAAAGAATCATGGCAGTAGTGAGGGCTCCGATTATATTATAGAGGTTTTCTCAGGACTCAATGAGCGATAACCGTACATATTGTCACATTGTCTCTCTTATGCTACAACTACTACAGACGCCTTTAACTAATAGACATTAGTTTAGTTCCATAGTGGCTCCGAGGTTAAGTTTGTCGTCATTCTATAGTGAAATGAAGGAAATCTCAAACCTGAGGCTTTGCCGCCATTTACTATGAATGGGTATCCTTGGAACGGTTTAATTTCAACCTTGTTCGAAGGTCTTAAGATACAAATTGCCATGGTGTACATACAGAGACAGCACAGAATAACTAATAGTACTGGAGACAGTCAATAGCTCCTTGCTTATAGCAGTGGGTTAGTTCTCAAACGCAGATTAAACGGATACGGGGAAACGTGCACCAGCAGTCTGTTATCAGAAATCTAAATCCTTTAGACCGAAAATAGGTTTTCCAGCATTTACAGAATTGAAATATATACAGAAAATGTGTGCAGAAAACGAAACGAAACGCTATCCATCTCTCTATCGCACTAATATGGAAGAGTGAGCGAGAGCGTGTAGCGTTTTGTTTCGTTTTCTGCAAACGATTGTCATCTTGGCTACAGGACCAGTACCGTTACGTAAGCGAGTCCGGTGAGCATCCAAAACACTCGGTCGTAACAGAAGGCTTGGATAATTCGCAGCTGAAATAACTTTTTAATTGCTTTTCTTTGCCTGTCGTCTGCCGGCGCTTGCTAAAAATGTATTTAATGTCACTTTCGAGCTTGCAGACTGTTGAAGCTGTTATTATATCTGGAAATGTAACTTTGATTTATTTCACAAAATACTAAAAGAAAGTATGTACAAATGACGAAACTGTCAGAACAGAATCATGTCAGAATAGTAAGACAGTACTAACTTTTGTTAGCTATTTACCTATGGAATAACTCTGTAAGTATTTGCACAAAGTGTGGCTGAAAGACTCTGCCACACGACTTGTTCAATATAGGTGCCGGAACCTATATTTGATGGCACACAATCGAGCGCCTGGTACCATATCCCCCTTTTTGTATAAATCAATGGTATAAATAAATCATCCTTAAAATATTCTAACAGATTTTGGTTTAAAATAAGAGTTGGTGTGGGTTGATTAGGTCGGACTAGCGCAGCGAATTGGGCCTCGATTAGACATGGCATAATTGACCAGAGCCGGATCTAGGGGGGGGCAGACCGGGGCCCATGCCCCGGGCGGCAAATTTTGAGGGCGGCAAATTCGAACTTTCTGACAGACGAATACATGTCTCATCATCGCTCATCATCAACGCAACCTGGACCACTGAGACAGGTGTGTGCCGTGTGTTGTTTCAAACATCTACAAAACACCTGTTTCTGTCAAAAAATCTGTTTGTGTCAAAAACCAGCTCACCAATCCCTCCTACTCAAGAAATACTTTTACTAGGTAAGTATTTTATCGTATCTTGTGAAATCTGTAGGCCTAGCACATGAGTGTAGCGACAGTATCTCGCGGTCGAGATAGACATCTGTCACCGTCTAAATTTATTCATCAGAAAGTGACAGATGTCTATCTCGACCGCGAGATACTGTCGCTACACTCATGTGCTAGGCCTACTGTGAAATCTTAATAATATATTTCTCAGTAATTTATTGAAAAAAATTAAAAATATAGTACTTACAATTAGGCCAAGAAAATAACATTTTTTTGAAGAATTAATTCCCAGCAGGCTGGAAATCGTTCTAATACCTTCATGGTCCTAAATGCATGTAATCCGAGTTTGCCCAATCCCAAGAGGTGTGCATAACTTTTTAGCGAAAATTTTGCTCTTTGTCAGGTTTTTGCTTGTAGCTCGAAAACGGTACGTCCGACGGAAAATGTCATGTTTATCAATATTAAAGAGGGTTAAATTCTGCCTCGAATAAGTATCTTTACTTCTAATTCGGTTCAGCGGTACAGCCGAAATCTAAAGTTATAAACCGGGAAAATGTCTCATTTAATTGAAAAACTAATATTTTGACTTTCATACCACATATCTTTGAAACAGACTCCTGGTGAAAAACCTATAGAATAAAAGTTGAAGACAATATAATTTCACGTTATATAGATATTTCAATTTTCAAATTCAGTCATTTTGAAAGACTAAATTTGGCATGAATTCAAAAGCGGTTTTTTACTAATTCCTTTTAAGTTGCATATTTTCCATAAATATGAGGTGTGAGGCGTACATTTAATGCATTGTTACAACTAAGAACATTTAGGTGAAAATTTCTAAAACGTACCCAATCGGAAAACTATTTATAGACCGTGTTTTTTTTATTTTCGGTGATTTCAAGGGTATATTCCTGAGCTTAACTTAGGTTTATTTCTCAAAGACGCCAGTCTCCTAATTAGCTCCAGTTCTGAGGTAATCGATAGTTATTTTTCGTCTTTCTGATTGTGTAAATTTTTCATTTGTCATTTGAAAATTGAAATATCTATATAACGTGAAATTATATTGTCTTCAACTTTTATTCTATAGGTTTTTCACCAGGAGTCATCTGTTTCAAAGATGTGGTATGGAAGTCAAAATATGAGTTTTTCAATTGAATGAGACATTTTCCCGGTTTATAACTTTAGATTTCGGCTGTACCTCTGAACCGAATTAGAAGTAAAGATACTCATTCGAGGCAAAATTTAACCCTCTTTAATATTGATATTCATGACATTTTCCGTCGGACGTACCGGTTTCGAGCTACAAGCAAAAACCTGACAAAGAGCAAAAACTTCGCTAAAAAGTTATGCACACCTCTTGGGATTGGGCAAACTCTGATTACATGCATTTAGGACCACATGAAGGTATTAAAACGATTTCCAGCCTGCTGGGAATTAATTCCTCAAAACACTTTTTATAGATCTTATTTGCTTGGCCTAAATATAGTTTGGTCTTTTAAAAATAGAGGTCTTCTAAATCAAGTATTGGATTAAAAAAACCAAGTTTAGTAAGTTTCGAAATTTAAAAAAAATATGGAAATTTCATGGATGTGAGTCTAAATAAGAATTTTCAATGCAAACTGTATAGAATATAATTGGTTGGGCCGTTTTTTAAGTTATCGCAAAACTTGTAATTTCATGGCAAAATACCCTAAAAAACTATTTTATGAATAGGTGTAAATCAGTGGCGGTACTTCCATACAAGCCCAAAAGCCGGGCTTGCCCTAGCTGCCTCACCGAAATTACGTATTTTAATCGTCGCGCTAAATAACCCGTATTAATTATTTCGAGTGAGCTGTTTATAAATTTAGCGACACGAAACAAAGTGTCGCCACTGCCGCGCAAACGACTGAGGCAAACGAAACTAAACGTAGCGCATGCTATCCCGCTCGCACTCACCGCCGCCGCCGCCTTGCAAGCGGCATGTAAGCGGGCATTCATTTCGCCTATACAAATCGCCCTATTGGTGTCTGTACAACGAGCAACAATTTTTGCCCGGTGTACCTATAGCAAAATACGGCGATTTAAAACCAGCTTTTTGGTGTGAAGTTGGCCGCATGCCGTAAGATCGCGCGACGCAAGTGAGCGTTAACGGACAACTTCAAGTGTATTATATTACAAAAGTCGAATTTGACATGCAAATTAATTGTTTGAGCACGTAAATGTGAATTGAATGGTATTGTGGTGAGGTGAGGTTACGAGTTAGTAAAAGTGCTTAATTCTTTTGTAAAACTTGTAAAAGTGTTAAAATTACTTATTAATAATGGATGAAGCCGTTCCTTGTGACTGTTTGAGGTACGTCCAAGTGTTGATCATGATCAACAAAGGCAAGGTAAAATCTCTGAAGTTTGTTCAAAATCAATGTGTCGTTAAACCTAATACCCTGCTTGTGTTATTTGTAGGCATGTATCAGATAAACCAGTTGCATAACCGAAAATTTAGTAGGGCTGCTTACAAAATACACTAGGCTAGATTTTTACTTGTTTTCATTCTAAATAACTTATATTGCTGTTGTAGCATATTTTTTTCGAAAGATGATGACATTTTGAGTATATAAAGATTGAATAGTTAGTACGAAATCATGTCTTTAGGCTTGCCCTACTCCAAACCTCTGGGCACGCTACTGGTGTAAATATTGTGACGGGCCCGCAGCAACGGAACCCTACATTAGTCATGGCCTGACATGCTCTTGGCCGGTGTTTATTAAAATGATTTTAAGGGAAAGGGTAACTATGGTAGCCGAATAAAACATGTGAATAAATTTGCCAGCTCGAATTTGCCCTGACACCATAGTTATTTATTATACAAGGGGGCAAAGTCGATGTTTATTCTCTCGTGCTTTATTGAGACCCAATCTACCGAAACATTCCAAAATTGAGCCACGAGCGTAGCAAGTTGTTCAAAAAATGGAATTTTGAGCGTACGAGGGCTTAAAGGCAAGAGAGGTTGAACAAACTTTTCTGCCGAGTACCTATAATACAAACATTTTCACCACACCACCTCAGGAAAAATATAAGTTACTAGCTTTCCACCCCGCGACTTCGTCCGCGTATGATAGCACCTTCGCACCCCTGTTTAACCCCCACAGGGGTAGAATTTTCCATAACGCTGAAAGTACTTTTATTGTATTTTAATAAGTAATCTTCCCACAAAGTTAAAAGCCTCTAGCTCAAAAAAATAAATTCCCCCATACAAACTTTGAACCCCTTTTCAACACCCTCAGGGGTGGAATTATCCAAAACGCTAAAAGTACTTTTATTTTATTTGAAAGGGTAATCTTCCTACAAAGTTAAAAGTTTCTAGCTCAAAAAAAAACATTTCCCCAATACAAACTTTGCACCCCTTTTTAACCCCTCAGGGGTCAAAATATCTTAAACGCTGAAAGTACTTTTTTTGTACTCTATTAAGTAATATTCCTACAAAGTTTGAAGTCTCTAGCTCAAAGAAAGAAGTTTTCCGCATACAAACTTTGCACTCGTTTTTAACCCTCTCAGGGGTAGAATTATCCAAAACGCTGAAATCACTTTTATATTTTTATAAATATCAGCGAACGTACGAAGTTTCAAGTCTCTAACTTAAAATTTAAAATCCTACACATACAAACATTTAACCCCCTTATGGGTTTAAATTTTTCAAAATCGCTTCTTATTATTTGAACACGTTATAAGTCAGGAACACGTTATACTTCAGTTGTTACGGCCTCGCTTTAATACAAACTTTTCAACCCCGTTTCAACTCCTCTGGGGTGGAATTTTGAAAAACGCTGAAATTAGTTTTTTTTCTTTTAAGTAAGTAGCCTGCAAACGAAGTTCAAGTCTGTCATAAACAAAATTGTAATCTCTATACAAACTTGCGAAAAAACGCTGAATTTATTTTTATTGTTTTTTAATTATCAGTATATGGACGTAGTTTCAAATCTCTAACCTTAATATTTAAGCCCCATCCATACAAACTTTCAACCCCCTTTTTACCCCCTTAGGGGATGAATTTTTCAAAATCGCTTCTTATTATTTGTACACATTACAAATGTAACCATACCTGAAATTTTCAACTTTCTAACTTCAGTAGTTTCGGCTCTGCGTGGATCAGTCAGTCAGTCAGTCAGTCAGGACAAAGGCATTTATATATATAGATAAAAAATCGAAGCCAAATGAATTCTTTCAAAATTATATAATTGAAAATCATCTCTTTCAAGTCCATCCTGCCAGATAACGTGAAAAAGCAAGTCAAAACTTGTACCAAATTACTTTCCCCACATGTGGATAAAATGCGTTTCCCCCCTTCCGTTTTCAAGGGATAAAGAGTGCGTTTTCGAGGTGGAGTGGTGAAAAGCAAGTTTTACTGTTTGTTGCGTAACTTGTATGATCGTGTGCACGTATTTATAGGAACGCTCACTACACTTATCCGCGTAATGGACCGGGCGGCCACAGTATGATCAGTTACCTCATCGAGGAGCATTTTGGAACTTGGACTTATTCATCGAAAATAAAAGTTTAATAGGTCACAAATCACCTGGTCGGACAGCCCTCAGCCTGGGTCTGTTTAGTTTCCATCAGGTTAGCAAGATGAAACCAGCCTTATTTGATAGCTAAAGTGATGCTCTTTCAATATTTTTTGGTCGGACAGCCCTCAGCCTGGTCCGTTCCGTTTTCGGACACTTTTAGTGGTGCAATTTTTGGGGTGTTCTTACCTCATCGAGTAGCAGGATGAAGCCATCCTCATTTGATAGCCAAAGTGATGCTCTTTCAATATTTTTTGGTACTTTTTGTGGTGCAATTTTTGGGGCGCTTTCCGTCTGAAGCCGGAATTTACGGCCCTATATTAATAACATTTGGTGTGTGAGTGGCTTTTATAACTCGCCATATATTGCAGCATAAGAATTAATTTTAAAACATTTTTATCTTCAAATTTTATAGTAAATATCCTCCTAAATATTAATTGTATAAAAAATACATTTAGTAACCTTAAACTTATTTTTAAAACGTACGGGACATCATATCAGAACATGTTTTTTTCGGCATTTGTTTATGTTTTATTCAACCGTTACAATAGTTACATGTATGGAGTGCCCCCTTAAAAAATGTTTTAAAAAATAATTCTTATGCTCCAACATATGGTGAGTTATAAAAGCCACTCACACACCAAATTTTATTAATATAGGGCCGTAAGTTTCGGCTACAGACGGAAAAAGCACCCCAAAAATTGCGCCACTAAGAGTGTCCAAAAATGGAACGGACCAGGCGGAGGGCTGTCCGACTAAGAAATATTGAAAGAGCATCAATTTAGCTATCAAATGAGGTTAGTTTCATCCTGTTACTCGATGAGGTAAAGCCACCCCATAAATTGCACCACTAAAAGTGTCCGAAAACGGAACAGACCAGGCTGAGGGCTGTCCGACCAAAAAATATTGTAAAAGCATTATTTTAGCTATCAACTAAAGTTGGTTTCATCCTGTTACTCGATGAGGTAAAAATACCCCAAAAATTGCACCACAAAAAGTGTCCAAAAACTGAACGGACCAGGCTGAGGTCTGTCCGACCAAGTGATTTGTGACATATTAAACTTTTGCTTTTCGATTAGTAAGGTTCCAAACTGCTCCTCGATGAAGTAAGTGATCATACTGTGGCCGCCCGGTCCATATAACTACGACGCACGGGGGCGCAGAAAAGGTTTAGATAGAGCGAACTTTTTTCCGTATTTGCCGTATAACTAAGTTATCCTAATTATAAGTATTCGAAAAAAAATAGGATAAGAGTGATATCTAAAATGGTGGCCATAGCCATAGACAAAACGCTCTAGCGAGACCTACTGACAGCTTGACAGTTAGGTGTGGACACGTGTGGACAGATGGATATCACTCTATCCACTAGCGATACAAGTGTGACATCCACGTCTCACAGTTTGGCATGTCGAACCGGGCCCTGTTGCAAGTTTGTATTTAGTTTGACCGTCCCGTTGTTTGTAATCAATTCTTACGAGTTCAATTTGACCCACTTCCTGATTTCCGATTGAGCTGAAATTTTGCACGCAGATGCAATGCAATATTATGATGACATGGAGGCCATGGAGCTGGTATGATGATGGAGACCGAAGGTGGTCATAAGAACTCTGTGACAAAACAACGGAAGCTCATTGTGTTTGGGTTTATTAGAATCGTCTAGTTCAGCAATAGATAACTTTTGTAAGAAAAGTACAGTCTGTGTTAAAAGCTTGTATTACAAAACTAATTTTTTGACAAAAACTATTTTTATTAGGAAGAAAATCAAAAAAATCAAAAAATAAACGAGAAAATAGATAAAAATAAACGGCAGTTATTTTCTACATACTCTTTTTGGATTAGAATAGGATTTGAATTCGATATCAATGGCTTACTAATTCATATCGACTAAGTATCATTTTATATCATTCCCCTGTGCGTCTCCTTCGTATTCGTCGTCTCCTTTTATATTGGCTCTAGCGGGACGTCCAGGCCAGTGATACAAATATAATATCAAGTTGATATCAATTACAATTGGCCCCCCTCTTTCAATATATGTAGACAACTGTTTCAGTCTGTATGTTGACCTTATCTCTTTGTAAAGTTAATTTAATTGCTTTTTTGCGAGTAACTAATACTCGTAACTCCCAAATTTGAAAGACAAGATTATAAACAAACTCTCGGAGTCTTACAACGCAACAAAAAGCGAAGTTTACACTCGGAACCTTTCCCAGAGCCGTATTCCCATTATAATTAATCTATTTATAATTTGATATTACTAGCAACTCTCGCTCGTAGCAATATATGTTGAAGGAATTTGCAATTATTTTAGCACAGTCACAAAGACCAAAGGCTGTTGCATATCAAAGTACAAGCGAATAATATATAATTTAAATAACACAAACTATTATATTATCAGCTATGATTCAGTATGCATAAATACAAATAAATATTTGGAGAGACAAGAGTTTGAAAGTAATAGCTCACCTAACGAAGAAAAAGTTAGAGGGAATAATCCGTGTATGTCTGTATTTTGGTATAGATAGTCGTAGGTAAAGGTGTCTTAAGCAACAGTATGAGGGTGTAGCAAACGGAGAGGAGGGGGAGGTGTAAAGGTCCCTTTTTTCAGTTTTTCGTAAATAACTCACTAACGGTGGCTCATTCAAAAAGTGATTTTGGAAAAATCATCCACATAAAATTTTCTACTAAAAATATTGTATACACTTTTTTACAGGGATTAATGTTTAATGAAATATCGAAGGAATAAGATAGCCACTTTTTTAAACTTCTGGAGCTATTATTTAAGAAAGTATTAGTTTAAGACACCTTTACCTACAACAATACATTAAATCGACGATACACGGATTATTCCCCAGTTAGTGTTCTTCGTTAGGTGAGCTATAAGGAAACGTTGCTAGGCAATTACATAGATATATAAATAATTACGTATAAACGTTCATAACTCAAAAACAAAAATTCGTGATAAACACACAAACGAATACCCTTAGGTACACGGTACACCTGAGACATCTAGCTTCACAGGCAGGGCTACTAGAGCGACTAGGCTGCGGGGGCTGTAATAGTACATTACGCACCCAGGACGGTAAAATAAAGAACGGCCCAGATCGCGGACATTTCTACCTTCTTTATTACACAATTTTACCTCTTCTCCAAGGTGTGAAGTGAGTTTTGCCGCCCGCGCGCGGTCGCTAAATGTCACTTACCGCCCGGAGTGACGTAAAAAAAATAGATAACACATGTCAAATCAAGGTAAGATTTTTTAAGTTCGAATACCACTTCCGAACGGGCAAAAGTGTAATATGGGTGTCGGGAGCTTCGGAATGTTGAAGGTCGTTAAAGTCGTAAAACGAGGGGAGATTTAAATAGCTATTGAAAATGGTAACTTTCCCCCTTACCTACCTACCTACCTAGGACCTAGTGTGTTGACGATGAGGTACCTTCTTGTTCCTTTAGCCGTCAACACAGTGAATCTTCCTTTTTGTAAAGGGTCGGCAACGCGCATGTGACTCCTTTGGAGTTACAGGCGTCCATAGGTTACGGTAGCTGCTTACCATCAGGTGGACCGTATGCTTGTTTGCCACCGTCGTGGTATTAAAAAAAATGCTCTCGTCATTCTGACCACAGTGATGGACTGAACTGACGCTAGAATTTGTAACCGATGATCAAATTCCTTTAGGTAGGTACTGCTAGTAAAACGGGCGCCACCTCCGTCCGTTCAGCGGGAATCGTACATGAATGTTGTATTAGGCAATTAGAAACGTCTGCTAATGGTACTTTATGTTTAGAAATAACTGAGAAATTAAAAAAATACTGCCTTTGGGCCTACGGCGGGCACCGCGGGCATGTATTGCGGTGCCCGTAAGTCGCGACGAGTCTCGCCCGATGCAGTGAATTTTCCATTTTTCTTTGTTTCTAAACATTTTAGATCGAAATAGGCAGTCTATTTCCGTTAATTAAACCATTTCAGACCATATCAAACCTCATTGACATACCTAACTGGTTCTACAAACTGGACAGAGCCACCAATTAAGCCAAGACATTAAACCTTCAATTAATATCATTTGTTCTGCCATAGGCCCTTCAAACCCACGGTCAGTGTCCACAAAATCGATTCCAGTTGCGTCACAGATACTCCGCCCCGACATCACCTAATCTCGTATCCAGAATTAGAGAAATGATATTCGAAACAGAAGTTCAATTTTTTATATTATACGACAGTAGTTTCGCTGGTAGCCTGGCGATAAGACGTCCGAATTTCAATCCGGAGATCTCGGGTTCAAACCCCAGCTCATATCAATGAGTTTTTCAGAACTAATGTACATTTCGTACATTTGTTTGATATTTACCAATCGCTCATCTCCCTCTTTACCTAGTATAATAAACTTCACGTAAGGAAAGCACAACGTATATAAAAACACGTTCACGTATTCGCATGGTGTTTCTTAAGTCACCTTATTTTGTGAAAAGATGCAACACTATTTTGGAAAATATGGCCATATGAGTGTCTAGCATTAAAATTTACCTTTTCTGTTATTTTCCGTCACTGGATCTGCAGTTTTTTGGGACTTGGTGCGCAAGTTGACTGTAACATTTTTCAGTGTTTCAAAGAATTAAGTGGCTGTATCGTATCTCGCAAAATATTGAAGGTAGACAATTGAGTTTAGACTCAAATTGCTGCAAATTAAATGGACTTTGAAATCGCCAAAGCAACCTTGTTAACAAAATTTACGATTAGTAAAATAAAAAGAAAATGTGAAAAAAT
Organism: Pammene aurita; assembly: GCA_947086415.1. Taxonomy (NCBI): domain Eukaryota; kingdom Metazoa; phylum Arthropoda; class Insecta; order Lepidoptera; family Tortricidae; genus Pammene; species Pammene aurita. The sequence goes on from OX352303.1 coordinate 34,613,117, forward strand.
CTGTAGTTTTTAACTTATAGCTCAGCTAGCACAAGTATCTAGTTGTAGCAAATAAAGATGTAATTAGCCTTTACTAGTCCCAACAACTACATCACACTTTGTGATTTTAGCAATTTTGAATGTTTAATTTCACGGGCCTATTATTGATCTTAGGAATAGGGATATTATATGTGCTCAATAACGTTGTATTTACGTAGGACGCGTTACGATAGTTTTATTACAGATCTTCATATGATTCAATATATAATCAATATAGTTAAGCCTAACTAAAACAAATAACGGAATCCATCGGCGAGTCAACAATATGTAATGAAACGGAAGCAAGCTTAGGATTCATAATGTTGATAATCTGGATCCAATCAAGCTCCTCTCGGTCATCTTCATCTAAGGTCATGAGTGTCATGACTTTTGTGACCTTATAAGGTTCTTAGTAAAAAAAAAGAGGACATGAGCATGTAAGGGCATGCTCAGTGTAGGTTTACGTAGTTGCCGGCCCGTCACAATACATCCACTCAAAAGGTCGGTTTTTATAGGAAATATGCACTTAGTATGTCCTTTTACTAAGAAATGACAACTTTTTGCTATAACTAAAAAGCGGCATACAAAGTACACCTTATGTATGTCTTAATTATATTAAGATACGTCTTATAGTTTCGGAGTAAAATGGCTGTGACTTACGGACGGATGGACAGACGGACTTGACGATATAAGGGTTCCGTTTTTGCAATTTTGGCTACGGAACCCTAAAAAGGCTATTTCTCTTGCTGTCACCGTACCGTGCAATAAAGTCAAAAATATACTTATTAAAAAAAACCGGCTAAGAGCGTGTCGGGCCACGCTCAGTGTAGGGTTCCGTAGTTTTCTGTCCGTCACAGTAAGTGTCCCCACTTAAGAGTTTTTAAAAGCACGTCATTTCATTGTGATTTTGTAGAAATTACAGGTACAATAAACACCTGCTTATACGGTTAAAACAAACTTAGTTCAGAAATTATTTTGTAATTTTTTTCAAAAAATATTCAACTTATCAAGTTCAAAATAATTTTCCTAGAAAGTTTTTATAAAGTTCTACTTTTGAGATTTTTTCATATTTTTAAAACTTATGGTTCAAAAGTTAGAGGGGGGGGACACATTTTTTTTTACTTCTGGAGCGATTATTTCCAAAAATATTTACATTATCAAAAAATGATTTTAGTAAACCCCTATTCATTTTTAAATATCTATCCAACAATATATCACACGTTAGGGTTGAAATGAAAAAAAAATCACTCCCCATTTTACGTATAGGGGAGGTACCCTAATAAAACATTTTTTTCCATTTTTTATTTTACCACTTTGTCGGCGTAATTGATATAAATATTAGTACCAAATTTCAGCTTTCTAGTGCTAACGGTTACTGAGATTATCCACGGACGGACGGACGAGCAGACATAGTTGACTACGGAATCCTAAAAAAGTGGAATAAAGATGATAAAAAAAAGACAGAAAGCTATTGCGCCGTAAAATGGGCTCGAAATGCCTGAGTTTTCCTATATCAAAATCAGAACAGACGTGTACGTTAAAACCTTTGGATGTTGTATTGTTTGGCTTGGTTTATGTGAGCTTATCTTGGTTTAAGCGATCTCATCATCTGGCAGTCAGTTAAACGCGACTTCATCGAAGGACAAGGCTATGTTTTCAACCGCTTACAACATTATCGAAAAGTTGTGCGCGGGCAAGGTATCCAACTTGAGCTCGATACGACTTTATTGGTGAGAAAACAAGTTGGGCGACTTGGTTCCACGACAACTTTCCAGACGGACAGGGGGCTTAGCCAAGATGACAATCGTTTGCAGAAAACGAATCGAAATGCTATTCGTCTCTCTATCGCAGTAATGAAGAGTGAGCGATCGTTTCGTTTTCTGCAAACGATTGTCATCTTGGCTACAGGGCCAGATATGGTTCGGAGGGAACCAAGTTTGCTGTCCGGCCCGAACCAAATCTCACCGTCCGTTCTAGAATTTATACAGTGCAGGTTTCGGTTTTATGATATTATGATGTTAGAAAATGTTATTGGTCAATAGTTATTTGTTATACAAGGGTGCAAAGTTGTATTTTAACCGCGAGTGTGGAATTGAAGCACGAGCTAGCGAATGGATTCTAGGGTTGAACTGCGAGGTAGCGAATGGATTCTATGGTTCGAAAATAGAATCCTGAGCGAAGCGAGTGTTGCAACACACGAGACGTAAAAATAACTTTGCAGCCGTGTGTAACACAAATCTTTTCACCTCACTAAAGCGACGAAAATATAGTCTGGCCAGCCAACGAACGCAGTAGCAATGTACATCAAACAAAAATATAGCAACATTAAGCGAATCGAACAGCAGTATTGCTCCATAGAAAAGCAGCAATGTACATCAAAGAAAACTTAGTATTTTTTGGACGCCTGTCGAGCGCTTTTGTATGTCATTTCGAAAATTGTAATTCTACAGTAAATAATAAAATAATTGATAATTCTGATACATTTATGACTTTACAATGAAAAAGAAGGTGCGAAGAAATTAAAATAACAACATAAAAATGACAGAAGATTATGCGGTCAAAATACAATAGTTGACATCCAGGAAGGAATGAAACATTGATACTTATTTACAATGATTGCTAAAATCATAAGGCCAGTCGAGGGAAACGAGTAACTACCTATATCTACCAGAAAATACAACTTTTCAGTTTAGAATGGAACAGGATTAGCTTCATTATCTGTATGAATAAGAGAGTCATGTTAATTTACATATATTATATCACTCAGTATACTCCTACTTATTTATTATCATTTCCGTTTATCATTTCGTTTCACGACTATTTTAGGTAGGCACTTATTTAATGTAATGTACGAATTGTATAATTGAATAATCAATAAACGCACGTGAGGTTTTGGTGTTTATTTATTTTATACATAGCTTTAGGTAGGTACATAAAGGAAAACATTTCAAAGGCTTCATAAAAGTCTGTTGTAGGTAGCGGGATGCTTGGTGCTTAAACCTGTTAAATTGTAGTGTTTTCTTGCTTTGTGACAATATGCAGCACTTGCTCCTATGCAACAAACGATCTTGGACTTCATTTAGACTTGTTTTCGCTTCAATTATTCGATTTTACACTGAAAGAAAGAACTTGAAATGATAATTCGATACAAAACTCTACATAACCTCAAAGTCACATATATTTATCACGAAAAATGTACTACACCTATAGTAAGTACCTACATAAATATCTCAGCTGGTCTTTGCGTTGATTTAATACATTTATTGAAAGGTGATGGCAGATATTACATTAATAAATAATAAAAAATGCAATCTGAAACTTAAAATAATAAGTAAACAAAACTAACTTTTTAAAATTAAAAAGTTACATGTCACAGATAAAACAAAAACAATGCACAATTTTCGAATTATTCTAAGACAGGTAGTTCATCAATTAAAATGGATCGATAAAAATAATATTTCTTGAAAGATTTAAAGCGTTTTATAGTAAAACCATGAAACAAAATTGTTTACACTAAATGTTTTTAATTGAATACAATTAAATATAAAATATTTTTTGCGTCCACAGCCAGCACCTGATTTGATTAGACAATTTAATCAGATGGGCGAAGATTGTCCTGTCTGGAGTGGCCTTTACATGTTATGTTTAAAAAAGTGACTAATATCACGTTCGAAATTCAAATATTCTTTGCACTCTTGTGAATAAAATGCAGTTTTGCTATCTGTTTTTAAAGAATAAAAAAGAGCTTTCCGAGCTCACTGACTCGGAAAGCTCGGTGAAAAATATGATAAAGCCGATTGGTGGTATTTTGGGATCAAATTATGTACCTACACTGATAAATTAATATACGCCTTTTAATACATATAATACAAGTTATATAAGTGGGGGCCACAAGGTAGCCCTCAGATTATAAGAAAGTACCTCTACCTATAAGTTACTAAGATGTGCCGGGCCAGATAAAGATAAATGTAAGTATAAATATCTCGTTCTTGGCCCTTTAACTCACCTAACTCCGGGCAGTCCGGGCTCATTCATTATTTCCACGCAATTCGCTCCCACTCAAGCCTGCTTTAATTTGTTGGCCTTATTCCGTTACAGTCTAAATACATTTGTCCAAAAATTTACTAAACTCTTTTGTGAAAGTTATCCAAAAAGGAAAGTAAAGTTACATGTGAAAAATGAGAATACTATGACGTGGATAACAAAGGGAATTAGAGTTTCCAGTAAAATGAAACGCTTTCTGACAACATACACAAATTCTATATCAGAGTCTATAGCTAGCTACAGAAAGAAATATATTAACATTTATAAACGTGTCATTAGAAACGCAAAAAAATTGGCAGTTCAGACAAAAATTGAAAAAGCAAAGAATTCGTCTAAAGAGATATGGAATATTGTTAATGAGCATCGTAACAAATTTACAGATAGTACCAAAGGAATAGAAATGTTAAAAATAGAGCAGGATAATGGGAATACTAAAATCCTCAACAATCCTAACGATATATGTGCCATTTTATTGCAACAGTATACTGACAGCTATGATTCCTTGGACCAGACAAACGAAGCCATTGACTTGCTACAGTCTCATGTCGCAAGAATTCAAGACGATATATTGTTTGAAAATGTTAAGCCAGCAGAAGTTAGGTTTATAGTAAAAAATATAAAACCAAAGACTTCAAGTGGTTACGATGAGATCCCTATTGCTGTCATAAAAGAAAATATTGACATCCTTGCAGACCCACTGACTTATTTCTTCAACGAATGTTTTGATACTGGCACCTTTCCGGATCAGCTTAAGATTGCAAAGGTATTGCCAGTTCATAAAAAGGGTTCCAAAACTGACCCTAAAAATTACAGGCCAATATCTCTCCTACCAACACTCTCAAAACTATTAGAGAAACTAATGAAAGACAGGCTAATAAAACACCTTTTTCTACATAAAATATTAAGTGAACGACAGTTTGGTTACCAAAAAAGCAAGGGAACAAAAGATGCAATCACGACCCTGATTCAAGACATAGTAGGACGGCTTGACAAGAAAAGAAAAGTTGCGGGTTTATTTTTAGATTTAAGCTCTGCTTTTGACATGGTGGATCATAACATCTTACTCGCAAAGCTGGAACATTATGGAATTAGGAATAAAACGTTGTCACTTTTTCACTCGTATTTAAATAACAGGAAACAATTCATCCAAATTAAGAGGACACTAAACAACGAAGAGATGGTTTGTAGTTCTAATATGGCCAAACTAACGAGGGGAGTTCCACAGGGATCCATTTTAGGTCCCATATTCTTTATAATTTTTTTAAATGATTTGTTAACTTATATAACTGATACCCTTCCAAGTACGCAAGTTGTTACTTTTGCTGATGACACTAATGCCATTATATCTGCAGAAAACACTACACTACTAAACAGTGAAGTGAATGAAGCCTTAAAACTTTTTAATACTTGGTTTAGAACTAATAACATGGTATTAAACTGCAAGAAAACCAATGTTATACTTTTCAGAACCACTGCCAGAAATAGAGAACAATTACAAATCGAGTCAAATGGCATCGCAATACATCAGGTGGCAGCAGTAAAATTTCTTGGCGTTGAAATAGATGAATTCCTAAACTGGAAAAACGAATTGCTTGCTATATCAAACTCTATTAGCTCTGCTTGCTATGCATTAAGGAGTCTTAGAGAAGAGGCAACATTATCCCAACTTAAAATGGTGTACTATGCATTGATAGAATCTAGGATACGGTATAGCATCAAGTTTTGGGGTAATAGTTATAAGTATAATAAAAATACAGCTTTTTTCGCTCAGAAAGAGGCAATTAGAGCTATAGCTAGAAAGCCCCCATGGGAGCCCTGTAAGAACTATTTCTTGGAGTATAAAATTCTCACTGTCCCTAGCCTGTATATCATGGTGGTACTCACGGATCTAGTTAAGAATATCTCTGATGTAGAAACGACGGAAGAAAAAGAACGGCGACTTGCTACTAGGAGAAAAGACTTGCCAGTGACAATGCAGACTAGACTCAATGTTACTAAGCACTCGGCAGCGTATCAGTCAATTGTTCTCTTCAATAAATTACCAATTGAATTGAAGGTGGTCGCCAATATCAACGCGTTTAAAAATAAGCTGAGGGCATTTTTGCTGAACAAGTGTTACTACTCCATAGATGATTTTATTTCGACATGATGACTATGATGTGCTATGTATATGTGTGTGTGTGTGTGTGTGTGGGTGTGTGTGTGTGTGTGTGTGTGCGTTTGTGTGTGTATGTGTGATTTTCTTCTCCTGAACATTTTGACATGAAAATTAGTTTATTTGTATATAGTGTACTTACGTAGTTTTAAGTGTTTTATATTGTAATTATTTTAATCTAGTTGTACTGTATTTACATAATTCAAATGCAATGTATATTGTTTATGAATAAATGAAAAAAAAAAAAAAAAAAAAAAAAAAAAAGTCCGACCAAGTTAACTCTGCTTGCACATTGCAGCAGTGGCATAATGGACCTGCCACCCATAAACGTAATTTTTGTAGGAACAAGCACTATTTGCTTTTATTTAACTCAGGGGTCGGCAAACCGCGGCTCGCCGAGCCGCATGCGGCTCTTTGAAGAGTTAGTTGTAGCTCTTCAAGTTCCGCTAATAAAAAATAAACAAATAATACAGTGAAAAACAGAAAATTGCGGCTCTATGACTTTCCAAAAATTCCATATTTTCCGCCATCAGGCTCTTTGTCAAAAAAATTTGCCGACCCCTGATTTAACTGACACTGTTTGTCAGTTAGCTAGTTTGTCGCTTTGGCAGAATCTTGTAAGTCAGATTTAAACCAGTTCCGGGATAGCCGTTTGCGCTCAAGACAGCCACGCCGTCTTTAGAATAGTTTTTTGTTTTTTGCTCATTTGCGTAGTTCAGTGTGTAATATTGATAGCTTATTGTGCGGTGACCTAACGAACAAGTGTGCAGCTTATTAAATTAGTCTTAAAACGCGCGTAACCACCCTTTAAATAGTTGAACAAGAGGTTATCCGGTCTCGGCCACCCACGTGTTTGTAAAGAGGCTATCACTTTACAATCAACAAGATCTTAACCGAACAACGTTGCTTTTATTTCATTTTAACCAAAATTAATACAATCATACCTTGATATTGGCAGAATTCACCTCGCCAAGACCGACGAGGAGTAAAAGCCATTAATAAAATAAAAAAAACAGTTCCTGGTGTCCGTTTGAGTTGAAATATAGCATATCTATTGACCTGCGTTTAGGAAAATTCGTCAAATCACGCGCAAACTAAAACCCCAATATTGGATAATTGATGACGAACAAGGCAATCCAATAAGTGAAATATCCAAAGCAGCCGAGAGGTGGAGGGAGTACTGTGCAGATTTATACAAGGAGCAACAGTGGGCTTGGGTCGCTGGACCGCCAACTGAGACTGTTATCCCAGAACCACCCATACTTCTCTCTGAAGTGATGGAAGCCATTAGGAAATTGAAGAACAATAAAGCAGCCGGCTCAGAAAATATTACAGCGGAACTCTTAAAGGCTCTTGGAGACAAAGGCGTCGACACTCTCCACGACTTTATCAGTCCGTATGGTTCACATGCCAATGGCCTTCAGATTGGGTACACTCCTCAATACTTCCTCTGCACAAAAAAGGTTCTGTCAAGAACTGTAACAATTACAGAACAATTGCTCTCATCTCCCATGCCAGCAAAGTGCTGCTACACGTCATTAACAGCCGCTTGAGGTAGGCAAATACCTCAAGAACAGGCAGGTTTTGTTAAAGGCCGAGGCACGCGCGAGCAAATTGTCAACGTTAGGCAGATCATTGAAAAGTGCTATGAGGCAAGCTACCGTTGGTCATGTGCTTTGTGGATTATCAAAAAGCCTTTGACTGTGTTAAATGGAACAAATTATGGGAAGTCCTGAGCGAATTTGGTGTCCCGCTGCATTTGATTAAGCTCATACAAAACCTTTATGAAGCTGGGTATGGAACTGTGAGGTTGGAGAATACTACATCTCGTAGTTTCATATTCGAGAAGGGAGTTCGACAGGGCTGTATCATATCCCCAATACTCTTCAACATATACGGAGAACACATCATGCGACGTAAGTTGGAGAACTGGGATGGAGGTGCTTCGGTAGGGGGACGCAAAATCTCTAACCTTAGATACGCCGATGATACCACACTCTTTGCTTCAACGGAAACCGAAATGAGAACAAGCCGAGAATATGGACTAACCATAAATAAGGCGAAAACCAAAATTATGGTAGAGATAGATTCGACACCCGTGAGCAGACACACACCCTCAACAGCTATGATATAGTGGAAGAGTTCACGTACCTGGGCGCTGTTTTGAGCAACAAAGGTGGATGTGCGGCCGAAATCCGACGCAGAACTGGCATGGCAAAATCGGCAATGTCTCAGCTACAGAGGATATGGAAAGACAGGAACATTCTCAACAAAACCAAAGTTAGAATAGCTCAGACACACACATGTCTTTCACATATTTCTCTATGGGGCGGAAACATGGACACTCAAAGCGGATTTGCGGAAAAAGATTGATGCGTTCGAGATGTGGGTGTGGCGGCGAATGCTCCGCATCCCCTGGACCGCACGCCGCACCAACGTATCAAGAATATCCCAGCTCAAACTGGAAAAGCAACCGAGACTATCCACCATTTGCCTCCAAAGAGTGCTGCAATACTTCGGTCACATAGCTCGTAGAGACCCTGGCAATTTGGAGAGACTTGTGGTGATGGGAAAGGTGGACGGTAGATGGCCTAGAGGACCAAGCCCAACGCGGTGGTGTGATCATGTATCGGACCAAATGGACATCACCCTTAGCAACGCTTTTCGCAAAGCAACCGATAGGGAGAAGTGGAGAGCTGCCATCAAGAAAATTAGTCAGCGGAATCACGATCCTCAGCAGTGAGGGACCGACTCAGAAGAGATTGACCTGTGTAACTTGGATGACTATATACAATATACCATCGAGCTGGTCTGAAGATGAAGACCGAACGTAAGTCTTAAAAACTAAGTGAAAAAACAATGGAAGCTCATTGTGTTTGGGTTTGTTAGAACCATCTCGTTGAACAGTACATGACATTTGCAAGAAAAGTTCCACGTTAAAACCTTGAAATTATTTGAAACAAAAAAGAACCGACTTCACTTAGCATCCACCTTTCCAAAAGCAAATGCTCGAGCTGCTGTAAAAAAACACTCAAATCACTATAGGTGTGCCTTTAATAGTTGAAGAGTTCCCTCGATTTCTCCAGGATCCCATCATCAGATCCTGACCTGGTTATAATAGGACCAACTGTGAAGTATACTCTTTCAAAAAAAAATGAATTTCCCAAATCGGTCCAGCCGTCTTCGAATAATCGGTGAACATACATAAAAAAATAGCAAAATAAAATCAAAGATCCCGACGAATTGATAACCTCCTCCTTCGAAATATTGAAGTCAGGTGAAAATATTTTTTTGACAAAAACTTATTTCGTAAAATTTGACGTACAGTACAGCCAGCAGCAGAAGTACCAAAGCGGGCGAGGTGTTCGAAATGAGGTTGACACGGCTTTATTGTTAAGAGATTAAGAACTAATGACGGTTTTTAAACACCTTACCCTAGCTACTTCTGCTGCTCACTGTACATACTGGCTCTTCACACTTGTCGTTCGGTGGCCTTCGGGTAATAGTTAAAAAAATATGACTTTCTATCATTGATTTATTATGTATTCTACTAGATGTGACATCTAGAACTGTGCGCCATGTTTGACGGTTGAGAGCTATGACAGAATCAAAGAGAAGTATAGACTTTTAGTGATTTTCACTACAACTTTTGGGACAAAAAATTTCTTAGGGATGTCATCTCCAGTTACTCAATGGTTTCTATAACCACCATGTACCTTTCAATAAATGAGCCCTACTGTATTTTCAAGCTTAAGAGACTTAATATTTAACCCGTACTACGTAAATTTGAATTGGTCATCGAAGATTTTTGTGATCTATCTATTTATTCCCTAAACCCGTCATTTCCGATGTGTCAAATATTAACTGTTAGAATAATAAAATATTAGCTCTCCGATAAATGAAAGGGAACATCATAAAACACCGAAACAATCGCCGTAGCTCCGATATCGCGCGACAAATCATTATTATGGCACGACGCTTTGTTCTAAATAAATAACATCCGAGATAATTGTATGGATGTCTTGTAGAGATTAAGAGATTGATTTAATGCTGAAATCGTTTAATACAATTGAAGAAAATATTTAGGCATTATTCAGGCTAGAGGAAGAGAAGCTGAGAAGCTCGGGAAAAATAGGGACCAGTGGCGTAATGCCGTCAAGGAAGGCCAGAAACTGCATGTCGGGAACTGGTTCGACAAACTGTCCGATAAGAGGGCGAGCGGCAGCGTTGTAACACCAGCACATCAATCGCGACATATATCTGTGCAAAATGTGGGCGCGCTTCTATGGAAGCCTCCTATAGTGTCACATCCACGTTGTTACGTTGCCGATGATTTCACAATCAGTTTACAGCGTTAAGTATAACTTTTAAAGAGTAATTTCAGTATTTTTTTAAGGAATAACGTAAGTTTTTTGCGTGTTCCGTGTCCAATCCAAAAACTGGCAGATTTACGGCAAGCAACGACGCTGTGATTTTCTATCACACTTCACATATCCATCGCGTATGTCCGTTTGAAAACTAGTTCAAACCTATACTTTATTGTATGATAAGGTATAAAATTGACTGAACTTAAAATGCACATACGGCATTTATATTAAACTCTGAGATTTGTGGACCTTTCACAAATTGTCGTCTTTGATGTAGCTGAATATGTTTACGTCAGTTTTGGGGGAAATAAATCCTAAATGAATGCACAGGTTTGGAGTGAATACGTGTAACCTAGGTATAGTGTAGTGTAACCTATATATAGGTTCATAAGTGCATTGTAATGTGCCTAAATTGAAGAATAAATAACTTTTATCTACACTCATATTGTAAGTCCTCTAAAATGCGTTCAAAAACCGTAGGCAATGACCGGCATTACAACAAACGATTTCACTATGATATGATAAGTTTCTTATCTGTGGCAGTAATGTAATTTTAACTTTACATGCTCAAATATTGTTAAGTTATGAGTTTCAAATTTGGAACAGCTGTCAAACCCAACACAATTTCAATGGGTTTCTATTCTAGTATCCATAGATTTTAAAATGTTGTCGATACGAAACGTCAGTACGATATATTTTTTGACATAAACCGCACGACATTTTGATCTCGGATGACATGAGAATAAGGACTTCGTTCGTTGGCTAATAATAATAAAAAACTCGCGACAGAAGTTTGTACGGCCGCCATTTTTATTATCAACTTGTCAGTTCTTGTTTGTTGAAACATTTTTAATTGCGAAAATGTAAATGTTTACTATTAACTATATTATAATAAATAAATATACTTTCCTTATCAGTTCTAATTTATTTATTTTTATTAAGCTTACACCTGTGGGTATGTTTCAGCACTTGTATCTATCTACCTAGTAATGCAGGTCAATTGCCTTCGGCTTCTGAACCCATCTTTGAGTACTTGCAATATGTGTGTAGATAAAGTAATGTATGCAACTGTACATAATTAGGCCTTATTATGTATCAGTTGCATAAACTACTATTATCTTTCTTTTTCTTTTTTATGGCATTGCTTCGATGACGTATACGAGTTTTGTGCATTCACTGCGATCCAAATAATTATTGTTAAAAGGTTTAAAAAGTAGCTATAAATTAAATCTCTTGAATGACTTGCATTAATCCAGCAGTTATGTCGAATGAAGTTAAGGGTAGCTGGAAAGTAATCCAAACTCAATGGAACTTAACCGGGTAGTTTAGGGGTATGCCATCTATTATCATCCAGATATCATGCTTAATTAATTCATAGCTTAAGTTGATAACAGATAGATGTTTATCTAATTATAGGTAACCACAGCTAATTCAAGTATCTTATATGCGTTACAAACACGCAAGAAAACTTGATTATAACCAGACAATAACGACTCCCATTTAGTCCATTTGTAAAGGAAATCTCGTAGAAAATATAAACGCTTACCTTAAGCCCTACGGCCGTTTCACGGCCGCGGCCGGCTCGAGTCAGTGATTGCGTGCACAGCTGGTGTTTTAAGCTGACTTGTCAAGAATAAGTTATTGTTAATTTAAGCTGTAGGTGTATGTACAAAGAGCACCTTAATTTTAATTTCATCCGCAGGTTCTCCGAAGTATGACTACCCCATTAGTTTGGCCGCCGATCTGTCGCGTTTCATTCGAATTTTGAGCACGAAGAGCTGGCAGATGACCGGCAGACAGATAAAATATATATATTTACCTGTAAGCTGTCCGCCGGACACATCCACCAGGAAAATTTAACGGTTGTCAAGCCATTCATTTATTACGTAAGACGATTTAGGGGAGGGGGTTGACCGAGTCTCACTTCTCTTCCTGTTTTTTCATACGTAGGGGTGGAGGGGGTCAAAAAGTGGGAAAATTGTCTTAAGTAATAAAATCACACCTTTCCGTGATCAAAGTCAAAAAGCCACGTACAACTTTGACCACTGACAGCTGATAGATGTTCGGCACATACATTGACGTGATGAATTTGGCCGCCACATATACCTTCACCATAGGATACGGATCTGGTTAGCTAACTCACTATCTACTACATTCAAATTTGATATTGGAACTCTACATTTTTTCTGATGAACTAGTTACTAGTGCATAGAACTTATGGCTAGTCCTACGAACCTGATGCTATCAATTGACTAAATAATGATATAGAAGTTTATGGAAAGTGATACTTACAGCACACTCGGGCTCGGTAATATACGAGCCATTCGGCAGGAACTTCTTCGGGCACTCCGACCACGGCAACTCCGCCTGGAAGCTCTGCGCGAAGTAGAACAGGCACCACGCGATTATAGAGTTATAGTACAGCGCCACGTTGAACGACACCACCGCCGAGCTGATGCCGATCCCACCAAGGTACGGAGACACCTGGTGCCAGACTCCGATAGCGCCTTTCCTAAGCCTCTGTCCGATCGCGAGCTCTAAGTAGAATATCGGTATGCCTTCAATCGCGAGCATAACGAAGTATGGAATCAAAAACGCCCCGCCACCATTCTTCTGGGCTAGATAAGGAAAGCGCCATACATTTCCCAAGCCGACAGCGTAACCGACTGTCGCTAGTAGGAAAGTGAGCTTGCTGTCCCAAGATTCCCTCTCCACACCTCCTTCTGGCTTCACGCCGCGCTCGACAGAACTAGCTTTACTAGTTGGAGTCTCTGAGGATCGTCTGTTAGGGCTCGTATCTTCAAACGCCTCATTCGTCGCCCCGTACATTATAGGCCTGTTATGAGTAGTCACCCCATTCTCCATAGTAACCAACCGACCCCTTAGTTCTTTCATCTCCATCCGATCTATAGACCTCTGTGCGTAGAGGTCTCGCGAACTCTGGCGTCTCATCAGATGAGCCGGATTCGCCATTTTTAAAACTTACGCTTTTATTATTGTAAAATTATTGTCGATTATTTTATTGTCATCGTTTTAAGTCTAAATAAGTTACCGAAGATATTTATTTATACGGACTCATTTTCGCCGTCATGGCACATAATGATGAAGTATAAAAACGTTATAGTAATCGTAGTTTTTATTAGGCGTTTGGACATCCCTAGGGATTTATGGTACATTTTTTTATTTTTTTTTATTTGAGCACTGCCGTTTGATCGATGCTTAATCACTTTTTTTTTTCAGTGTGAAGCTGCGGTCGCGTGTCGCGCCCGCCGTTTTCACGGACGGTACTGGCGGGAAACCCGCGGGGAGTAGGCGCCATCTTGTTCAGGCATGCGCAGGAAACTCCCTTTCACAAAAGCCAAGCAAAGAAAATGTTTGGTCTGAAAAGGATTTAACCCAATACTTGTTACGAATAGGGCTTGCAATCCGGATATTTCGAATAGTACCTAATTTGTATGAAATAATCCGGATAGTAGCCATATTATCCGGACAATATTCGGATAATTGCAAGCCCTAGTTACGAAATATTATTTTGCAATTTAAAATTTTAATTCATATTCTAAATGTTAATTATTCTTTATTATTAGTCTAAATGTAAAATTATTTGATGCCAGAAATGTATAATCATTTAACGAGGAATTTTTTGGTCAAAAAAGGACCTTTATAAAAATAATTGACGGTTATTACACTATAAATCAGAAAGACATTATGAATCAATTGGCTAGGTCTGTCTTTGCAATAGAGCCTCTATCCCAGTAAAAATAAAGGCTGTATTTCCTTACACATAATCTAAAATAATGTACCTATACTATACTAAATATTTTACTCAAGGAGTCTGGTCTGTCTGGTCACCCGACATTGATTTATATCGGGACAAAGATCGCGATTATTCTCGAAGTATACACAATATGTATTTATCGATTTGGAAGGCACACAACCAGTATCCGATTAACCCTTTTCAAGTTTCAATAGCATATACAGATTTGTACTCACCAGCAGGAACACAACACTATGAGTAGGGTCTAGTGCTATTTGGCTGTGGTTTTCTGTAAGGTGGAGGTGCTGCCCCAGTCGGGCTCTGCTCCAGATAAGTTTAATTGCGTTTGATATCCAATATTTTAAATGTAATAAACAGTGAAATATTACTTTTGTCTTAGGGTTAATTTATGATCACGATATGTGTAATTTATTTCAACGGCCTCCTAGCCCAGTCGGTAGTAACCCTGCCTAAGAAGCAGGAGGTCCCGGGTTCGAATCGTGGTCAGGGCATTTATTTGTGTGTTTATCACAGATATTTGTACCTGAGTTATGGATGTTTTCTATGTATTTAAGTATTTATCTATATCTATATATTATATATATCGTCGTCTAGTACCCACAACACAAGCCTTATTGAGCTTACTGTAGGACTAGGTCGGTTCGTGTAAGATTGTCCTATAATATTTATTTATTTAAAAATATATATATATATACAAGCTATGATACCCGGCTTCGCTCGGGAGTTGATATGAGATTACGTGGTAGATGAAATAAAAAAACATACTATGACGTAACAAGTAAAAAATATATTTTGAAAACATTTTCTATATTTACATGTATTTACATTTTCTCATTATTTACACTACTTGTTTATAAACAACATTTTTCATTTTATTGTCCGGGGTATATATATATATAAATTTTTCGAACTTCCTACTCTTGAGCAAGCTACATATATCTGACCGTGAGAGAAGCGGGATTCTTTGAAGTTGATGCCACAATATTTCAAAGTTTGCCCTTGCGCTTTGTTAATTGTAAAACTAAAGGCTAATTTAATTGGAAACTGCAATCTTTTAAATTGAAATGGCAATTCAGAAGAGATCAGTGGTATTCTAGGTATAAATACTGTGTGTCCTTTGTTCTTTCCAGAAATAAGTTCAGCTTAAATGACATTATTCGATAGCTGTTTTACGATCATCCTCGTTCCATTACATAGTTTTGGGGAGTTGAGATTTCTGAGTAGTATGATTGGAGATCCAATTTTCAGACGAAGGCAGTATAATGGCATTCCTGGTACTTGTAAAGAGTTTAGAAATTCAGTAGGAAAGTTGACACTTTCTTCAATGGATACCATCGTGTCGATCGATTTATATACTTTCTCTTCACCAGGTATTTTCTTTAGAATATTAAAATTGATATCGTCAACAATATTATTTTAGTGGCCAAAATTGCTCTTTGAAATAACCACTCTACGTTGGTATAGTTCTGAATAATATTTGGATAAATTTTGTCGATTAGTTCGTTTTCAGTAGTGGCTATGTTACAGAAATCACTATTGAGTTCAATGAGGCCGGTCGTTTGGTCAGTAGGATATGTACCTTCGCCTATTTGTAAAAGTATTTTAGCAAAATGTGCTGTTGTTTCATCTTTTGATAATTCAACCCTCATGTTTTTTGTTAATTGCAGTATTTGTACTTGCGGCCAGAGATGTGACTTTTTTAAGCTTGCATTGATCTCGTCTGCTGGTGTTGATTTGGGAATAACTGGAAGTGTTTGTCGAAAATCTCCTGAGAGTATGAGTAGAGCTCCTCCCATCATTTCAGAGTTTTTTCGCAATTCTTGTAATGTTCTGTCCATGGCTTCTAGTGATTTTTTATGGGCCATGGTGCATTCATCCCAGAAGATAATTTTAGCATGTTTTAGAAGTTGACCCCGTCCAGATGTTCCTGAGATTTTACATACCGGGAATTGTTGTTCGGCTATATTCAACGGTAGTTGTAAGGCAGAATGGGCAGTTCGTCCTCCTTCCATAAGTGTGGCTGCAATGCCGGATGATGCTAGTGCCAGTGCGATGTGTTTTTCAGCACGTATTTCCGCCAGTATTAGATTTATTAGAAACGTTTTACCGGTGCCTCCTGGTGCGTCCAAGTAAATAATTCCACCAGTGTTGTTATTTATTCGGTTCATTATAACGTTGTATATTTTTTTTTATTGTCATTGAGGAGTGGTTTGTTGTGAGCAATGTATTCAAGTAGTTCATTGAAGTTGTAGCTTTTTTCCTTTGTAATTTCGTAGTTTAGCACACTGAAAGTATTTCTTTGTGGTGCTGGCATTCCAATTTCTACTAAGGTCTGGTTATTTATTGCTAAACATTTATCTTCTAAGCGAATGAGTGTTTCATTGAAGATGTCGTCATTGAATTCTATAGTCAGTTCTGGATTAGCTTGTCGGATTTGGTACAATATATCATCACTCATATTCCTTTTGAAAGAGTCCCATAGCTGTTTTGGGTTTGATGGGTTACATGTTGTTAGAATTGACAACATTTCATTTTTTTGAGTACTAATTTTTATTGTATGGCCCGAAAGAACTCACAATTTTAAGAGACCCGTATTTTTTTATTTTTGCGAAAATCCATGTTTTTTAGTGGAAAAATGCATTTATATTATTACTTGGGCAGAAAGGGCGTATGTAACAGTCGTCGAAATATCAGCTAAATGACGTCACATGATGTGTTTCATACACTAAAAAAAACGTTGAAATAGTTACATTGATTGACATTTACGTAAAAACCATAGCGTGACCATAGTGCGCTTAAACAGTTTGACATTTGAAGCACAAGATAAATGTCAAAACTTAAAATATCAAACCGCTAACTTTGAAAGATATCTTAAGGATTGTTGAAAATGCCTTGCATTCAATATCACCTAATGAAAACTTACAATAGCAACACATCTTTATAGCCCAGTTATTTACTGTTCTACCATCAGCTGAGGGAAGTACTATCTGAGACTATATACAGATGGACCTGAGGAGAGGTCCATCTTGTTGTTTTTCTTGCGCCGATGTGTGTCACTATGTTGGTTTGCTTATTATATTGTGTGAGAATGTATATTTTATAGTAGGCCACGTTTCCACCACAGATGGCTAGGTATATGAAGGTATCCGCCTAATGAATAACTGAACGAAATTAAAATAATTTTATTATAATATACCTACCTTTTATTTCTCCCCTGATTAACACATGGTGAATTTTACTTCTCCAGTAGTAACATTCTAAGTACAGGAAAGATATTTAACTTGTTGTTGACAAGTCATCATCAGAAAGTACTTAAGGACCTACTTAGGATACAGGTTTAAAAATGACAAATGTCCATACTAATAAAATAAGTAAGTACTTTATTTCCTATAAAATTTAATTTATTTACCACAATCCAAAACAACTTTGGCTCGTGACATTTTAATTGATATAATTTCTCAGTTTTATCTGTAAACGGACATTTCAACTTGAAAGCCAAATCGTCACAGATTCCGTTTGGAGGAGCACAAACAGTCATCCATTTTATGATTGTTGGCTTCTTGGAGAAACTCTTGAAGATTTGGGACGTCAGCATCACTTCTATACTGTTTTCGTTTACAAATAGTAAAGGAACATGAGGCTGCACTTAATAAAGGCCTTTGCCAGTTTGTACATAAGAACTCCGCGAAGATAACGAAGCTTCGGTACCTCTTGTGCCAGGCAAATTATATTTATCCGAGCTTTGTAAAAACTCACACGCGGCAAGCTCCTGCTGTCGGCTTTGACAAATCTTTCTGAGTTTCTCGTGTCCGCTTCGTTGTAGAGGTATTGGTCAATACCCAACCGGGGTATTTTCCGAGGATTCCCTGAATTCCATCGTCAGTTCGTCGTAGAAGAAAGCAGTCCGGGATCCGTGAAAAAGCGAAAATCGTAGTCGTCGTTGAAGAATGCAATCCGGGGTCTGTTAGAAAGCGAGTTGTGGTCGTCGTGGAAGAAAGCAGTCCAGAGTCCGTGACAAATCGCAACACGTAGATAATTAAATTAATCCAAGGAAACGTAAATTACAAGCAAATATTCGAATTGAATGAATTAACTGTCAGCTGTCCTGTTACTGTCAGTAATGTTGTAATTGTCAAAGTTGTCAAACGGAAACCCGGAAGATAACATTTTCTCATAGTGGTAGTATTGAATCAGCCGTGTGACGTCATTTTCCGGTTTACATATTTTGGTGATTTCTCCAAAAATTACTGAAAAAAAAATTCTAAAAAAATGGTTTTTGTGTTCTACAAATGTATTTCTCGAAATGGTTTTCGATTTATAAAATTTTGAAATTTTGAAATATTGTCAATTATGGCGTATAACTCTCGAATTTGTTCAGCTGAAGCTGTGAGTGTGGCTTCTTGTAGTGTTAATTCCCAGTGGTTATCGTTTTCCAATAATCCTAAACGTTGACATGCTTCTCTGTAAGTCTGGCATATGTAGCCGTCAATAGTCCTGAGATCTATGAAACTTGTTGGTCCCCGTATTTCGTGTAACAACATTCGGAGATAGAAACATTCGGCATTGTTTGGATGTACAGTGTATACTCGACCTATTGCGTTAGTTTTCATTATTTCTGGATGACCCTCTTCTGGCATTCCTTGTTTTCGTCGTTGAAAAATTTTCCTTGTTTTGTCCCACGTATAATAAATAGGGACGTCGACATACAGTAACGTCTTTGCGAATGGATCCGTTTGGCAAAGTTGGAAAAAAGCTGTTAATGTTGTGTTCTGAGGTGGTTCGCTTGCAATTTTTCTAGCCGAGTCTTTTGTGAACTAAACTCTCTGTCCATTCTCCAAATGTACTGCTAGATGTTGCACAGCTGGTTCGCGTTCGTGTATGGGAAAACTAAAAATCCTCCACGCTGCTTCGTTACTGTTGATGTATCTTCCCATTTGGTACATGAGGATTTCATCATTTCTATTATTTTGTTCGCTATTTTGGACTATTTGAAATACTGCCATATCACTACCTTTGTTTACGTAGTTACATATATATTTAATAGATTTTACTGAATTGCAATATTCAACGTTTATGTGTGCTTGGAACATTTTGGAAAGTAGTGGGTTATATGGTACTACCCATTGATTATCTATTTCCAGTTCGTCTCTGCCTTGTATTCGTATTTTTGCTGTGAAGCCACCGTTTTTCGGTGATCGTCTTCTATATTTGGGATAGCCGTCATCTTCAGTTTTTGTATCGTCCAAGTATGGTTTTGGATATTTTTTTGTACATTTTCCATCACTCATGCATGGCGCATTGAAGTTTAATGGTCCACATGGTCCGTGAATCATGTTTTTCACTACTATGTTGTATAGTTCCGGATCATTTTGTGGATTGGGAAATTCAGCTTGGATGATTTTGTCGATATCCGTGGGATAAATTTTATCGTGTAGCCATATGAGATTGTGTGAGTGAGGTAATTCTCGTTTTTGCCACTCGATTGTATACATCCAGCATCTAACGGTTCCAAAGATGTGGTATTTTGTGATGACTTCAATAAATCTTATTTGTTTTTGTCGAAAAACTCGGGCTATCATGTCGTGTCGATCCATGGAGGTTTGTCCGTATTTTAGTTGTTCTTTGATTTCTGGCCATGATGAGTTGCATGTAAATGTTATGAAAAGATCAGGTCGTCCATATTTTCTTACGTAGGTCATGGCATCTTGAGTATATTCGTGCATATGTCTTGGACTTCCTATGTATGATGAGGGTAAGATTACCATTGTTCCAATATCGTCAATATTGCCGTCATTTATGATCGCATCTCGAAGGTGGATGTATTCTTCTGTGCGTAGTTTCTTCTGATTCAGTCTTATGTAAAGCATCCGTTCTGCTTCTATTTTTGCGTACATATCTACCAGAAATTGTTGGAATAAACGGCGAGTGTTGAGAATGTGATTGTATATTTCATTGTCTCTGATCATTAAGCGGTAAGCATAGAACTCCTTGGAAGTGACTGTTTTGTTTGTTTCTATGCCTGTTTTAGGATGAATTTGTTTTATATTGAAATGATAACCATCCTCTCCGTGCAGAAATATTAACGGATATTGAAGAGCATCATATGAACGGTGTGTCTCTGCAATGCGTTGTAGTCCTTTTCTTCTTCGTTGTACAATTATGTCACGGCTTGTATTTTCATTGTCCACAATTACGATGGCGACTTCATCTATCTGAGGTGCATTAAATCTACGTTCGTGTTCTCCACGTGGTCTTTTATCGGCTCGAATTACAATTTTATAGTCATCAGAAATCATGCGGTCTAGTGTTGTTTTGAATATGTAAATCAGTTGATTGTATTTGTGTAAGATCCTCTGTACATCTTGGATTATTTCGCGTTTCAATCCAATAAAATTTGTACATCGTTGATCAATTTCGTTTTCTTCATTTCCGATGAAATATACTTGCAGAAATTTATAGTCATCGTTAGGCATTGGTAGTAACGATCCAATTTTGTGATAAATTTGCCCTTGGATTGAAAATACATATTCAAATTTGTCTCTATTAGTGTCAGTCGAAGTAACACCGAAAGAAGTCATTTGAAAGCAGGAGTTGTATGATCTTATATTTTGAAGAAAGTGTTTTGATTCTGGTGTTTCCCCGGTCATGTAATGTAGAAATTCCTGTGGAGGTGCTTCCAGTGGTGGTAATCGAATTTTTCCATTCATGCAACAAAGACCTGGTGTTTCTTTACTGAATTTTGGCAATTGGCAAATGTTATTCATTTTTCCGATCACAACATATTTATGATCGTAATATTTCTTCGTCGGTTCGTAGTGGAATGCTTCCTTTGTTAGATTATCTTTTAAAATGCTCGATTCTTCAATACTGTTATTTTTTTTCTTTCTTCGCTTTTTCCGCTTCTTAGGGTGCTCATTCTGGTTCATTGATTTTGTAAACGTGCTTCGCGCTCTTCTTCCGTTTCATTTCTTCGATTTTCTTTTAGTTTCCGCCGTTTCGCTGCAGAACTGGCAAGATCTCCACCTCTTTTACGTCTAGGCATTGTATTCTGTAAAATATAAATTAAATGAACATTTTATAGACAAATATATTGTTACGTAAACGTGGAGCACGTTGAGACAAAGAAAAAAAAAATTTAATCTTCAAGCGGTCGCGCGATATTTTGTTTACGGTCAAAGTATATAGAAGGCATCGATTCAACGCCGCGCGACTACTTGAAAGTTAAGGAAATTACAATTAAAAGAAAAAAAAAACCATTAGAATTAATTAAATACACTATTATTAATACTCACATTTGATATTTCACAATAAAGGCTCACAGATAACTTTTTTCTTCTTCGCATCGAAATCGAGAATTAATTAAACACACTATTAAAAATACTCACACGTGATACTTCAAAATAAAGGCTCACACACAGGTAATTTCTTTCTTTTTCGTTTCGAAATCGCTTGTTTCGCTGTTCAAATCAAACTAACTCTGGCGGGTGACACCGGGCTCTTATATATTCAGAAAGCTAGGCTCTAGGATATTCGAGAAAGTTGGCGCTAGGATATTCGAGAAAGTTTGGGAATAATCGTTCGTTTAAGTCCATATTGTGTACAATGAATGAAATTCAACTATTCGACAACAGATGGCGCCACTTTGGACAATGAATGAAGTTCAACTACTCGACAACAGATGGCGCCACTACACTTACTTTCCGAGTTGAAGGGTTGGAAAAGCCCTTATATCTTTGAAGACACACCCTTTAGGTTAAAACGGGAACTTTCTTGTTCGAGGGGGAATAAAGGGCTATCACACTATATAAGTCCCTTTATCGTGCTGGGACTCCTTTTTAAGTTTTATCGGCACGCACATTTTCTCAACTTAGTTTTATTATATATAATGATAATGATAATATCCCCCTTCGGTCATTCTTTTTCCCCCGAAACTAATAGGCTTAACAGGCTAGGATTACATGAAAAATGTAGGAAAACCTATAAGATGTCTACGGTCAAGCGTAAGTTTCGTCATGTTCGTCTGTCCGTCCATACGTCACAGGCATTTTACTCGTAAACTATGTCTATTAAAACAGGCGTGTTTTGAATGCCGCTACTTACATTTGTAGTAAAATTGCTGTTAAAGTAATATTTTCAGATATAACCATCCCGAAAGTCTTAAAAATTGTTTCCTTTTCCCTTTTACTTTTGAGCCAGACATCCAAAATTATGAAAAATTTTGTCTTTGTATATTCTTTCAACGAAAATTATTTTGAACATTAAGTATCAGTTACGTCGTTTTTGAGTTATCTCCAAAAAACTTTCCCTTAAGCAGATACGACCTTTTGACATTAGTTTTTCCTTATTCCATTAAAGGTACGGTACTCTTCATCGTGCGTGGTACGACACGCACTTGGCCGGTTTATTTTATTTACTTCAGACTACAGCAGACAAAAATGAAGACCTTTCCAAATCATGTTTAGTGACAAACAGTGAACGCTGTTTATAAATTATGAAACACGACTCGTTACATGGACCCGTGACGTGACTCACGTGACCTATCCGGCATATCCGTGACCCACTGAGGCTGGCTCGTTGCCAAATTTGTAACAAGGCAGATTAAATTAAAACCCTATTTGGTACTTATGAGTTGCTTTCGTAAAAACTACCGACGATATACTACTGTCGACAGATGATACCTACTGCTACTAGTATAAAAATAGTGTAAAAATATCTTGAAATTAAGATAGTGCTAATATTAAACGCTACATTTTTTTCCGATAAACGCCGCACCCGCTATTGGATTAAAAATAGAAACAGGAAGAAATTGTATGTAAATATAGTCTGGCCAGCCAACGAACGCAGTAGGAGGTCCCGGGTTCGAATCCTGGTGGTGGTATTTATTTGTGTGTTTATCACAGATATTTGTACCTGAGTTATGGATTTTTTCTATATATTTAAGTATTTATCTGTATATATAGAAATAGAAATAGAAAACACTTATTCGCGACAACAACATGCAAACAAACATACTTAATCTAAGGATAATAAATAACTAATTATATGGTTGCCACGAAATGGCATTATACATGTCGTCGTCTAGTACC
This sequence comes from Pammene aurita, assembly GCA_947086415.1. Lineage (NCBI taxonomy): Eukaryota > Metazoa > Arthropoda > Insecta > Lepidoptera > Tortricidae > Pammene > Pammene aurita. The sequence continues at coordinate 34,636,565 of OX352303.1, forward strand.
CACAATACAAACCTTATTGAGCTTACTGTGGGACTAGGTCGGTTTGTGTAAGATTGTCCAATAATTAAAAAAATAATCTGAGAAAAAAGCAGCAATGATCATCAAATTCTATGTTTTTAATTTTAGTTGGTATTTTCGCCTCTTTCATTAGGTGACATTTACGGTGTATGGATCTCCGAATTAAAACTATTTGTTATTCACACATATATAGCTTTATTATCCAATATTTGTATTCAGATTTAACTTTACAAAACTAACAACAATCCCTTGCTATCTTACAATCATTATGCAATATATCTAGCTGTCAAAGTGACATTGACACATCCTGTTAGGGATGTCCTATTTTCTATTACCAATCAACTAGTGATGAACTCTACAATCTCTTCTTTTCTTATTAAATCAAAGATGTTTATAAAATGACATATTATAACAAGACACATAAGATAAAACATAACAGGTAAGTAAAATATAATAACCAAATTTGGAAATTATGAACTAATCATAAGATGCCTTTTCAATCATAGACGTTACTGATAATTCCAAACATAAATGAAATAAAATTAGATACATATCAATAGGCATTGATTCCCTCAGTATATCCAACAAGTGATTGTGTTTGTGATACTACTCTATTCATTCATACATTCCAAGATAAGGCTAAGCACAAAATCCCGATACTTAGTAGGAACTTGTCTCTGTCGCTCTGGCAAGGGCCTACTACTAGAGTCAGTCATATCTACACTACTAGTCACATCCGTCAAGTTGCTATCTGTCATATCCGGCATTGCTTCAGATGTCGTATCTGGTATGCCCTTTTGTTTTCCATTTAAAGTCTCATTTAACCCGAATCTATTCATATCTCTTTTCTTAACAGGCAGAAAATGTGAAGAGTTCCTTCTTACTATTTTTCCTTCTGGGGACTGAACTGCTACTGAATTTCCATTTTTCCAGATAACTGTGTGCTCAGTTGGGGAAAATGTAGTACTTAACTTGTTCTCCTTTCTTTGCTTGACTAATACTTTATCTCCAGGATGAATTTGACATTCTTTTGCATGCCTTCTTTTGTCTGCATACTGTTTAAATTTATCTTTCTTTATTCTGTCCATGTCGCGCATTACCTCATCTTCAAGGTTAATATTCTGTGATATTTCTGGTAATTTAGTTCTAATATTCCTTCCTCGGAATATATTACCAGGGGGAAGTCCAGTGGTACTATGTGGAGTAGAACGGTATGCAGATAGATAAATGAGTAGTTCCTTTTTCCAATCCTGTTTTAAGCCTTGTACAATTCGTAATCTTCTTAAAATATTTTTATTCTGTCTCTCAATCTCACCATTGGCCTGAGGCCACAATGGTGTAGTATGTCTTAGATGAATCCCATTGATTTCAAGGAACTCCTTAAATGTATGATCAATGAAGGCTGGGCCGTTATCACAAACAATTTCATCCATTATACCTTCTCTGCATATAATTTTTTCTAAGGTTTGTATTGTCACCTCAGCCGTCTGCTGCTTCAGAATCTCCACTTCAAAGTATCTACTGTAATAGTCAACAATGCATAGAAGGTAATGTCCTGAGGGCAGCGGTCCGAGATAGTCAATTCCAACTAGTGGCCATACTTTAGTTGGCAATGCAGTGGGCATTATAGGTTCTGGGGCAGCTCCACGTCCCACCAATCGGCAACCTTCACATGTGTCACACCAGTATTCTATATCGCTATCCATGCCCTTCCACCATACTTTGCATCGCAGCTTAGCTTTCATAGAGTTGGTAGCAAGATGTCCTTCATGTCCTATTTCCAGTATCTGGGGCACCAATTGTTTTGGTATGACAAGTCTAGTTCCTCTGAGAATAATGTCATTGAGTGAACATAATTCTGCCTTCATTAGCTCATATGTTCTCAGTTCCTTGGTCCAAACGTCTCTTTCTATTGCATCTTTTAACTCTTTGTCTTGAAATGTAGCTTCTCTTACTTTGTCTATAGTAACAGCTTTCACAGCAGTTTCAATTAACGCTAGCCCCAATTTATCCTCTTCATCTTCTGTACTTGTTGGTGTTGTCTGGTTGCTGGTGTTCAGTAATCTGGAAGCCGCGTCCGCAATATTACTTTTACCTGGCTTGTATACAACTTTGAACGTAAAAGGTTGAACTCTTAACACCCAGCGCTGTATACGGGCACTTGGCTTGGAATTTGGAGGATAAATGATCTCTAGTGGCTTGTGATCAGATATTACTTTAAACTGTTTGCCAATGAGGTACATATATAGGCTTTCACACGACCATACGATAGCAAGAGCTTCCCTCTCCGTTTGTGAATATCTCTGTTCAGTTGGGGACAAAGCCTTACTTATATATTTTATTACAATTGGCTGCTTTTGACCCTTTATTTTTTGGTTTTGAATTAACACTGCAGCTACGCCTATGGGACTAGCATCCGTTATTAAGATTGTCTCTGCATCTTTATCATAAAAGCCTAGAGCAGGAGCCGAAGATATTAGCATTTTTAATTTATTGAAAGCATTTTGATGTGCTTGGTTCCAGCTGAAATCCGAGTCCTTTTTGGTAAGCTCTCGCAATGGTCCTGTAATTGTGCTGAAATTAGGAATAAATCTGGCAGAAAAGTTGACAAGGCCCAAAAAGCTTCTTACTTCTGCCTTATTTTGAGGTGCTCTAAAATTGTGTACCACTTGTTGACTCGTCAAAGTAGGCCTTACTCCTTCAGCAGAAATATAATGTCCTAAAAAATTGATTTCTGTGACTCCAAATGAGCATTTCTTTTCATTTAATGTTAAACCGCAGTCGCTAAGCCGTTTCAACACTTGTCTTAGTTGAGCATCATGTTCCTCTCGTGTCCGGCCCCCAACACGTATGTCATCATGACTGTTAGCAACACCTTCTATGTCTTGCAGTAAATGGGCAATAACTTTTTGAAACATCTCAGATGCACATCTGATTCCAAAAAATAGGCGCTTGTATCGAAACAGACCAAGGTTGGAACTAAAAACTGTGATAATTTTAGACTCCTCATCTAGTTCTAATTGATGGTAACCTGACTTGAGGTCAAGTGTAGAAAAGAATTTACATCCATTTAAATCAGCTAGTAGTTCCTCAAATGTTGGTAACGGAACACGTTCCCTCATTACCGCTTCATTTGCTTTTCTCATATCAACCACAAGTCTATATTGGCCTTCTTCTTTCTTCTTGACAATGTGGGATGGAGAAACACAGGGAGTAGGTCCAGTCACTGGCTCTATGATGTCATTGTCTAGTAACTCTCTAATCAGGACTTTTTCTATGTCTCTAATATGAAAAGGTTGTCTCCTAATTGGTTGTGCAATTAATTTGACATAAGAATCAATTGGTATTGTCAATTTGAAATCTTTTAATTTCCCTATGCCATTGTAGATATGGGGGTATTCATTTAAAACAGTTTCTTTAGTCACAAAATCTTGTGTCACATATTTAATTTCATTTGGCCCTATTCTCAACAGTCCAAGTTTAGTTGAAGTATTTCTGCCTAATAGAGGTGGTCCACATCCATTAAACACAAGAATCTCTGCATCTACTTTAACCTTAGTATATCAGGAGAATACAACATAGTTCTAAAAAATCCTACCTTTCGGACTTCCTCACCTCCATATGCATGATATTTCTTTGATGATTTGTCAAAGAGTTGGCACTCCAATCCAGCATTCAAAAGCTTTTTGAATGTGTGCCTGTCTACAATATTTATAGGTGCACCCGAATCAATAATAAAGGGGCAACTTACACAATTACCTAATTTAATGTCATACTTATTGTCATTACACTCTTGATCACTTTCCACTGCAAACACTGAACTTACAGTTTTCGATGTACTTTATTCACATTCACTGTCATAGTCCGATTCACCCGAATCTTCCGAACAAGATTCTACCACATATCTAACGATCTTCCTCTTTTTCTTGTTGCTGTCTTTAGTATCTTTATCTTTGTCTTGCAACATTTTGCAAAATGCCCTTTAATTCCACATTTGCTACACTTTTCGTCTATAGCACCACATTCAGGGCTTTTAGCAAAATGGCCTCTTAGACCGCACCGATAACATCTTACGCTGCTTATTTTGTTGATACTGACTTCTTTTGGTTTTTCTATATTAAAATTTTGGTTTTCTCGTACGTAGTAACCATTTTCTCCATTTCGTAAAGTCGAGAAATTTCCAGAATTTTGTTTAAAGTAAGATCTTTTCCTTTTTTTAAAAACTTTAGTTTCAACTGAACATCAATACATTTTTCTATTACTTGGCCCTTTATCGCCTCCTCTTTTTCTCCGAAATTGCAGAACCTGGCCTGTTTTCTCAGCTTTATAATAAACTGTTCCATAGTTTCATCTTCTTGTTTCTGAATGTTACGAAATTTCTGTCTTTCATAGTTTACATTAAAGTCTGGCTCAAAATAATCATCTAGTCTTTTTAAACATTTGTCGTTATCTGTAGTACCTTCAACCTGTTCATCCTTAATATTTTCATATATCTCCTGAACTTCCGTCCCTGCCTGATGCAATAACCTTGCAATCTTTTGTCTGTCATTTAGCCCAACTTGGCTCTCTATATAGTATTGGAAATTCCTTTTCCATAATCGCCATCTTTCAGGCAGAGTGCTTGCCTCTTCGTATGGATCAAATTTGGGTCCCGAGGACCCTGCGGCGTAGTCTTGAAACATCGCGTGTTTTCGAAGTGTGATCGTATTTCTTAATCCGCTTCAATCATCGACACACCGTAGCATCTCGTCGCCAAAATAATTGTATGGATCTCCGAATTAAAGCTATTTGTTACACATATATAGCTTTATTATCCAATATTTGTATTCAGATTTAACTTTACAAAACTAACAACATTATATAAACTGTACGAAATTTGAGATCTAAAGTAAACATTGAGATAAGCACAACTGTTGTTGGTCGTCTCTGTCCCTTTCTAGCATATACATCCATACGCTCCTTCTCGCTCACACAGAACCCCCTCTACTTCCATCAGGCGGGTAGCTGAGGGTCAGCGTTCATTTTTACTCCATTGGCTTGCTGTTTTTCAATCTGAAAGGTCGTCAGCTAAACTGCTGGTGAGTTTTTTGAATTATATCCCAGTTTAGCTTTATACTTTGAAAAACAGTCTCTAACGGTTTTTACCGTTCGAAATATAATTTTGAAGTTGCTGTCCCTAAGCAAATAGGAACCGATCCAAAATAGTGAAGTGATAATAAAATCAAGTAAATTAAAAGGATGCGCCCCATCGCGGCTATCCTATTCATTATATTATTAAAAATATAAATTTTAACATTTGATATATTTTCCGATTTTACAAGCAGAATTGTGTATCGCACAGATCGCACTACTCTCAAGACGTGTTAAACCTTAAATTCCGAAAATTCATTGATTAAATTATGACATGACTTTCATTGTTGTTACATACATAGATCGCGTTATTTACCGATACTTGTTTAAATATGGCAGGAAATTATATCAAATGTTTAAGTGTGAGGAACATACCCTCAATTTTATACTTGAAAAATATTTGAACTTGAGGACCGGGATATCAATACGCACATTACCGTTGAGGTTACAATTGTTACAAATATGTGGCCCAAAAATATTCACTTTTGTTAAAAAGTGTGGACCCGCTAGAGAGTTGATAAAGCTCCCGTTAAAGGTCTTGTATTTCTACTCTCAGAGAAACAAGCTAAGTAACAAATCTATAACGGTAAATAGTTGTCATTATATTGTGTTGAGAAAATATAGTACATTACTGCAGAGACCAGTAAGTAAGCTTTCCTGGCTGAGTATTTAGTAGCCGTCCGAGTCAAAGACGAGGACGGCTACAATACGAAGCCAGGTAAGCTGATTACGGTCGAAGCATGTATAGTGCTTTTCTCAAACATGTAAGGAAATATTTTAATACATACCCAAAAATACCACCTAAACTTAAGCAATTTTTCTTATAATTGCTCTAGGTAAACGTACTCATGTTTAAAAAATATGTATGAAAATGAAAAAAAAAATTACATTTATTCCTTAAACGACTAATTTTCAAACTTATTTATATAAAATTACTTGTTTAATGCTTCAGTTACTGGCTGAGTGATTTAATGTTGTATGAAAATCCTTTACGTACGTCGCGCTGAACCTGCCTTGGAATAGAGTCCCTACTGGTCAAATACAAATACAAATACAAATAACTTTATTCACTTGAGAAGCGGTTACAATAATAGTTGGTAATGTACAAAATAACGCTCAACACTCTCGCCAGTATTACTAGCATGCGAATATAAAACTGTTTCTAACCTAGGTATGCTATTTACATGAACTTTAGAAGTAATATGTACAAACAATGGAACTTAACCTAGCCTATAATGTAAATAAAGATAATAGATATATGTCAAAAGTCAATTAAATATGTCACAAAATGTTAAAACAATTATTTTATTCTAGGTATAAAGTCCTTTATATGGTAAAATCTTTTTTCTAATAACCACTTATGTAGCCCACTTACGAATTTGGTGTAAGGCAGATCAATAATGTCCTTCGGGATATTATTAAATATAGTTACTGCCATATTGTAGCAATTTCTCCAACGTAGCTCTGATGATGTTTTAGGTGGTATTAGTCTCCGGGGGTACCTAGTGTTGAAATGGCAAACTTCTTCGAGTCGCGTAAAAAGATTGGGATTACATTTCACAAATTTGCACATCTCTAATATATACAGCGATGGTAGAGTGAGTAATTTCATGTCATCAAATAATGGTCTACATGGTGTCAATGGGGGCTTGCTACAAATTGCCCGAATGCAATCTTTTTGGCTGATGAACAGCCTATTGATGTCAACAGAATTTCCCCATAGCAGAAGTCCGTATCTGAGCACTGACATCACATAGCCGTGATATGCCAGAAGAGCTGTGTCTTTATTGACAATTGCTGCTAGTCTTCGAAGGGGATGCACGAAACTATTAATTTTTTTACTTTTAATTTCAATTTGTGGCTTCCACGACAAATTCTTGTCTAGTGTTATGCCCAGAAAACTTATCTCATCCGTCTCGGATATAATTTTTCCATCATATTTTACAGTAATATCAACGCCTCCTTTTCTATTATAAAATTGTATATATTTTGTTTTATCTAAATTAACTTTTAAATTATTTATTTCCAACCACTTTATTACTTGCTTTATTAGATTATTAATGTCATCATTATAGGAGGTTATGTCTTCACATGGAATTATTATTGAGATGTCATCGGCAAAGAGAACAGATTTATAGCTAAATGTATTAGGCAGATCATTGATATATAATAAGAATAATAGTGGGCCCAGAACACTACCCTGTGGTACACCAACATTACATTTCTCATAATTAGATCTATAACATTCATATACTAGTTTATTGTTTATATTTTGAATCTGTACACACTGGGTTCTATCAGCTAAATAGCTTCGTAGCCAATCTAAGGTTACACCTCTAATACCATACATTTCGCATTTAAGTAGAAGACGGTCATGAGATACAAAATCGAAAGCTTTGCTCATATCAAAAAATACGGCTGAGACTGGATTATTTTTATCAACATGTTCCATGATACTACTGACTAGGTTAAATGCGGCTAATGAAGTGGACTTACCTTTTTGGAAGCCATTTTGTTCGTCCTTTATTATAGCATACTTATTACAAAATGCTGTGATTCTAGCATGCATTGCCCTTTCAAATATTTTTGACAAAACTGGTATCATGGTTATTGGACGATAATTATTTAAGTCTTCTTTACTATTAGATTTAAAAAGAGGTTTTACAATTGAAATCTTTAATTTTTTAGGGAAAGCCCCTTGTACAAAAGAAAGATTTATCAAATAAGTTAAAATAGGTGCGATTATTGGAGCACATATTTTGATGACATACGTTGATATGTCATCGTATCCCACTGCAGTTGTATTCTTTAATGATCTGATTATTTTCATGATTTCTGTTGAGTCACACGGATACAAAAACATGGTAGCATTACATGTCTTTATATTAGGCAGGGCGTGTTCCGTATGATTGTATCTGTTTCGAGTAAGATTTATAAAGTACTCATTAAAAGCTGTTGCTATTGCTTTCGGATCTGTAATTATTTTATCTCCCCTTTTTATTTTAAGTAGTTGGTGCGGTTTACAATTTTTATATGACTTATTTTGTATCAAATCCCACGAAGCTTTACATTTATTTTTTGACAAGCTAAGATACAAATTATTTTCCTTTTTTTGTGAAATTCGAATACAATCTTTAAGTATTTTGCTATATTTATAATATTTTATCTTTGATTCCTCTGATTTAGTTGCGTAAAATTTATATCGTAGTCTTCGTTTTGCTACACATGACTTTTTGATTCCCCTAGTAATCCATCGAGTTTTTTTATGCTTACTGGTCATTTTTACTCTTTTTTCTGGGAAACATAAATAATATAGTAGTGTAAAAGTGTCGTAAAATTCATCAAAAGCACTATTTAATTCACATTGGTTATAAACGTTATTCCAAGACAAGCTATTTAGGAACTCATAAAACTTCGCAATATTATCCTGGCCAAAGTCTCTTTTCGTAATGTACCAGCTTTCTATTGGAGGGGTTTTATTATCGATTGAAAAGGTCAGTGTTTGTCCTGTATGATCAGAGAGGCCTAAGTGATGTATAGCTGCAACATCATTTGGTCCGTTGGTAACCACATGATCGATACAGGTGTTTAGTCTAGTTGGATTGTTGATGTGGAGGTAACAGTTATAGTTTTTCACAATCCGTTTTAATTCTCGGCTGTCTCTAGAATCGATTAACGTGTTTATATTGAAATCACCAGTAATTATAATTTTGAAGGATTTTCGCCTATGCAATTTATGCAGGACAGACTCTAGTTTATTCAAGAATATATGTGTTGTGTTCGGTGTAGGAATTCTATAGATACAAACTATGACACATTTATAATCCGGAATTTCGACACCACAGCATTCGAAATTGTACTCGGACTCTACTTCAGCGAGAAAAGATAACTGCTTATACTCTATATGTCCTTTACAAAATATTGCGACTCCTCCTCGTCTTTGTTTTTGCCGTGAGTAAGATGAGGCAAGTTCGTAACCTTTAATAAATATATGTTTCTTGTCGGCCGGTTTCATAAATGTTTCTGATAGACAAATTACATCAACATCTATATTTTTGTTACAAAATTCAAAAAGACATATTTCTAGAAGATCTTTTTTACTGCATAATCCAGCTATGTTTTGATGGAATATTGTTACATTATTCACGACAGGAGCAGTTTTTGTCAGCATATGCCTCACGTGGTTGTTAATCAGCTTTTTAGGCTGAGTCACGAAAAAACAAAGACATTGTTTCTTCATCAGATTGTGCATGCATAGGTAAAACTGTGTTTATATTATAGTTTATTTTAGGAAAATAATCACTTATCTTTTTTTGTACTTCTTTGTAGTTTCGTCGAAATGTATTCCCGTTATTAGTAATTTGACTATTATTGGAAATAAATCTATTTATGTGACCCATTATATTTTCCATTCCGACTTTGTTAACACGTCCAGTAGCTGCCGAAAACATTTCAAATGTCAGATCCAGGTTTGAATCAAAGGAAAAATGTCTTTCATGTAGGTTTACGTTACCATACAATAATTTGTTGAATAGCTCAACCCTAAAATTATACATTGGCATGCCACAAATATAAGTAGGGCACACTACAATAACATTTGTATTTTTAATCTGACAAATAGTGTCAGCAATATATTTCACCAGTTCATCATAATCTTCATTTTCATAAAAGTCATCCTCACCTATGACTATCACGTAATAATCTAATAATGTTAAGTTTTTAACATGAAATTTAGCTTGACACAGTAATTGCCTGATTCCTACACCAGGCGTTACAAAATGGCAAAAGTTGTAATTAGCTGAGATTTGATTGCTTAAAATATTCGTTATATTACTATTTTTGAGGTTGCTGGCTATAACTAGTCTATTTTTTTTACTGCTAGAAGGTTCCGGTGACGTAGTGTTCGGCGGGCCCAAGTGTGAGTTATCTTGTATGTCGATTCTCGGTGTTTTGTCGGATTTCTCCCTATCGAAATCCTGACATTTTTCAAGTCCTCTGATGATTTCCTGAAGTCTCAACAGTTCCTGTTTTGATCTATGCAGTTCCAATTCCAATTGTTTTATCTGTTGTTCCATAACAGTAACTTTGACTAAGTTTTCCGATTGTGGGCTACCTAACATGCATTTTCGGTTTTTTTTTGACTGTTGCGGAGATTTACATATATTCTTAAGGGTGGCAATTTCCCGCGTGAGCTTTTCGTTTTGACGTATGCATTCGTTTTTTTCGATTATGACGTTTTGAAGCTCATTGTCAGTGATAGATAATTCAAGTTTGGGTCTTTCTATTTCAGCTTTTAGGTCAGATATAAGTCCGCTATCATTAGTCAACTCGAGACTTTTTGACATAGAGTCATCCAAAACTAGGAGAGAGTCACCACATTGAGTTATAGACTCAATGGATCTCGATTTCATAACAGACGTTTTTTCTTGTAATTGTACATCATTTCTATCATCTTCTTCAATTTTTTCAAAAGCAGGAGGAGTTGACCCTAGTGGCGTACTCTTTGCGTTTTTTATGGGCGAGTCATTTGGTAAAAATGCCTCCTTGTTTGACTTTTCTAGACATAGTTTACACTTCCATTTCTTTTTGGCTTCTAAGCTCTTCAGTCGATGCAATTTCTCTGAAACGCCTGCGCAGTCGAACTCATACCGTTTTTTACAATCGATGCATAATACTGTGCCTTTGATATCGACTATCGATTTGCATGTATGGCAGGTGACAAGTGACGCCATCTTTTGGCCACTAGTGGTAGCTTTATTAGCTCCCTTTGACGACATGTTTCTTTGGGCTAGCAATACTAAAGTTGTAGGTTTGCGTGTATCGAAACGCACCTGACAGCTGACATTTGTCAGTGAACTCCCAATCAGCTGAGACCAGTCCCGTTATTTATTGCCGAAAACAAAGGAATCATTTAGATGTTTCCAAGTTTTGAATGTATTTTTTAGTGTAACGGCTTTAAAGTGATCTTACCAGCGTTCTTGTTTGTAAGTTTTGTGCCTCCGTGAGCCGCTTCGATGCGAAAAACCAACACACAAATGTCTCTCGTTGTTGTTAGAAACACTTCACAAGTTTTTTCAATTAGTAAGTAATTATTTGGAATTTAATTAGCTTAGAGGTCGTATTACACTTGTTTACACGGCTAGTGTTGCCAGTTTATGATTAGTGGTCTCTAATTACTAACGTAACAGGAACATTTCCGAGCATGTTTGAGAAAATAAAATTACTTGTTTAGTGCTTCAGTTACTGGCTGAGTGATTTAATGTTGTATGAAAATCCTTTACGTACGTCGCGCTGAACCTGCCTTGGAATAGAGTCCCTACTGGTCTCTAATTACTAACGTAACAGGAACATTTCCGAGCATGTTTGAGAAAATAAAATTACTTGTTTAGTGCTTCAGTTACTGGCTGAGTGATTTAATGTTGTATGAAAATCCTTTACGTACGTCGCGCTGAACCTGCCTTGGAATAGAGTCCCTACTGGTCTCTAATTACTAACGTAACAGGAACATTTCCGAGCATGTTTGAGAAAATAAAATTACTTGTTTAGTGCTTCAGTTACTGGCTGAGTGATTTAATGTTGTATGAAAATCCTTTACGTACGTCGCGCTGAACCTGCCTTGGAATAGAGTCCCTACTGGTCTCTAATTACTAACGTAACAGGAACATTTCCGAGCATGTTTGAGAAAATAAAATTACTTGTTTAGTGCTTCAGTTACTGGCTGAGTGATTTAATGTTGTATGAAAATCCTTTACGTACGTCGCGCTGAACCTGCCTTGGAATAGAGTCCCTACTGGTCTCTAATTACTAACGTAACAGGAACATTTCCGAGCATGTTTGAGAAAAATAAATAAATATTATGGGACAATCTTACACAAATCAACCTAGTCCCACGGTAAGCTCAATAAGGCTTGTGTTGTGAGTACTAGGCGACGATAGCCTTAGTATGCTGAAATTGTTAAGAAAAGTATACTCTTGTATGCAGTTGTAAATGTTATGATTACTATAATGTAAGTATTGATTTACAAGTAACCCTACTGTACGGTTTTATCTTTTAACATTTGATACGAGTTACTTACTTTCTTATTAACTTGATACATGCTTGATACGCAACTGTATACAAGAGGACAGTTCTTAAGTTTCGTTTAAAACGAGTATTTCTTATAAGTGCTATTGAAGTACAATATTTCCCTTTAGACAGTATTTCTAGTAAAATTTTAATGATAAGATAGGCATGACACCTGCGCAAGGATGACATGCTCATTTGGGAAAGCGTTCTACATTTTGACTGGCACATAACCCTCCTCAAACACTGCCTGCGCAAGGCTGACTATCTTTCTGAGCAAGGAGCCCACAACCGCAGCAACATTATTTATTAACTGCCTCCTGGGCATTAATTTTGATTTATAATAAAAGTGCAAATAAAATTGACTGTGACCACCTGCGCAAAGGTGTATAAAAATATGATAGTCATATCATTATTATTTGGAATCTGCTTTCTAGTTATTGCGACAAACTGGTATAATATTCAGCCTTCGCAAGGCACATTATTAAATTTATAATTTGTTTAGGCAATGAGGATAAACGCGCACATTGGTTATGGTTTGGAAATTTCAAATCCATACAGTCTATGGTACCGAGTCTCTAGAGACTAGACCTCAGAAAAGCATCAGAAATGGTTCCAAAATAACAGTTAATATGAACCATTTATAATCTAAGGGTTTTTATCCTCATTAGTCTATAGCTAGAGAAATACTATTCACAAATACTTTCGGGGTAATTAGACCTCATCAACACTGAGAAGTATGTAAAAGGCAAAACACCCTAACCTGCGTAATAGGCCAGGCAATAGAGGGGTTGACCTCGCATTAACTCCTCAGTCCAAAAAGACTTTACAGCATGATAAAGTGTCAGGAGTAGATGGTATATATATATTTTTCCAAAAAAAAACTATTGTCCTTCTTGAGTTTTTTTATCTAAACTCTTACATCGTCTATATTTACGTTTGGAAAAATGCTCAGTCTAATTTTATTGCACTAGAAATATTGACTTGATGTATGTAACCAATGTTAAAAATATTAAAAAAAAATCCATAACTGAACATATTTTTTTATAAAAAATATTTTTTTTGTGTAACTCACATCGGCAATTTGCTCCGTCTTTTTTTACTGAAGTGACATTAAATGTATGTATTCTACGTATGACAAAAAAAAAACAAAAATTTCATCATCAAACTTTTTCAGTATAAAAATTTGCTTATTATTCGCAGTAGAATATTGCTCCGTCAATATATTTTTTTAATATATTTCTTTTAATAGTTTTATTGCGACTGTACAAAAATCCAAAAAAATATCCTGCGTATTAAAAAGTTAAATCATGTCACAAATAAAGATACCTAATATTTCACTCGTTAGTGGAATGCGCTCGTGCAGGACGCGGGACGCGGGAGCGGGGATGTGAGGGGCCATGCGCAGCGTTCTCGTTAGCTTCTTTAATAAACTCAAAGAAAAAGTTTACTTTTATGGTTTTGCACGTTACTAAAATATACATTAACACTACATTAATACCCCCATACTGTTAGTAATTTTATCTTAATTGATATAATTTGTAGTGGTGCTAAACGCCTAGTCACAGTGTAAATAAAAAAGTACGCCAGTTGTTATATATTTGACACATTTTTAAAATGACTCCGTTATCAGTGGTGAAAATTTAATGATATCGAATCATAGGGTTGTCACACAATATTTTATTTCGAGTACAACATGTGAGATATTAAAAAAAAAAACATTATTTTCAATTATATCACCGTTCCATGACAAAAAGGTTACATTCGTTGAGGTGGTATTTTCATTAGGTAACATTTTCCGTAACTCTGATGTCTGGTTATCGCTTGTGCAATACAATTCATTTTTTGGCCATCTTTTTCCACTTGTCATAATTGTTTTGAATACTGTGACCATTTCATTCTAGGAACCTGTATATATACGATTTAACACGTTTTAACACGAATCTTAGTCATCTTACTTTAAAATGTATATGCATTTGCACAATTGTATCATGTTACTGAAAAAAAAAACAAATTTATTTATTTATTACAAAACTATAATCTAATAGGTACGCTTACCAGACTTACCTATTCGAAAAAATTGGTATCTATTGCACAGTTATACTAAATTTAGTAACCATTTCCGCGTTGCTGAGACTAAGAAACTGAGAAAATTTAGCAAGATTATTCAGGAAATCCATACTTTTACTGAATAAACAATTAAGTGATTAATATGACATCAATCATAATTGCCGAAAAAAATACAATTAAGTAACTATTATGGAGTTTATATACCAAATTAAACCACGTTAAAGTCCTTTGCCTTAATATACAGGGTGGAAAGATAAATCGGGCCCTGGAGGAAAACTACCTTAAAACGTTGAGATAGCTCAATTCACTGAAAGGAAACATTCTTTAATTTCTTTAAAGGGACATAACTGCATTTACAAATTTTTGGAAAAGAGTACAGTTTTCAAAAAAAGTATTTATTTTGTAATTTTTGCCATAAATATTTTTTATGACAATTGATGCCAATCGATCCTGTTTCCAACGAGGATAAACACTTCTAAATACCAACCAAGTTTAGGGCACAAGAGAACACATAAATAATAATAATAATATTTTTCATACAATTAGTATGGAATAAAGTGAAAATTAAGAAAAAAACTGTGAATGCAGTTTTAGTTTTTGCGAAAAATAAAAAAATGTTTCCTTTGAGCGAATTGAGCTATCTCAAGGTTTTAAGGTAGTTTCCCTCCAGGGCCCGACTTATCTTTCCACCCTGTATAATTAAATAAGTATATAGCTTACATCAAAATATATATACGTCATGTTAAGAATATTAAAATGTGCTATGCCAACCCTAGCATTTTCATTAAAATTTCACCACTGAAAACAGAGTCTAGTCATGTGGAACAAATAAAACTATTTTGTAAATTTTTGGAAATTGTGATTTTCTTTAAGTTGAAACAGATTTTTACAAAAAGATTTATTCAATCGGTCACTAATGTAACTGTGGTGACGAAAATTTGTTCCTGTTGTCCCTCATTAGGGACATAGGGCTCGCATTAAAGTTTTGCACTTGCCACGATCTTAAACGGCAACTTCTAGCCGAGACCGGCTTAGGCTACATCTGTCTCAACTTATCGCCTCTTTGTATTGCGGATTTGGGGGGGCGACCCGACATCCCACTGCCAGTAGATTGCCAGCGGAGACTATGTGGATAAGTGGTTATCCGGTCTTCGGAGTAAGTATTCGCTTCGATCCATACAGATACAAATAATTTATAGTACCTACGAAACAACACATGACAATGGCCAGTGTTTGGCGTACCATAATGTTGATTCTATTGCATGTTATGTCATTGAATGTCTAATAATGTTTATAGTTATATCAACCATAGGTAGATGCCAAAAAAAAAGATGCTGCCTGCTGGCCTCGCCTCGGACACCGGAGGACTTGGTCACTTTTTCTAAAGCATATGACATCTACTCGTATTTCGACTTATAACAAAAGAAATAATTAAATATTACACACAGAGAAAAAAATACAGTTGTCACAGGTGAATTACACAACAGACATACATCTTATTTAAGCGTCATTTATAAGTACAACTTACGTTTAAATTTGGGTAAAATAAAAAGCGCTGTTTCGCATATGTCTTGATATACCCGTTATGAAGAAATCTATAGTCATCGCTCTAGCGGGGAGGCGGGGGGCGACGACAAAAAGTCGCGCGTACCAGATCTGTGGGCAGGGAAGTTCCCCTGCCAAGTCGAGCACACGGCCGAACCATCCTTTTTCCGAAGCCATTCAGGCCATTTTCGACCCCCCTCTAATTCTGTTATCGATAAAGCTAGAAGGCTGAAATTTCTGTGACAAAGAGGCCATAACACAAGGAAGATCCCAATATCATAGAATTTTACTATATACTTTAAGAACTATTGCAAGTCAAAATTCCTTAATTTTGTCACTGACTCACTGATTACGATCATCGTATATCTAAAATACTTCTAGCAGTCCCACTAGCTCCAAATTTTGAACACTTCTAACTTCTAGGGTTAACTCTTAGACTATAAAGCCACTGAAAATTTAAACATACCGCAATATCCCGGGTTCTCTAGTTTTACAAACCGCACAGTTAACATTGTAATCCCATATAAATATATGCAGAAACAAAGTTATTTTTTCTGTTTCTTTTTATTATAAAAATATAATCATCTAATATTCAAAATCAAAAGATCACAATGACATGTTGTTAGTAAACTCCGGCACACCGGCTTGGTTTTACATTAGACCTCATTACTTTTTGAAGTAGGAGAACTGCGTTGCGAGACTGGCATTATTGTACATGTAATGTTTTTGATGGGATACAATTTATTGCTTTAGAAATTTACATGTACTCTCTTCTCTCTAGTGATTACTTGCCGAGTACTACCCAGCTAGGTAGATGTGTACCCTTAGGACAAATTACTGGCCTAGTGGCTTAGTGTCACAACACTAAAATGCTCAAACTTGGTTGAGGCATATAGCATGCGTACCTTGAGACCGGTAGGGCGTTTCTCAAAAAGTCCTCGGCAATGCGCCGAGAGTCATGTTTCTGCGTTGAACAAACGTTAGCGGCATCTATATAACTCGATCAATGTACCATCTGTTGGTAGGCGGCGTGACTAGTGTCGAAGCGTAGTTGTATCGGTGCATGCGGCTGCATTGTGTGCATTATGACACTACAAGTGTCATCTGTTGGCGAGTAGTGGTGATGGTGTTCTATTTAGTGAGGCAATGATACTCTGATGCCTCAATTAAATACTAAATTGTTTAATTAATAATACGCCATCAAAATATTTATTAAAATTATAATGATACGAGTTAAGTATGTACAAATATGAAATTAGACAATTATATAATTGAAGTAACTTACTCCACTTTTTTCACTATGACGCAAGCATAGCTGAGTCGTAGCCGCGCATGCTAAACTGAACTCAATAGCTGAAGCACGATGACATATTACTGCGTGCTCACTCGCTTTAAAAGGCTAGACAAATTTTTCATTTCGAGATTTGACGTATTGTATGTGGAATATTTTTTGGAAATTTCGGTTGTGGCTGTTGAATTGACTACCTTGCGTGAATAAAAAAAGAAACCAGGCTGAGGAATTTTCCATATAGTTTATGAAATATACTGTAATAACAAATTTTATTTTTAGAATTTTTTTTTGGATATTCGTAAATATTATGCTAAAATAAGATTAACGTAACACCCACTGTTACAAACCTGACTGATAAATTTTCCAAACAAAATGACGAGTGTTACCAAATACTTTTGAATAAAAGTGACAGTTTTATTTGAATTTTTTTTTTAACTTTTGACAGTATCTGTCAGTAATCAAAATAATTTGTTTAGTGAATAGAATATACCCTGAGAAAAATTCCAGTACAAAGTATTAAGCTTTTTGTACATTTTTGTAAAAATACCAAAACTGACATACTTTTTTTTTGGAAAAATTGTGTTTTGTGTTTGTTATGACCTATACTACATCCTAGCAAAAGAATAATCGACTGAGGAATTAATGCGAGGTCTCCATACAACGACCCGGTAGATTTCCCACACTATAAGGTGTACTGTTCAATCATTATTAATCTGCAGATAAGCAGTCTAAAGTGAACCCATTATACGTCAAAGTCGGAACTAACCGACGACCATATTTACAGCTTCAGATGAACGTTCATGCGTCCTAGTAACATTTTCTTTTGCTTATCATATAATGTGGTCATGGTGGTGAAAAGGTTAAAGCCATTGTTGCGCCTTCCGAATATAACTGATTATATTAAAGCATATAATGAATTGATATTTCAAACTGTCTTCGATGCAGGGAAACTATCATGCTGCTACGTAGGCAAGCATATTGAAAACCGAAATGTACAAAAATGCCCCTACAAGCCGTTTGGCAACATACTTGTAAATATTTTGAGACTAGACTTATAATATTTCGGTATTGTAAAAATTGCAAGTAGTATAACAGGTTTCTGTGATGTGTCCATGTACAAGTGTTGCCATTGCCATGAGCACACAAATACTTTATTTAATCTGTTATTACTAAAAAAGACATATAACACCTCGTTTGGATGGTTAAGACATCATGAGTACACAAACTATGTAATGCTCTTAAAACTATCTTCTAATGGTTTGGGACGGGAGTTTCAGATCCTACAGGCAAACTCCCTCAAAAACCTGAAAACTAAACGGTCTTGCCCAGAACTGGAGCCTTCTTTGCTACAGCAAAGAGTGCCAACAAAGCAGTCTCTGGTTAACAAACACCTCAATCATCGAAGTTTTTAGTGCTTTTAAATCTAAGGCTTGCATAAAACTAGTATTGGGTTGTTTCTGATTAAATATAGTGAACAACTGGAAACATGAGTTGCAATAAATTAAGTACTTGAGACTCTTGGTCTGTCTTAACCATTTTTTAATAGTAGAGTATTTGCTACAACAGTACATTTACCTACTTCCCTGCGCAGGGAAAACACGCAAAATTGTGAAGCGTTCCACATTTCACGTACCGAATTTATCTACATTATTAAAATTAGGATGAGACGCTAAGCCCTACGAGTGTGCTAGTGTGCCAGGTCAACACCTGGGAGTCTATTCGACATGGCATAACTGACAGTCGCATGCGAGACAACTATGATATCACACTTTTGTGACAGTTGATTCACCTAACCACCTACGTCAAAATCAACAGGTCTCGCTAGAGGAATTTCTCTATTGGCATGGGCGCCATCTTATTGTTTTGACGTTGACGTCAGTAAATTATGGTAATCCCACGTAAGGCATTTGTTTACCTCTATTAGGTAAAGAGAGCCTTGAAGCATTTTATGAAAACTCATTTGAAAGCGACATCTCTGAATGTCTTCTGAAACTAAATACGTGCGTGAGTATGTATGTAAATCATACGTGTATTTTCATGCTACAATACTAGGCTATAACTAGGGTAGTCTACATAGACGGCTTACAAGCAATTTTTTAGATTTGACGATGCATTTTTGGGTGTAGCAACGATGACGAAACCTGTGCTTTGGGTAAAAGATATGTGACAAATATTACATATTGAATAAAAATGACTGGTATGAATGATTTTAAGATTTCTTGTAACCAATAAATGTTTTTTGTCACAAGAAATAAAACAATACATTGACTTGTAAACCGACCACGTAGATCCAATATTATGTAGAATAGGTTTAGTGTAAATAAATTATAATATCAAAAATACAACCTTGATATCTATCTCACGTGTTTATATCGAGACCCGAAAAAGTGAAAAATTACAAAATTATAACTAGTGTATGGTTAAAAAAGTTGTATCTTGAGCGTTGCGGGGGGCACTAGAAGCAAACAAACTGCTGCCGAGAGTATTACAACATTTTTCACCACGCCACGGCAAAAAAATACAAGCTTAGGTAAATACATAAAACAAAACAAATTAATTCTGCCAAATATTTATGGTTCAAAATCATCGTTCTATAACGTAAAGTAATAACTGTTCTCCCTTGTGAAAAATAAAAAACAATTTTACTGACGCTTTAAAAAAATCAAGATAGGCGGTGGTGCTGATGTGGTGAAAAAGCATTCATACACAAGAAAATAATTTTAATAAGAAAACCTAATAACTAATAATATAATTATTTAATTTTGCAATGTTTCTGTCTGTTTTAATACCTACTTATAGTGCTGCAGTCTTTGTTACGTCAACGTCTATGGAAAGTTTGAGGCATTTCAAAAACATCAGAAAATAAATTAAATTCGAGAAATAAATGAATCTTACACAAATCGAACTAGGCCCACAGTAAGCTCAGTAAGGCTTGTGTTATGGGTACTAGACGATATATATATATATATATATAGATATATATATATTTGATAAATATGGATAAATACTGAAATACATAGAAAACATCCATAACTCAGGAACAAATATCTGTGATAAACACACAAACAAATTCCCTGACCAGGATTCGAACCGGGGACCTCCTGCTTCGTAGGCAGGGTCACTACCGACTGGGCTAGGAGGCCGTTATTTCTATCGGTAGCCTGGTAGTCAGTGCCTTAAAGGATTGTTTGACATTTGATACTTCACGCAGATAAACATAGTAGAAAAATGGAGCAAAAGTATAGTAATTATCAAAACAAACTCTGGTAGCCTGGCGGCCAGACGCCCGACTTACGCTCTAAGGATCGCGGGTTCAAACTTGGCTCCTACTACTACCTCCTAACTTAACTAAGGTTTTAGACACTTCAAACAATTTTACACATATTCTTCATAGATTCTAATCTAATGTAAGACTCTTATATTACAAAGGTATTCCTAATCCTGAGAGTTGAGGATGTTATGGAAATATAAACATATCAGGTAAATAAATACAGTGCACAGTAGTACTAGCCATAATCCTCATGATTATAACTAATTGCCACTAACAAGACCCAAGTTTTGAATTACTATTTAGGAGACTCGGAATATGAAAACCAATGGGTCTTCATTTCAAAAAAGAAGTTGACGTTTACTGCAAGTAAATGTAATTGTGTATCTGACTGACTTACGTGTAAGTTATATTCCAATAATGTACCATCTGTTGGTAGGCGGCGTGACTAGCGTCGAAGCGTAGTTGTATCGGTGCATGCGGCTGCATTGTGTGCATTATGACACTACAAGTGTCATCTGTTGGCGAGTAGTGGTGATGGTGTTCTATTTAGTGAGGCAATGATACTCTGATGCCTCAATTAAATACTAAATTGTTTAATTAATAATACGCCATACAAAATATTTATTAAAATTATAATGATACGAGTTAAGTATGTACAAATATGAAATTAGACAATTATATAATTGAAGTAACTTACTCCACTTTTTTCACTATGACGCAAGCATAGCTGAGTCGTAGCCGCGCATGCTAAACTGAACTCAATAGCTGAAGCACGATGACATATTACTGCGTGCTCACTCGCTTTAAAAGGCTAGACAAATTTTTCATTTCGAGATTTGACGTATTGTATGTGGAATATTTTTTGGAAATTTCGGTTGTGGCTGTTGAATTGACTACCTTGCGTGAATAAAAAAAGAAACCAGGCTGAGGAATTTTCCATATAGTTTATGAAATATACTGTAATAACAAATTTTATTTTTAGAATTTTTTTTTGGATATTCGTAAATATTATGCTAAAATAAGATTAACGTAACACCCACTGTTACAAACCTGACTGATAAATTTTCCAAACAAAATGACGAGTGTTACCAAATACTTTTGAATAAAAGTGACAGTTTTATTTGAATTTTTTTTTTAACTTTTGACAGTATCTGTCAGTAATCAAAATAATTTGTTTAGTGAAAAGAATATACCCTGAGAAAAAATCCAGTACAAAGTATTAAGCTTTTTGTACATTTTTGTAAAAATACCAAAACTGACATACTTTTTTTTTGGAAAATTGTGTTTTGTGTTTGTTATGACCTATACTACATCCTAGCAAAAGAATAATCGACTGAGGAATTAATGCGAGGTCTCCATACAACGACCCGGTAGATTTCCCACACTATAAGGTGTACTGTTCAATCATTATTAATCTGCAGATAAGCAGTCTAAAGTGAACCCATTATACGTCAAAGTCGGAACTAACCGACGACCATATTTACAGCTTCAGATGAACGTTCATGCGTCCTAGTAACATTTTCTTTTGCTTATCATATAATGTGGTCATGGTGGTGAAAAGGTTAAAGCCATTGTTGCGCCTTCCGAATATAACTGATTATATTAAAGCATATAATGAATTGATATTTCAACCTGTCTTCGATGCAGGGAAACTATCATGCTGCTGCGTAGGCAAGCATATTGAAAACCGAAATGTACAAAAATGCCCCTACAAGCCGTTTGGCAACATACTTGTAAATATTTTGAGACTAGACTTATAATATTTCGGTATTGTAAAAATTGCAAGTAGTATAACAGGTTTCTGTGATGTGTCCATGTACAAGTGTTGCCATTGCCATGAGCACACAAATACTTTATTTAATCTGTTATTACTAAAAAAGACATATAACACCTCGTTTGGATGGTTAAGACATCATGAGTACACAAACTATGTAATGCTCTTAAAACTATCTTCTAATGGTTTGGGACGGGAGTTTCAGATCCTACAGGCAAACTCCCTCAAAAACCTGAAAACTAAACGGTCTTGCCCAGAACTGGAGCCTTCTTTGCTACAGCAAAGAGTGCCAACAAAGCAGTCTCTGGTTAACAAACACCTCAATCATCGAAGTTTTTAGTGCTTTTAAATCTAAGGCTTGCATAAAACCAGTATTGGGTTGTTTCTGATTAAATATAGTGAACAACTGGAAACATGAGTTGCAATAAATTAAGTACTTGAGACTCTTGGTCTGTCTTAACCATTTTTTAATAGTAGAGTATTTGCTACAACAGTACATTTACCTACTTCCCTGCGCAGGGAAAACACGCAAAATTGTGAAGCGTTCCACATTTCACGTACCGAATTTATCTACATTATTAAAATTAGGATGAGACGCTAAGCCCTACGAGTGTGCTAGTGTGCCAGGTCAACACCTGGGAGTCTATTCGACATGGCATAACTGACAGTCGCATGCGAGACAACTATGATATCACACTTTTGTGACAGTTGATTCACCTAACCACCTACGTCAAAATCAACAGGTCTCGCTAGAGGAATTTCTCTATTGGCATGGGCGCCATCTTATTGTTTTGACGTTGACGTCAGTAAATTATGGTAATCCCACGTAAGGCATTTGTTTACCTCTAGTAGGTAAAGAGAGCCTTGAAGCATTTTATGAAAACTCATTTGAAAGCGACATCTCTGAATGTCTTCTGAAACTAAATACGTGCGTGAGTATGTGTGTAAATCATACGTGTATTTTCATGCTACAATACTAGGCTAGAACTAGGGTAGTCTACATAGACGGCTTACAAGCAATTTTTTAGATTTGACGATGCATTTTTGGGTGTAGCAACGATGACGAAACCTGTGCTTTGGGTAAAAGATATGTGACAAATATTACATATTGAATAAAAATGACTGGTATGAATGATTTTAATATTTCTTGTAACCAATAAATGTTTTTTGTCACAAGAAATAAAACAATACATTGACTTGTAAACCGACCAATATTATGTAGAATAGGTTTAGTGTAAATAAATTATAATATCAAAAATACAACCTTGATATCTATCTCACGTGTTTATATCGAGACCCGAAAAAGTGAAAAATTACAAAATTATAACTAGTGTATGGTTAAAAAAGTTGTATCTTGAGCGTTGCGGGGGGCACTAGAAGCAAACAAACTGCTGCCGAGAGTATTACAACATTTTTCACCACGCCACGGCATAAAAATACAAGCTTAGGTAAATACATAAAACAAAACAAATTAATTCTGCCAAATACTTATGGTTCAAAATCATCGTTCTATAACGTAAAGTAATAACTGTTCTCCCTTGTGAAAAATAAAAAACAATTTTACTGACGCTTTAAAAAAATCAAGATAGGCGGTGGTGCTGATGTGGTGAAAAAGCATTCATACACAAGAAAATAATTTTAATAAGAAAACCTAATAACTAATAATATAATTATTTAATTTTGCAATGTTTCTGTCTGTTTTAATACCTACTTATAGTGCTGCAGTCTTTGTTACGTCAACGTCTATGGAAAGTTTGAGGCATTTCAAAAACATCAGAAAAGAAATTAAATTCGAGAAATAAATGAATCTTACACAAATCGAACTAGGCCCACAGTAAGCTCAGTAAGGCTTGTGTTATGGGTACTAGACGATATATATATATATATATATATATATATATATATATATATATATATATATATATATATTTGATAAATATGGATAAATACTGAAATACATAGAAAACATCCATAACTCAGGAACAAATATCTGTGATAAACACACAAACAAATTCCCTGACCAGGATTCGAACCCGGGACCTCCTGCTTCGTAGGCAGGGTCACTACCGACTGGGCTAGGAGGCCGTTATTTCTATCGGTAGCCTGGTAGTCAGTGCCTTAAAGGATTGTTTGACATTTGATACTTCACGCAGATAAACATAGTAGAAAAATGGAGCAACAGTATAGTTTTTTTTTTTTTTTTTTATACTACGACGGTGGCAAACAAGCATACGGCCTGCCTGATGGTAAGCAGCTACCGTAACCTATGGACGCCTGTAACTCCACAGGAGTCACATGCGCGTTGCCGACCCTTTACAAAAAGGAGGATTCACTGTGTTGACGGCTAAAGGAACAAGGTCCCTCATCGTCAACACACTGGGTCCTCTTTGAGCTCTTTGGCAACCTTACTCACCAGCAGGAACACAACACTATGAGTAGGGTCTAGTGCTATTAAATAAAATTATTAAATTAGTAATTATCAAAACAAACTCTGGTAGCCTGGCGGCCAGACGCCCGACTTACGCTCTAAGGATCGCGGGTTCAAACTTGGCTCCTACTACTACCTCCTAACTTAACTAAGGTTTTAGACACTTCAAACAATTTTACACATATTCTTCATAGATTCTAATCTAATGTAAGACTCTTATATTACAAAGGTATTCCTAATCCTGAGAGTTGAGGATGTTATGGAAATATAAACATATCAGGTAAATAAATACAGTGCACAGTAGTACTAGTCATAATCCTCATGATTATAACTAATTGCCACTAACAAGACCCAAGTTTTGAATTACTATTTAGGAGACTCGGAATATGAAAACCAATGGGTCTTCATTTCAAAAAAGAAGTTGACGTTTACTGCAAGTAAATGTAATTGTGTATCTGACTGACTTACGTGTAAGTTATATTCCAATATTATATCATATTACATTTCTTACATAATGAATTGATATGGTTATCATGGCACTTTAAACTATACATACTTGTTTCTTTAAACATCGATTTTTTTTAAGGGTGTTCAGTTTTTCAGCTGCTTTCGCCACCGCTTCTGTATGTTTATTGGATCCGGTGAGGTGAGAAGCCGCCAGTGTGTCTACGCATGTAGTATCCCACATGCACATGTACATGGGGAATGGCTATACAGCCGCATACAGTCAAGGCGTTGTAGGAGATTTATTGCTAGTGGCTTGCTTAATCTGAGGAAATCTAGTCTAACATAGCATCCAAATTACACAAAATAATGCAGAGCACAGTGAATGCAGGGTACTGTAGAGATATTCCCAACAGCAGGGTGAAAGAACCCTATAACTCATCGCACTTTTTGATGTTTATCCATTCGCTCCTCGGCCAGATATCGACATTTCTTTTATGGCATGTTAATTGAACTTTAGGTTAAATAGGTAATGCCAATCATATAATATTTTAACAGTTATATATTTTTAATAAATACCTACAATTAAAAATCATAAAAATTATAAATATTAATGTGCTCTCAGTGAAAATGTCTTAAAATCATATTTATTTATTTATTTAAACTTTATTGCACAAAATACACAAGTGTATGTACAAATGGCGGACTTAATGCTAAATGGCATTCTCTACCAGTCAACCATTGGGCCAAACAGAGACACGTAAAAAGGTGCGAGGAGAACATTAAACTGATTGATTATTTTTAGAAAAAAAGAAGACTTATGAGCTACACATATTTATATTAACTATACATAGATTTACATACACATATAAATAAATAATATACATATATAAATATATAATATAATATATACTACATACAATAGTTATATTGATGGTTACTGATCTGATTCTTGTTGCAGCAGATGCTTACGTAACATCCGCTTAAAAGTGTATTTGCTTGGGGCTTGTCGCATGTTGAGAGGAAGTGAATTCCAGATTCGAGCAGCCTGAACGGCGAAGGAATTAGTCATGAATCCAGTGCTATGGGAGGGTACCAATAGTTTAAGAATACGGGAAGTACGAAGTTCACAACCTGTGCGGGGGGAATCGGAAACAAATTTACTTTTAAGATATCCAGGAGAAGAAGGCTCAAACAGGGCTCATATCAATTTTATAATTACTTCTAGAGGTATCTTACCTAGTTTGAATAGTCAAAGTTTCGTGGGGGCAATTACTAGAGGTCGCCTCCATCATTACTATCGGTAGCCTGGTAGTCAGTGCCTTAAAAGGATTGTTTGACATCTGATACTTCACTACTTAAACATTATAGATACTGGTGCCGGCTATACTGTAAATTTATCAAAAATCTAAAATTACCGGTCGGCTTCCATATAGCGTTGACAGCGTTGTAGAGCCCATCACGGAGATATTGAAAACATAAGTCTTAAAGGTCGTAAATGGGCGCTAGTATGTGTGGCGTCAAGTTGAAAATACAAAAAAAAAAATACGTTAATTTATCGTTACGCTTTAATTTTGACACACGGCGAAGCCCACTTACTTAACCACCCACAAAATCTACATACTTACCAAATTTAAGGCCATTACGCCACCGTAATAACCACGCCCACGCCCACGCCCACGCGTATAAGGTTTTAAGACCAGTTGAAATCGCAATTTGTTAAGCCTTAATTTATTTTTGAGCTTACTGCTCGAAATTTTTACAGAAGCTATAAGACCCGTTTAGTAAGAAAATACCAAATTTAAGACCATACCGGTGGGCGCATAAGGATTTAAGACCATTTTAAGAAATAGTCGGCTTCATAACATCAACTGTAAGATACTCCTCCGTCTACAGCTCAGCCAGCCTCGTAGGTAAAGTCACTAAAATCTTACAGGACCCCCACCCCCAAACCATGAAACTGTGGGCTTAGAGGTGGCCAAAAAGCTTGGTGAAGTGGTTGGCGGGTCAGGATGTTTTTACCCATCCAAATTGCCATTGGAGCTGGGACGACGCATTGTGCCAAATTTCTTATGAGTCACTCACTCCTAAGCCGCAGCACTGGCTACCGGCAAACCTCCTGTTTGGTGACGGGTGGACAGCTTCTCCAGACACTGTCAGTAATAATGACATTATTTCTCTACTCATCTTGCTCATCCTTCATTCATATACATAGAAAAGGATGGGTACAGAAATATTGACATTATTACTGGATAGAAATAAGTCAAATAATAATAACATTAAATAATTAAAATACTTTAAAAAAAAAGAAAAAGAAAAAATATATAAATGTACAAAAATGTATAACATAAAAAAGTTAAAAACTAAAATAGAAACGTCTTCTAAGGCTTTCCCACAAAATATGCACTTAATGAATACACACAAATCATATGTAAGTTAACCAGTGAACGCACCGGGTAGTTCGGTTTAACTGGTCCCTATGCACAACATTACATTGTTGCATTGCGCTTGGTGTTACCGAGCGCCTTTGTTCTTAACTCGTCCACCAGTTTTTGCATTCTACCCTCTCCCATTTAGCTTTAAGATAAATATTGTTTTCTCAGTAAGTGATTTATGTAAATCTTTTTGAGAAATAAATCTAATTGATTGAAATCTGATTCCGGCTTTGAGTCCGTGTTTGTGCTCCACACAGGTGTTCTTGCGGTACTTAAGTAAATGCCACATGCGTGCCTGTGGGATGCTATATGCGTAGACACACTGGCGGCTTCTCACTTCACCGGAACCAATAAACAAGCAGGTGCGGTGGCCAAAGAAGCTGAAAAACTGATGACCCATAAAACATTTTTATACCTTTCGTAGTCGAGACCCTTGGCGCGTGGGGACCCAGTGCTCAGTAACTTTTTAAAGAACGCAAAAAGAGGCTCGTCGACTCAATTGGTGACCAAAGAGCTGGCAGCTTCCTCGCTCAACCCATAAGTTTCGCGATACAGCGGAGAAATGCTGCCACCATCCTCGTTTGTTAGTTTCTAACATGTCGATACATATAATATATCGGAACCTCGACAAAACAAATACCCATGGTAAATACCCCGTTTTAAATAGTTTTTGTAACTTCCATAAAAAAAATTGCATTCTACGACGTTAAAAAAAATTGTTTTATTTAGAACGTCATATAAATATTGAATACCATTTTTTTTTTCAAAAATAAAAAAATATAAGGATGAACATTTAAAGCATTCTTTTAGAAACATGAATGAATGAATGAAAGATTTATTCATGACAATTACAAAAAAACATAATAAACAATAACATATACAACCCGAAACATTAATTGCCACGAAATCGTCGCAACTCAGCGTTAAATGCCGGCAGGGCCAGCGCTGGTCTTCCGTTGCAACCATTTGACGACACGGCGCATTGACGCCACGATCACATCCTCAAAGTAAGAATATCTTAATGAAAACAAGAGAAAAAAAAACAATAAAAAACAGGAAAAAAACATATACCTGTTATCAGCGCCGGCCCGAGCCCACGCGCAGGGTAGAGCGAAATCGGGTTTTGGCGCCCTTCGTTAGTAATGAAAATGAAAAAACCAGTAGTCCGCCTCGAACTGAGAACTTGCGATTTCCTTGCAAACGAGATGACCAATATAACAAGACCCATCTGAAGATTTTTTTTTCGCTTTCTAGCTCCATAACCCCTTGATCGATCCTGCTCAGATACGAACTCTCAAATCATATGTATCTCTGCTACAACCCCAACAAATTTCATGAAGATCAGAAAAACGTCCCAGTAGCCGAAGTTGTTTGTAAGAACTTCACTTCGCTTACGCTCCGCTCGTTCGATTAATCTGTCTTATCTAAGCTAAGGCTGCGTTTCCACCAGAGATGAGCGAGGATTTATCAGGCTTTATTTCGTGCCTTTCAAAATCAAAAGCAGTGGTTTATAAAAATCATACTAACATTATAAATGCGAAAGTGTGTCTGTCTGTATGTTACCTCTTGACGCTTAAACCGCTAAACCGATTTAGATGAAATTTGTTATGAAGATAGTTTGAGTCCCGGGAAAGGACATAGGATAGTTTTTATCCCAGAAATAATCGCTTAAGGGGGTGGAAGTTTGTATGAGATTGTTGCTCACTGTTGACTTAAAATAGCATATTCCTTAAATCAATATTTGCTATTCGATTTTACCAAGGCGTTTTATTCATTCCTTATGGCGAATTTTAATCCCACACAGATAAAGTCGTGGCAAAAGCTAGTAGATAATAAAATATTATTTTGATAAATCCAAATTGGGTTAACCAATCGCTTAAAACATTATCAAGTACGTAAATGTTTCGGCGCCTTTATCAGGCTTAATTTCGCACCTTTCAAAATTAAGTCAGCGATTTAAAAAACAATAAATTTTTTTAGTCATGATATAACCAATCGCTTAGAAAATTATAAAGAACGTTACGTTTTCGGCGCCTTTATTTAGCGCCTTTCAAGATTAAGAGCAGTGAGACACGCCTAAAAAATACTTGAAATAACAAAAATACCGAAAAAATGATAACTGTACGTTTTCGGCGCCATTAACAGTCTATATTTCGCGCCTTTTAATATCAAAAGCAGCTATTTAAACAATTAATAATAAGATGTAATCCTGATAAACCCAATCCCTTAGAAAATTATAAATAACGTAACTTTTTCGGCGCCTTTATTTTGCGCCTTTCAAGATTAAAAGCATCGAGTCACGCCTAAAAAATTACTTGAAATAACAAAAATACCAAATAAATTATAACTACGTTTTCGGCGCCTTTATCAGTCTATATTTCGCCCATTTTAAAATCAAAAGCAGCGAATTAAAAAAAAAAAAAAATGTAACCCACTCCCTTAGAAAATTATAAAGAACGTTACTTTTTCGGCACCTTTATTTCGCGCCTTTCAAGATTAAAAGCATCGAGTCACACCTAAAAAATACTTGAAATAACAAAAAAACCAAAAAAAAATATATCTGTACGTTTTCGGCGCCTTTATCAGTCCATATTTCGCGCCTTTAAAAATCAAAAGCAGCGATTTAAACAATAAATAATACAATGCAATCCTGATAAACCCAATCCCTTAGTAAATTATAAAGAACGTAACTTTTTCGGCGCCTTTTTATTCGCGCCTTTCAAGATTAAAAGCAGGGAGTCACGCCTAAAAAAAAATGTTAAAATAACAAAAATACCAAAAAATTATAACGTTTATTTTTCGGCGCCTTTATCAGTCTCTATTTCGCGCATTTTAAAATCAAAAGCAGCGAATTACAAAATAAATAATACAATGTAATCCTGATAAACCTAGCCCCTTAGAAAATATAAAGAACGTAACTTTTTCGGCGCCTTTATTTCGCGCCTTTCAAGATCAGCTCAAGCAGAAGAAGAGAGAAAAGCAGCGATTCACGCCTAAAAAAATATTAAAATAACAAAAAAAACAACAAAATTATATA
This sequence comes from Pammene aurita, assembly GCA_947086415.1. Classification (NCBI taxonomy): domain Eukaryota; kingdom Metazoa; phylum Arthropoda; class Insecta; order Lepidoptera; family Tortricidae; genus Pammene; species Pammene aurita. The sequence goes on from OX352303.1 coordinate 34,667,071, forward strand.
CAAAAAGGTTTTAATATGTAATTACACCAGTCGTTTTACCGAAACCCGTGAACCGAACGAACGCGCAACTCCAAGCCTACATATTTTGCGCCCGCGCAACACTTGCACTCGCGTCTTTTAATACTTTTTTTTTCTCTTTTGCCATTTTGGCGCCCCCCTTGCCATCCGGCGCCTAGAGCGGCCGCTCCACTCGCTCTACCCTAGGACCGGCCCTGCCTGTTATACACTTTATAACGGCATGTTAAACTATAAGCCACTTAAACATGGATATCCAGTTATGCGTGTGCCAATTAAGTAAATTTTTGAAACTATTTTAAGTATTTTTTCAAAGGTTAACTTTTACGGTTTAAAATAAGGCGGTGAAGTGCCTAGTTTATGGTCAAAAAATTTGGAGTGGTTAGCTCAAAAATAATACAAATGCAAAAATTGCGATTAGATTCGAATCTTAAAATAGGCATGATAGCACATATTGATTTATGCAATAAAACTTGATCAATATATCCAACTAAAGTGAAAATTTATAAATTCTTTTGAAGTGGCTCAAAGATATCATGCTGCAAAATTTTACGATTTTTGAAAGTGTGAATTGAAATGATTTTTAACATTGTACTGTAAAATAAATTGTATGGCAACCATACACATAAACGCAACATTTCACTGTAAAAATAGCAATTTCATATTTTTTCCATACTTTAAATAGGGCAACTATGTGATCGTGACGTCACTTTTGCACGTCATTTTGTTAGGAGCGTTTTGGAAATAAATGCAAATCTCGGACTTTAAGTCTCATTTCTGACTTCTCTGTTGCTTTAACGCAATTGGCCCCATATAGACATTTGATCATCACAACAAAACGAATCGATTGATACCATACATGAAAAAATTCACCATGCCTATTGTATGCTCCCACCGGAATTTGGTATGTAGGTTATTTGAAGTAGACTTTACCGTGAGTACTTTGGAGCGGTAAAACCACTGATTAATTAACGTTATTTTCTTGTATTTTCAACTTGACGCCATATGATATGATATGATATTTATTCAAGAACAATTTACATCGTGTTATACATACTAGCGCCCATTTAAGACCTAGTAAGACTTATTTTTTCATGATCTCGAAGATGGGCTCTATATCGCTATATGGAAGCCAACCGATAAGATTTTTGATAAATTTACAGTGGGGCGGGCTAACAGGGTGTAATCTAATCTGTGTTCGTATCACGGATTTATATGAAGTGGATCTTTTTCTTAAACCTTGTCCCTAACCAAGGATGTGCATTTCTGTCATTCAATTTGACAACTAGTATCCGATACGTTTGCCTAAGTGAGAAAGAGAACTTGCCATGCGTGAAGAAGGGACAACATGATTCGTAACGTCAAAGAGGGACCTCTGTATAGTACTATTGTTTACTCGGTGCCCTAGCCACAGTTGAAAATTATTACCGAGTAAAAGAGTCGTTCATAGGCGACTAGCATAAAACCGGCCAAGTGCGTGTCGGACCACGCATAATAGAGGGTTCCATACCTTCAATGGAATAAGAACCAAACTAATACCAGAAGGTCGTATCTGATACCTATGGAAGAAGTTTTTTGGAGATAACTCAAAAATGGCAGAACTGATAATGTTCAAAACAATTTTCGTAGAAAGTATGTAATAGAAAAATAAGATAATCTTCTCAAATTTTTTTAAGTATATTATATGGACTTAGGGTTCAAATGTTACGGGGGGGGGGGGGGGTCACTCAATTTTTCTGACTTTCGAGGCGATAAAAAACTTCAATGTTATTTTTAAACACCTATCGATTGATGTGCAACATGTTGATATTAGGGGAAAAATTGTTTTTTGTAATTTAGTTACATGGAGCGCCCCCCATAAAAATATTTTCTCCTTCAATTTAACTACATTTAGTCTGGCCAGCCAACGAACGTAGTAGCAATGTACAGCGACCAAAAGTATGACAACACTAATAATCAGTGAAAAAAGCAGCAACGATCATCAAATTCTATGTTTTTAATTTTAGTTGGTATTTCCACCCCTTTCATTACGTGACATTCACGGTGTGTAAAAAGGAGACGGATATATTTCGTCTGATCTGTCATCAACTGTAACAAATAATCTGGTTGAGACAATTGACATATGCCATAAAAACGAATTTAAATTCAATGTAGAACGTTGCAGGAGTTCTATCTCACTCGCGCTTAAGACGAGAGAGTGAAATGCACTAGAAACAAATTAAATGTAAAAGAAATGTGAATTGAAATGTTCGTCACGAACACGGTGTCTAATCACAAAGGGTTGGCACATGTACGTATTTTGAATTTGCCGCGCTTTTCTACTGAAAAAATGGTTTGCCAGACTATAATTAAATAGCGGCATGAAAAATACACTTTATGTCTAAATTTTATTTTATTCGTCTTATAGTTTCCGAGTAAAATGGCTGTGACATACGGACAGACGGACTGACGGACAGACAGACGGACATGAAGAAACTATAAGGGTACCGTTTATGCCATTTTGGCTACGGAACCCTTAAAAGTACTAAAAACGGTCCGATAGAGAGCATAATAGTGGGGGGCGGTGCCTCACTCGCATTCGTTACAAAATTGTCACATTTGACACATATTCACATTTTGATTGTCTGATGACGTCATTACCTCCTTAGTCAAAACGAGACACTCCCTTAGATAAGCTTCTCTGTCGGCCTCACTTTGTGACCGAAGAATGAGATCCACTTCATATACATCCATGGTTCGATACCTACGTATACCTACTAAAAAAAAAACACCAAACTCTCTGCCATGGGATTCCCAATGTCCTGTCAACATATCTAAAATGGTGGCCATAGCCATAGACAAAACGCTCTAGCGAGACCTACTGACAGCTTGACAGTTAGGTGTATCACTCTATCACCTAGTGAGACAAGTGTGAGAGCAACGTCTCGCAGTTTGGCATCTCGAATCGGGCCCTGGGCAATTGTGAATAAACAAAATCAGGAGCAGTCAAGGTCCCGAAATCCAGTGTTAATCTTAGTTGAAAGAAAGTTTAACTTGTTGATATAAATACAAGTATCCTATATCACTGCTTAGCTTAATGCTATATGTTTCCATTACCATTGCCAATATTGGTTGAAAATAACTATAGTAAAAAAAAACAAAAATCGCAAGTGATTTCAAAGCAGTTTGTACAGAAAAGTTACATACATTAGTGAAAACGAATTTCGAAGTACCCATATCCATGGTTAAGTGCGAGTTCGGCCTTGCCTACATATTAAGACAAATATTGTTATTTGTTCATCAAATCATTGTCTGATGCGTTAAGTAAACAATGCATGCATTTTCATAAATACCAAAGTATCTGAACTCATGTCAGTACCCATGCACTAAATCGAAATGAGGCAGTGGTGTAATTACACTCAAGAAAATGTTGACAGAACTTGGCGTTTTTTCTAGGCAGTATAGTATAAAGACGCCTGATATTTGAGGAGAAATTGATTCAGTTCATTCAAATCCTGTCCAGGATAGATCTATTTCGGTTCCTATCAGAACCTAGCAGAGCTAAGTAGCTACTTTGTAAAACTATTTTTGTAGTATCGGAGTGCCATACACAAACATTTGTTAAGCAATTTTACCTAAATTGGCAACGGGTATCTCTTCGTTAAGGCCAAGTTCTGGCTGTAATCAAATAAATAAATAAAATAAAAAATAAAAAAGCCTTTTATTTCTTGCAGGTTTAAACACAAACAAATAATTAAGATAAGCAGCAATTTCTATATTATAAAATGTTTCGTAGTCAAATTTCTATAGTCGAGGATAACGAATACACATAATGTTTTATATTAATGTCAAATTGATATAGTTAATGTCAAAAACAACTAGCCTAATTAATATCCATACATTGAAATAAATAAATAAATAAATTGAACTAAATAAATAAATAAATAAATTTCTGGCTGTAAATGAGGTATATGAACATTACACTTATCTAAAAGAGTGTTGACCCATGAATCTATGAAGTTCAAATAATAGCACCCTTAATTTAGTAATAAGGAATAAAAGGGTAGACTTCGGCTCCTACTGTCAAAGTTAACATTCTTTTAATTTGGCCAGATTGAATTCTGTCTAATATAAACGTTATGACCGATCTATAATAACTTAATTTCTTGTTTAGACTAGAGCCTTTTTGAAACTAACCCAAAATAGCTATAGCAATACCCGATTACGGCATAATGGATATTCTGGTATGTTTTGTTTCATGAACAAACAAATAAATGGTCACAACTAAAACAAATAACCTGTAAGGACTCAAAATATAGCCACATTTTTATAAAATCTATATAAGTATAGAAGTAGCATTTCCAACTGTATGTGGCGTTCATTAAGTTCACGCAGCGTACACATACCTATAATTGTATATAGAGTAAAGTCTCAAGTTCTCAACTACAGGTGTGGCAATTTGGCCAAGCCAAGAAACTTGCCATAAGTCTTCACAAAACAAAAAAGTAACCATATCCTTGGTAACATTGTACTAAAAAGAAGATGAAGAACTCACTAGGGGAGTACATATACTAGAATCAATTCTTTTAAAACTACTAAGTACTCGTATATTAAAATAGATATACAAAATTAAGTACATTCACCTGTGGTAAATGTAATATGTAACAATGCATACTCATACAAAAATGATATTTTAGCAACCTAACGGCATGTAAACATTGGATAAATGTTTTCTTATTTGTTAACAAACTACTTACTGAAATAGTTTTATTATGTTCATAATGAATTGCTGTTACAACTAAACAAACGCATTTCTTTATTAATTATAATTGATGTATGTCGTAAAGCTATCCTTTATTAGCTTTCAACAATTCCTAAATTGACTGAATAATTTTATATATTATAATGTCATTATGATGACCAATTAAGTACATAATAATTATCTATTCAGTGTATACCTATGTAAATCCTACAATCTCTGGAAATAAAATGTACCTTGTTTTATTTCTACAAATTGTCACTGAGCAATTGGGAATTACTGTAATTTCCTAACATATCTGTTGAGGAAAGGAGAAATAATAAATAAAAAATACAACAACACAACTGTTATGTTTTATTTATTTTTTAAATTCTGATTACATAATATTATAAGGTTAAGTGAACCACTTACATACCTTTACCATTGTGCTGGTTAATTATGATCTCTTCCTGGAGATTCATTCAGTCAGTTAACATAAGATTAAACATTTTGTTTTACCTTGTTTTTAATTAGATCACCATTGCGAAGGTCTTTTCTGGTGAAACATTTCTTGAATACTTACAGGTATTATATCTATAATAACTTGTACAGTTAGTTCCATCTGTGGGTACAACATAGATTTATAAACATAACTTTACAATCTACCCACCTCTCGCTATACAGTTATTAAAATTCATGGTGTTGCCATACACCATCGCAATGAACATCCATTGCTGTTTTATTGTCACATTGACTTGGCGTCTTACGCTTCCACCAGGCGATAACAAACACATCTCAATGTTTACTTTAGATCTCAAATATCGTACAGTTTATATAATTACAGCGTTTTACATAAAATAAAACGCTAATTATAAAAACTTACAAATTTGAAATCTAAAGTTTTAAACCTGCCTGGTATAAATTATAGATGAATAATAAATATTGAGACAATGAAGTAAAAATGAACGCTGACCCTCAGCTACCTGACTGATGGAAGTAGAGGGGGTTCTGTGTGAGCGAGAAGGAGCGTATGGATGTATATGCTAGAAAGGGACAGAGACGACCACCAACAGTTGTGCCTATCTCAATGTTTACTTTAGATCTCAAATTTGTAAGTTTTTTATAATTAGCGTTTTATTTTATGTAAAACGCTGTCAATCCCTTGCTCTCTTACAATCATCATTATATATAATAAAACTAAGTTGAGAAAATGTGCGTGCCGATAAAACTTAAAAAGGAGTCCCAGCACGATAAAGGGACTTATATAGTGTGATAGCCCTTTATTCCCCCTCGAACAAGAAAGCTCCCGTTTTAACCTAAAGGGTGTGTCTTTAAAGATATAAGGGCTTTTCCAACCCTTCAACTCGGAAAGTAAGTGTAGTGGCGCCATCTGTTGTCGAGTAGTTGAACTTCATTCATTGTCCGAAGTGGCGCCATCTGTTGTCGAATAGTTGAATTTCATTCATTGTACACAATATGGACTTAAACGAACGATTATTCCCAAACTTTCTCGAATATCCTAGCGCCAACTTTCTCGAATATCCTAGAGCCTAGCTTTCTGAATATATAAGAGCCCGGTGTCACCCGCCAGAGTTAGTTTGATTTGAACAGCGAAACAAGCGATTTCGAAACGAAAAAGAAAGAAATTATCTGTGTGTGAGCCTTTATTTTGAAGTATCACGTGTGAGTATTTTTAATAGTGTGTTTAATTAATTCTCGATTTCGAAGCGAAGAAGAAAAAAGTTATCTGTTAGCCTTTATTGTGAAATATCAAATGTGAGTATTTTTAATAGTGTATTTAATTAATTCTAATGGTTTTTTTCTTTTAATTGTAATTTCCTTAACTTTCAAGTAGTCGCGCGGCGTTGAATCGATGCCTTCTATATACTTTGGCCGTAAACAAAATATCGCGCGACCGCTTGAAGATTAAATAATTTTTTTTTCTTTGTCTCAACGTGCTCCACGTTTACGTAACAATATATTTGTCTATAAAATGTTCATTTAATTTATATTTTACAGAATACAATGCCTAGAGGTAAAAGAGGTGGAGATCTTGCCAGTTCTGCAGCGAAACGGCGGAAACAAAAAGAAAATCGAAGAAATGAAACGGAAGAAGAGCGCGAAGCACGTTTACAAAATCAACGAACCAGAATGAGTACCCTGAGAAGCGGAAAAGCGAAGAAAGAAAAGAAAATAAAAGTATTGAAGAATCGAGCATTTTAAAAGATAATCTAACAAAGGAAGCATTCCACTACGAACCGACGAAGAAATATTACGATCATAAATATGTTGTGATCGGAAAAATGAATAACATTTGCCAATTTTGCCACGCGAAAAAGTTCAGTAAAGAAACACCAGGTCTCTGTTGCATGAATGGAAAAATTCGATTACCACCACCGGAAGCACCTCCACAGGAATTTCTACATTACATGACCGGGGAAACACCAGAATCAAAACACTTTCTTCAAAATATAAGATCATACAACTCCTGCTTTCAAATGACTTCTTTCGGTGTTACTTCGACTGACACTAATAGAGACAAATTTGAATATGTATTTTCAATTCAAGGGCAAATTTATCACAAAATTGGATCGTTACTACCAATGCCTAACGATGACTATAAATTTCTGCAAGTATATTTCATCGGAAATGAAGGAAACGAAATTGATCAACGATGTACAAATTTTATTGGATTGAAACGCGAAATAATCCAAGATGTACAGAGGATCTTACACAAATACAATCAACTGATTTACATATTCAAAACAACACTAGACCGCATGATTTCTGATGACTATAAAATTGTAATTCGAGCCGATAAAAGACCACGTGGAGAACACGAACGTAGATTTAATGCACCTCAGATAGATGAAGTCGCCATCGTAATTGTGGACAATGAAAATACAAGCCGTGACATAATTGTACAACGAAGAAGAAAAGGACTACAACGCATTGCAGAGACACACCGTTCATATGATGCTCTTCAATATCCGTTAATATTTCTGCACGGAGAGGATGGTTATCATTTCAATATTAAACAAATTCATCCTAAAACAGGCATAGAAACAAACAAAAAAGTCACTTCCAAGGAGTTCTATGCTTACCGCTTAATGATCAGAGACAATGAAATATACAATCACATTCTCAACACTCGCCGTTTATTCCAACAATTTCTGGTAGATATGTACGCAAAAATAGAAGCAGAACGGATGCTTTACATAAGACTGAATCAGAAGAAACTACGCACAGAAGAATACATCCACCTTCGAGATGCGATCATAAATGACGGCAATATTGACGATATTGGAACAATGGTAATCTTACCCTCATCATACATAAGAAGTCCAAGACATATGCACGAATATACTCAAGATGCCATGACCTACGTAAGAAAATATGGACGACCTGATCTCTTCATAACATTTACATGCAACTCATCATGGCCAGAAATCAAAGAACAACTAAAATACGGACAAACCTCCATGGATCGACACGACATGATAGCCCGGGTTTTTCGACAAAAACAAATAAGATTTATTGAAGTCATCACAAAATACCACATCTTTGGAACCGTTAGATGCTGGATGTATACAATCGAGTGGCAAAAACGAGGATTACCTCACTCACACAATCTCATATGGCTACACGATAAAATTTATCCCACGGATATCGACAAAATCATCCAAGCTGAATTTCCCAATCCACAAAATGATCCGGAACTATACAACATAGTAGTGAAAAACATGATTCACGGACCATGTGGACCATTAAACTTCAATGCGCCATGCATGAGTGATGGAAAATGTACAAAAAAATATCCAAAACCATACTTGGACGATACAAAAACTGAAGATGACGGCTATCCCAAATATAGAAGACGATCACCGAAAAACGGTGGCTTCACAGCAAAAATACGAATACAAGGCAGAGACGAACTGGAAATAGATAATCAATGGGTAGTACCATATAACCCACTACTTTCCAAAATGTTCCAAGCACACATAAACGTTGAATATTGCAATTCAGTAAAATCTATTAAATATATATGTAAGTACGTAAACAAAGGTAGTGATATGGCAGTATTTCAAATAGTCCAAAATAGCGAACAAAATAATAGAAATGATGAAATCCTCATGTACCAAATGGGAAGATACATCAACAGTAACGAAGCAGCGTGGAGGATTTTTAGTTTTCCCATACACGAACGAGAACCAGCTGTGCAACATCTAGCAGTACATTTGGAGAATGGACAGAGAGTTTACTTCACAAAAGACTCGGCTAGAAAAATTGCAAGCGAACCACCTCAGAACACAACATTAACAGCTTTTTTCCAACTTTGCCAAACGGATCCATTCGCAAAGACGTTACTGTATGTCGACGTCCCTATTTATTATACGTGAGACAAAACAAGGAAAATTTTTCAACGACGAAAACAAGGAATGCCAGAAGAGGGTCATCCAGAAATAATGAAAACTAACGCAATAGGTCGAGTATACACTGTACATCCAAACAATGCCGAATGTTTCTATCTCCGAATGTTGTTACACGAAATACGGGGACCAACAAGTTTCATAGATCTCAGGACTATTGACGGTCACATATGCCAGACTTACAGAGAAGCATGTCAACGTTTAGGATTATTGGAAAACGATAACCACTGGGAATTAACACTACAAGAAGCCACACTCACAGCTTCAGCTGAACAAATTCGAGAGTTATTCGCCATAATTCTAACAACATGTAACCCATCAAACCCAAAACAGCTATGGGACTCTTTCAAAAGGAATATGAGTGATGATATATTGTACCAAATCCGACAAGCTAATCCAGAACTGACTATAGAATTCAATGACGACGCCTTCAATAAAACACTCATTCGCTTAGAAGATAAATGTTTAGCAATAAATAACCAGACCTTAGTAGAAATTGGAATGCCAGCACCACAAAGAAATACTTTCAGTGTGCTAAACTACGAAATTACAAAGGAAAAAAGCTACAACGTCAATGAACTACTTGAATACATTGCTCACAACAAACCACTCTCAATGACAATCAAAAAAAAATTTACAACGTTATAATGAACCGAATAAATAACAACACTGGTGGAATTATTTACTTGGACGCACCAGGAGGCACCGGTAAAACGTTTCTAATAAATCTAATACTGGCGGAAATACGTGCTGAAAAACACATCGCACTGGCACTAGCATCATCCGGCATTGCAGCCACACTTATGGAAGGAGGACGAACTGCCCATTCTGCCTTACAACTACCGTTGAATATAGCCGAACAACAATTCCCGGTATGTAAAATCTCAGGAACATCTGGACGGGGTCAACTTCTAAAACATGCTAAAATTATCTTCTGGGATGAATGCACCATGGCCCATAAAAAATCACTAGAAGCCATGGACAGAACATTACAAGAATTGCGAAAAAACTCTGAAATGATGGGAGGAGCTCTACTCATACTCTCAGGAGATTTTCGACAAACACTTCCAGTTATTCCCAAATCAACACCAGCAGACGAGATCAATGCATGCTTAAAAAAGTCACATCTCTGGCCGCAAGTACAAATACTGCAATTAACAAAAAACATGAGGGTTGAATTATCAAAAGATGAAACAACAGCACATTTTGCTAAAATACTTTTACAAATAGGCGAACGTACATATCCTACTGACCAAACGACCGGCCTCATTGAACTCAATAGTGATTTCTGTAACATAGCCACTACTGAAAACGAACTAATCGACAAAATTTATCCAAATATTATTCAGAATTATACCAACGTAGAGTGGTTATTTCAAAGAGCAATTTTGGCCACTAAAAATAATATTGTTGACGATATCAATTTTAATATTCTAAAGAAAATACCTGGTGAAGAGAAAGTATATAAATCGATCGACACGATGGTATCCATTGAAGAAAGTGTCAACTTTCCTACTGAATTTCTAAACTCTTTACAAGTACCAGGAATGCCATTATACTGCCTTCGTCTTAAAATTGGATCTCCAATCATACTACTCAGAAATCTCAACTCCCCAAAACTATGTAATGGAACGAGGATGATCGTAAAACAGCTATCGAATAATGTCATTGAAGCTGAACTTATTTCTGGAAAGAACAAAGGACACACAGTATTTATACCTAGAATACCACTGATCTCTTCTGAATTGCCATTTCAATTTAAAAGATTGCAGTTTCCAATTAAATTAGCCTTTAGTTTTACAATTAACAAAGCGCAAGGGCAAACTTTGAAATATTGTGGCATCAACCTCAAAGAATCCTGCTTCTCTCACGGTCAGCTATATGTAGCTTGCTCAAGAGTAGGAAGTTCGAAAAATTTATATATATATACCCCGGACAATAAAATGAAAAATGTTGTTTATAAACAAGTAGTGTAAATAATGTCGCTCAAGCCTCTTTGAACAAACTAGATAGATTGCTCAACAATGGTATTAGATTCATATTCGGCCTTCGAAAGTACGACCACGTATCTGCTTATCGGAAACAGCTGAAATGGTTGCCCATTCGTGAACGTCGGTCGCTTAGAATGTTATGTTTACTATATTCTCTTCTTTTTGATCCATCCACACCAGATTACCTCAAATCCAAATTTAAATTCGTAATTGCTCGCCCATGACGCATTCTCCGTACCTCCCGCTGCCTTAAGTTGTCTATTCCCCCTCACCGCACCGGCTTTCTGTCTAATTCTTTCACTCTTCAGGCCACTCGTCTGTGGAACGATCTACCCCTTGATATCAGAAAAGCTCAGAACAAATTTATCTTCAAGCGTATGGTACGCAAGCACTTATTTGACAATTTACGTGATTAGTTGTCTGCATTATATTTCATAATAGGTACGTATAATAATATGTATGTAAGTATAACATATAAAGTATATATGTAAGTATATCTTAAGTACTATTATATATATATATATGTATATATTTATATATGTATTTAGTAAGTGATAATTATAATTTCATTTTCTATTTTCGAACCTGCACCCAACAAATGTTTCTTTTTGGCCCAACGGTTGACTGGTAGAGAATGCCTTAAGGCATTAAGTCCGCCACTTGTACTTTTTTATGGGCAATAAAGTTTAAATAAATAAATAAATAAATAAATATGCGTTAAAAACTAATTTAAATTCAATGTAGAACGTTGCAGGAGTTCTATCTCACTCGCCCTTAAGGAGAGAGTGAAATGCACTAGAAAGTAATTATGTAAATGTAAAAATGTTCGTCACGAAATACGGTGTCTCATCACAAAGGATTGCCACATGTACGTATTTTAAAATGTACGAAATATTGTTTGATATTTACCAGTCGCTTTTCGGTGAAGGGAAACATCGTGAGGAAACCGGATCTAATCCCAACAAAGCCTAGTTTCCCGTCTGGGTTGGAAGGTCAGATGGCAGTCGCTTTTATAAAAATTGGTGCCTACGGCAATTCTTGGGATTAGGTTGCCGAGCGGACCCCAGGCTCAATAGAGCATAAAAGCTGGGACAAAACGCTAGGAGGAAGAGAAGAGTCGAAATATCCGTCGCACATAATATGCAAAAGTAGTGTTTTTCGGTAGCTTAATAACTAGGGCATACATTTCGGTCAAAAATGTTGCAAAAAAGTTCCGCAATCCACAATTACTCGAATATTAATTGTAAAAAGAAAAATTGTTTCAAAATAATCCTTTTTTACATTTTTTTTAAACGTGTTCATTGACTGGTACTTTTTAGGGTTCCGTAGTCAACTAGGAACCCTTATAGTTTCGCCATGTCTGCCCGTCCGTCCGTCCGTCCGTCCGTCCGCGGATAATCTCAGTGACCGTTAGCACTAGAAAGCTGAAATTTGGTACTAATATGTATATCAATCACGCCGACAAAGTGGTAAAATAAAAAGTGGATTTTTTTTTTATTAGGGTACCTCCCCTATACGTAAAGTGGGGAGTGATTTTTTTTTTCATTTCAACCCTAGCGTGTGATATATTGTTGGATAGGTATTTAAAAATGAATAGGGGTTTACTAAAATCATTTTTCGATTATGTAAATATTTTCGGAAATAATCGCTCCAGAAGTAAAAAAATATGCGTCCCCCCCCCCCCCCCCTCTAACTTTTGAACCATAAGTTTTAAAAATATGAAAAAAATCTCAAAAGTAGAACTTTATAAAAACTTTCTAGGAAAATTATTTTGAACTTGATAGGATGAATAGTTTTTGAAAAATAAATTACAAAATAATTTCTGAACTAAGTTTGTAATTTAACCGTATAAGCAGGTGTTTATTGTACCTGTAATTTCTACAAAATTACCATGAAATGACATGCTTTCAAATAAAGTAAAAACGGTGAAAATCGGTTCACGCAATAAAGAATTATTCCATAAAAATCATCTTCCATACTTTAAGCTCGCGCGCAATAGTTTACTTAATTTGCCGATAGATGTCGCTGTACGTGGAACTCTCATATCATATCCTACATGGCGGTGTTATTAACACTTAAGTGGGGATACTTACTGTGACGGACGGAAAACTACGGAACCCTACACTGAGCGTGGCCCGACACGCTCTTGGCCGGTTTTTTTTTTAATGTTTAGCCTCAACTCAAAGCAAGTATCTCTAGAGTTGAAACACGCGTACACCCAAGGAGAGGACAGAATACACGCAATGCGACTAATTTGGAAACGCATTTCGTGATAGCTAAAAGCATACCGTAGCTAGCCTACATAATTTAGTTGGTTCCCCTTCAAAAAGCGGTAGAGGGTAAAACTAAAAAATTCACAGATTTCGTGCCACACACGACTATCGAGCACATTGGAAATGAATCTACGAAAGTATATTGTCGCTGAGAAAAAATATTGTCGCTGAGCGACGAGAAAGTCGGAATAAGGAAAATGTTATAAAATAAAACTACGACGTTGAATGATAATTATTTTATTCTTAGATTAACATAAGTATCCTCGACATAACGCCTGTGAACCAGAGTTGCGCAAAAATTAACGTGATTGAAACTAAAGTTAAAAAACCGGCCAAGAGCGTGTCGGGCCACGCTCAGTGTAGGGTTCCGTAGTTTTCCGTCCGTCACAGTAAGCGTCCCCACTTAAGAGTTAATAACACCGCCATGTAGGATATGATATGAGAGTTCCACGTACAGCGACATCTATCGGCAAATTAAGTAAACTATTGCGCGCGAGCTTAAAGTATGGAAGATGATTTTTATGGAATAATTCTTTATTGCGTGAACCGATTTTCACCGTTTTTACTTTATTTGAAAGCACGTCATTTCATTGTAATTTTGTAGAAATTACAGGTACAATAAACACCTGCTTATACGGTTAAATTACAAACTTAGTTCAGAAATTATTTTGTAATTTTTTTTCAAAAACTATTCATCCTATCAAGTTCAAAATAATTTTCCTAGAAAGTTTTTATAAAGTTCTACTTTTGAGATTTTTTTCATATTTTTAAAACTTATGGTTCAAAAGTTAGAGGGGGGGGGACGCATATTTTTTTACATCTGGAGCGATTATTTCCGAAAATATTTACATTATCGAAAAATGATTTTAGCAAACCCCTATTCATTTTTAAATACCTATCCAACAATATATCACACGTTAGGGTTGAAATGAAAAAAAAAATCACTCCCCACTTTACGTATAGGGGAGGTACCCTAATAAATAAAAAAAATCCACTTTTTATGTTACCACTTTGTCGGCGTGATTGATATACATATTAGTACCAAATTTCAGCTTTCTAGTGCTAACGGTCACTGAGATTATCCGCGGACGGACGGACGGACGGACGGGCAGACATGGCGAAACTATAAGGGTTCCTAGTTGACTACGGAACCCTAAAAATGAGAACGTTACTCATAATCATATGAACATGATTACGAATTCAATCATGAGCTTTCTAATCTGATTGACTACCGACATGAGTAAATCATGTCGATTTTTAGTTTCACTCATGATTAGCTGAAGTGTTAGTGATTACATTAGTAAGACAGTATGCTTAGTTAATTAACTAACGATTTAGTTGATTAGATGATTAGATTTTGCGTAGCTACTAGCTCCTTCACTTTTTTCCCTGACGAAACAGAGGCGGTACCTAGGTGAGTATAATATACATTCAGGATAAATGGCTCTTTGTGACAATATTTCTAAAGGTATCATTTGGCGGCTGGCGCTTACGTCTTAAGTTGTATAGTGCAGATTCAATATTGAGCAATAAAAGCGTAAATGCCAGTGGCAAATGTTACCTTTACCAAAATATCGACAATTTTTTTGTTAGTTTTTGGTATGAGTGTACAAATGAATGCTCCTATTTAACTTTGAAAGGGCCTGTTCGGTTTTATTACGGTTTTCGGCTACAGTTAAGGCAGCTATCACACAGCTGCGGTTTCCACAATGCGCTTTTCATTTTCATTCTCATTCTCATTCTCATTTTCATTTTAATTTTAATTTAGGATAATGAAAATTTCTACATATGTATCTGGTTCAATATGTGAAATTCAGAACAAACGCCTTATTCAAGTAATATTATAAATCAGCTTAAGAACACTCTAATCATACATTCGTCAATCACATTGAACAAGTTAGTTGATTAGCGTTAATTTAGTTTCAATCAGCGCCCGTCGTTAATGATTTACTCATGGCGAAATTACTTGATTGTTTTGTGTTATGATTTAATCAGCGATTATTCAATCAGCGATGATTAGTAATCGATCACCGATTTTAATCAAGTGTGCCCAACTCTGCTGTGAACAAACAAATTGGAAAATTTCCACACGCATATCGAAGTTTGAATAATTGTCGCCGTGGCGCCTAAGTATACATATTTCATTTTTAGATTAATAAGCAGGATATAATAATGTTCCAAGTACAAGAAAATTATTAAATTACAAATCCGTAGTCAACTCGAGAAATGGTAGCCACATAGCTAAATAATTTTTAAGCAAAAAAAAACCGACTTCTTCAATGGGGGAAGCCGGTGAAGGATTATTGTAGATGGTGCACTCTATACAATGAAATAACTTGCTTAACAAACACAGCGAAGAGGACAAATCGTCAAACGTGAACTATGCGTCGTTGAAGAATTCCTTTCTCATTTTACATTTCACATGTTTATGGCATCAGCCGCAGTTCCACTTCATCAATATGTCACTGTTTTAAATGAAAATGCTTGATTTGTTGATTTAAATACAAAAATCACTTTATGTATGCCTTTAAGATTTGAGAAGTTTCCTCGATTCCTCCTGGATCCCATCATCAGAACTTAGCTTGACGAAAATTTGTCCTGAGAATCTAACTTGCTTAACAAACATAGAGAAGAGGACAAATCGCCAAACGTGAACTATGCGTCATTGAAGAATTCCGCTCTGATCGTCATCAGCAGTTCCACTTCATCAAATGTATTTTGTTGATTTAAATACAAAAATCACTTTATGTATGCCTTTAAGATTTGAGAAGTTTCCTCGATTCCTCCTGGATCCCATCATCAGAACTTAGCTTGACGAAAATTTGTCCTGAGAATCTAACTTGCTTAACAAACATAGAGAAGAGGACAAATCGCCAAACGTGAACTATGCGTCATTGAAGAATTCCGCTCTGATCGTCATCAGCAGTTCCACTTCATCAAATGTCACTCTTTTGAATGAAAATGCTTGATTTGTTGATAAAAATACAAAAATCACTATGTGTATGCCTTTAAGATTTGAGGAGTTCCCTCGATTCCGCATGTATCCCATCATCAGAACTTGAGCTTGACGAAAATTTGTCCTGACAATCTAACTTGCTTAACAAACACATCGTAGAGGAGAAATCGCCAAACGTGAATTATGCGCCGTTGAAGAGTTCCGTTCTGATCATCATCAGCAGTTCCACTTCATCAAATGTCACTCTTTTGAATGCAAATGCTTGATTTGTTGATAAAAATACAAAAAACACTATGTGTTTGCCTCTAAGATTTGAGGAGTCCCCTCGTTTCCTCATGGATCCCATCATCAGAACTTGAGCTTGACGAAAATTTGTCCTGACAATTTTACTTGCTTAACAAACACCGATGTGTGTTCGATAAGAGGAGTATCGCCAAACGTGAACTATGCGTCGTTGAAGAGTTCCCTTCTGATCATCATCAGCAGTTCCGCTTAATCAAATGTCACTGTTTTGAATGAAAATGATTGATTTGTTGATAAAAATCACTACATGTATGCCATTAACATTTGAGGAGTTCCCTCAATTCCCCATGACGGCGTTATGTAGTAACAAACATAAAAAAATAAAACAAAATAAAAAAAACATACACGCCGAATTGAGAACCTCCTCTTTTAAAATCTTGAAGTCAGTTAAAAAAAAATTATGTGAAAAATGTCGTTCTGACTTTTTTCAAAAAGGTTAGGCTACAGGGCAGACCCTTAACCCGATCGTCTTTTTTTTAGGCTTAAATTGTAGCTGACTAAATTGTCCAGAGGAGTTCTTCTCAAATTTTCTTCGTTTCCAAAATATCGAACGCCAAAATCAAAAATTTGGAAAAAAATGTTTTTTTTTTTCACTATTCCGGCCATAACTTTTTCTTTTTTTATTTTCTCGAAAAATTCTTTTTGCATCTAACAGCTCTCGTAAATATGAGTCTTTTGAGCCATTTTTGAATATCATATCTTTACAACTTTCCGAGTTATAAGGGGATCGCACTTTTTCGTGAAATCGGGGCCTATACTGGAACGAACGAAAAGACATTTCCAATGTCAAAACGTTTATGTTGTTGGGCCTTTTGGAAGTAAGCAATAATCACAATGTGAGACTATGACAAGGACCAACGATAATAGCGCCTTCTCCGTCATACCTAATGAAAGTTTAATAAGACCATCCGATTCAATCTTGGTAGTATGATTGATTACCATGGCAGATCTATGGCTAGTATATCTATGTAGCAGATAGTACAGTAAATCCGCTAAAAATTTACATCAGAATCAAAGCGCTAGCTTATATACAGACAGATTCCGTCATACGTAGTGTACAAATTAATAAAAAAAATCTTTAAAATAAATTTCATTATGAATCACTTATTAATTCATGTTATAATCCATTTAAACCATATTAAAACAGACCGCCGATTGTTAAATTTAATGCTCAGTGTCTGTGTTGCCAAGGCGGAAATAAAAATAATGACAATAATCTTTATGCATATTGCAACACTGACCGTCTAATGTCAGCAGTGTTGCCAGACCGTACCTTTTGGTACGATTTTACGTACTATTTTGGACCTCTGCGTACCTTTAACGTACCCTGCGGAAAACCGTACTAAAACCGTACTATTTGGCCTACCCGGCGAAAACCGTACTAAAAATCGTACTTTATAGCGTACCCGGCAAAAGCATACTAAAATTATACTTTGCAGCGCCAATCAGACGTATTGATCCTAGTTCATGAACCGTAAATCCTAAAATTAACGATATAGAATGTGCATCGTAGTGAATATCGAGCGTGTTATCTAGTTAATACTGTCATCATGGTCTATCTACCTAAATATGGTCACTGTATTCAATCATAATTATTTTATACCACTATAACGTCACGTGTCAAATCAACTGCCACTAGACTGTGTCACAGAAATATAGGATGAAAGTAGCAGAAATCGTCACCAAAATGTGTGTGTAGTCACTAATCTGTGTCCTCGTGCGGGTTGGCCGTTACTTACCTCCATTCACATTGGCCCGAGTTTCTCATGAGAGTATCTATTCTAGGCATCAGCACTCGACTAATATCGTTACCTGAGGCCTACTGCCAACTTCAAAACCTCGCTATTTGCATCTCTTTTGCTCGTATAAGCAAGTGCGATAGACAGGGAGAAAACAAAAATTTCGATATACGACTTTCGCGGTAGGCCCGCTGATCGTGGTTCTCAGAAGTTACCTTTACAATTTCAATGTAAAGCTAATTCTAACGCATATGCTTGTTAGAATGAGAGACAAATAGCTAAATTATAACCCGTACATCAATAAAAACCACCCTGATCTTATATGTGGCGATTTTGTAGAACTAAATAAAAATCGTACCTTTTTTGACACACGACCGTACTTTTAGCTAGTAGTGCTCTGGCAACACTGAATGTCAGTCAAAACCTAATTCGCAATTTTTATCTGCGTACGTGCTTCTTACGTACTATCAACTCAAATAAATGGCAAGATAATGAAGATAAATAAGTTTTCAACATGTCCATTGCAACATTGTCAGTGACAGTCATTTTTACACGATAGTCTCGCGTGCCGACGAAATGTACTGCTTGCAATGGCTGATACCCGTGCTGCTGATTCCCAAACCTGTGAACCCAGCGCTCGTGAACACGCACGTCATGTTCATGGTCCTGTACCTAATCGGGTTCTTCCTGGAGCGGAAACCTTGCACCGTGTGCAGCGTGGTGTTCCTCGCTGCAGTCATCCTTATCTGTTATAGCGGCATCGGTAACTGCGTGTTCTGGGCGACACAGTGCGAAGCGGAGAAATACGACACCTAACGCGCTTCCAAAGCCACAAGTGTATTTAAAAAAAAACAAGTGTTCTTCTCGCGATCAAATGGCGGGAAAGTCGCGATGCTCCAAAGGCCTCGATAATGCCTTGAAATGTGAATGTCTGTTTGTACATTTTTGTATATAAAATGTATTTTGATTTCATGTTATTGTGAGTTGTTTTGGCTACATGTAGCAGTGTCCTGTATGAGACATGCAGATCTGTACTTATGTATCTCTGTTAAGTTGGTTATTATTGACATGATTATATTTAATGTACAGTTATTGTTAGTAGGTACCACATATTGATTACTTTGAAATATAACTTGGGAATAAATGCATGTTTTTATTATCCCAGTATTTTGACAAACAATTTATTGGTAGCAGGCGTTTTATGGTAATGGATCAAGTAATTGTAAATTTTTTTAACTTGGGCGGGCATTAGCTATCCCACAGACAATTTATAATATAAAAAATCATCTCAGCTGTCTGATAGAGACCATGGTTTAAGAAAAACAATTTAAACCAGTTTTTCTTAATCCTTAGATTAACAACAAACTAATAGAAAATAGATGTCATATACTTCAGAAAAAGTGACCAAACCCTCCGGTGTCCAAGGCCAGATTTGAACTGCAAATCAAAAAATATTGAACAAAATAATTTGATTTGCTTCAAGATTCAACAAACTAATAATTTCATATTTTTTTAATGCTAGTATAATTTTACAAAATAATACCTAATCAGTAACATACGTAATTGATCAGATAGTCTTGATAAGTCTCATTATCAAAGTAGGTATTAAAACAGCAAATATCGCCTTCATATGCAAGAAATGACAAACAACTTATATGACTACACCTGCAGTAAGGAAAATATGAGTGAAACTGCAAATAAACCTTAGCATGAATAAGAATGGGATATAATATTAGTATTGTAACGTTGGTAGTGCCCGGTCAATCCAGTTGTCATCAAACATGCGTACGCCATCTAGTTCAGCTGTCAAATGTGGGGCTTCTTTATAAACAGAAATATTAGATTTTGTATTACTTTACACAGATGAAGTGATTTTTATGTATATCTAAAGTAGAATTCTTAACCAAGTGGAGTAATTAGACAATACTTTACATATACTTGCAAACAGATAATTTGTATCCCAGCTCTATCAGATTACTCCACTTCATTAAAAATCTGAGGATTACAACATCTGAAATTAGATAGCACTTAAAAATGTTATAATCAGTAGGCTCACTTTTTGTGGGGTCATTTTGCAGAGCTACTTCATTGTTGTATCATCAGTCGCCGGTTATAATAGCATACATGTAGTTTGTCCAGGGACTTTCTGACTTACAGTATAGACAGAGACCTTAGATGACAGTCTTTTTCTTACGTTAGTTGGTACTACTTAATACTATCATAATATACCCAAGAAAGGAATGAGTAATTATAGCTTTTTTCTTCTGCAGTTACTGAGAAATTTTTAAGAACACTATTCTCAACTAACTGTGCTCCACCTCCACATGGACTGGGAATAGGTTTTTTCCCCATTACCATACCCAACCGCTCGCGACCGAGGTCAGGACAGATGGAGTACACCGTCATCAACAGAGGTCGGTGGGGGTGACCTATTTGTCTTATAATTTATAATTATATTATAACTTATAATTTGACATATGACATGTCAAATTATAAGGCAAATAGCTCACCCCCGCCGACCTCTGGTCATCTATATCATGAGCCTCAAGTAAACCTAGGCTCCTCTTGACTATCTATTCCGATGAATTAGTAATTGGTGTACACCATTTGTGCACATTTTGGTTTGTTTATGGCATTGAGAAATAGTTGTCACCTAGTTTATCAAAGATATTTTTTACATCTCCCATACAATTGGTTATTAGCTAGTAAGGGTTTACAGGCTAATAACCAATTGTATGGTATGGAATGGACTCTAATGTATAACAAAAGTATTTTGTTATCGTTTCTGCTCATAACCTGATCACAGGTCTGTAGCAAGAGGGGGGGAGGCAACAAGTCTGGCTATGGCCCTGCCTGCTCATTGTAGGACAATTTCAGGAGATTGGAAAATAATAAGAAGAGTAGTAAATGTTAAAGTATGTATTACGAGCTCTTGAGATGTTCATCTTTGACGGTTTCATATTATGTAGATTAACATAGTGTAAACATTGGTTATATGGAACTTAACCTAGAAGCGGCGCAAGACCTGCAACAAGAGAAAGAGTATTGTTACACCAACAAAATTCTTACAATGGATCTGAATGATTCCAGAACTGTATAGACTTATTCAATTGGTACTATGTTTATTTATATGAGAATACTATAAAACCTAGTTTTGGTTTGACACTAAAACTTGTAGCTAAATTGACGCACTGCCTCACGAGGACATTGCCGTGCGAAGCAGCGAGGCTAATGTGGACGTGCCTCGCCCGAGGCATTGCGGCCGCGCGGAAGTTTGCACGTCCACACTAGCCGAGCTTCCTCGTGAGGCGGTGCATTAGGTGTTGAGACGCCTAATTAAGCTTGATTTAATGAAGCATCCTGAATAAATTTATTCTTATTTACAGCGCAGAATAGCTATTAAAATGAAGATTTTCGAAGTACTACTGAAACTATGTTATGAAAATTACGGGAATGTTTAACACATTCATTGCCACCCAGGCAAACAAGACATCCGCGCCCGGCCACAAAAATTTCGTCATATAAAGCTGTAGTACCACGATCCCCACTCGGGTCGTCCGGCCTGGGAACGAAATCATAAAATACCCGATGGTCGGTTTTTCGGCACTGAATGTGTTAAATTAAAACTGCTGCTGCTGAATGCAGACACGATAGGACGGGGTGCTCGAAAATATCTAAACACTCCAGAATTATATGATTATTTAGCCAATAAGAACATTGACCGCTTCATTTGATTGCTTCAATAGAGCCTAGTAACCTCAAAAATCAATATGAAATTTGTAACTTCCTCACAACGGGAAACTACGAAATAAGTTTATAAATCACAAAATAAGGTTGTTACCATTTATCTCAGCCTCCTGGCTTCACGCTCAGACTCGAGCAGAGTGAGGATGTCGCCATCGCGTACCGGGCCCTTCACGTTCCTGATGATCTGACGGCTGGTCTCTCCGATGAACTCGACCTTGACTTGGGTACACTGTCCCTGGGACCCGGTGCGACCCAGCACCTTGACGACGCGGGCGAGAACGTTGGGCTTGTCCATTTTACTTGGATTATCGAGCAAAACTCGGGAAATTACACGTGCGCGCTCAGTGGCGTGTACGAAAAAGAATTTGACAACCGATATGTTGCCATATGTAATTTTTTTCTCGATTACCGATTCAGTGTTGCTAGCAATTAATTATGTATCGATACTTGTGTGTTCAATGATCGATTATTTTAGTAAAATTCGAATACTTTGTTGGAAAAATTGGTTATAGTACGATTACTATGATTAGTCTGAATCAGACTTAGAAAATTCAACCAACTATTTGGTTGAATTCTCTAAGCCAAGGTATCAGAGACATAGCTGCAACGGAGAACGTGAAACGGGTTGTAAGCATTAAATAGAGCGCTTTAGGTCAAAAGCAGGAGAACGTTCACAACGTTCAAGTGTGATTGAACTCCGCAAGGAACCGACGGCCTCTAAGGTTGTCCAGAATAAGAGCGAGCGAAACGCAATTTAAATATAAGGTTAACCCGACTATAATAGCATGATGGCTCCTCAGTGTAATAACACACATATTGCAGTCAAAATGTCGGGTTCGCCAAAGTTATAGTAGTATGAGGGTGGTCTGGATGCGACTTTATAGCATGACGATGGCCTGAATAAGGCTTCACTCCACTTTATAGCATAAAGAGTGCTGCAGGCGCCTAAGAAAGAGCGCGCGAAGCGAGTAAAAAGTTTAAAGGGCGTTGTATGTGCGATGCGTGCTCTAGATCCGCCAGACTTTACGGTATAAAGTTGTCGCAGGTGCCCATAGCAAGACTTTGAATATCGGGTTACCCATGACTGCAGTGTGTCAGTGAGGTAATGATAGGGC
The DNA here is from genome assembly GCA_947086415.1 of Pammene aurita. Classification (NCBI taxonomy): domain Eukaryota; kingdom Metazoa; phylum Arthropoda; class Insecta; order Lepidoptera; family Tortricidae; genus Pammene; species Pammene aurita. The sequence continues at coordinate 34,690,357 of OX352303.1, forward strand.
TGCTGTTATGTATGTGTTTTATATATATATACACCTATCTATGGTCTTAAGTAAGAGAGGAACAGAGGAGGTTTTCCAGCAGAACAACCAGCTCCAGGATATTCATTACAAAGAGATTAAGAGTGCCTATCCAATGAGTTTGCTGCAAAGAATATAATACTCACTAGTTTGCTGGAACTGGGATAACCACTTCAGCAAAAGAAATGCATAGTAGCAAAACGTGTTAGCTTTTGTCAAAATATTTACAAAGTATTTTCAAAAAAACGTTGGTACGAGTTTTAAAAATTATAATTAAACTTGGAATAAAACCATAATAAAAAAATTAACATTTTATTAAATAATGTCTTCTTCCTCATCATAATCGCGCGTTGTTACAAACCTCACACATTATTTGTTCCATAATTTACTCACAACACTTAACTAAAACCACACAGTCTGTATCGACTCAAGCAAGAAACACCCTGTCGATTATCGATTCTGTACTTTAGGGTTGCCAGCTGTGATTATTGTGCTTTTTTAATTAGGGCGTGTAAAAAAACGCCTATAAAAGTGTTTCAAAAGATTGTAAAGGCACATTGTGGCCTTTGAAGGCGCCCCTAGGGCAGGGTGCTTTTCGCTTGAGTAGGTTCCGGCACAACACTTGTTTAGTCGTCACCGGCGGATCTCTTCGCTTTCCTGAGGCGTGGTGACTGCTTAGGCGTTTTGGGAGATTTTTCTGTAACAAATACATAAGTGTTTAAAATATTTATTGTTTGATAATCATCAGGCAAGCAGTTATGACAATTGATATTGCCTCAAATGTAACCTGTAATTATTAAGACAGTTATCATTGACGAATAGCAGATGTATATTTGCTAATTTATTTTTAATTTAAATATTTGTTCAATATAAATCAGTTTTTCTTGTGTAAAATATTTAGGTTTTTTTGAACATATTTTGATTAAGTGAATATTTTCAAAAATAGTAACCTTGAAAGTCTAAAAAATGGTGTCTCCCTCCTCCTGTAACTTTTAACTTGAAGTAATCTTTGTATATTCTTTCCACGAAAATTATTGGTTAAGGCGTTTTTGAGTTCTCTACAAAAAACTTCTTTTATAGGCAGATACGACCTTTCGATAGTAGGTACGGAATCCTCGTTCGTGCGTGGTCTGCAATGCACTGAGTCGGTTTTTTTAGCTTAGAGCGGAGCATCCTTAGGGTACGCGTTAACCCTAATTTTAGGGCTACATACATTACACATTAGTGGTCCTTAAAAGGCGGTCTACTTTCTAAAGAGATCGCCGCGTATTCCCATCCGTCCCCGCTTCGGTGTCGTGCGAGAGCGGGGACAAATGGAAACTAAAGAACAAGTGTACTCACTGAGCTGGTTGACGACCTCCTTGGGCAGCCAGTCGTAGTCGACGCCGCGGTCGCCGGTGCCGACCTCGTGCGCGCGGGAGGAGGAGGAGGAGGAGGAGGGCGCGCGGGGGGCGCGGCGGCGCGCCAGCGAGGCCAGCGCCTGCTGCCCCGCCACCAGCGCCAGCACCAGCGCCGCGCCCAGGAACACGTACAGGAAGAACGTCTCGCCGTCCAGCCCCTCCGACACCTCCACGATGTTCACCGTCTGGTTGTACACGGCCTCCTGCACGGAAACAGAGTCACTCATCACTCATCAGTGTGCTAATCCTCTTTCCCATAATACAAGCGTTTTGGTGTCAACTGTAAGCCTGTAACATTTATTTTTACAATTAAACAAATACGGGTTGTGTTTTCATAGTAACTATTAGGCGCCACAGTGATAAGTGATAATATTGGCTTTTGTTTTTGTGTTTTATCTTTGGTATTGAATTTTGTCTTCTTGCTCGACTTTGTATTTGTTATGATTTACTGATTAGTATCGATGCTCGTTTTTGGATTTGCTTAAAAGCTCCAAAAGGATTTCTTTCTTTTGTGATTGTATTAAGAGTTCCGTATGCGAGCTCTACCTACCCGCAGCTCGGCCTTCGGCCTCGCGTGCTAGCGCGCCTGTCGTGGACACTTCGGGCCTTCGGCCCTACGCGGAGCTCGGCCATTGACCTTCGCAGGAGTTCAGTTCGGCGATCCTGTCAGGCGCCTTAAAACAAAGATTCCCTTTGTTTTAAGGCGCCTGACAGGTGGGGGGATATTGTTCCAACACTTGGTTACGAGATACAGAAAACAGCCTGTAAAAGCAACAGTTCTATGTGGATGTACTTCGAAAAGGCAGCGTCGAGCAGATCTAGTGCCATATCGTTTGTGAAAAGATGACATGTGTATTTTTGACTTGAGAAAAGGTAACCGGGCTTAATGTAATTTCTAACACTAAACAATAGGCTAGCAAGATGCAAATGTCTCCTAGAGGACATATTCAATATAGAAGCTTTATTTAAATACGGCGTGATGAAACTTCTGGGTGGGATTGGATAACAAAAGCGGTAGCAAGCGTTTTGGACTCGCTGTATGAGACGGCGAGTTTTCGCTCGTAAACGTGGTCCATAAATTATATCCCCGTAATTTAATTTGGAGAAGATGAGTGACACATAAAATTTACCTTATTTTCTCACTTAACAATTTTCTTATTTGGTACAAAACCTTCAAGCGGTAAAAACAGGATCTCGCCAACTCCCCCACGTGCTTTCCGAACCTAAGCTGACTATCCATCAGTAACCCGAGGTTTTTAGCCTTGACAACACGTTGTAAAATTTGCTTTGCCACAGTCATAACATCAAAAAACTTTACAAAATATTACCTGGTAATAGTTCCCGCTAGCGTCCCTGTAGTTCAACTGCACATTAAGCCCAAACGGTCTTCCAGCGAACGCCTCATTAGGAATGAAGGAGTACGCGAACGTTGCCTCCTGCTGGGGCTTGACCTCGCGATGGTACGGCAGCGCGGTGAAGTTCTGGATGTAGTATGTGTAGTCCATCGGGTAGCGGAAGGAGGCCTCCATGGTCTCCACTATGTAGTCTTCGGAGCCCTTGTTGACGAAGCCTACAAGGAATTCCACGGGGAAGCCGGCTTGCAGGTCTGCGAAATGTTACACATATCTTGAATTTCAATGGTTAATAATAGTTCAATCTAAAATAATCTCAGGTCAATTCATATGATACTATAACTTATATGTAAGTATTAAAATAAACATCTCAGTTTCTTAAGAGATGTACAGCCACTTATGTTCGTTTTTAGGGTTCTACAGCCAAAATGGCAAAAACGAAACCTTAAAGGCCGCTCCACATTCTCGCAAGAACGCAAGAAACATGTGAGAAACGTGAATGTGGAAGAGATTCGCCTATTCTTCTCAGTTCTCTTTGTTGTTCTCCAGCTTTTGTCGCTTTTTTGGCGCGAGACAAAGAGCGCGAGAACGTGTATTAACTCCACACGAGCATGTTTCTCAGTAATAAGCGAGCCGCCGATTTGATAGCGGTCACTTCAGCGTCCATCGTCATCGAGCGTGAGAACTATAGTGAGAACTATTTAAGAACACAACAGAGTGTGTAGCCGAAAGAAGTTCTCACTACAGTTCTCGCTGAGAATCTCCTGAGATTCTCGCGTGAATATCTCGCAAGAATGTGGAGCGGCCTTTATAATTTCGTCATGTCCCGTCTGTCCGTCCGTCCATCCGTATGTCACAACCATTTTACTTGGAAACTATAAAACGTATCTTAATAAAATTCAGACATAAGGTGTATTGTATATTGTATGCCGCTATTTAGTTATGTTGTAGTTAAATTGCAGAAAAAAGGTTTTTGGGTGGGGCGCTCCATACATGAAACCAAATTTCAATATTTTTTTTTACGAATTATCAATATTATCAACATGTAACTGAAATATGTACGATTTAAACATGTCCATCAAAGTTTCGGTTTCGGTTTCGGCCAAAACTGGATTCAGAGCCGAACCCTCTGTTTCGGTTACGGTTTCGGCAAAAAAACATGTTTCGGTCGGACAGTACTTATAAGTATTAAAACAAACATCTCAGTTTCTTAAGAGATGTACAGCCACTTCATGTTCGTTTTGTCTGTTGATGCAGTGAATTTTAATATTTCCTAAAATACCATTTTAGTTTCACTAATTACTTTTGTTCCATAGCATTAAGTTAACACCCATTAATCAGAATCCTAATGATAATATAATGAATGATATACAACCTAATGACACTGCATGCGCAATAGATTATTCATGCATGTGCACTAGCAAGCAGCGGGGTCATGAAGACAATTATCGTAACACATTGAAACGCACTTTTACTATTACAAACATTAGGGAGATGCATTTGGACAACTTTCTCTTGTTTAATTTATAACGATTATGGTTCTTGAACTAACTCAAACTTTTTTGCCTTTTGGAGGGATTGTATGAAATTCAACTTTTTCTCCCGGCTGATTGGGGGGCTTGCGACCTGTAAACTGGCTCACTGGCCCTAGTTAGGTGACCCCTGATCTAACTGAATCAATTATTCTAACTAGTTCATTACTCTAGAAACATACATGATCATATATTTGCTCAAAAACTTGTTTTGCATCTCTTTTTTTCATTATCATCATCATCATTAGTCATTCCCTCAGAGCTGAGGATCGCGGCATCATGAAGACCAGGTTCCTCCATAGGCTTTTTTTCATATCGCAAACGAAATTGTGCATCAGACAAGCTCTGACTGACTGACTGACCGACCGACCGACCGACCGACCGACCGACCGACCGACCGACCGACCGACCGACCGACCGACCGACCGACCGACCGACCGACCGACCGACCGACCGACCGACCGACCGACCGACCGACCGACTGACTGACTGACCGCTGGTTCTAGAGATTCGAAATTTGGCACGTAGGTTCCTTATAAGGTCTAGGGATGCACTAAGAAAGGATTTTTCAAAATTCACCCCCTAAGGGGGTAAAATGGGGGTCCAAAGTTTGTATGGCGAATCAAGATTTGTTAGACTATTTTATTCGAAGCTTCACAGGAGTATTCCTAACGATAAATGAGTAAACACGTATTTCAGGTTTTTTGAAAATTCTACGTCTAAAAGGGGCAAATGTAGTCACGAAGTCTGAAAATCAACATGGGTATCGTATCCTTTTTGAGTACTTATAGTACGCGGGCGAAGCCGCGGGAAAAGGCTAGTACAACATATAATAGTAGTAGTAATAGTAATAGCCTTTATTCATGTATTTGTTTTTTTTTTTACATTTATTGTTTTTATTTGCATGTCGCGTGTGCGATAATAGTAGTTTATGTAACTGTTACGTAATAAGGCCTAATTACGTACAGTTGCATACACTGCTTTATCTACACTCATATTATTTATCCAAAATGCCATATTCGGAAACCATAGAATGGCCGCCATTGCACCGCCATGGCCAACTCTCGTGTGCCGGCGGTCGGGGAGGCGCGTGTCGGGCTGTCGGCGGATCCCCGGGAGGGTGCAGGTGTACATTATGTTATCAAAACTCATATCACATCAATAGCTGAGCATGTAAAATTAAAATTACGTTACTGCCACGGATAAAAAGCTTATCATAGTAAAATCGGTCGTGGTAATGCTAGCCATTGCCTACCGTTTTCGAACACGTTTTAGAGAACTTACAATATGAGTGTAGATAAAGATAATTATCGCACAACATATAATACAAAACTTAAATAACAGAAAAAGCCAATAATAGATGACCACAAAAATAACATGCAATAACAAGTGGAAATAATAAGTGGATACCTATGAGGTCCATGAGAGGAAAGATTGAACTTTTTAAACAAAATATAAAACTACCTTATCTGTATGGAAGTGCAGTTTGATTTTTTTTTTTTTTTTTTTATACCACGACGGTGGCAAACAAGCATACGGCCCGCCTGATGGTACGCAGCTACCGTAACCTATGGACGCCTGCAACTCCAAAGGAGTCACATGCGCGTTGCCGACCCTTTACAAAAAGGAGGATTCACTGTGTTGATGGCTAAAGGATCAAAAAGGTCCGTCATCGTCAACACACTGGGTCCTCTTTGAGCTCTTTGGCTACCTTACTCACCAGCAGAAACACAACACTATGAGTAGGGTCTATTGCTATTTGGCTGTGGTTTTCTGTAAGGTGGAGGTACTTCCCCAGTCGGGCTCTGCTCTAGATTTGAGCGATGACATTCGCTGAACGTGCCCTACCACACTTAGCGAGATGCCATTCGCAGTGCCCATACCTCTCTTTTTGGCGTAGTTTAAGGACATACCCAAGTCCGGACGTAGTTTAAGGACATACCCCGGGTCCGTTGATGTGTGATAGTATGTGTGTGTATATGAGAGTGTGTGTAGTTGTAATAAGAAAATAATACTTTAAACTACTTATCTAATTGTCTTTATTCTTTCAAAGGGAACTAGAAAACTCTCACTAAAAATGAAATCCTCACCAAAAGCAGAGTCTCCATTGTTAGGCACAGGCTTGGTGAACAGTATCGTAGTGTCTACATCCTGCGAGGACTTCACCACCGAGTCGTCGTCTTCGCTCACATCGTCTCCGACCACCTGGTTGTCCTCCCCGTCTAGTTCCACCACATCATCAAGCTCATCTTCCTCGGCGCGCGCGAGTATATTCGCTGGAACATTCGTAACATATGGCTTACAATATCGATTAAACATTAATATTGCTGTAGCTTATACTTTAGAGAAACAGAAATGGAGATGGGCCGGCCACATAGGAAGATTGACAGATGACAGATGGACCAACAAAGTCACAAAGTGGCCAGGACCCCATGGCAAAAGGTAGGTCGGAAAACCCATAACAAGATGGTCCAAGGATATCATAGCCACAGCTGGAGAAAATTGGCTAATCAAGGCTAAAGACCGAGAAAGGAGGAGGCCTATACCCGACAGGGGTCCTTAATATAGTAAAATGAATAACAATACTATTAGAAAACTTTTATTATGTAAAACTATTTAAGGAAAGATAAAGGCTTAAATAAATGAATTATACTTTAGATCATAGCTGGGCATTAACTCGTTAATCCGTTAATCGTTAATTAACGAAGTTAACGTTTTGATTAACGGATTAACTTTTAAGTTAACTTTTAAAAATGTTAACGGACACGTGAACTTCCGTTAATATGCAGAAGTCCGTTAATCGTTAATCCAATGCCTACTATTTACCGCAAGGCACCGCGGCGCGGCGCGAAAAACAGGTTCAGACAAGTATGAAACGAACGACACGTGCCGGGCGGCGCGTGGCAGCGAGTGAAACAAAAACAAAACTAGATATATTTTGCTGGCGCGTGCGAGTGAGAAAACTGCGAAGAGATTTTCCACAGGTAAAGACATTTTAACACCAAAACGAGCCTCGCTTTCAGACGAGAACTTCAACATGTTAATGTTCATGAAGGGGAATATGCACCTTAACCTTATGCCCAACGATTAAATTACACATTTGAATTATACAAGTATTTTGTTTTGTTCCTATCCTGTTAACTTCCAGAACCTTAACCAACAGGTTTTATAAGTTCACTAATACAAAGATATAAAAATGCAATTTTACACATATTAACGGATTAACGATTAACATTAACTTGCGTTAATTCTTCCGAAATGTAACACTTTAACGTTTAACGAAGCTAACTTTTTTTGTAGCGGATTAACGAAGTTAACTATTTGATTAATGGTGCCCAGCTATGCTTTAGATGATGGTTAATCTGAGAAAATTATCTCATGTTAATCATTCTATAATCTGAAATTCACTGAATTGTAAATAATTGACTTGCTGAAAACTACACAATTGTATTAATCATTAGTAAAGGTATTTGCTAATGATTTTCATAGTAAATCCTGAATATATGACAGATCAAGGAAAATTATGCTTTGTATAATATGCAATAAAAGTAAATGGTATTGTACAGTGAGTATTTCATTCTGGCTTTATTTCAACTTGCAATAAACATGGGATCACAAAAGATATTCAAGTCTGAATGGAAACACATTACAATAATTAGGCTGTCTACAATATGGTATCAAATAAACATCTTACAACTAAAAATATGTGTGTATATTAAATATTTTTACTGTTTTAATAGTGCATTACTTATCATTTTAATATTTACACTAGAATTACCAGGGTATGCATTTCTGATAAGAAATTTAATTGATTTTTCTATGTAATAGAAAGATGGATACTATTTAGCCAATTATAATTACTAAATTGGTATTTTCATTTACTGTATATGAAGTAAAAGCTACATTATATACCTAAAGTGACCTAGAACTTCATAAAATAGGGCAAATCTATAAGGTTAGGCTATATAGATCCAGTTTAAAAAAATCTTTAAACAATTAACTTAAATTAAACTTTAAATCAGTTTACTTATGCATATTATTGAAAATAAATGATGACTGTTTGTAAGATGAGAAAACTTTCACTCATAAATCGCGATAAGTTGCCACGTCCATACGAGATTTCGGAACTCGATAAAAAAGAAACTTACCACTCTGGAAGCACAGAAGGGCGGCGGGAAGCACCAATAACGTTAAATACAAAAGTTTCATCTTGGTCCTTCGGGTCTTCTATTGTTAGATATTAAGAAATTCGAAGGCGACCGACACTAAAGATCACAGGCCATTCACTTCTACCAGCCGAACACCGCAAGACATCGAAGGCAAAATGCCAATTTTCTTTCCAACTCGATTGACGTGGAATGTTTTGTCACTAGTGTTGTGGCAAATACTATTCGAGTTTACGATTTGTATACTTACCGGTTTTTACTAAAAATAATATAATTTTCTAATAACCTACTGATTCAACAAAGATAATTTTGATGATTATTTTCATAATATTTTTTGTTTACATTTCGTTAATTATCAAATTAGTTACTTGTGAACTTACGTGTGACCTACAGTCACTGTGCATCAACTATATCGACTTGCTTGGGAATGACAATTATTAATGTTGGCGCTAAGCGCTTTTCTCATGCTTTTCTGAGTAAGAATGCTATATTTCTGACTATATGTAAAAATAAATATTTGACATACAATACAGCAAACAGTCATAACCTCTTGGAAAAATCATGGAAACATGGAGCAAAATTTTTTTTTTCGTTTGAATAAATGTTGAATAACAAATATCTAATTTTAGAAGTATACCTGATAATGTTGAACTTTATAAATACTTAATTAACTTTTTATAAATTCATTAATAAATTATATAATATGTTAAATTACATCGTCATGTTTACTTATAGAAATATAAAAAGAGATTAGATTACATTAAAATAATGTAAACATAGAAATTATACTAATAGATTCAGCTAAGTCAATGGTCATTCAGTATTTAAATACAATCGCTTTAATTCAGTCGTATTTCTATTATCAGACGAAATAGTAGTGACTACATTAAATCGAATATGGCAAATAAAGGTTATTTTTCAAATTTATTAATCACTAATAGTTCCTATTAGATACTTAATTCATTAGTAATGACGAATGGCCAAATGGCATACATGTGTATATTCTAGTCATCAGTAGATTTAAGTGTTAGGTTCTAAAAAAGGGGCTAATTTTTATGTTTAATACCAAAACTTTTTTTAATGTTTCAGTTGGATGTCTTTGCGTCAGCACATTTAGTAGGCGTTTAAGCAGTGCTCCTTTTCCGGCCTATGACTTCAAACCAAAGAATTATGAAGTAAGCTTTTGTGTCAAACTTATTATTTTTGTATAACACGATTGAGACATAAAAAGTTATTCTTTCAAACATTTTTATATATTATATTTTAAAACTTTTATTTTTGTTTTTTCTCTTGTATAATATAATCTTATCTTAAGATAAATAAGCATTTCGTATTTACAAAACTGAACGTTAGGACTTCTAAGTACTATGTTTAAAAGACGAAGAAATGTATCTATGTTATCTAACCCAAGTTCAAATATTTCAGGGACCAGCTTACGAAAAAACAAGTACCTTGAAAGCTGCTCACATACCACCAGCCGTATACAATGTGTACAAAAATCCTGTACTTATTCATCAAGGGCACATGCAGTGGCTTTTTGACCACAAAGGGAAAAGATATTTAGATCTATTTGGGGGCATTGTTACAGTTTCAGTGGGACACTGCCATCCGTGAGTTTATTCGACATTAAATATTATACAGGCATTTTATTTTAAGATTTCTTGATTTTTTTCTCATTAGGTATTTCTTCACCTTTCTTTAGCTTCAACGGGGTGCAAAAATAAAACTTGAATACTTTTTTCTGTTAAAAGTGTAAACTTATATATACTTACTGATATAAAATGAAATGTCCCGTATAAAAGTAACAACGTATGAATACTTCTTTATTTGTTTTCTGTCTTTTTAAATCAGCTTATCTTTTATACAATTACGAGTAGAAAAAATGTGTCCCAACTTTTTTGTCCTATCAGGATCGAAAGAGCTCGTGATTTTAAGTAGAAATCACCTAAAAAAAAAAAAGAAGTATACAGCTTTAAATAAAATGGCTCAACTATTACATAAACATGATCACTATCAATAAATTAATTTAAAAAATTGTATCCTGATCACCGATTAAATTTCACCGTGTCTTGTCGTGTATGGAAAATAAAGATAGCATAATTTCAACTCAATAACAATATAACTTTTGATAATGCTCACTAAATAAACACCGTGACATGTTTTATTTTATGTTTATTAGTTACACTGTGTTAACACCCCACGTGAAACGCTTAACATAACATTTATTTAAGAAACACAATCTTATCAGGTTGCTATTTAATACATAGATAACCCATTAACAAGGACATCTTAATTTACAGAAAAGTGGTAGCGGCATTGAATAAACAAGCAAGCAAACTGTGGCATACTACTAACATTTATAGACATCCGAAAATTTATGATTATGTCGAAAAGCTGTCATCAAAATTTAGTGGTGATCTGAAGGTAAATATTTGTTTAGGTTTCATACTACGAGGGTTTCCTTTACCTACTTTAATACCAGTTCGGTGGCAAATGAGCGTACAGCACACCTGATGGTAATACTTGTGCTGGAGCCCGCCTTACTGGAAATTTATCAAAAAACTTACCCATTTTCTTCCATATAGCGTTGTAGAGCCCATCTCGGAGATCATGAAAACATACGTCTTAAAGGTCTTAAATGGCCACAAGTATGTATGGCGTCAAGTAATAAATACAATTTTTAGGCCTAAATTTATCAACGAGCCTACCGCTCCAAATTTTGACACATGATTGAGCCCACATCAAATAATAGGTTATTAAGGTACCAATTTTAAGGCATAATTTCAAGACCAGTTGAAGTTGCAATGAAATTGCTTTTCGACTTATTTCGGAATACTTTTACGGTATTTTAAATCACAAGACACTTAAGTATGAATATGCAGTTGTGTTTGTGCCAGCAAAATTTTTGTTTGACGAATTTAAAGTAATTTGCTAGTTTTTTAGGGTTCCGTAGCCAAATGGCAAAAAACGGAATCCTTAGGATTCGTCATGTCTGTCTGTGTGTCTGTTCGTCCGTATGTCACAGCCATTTTACTCGGAAACTATACGACGTATCTGACTGAATAAAGTTTTCACATAAGGTGTATTTTGTATGCCGCTCTTAATTATAAAATATATAGTAAAAAAAATATTTTTAGGGGGCATCCATACATGTAACTACAAAAAAAACCTTTTTTTAACCAAATATCGATATGTGATACATCAATTGATAGGTCTTTAAAAATAACATTAATGTTTCTTTTACAATTTTGTGATTAAGTCAATATTTTCTGAAATAATCGCTTTGAAAGTCATAAAAATTGTGTCCCCCCTGCGCCCTGGATCTTCTGAACCATAAGTCCAAAAAATATGAAAAGATTTGAGATGATGCGCCTTATCATATACTTTCTACGAAAATTGCTTTGAAGATTATCGGTTCAACCATTTATGAGTTATCTCCAAAAAACTTCTTCCATAGGCATCAGATACTACCTCTTGGTATTAGTTTGGTTCTTATTCCATTGAAGGTACGGAACCCTAATATGCGTGGTCCAACACGCACTTGGCCGGTTTTTCTAAAATATTGACTATTTCTTAAAATGGTCTTAAAATCTTATGCGTCTACCAGAATGGTCTTAAAATTGAGACTTGGTTTATTGAATGGGTCTTTTAACTACTGTCAAACTTTGGAGCGGTAGGTTCGTTGATAAATTTAGGCCCTAAAATTGCAATTGGTCTTAAAATCTTATGCGCTCACCAGAATGGTCTTAAAATTGGTATGTGGGTTATTTGATGTGGGCTGAATCATGTGTCCAAATTTGGAGCGGTAGGCTTGTTGATAAATTTAGGCCTAAAAATTGGATTTTCAACTTGACACCATACATGCTTGTAGCCATTTAAAACCTTGAAGACTTATTTATTCATGATCTCCGAGATGGGCTCTACAACGCTATATGGAAAAAATGGATAAGTTTTTTAAAAAATTTCCAGTAAGGCGGGCTTCAGCACTATGAGCAGTCACCTTTGCTTATGGCGGAAACGCACGTGCAACTCCAGAGGCGTTGCCACAAAAACATGTACACTCCTTTTTAATAACCTCAAACTGATGTCAGTCCTCAGTCGAGAAAATCTCGGCAGGGAGCTCATTCCATTGTCAGAGGAAGTTCCTCTGAAATCGTAAATCGAACTGTACGCTTGACAAGAATTAAATTAATTTATAATGTTAACCTAAATGATATTCCCTTATATTTTTATCGTTAATTTTAGGTGGTTTACTTGGTAAATAGTGGTACTGAAGCCAATGAATTAGCGATTCTGCTCGCCAAGTCTTATACAGCCAATAACGACATCATTTCGCTGCAAGGCAGCTATCACGGATACTCTAACACCATCCAGGGGCTGACGGCGACCCAATGTTACCGGATGCCAATACCCGTACCTAGTGGAATACATCATGTAAGTTTATGATTTGTTGCGCATGGTTGGCTCCATGACATTAGTATAGCCATCCATCAAAAATATTATTGAGCCCACATACAACATACAAGTTGAAGTTAATTTAGCTTTCCTTTTCTTCATTAACTGTAGGAAACTGCTAAACTATCTGAAAATTAGGCAAGCTGATGGAAATCGAGTTCCACAAAAGCCCCGCTACAGGTGGTTATATCATAATACCTATTTATTAAACATGTAACATGTCCGCGATAAATGTTTGGAGTCAGAGTTAAGTGGAAAGCGAAATCAAAATTAATTTAATCTTGTAATGATTGAATCTTGAAGCAAATCAAATTATTTTGTTCAATATTTTTTTTGATTTGCAATTTTTTTTTTTTTTTTTTTTTTTTTTTTTTTTTTTTTTTTTTTTTTTTTTTTTTTTTTTTTTTTATCTGGCCTCGGACACCGGAGGGTTTGGTCACTTTTTCTGAAGTATATGACATCTATTTTCAGTTCTTGTAATGATTGTTTTAAAACCGTAGACGAGTAGGTATTAAAAAGATTTTTTTATAGTTTTTTTTATATAAAGAAAATGGACAACTAAAAGTTAAAGTCATAACAATAGATAATACACTCAGTCAAACACACCTTAATATAAAACTTATATTTGGATTGTGTTGCACTAAAAGTTTATATTTGGATAGGCTATGTTACCAGACCCACTTCGAGGCATCTGGGGTGGTTGCAGGGACTCTCTTTCACAAGTTCCAGGGTCATGTTCTTGTCCAGGAGACTGTGACACTGCCGACAAATACGTTCACCAGCTCAATGAGGTAAGATAGTATTTTACATGTTTAAATTATATATCACTACTGCAGTAGCAAGTAGCATTCTTAAAAAGTGTTAATTTCCTGTTTCAGTTAATAGACAATTCGATCCCCAAAGGAAAAGTAGCTGGATTTTTCGCAGAATCTATACAAGGAGTAAATGGCACTGTTCAATTTCCCAAAGGTTATTTGAGGAAAGCTGCTGAACTGATACGTAAAAATGGCGGCATTTATATAGCTGACGAGGTATGCCACAGTTTTAATAATACCCAAGATTTAACAGAATTGTACTTTCGTTACTTAAGGTACTTTTTATTTTTATTTTAGGTTCAGACTGGATTTGGACGTATGGGTGATGCGTTTTGGGGTTTCGAGACTCATGATGTTGTACCCGATATTGTAACAATGGCAAAAGGTATAGGAAATGGATTTCCACTGGCTGCTGTAGTCACAAGAAAAGAAATAGCAGATGCCCACACGCGTGCTACTTATTTCAACACATTTGGCGGGAACCCTCTGGCATCAACTGTTGGTGAAGCTGTTTTAAACGTAAGCATAGACGAACTATGAAAAGTATTTATGTGGTAAATAGGATTTGACTTTGGTTTCAAAATATTACAGGTAAAAAAATATAAAAACGATAAAAAATTACAGGTAATCGAAGAAGAAAATTTACAACAGAACAGCAAGAACCTTGGCCAATACTTTATAGAAAATTTAATGGATCTTCAAAAGCAGTATCCGGTAATTGGAGATGTGCGCGGAAAAGGTTTAATGCTGGGAATCGAACTGGTAGAGCCCGGAACGAAGGAAGCTTTGAATGTGGCTAGTGTCTCGGATATACAGGAGAATATGAAGGATCTTGGAATTTTAATTGGGCGTGGTGGAAGATACAATAACGTAAGCACTATTTATGTGATGCAGTTAAATGAATTAGTGAACCGCTGGGCTCACTTCATCACTTGAACTGAGATATCCTTGATTTAAAATAATGTGTTCTTTGGTTGCAGGTACTAAGAATAAAACCACCTATGTGTATAACGAGAGACGACGTAGACTTTACCATTTCGGTGTTGGATAAGTGCTTGAAGCAACAGTCAATGAAATAAATTTAAATGGCGTTTCTTTTGTATTCAGATTGTCTAGATATAGTACCGTAAACCTAGTTTGGCAGCAACAGTAAAATTCGATTCATTTCAATAAGCCTTTATTTAACAATTTTATTAACTAGTTTTTACAAAATATAATATTTAAACATCTTATTTTCTAATTCCAACTTATCGCTCATAATGTATTTTACGCTTTCAGACATCGGAGTCAAGATTGTCTTGCTTTCCACCATAGGCCTCCCCCAAGTTTCTCCAAAGTTCCCGATCATGGGCTTTCCTCCGCCATATGTCACCACCAGCGATAGCTTTGAAGTCATCTTCCTATCTTCGTAGAGGTCCGTGGCTTCCTGCCTCTTTCCCTTGGAAAATACCAATCAGTCACATCTTTGGCCCATTTGTCTTCCTTGCATGTAAGTATGTGTCCTGCCCAGGTTTCAAAAACTATCAAATCTTGACTCTTCCATCTCTCTACATTCTTGAAATATCACTCTTTGTCAGAAAAAAACATCCATCTATTCGAATTTTGTAAAAGCGCAAGTCGAAATAATCAGCTGATTCTCCCTGAACCACTCCTAGATATATACAAAAAAAGCCCCTACTATAGAGCAATCCAGGTTTACAATAAGCTGCCAAACAGTATCAGAAACATATCAAAATTAAAATCACTTCTAATCGATAATAGTACATTACTTACCTAGGGCTGTAAAAAAAAGAAAGCCCGAAATCGCAGGTATTTGGGACCCGAGCCGCAGGCGAGGGTTGTAAATATGCGATAGAGGGCTTTCTTTTTTACTGCCCGTGGTGAGTACACAATTTTACGTCCCCACCTGGCCATAATGCGAGTTTTACCGTAAGCGTAGCGAGCGGTAAAACTCACATTATGGCCAGGTGTGACGTAAAGTATATTACACAATAGAAGAATTTTTCGAGGACCACTTTATTTAGATAAAAATAGCAACAATTAACAAATGTATGTAAATATTAATAAACATTAAATACAGTTAATAAAACTCATATCTATGTATATCTAAGTATTCATCACATTTGGTATACCGGGTGTGGCCTGTAATAAGAGCAAAAAATTAAAACGTAGATTCTACTCCTCAAACTAGACAACGTTTGTTCAACAACTTTGAAAAATAACTTGTAGTTTGAATTTTATTACAGTTTAAAGTTTATTCGAACACGCAATGTATTACGACATTGATTAATATCTGTAGGGTGACAAGACTGACAGGCGATGTCATTTAGGCGGAACTACATTGAAAATACTATTTAGTTTGTTTGAAAAAGAGACAATCTAAAATCTCCATAACTTTCAAAAGTCGTTGAACAAACATTGTCTAGTTTGAGGAGTAGAATCTACGTTTTAATTTTTTGCTCATATTACAGGCCACACCCGGTATACCAAATACCGTCGTTTTGTCACCAAGTCGTTTCATTTCACACATGTTTTCGTCTGTTTAATAACACTTTTAATTTACACTTTAACTAGTACTTTATAAATAACTAGCCTTTTCCCGCGGCTTCGCCCGCGTACTATAAGTACTCAAAAAGGATACGATACCCATGTTGATTTTCAGACTTTGTGACCACATTTGCCCCTTTTAGGGGTCGAATTTTCAAAAAACCTGAAACACGTGTTTACTCATTTATCCTTAGGAATACTCCTGTGAAGTTTCGAATAAAATAGTATAACAAATCTTGATTCACCATACAAACTTTGGACCCCCATTTTACCCCCTTAGGGGGTGAATTTTGGAAAATTCTTTCTTAGTGCATCCCTAGACTTTATAAGGAACTTACGTGCCAAATTTGGAATCTCTAGAACCAGCGGTTTGGGCTGTGCGTTGATATGTCAGTCAGTCAGTCAGTCAGTCAGTCAGTCAGTCAGTTTCTTCTTTTGTATAGATATATTTTGTTGTATAAAAATAATATTCTTAAATATTGAATAAGATTAGTAAATAAACAAAGTTATTTAGTATTAAATGTTAAGTAATATGTACCGTATCCATATGTACCAAGACATGTCTTGTTAGAGAAACCTTAGTCTCATGTATAGACGTAGGTTCTGCAGTAGTGCAATACCCTATCAAGGTGCCATGTGAGTCTATGAAATATTTGTAACAACTCTATGTACCATGGTTTTCGCAATAAACGATTCTTTCTATTCTATTCTAGGTAAAAGTAGAATAAAAGTTAAAAACTTAACCATCCCTTTTTTAAGGCATGTAATATTAGCGCAAGCAAAAGTACGATTGTCTCTATCTATGCCTTCTGTGCTCCACTGACAAATGCTGACAAACAACTTAGCTAAAGTTGCTTAGCTACTAATTAAATATATTTTAGTAAGTAATTTATTTTTAGACTTTTGTTGTTTTATATTTTTTAGAATGATCGAATAAAACCGATATTAAAAATACCGTTTACTTATTTACTAGTACTTCCATCACTAAAGTGTTAAAACGGCTATTAGACATTACAATTTGTAGGGCCCAACCTGTTAGAGTAGGAGTCCCGATCTAGGGCGATCGGGGCGAACGGCAGTGCCCCGACACCCGCAGCTGTTTATGGAGGTCGTTAGACTTATTTTACCTTTTTTATTTATAATGTTAGCCATTTGCTACACATTCCGTCTGGTTTTTTATTTAAAATAAAAGTTAAAATGTGTAGATTCGCTGGTAATTAATTATATTTATCTAGTTTTGTATTTAAATAATAGAAGGGTTGGGCAGATGAAGTTAGATTCAGGCAGCTCGAGCGGTCATTTAAATATCTATAATAATATATAATTAATGTATACTGTTATGATCTAGACACACGGCAGTGTGTCCGCCAAGTTCGAGCAAAAAAAAGCGACACACCGGCCGTGGGTTATATTACACGAACCATTTCGGGCCAATTTCGACCACCCTATAACTAAAACCATATTTTATCTACGCATATGAAATTTCGAGTGTCTGTTGACATCCCCTTAATTGTCTAGAATACAAAATTTCATTATTCTACCTATAGCAGTTCTTGAGATATTGACATCAGAAAATCGCTATTTTTACTATACACTCACTGACTCACTGGCTCACTGACTCATCAAAAACCTAGACCACTTCCAATGGTCGTACTGACTTGAAATTTGGCATGGAGATAGGTCTTAAGGTCAAAGTAAAGGGAAAAATCTGAAAACGGCCAAGTGTGAGTCAGTTTTAAAAATAGCGAAGGTGTAACTTTGTTCTACTATGAAGTCATAATGAACTAAATGGGTCTATCTTCCAATGGTCGTACCGACCTGAAATTTGGCTCGAAGGTTTGTCTTTAGGTCGAAATAAAGTAAAAATCTGAAAACGGCCAAGTGTGAGTCAGTTTCGAAAACAACGAATGTGTAATTTTGTTCTACTATAAGTAGGTATGGAGTGGAAATGAGATAAGACTTATTTAAATTTAGATACATACCAATTTTATTTTTATTTTATTTTATTTTATTTCATAGGAAAACTTACAGCTAGGGTAACAAGATAGGCAGTAATGTAGAAACAGTGAGCCAATTAAAAGTTTCCACAGGTAGAAACTGCGTAAAACAAATAGCGTGCGAAAGTACTAAGTACATCAATTAATAACTAAACTTATAATTATGGTTGCTTATCAGCAGGAATGATATTAAACAGTCAACAAGAAGAACAAAAGAGAAATAAACAAGATATAATCACATACAAGTGATATCAGAAGGAGAAGTCTTGGATCATTAGCTTACGTATTGAAGTAAGGCTATCGCAGAACAGATCGATGAGATTGTGCCGTTTACAGAGCTGATTAAAAAACCGAGCAGCTCTTAGAAGAAAGGAATTTTTCCTATAATTATTATTAACGAAGGGAATATGGAACGTTGATTTGTTACGAGAGGATAGGCGTGGGGGGACTGACAACCTCAAGTTCGCTAGCAGATCAGGACAGTCAACATGGTTTTGGGCAATTTTCATAATATAAATTACGTCGGAGATATTACGCCGGATGTAAAGTGGTAGCAGGTGGAGTTTGGCGCAGTGCTGAGTATAACTTCGTTTTGGAATTTTGAATTTATACCTTAGAAAACGAATAAACTTTTTTTGAATTCTTTGATTTTAGAAATATAAATGTTATAGCAAGGGTTCCAAACTTGAGAAGCGTATTCAAGATGACTCCTTACATATGCGCAGTAGACAATTTTAATTGATTTTAATCTTTTAAAATTCTTGCACGATCTTATGATAAATCCGAGTGACCTGAAAGCTTTGTTGACTATGGAGTTAACATGGCGATCGAAGATCAACTTGTTATCCATTATGACACCCAAGTCACTTATTTCACTAGACTTAGAAATAACCACATTTTTTAACAAATAGTTGGAGTTGAAGATAATACGCTTACGAGTAAAGGAGATAGCAAAACATTTGGACACATTTATATCAAGTTTGTTATCAGCGCAATAACGATCAAGTCTAAAAAGATCTTCTTGGAGGTAAGTAGAGTCAAGAGAATTATTGACTTTCCGGAAGACTTTCATATCATCGGCAAATAAAAGAATATTTGAGTGTTTAAAACATAAGGAAATATCATGAATAAAAATGATGAATAATAATGGCCCAAGTAGAGATCCCTGGGGCACTCCCGAAGAAATTTCCACCCAGGATGATGAAAATCCATTCAGAACAACGGCTTGAGATCTGTTTAAGACATAGGAAGAGAACCTTCGAAAGAGGTCTCCTCTTATACCTACCGATAGAAGTTTTTGTAATAACAGAACATGGTCAATGCGGTCGAATGCCTTGCTATAGTCTGTGTACACAGCATCGACTTGGTCACCACTATCCAAGTTACGCGACAGGTAATCGTTAAATAGTATAAGGTTAGAATCAGTAGATCTTTGTTTGAGAAAACCGTGTTGGTAGGGACAGAATATATGTTTAAGAGAGGCGTACACCTGGTTGTAAACAATGCGCTCTAGTATTTTAGCTATAAGACACAACTTAGATATCGGGCGATAATTCGCAACATTGCTTTTACTGCCATTCTTGTGAATAGGAGTAACGAAGGCAGATTTCCATAAGCGTGGCATGACTCCCTCAGAAAGAGATCTATTAAAAAGTATAGCCAGCGGATGCGAGATGCTTTCTGAGCAATTTACAAGGAAAATAGCTGGAAGATGATCTGGCCCAGCAGATTTATTAAGGTCGAGATTTTTGAGAAATTTCGCAATTTGGTCAGGCTGGACTTCAATGGACGCAATGTCGGTAATAACAGAAGTTACTGGCTCCTCTAGCGGAAGAGAACCGGCAGGAGCATTATTAGTTAAGAATGTAGAGTGAAAATAGTCACTAAATAAGTTACCAATGCCTTCGCCAGTGTCCGAGGTAAAGCCAGAGTAGGGCATTGATGCAGGAAAAGAGGAACCATTACAATTGTTTTTTAGAAAAGACCAGAAATAGCGAGGGTTGGTTTTTAGGGAATCTTCAACTTGATTTATGTATTTGGAATAGCACTCTTGTTCGAGTAACTTAACCCTATCTCTAAGTAATTCAAAGGTATACTTATCTGAACGATTATTATAGGTCTTAAATTTTTTAAAGTATTTATACTTCTCCTTTATTGTCCTTATAAGCCCGCGACTGAACCAATGTGGATATTTAGCGTTTCTATAAATTTTTTTAGGTACGTACTGATCTCGTATCTCATATATAATTTTGTAAAAACAGTTTACCGCCTCCTCGACGTCACCAGTGCCCAAAACCGCGGACTAGTCACAGGCCAGCAAATCTCTGTTAATTGAGGAATAGTCAGCGCGATAATATGCAAATATGGTACGACTAGCAGTAGTAAGTTGTTGGAGTTCAACAAAAGAGATAGTTATGCATAAAGCTTTGTGGTACGGGTCCTCAGGAACTAGCGAGTCAATGCAGGGTGATACCGAAACACAATCATTTGAGAATACTAAATCGAGAATACCCCCGTGAACATTTTTAATTGAGCAAAATTGCTGCAAATTATCGCCGGTGACATTCGATGGTCGCAACCCAGATTCGGACTCCAACCACTCAATGCAACTCATATTAAAATCTCCGAGAATGAGGAATTTGTCAGCTTGACTATTATTTACTATCGACTCGACCTGGTCGCAGAAATTACCTAATTGATCAGCAAACGAGTTGCCCATTTTTCCAGTGCATAAATAAATAGTACAAATATTTAATTTGAAGGTTAACTTACTACGAGGGCAACGTAAAGTTAATGATACCCACATATCCTCGGCCGACGATTGCCAGTCCGGCACATTTGCGGCTAAGATGTAGTATCTTAGCCGCAAATGTGCCGGACTGGCAAACTGGTTTGACTGCGATAACTACTCCGCCCCCGCGAGATTGCTGTGTCAAATTGTAATCGCGGTCACGACGCCATACACAATAACGTTCATCAAAAAGTTCATCATCTCGGATACCCTCACATAGCCATGATTCAGTTAGGGTGATAACATCATAGTCACTCATTCGCAAATTTCTACGGAATATGTCAGTTTTAGTCCTAAGTCCCCTCACGTTTTGGTGGTAAACATTAAGATAGGAAGCGCCCGTCACGGCAAGGCAATAGCATAGTAGTTAAGTAATTAAAAATTGTAAATTTAATTAGAGTTAATAAGTCGATCCTTTGCAATAAGTAATACAGTAATAGGCACGTTATCTCATCAATCTGTATCTGTAAACAAGTAATAAGTTCACATTCACCTCCATTCATTATATAATTAAGCACAAACAACAACAAAAACAAGTCCTTGGTAACAGATAATACTCGTAGTATGTAAATAGCGACCGCGACATTCCCACACTGACGGCCGGCCATAATGAGGCGAGTTAGACCAGTGACTCTCAACCTGTGGGCAACAAAGTTACGTAGTAGGACGGGGGGCTGGTTAAGACTGTACCCACTAGTTGAGGGGGTGCGCGGTTTTAATGAATCTTCAAGAGTTCTTCCTCGGTCCTCAGACAATACATGTTTGTCTTAAAGACAAGAACAATAAAATTTTTCACCACTCTGTGTGTGTCTGTTGCGGGAACCGAACCCACGATTTACGAAGTACAAAGCAGGTCACTAGGTACACTAGGTGCGATAAATCAGTCAAACAAAAATGAAAAGACTATTTTTTCTCGCATAGTCTAAATAATTTCTAATTTTACAACTAATAAAATCGCAGATTCAAGAACATGGAAATCATATATACTCTAAGATGGAATTATATATACTACTAACTTGGCAAGTTTTAATAGAAAATTATATACTTGACACACATTGCAGTCCAAAGGTGTCGATTCATTGCATTGAAAAGGTGTGTGGTGTGTTAAAACTTGCCAAGTAACATCATTAAAAAGTACTATAAATAATAAATGTTATCAGGAAACTGCTAAAAAAACCGGTGTGCGTTTCTCTGACTATTATAAATTTAGGTATTTCTATGTAACGTGATACTTATTCAAAATGTACCTTAAAAACTGCTGGAAATCAAGTGTGCATTCCTATAACTATTTATGATTTGAGTTTGAGGTATTTTTATGGAACTTGGTACTTATTCAGATCTCACTTCTTTTATAGGCGAAGCATTCCCATAGTATCAAACTTGGCAGCCTTTTACATTTATGTTTTTGATGGGATGAGTACTATCACCGTGCTTCGCCAATACATTTTTTAGATGTTTTGAAGGCATCTCTGTAAACGTTGGTAGGGACGATTTGTTAGTGAGGTAGGGTTTGTAGGGACGATTTGTAGGGAAAGTGTAATAACGGGCCCAACGCCGACAGGAGTTGGAAACAACAGGTTGGGCCCTACAAATTGCCATGTGTAATAGCCGTTTAAGGCCTTGCTACATTTTTTAAGGCCTATTACACTTTACTTTTTTAGTGTCCTAACTAGCATCCTAATTAAGATCCTAACTTTTTCAATACTAAATTTACTTGCTAAATGCAGTTACACTTGACTAAATTTAGAAACTATATCATTTAGGATGCTATCTAGGACAAGTTGGGCTTTTAGACTGGCTTTCCCATTGTCATTATTGTCAATGTCAGTTTTGACTTTTTTTTGACATTTGACATTTTACTTGTTGACGGGTGCGGTGGTTCACAAATTTTCCTCGATCGAGATAATTTTACTAAAGTAATCTTATTTTAGCTCTCGGTACAATTCTGCACATAGCAGCCGTATTAATTATTTTAATTACTAAACTAAAATGGTTTTCAAATGCCAAGAAGATAGTTTTCTTAAGGAGGTGAGTAAAATGCCGGTTTATGTATTTTTTTTTATTTAAATTTAAATAAAGTTTTCTCATTAAATATCATGCAATGTTTTCAGTTTACTTCGAAAGTGGTAACGTGTGAGAAAACCAAGGAACCAATAATAGAATACGGAAAGACGTCGAAGTTCGAAGGATATGCGGTTACTTTAGAGAATACCATACTGTTTCCCGCTGGCGGAGGGCAGGTCGATACCTAGTTACGAGTATTATAGTTAAATACTGTTGATATTTTATTACTAAGTAATCATTTTATACAAAGAAGAACCGACTTCACTTAGCATCCACCTTTCCAACAGCAAATGCTCGAGCTGCTGTAAAAAATACTCAAATCACTACAGGTGTGCCTATAATAGTTTTATTTTTATTTTATTTATTTAATAGTTGAAGAGTTCCCTCGATTTCTCTAGGATCCCATCTTCATCATCATCATCAGATCCTGACCTGGTTACAATGGGACCGACTGTGAAGTATGTATATTCTTTCAAACAAAAAAATAATTTTCCTAATTGGTCCAGCCGTCTTCGAATAATGGTGAACATGCATTAAAAAAAATATAGTTAAAAAAAACAAAGATCCTGACGAATTGATAACCTCCTCCTTCGAAATCTTGAAGTCGGTTGATAAATGAAACATGACAGCTAGGGGTCAGAGCCACTATTACTAATAAGTCATGGTGTAACAAATTGGACGCATTTTGTAGTAACTAACGGGAGCATGAAGCCGTAAGAAGTGGAAAAAACAAATAATACCTTTCAGTAAAATTTAATGTTTTTTGGTTTTAGCCTCATGACATTGGGAAATTAAATAATGTGGAAGTGTTACAAGTATTACGGAAGGGGGATGAGGCTGTGCACTTCACGAGGGAGCCCCTGGAGGTGGGCAGCACCGTCACGCAGCAGGTGGACTGGGCGCGCCGCTTTGACCACATGCAGCAGCATTCAGGTTGGTCACAGCCAAAAGTCTAATTAACCCAAGACCCCGCATAGCCGGGCGAGCCCCGCTGCCATGCTCTAAGTAATTTTACTCTACAGTAAGACATTCATTATTGGAAGTGACAGTAAACTTAGTTGGTCTCCATGGCAACCATTAATGTTGTACGCCCCACGGAAGAATCGCGCGTTCCCTGTCTAGCATTGCGTGTTCCCCTCCCGCACCCCTTCTTTTTGGCAGCTTTTTGGTTTCAAAGAAATAACGCGCTAAGCGGAGTATAGAGATATCTTGTATATGGTACGGCCATATAACAAATATTATTATTATATCGTTTTAGACAGGCAGCTCGCGCTGATAAGTCTAAATCAAAGTTCACTAAGCACTAATTCACAACTTTAGATAGTTTGTCGAGTCTATTTTTGAATTAGTCTAGTCTATAAAGTTTTTGCCGATATTTGTATAATAATAATAATAATAATAATATATTCTTTATTGCACCAAATAACAAATTACAACAATAAAAAGTTTACACTTAACTTAGGTAGCAACAGGCGGTCTTATCGCTAAAAAGCGATCTCTACCAGACAACCTTTGGGTAGTAGGAGATTTAGAAATAGAGTTAGGAACATGGTAGTGCACAAATAATAAAAATACATACATATACCCACATACATATAATACACATAAATAAATAACTATATATATATATACATATATATATATATATATAAAAGGCAACCTAAGGGAGCGATAGGTAATGTTTCAACAGATTCTTAAAAATGGTAAGAGACTTAGCACATCTTACATCTACTGGCAAAGCATTCCACAATCGAACGGCCCGAAAAGTAAAAGAGCTTCTGTAAAATTTGGTAGAAGATGATGGAGTAGCAAGAATGTGCTTTTGCGACGCTCTGATAGAAGAGAGTCGGTTAAAACGCTCTTTGAGATATTGAGGTGTTGCAGGATTGAAGAGCAATCTATAGAGGAGGATAAGAACGTGAGAATCACGGCGCAGACGAATAGGAAGCCATTTGAGCTGGGAACGAAAGTGAGAGACATGGTCATACTTGCGCAAACCAAATATGAACCTTATGCACAGGTTTTGAAGTCGCTCGAGTTTATTTAGCTGGTCCTCAGAGATGTCAAGATAGCTTATGTCAGCGTAATCCAATAAGGGAAGAAGGAGTGATTGAGCTAGCGCAATTTTTGTGGCGATAGGCAAAAAGTTGCGAAGTCTACTAAGAGAACGCACCGAAGCAAACACCTTCCTGCTAACCTCACCTATCTGTGGTATCCAATTTAAATGTTCATCCATTATGACCCCAAGATTTTTTACCCGATTGGAGTATGGAATTAGAGTACCATCAAACGTTATAGCTGGTAGTTGCGAATAGTCAATCCTAGGTATGAGTTTAGGGCTACCTATGACAATGACCTGGGTTTTAGCAGGGTTAACTTTAAGTCCGTAACGTTTGCTCCAATTAGAGATGCACTCCAGGTCACAGTTCATTGAGCGAATAACCTGAGATAAATCGCTAAGAGTACCCTGGGAATAAATTTGGAGATCGTCGGCATAAAGGTGATAAGAAGAAGAAATATTTAGTGTGATGGAATTTATAAATATGGAAAAAAGAAGAGGGGACAGCACACCACCCTGTGGAACGCCGGCCAATGTGTTGCACCATGTAGACCGGGATGAATCCACCTTTATGCGCTGCCGAAGACCTTCTAAATAACTTTGAAACCAAGCAATCACCGCAGGAGATATGTTAATGGAGCGTAATATCCCAAGCAAAATTTGGAAATCGACAGTATTAAATGCGTTGCTGAAATCTAACAGAGACAGTACAGTGACTTCCCTGTTATCCATGCCAGACCGAATGTCATCTGTTATTTTCACGAGAGCAGTAGTCGTACTATGACCTGTTCGGAAACCAGACTGAAAGGTGTTCATGAGTTCGTTTCTGTTCAAAAATGATATCAGTTGCTGGTGGACAAGGCGTTCAAGGATTTTAGAAAGGAAAGGAAGAATGGAAATCGAAGACCAGTAAAATCAGTTGAAGAAGAGAAATGCTGGTTGAGCAGGTTTAAGTCAACGTTATTAGTGATCGGATTCTCTGAAGATTTCCCAACTCCCAACGACTTTAGAAATTTCCAAACTTTTGAAGGCTCGCTATTCTCAACAGCCGAGTGAATGTACCGCCTTTGGGCATCACGACATACCGTACTACACCGATTTCGCAGGGCATGATATTTGGCCTTATTTTTCTCAGTAGATTTCCCTTTATATTTTGATTTGGCCAGATTCTTTTTGACTATTAGTGCCCTTATGTCCTCAGTAAGCCAGGGAGCAGGAAGATGCTTAATTTTAATTGGGCGTACTGGAGCATGAATGTCGTAGAGTTGAGACAAGGTGGAGTTAAAAAGAGAAACTTTCTCATCTACGGTATCAGCCCCAATAACTTTTTGCCAATCTAACTTTAGGGCATCCTCACGAAGTTTTTTAGCATTCATCCGACCAAAATTGCGCTGGAGAAAAACTTTGGGTTTAGCTTTTGGGGGACGGACTTTGTAAGACAAGAATAACAAATGGTGATAAGAAAAAGCATCAGCAGAGTATTGGTTATATCTCGCAACATGGTCAGATGAACTGACAAGTGTAAGATCAAGAAGAGATGGGGAACAGTTTGGAAAATAGTGGGTCGGGCCTGAAGGAAGAATAGACAAGTTACAAGCTTCAACAAGCGCTTTTAGAGATTTTGATCTGGAATCATTTTTGAGCAGGCAGGTGTTGAAATCACCCATAATAATGTGATGGTTATAGGAAGGCATAAGATCCTCGAGAAGCTTTTCAAAAGAAGTAAAATAGTTGACATGGAGAGAGGGCGAATAAAAAACACCAAGAAGAAATTTAGAGTGAGATAAGTTTACCTCTAGAAACAAGTACTCTGCAGTATCTGAAATAGGTGATTGAGGCGAAAAGCTTAAGACAGAGAACTGGATGTGAGACCGAAGATATATTGCAACCCCACCACCTCCCCTACCACAGCGGTCATTCCGAATCAGGCGAAAACCAGGCAGAGAAAACGATGTAGATGGCAGACATGGTTTAAGCCACGACTCGGACACCAGAATAGCGTCTAAATTGTTCAGGTCTAGAGTAATTAAAAAATCTGTGTAGTGGGCAGGAATACTTTGCGCGTTTAAATGGACTAAGTTAAAGTTTTTCGGAATGTCAGCAAGTTGTTCGTTAAGTGTGTCATGTAGAGAGGGAGGGAGACTATGAAAACTGTCATCATCTGAAGAAACTGAGAGATACATATCACTAAGACTGTCTTCATCTATAAGATTGCTCATTGCCAATGTAATAATATATAAAAATAATCTATATATACTAAATAAATAATAACAAATATGTCTAACAAAAAAAAATACGAAATATAACTTCCTTACTACCGGCCAGCAGTACAGACAAAGATGTTTACTATTACAACACAATATTATGTCACATTAGGTGAAACGGGACGCTATTTTTGTTGCGGCAACACTGTAACTGTCAACCACTGTTAAGTACGTCAGTGTCAAAACTGTCAAAGTGACAATATGCCAGTGCGCCTGGGACGTAAACAATTATCCAACAAAATTACACGAAGCATAACAAAAAAACCGGCCAAGTGCGAGTCCAACTCGCGCACCGAGGGTTCCGTAAACACCTATAACAAGCAAAAACCTCTACGCGTTTACGAGGAAAAAGGTAGTAAGTAAAAAATTAAAAAAAATATTTTTTGTATGATTTTACTAAAAATGTCTACTTTTCGTAATTTTTCCTTTGTCTGTGCTATATGAAGTTTCTTCGTGCCAAGTTTCAAGTTTCTGAGTTTACGGGAAGTACCCTTTAGGTTTTGAGTTTCTTGCGAGTACTCAGTTTCAAAATATGCGACTTAAATTGCTATTTCTTTTGATTGCGTTGACATAAAAGTTTGGTTTTGCTACATCTGAAAGGTCCTATAGCCCTGAGTATTTGACATGAATTTCAATTTAATACCTCCACGCGTTTACGAGGAAAAAAATAGTAAGTATAATATTTAAAAAAATTTTTTTTGTATGATTTTAATCAAAATGTCTACTTTTGGTAATTTTTCCTTTGTCTGTGCTATATGAAGTTTCTTCGTGCCAAGTTTTAAGTTTCTGAGTTTACGGAAAGTACCCTTTAGGTTTTGAGTTTCTTGCGAGTACTCAGTTTCAAAATATGCGACTTCAATTGCTATTTCTTTTGATTGCGTTGACATAAAAGTTTGGTTTTGCTACATCTGAAAGGTCCTATAGCCCTGAGTATTTGACATGAATTTCAATTTAATACCTCTACGCGTTTACGAGGAAAAAGGTAGTCAGTTTAAAATTTTTAAAAATATTTTTTTGTATGATTTTACTAAAAATGTCTGCTTTTTGTAATTTTTCCATTGTCTATGCTATATGACGTTGCTTCGTGCCAAATTTCAAGTTTCTGAGTTCACGGGAAGTACCCCGTAGGTTTTGCGAGTGCCGAAAAACTCTAAAATTTGCAGCATAAACGACTGTATCTTTTGATTGCGTTGGTTTTTAACCGACTTCAAGATTTGAAAAGAGGAGGTTCTCAATTCGGCGTGTATGTTTTTTTTTTTTTTTTTTTTTTTTTTTTTTTTTTTTTTTTTTTTTATGTTTGTTACTCCATAACTCCGTCATGTCTGAACCGATTTTGAAAATTCTTTTTTTGATTGTAAGTATATATATACAGATTGGTCCCGTTTTTGGCAAAACGCAGTTCTGATGATGGGATCCATGAGGAATCGAGGGAACTCCTCAAATCTTAAAGGCATACATATAGTGATTTTTATATTTTTATCAACAAAACCATCATTTTCATTCAAAACAGTGACATTGGATGAAGTAGAACTGCTGATGATGATCAGAACGGAACTCTTCAACGACGCATAGTTCACGTTTGGCGATTCGTCCTCTTCGCTGTGTTTGTTTAGCAAGTTTAATTGTCAGAACAAATGTTCGTCCAGCTCAAGTTCTGATGATGGGATCCATGAAGAATCGAGGGAACTCCTCAAATCTTAAGGGCTTACACATAGTGACTTTTGTATTTTTATCAACAAATCAAGCATTTTCATTCAAAATAGTGACATTTGATGAAGTGGAACTGCTGATGATGAACAGAACGGAACTCTTCAACGACGCATAGTTCATGTTTGGCGATTCTTCCTCTTCGCTATGTTTGTTAAGCAAGTTAGATTGTCAGGACCAATTTTCGTCAAGCTCAAGTTCTGATGATGAGTTCCACGAGGAATCGAGGGAATTCCTCAAATCTTAAAGGCATACATAAAGTGACTTTTGTATTTTTATCAACAAATCAAGCATTTTCATTCAAAAGAGTGACATTTGATGAAGTGGAACTGTTGATGATAATCAGAACGGAACTCTTCAACGACGCATAGTTCACGTTTGGCGATTGGTCCTCTCCGCTGCGTTTTTTAAGCAAGTTATTTCATTGTATGGAATCTAAGTGCACCATCTATCTACAATAATCCTTCACCGGCTACCCCCATTGAAGTCGGTTTTTTTTTCTTAAAAATTATTAAGTTTGATTTTTTCACAGCTGCAAGG
Organism: Pammene aurita; assembly: GCA_947086415.1. Lineage (NCBI taxonomy): Eukaryota > Metazoa > Arthropoda > Insecta > Lepidoptera > Tortricidae > Pammene > Pammene aurita. Next base: position 34,720,064 of record OX352303.1, read on the forward strand.
GACAATAGACTTGAGTATTTGATATAAATTTCAGCTTGATACCTCCACGCGTTCCTGAGAAAAATGGTCTTGACAGACAGACAGACAGACAGACAGACAGACAGACAGACAGACAGACAGACAGACAGACGGACAACAAAGTGATCCTATAAGGGTTCCGTTTTTTCCTTTCGAGGTACGGAACCCTAAAAAGAAGAGGGTATGCTACTACGAAGGTAATGCAACTAAATACAGAAGAGAGATAAACGAGTGGGCAAATACTAAAACCTATTAACTGCAACAGCCTGCCTCTTCGTTCTTCCCTGCTGGCTATTCCTAGCCTCTTGACTAGCAGGCGGTCCGGCTACACTATCAGACTCCGCAGCAGGACCCGGCGGCAACTCGGCTTGAATCTGGTCAAAGTCAGCGCGGGAGGTCACGCAGCGGCGCTTGCCGTTCTTGCCCAGGACATACACGCTGCCGTCTCGCGTATAGCAATTGCGGACTCCGAAGTGCTGCCTGGCCGCCATAAATACGTCGTGACGGGGCTTTGTTAAAAACTCGGAGATGATTACCCCGGATCCCTTCAAACCTGTCTTACCAAACCAGACTATATCACGATCCGAAATGTTCTGGAATTCAACAAGGATGCATCTGGTTAGGTTACTTCGAGGCCGGCCCAAACGATAACTCCGAGCTATGCTGCTGACAGTTACTTCACTCTTCATATAAGACTTGACTACATCCACTATCCGCGCAGAAGCGACTTCCCCCGCAGCCTCGGACACACCATGAAAAAGTAATATCTTTCGCCGACTCCGCATCTCCTGGTTGTCCACTTGCTGGGCTAGGAATTCCACTTGCCGCTGCAGTGTCTCCACAGACTTGAGCATAAATGCCCGGAAGGAGTTGAAGTCAGCAGCCAAGGATGACACTGTAGGGTTGGTGGGCGTGGCTTTTTCAATCCGTGTCTGGAACTCTGCCATCTGCTTATTGAAGAGTATGGACATCTCTGCCATGGATTTCTTCACACCGTCCATTATGTCACAGCGGGTTGATTTGTTGGAGTGAGGTTATAATTAATTTGCCTTATGGAATTGTGAAAGTGAACTGCTGGTAGGTGTCAGTATCAACTAGACATTAATTTAATTTTATTATAAGTGCCTAAATCTTTATAAATATAATTAAAAATAAATTTTCACTTAAGATGATGTGTTAGCTGTTTTCTTTGCCTACCCTAAATTGTATTATGTATTGTTGTTGTTAGTTTAAAGTTATGTCCTCTTGTGCGCGTGTTTAGATGTCGAGTGAACAAGTCGGTCAGTTCTGGACAGTCGTAATAGCCGTTTAGTATTTTAAAAGTCTCAATCATGTCTCCACGTTGGCGCCTCTTTTGCAGTGTTGTTATACCTAGCTTTTTTAATCTATCCTCATTTGATAGTGCCTTTAGCTGTGCGGGAATTTTGGTGAATTTGCGCTGCACTCGTTCAATCATTTCAATGTCTTTTTTGAAGTATGGATTCCATATTATAAAGCCATATTCCAGGATAGGTCTTATATACGTTTTGTAGATCTTTAGCATTGTTTCAGGAGTAAGGATGCGAAAGGCTCTTCTAATTATGTAGATAATGGAGTTTGCTTTTTACACCATTTGCGAAATGTGGGGTTCCCACTTGAGGTCATTGGATATTAGGACTCCCAGATCTTGTTGGGTGGTAACTGCTGCCAGCTGTGTGTTATTTAAAGCGTATGACAACTTTGGGTTCTTTTTGTGCATGTGAAGGACTTTGCATTTTGTTTCATTGAGGTTTATAAGCCACTCCAGGCACCAGTCTCTAATTCTATTCAGGTCTGATTGTAGTTTGCTGTGGTCTATAAGTGGGTTCACAAAGAGCTTGGAGTCATCTGCGAAGAAGCTAAAGTTGGACTCAATGGTGGTTTGCAGGTCAGTGACAAAAATGCTGAACATGGTGGTTGAGATGACCGATCCCTGGGGTACACCGCTCCATACATCAAAATTCTTTTGAAACACTGTTAGTGATTCGTACCCTAAATATTCTGTCCTTAAGAAATGATTCTATCCATCGCAGAAGCTTTCCTCTTAATATGCCAAAGTGCTCCAGTTTGGTCAGAAGTCTACGATGTGGCACTCTGTCGAAAGCTTTTTCATAGTCTAGATATACAACATCAACCGGTTCAGCGTTGTCCAGATTATTTGACCAGACCTTGGCACAGGCAAGTAAATTTGTAACAGTTGATCTTTTTCGCATAAAGCCATGTTGTTGGTCGACAATGATGTGATTACTATCTAGGAATTGCCTGATTTCGTCATTTATAATAGCCTCCATTCATTTAACGGCAAGGCAGGTTAGACTGATTGGCCTGTAATTATTGGGGTTAAGTTTATCTCCCTTTTTGTAGATGGGTGTCACCAGGGCATTTTTCCACTTCTGCGGCAAGGTTGATGACTTAAATGACTCGTTCATGATATGAGTAAGTGGTGCCAGGATGGCTTTACACTTCTTGAGCACGACCGCTGGGATTCCGTCGGGGCCCATGGACGTATCTTCACGTAGCTTCTTCAGTTTGTTCCAAACTTTTTCTTCTGTGATAGTGACGTCACATAAGGAATCCTGGATTCGAGGAGGTTTAATAAGAGGAATAGTGTCGTAAGGCTCCTTAACGTAGTTGGCTTGAAATCGTTTGAATCGTTATTACTAGAAGAAGAAACCACCTTCAATATGCATGCTGATTTCGCCATACTTACTTGAAACATAATTTTATAAATAAATAAATTATACTCAATAGGGTATATCTAATTTAAAGACAGTAAAGTGGAAATCGCGAATCTCGTAAGTTTTTTATGAAAATTAATTGGGAATACATATTTAGATAATTGAGATTAAATTCGTGATTTCAGGTTATTTTTTAGATGTACTGACAACATGTTTAATCAGATTTTTACAAGCTTAAGCCCTTGTCCGTTAACACCATTATACAATATAAATGTCTATAAATAAGTAGCATTATGGCATGCCGTGGTAGAATGACTTTAGAAAACATTAACTTGTTTGAGGCAATCATCACATGCACAATTTTCATTCAAGTGACTAGTCAAACAACACAAATTAACGTTAACATCCGCCAACCTAGACCTAGATAGGTATAGGTTGGTATATATAACTATAGTAATTAGTTACATGATTGTATCATCCTAACTAAACCACAACCTATCTACCGACCTAATCTAGCTCAGAGTAACATATTTTCACTTAACCAAGTTAGGTCCCCACTGAAAATCAGCGCCGCGGCTTGCCGTGGCATTACGCTGAGTGGGAGGCCCTTTTAATCGTCCGTTTTTTAATACCATTTCTTGTACAATTTAACTGTGTGACGTAAATAAATGTATTTTTAAATACAATTGCTCAAAAAGTTTAGTTTATGTAGCTGCAAATCGTGCGTAAAGTTTGATTTTATGCACTAGTGCTAAAAAGTAATGTATTCTGCAAATCGTGCGTAAAGTTTGATTTTACGCACGATTTGCAGATCAGAATTTGAAATAAATGAGTACCTATTATGCGAGACCCGCTTAAAAATGACTCACCTGAACTACGCGCGATTGGGCATAAAGGAGTATTATGCGAGACCCAATAGTATTATTACTTGAACAACGCGCGATTGAATGAAGCTGTCTTTCGTACACTGACAGAATATTAATGTAATTTTATTTCATTGTAGTTTTTTCGCAATTGTATTAAAAAACGTTGTTCGACACACGTGCGGAAGTGTCATTTTCACTCGTCCCGAGTCTTGACCCTCGCCTACCGGCTCGGGTCAAGTAACCTCGGAACTCGAGCAAAATGACATACTTCTCGCACTTGTATCGAAAACTACTATTTCTTTATTTCTTTCTAACCAGAGAAATCTCACGTCACGCGTCGCAATAGAAGGGGGTCTTGAAAAGTCACCGAAAAATCGTCTATTTAAGTTTATGACGAGAGTTAAGCAACCCAAGGTTTCCAGGTCAACACCTTCTCTCCGCCATCCTAGAGCAAGAATACAGCCTCCCCACCACGAGCTGGTGGCTTGGTGAGCAAGAGTGCCACGTTGAGTTGGACAGCGCGGCAGTACAAGAGGGTATAGTTCAGGCAGTCGAAGCTCGGTGCAACGAGCTCATTCGGCAGGCGCGGCCGGTGGCGGTGAAGATGTGTAAGAAAGGAGAACAGGTGCTAGGTGAGGTTGGTTCAATTGTTTATACTTTTATTTTGGCTTAGTTTTGCGCAAGCAGGTTGCGTGTAACCAGTAAACTCAAATCTTATAAATATGACACCAGCCACGTTTAGACATGTCTGCTACACTACACCTAAGCAGGGGTTTAAATATTGAACATTCTTAACGTGTAGTACCGTGTAGTATGTTATTTAAAAACTCGTTTGAGCGCTTATGTGTGCACAGCATGGTTGTACACACTTCAATGTGTGCATGTGCTCTTAGGGCTCTGTCATTCATTACTTTTCAACTTTCCGCTGTCGTAAATGACATTTGACGACACATCGATATTTTGCATTGTTTTATCGACGCGCTGCCAACTTGACTGATAACCTACCAATCGACCGAAGCGGGGCGAGCCGTAGCGTGGCCATTCTGTATGAAATACTATTACTCGTATTTATTCTATGCGTACGTATTACAGGCGCATACTCGAGGGTTGCCCGCAGACTGCATGGCCACCATCCGCGTGGTGTGCATTGAAGGTGTGGACGAGAACATGTGTTGCGGCACACACGTCTCCAACCTGAGGTTCGTATCGAGGGAACCTTGATGCCGAACAGTGCGGACTCGATGCGCGCGACCGGCGGAGGAACTGCGACGCGGCGAGCGGTGAGACGTTATCCGGAACAGCTCGGAATGGCGGGGGCGAGCGGCTCGCGCGACTCGATACAAATCTATAGACTTAAATGGACGTGTTCTGGATGACAGCTCCTCACCGCATCCTAGTTCGCGCCGCCGGTCGCGTGCATCGAGCTCGCGGCCTAAGAGTCTGTCAAAAATTCTGTAACAGCTGGGAGTCAAAACACCAGTGAAAAGTCGACCTCAAGGGCCCTGTGCTCACTTGAAGCGGGTCCAAAGGGTTTAAAAAAAAAGTTACATATTGAATGGATTGTAGCATAGCAATGTTTTTTTAATGTTATGATTTGCAGCCAGCTCCAGGTGATAAAGCTGCTAGGCTGCGTGCCCGGCAAGAAGGGGAAGACGAACCTCTGCTTCGTGGTGGGCGGCCGCGTGCTGCAGCACCTGCAGCACGCGCGGCGCCGGGAGCAGGCGCTCACGGCACTGCTCAAGTAGGTGCTCCTCTGTTCCTCGTATTATATCGTGGGGGGCGCCGCGTGCTGCAGCACCTGCAGCACGCGCGGCGCCGGGAGCGGGCGCTCACGGCACTGCTCAAGTAGGTGCTCCTCTGTTCCTCGTATTATATCGTGGGGGGCGCCGCGTGCTGCAGCACCTGCAGCACGCGCGGCGCCGGGAGCAGGCGCTCACGGCACTGCTCAAGTAGGTGCTCCTCTGTTCCTCGTATTATATCGTGGGGGGCGCCGCGTGCTGCAGCACCTGCAGCACGCGCGGCGCCGGGAGCAGGCGCTCACGGCACTGCTCAAGTAGGTGCTCCTCTGTTCCTCGTATTATATCGTGGGGGGCGCCGCGTGCTGCAGCACCTGCAGCACGCGCGGCGCCGGGAGCAGGCGCTCACGGCACTGCTCAAGTAGGTGCTCCTCTGTTCCTCGTATTATATCGTGGGGGGCGCCGCGTGCTGCAGCACCTGCAGCACGCGCGGCGCCGGGAGCAGGCGCTCACGGCACTGCTCAAGTAGGTGCTCCTCTGTTCCTCGTATTATATCGTGGGGGGCGCCGCGTGCTGCAGCACCTGCAGCACGCGCGGCGCCGGGAGCAGGCGCTCACGGCACTGCTCAAGTAGGTGCTCCTCTGTTCCTTGTATTATATCGTGGGGGGCGCCGCGTGCTGCAGCACCTGCAGCACGCGCGGCGCCGGGAGCAGGCGCTCACGGCACTGCTCAAGTAGGTGCTCCTCTGTTCCTCGTATTATATCGTGGGGGGCGCCGCGTGCTGCAGCACCTGCAGCACGCGCGGCGCCGGGAGCAGGCGCTCACGGCACTGCTCAAGTAGGTGCTCCTCTGTTCCTCGTATTATATCGTGGGGGGCGCCGCGTGCTGCAGCACCTGCAGCACGCGCGGCGCCGGGAGCAGGCGCTCACGGCACTGCTCAAGTAGGTGCTCCTCTGTTCCTCGTATTATATCGTGGGAGGCGCCGCGTGCTGCAGCACCTGCAGCACGCGCGGCGCCGGGAGCAGGCGCTCACGGCACTGCTCAAGTAGGTGCTCCTCTGTTCCTCGTATTATATCGTGGGGGGCGCCGCGTGCTGCAGCACCTGCAGCACGCGCGGCGCCGGGAGCAGGCGCTCACGGCACTGCTCAAGTAGGTGCTCCTCTGTTCCTCGTATTATATCGTGGGGGGCGCCGCGTGCTGCAGCACCTGCAGCACGCGCGGCGCCGGGAGCAGGCGCTCACGGCACTGCTCAAGTAGGTGCTCCTCTGTTCCTCGTATTATATCGTGGGGGGCGCCGCGTGCTGCAGCACCTGCAGCACGCGCGGCGCCGGGAGCAGGCGCTCACGGCGCTGCTCAAGTAGGTGCTCCTCTGTTCCTCGTATTATATCGTGGGGGGCGCCGCGTGCTGCAGCACCTGCAGCACGCGCGGCGCCGGGAGCAGGCGCTCACGGCACACAGACGTAGATATGACCGATTTAGGCGGCCAAAATTATTTTAGGGTATAATTCGGTAAAAAATGGGATAAAAAATGTAAAAACGTTATTTTATACTAAAATCAATTGTATTCTGTCAATTAAAAACAAAAAAATATATAAAAAAAAATATAAAAAAAAATTATGAAAAAAAATATTTTAAAATTATTTAATACAAAATTAAAATACACACAAATCTACACTGGTATATATGGTTCGGCAGGCAACAAAAGCTCGATTGTCTCAGGAAGAAAGGCTTTGTTGCAAGGCGATTGCTTTTTTGGTCTCATACTGCTGATGAGTGGATCGGATGTTAGTAAAAGTCTAGTAAAAACGTCAAAATTACATTGTTCTCTAGAAAATTTCCTTGCAAAATTTTGTCGGTATGCCCTAAAATGTTTATTTCGGGCTTCTGCTGCTTCTTCCGACAACTGGCCAATGGGTAATAGATGGGTATTACGCGTCCCCCATGGATCAAAATTTTATGCATGGTTGAAGTCATAGGATGCCATTCCCCATACAAATTCTTATATAATGTTGCTGTATCATAAGCGTATTCGTCGAATTTAGCAATATTTATTCTATGACCACTAGATATTACCTCTAAAATAACTTTCAGCCTAAAAATCAAGTCGTAGCTGACTTTTGTGATATCAGCCGCCAATTCCGGATTATCAAAAAATCTCCTACTGGTGTTGCCGTCATTGGTGTTGCCAAAGTTAGCCTTCGGCATATCAATCAGCAATCCTGTCTCAGTTTTGAATCTCTCTTGGATATCCTTTTTTCTCTCTTCTTCCATAAGTTTTTCTTCTTGTGTTTTTCTCTGTCTGTATTTCTTTGTAGGTAATCTGTACGCTAAATGCAGGATGCTTTCCATAAAACGGATTCTAGCATGTAAGACTGATAATCCAAAATCCAAAGCTTCCGGACTCTCCTCATTTTTCTTGTTGAGATCATTAAAATCCTTCGTTTGATTAGCACCACATATATAACACTTGCTCGTGGATTTTGTATCTGTTGCAGCATTACAGACCTTTCCGTCAACCATGGTCATTTTAAAAATATACCCAAACAAAAATTCATTTTCATGCAAGGTCACTTTAGAATCATTTAGGTGCGCAGCAGAATTCTGCACATAATCAATTTCTTCTTATGTAACATCTGTTGATTCTTTTACGTAACGAAATCTGATTGGACGACAAAATCGTGTCGAAGACGGTGTCGGATTATTCCAAACCACTTTTTTGCCTTCTTCTCCGCAAACGATCTGTAAAGGCACAAAAGAACTCATAAATATATTTCCATCAGAATCACTCTCATTATCAAATTGTTGCTTGAATTTCGATTGTTGAGACCCATCACAACCCCATTTACAAATTAACTTTAATGACTTTCTCTCGTGGTCATTAAGCTGTAAGGTTCGGAAAGGATGAGTAATGAAACAAGCAGATGCTGGAATAATACTGGGCTATATTTCATAGATGGCATCTTAAATATACAATGGTTACATCATAGATTATATATGTATAGAGGTGACACCACACCTTCCCTCTAAATGAAAGAAAAAAAAAGTTGATTTATACCTTTTTTTTTCTTTTTGTATTACAACAGCGCTTTTACTACAATTAGGCGCTTTATATTTGTATTTATCTATATATTAGGATAATATATTTTAGTCCTATTTTTATGAATGACTTCGGACTTACCGTCCTTAATTATTTCTACATTCGGGGTTACATCTCTTATGACCTTGTAAGGGCCTAAGTATATTGGCTTAAACTTATTACCTATTTCATTACGTACTAAAATTAAATCATTTGGCCGATACATTACAGCTTTAACATTAGCATCATATTTTTGTTTCCGATGTATCTTACTGTGAAGTAAGTTGTCTCTTGCTTCTTTTTGCGATAACTGTAACCGAAACTTTAACTCTGCTGGATAGTCGTCATAATTATAAATTGGATCTACGTTATTACCTAAAAAATTACTGGGAAGACTGCATTTTTTCCCAAATACGAGTTCATAAGGTGTATATTTTGTTTCTCTATGAACTGACGTGTTGTATGAAAAGCACCAATAGGGTACCCATTTGCTCCAAAACTCTGGATGATTATCTGTTTGAATACGTAGATATGAACCAAGGTGTTTATGAGAATTTTCTAATGCACCGATACTCTGATGGTGGTAAGCTGTTGAATTAAGTTTTGATATATGCAATAAGCGACAAACCTCGGTCATTGTTGAGGACATGAACTCCGTACCTCTATCAGTTGCTATTTCCTTTGGTATCCCGTAGCGTAGTATAAAGTTATCTACAAATGATCTTGCCACTTCTGTAGCACTCTTTGAAACTAGTGGATAAGCTTCGACATATTTTGTAAGCTCGCATTGGAGCGTTAGTATATAATTATTATTATTACTATCTGTCTCTAAGGGACCTACGATATCTAAATATAGTTTTTCGAACGCTGTATGCGCAGTAGACGTAATTACCATTGGTTCTTTCGTATGAATTGAATGCTTTTGTTTTTGACACTTATCACATCTTTTAACAAAATTTATAACGTCTTTTTCAAGGCCTGGCCAGAAATAATACTTTTTGATGTTGTTTATCATCCTTCTCACACCCGCGTGGCCACTTGTGGGTAGAAGATGGAAATCGTTCAATATTACTTTCTGGTCATCCTTATCGTTTATTTTATCTACGTCGACTAAGACACATAATCGTGGTTTATCATTGTCCTTATAATTCTGTAATTCATTTAGTAATTTGTTTATAAATATATTATTTTGCTTTGTTTTTATTAAGTATACTTCATTTTTTTTTATATTCTTACACAATTCTACAAGTTCTCTCACAAATTCGGCTCGCGTAATCCATGATCGAGAAGATTTGTATTTAATGTAAATTCTTTTGTCATCTGGTACATAACATAAAGTTTCACTTTCTTTTACGACTTTTGTTCTTTTTGCTATATCTAGCTTTTCTTTTTCTATAAATAACAACTCCGTATAATCCTTGGGCTTGTCAAGCACCTCTACAACTTTTGGTTGATCAGGCCAATCGCTGTTAAGGTTACTGTCTAAGCTTTTCTCTTTATCCTTTTCTTCCATTCTTCTCTTTTGTGCTCGAGTTGTAACTGCTAAAATACTTTCACCCATCTCTTTCAAGTTATCGGTTGTTAAAGTTATTCGAGATAATGCGTCTGCAGCCACATTACACGAACCTTTAACATACTCTATCTCGAAGTTGTACTCTTCTAGTAGAAGTCTAAATTTCATGAGTCTACTAGACGGATCTCTCATAGTGAATAAATAAATCAATGGTCTGTGGTCTGTCCGAATTTTAAATTTTTTACCAAAAAGATACGGTCGAAATGTTTAACAGCCCACACTATTGCTAATAGCTCTTTCTGTATGGTTGGATAATTTTTTTCCGCTTTATTTAGACTTCTACTAGCGTATGCAACTGGTCTCTCATCCTGATTTGATAAAATTGCTCCTAACGAAACATTAGATGCGTCTGTTTGGACAATAAATTGATTTTGGTCAGAAAAGTCCGGGTACTGTAACACTGGTGGTGAAGTAATTTTGCTTTTTAATAATTCGAATGATTTTTCACATTCACTGTCCCATTGGTATGGCACATTTTTCTTGCACAAATTATTTCTGCAAAATGGGTAAGCTATTTCTGCAAAATTTTGAATAAATTTCCTGTAGTAATTGACGAAAGCAATAATGCTCATAAATGTCCGTAGTTGTAAGTTTATCACCGGGTAAATGAAATATATCGCAATATTTAGCACATAGTTTTTCTATTGACGCTTGTTCTTCTGAATTTAATTGTTTTAATTGTAGTAATTTAAATAATTCTTTTACTCTATCTGCACTTTTATTTAGTTTCTCAAACGAACATACATTATAATCTTTAAGTCGATGGATCGTTGGTTGTAAATTTGTCAATGTTAAAGTTTTATTTGTAGTATTTAATATTTTAACCGGTATCATACCGTTTGTTGGTTTGCCAATTGAACTAGCTAAATAAATTCCATGACTTATTTCTTGTGAGCAAACTACACACTCTTCTGTGATATTAGTCCTAATGTAATGAATTGATTCACATTTTGGTGCAATTTGTAGTAGCTTAGTCTCGTCGTCGTATATTGGTAAAGTGATTTTATAATCAGGGGATAGTTTTAACGTTAAAATATTGTCGTCATAATCCATTGTTGCTTTATATTTCTTAATGAAGTCTTGACCAATGATGCCATTTGTGGCACATGGCAATGTTTCAGATACAAATACTTTATGATGCAATAAGTGACCGTTAGTGATTAATTGCAAATTCATATATCCTATTGCTTGGACTTTGCCTCCCATACCATTTATAAGCATGTCATCGTTATGGATCGGGAGATCAAGTTCAACAGCGTGTTTATATTTTATAGCCGATATGGAGGCGCCTGTATCTAACAGCCACGTATAAGGCTTGATACCTACTAACAATTTTATATACGAACTATTGTTTGCAGCAAATATATGTTCCATTTTAGTCACGAAAAAATGTATTTTCATTTTCTTGGCTACTTTGGGGTTGAGGATTATTCACTTCTTCTTCTGACATTACACGCATTTGTCCTCTACGTATCCACTGGTTACCTCGAGTGCTAAAATTGTTATTATACCTTCCTCGAGACGGTCTAGAATATCTAGCGTGATCATTACCTCTATTTGGCGAATGCTGGAATCCGCTGAAGCCTCTGCGTGCTTCGGTTGAGTACGCATTCGGGTTGCCACGCGAGTTCCTATTTGTATATATTCTTGGGCTATATTGACCTCTTGGCCCATTACGATGTCCTTGTTGGCTCCTATGAGAGTAGTTGTATGGTTCATACGTACGCATCGATTCCTCAGCTGGTGTAGTAGATGACGTCTCCTCGTCTTTGGCGGACTGTATGGCATCTTTCAGCGTCGCCAAATTCCTGGCTGCAATGATAGTACTGAGCCTACGATTTCGTAAGCCGTCCGCAAACTTTTTTATAGCCATTTTCTCATTCAGTGGCTTTAAAATTTTGTAGCTTTCTGATTTGCCTTCTGCTTGCGAAATCGTAAGTTCTACAAATAATTCCGAAATTTCTTTCCCATAATCTTGAATTGACATTTCGTTTTGTTTAATCTGCTGCAATCGGTTTTGGATAGCAGTAGCCGATTTTTGTGGAAGAAGGACCTGTTTCATATCAGTTACTAATGCATCCACCGTATCGTAAGATGAATTTAATTTTAATTTAGCTGCTTGAGACAACCTACTTTTCAGTATAAATAGTATCAAATTCTTTTTACAATTATCACTTTTAAGCAAGGACGCGTAATATTCAAGGTTATCGATTAAGCACTTAATACTGTCCTCATCGTCAGTCATTTGCGGCAATAAGGATAAAGCCGTTTTTAAATTGAAAGTATCCATGTTATTTTCAGACATTGTTTCTTCTTTCACAGTACATAAATCAGAAATTTCCTTGTATAAATCTATAAAATTTTGTGACAATGTTTTAATTATGTTTGCGTCTTCCTCTAAAATATTACCTTTTTGAATATCTACTGATAAATGTTCTGAAATAGTAGTGTATTGACTAAATAATACATTTGCTTCGTTAAGTTTCTTTACAACTAAATTTCCTTTACGTTTACTTGGACCAACTTTAATTAGGTAGCGTCTAATTTCTTTCAATTCTAAATACACATTGTTTAAGACATCAATCATAACTTACCATTTATTTCGGCTTAGTGGTCACAAGTAGATAACACAGATCACTGATTTAATTACTTACATTAAAGTTATATGTTTAATTTTAAAGTCCACTATAAGATTTCGCATAGTAGGCGTAGTCCAAACCGTCATAAGTACATAAATGTCCCCGAACGGAAATTATCGATATTATACGCACTCGCGATCATTTGCGATTAAATATAACGCACTTAATTATGCACTTTTACGTCGCGCACTTGTAGACATACCTATTACGCAGGTATAACGCGCACTGGATTATATATATATATATATATTTTTTTTTAAGCTGTTTACTTATTCGCGGATAAACACTTTAATTTATAATTATGTCGTATAAGTGACCTCAAACTCCGCCTATGTCCTTGGGTGCCGAGGGTGCCGCTTGCAGCTGTCGCCGGTATGTAGACAGCCTTAGGGCATTTTGGTTAATGCCCTGATGAATCCACTGGCCGTGGCACCTTTTGTAAGCACTGTACAATAGTTTCATTAGGCCGATGCCTATATAATAATTGCGATGATGGTGAGCACTATATTTATAGTGCTTAAGTGGGTCCGCACCAGGGACCGGAACCGGTAACCATTAAAGGGGTATTAGATAGGGTATTTGATAGGGTTGTTTTTAAAAACCCTAACAATTCGGTAAGCGTATCGTTGACTTACCCGAACGAAAGGCTAACCATAGGCTAACCAGTTACCCAGCATATGGTTTCCCTATCGATATAGGGTTTTCAAATGCGATTAAGCTATTTTAAACTCTGTGACCAATACATTTGGCTTATTTATTATTCGAGCACCCTACGAGCGTATAGCTGCCGGTGTGGCGGCACGATCGAGCCTGCACACAAACAATAAACTTTATGCATATGTTTTCGTACTTACGCCATTGACCTAGACGCTATTATTGCTTGTTAGTGCGCTAAAAGATCGTTGTGTGGTGCCGGTGTTTTTGTTTTTGCCATTCGAACGTGTCGGCTCGTGTCGATTGAATCTTAGACCGAGACTTATAGGTACCAAAATCAAATGCATATTTTGTGTTATTCCAGTTATATATTATAGGTAGTACTTTGTTTGATCCTGGCTGGTTGTTTAAATGGCACCAGCAAAATGTGATGCCGTTCACCGGTGGTACTTCTAGTATAATGAAACGATCAACATATAGTCAGTGTTGGGCACTCAAAGATGTTGATTTTATTCCAGTTAAAATTATTCAAAACAGTCCTAATTATTAGACGGGACTAATTCATATGCGGCAAAAATTATTTAACGGAATTATTTATTCATGATTTTTATTTTAAATAATGTTCCTCGTATAAGAATATAGTCTGGGTTTTTTAGCGTAAGAAAACAGCGTGAGGAAACTCGACCTAATCCCAATAAGGCGTAGTTTCCCTTATGCCTAGCAAAAGTTGTTCTTTTTACTGAGAAATCATATTGGTAGTCATTTTGAATAATTAGGGCGTGTATATGTCAAACATTTTGTCTGTTTATCATAAAATATAATAAAAAATAAAAAAAAGTAAAAAAAAAATAAAAAAAAATAAAAAAAAAATAAAAAAAAAATAAAAAAAAATAAAAATAAAATAAAATAAAATAAAAATAAAATAAAAATAAAATAAAAATAAAATAAAAATAAAATAAAAATAAAATAAAAATAAAATAAAAATAAAATAAAAATAAAATAAAAATAAAATAAAAATAAAATAAAAATAAAATAAAAATAAAATAAAAATAAAATAAAAATAAAAATAAAATAAAAATAAAATAAAAATAAAATAAAAATAAAATAAAAATAAAATAAAAATAAAATAAAAATAAAATAAAAATAAAATAAAAATAAAATAAAAATAAAATAAAAATAAAATAAAACTAAAATAAAAATAAAATAAAAATAAAATAAAAATAAAATAAAAATAAAATAAAAATAAAATAAAAATAAAATAAAAATAAAATAAAAATAAAATAAAAATAAAATAAAAATAAAATAAAAATAAAAATAAAATAAAAATAAAATAAAAATAAAATAAAAATAAAATAAAAATAAAATAAAAATAAAATAAAAATAAAATAAAAATAAAATAAAAATAAAATAAAAATAAAATAAAAATAAAATAAAAATAAAATAAAAATAAAATAAAAATAAAATAAAAATAAAATAAAAATAAAATAAAAATAAAATAAAAATAAAATAAAAATAAAATAAAAATAAAATAAAAATAAAATAAAAATAAAATAAAAATAAAATAAAAATAAAATAAAAATAAAATAAAAATAAAATAAAAATAAAATAAAAATAAAATAAAAATAAAATAAAAATAAAATAAAAATAAAATAAAAATAAAATAAAAATAAAATAAAAATAAAATAAAAATAAAATAAAAATAAAATAAAAATAAAATAAAAATAAAATAAAAATAAAATAAAAATAAAATAAAAATAAAATAAAAATAAAATAAAAATAAAATAAAAATAAAATAAAAATAAAATAAAAATAAAATAAAAATAAAATAAAAATAAAATAAAAATAAAATAAAAATAAAATAAAAATAAAATAAAAATAAAATAAAAATAAAATAAAAATAAAATAAAAATAAAATAAAAATAAAATAAAAATAAAATAAAAATAAAATAAAAATAAAATAAAAAAAAATAAAAATGAAATAAAAATGAAATAAAAATGAAATAAAAATGAAATAAAAATGAAATAAAAATGAAATAAAAATGAAATAAAAATGAAATAAAAATGAAATAAAAATGAAATAAAAATGAAATAAAAATGAAATAAAAATGAAATAAAAATGAAATAAAAATGAAATAAAAATGAAATAAAAATGAAATAAAAATGAAATAAAAATGAAATAAAAATGAAATAAAAATGAAATAAAAATGAAATAAAAATGAAATAAAAATGAAATAAAAATGAAATAAAAATGAAATAAAAATGAAATAAAAATGAAATAAAAATGAAATAAAAATGAAATAAAAATGAAATAAAAATGAAATAAAAATGAAATAAAAATGAAATAAAAATAAAAATAAAATAAAAATAAAATAAAAATAAAATAAAAATAAAATAAAAATAAAATAAAAATAAAATAAAAATAAAATAAAAATAAAATAAAAATAAAATAAAAATAAAATAAAAATAAAATAAAAATAAAATAAAAATAAAATAAAAATAAAATAAAAATAAAATAAAAATAAAATAAAAATAAAATAAAAATAAAATAAAAATAAAATAAAAATAAAATAAAAATAAAATAAAAATAAAATAAAAATAAAATAAAATAAAAATAAAATAAAAATAAAATAAAAATAAAATAAAAATAAAATAAAAATAAAAATAAAATAAAAATAAAATAAAAATAAAATAAAAATAAAATAAAAATAAAATAAAAATAAAATAAAAATAAAATAAAAATAAAATAAAATAAAAAAAAAATAAAAAAAAATAAAAATAAAATAAAATAAAATAAAAATAAAATAAAAATAAAATAAAAATAAAATAAAAATAAAATAAAAATAAAATAAAAATAAAATTAAAATAAAATAAAAATAAAATAAAAATAAAATAAAAATAAAATAAAAATAAAAATAAAATAAAAATAAAATAAAAATAAAATAAAAATAAAATAAAAATAAAATAAAAATAAAATAAAAATAAAATAAAAATAAAATAAAAATAAAATAAAAATAAAATAAAACTAAAATAAAAATAAAATAAAAATAAAATAAAAATAAAATAAAAATAAAATAAAAATAAAATAAAAATAAAAATAAAAATAAAATAAAAATAAAATAAAAATAAAATAAAAATAAAATAAAAATAAAATAAAAATAAAATAAAAATAAAAATAAAATAAAAATAAAATAAAAATAAAATAAAAATAAAATAAAAATAAAATAAAAATAAAATAAAAATAAAATAAAAATAAAATAAAAATAAAATAAAAATGAAATAAAAATGAAATAAAAATGAAATAAAAATGAAATAAAAATGAAATAAAAATGAAATAAAAATGAAATAAAAATAAAATAAAAATAAAATAAAAATGAAATAAAAATGAAATAAAAATGAAATAAAAATGAAATAAAAATGAAATAAAAATGAAATAAAAATGAAATAAAAATGAAATAAAAATGAAATAAAAATGAAATAAAAATGAAATAAAAATGAAATAAAAATGAAATAAAAATGAAATAAAAATGAAATAAAAATGAAATAAAAATGAAATAAAAATGAAATAAAAATGAAATAAAAATGAAATAAAAATGAAATAAAAATGAAATAAAAATGAAATAAAAATGAAATAAAAATGAAATAAAAATGAAATAAAAATGAAATAAAAATGAAATAAAAATGAAATAAAAATGAAATAAAAATGAAATAAAAATGAAATAAAAATGAAATAAAAATGAAATAAAAATGAAATAAAAATGAAATAAAAATGAAATAAAAATGAAATAAAAATGAAATAAAAATGAAATAAAAATGAAATAAAAATGAAATAAAAATGAAATAAAAATGAAATAAAAATGAAATAAAAATGAAATAAAAATGAAATAAAAATGAAATAAAAATGAAATAAAAATGAAATAAAAATGAAATAAAAATGAAATAAAAATGAAATAAAAATGAAATAAAAATGAAATAAAAATGAAATAAAAATGAAATAAAAATGAAATAAAAATGAAATAAAAATAAAAATAAAATAAAAATAAAATAAAAATAAAATAAAATAAAAATAAAAATAAAATAAAAATAAAATAAAAATAAAATAAAATAAAAATAAAATAAAAATAAAATAAAAATAAAATAAAAATAAAATAAAAATAAAATAAAAATAAAATAAAAATAAAATAAAAATAAAATAAAAATAAAAATAAAATAAAAATAAAATAAAAATAAAATAAAAATAAAATAAAAATAAAATAAAAATAAAATAAAAATAAAATAAAAATAAAATAAAAATAAAATAAAAATAAAATAAAAATAAAATAAAAATAAAATAAAAATAAAATAAAAATAAAATAAAAATAAAATAAAAATAAAATAAAAATAAAATAAAAATAAAATAAAAATAAAATAAAAATAAAATAAAAATAAAATAAAAATAAAATAAAAATAAAATAAAAATAAAATAAAAATAAAATAAAAATAAAATTGAAATAAAAATGAAATAAAAATGAAATAAAAATGAAATAAAAATGAAATAAAAATGAAATAAAAATGAAATAAAAATGAAATAAAAATGAAATAAAAATGAAATAAAAATGAAATAAAAATGAAATAAAAATGAAATAAAAATGAAATAAAAATGAAATAAAAATGAAATAAAAATGAAATAAAAATGAAATAAAAATGAAATAAAAATGAAATAAAAATGAAATAAAAATGAAATAAAAATGAAATAAAATACAAATAAAATAAAAATAAAATTAAAATAAAATTAAAATAAAAATAAAACAAAAATAAAATAAAAATAAAATAAAAATAAAATAAAAATAAAATAAAAATAAAATAAAAATAAAATAAAAATAAAATAAAAATAAAATAAAAATAAAATAAAAATAAAATAAAAATAAAATAAAAATAAAATAAAAATAAAATAAAAATAAAATTAAAATAAAATTAAAATAAAAATAAAATAAAAATAAAATTAAAATAAAATAAAAATAAAATAAAAATAAAATAAAAATAAAATAAAAATAAAATTAAAATAAAATTAAAATAAAATTAAAATAAAATTAAAATAAAATTAAAATAAAATTAAAATAAAATTAAAATAAAATTAAAATAAAATTAAAATAAAATTAAAATAAAATTAAAATAAAATTAAAATAAAATAAAAATAAAATAAAAATAAAATAAAAATAAAATAAAAATAAAATAAAAATAAAATAAAAATAAAATAAAAATAAAATAAAAATAAAATAAAAATAAAATAAAAATAAAATAAAAATAAAATAAAAATAAAATAAAAATAAAATAAAAATAAAATAAAAATAAAATAAAAATAAAATAAAAATAAAATAAAAATAAAATAAAAATAAAATAAAAATAAAATAACAATAAAATAACAATAAAATAAAAATAAAATAAAAATAAAATAAAAATAAAATAAAAATAAAATAAAAATAAAATAAAAATAAAATAAAAATAAAATAAAATAAAAATAAAATAAAAATAAAATAAAAATAAAAATAAAATAAAAATAAAATAAAAATAAAAATAAAAATAAAATAAAAATAAAATAAAAATAAAATAAAAATAAAATAAAAATAAAATAAAAATAAAATAAAAATAAAATAAAAATAAAATAAAAATAAAATAAAAATAAAATAAAAATAAAATAAAAATAAAATAAAAATAAAATAAAAATAAAATAAAAATAAAATAAAAATAAAATAAAAATAAAATAAAAATAAAATAAAAATAAAATAAAAATAAAATAAAAATAAAATAAAAATAAAATAAAAATAAAATAAAAATTGTAATGCAACGTAATTGAAACCACTGCGCGGAATTACAATACGCGCCGTACGCGCTAGTACATGCACCCGGTATCGTAGTAGTAGTATACACCCGCCTTACCCCGCGCGCATGCATACCGCTCGATCGCCCGCGGCCCAGCCCTTATAAACCAGCGCGCGGCCCGGCTAGCCGCAGTCCGTCTCGCGCAGCGATCCGATCTCATAGAAATGGGACGGAGTACCTGACTTGACGAACAATACAGCGCGACCTCCCGGTGTTGATTCCGTAGCACGGTACAGTACCGGTCAGCCGCGAGGTATTTTCTCTAAGTGCTAGGACGTACACTTTGTACTTAGGAGTAGTTGCGCTAAACGATAATTCCGTAGCACGGAGTATCTGTTTGTTGTGCACTACATTTATAGTTAGCCTTGTTTATCATATCTTATTGTACGAGGGTTGCTACTTATATATCCGGAAACAAAAAAACAAACAAACGTACACGGCTGAAAATGGTTTTATTGTTTTTCAAAGTATTCCCCTTGATGATCTATGCACTTTTGCATTCGCGTGAACCAATTTTTAAAGCACTTCTGCCACTCCGCCTGAGGTACCTCCATAACGTGTTGTTTGAATGCGTCGACAGCATCTTCAGCGGTCGAAAATCGTTGACCGCGTAATTTATTCTTTATATTTGGAAATAAAAAAAAATCGTTGGGTGCCAAGTCAGGGCTGTACGGCGGATGACCCGTTAATTCCACATTTTGACCCTCCAAAAACAGAGTTGTTTCGCGTGACGTATGACAGCTGGCATTGTCATGATGAAGAATGATTCTTCGTCGCTGGTTAGTTTTACGAATTTGTTCAAATACTTCCGGTAAGCAAATGGTCGTGTACCATCTCTGAATTAACCGTTCTACGGTTTTCTAGTGGCACTGTAGCTACATGGCCATTAATACCGAAGAAGCAGGCCACCATTTGTTTCAATGTACTTTTTGCACGAGTAACTTTCGTAGGGTTTGGCTCATTTTGAAACACCCATACCGTTGATTGTTGCTTCGTTTCGGGATCGTATGCATAGATCCAGGATTCGGCACCTGTATAGATGTTATAAACGGCTTTTGAGTCACCACGGTTATATTTTTTTAACATTTTATTGCACCATTCGACGCGAGCATCTTTTTGCTCTTTTGTTAAGTTGTGGGGTATCCAACGCGAACAAATTTTTTTTACAGCCAAATAATTATGTAATATGCTATTAATGCTGGTCATAGAAATACCCAGAGTCACCTCTATCTCGCGGTACGTAACATGTCGGTCGTCCATTATAAGTTTTCGCACAGCCTCGATATTTTGTTGTACAACGACCGATTTCGGGCGACCTGCCTTAACTTCGTCCGTAAGCATACTACGTCCACGATTGAACTCACTAAACCAGTGATACACAGTAGTTTTAGATGGGGCTTCATCACCAAAAGTTGAAGTTAGTTGATCTATGCACTGTTGTTGCGTTAAACCACGCCGAAAATCATAATAAATCATAGCACGAATATTTTCACGAGTGAGTTCCATTCTTGCTGCGAGATGACATTTAAAACCCGTCAAAAACAAAACACGAGCGTTAATAAGAAAGAAAAAATATACCGGCCAGTACTTAAAAAAGTTCAAATTTTACCATGGAGGTCAAATATGCTATTTAAGAAGATTGTAATCCCGGTTTCCGGATATATAAATAGCAGCCCTTGTAAACTTTAATGTTATGTTTGCTTCTATATAATTTATTTACCAAGTTAAAGTTTGCCATTTACTTTGTTTATATACAATTCAGTTAAGACTGTTGCTTTTATATAATTTTGCTAAACGCTGAACTCTGCTATTTTTTCTTGCTTTGCCTTGTAAATATTTCATATGTTTTGCTTTGCATTCAAAAGTTAGTATTTGCTTTAGCATTTTGTTTAATGTTAATGTTTGCCTAGAATTCTTGCCGAGTTAAAATTTACAACTGTTGCTAATTGTTTAGTTTAGTATTTTCTTAGCTTTAGTTGCCGTACTGATTTGATATTGTTTACTGTGTTACGCTCGTTACTTATTTTTAGTTTTCTTAGTTTTAGCTAACGCTTGACTTACTGTTTTGTAGACGTTTACTGTGGTGTGATTCTTTTGACAATATACGTCTTAAACTTTACCGTGGTGGTTTCAATTAAGAAGAACCTGCATTATAATCTGGCGCCCAACGTGGGGCCCGACGGTATAACCTTAGACCTAGAGCTGTCAAGGATTCCATCAAAACGAAGATCATCAAGGCAGAGATGTCGAACGAAAACTCTCCGAGGGAACCTTCCCAGTTATTGGGTATAACAACGGAACAGTTCAGAGAGCTCCTGCAAGCGGTTGGTAGTAGCAAAAAGAAAACTTCATTGAGTAAATGTCCCGCAAGATTCAATGGCACTAGAAGCCCTACAGCAGTGGAGGCATTCATATCAGGCGTTTCAACCTTTATGCAAGTTGAAGAGTTGGAAGATAGCGCAATTCTAGAAGGGCTACCCTTGATATTACAAGAAGATGCTGCAGTTTGGTGGCAAGGTGTTAAGCATGAAATAGATACGTGGAAGGAATTTGAAAACCGTCTACGTCACGCTTACGCACCAAAGAAGCCTACCTATGAACTCCTTCAAGATATTATTGAAATAAAGCAAGATAAGAATACTCCGACGGAGATTTTTGTACAGAAGAAGCGAGCACTTATTGCACAGTTACCACCACCTCGGTTAACAGAACAATTTGAGATAGATATGATATTTGGACAGTTACGTTTTGAAATAAGAGACAAGATGAATAGAGATACGATTATGACTTTCAAAGAGTTATCTGAAAAGGCAAGACATGTTGAACGCAACTTAAGTGAAAGAGCGACGAAGTTGGAAAAAACAGTGACCAACACGAACCCTAAGTCTAAATCACGCTGTAACTATTGCAGAATACCAGGTCACTCGGCGGATGTTTGTAGGAAGCTTTTACGAAAGAATGAACAAGCAACTGAGAAATCCGAAACGGCCCCAAAGGCTAGTCAATCGTGGACCGCGTCAGTTACTCCTTTAGATCCTGCAAAGCCTAAATTTAAATGCTATGGCTGTGGTGAGCCAGGCGTTGTTCGAAGCCGATGCCCGAAATGCAATACCCAAAAAGTGAAGTTAGAAGAAATCTGTTCAGTTAACTTACCTGGAACGGACCCGAGGCCCACGATTCCAATTAAGATCGGTAATGTAGAATCAATTGGCTATGTTGACACGTGCGCAAAATCCAGTGTTTGTTCATACCCATTATACCGACAACTCTCAGATGAAGGTTACAAGTTTAAACAAGAAAAGCGTTATATAACCCTTGCAGACGGGATACCAAAGATGCAAGACATCCATAGTATTACCGTTCCTATCTTTGTGTGTGATAGAATTGTACCTACACCTCTTATTGTGCTGCCAGGAACCTCTAATAAGAAGACTTACCTGGGAGTAGACTTCATAATTATATCCTTGATGGTCGTCAATGTTCCTCAACTTACGTGCCGGTTTTTAGATGACCCGTCAAAAGTTTACGACCTGATCCAGGAAACCATAAGTGAAACACTTATCAGCGAAGTAGTTTCTGACGCTTCGTTACCAGAACTACTTTCTCCAATGTTATCGACTCCAGAGAAAAGCACAACTCTTAATCAATCTAAATCTATAACGGAAATGAGTCTAGAGCGTCCATATGGACCTTCGTTCAGTGTTGGGTCGACCGTGTCCCCAAAGATGGCCGTTAAGCGACAGCTTGAGCCGCAGCTAGCTGATGAAGCGCCTTCTACCTCTGCGCAAAGTATGAATACCAGCCAGCTACCACCTGAAGATATTCTCAAGAGTTATGGACCTTTAATACCAATTGAGCTGCGCACTCCAACTAAACGTCAACGTAACACTCTGCTCGATGGATACTCTCCTATCATAGATGCCCTGAAGTGGGACGCGAGGAGAGCCTTTGAAGAAAGCGATATAGAGCTGTCACCTGTTTCCAGAAATCTGTTTGGAACTCCGAGTACAGATATTGCTTCTATTGACGTCGCTGAACAGGATCTCAGCTCTAAGGAGAATCAGCAGTTGATTGAATTGCTAAGGCAAAACGAAGATGTTTTTATTCCAAACGGAAAGCCAACTACGCAGACAGAGCATGTGATCGACACAGGAAGTCATCGTCCCGTCTCTGTGCCACCGTATCGTTTACCGCCAGCAAAAACCGAAATACTGAAAACAGAAGTCAGTAAAATGCTCGAAGAAGGGATAATCAAGCCATGCCAGTCACCATGGTCCGCACCTGTTGTTATGGTCCCAAAGAAGGATGGAGGGACAAGAGTTTGCGTTGATTACAGGCAATTGAACGCTATAACAACACCTGACGTGTATCCCTTACCCCGCATTGATGATCTATTGCACAATGCTAAACGAACGCCTTTCATGTCTACAATAGACTTGCGTGCTGGTTATTGGCAAATCAAAGTTAAGGATGAGGATCAAGCGAAAACTTCATTTGTCACGCCATTCGGCATGTATTTGTTCCTCCGTATGCCTTTTGGTCTCCGGAACGCGCCTGCTACATTCCAGAGACTCATGGATGGCTTTCGCATATCCCTGAGCCACATAAAACTCTTGGTCTATCTCGACGACCTTATTATTATGTCCACATCATTTGATCAACATTTAAAAGATCTGCAAGATGTATTCGCTCGTTTGAAGGAATATAACCTGACAGCGAATAGAGAAAAATGCAACTTTTGCGTCGCAAAGATAAAGTATCTCGGACATTACATCACAGCGGAAGGACTAGAACTTGATCCAGAGAAGATCAGTTCAATTTTGAAAATGCCCGCGCCGTCTAATCTTAAACATTTACTGTCGTTCATACAAATGTGCTCCTGGTACCGAAGATTCGTGCCAAATTTTGCTAAGGTTGCTGAGCCTCTTACACGCTTGACAAAGAAAAACGCAGAATGGATTTGGAAAAGCGAACAACAGACTGCATTTGAGACCTTACGAAAACTTCTAGTATCAGCTCCCGTATTGGCACAGGCTGACGACTCTAAGCCTTACATCATAAAGACAGATGCTAGTAGCTATGCCATAGGTGCAGTTTTAGTGCAGGGGGAGGGAGATCAAGAACATCCCGTCGAATATGCCAGTCGACTGTTAAATCCAGCAGAACGGAACTACTCAACAACAGAACGAGAAGCATTGAGCGTCGTTTGGGCAGTAAATAAATTTCGTGGCTATATAGAAGGTACGCCGATTACAATCGTGACTGATCATCAAGCTTTAAGATGGCTTATGACGCTAAAATCCCCAACGGGTAGATTAGCCAGATGGGCTTTGCAATTGCAGCCATTCGACTTAACCATTAAGTATATACCAGGCCGAACAAATGTTGTAGCCGACATGTTGTCACGTCCTAACTGCGATCTGGAAAATAAAGAAAGTTGTGGAATCTGTAGCGTTGTAGTTGATATACCTACGAAGAGTCCAAAAGAAATAAGAGAAAGGCAGATGAAAGATGAAGACGTAAAGAAGATTATAACAGGTCTAGAAGGAAATTCAGAAGAAGATGCAAGATACTGGAGCCATAAAGGATATACCATGAATAACGGTATATTGTATAGATATAGTCCTGACAGTGACGCTGAAAACAGTCAGCTTGTTGTTCCTGTGCAGGATCAAAAGGACGTTATCTCTGTTTACCACGACGAGCCTACAGCAGGACACTACGGAGCAGAGAAAACCTTTAATCGTATCAGTATGAGATACTTTTGGAAAGGCATGAGAAAAGATATCGAAAATTATGTTCGAAACTGTATAGCATGCCAAAGATACAAGCCTTCAAACATGAAGCCAGCTGGACTCCTCCAAACTACGGCTATGAACAAAAGGTTTGAAGTCATTGCATTTGATTTATTCGGCCCGCTACCGACATCTTCAGATGGAAAATCATGGATTTTAATCATAGAAGACTTGAGTACTCGTTGGGTTGAATTATTCGCACTAGAAAGTGCAACCGCTGAAACTTGTGCAATGACCCTTATTAACGAGATCTTCTTGAGATATGGAATGCCAAGAAGAATGATCAGCGACAACGGTACGCAATTTGTTAGCGCCGTTATGCAACAAGTGACGTATGTTCTCAAGATTAAACATGCGTTTACACCAGTTTATCATCCTGAGACTAACCCCGTTGAACGGAAAAACAGAGATCTCAAGACGCAACTTGCCATTCTCGTAGGTGATGATCACCGTATCTGGTCTGAGCAGCTACCAAGTATTCGCTTCGCCATGAACACAGCGACAGGCTCGACCACTGGACATTCACCTGCTTATCTGACATTTGGCCGCGAATTGAGAACCCCTGATGATAATGAACATGATCTACGGGAGATAATCCTGTCAGAGAATTTCATTCCAGAAATCACGCCAAAGCTGTTAACACTGGCGGATACACTGAAGAGAGTGAGAGAAGTACAGGAAATGAAGGAGGAGAAGAGGAAAGAATACGTCGACAAGAGTAGAAGAAACTGTCCAAATTATAAGCCTGGAGACAAAGTAATGGTAGAAACCCATGCCGTTAGCAAGACCGCTCAAGGATTTAGTGCAAAGCTCGCACCACGAAGAGATGGTCCATATATGATCCTCAGCAGCCATGGACCCAGTTCCTTCCATATTGCCGACCCTAGCCAACCGGACTGTAGCGTTGGATTGTATCACGCCTCAGTCTTGCGCCCATATCAATGTGATGAAGACAGCCCGATACCATCGCCTGCTATACCAATCCGCAAAAGAGGTCGTCCTCCAAAGAAACCTGTACCCCAAGAAGCATCCCAACGCCCTTCGCGTCCGCGTGGTCGTCAACCTCGTCAACAAGATAATCTGGCTTCCTCGCCGAGACGTCTTCGGAGCCAGAGGGGGAGATTGTAATGCAACGTAATTGAAACCACTGCGCGGAATTACAATACGCGCCGTACGCGCTAGTACATGCACCCGGTATCGTAGTAGTAGTATACACCCGCCTTACCCCGCGCGCATGCATACCGCTCGATCGCCCGCGGCCCAGCCCTTATAAACCAGCGCGCGGCCCGGCTAGCCGCAGTCCGTCTCGCGCAGCGATCCGATCTCATAGAAATGGGACGGAGTACCTGACTTGACGAACAATACAGCGCGACCTCCCGGTGTTGATTCCGTAGCACGGTACAGTACCGGTCAGCCGCGAGGTATTTTCTCTAAGTGCTAGGACGTACACTTTGTACTTAGGAGTAGTTGCGCTAAACGATAATTCCGTAGCACGGAGTATCTGTTTGTTGTGCACTACATTTATAGTTAGCCTTGTTTATCATATCTTATTGTAAACTTTAATGTTATGTTTGCTTCTATATAATTTATTTACCAAGTTAAAGTTTGCCATTTACTTTGTTTATATACAATTCAGTTAAGACTGTTGCTTTTATATAATTTTGCTAAACG